>JAPXFQ010001126.1:3010362-4308224 GCA_028564705.1 Apricaphanius iberus | reverse complement strand
TGCTGAGTCATTGTTTCCCTACCCACTACAGCTGAGAGCTATTTATATGAACCCTCCATGGGGGGGCAGCAGATTCAACACCAAGTCAAAGTTAAACATCAAAACTGCTTGAAGTAGACGTCAGGTTTTTCAACCAGGAACAGGAGAAATATTGTGTCAAATTTGATGCAATTATACTTGGGAAGTTTTAGGCTTGGTCTATTTACAGTGAAAGGTTTCAGTTACAACATTTTTTGGCTTATTCAATGTGTGTACGTGCTTCTAAATGGGTCTGTATTCATGTTTCTTTTAAAGAAAAAAAGTAAAAAAGTACACAAGAACTTCAATGGTTTTGTCAAAAAAAACTAAAAAAAACTGCAATACGTAAAGTACCACCTTGATCAACAGTTAATTTGAAGAGGTGGTCGATTTCGGTCTATTTTTTCTGTAAATAAGCAAACCACAAGTGCTTTTAAGCTGCACCAAGTCTAAACTGGCTCCTTCAACCTGGTCCTAGTGAACTGAAACGGATAAAACTGTTTTTATTTTACTCTTGCCCTGATCACCTTTAATCTTCCTAGCTCGTAAATTTAGACCGTAAAGCCTTCGTGTAGAGCTGGGCACTTCACACTCACATTCTCAGTGGACGGCAGAGCGTGTGTCACCCTGGTGGGACAGACGTCCTGATTCCTGTCAGCTGAACCATCCCACTTCCTGCTGTCCTCCTCCGGCTGTGGCTCCAGTCTTTGAGAGGCCTGCAGAAACAACAGTGAATAAGACGCACGGCTCTGGCAGGAGAGATCCATTCACGTTATTTGAGGGAGGTATACGGTGAGCGCAGGATGGAGTGAAGTTTGGAGAAGCTCATGAGAAGGTCTTGTGACTGACCTTTTGCTCCTGTTCGTCCACTGCTGCGGTCCTGCTCTCCAAAGGCTCGGCCTCACCATAAAGGAGCGCTCCGTTGCGGCCGACCTTCACGTGTTTCTTGTATGAGTAATAGAACTCCACACACTGCGCCACGGTCTTAGTAGTTACCTAAAAAAAATACACACACCGTTTCATACTTTTTGCACGTATTAACAATCAAGATGCTTTTCCAAATACTCATATTTTTAGTTACAAATAGAGACTCCTTATTTTGGATGGGTTTTAGCTGATATTCTGACCGCTACATTGCTACATTCTAACAAGTTTTTCCTAATAATTTATAGTTAAGTGGTAACATTCAGATACAGAAGCCTCTACAAGTTATCGTTACCAGGCAGACTTGGTGCAGATGCGGGAAGAGCCGTAAAATAAAAAATAAAATACTTCACATCAAGATCATAATCATAGGAAAAACTAGTATTTAACTTTACCACATTTATTCAGTGTGTGTGTTGGGGTGGAGGGGGGATCATGTTAAGTCATAAAATGACAATTTCTAAAAGAAACCATAATTTACAGACGAGGTACACCTGATTATAAGCCACAGCTGCCTATTTTAGGGGAAACACACAAATGTGTCCATATACAAGACACAACAGACTATAAGCCAGAGTTGTTTTTAACGTTTAATTACCATATGTAAGTGTTCGTGTAAAGGGGATTGTCGGGAAAATGATTGGTTTTTGGATTTTATTAACATTTCAGCCATCCGTTCTCTGTCTGTTCAGCCAATCTTCAAGAAAGGCTTCAAGTTCTGGCCATATGCTTTAGGCTTTTATTACCTCTGAAAGCTTTTTTCCCTCTTATTGCATTGAGACAGTTCATCACGCTAGCATCGCCAACGTCTCACCATTGATTCATTGCTGCCAAAGCCACGTGAAGCCTGTGGCGCTCTATTTCCTTCTTTCAAAGCCAGATAGATTACCTTTAACTTAAAAGAAGCATTATATCTATTTATTAGTTTGTTTTCCACAATAAGGGTTTGTGCACAAAAACTGTTTTTTTTTGCAAACTCTCTTGCTCTCGTAATGTCCGTCTGTTCCACGTTTACTTTCGTTGTTCTTTCTCCGTCTCACCTTTTTCTGGTCTCCTCTTAAAGGCAGAGTATCCCTTACAGGTGAAAGACGTAAGCTTTACAATCCATAGATCAAGGAGGTCCTCTGGTGGCCGTTAGTTGTAAAAATCCATAAAAAAACTGCACTGTTGTATAGGCCGCATGGTTCAAAGCATGGGAAACAAGTAGCGGCTTATAGTTCAGAAAATACAGTAAGACTAACGGAAACTCTTTTTAAAATGTATTTCTACTTTACTCACGACTTAGCTTGATAAGGAAATACTTATTTTGCCACTATGCACAGGGAGCAGGACAGTAAAGGAGGTAAAGGCTTAAAAAGTGAAAAAAATAACAACAAAAGGTTGCATTATTTGTGGACTTTGATAAAACACTGCTGGAACTTTAACCAGATCTGTGTAGATTGGTCAGAGGAGAAAAAGCTCTGGCTTTTTAGCAAAAAATAAAAAAATACTGGGTCTAAAAGGATAAACATTTTTTAGTAAAGGAGGATCCGTTATGCTGTGGGCCAGTTAATTTCCCAGAGGACATTTTAAATGAAAGCCAGTGACCTCTGCCAGAAATCTGAAAATGGATAACTGTGTTATTTAGAAGGCTAATGATTCAAAAAACATGGTCTAAATAACACAGAAATGTTTCGAAAATTAACCTTGTTTTATGGTTCTCAGGCCTAAGGTATAAATTCTATAGAAACCTGTAGGGTGACTGAAAGAGGGGAGTGGGTCTCTTTATGTTATAATAAGTGCTATCCTATCAGAAAATGGGGGATATATGATGGACTTAAAGGTTAGATTTCTCTAACTTTGGTGTTGCTAATCAAATAGTGTCAAGACAGCAAAGTGTAATCAAATTATTTAATTTGAAAAGAACTTCTTATAGTTTCTTGCATGACTTGACACTTATTTGTAAAGAAAATGTGGTGCAGCTTATCAGAGCAAAGACTGAGTGCAAACCACATAACCATCGACCGACCCCGTGACACTCTAAAGAGGCCTAACTTCGAGCTCAAAGTCTGCTGCACCGTGGTGGAAAAGCCAAAAAAAAAAAAAAAAAAACTTTGCCTGACAATGACAGAGCAACAATCGAAACAGAAACGGAAACGCTGTTCCACAGTAACTGTATTTCCCTTTCCTCCGCCCACGCGGTGGGCAAAGAAGGCGACATATCATGTGTTCCTGTTCCGCGCGGAACAGAAACACATGATAGAGGAGGCCACAGGGAGAATACAAAGTTTCCTCTTCTTTAGATCGAAGGCACGCGCGCACACATACCTGCTTTTGCACCATGAAAAAGTCTTTCTTATACATGGTGATGCCTTTGTTGAACAGGCGCCTCTCAGCTGCCGTCCAGTTGTCTGATCCTGCAGGAGGGAGAAGAGAAAGAAAGATTATTAAAAAAAAACAACACACAACAATCACTCCTCTAAAATTGCTTCTGAGTACGAAAGAGAGTGCATGGAAACGGTGACAAGTTGAGTCCCATCCCTTCATTTTTAAAACCACACAATCAAAAAAAAGAAAAAGATCACTGGATAAACAATGGCTCTCCTGTCTTCTACTTGGGATTAGCCACATGCTGTATCGCCCTTCACCCCCCTTCATGTTAACCCTCGCAATAGACCGCAGGCATCCACACTTCCCCTGCTGCAGCTGCTTTGAGGCCAGGCAGAAAGAGAGAAAAAGAGGGCTTCTGGAGTGATCTGAGCGATGTTCGACTTACCAGAGTAGTGGTAGGTGGACAGATGATGGGTCTTGGGGAAGACTGGGTCCCTCAGCATCAGCAGAGACAGGGCAGCCTGAAGGAAAAAAAAAAGGGGGGGATTTAAATATGATTAGGAACAGCAGATTTAAGGAAAGGGGGTAAGAGGTGACGATAAGTTGGGTTAACCACCTGTTATTGTATCACAGTTGGACTATAGGGGATGAAAAGTAAGAATCAACTCTGTTCTGTTTCAGAGAAACTATGTGATGGTGTGTGAATGTAGGAAGACGGCAGTTTGAGCCAGACTGCTGCAGAGAGTGGGCGCTTTGGCTGCCCCCGTACGGGTGCCCCCCCCCACCTCGTAGTTTCCTAGACAACATTGGACCAGTGCTGGTCACTAGGGCCTGAAATCTCTCAACTACAGTGCCATAACGCGATACGCGAGCTCAAGATCCAGCCGTAAGAACATCCGGCACAGAACTCTCTAACAATGAAGGAACTGAGACCCCTAACAAAGATCTGCAGTTCTCAGAGCTCAGTCAAACGCCTGCATAGAGGATGTCACCCAGCTCTTTGTTTGATTTGTTAGATTCAGGTGTGTTGACTTGGAGCAGCATCTAAAATGCGCAGGAGACTCAATTGGGCACCACTTCTGTGGATCAAAGCCCAATCCTTTATTAGAACGCCTGGACCTAAGTTCAATTGAGAATCTGTGGCAGGACTTGAAAACTTCTGCCGACATATCCTCCAATCAAATTGGCTGCACAGGAAAAGAAATGGCCAATAGTCCTTGTGCTGTTCTATTACAGAAAAGCCAAATAACAAAACACCAAATCTTGTTAAAGATTTTTTTTAAAAACCATGAACAATGAATTTTGTTAAATCTGAGTAATATCAGACTTAATAACCAGCAGTATCCTCCCGTCAAAGTGGGAAAGTACATCACACTACTAACCCATAACCAACCTCAACCGAGCCTCACCCCTCCTGTTTCATTCAGTCACTACAAAATGTCTTACATAGCTGTTCTAGGTTGGCCTCTGATGTCATTCATTGCTTTATTGTGATACAATCAGAACAAGGCACAGGTTTTATTTTCTGCAGCATGGGTGGGGCACTTTTTTGTCCAGTCACATCCATAAGCGCTGAATCAAAATGAGCGTCTTGCAAAGTTCGGAACTTTCAGCAGCACTTTCCCTGTCAATGATAATGAATTAGCTCTTTATCTCACCGGCAAATCACTCAGCAACATGTGGAACTGGCCACTAGTTTAGCGAACTGGCACATAACGGATTACGTGTTTTTCGGACACTGTTTCAGTGATCAACTAAGTGCCGAAATGCTTGGTTTCAGCTCCTGCAGCATGCATCAGTCTGCAGAGAAGCAGCGGTGTGCCTCCGGCTATAAAAAAAACCCCAAACAGGTTTACTATCACAGTCATCTCAGATCACCACAGAGCCTCAGCACAAAGCAAAGTGAAAATCTATAGATCAGTCATTTCCGTTCGACAGCCAGCGCAAGCTTGTCTAAGGATGGCCAATGTCCGCATTTACATACACCCAAGAAAAGGAAAAAAGAGAAGATGTACAGGAGACATCAGATTAGAGCAGGCAACACTTCTAAAATAGATGTAGTAGATTTATTTAAAAAAAATTTAAATTAACATGTGCCTGATTTGATTGTAATGGTAAACCAACGTCAGGAAATTTTTCATTTTATAATTTTGACTTCTAACCTGAAGTTTTAATTCATGTGGCTGACTGCCTCAACAGTTAAAAACTTGAAGAAAAAAAAATTGCTGTTTCATTTGCACAATAACTTACTCTAAAAATATTACATCCAACAGATTCAGAAAAATTGTGAACTTTAAATATGAAGTCAATCAAAATGGGAAAAATACCAGAAATCTTTTCTGTATGAATGATATTGCTGACGTAAATGTAAAACACAGTGTGGAAGTGCGAAAGCATTCGCACAGGAGTATATGTGTTTGCTTATACTGCGGGAATAAAATAGTTTTCTATTTTGACCACACTGCCTATAAAAGGATGTTTTTTCGCAATAATCTGCAATACGTATCACAATACAGGGGGAAGATACAATATATTGGGATATATTGTGGTACTATGATTAAGACTTGTATGTAATGACTGATGTAAAAGATAATTTTACCCTAGAAAATCTTTCACAGCATTTTAAACACGCCAACCTGTTTTATTAATAGATCTGTTAAATGGAGATAAAAAATCAATACATTGCTTTTGAATATTTACACAATACCATGACAAAATACCTTAATATATCGGCGTAACAATATTTCCTATATCCCTATTCAAAACATTTGAACGTTTTCAATATTTTTTCCATCTAAGCTACAAACACCAATGCATATTTTTGCTTCGCCAGCCCAACACAAATGATGCATAACAGTGGAGAATAATAAAATAATAATAAAATGCCTTCACAAGTTACCCACGTATGAAACAAAATCTTTATAATTTAATCTCGCCATCTGTTCTATCAAAACAAGCTAAAATAAATAAAGCAGGATATGCTGAACGTAGACTTCCGATCTGCCTTGTTTTTTTTTTTTTTCCCCATCCAATTCAGACAGACTTTTTCAAATCCAAACTTGATGTATATCCAAAACCTCTAACATGCCTGCATCTAACCAGTGTGGACAACCCCCTGCTCTGCCTCACTCACCATTATGTCCCCTTTGGACTCGTATAAACAATGGTGTGCCAACTCCTGATTGGTGCCTCCTCCATGTAAAGCGCTAGAACAGGCCAGGTGCATGAGGTCCTCCACTGAAAGAGACGTTGATTGCGAGCATTAAAAGGTTATAGTGACCATATCAACCGCAGCTTCAGGGTTTCATTTTCATCGAATTTGCATGATAAAAAAAATGGGATTCCTATTATCAATTTTCTAAAATGAAAAAGAGAAAATTACAATCTAAGCCCACTTTATTTTATAGGAGTAATAAACAAGAAAGAAAGAACGCTGACTGTTCAATTATCCTGCATGAGCAGGACTAGCTTAGCATAAACATGCAGATGTTTAACGTTACCCTTAGAGGACGCCAAAACGGTTCCAATTTACATTATCGGCGTGTTCGGCTCACCTTTGTCCTGGAAGTCGGATTTTCCCTCCAGTTCGGCCGGCAGAGCCCAGACAAGCTCTGCTCGATGGCGGTCCAGCTCCACGGCTGACCTCTGCCTCAGCTCTGGCACCTCGGCTTGGTACCGCGACCCGATATTTATTCGCCTGCAGAGATGAGGTAGAGATGAGATCAGGTAAAGTGGTTCTTATTAAGTAAAAACTCCTGCATTTTGTTGTGCTGGGTCTGATCTTTATGTCAGCTGCCCTAAATCCCCCAACACGGTTTTTTCCCTTTGCTGTGAGGTCCACAGTAAGACAACGTGTTGGCTGCTGCGGCAACTTTTAAAGCACAACTCTTCATTTTCTGTGCATCAAATTGTTTCGTGAAAGGCATTCCTGCTTTACACCATTAGCAAGACAAATCAACACGATGTCACACTTATGGAGCAGAATACCATTTTTTTCACCACATTAATTGTGTTTTGAATAAAGCACATGTGGAATTGTGCAGGACGTTACACAAATACTCCTAAATATACTTCTAAATGGATATTCATGCTTTACTTCAATTTGTTGCCACTGAAAAAAAAAAAAAAAAAATCAAAGAGGGCCACTTCCTCTTCTGCATTTCCCATGAGCTTGCTGTATTTCCCACTAAGTGCGTATGAGTGTACTCTAGCAGCACCCCCTCGGGGGAAGGTAGGCCGCTCGCAGCCGACCTGCGATGGCTCTTGTGCGTTTGAGAGACCAAACTGAAAGCGTGATTTGTGGAAAGTCTCAGTACTCTGTGGCCGAGTAATCAGCGAGCAGATGGCATCAGGCAGGCCGAGGCTGGAAGAAAGCGACGCCGTAAGCTGCCGCTCTGCGCTGATGCAACGACACACGCGAGCCCACCCTCTCCGCGTGCCTGCAACAGATTTCACATCTCAGTTAACGAAAGGCTGGGTCTAACTGGATGATTATCTTTAACGAACTTTTAAAACGAAATCAGTGACTGTGAAATTCAGATTGAGATTTTACTATGAACTAGTTGTGTTCTACTTTGGCTCAAATTAAAGCATGCGGTGGCTTTTGAAAACGGCGCCAAATATTTTGCTCTCTGCCACACCACTACAGAAGCCACTTTAAATGCTTTCTATGGTTAAGAATCTGTCGACTGGTCCATTCAGGGCCATGAAATCGGCTGATGACTCTAAACACAGAAACAAATCTGCAGCAGAATGAAGTAAAAAGAATTAGGTGCTGAATAGAAGAAGTTTCAGTCAAAATCTCTTTCTCTGTGAAATGCTTACTTCTAACCAACCTCAGAAAACAGTTCTAACACAGTATAGCTGAATGGACAATAATTAAATCAGAGATTACAGACAAGTAGGTTGCATTCTTTTCAAAGAAACTTGTATTCATCTATTCTTAAGAAACGGTGAGAAACTTTTCTCTTTATGTCCTTTGTGTTTATGTAAAGCGATATAAATGAGATTAAATATGAAGTAATCCCACCAAATAGATCAGATTAAAGTCATTGCATTTTTTAACCAAACAAACTCAACAGTTCCCATCTCATTTTTTCTGCCCTCTTTGATTTGACTACAGTTCCAAATCCAGCAAAACCTGCAAACATGTTTTGTCCAGTCACTTTTCTATTATCCAGCTCTCAAACCTGTATTTTCCTCAAATATTTTACCCATTAAAGGCATTTCCATGGTGATAGAGAGACTGTATTGGCTGCTGCAGCTCAAGTTATCTTGCTCCGTTCAGGTGACTGTGGGTGTTGGGTAGAGAGCAGCCGAAACGGCAATTGTTCAATTTTACAACGTTCAAAACAAATCGGTGCCTCTCAGTAGCAGGGAAACAATGTTGTCTCTCAGTTTGGTCCGTTCTGGAGTATTCGCAGACAATTCCATGCGGTCTTTAACCAGCGTCGTTTTTTCAAATACACCACTTTTAACCGGAACATTGCCTTTCGGCTGCTTTCACGAAACAGAACTCCTCATAGTGGTCGTCTTTTTTATGCAATTAGATAGTTTAGTGAGCAAGTTAGAAACTGGATGAACTGATATCTGCACATAAATCAGACGGTTTGTTGTGAATTGGTGGGATATAAATAAGCAGAACCAAAGTGCGACATGATGTACATATATCGTTTTTCATTACTTCCTATATTTTTCTTGTATGAATCTACTGCTTCTAATACATGTCACTTTGGTAAAATAAAGGATTATTCTACTCAAATCACCACAACAATGAAGCATACGGTGTTATTTTACTGCAATTTAAGCTACTGCTTAATATTTTCTTTTAGTTATTCTGGTTTTAATTTTCATACTTTTATCATGTTTGGTTTCTTTACCACCAACTCATGTAAAGCACCATGAATTTCCTTGTTTTGAAAGTGTGCTATACAATAAAAATGTGTTTAAGCATGTAAATGGCATTGGTTTTTATCAGTGGGACTGGGACGCCGTATCGACGTGGATAAATGACAAAACTGGACCAGGATAACTGTAATAGAGTGATTGCTGCCCGTAACGACAGAAACATTTCATTATCTGGTTTCTCTCTGCATCCTGAGAAGGAAAGGGCAAACAGTCGAGCGTTAACAGCAGTGGGGAGAGGACAGTCGCATTTAACGACAGGTTTAGAATTTCAAGAACTAGTGCCCTCCTTCGAGGCAATTTATGACTCAATCCCGTTGTTGTGTTGAATAATTGATCACGGGAGGTTATCCTTGCAGCAAGGATAATGCAGTCTTCAGAAGACCCAGATTGTTGCTTTGAAAATGTTGGTCGGCCTCCGAAACCGCTCGTTTCAAGACTGAAAGGAGATACTCACGGCTCAATGCTGACTGGAGTGGTCTCGCTCATGGCAGACAACACCGGCGGCGTGATGTCGCAGCTGTCTGAAGAGCAGAAAAAGGAAATATCGTTGGTGACAACGTCTACATGATGCTACTATTAATCTGTTTGATATCTTTGTTTTAAAAGCTGCTTACTTCCACTTCCCATTTGGGACCTGTATAGCAAATCTGACCTGACACTGCAGGGCTACCTGACCCACCCCACTCTTTGACTTAGCATGACAGGAAAGGCCACATAAGATAGGATGTAAATATCTAATATTTAAACTACTGACATAACTTAATCATAAACCAGTAATACCCTCTGGAACAATGTACTTTTTATTACCGTAATGACCGTCATATGGCTAAAACTAACATGTTTGCATATAGGTTGCTGCAGATGTTCAGACAACGTGTGGACATATAGATGACGAGACGGTTTTACACTCACTGGAACGCAACAAGCTGCGAGTGGCCGATTTGGGGGTGGCGGGAGGGGGCAGGCCCGGACCACCGGCCGTGGCAGACGAGAGGAAGGTGGAGAAGTAGAGGCCTGAGCCCTCCCGAACGGGGCTGAGGATGGGCGGGGGCGTGTAGGGGGGCATGGTGAGGGGGTTGTCGGCGAGGCGAACGGGCGAGCGGAGGTGGCTCTGGTAGGGCGTAATGCTGGAGTAGACGGGCGGGGCGATGAATAAACTGGGCTTGGGTGGTGGGATGAAGAGAGGCTCCGGTCGGGGCCGCCGTTTGGACTTCTTGCCGTCGTCGTCCCTCTCTCCCTCCGTGCCGTCATTCTGTACCGCAGGGGGGAAACATTATTAATAACTCTCATATCTGTAAGACTTTAAGATTGGGACAAAACTTAAACGGAGGCGAGCCAATAAAGCCGTTCAACTTGAAAGGTGTAAAGTACGGAGCGAATTGCCTCTTAAATGTATGGTACACAATGTACAGATTCAGAGAGCTGCTAATCTGCTTGATCTGGGACAGGGCATCCAGTTCACCCAAATTGAATGGGGGAAAGGGACATATTGGGGGAGGGACAATATGGAACACTGCAGGGGGAAGGGACAGTGAGGCGACGTGTCATGAATTCAAGGATTTAAAGCTGGAATTAATACAAACAAAATCCGGAGTGATGAAGACAACAGGGCACTGGATTATCACCCACAGTTCTAAGGAAGCTCTTCAGTTTGTCTTTTTTTATTTTTATTAAAGCATTAAAATAACTGCAAGAAAAGAAGAAGAAAAAAATCACCCACCTGCTCCGAACTTTCCGACAAAGAGTTTCGGAGCGAGCGCCTGCGGGTGACGATGACCGAGGGTTTGTGATCGGCGCGCCCGACGTCCTGGTGGTTGGAGGGCCTGTGAGGCCAGCTGGACGCCAGGGCCGCGGCATCCCTGTCCGGAGACGAGGGCTCCTGCCTCCGAACGGGAACCGACACGGGGATGACGAGCGGGAGGAGGGTGTCGTCTCGGGGCCGCTTGGCGTTCATGCCGTCCGGATCGGCGGGACTCCACGGCCTGTGAGGCTCCTGAACGACACGGCAAATTAAAAGTTGCATTGGCGGTTAGGAATGGCGTTCTCCTCAAGATACGGGTGACAGGATGTGTTAGCAGCAGTGGTAAAGATGTGTAACAAATCTTAAAAATACACTGACCTTTAACTGAGGTATATTTATAAAGAGTGAAAAATTTCTTGTAACTAATGAAATTTAAAATTTTCAACCGATTTTGATTCAATCACAGCAGCGTGACAAATTCTACACTGCACCAAACAGTATATCACTCTGAACCAAACTGGAGTATTTTTGGCTGAAATACTCTGACTAAATCACAGAAATCATAAAAATTAAGGTTTAGCAAACTCAGCATGATTACGTTTGTCATGGTAGTACAACATTTTTTTTAATGTCCTTTGATTTCATCCCCAAAAACTGGTTGCCTTGTACTGTAGGTAGGGATACTAAGTGACCACGAGTAGCCAGTCTGTGCTCTTATGAAGCCAAAGAAGCACAAAGTCGTGGATTTCTGGTTTGAATTTCCTGGAGACGGATCAATTTAAAAAGTGAAGCAAAAATAAAAAATATCTCAGATACATTTAGGGAGTGCTAACGGTGCCAATAACTGTTCTACCACGGATTTTGAGTGGGTCTGTTATTTAACAAAAGCGCCTCGTGTGCAGCCTGTAGTATATTAGAGGATCTGTATTGCTGCTTGGCCTGCTTCTATTAACCTACAACTTAATGACTCTTTTCTCGCTCCCACCGCTCTTTTTGCCCTTCAGCATCTCAGCCACTAAACGCATGCATCGGATGTGAACATTAAGCACAGAGAGTGTCCATTAAGTTAATCAGCGGACACTTGAACGATAATAGCCTTCTGCTAATATCCTATTAATAACTTTGCCTGTTGGCAGTCCTCCACAGCCGTGATTTTTTAAACAAAGATGGTGAGATGATTAGGATTCGACGAACCGTACTACTAAAGCTGAAAATGGGTCGACGTTGGCTATTTAGACAGGATAATGATCTGATACAAATGACTAAATCAGGACGGAAATGAGTCACCAGGAATAAAATCAAGCCTCTGTGGTGATCTCAGTCTACAGAGCGAAATCCTATAGAAAGCCTTGAGCCGAGTTGAAGACAAGAGAAAACGAGAGACAATTATTTCTTAATATCTCCATCCCGATTGAATAAAAGCACTCACAATCCAACACTAGAAAAAATTCCATCCTTTAATATACTAATGAAATGTAAAAAAAATTACCGAAAAAGCTTTTGAGACATCTTTATCTTATCAGGTTAAATTATTCAAATTAATTCGCTACTGCGTGAGGATTTCAACAAGTGCTGCTAAAAACCTGAAAGCAAATGAACTTTCAGGCAAGGCAAGTGGGAAAGGATGGAAAAGCAGAAATCAGCCTGCAGGTAGAACACCTCTCCTTTTTCAACATTTCAGCCTGCAGCTTCCTGATTTTAAATCGCAATAAAGCTCTCATGTGACACCTGAAAAGGAATAAAGATTAGTACAACACTGCAAAATGGGGTTTACTAACTAAAACCGTTTTCCTGCACAGTGAATCGGCATTAAGCCCAACGGGAGCCGCCAACTGTTAGCAGACAGCATGGCGCACAATAATCATCTACTAGTAGAAGGTCACCTAGAATCGTATTGATTTGATCACAGCTTCCAATCTGCTAAAACAAATGAAAATGGTGTCTAATCCAAAAAGAACACCCCCTCCCCCCAAAAAACACTTAAGTATTAAACATCTGAGATATGAGAGTATTTCTTTGGTCATTTATCTACATAATTTCAGAAAATACAATAAGGAAAAATACACTGGTAAATTAAAAGGCAATAGGCGTGTTTCCGCTATCGGAACTTCAGGGTCATTTAACAAGATCTTCTTCTGATGGGATCTATCGTCCCGCTCCTCTTAGCCCCTGGGTCTTTATACACAATCGGACCTCTTAAGGGATCAACAAAAGACATCTGCAAATCACAACTGTTTCAGAGGCAAGTAGCGTCACTGATCACCTCAAAAAGGTTCCCAGCAGAAATAACAAGAGGAGGACATGGAACAAGCTGGGCTTGTTGCTGCGGTTCTGCTTCAGCTGACTTGATCGGGCAATTCGGGGAACAAACCACCATACTGATTGTTCCTGAAATGGCCTCAAAAACATCCCTGTCGGCGCGGCCTGATAAAACGGAGACGGGCGGGTATCGGGATGTTCCGATAGTGGAAATCTGCCTAATTTATGTAGCTGTAAACTTTAAAAGGAAGGCAACCTAGAATTGAGAATTGGAGAAGTGAACCGACCCGAGGCCAATTTTATTTCCCCTGTTCCTACTATCCATTGTTCCCGTTTAATTTTTCATTTTTTTTATCTTTTCTTCCATCTTTTTGCATTGTTTCTTTATTAATTTGTCATCGTTTTAATGACTAAATTCTCAATTTAGAAGTGAAATGCCTTAAAAAGCCATTTTGTGGCAGCCGCTTCCTGCTTTGGTTTGCATGTCCGCACCTTGAACTGAAGTGAACCGAAGCGTCGAGTTAAAACCTTTAAGAAAACTGTCAAAGGAACCGTCCTGCTTTTGTTTTTTTTCTTCTCTGAGAAACCACGATGACAGAGATGACAGAGCATCAGCAGCTGTACTTCAGAGCCGCGGTCAGCTCCGGATTGCAGCACCTTCAAAACCCAATCTTAAAAAAATTAAATTAAAAAAAACGCTCCGAAAGCCAGATGCTCGCTGCGTCGTCAGGGCCGGAGGGGAACAGGCTGCTGTGGCTACGCTGGGTCAGCGCTTATTATTACCGCTGGAAAACTCCAGCTCCCTACAGCAGAGAAAGCCGAGAGACATTCTGCTGAACAGTGCAGGCAGGGCAACCCTGAACCCCCACCCTGCACAGAGAGGCACGAGGGGGAGGGTGGGCTGTTTTTTCTTTCTTTTTTTTTTAAAGGGAGGGGTGTGTGTGTGTGTAACCAAACACACAGGCTGCACGATCAGCTACTCGTGAGGCGAATTCAGGGCACGGCTGGCTGTGCTGCACCACAAACACGCTCTGCTGTTTGGCAACAGGACTTGTTGCACAACCGAGACTTTCAGCACATAACGATAAGTTCGGGAGCTCTTGCGTCGGAGCTCTGCCGTTCTTCAACCTCGTTCACAGATTTAAAAATGTCTAAACCTTACACCCAAAGCTGCCCAAAAAGGGAGGCGGAAACTCAGAAAACTGCAGCCTCGCTCTGCTTCGGGTTTTGCACACAAGGCAGAGCGGAGCGGCTGCCTTTTGTGGCGTACACGTCGCTGGGTGCTGATTTACACCCGACGGCCCTTCCAGCGACACAGCAATCACAAACGGCGAGCTTTGGCACACATTTTTCTGGCAGCCGCCTCCTCCAGTTTGCTCCATTTTACGCTCCCGTTGTGGGAATTCAACTCCCAGCGCAATTATATCTCTGGATGGTGGCAGAACAGCAAATTTTTTTCTTTTAGCTCCTGCCGGGTGAAGGGTTTGAGCTTCAAACTGCAGTGCAGTCGAGGGAATTCTGAGCATTCAGTCCTCTTGTGTTAAAGTTTATCTCTGTGGGTGTGAGAACACATCTTAGGAACGGATGAATGAGCAAAATGAAGGAGGGGAAAGGAAATAAGAAAAAAGCATGTTCTTTAAGTCAACAATAAAACGGTTTATTTACCTTACTGAGCGAAGGAGACTTCCTTTCCGAGGCCTCTTGAGCAAGCATCTCCAGGTTGACCTCCTGCGACACCCGGCGCTTCCTGCGCGTGCTCTGGATGACCCCCGTGGGCGCCGCCTGGACGTCCCGGGCCCCGTTTTCCGCTCCGGGCTGATCCGACGGCCCGCAGAGGAAAGGGTTGTCGGACGGTGCGCCGCCCTCCTTGGACAGCCGGCGGGACCTGCGGAGCTGCGCCTGAGAGGGCGGCTCGGGCGGCTGCAGAGGGTCGGACGGCTGCTGGGGCTCCGGCGTGACGTCTTGGATCGCCGGCTCCTGGATCTTCGGCGGGGCTGGAGCGATGGGCTCCTGGGAGTGGACGACGACGGGCTGTGGGTGGGGGTGTGTGTTCTGCGCGCCGGAGAAATAGTCTAACACGTGAGGGTTTTGTTGTTGCAACTGCTGATGCTGCATTTGCGGCTGAATCTGGAGCTGCTGCTGCCGCTGTTGTTGCATCTTTTGTTGCTGCTGCTGCTGCTCATGGTGGAGCTGCTGCTGCAACTGAACGTGCGGATGCCGTATGATTTGCTGATGCTGCTGAATTTGCTGCTGGATGACATGGTGCTGCTGCTGCCGTTGCATCTGTTCCTGCTGCGGCTGCAGGTGTAGCGGCTGCTTCGAATTCGGCGCCGAGTAGCTGGGCGGGTTAGGTAGTGTGTTCCTGTTCCCTTGGAAGGTCTGGTAATAGGCGGGTAGGTGCTGCTTGGGCTGACCGAAGGCTAACTGGAAGGACTGCAACACTGAGGTTCCTCCGGGGTGGGAGGCGCCCTGCTGCTGCTGAGCGTTCAGCACTCCGGGTTTCAGCGTCTCCTGAAAGACTTGGGAGGTCTGATGCTGCTCCCACTCATGCGCTCGAGACTTGCCGCCATCTGCTGCTCTGTGGGTCGGCTGCTGATGCGATTGTAAGCCGGCGGCCTCGTGCATCGGTTTCACAAATGCATTCTGGGTCCTTGTGTAATTTGCGAAGCCTGGCCCCCAATTCGGCAAGGAGGTCCAAGAGGCAGCTCTCTGCTGCTGCTGCTGCTGCTGCTGACTGTGCTCCGGGTGAGCCCACTTCATCGGGACGGTCTGCTGATAGTGACCCCTGCTCTGGTCGCCCTTATCTGGGCTGAATATCACAGAGTTGAAGTACATGGGAGGAACCTCCGGGTTGGAGGTCACCGTACTCGCCGCCTCGCTCTGTCCGGACTCCGGGGCGGCGCCTGTAGGGACGAAGTACGCCCCGTCGGGATGCTGCGACGTCTCCTTCATGGGGTCTCCGCCTTCGCTGAAGAACGTGATGCGCTTGCCCGTTCTCTTGGCGCTGGCTTTCTGCTGGGCGGGTACGCTCATGACGAGCATGAATGGGCCAAAGCAGTGAACCCCGGCGTCCCAGTCCTGCGACAGGGCGTCTTAGAAACGTGAAAACTAACGACTCGCTGAACCTTCGCACTGTTCACAGTAAAACGACGGCGTACGCAGACATCGGCGTATGAGAGGTTATCCTACGTTCGCTCGGAAGTCCTTCACGACCAGCTCACAGGTCTCCAGACGGGGGCAGACAGATCTGAAGAAGCCTCTGTGTCTTTCTCATTCACGGGCGACACCCTGCATTCAGAGAAATGAGACAGAGATTGTTGGTTAAACAATCAGACCAAATAGGGATCTCCTCAAAGGGGGAGCAGGGGGTCTCATTAACATCAGTCATGCAAAAAGCTGCTTTTATCTGACTACTCCCTCCTCTGGGAAAGGAGGGGGCTAGTTATACTAGGGGTCAAAAAAAAAAATGTTTTACATAAGAATCTAGATTCTTTGCTTAACGATTTTGGATAAATTTTTGAAATAAAATACATTGATTTTCAAACTTTTTTTTTTACATGCAGCCCAGGCTTGGAAGAAAAAAGTTTAAGTTCACTTTATTGTGAAGTATATTTAAGTATGTAGCAGTTTACTTCAGAACGTCTTCAGTTTTCCTTCGTTCTGTTGTAAAAGTTTAAGATGTGGGACGTACAACATTCAGAAAATTATATATCTTTTCATTACTATAGTGAATTAAAAATCTGCAATGTTGAAGAACCTCTATTGAAATGTAATCAGCACTTACAACCAAAAAAACAAAACGTAAAAGAATTGAATCAGGAGAAAAGCATATTGTCTAAGCCCCACAAATTGGCAACTTCTTTTAGTAATAGTATTGATTGTAAATCGATTCTGAGTCGAGAATGGGTTCTGAATTGAATCGTCACTCCACGAATCAGAATAGTGAGTTGCTGTAAGATTCACGTCCCTAAGTTATACGATGGCTTGCATCGTCATGTTACAAACTACAAGTACAATGTATTTTGCAAAGAAATGAAAGTAGAAGAAAAATTACTTTAACAAAATCCAACAAAGGGAGTTAGCCTTTGTAGTCATCCATCTATGATGCTCTAAATAAAGCGAAGAGCAAACGATTTCCTTTAGAACTGTCCAGATATTTTATAAAGTCCACCACTGCAGCAAGTGACAGGCTGTCACAGTCAGCGAGACGTGGTGGCAGCATCATGCTGTGGGGCTGTCTTTCTCCAGCCGGGACACAGAGGTTAGACAGAGTTCATGGGAAGAGCAATGGAGCTAAAACATTCCAAACCACGGGGAAATATTGTATAAATGCTCAAGAATGCATAACAGTTTAGAGTGGAGGCTTAGGCTTTCAGGATGCCAATGCTAGCTAAACAGCTAAAACTGCAAAAGAGTTTTTTTCATAACCATTAAAAAAACTGAGTCAGGTGTGACTGTTACAGGTAGTTAAGAGTCTATTCCAACTGCTCCAATACATTATGTTATACTGCAACAGTGACTCAGATTCAATGTACAGTGCAGCTCGAGTTGAGACAAAAACATATTCATGTGTTAGACCGGCCTAGTCAAAGTTCAGGCCTATATTCAACCTTCGAGTTAATATAAATATAATTTCCTGATTATATTCTGAAAACCACATCTTTCCGATTATGCATTCATCTGTTTTTACAAGTAGAAACAGAGGAAAGGAGATTAGAGATGCAGGTTTATCGATATTTACAAGAAACGTCATTACAGGTTATCGATGCACAGCGTTTATGCGTGGAATATCACGATGTTCACCATCGACTTAGAGAGCTCCGTCGCCCCTTATCAAACTCCAAACAGCTTTGCAAGACATGCAACAGAAGGTAGGCGCTCCGTTTCCCGCCAAAGCGAAGCTGAACGTGACAGAAAAACACCTTTTTTTTTTTCTTCCTCTCTTTACAACCGTGACTCAGAAGTGAAAAAAAAAAAAGGAGACTGTGCCCTTTGAACCACGGCTGCAGTCTTAAATAGGAAGGGCAGCAGAAAGTGAGCAAACATGAGTCAGAGCAGTGATCTATGCAAAGATGGTGGTGAGAAGGGGGGGGGCAAGAAAGTCAGGACGTCCTTGCAGGCGCTGGTAACTCACGGCACATCTTGACAATTACCGTGGCAACCCGGGCTGATGGTATATTGCATAATGGCCAGGTTTCATAGCAGAATTTGGCACGGTGCATAGTGTCGAATTATAATTGTTCCATCTGTGTAAAGTAGAAACCATCCAGTGTTGAAGTCAACAATCCAAAGATAAGAAAAAGAAGGGGAAAAAAGCATGCAGACAATTCTATGAATTATGCTAATCTGTGATCTACTGGCTGCACAAATCAATCCTGAAATCTCCTCAATCTATAAACCACTTCATACAACTTAGGAAGTGGCTGACAATAGTGACCCTTTCCTCTGGTGGCCTGGAGAAAGTCTTAAAATAGACATCTGCAGCTGTTCAGATCCTGCACTAGTGGATGGGGGGGGGGGGGGGGGGAAGCAAAGACCACGCTGTGTGGCCAACAAACAGCATGTGTGCAGCAGCAGCAGCAGCACCATGTGACGGTACTGACATGCTGTCAAACCCTAGACTGCATCCTGATGAATAGGTCTGTTTATTCCTGCAGAACCTGCTGATTACAGGGTAGCAGCGGCGCTGGTTATTAAGCAAGCAGCAGGCTCCATCTGAGGTGAAGGATCAACATGACGCATCACAAGTGCAGCCCTTACACAAGCGCACATCGCGGGGCAAATTGGCTTAGAAGAAATGTCAAGTGCCCTAATCCATCGCCATTTGCTCATTTCAAACTACAAGTTCGGCCTGTGAGGAGATCAGGACTCTTCCTGGCATACCCCCCCCCCCCCCCCCTCACAACACTTTCTGAGGCCAGCCAGCTCAGCGCTATTTACGAGAAGCCCTTTGTTGCAGAAAACGGATTATCCAGTCACTAATGCCGTGTCGCGCTGCAACAAACTTAACTCGACAATGCCCAGCGGTTTGACAAAAACAAGGAGGAGTGACGGGGGGGGGGAAACATGGAAAAAAAAAAACGCGTGGCAGCAGAGATACCCACTGATCGATTCAGGCTGTCAAAAGGTTAACGCGTCACGCTCCTTCCTGTGCATTATCCGGCCGGACCGATTACGGGGGGCTGGCGGGGAGCGACCAGAGCGCTACAGCCGAGCGGCGAAGGCGGGGACGAGCCCGGGCCGAGGTAAACAAAAAAAACTTTGTCAGCGAGCTGCTGCGGCCACGGTGACACGCAGCGCCTACATCTACCGTAACAACATCGGCCGCCCCGGTACTTACTGTGAGAAGCTGCTCAGCCGCGCTGGGTCGCTCTCTTTCGCAACTCCGTGCGGCCAGCAGCGGCGGCGGCGGCAGGCCCGCGATGATGACTGCACACATCCCCGAGATTGACTCATGCTACGCTGCTGACCTCACGCATTTGGACTACTTTCACTCCCCCCTTCTTCTTCTTCTTCCTTCGGTGTCCCCCTCCCCAGCGAAGGAGAAGAAAACAAGTGAGGAGGGGAGGTGGTGGGAGGGGAGGGCTCGACGGTGCAGCGTAAACACAAACGAGCTAACGTGCACCAACAGAAGCGCAGTGCAGCCGCTGTTTGTTGCACATTATTGCACTGCGATTGCACGAAAAAAAAAAATAATAATGATAATAAAACGATGCGGCCTGCCGCCGTGCATCAGCTCTTCTTCTCTGGCTTGCCTGTCTTGTGATTGCCACCTCCCTCCTTCCCTCCCTCCTCTAACGCCGCCAGCTCACTGGCTCCGCCCACTTCCCCCAATGCCCATAAATGGCTGTTCCTCTAACACGCAAGGCGCTGTAATTTACGGAGCAAGATCCCTCTCAGTCCATGCGGGAAATTCCAACACACACTCACTCACTCACTCACACAAGGGAGGACCGCGGGGATGGAGGGGAAAACGACGGGCTACGTTGGAATTCATTTTTCCTTTCACAAAGTTAACTATATAAAAAAAAGAAAGGAACTACTTGGAATGTCTGATGATCCATATTACTCAGGAAACATGGGAGGAACCCCCCTCCCCCCCACCCCCACCCCGGGAATATGGGAGGATACAAAAACATTATTTACATTATGGCTACTCCTAATACTTTCAGCATGATTATCACAAAACAGAGTAATATTCACCTTTCAAACAGGAAAATATACTAAAATCACAGAAAAACGTTCACGTAAGGAATTAAAGATCTAATAAAGTTGTAATTACCACAAAGACATGGCAAACGAAGACTATGGGCAAACAGTTCAGTTCTTAAAAACATCGCTGAGAGAGTAGGGATGGGCCAGTGTGACATTTTCAGAATATTAACCTATTTTCTATGCATTTACACAGAAATTAATACCAGGATGTATACTGTGACCTTCAGCACACCTTATTTCAGTTGGTGGCTGATTTGCTGAGCTGTGATCCTGTGAAGCAGATGTGTTAAAGCAGGGACACTGTGCAGTGCAGAATGGCCTGAGGGTTGGGAAACACTGCACTAACTCAATGGCCAGAGGTTCAGATTTGCCCAAATCCACAAAGCGTCACTGATCAGTAATCTGCAGTCCGAATATTATTCCAGATTCATTGAGCGCATCAAAAGTAAGAGCGGCGATCATTTTCAGGCTTAAAAATCGAGCAACGGTGTGTACCGGGGTGCATCTATTATCCGGACCAGAATCGGCAATTAGGAGCTCAGAGAAAAGTGGAAATCTGTTTGAGCCAGCAGAAGCCCGATTGGGGCATCCACAGCCATTGTCGTTTTGACGATGATATATTAACTTAATTAAATTAAAACATGCAAAAAATGTGTGTTTAACAAGCTGATTATTAGCGGGTTAATTAGTTAGGCTATCTGCTCGGGTAGCCATCCTGCAGTCGGCTGCTAAAACAACTGTAGCTTTAACACTACCTTATATTCAAAAAGGAAATCGGTGACGCCTCTTACGACTCCACACTGTTGCTGGGAATATTTCCAGGAAGCCAATTTCCACCGTTTTATAGGCAGGGGGAAAACAGGAGGAGCCTTCCTTCAGCCCCCTGAATGGGCAACAAGAGAGGGAGGGGCATAGCTGCATCACTCTGTGCTAAGTACAGCTGGAGAAATTTCAGGTCATTCAGGCACAAGTGTCTGCCATCTACTTAAAATGTCTTTAATGTATAGAAAATAATAAAAATCTTATTACGAATTTATACAGAGATTCTGAATAAAAGGTTTTTTTCTTTTTCGTACAGACGGGATAATTGCCTCATTCCACCAAGCCATACAGTGTATTCCCTGGTATATCTTTTACCATGGTTAAGAAGAATGCATTTTCCAGCACAATGGAGCACCGTGCCACAAGGCAAAAGTGAAAACCAAGTGGCAGCCAAAACGTTGAAATTTTGGATCCATGGCCTGGAAACTCCCCAGATGTTAATCCCATTGAGAACGTCAATCGTCAAGAGGCGGGTGGACAAACAAAAACCCACTAATTCTGACAAACTCCAAGAAGTGATTATGAAAGAATGGCTCACTATCAGTCCGGATTTGGCCCAAAAGTTGATTGAGAGCATGTCCAGTCGAGTTGCAGAGGTCCTGAAAAAGAAGGGCCAACACTGCAAATACTGACTCTTTGCATAAATGTCATGTAATTGTCGATAAAAGCCTTTGAGACGTATGAAGTGCTTGTAATTTTATTTCAGTACATCACAGAACCAACTGAAACAAAGATCTAAAAGCAGTTCAGCAGCAAACTTTGTGAAATCTAATATTTGTGTCATTTTCAAAAACTTTTGGACACGACTGTGGGTTACAACAGACTTTTTGAGGAGGAGGAGGAGGAGGAGGCAGCAGCGGAGGAGGATCCCTTATCTAAAGATGCTGAGGTCACAGACTGCACAGAGGCAGTACAAACAGCAGCTATTTCTCCAACAGAAAACCACTGGAAACAGCCCTCATTGTGTGCTGTGCATACACACGGACCACAGTAACAGTAGCGCTGTCTTACAAGCTTGAGCTGCAGTTTGTACGCGTCCTATCTGCTTTAATACGCCGCGTTTGCATTCGGTTAACAGCAGATCTATAAAACAAAACACTACCGGGGTCTCTGTGATGAGCATCACTACTAGTCTGTTAACCACCTTTTTTTTTTTTTTTTTTAGAAAGTTTGTGTTCTGTAATGGGGGGAAAACTACAGTGGAAACTCTATTGGGCCTTTGGGTTGGTGTTGTTTTTTTAAAGAAAAAAAAGAAGAAAAGAACCAGGTTTAATACGAGCAAAATTATTTTTTCTCTCTGTAGTTTTACTGGTGTATTCTCAATTAGTAGACCACAGCTTGGGCGTTGAGAAATAATCTCAAACGACCAAATTAGAATATGAAGGGAATCCCCAACCACCACGGAGACAGTCTGTTTGATCCCACATCTTTACAGAAAAAGCATAGCACTGTAAGATTCAGTTAGTACAAGGATATAGGTTTGCAGTTTTTTAAGGTTTTGCATTGTATCGGATTAACCTGAAATATATAACAGAACATGGTAAAAAAACTGATTAAATTAATACATTGCTACATGACTCACTAATTTGGCCCAAAAATGACACAAGGGACAAAAACTGCATTTTTTCCCCTCCAATATCAATAAATAATAATAATAATTTCTTAAGTTTCTCTTATTCAGGTATATCCTGATAGATGAATGCCGGGTATGAACTGTATTACCGAAACAAACAAAACAGACCTGTGATGAGAATGTCTGTTTTTCCTGTTATAATTTATCTTTTGGAATGCAGTTTCTCTCTGGTATCTAATCAGTAGTGCTCGATAATCTAAAAATAAAAAAATATCACAATCTATAACCCTGACCTTAATGAAGCAAACACATTGAAACTACTCCACTGAAAGCAGATTAAGTGGAAGGGAATACGTGACATTTCACCACAAGAAACGGGCTTATTACACGTCACACGTCTTTTATATTTAAATATTAGATTGGATAAAATGACACACTTTAAGAAAATAAAGTTTGCATTAAAACTGGTCGATTACTGGCCTACTATTGGCATCTCTCGCCACCCTGGGCGATTTAATTTGTAAAACCTATACAGTGGATCAACAGTATTCGGGGAAGTTGGGGACCACAACCGCCCACAAATAGCTGAAATCCACATATTAATACTCACAGTGAAAAATGTTTTAGCACTACCCCAGAGGCGAACATCTACGGTCTTCCTTATCTCTGCTCTTGGTAGAATAGCCAGTCAGTGCCTAGAATGGCCGCTTTGTAAACACCAGCCATTAATGTGTAAAGCAGCATTACTAGATCAGTTTCCAAAGCTGCATTTATTTCAAATATTTTAGATAGACTCTAGCAATTCTGCGAATAGGCAAACTGGAGTTACATTCCACGGAGAAATCCACAATTAGTTGGTGGCCCATCGAATGTGATGCCCAAACAAAGAATCCCTCTTTTTGCCTTACTTTTTTGAAAATAGATTTTAAAAATCAAAAATGTCTTTTAAAGAAGGTGTGCTTAATTTTAAAAAAATTCTCCACATTTGAAAGGACTGCACCTAAGGTTGTCCTGATAAAATAATAATAATACTTTTCCATTTGTAAAAAAAAAAAAAGTTAATTGTCTCATAAATCTAAAACTGAGATTTAGGGATCTCTGTTCAAGTTTGAATAGTCTAGACCAAGGCTGGCCAAAAATTTTCCCTCAGAGGGCCAAAATGAAAATCTATAAGAAATCCGCAGGCCAACTGTAATAATATTTACACAAAATACAAATTCTAATTGTAAAGTATAGTACTTTTATTTAGTATACAGTTATTTAACCTTCCTTTGTGTAAATAACATTAATAATACTAACAGATTACATTTATATAGTGCTTTTTGAGACCCTCAAAGCGCTTACATTGCAGCCAAAGCTGTTGACCCCTGAACTTGGAGGTAGTTTGATTCAGTCTGTTGCAGCACCAAAGGCTCATGGGACATTGTATAAATTGATCAAATATGACTGTTTGTGGTCTTATATAGTGTGCAAATGTAAATATATGCCCACATCTACTCTACATGCCCATTTAGTTGCTTGTATTTTAATTTTAAACCTAATTTGTGATGTCTAAAATATAATATAAGCACCCTGTATGAGCCCAATATATGGAACGCCTGTGCTACTCCATTATGGTAGGCCGCCCTGGGTGGGGAGCCATATCACCAATTTTAACATAATAATCAAGTGTCCACTGCTTCAGTATTAAATGCTGACAAAGAATTCACAGTAAGAGTGCCCACGACACAGCATGAAAGCAGAATCTGCAGGACTGAAATGTGTCTATTCAAAATGCAAAATGAGCGAAGAGTTAACAAATGAACACGCGGATTAAACTTAAAATAAGAGAAATTAGGAAACAACTACATCTAATGAAACTGTGGTTGGGGTGGAGCAATTAAATTTTTGAAAATACAGATATTTACCATTTTCTTATATTTACTCAGTTAAATGCTGTAGGAAAAACGAAATATCTGACCTCTGGCTTTCTGTTTCTATGGCAAATGAAAACTGCAAAAATGGTTGGAGAATATTCTCTTCTTACCTGACATTTAAGAAATTAGAAAATCAAAACAAATCAAAGCTGTAATTGTGGGTAATATTAGTTGCACTTGTACTCGGCAGGTGGTTTTTTTTTCTAGTCCTGTAATTTTGATTTGCCTGAAAGTTACTTATTATTCATTCAGACTCCAACTGTAAAGGCATGGCTGCTTCTACTGGGACTCTGGGGCGATTCTTCACTTGTGTCAAACTCTCAGATGGGATTTCATGTCAGTTTGGCCGATAAGCCCCTACAAAACCAATATATGATTCAGATAAAAACACCATCTACCACTTGCTGCCATGCACACACACACACAGCCTTTCAGTTAGAGTACTTACTTTATTCTCGGATCCTCCATGGCATTCAAGGCTTCATCTCGCCGTTTCTGAACTTGCCTTCCTCCAGATTCTTCCCAACCACACACTGACCCAATTTAGCTATTTGCTAGCTCTAAACGCGGGACGCCATTCGCGTTAATAACTTTTCATTTAAAGTAACCGATAGCATCAAAATGTGGAAATAAATGAATGTCTTCGTCTGTTCAGAAGCTGCAGATCTGCTGAAACCCAAGCTGATAACCTCATAATGAGGGCGCATACCGTTTCTATTTGCCTCACTGTTTCCTTAACGGCTCAACGGTGCAATGCATCAAGGAGCAGTAACAAGATAGTAAGCCGCTTCTGTCAAATAATGTCGCATTTTAACAAAAATGTGAGTACAATTTTTTTTACACTGATATACGTATATTATGAATGACAATTTTTGTGGCAATAGCGTTTAATTTTTAAAGAAAAAATAATTCATATGAAATCACGGTCGGAAAGTCTAAAAAGCAGGAGATTAACGAAAGCGGAAGTTGGCAGCAGGGAAGCCTCTTTGTTCTCAACTACACTTCCCCAGCAGTTGGTGCGCATCATTTGTCAACCGGCGACGAGGCTGTTGCAACAGTTTGCAGGCCTAACCCATCAGGCGGCGCTTATCACATGTGACTAATTTTGATGCCCAGATAAAAGCAATGAATAGATCAAATGACTTTGCAGAAAATTATTATAAACCGCGTTCTGTTTACATCGGAAGTGGGAACCCAGAGCTGGGTTTGACATCACACCCAAGTAAACAGCGTTCCAGCAGTCGGATAAATCGGGATTAGACAAACACACTTTTATTTAGTTAAAACTAGAGTTGCAGGCTCTACATGTAATATGGATAGCAGATGCATTCGTACTAATGTGTTATTGTAAAACATAATTTTTTCCACCACAGCTACTGTTGAAAGGAAAAGTCGGAGCAAAAAAAAAATCTCCAACTTTCCAATTGGGAAGTCCGACCTCAGAGGACAGTTGATTTTTCTTACTCGGAAGTCGGAATTTCTGAGTTCCGAGTACAAACAGAATGCACCAGTATTATATTGCATCTGCCATGTTATGAGTGGCATCTTCGCCTTGTAAAGCAATGCTAGTTTGCTTATAAAAACTCAGTTTTCCTAATAAAAGAAACACTAATGTTTACATTAACAAAAATTTTGATTAATCTTTTTTTTTTTTTACACATTGTGTCTGTTTTAGTACCATTAATGATGCATACTGCATTTCTGAATGTGACATACTGGGAAATCTACTTCATAACTACTTTGATAAGTTGACCTTATTTACCTGTAGAAATTACACTAAGCCACCAATATTTTTGTTGTTTCGATTCTTATTTTAAAAAATAATTTAGCTTTTCACTATCTCTTAAATTGGCCTTATATCAGGTTTAAACACACCAGCAATGGACTTGCTTCTTTGTTTTTACCAGTCGGGTGGGGGGGGGGAATCCACCTCTCTCTCTTGGACCTATTGCCACTCACAATATGGCTGCCCCGCAACCACTCCACTCACGGTCATTTCTACCCGGGTCATCCGCCGGCTGACTGTTAGGGAATGCGCTTAGTTTACAACACTGCTAGCCTACGAACAAGCAGCACCGGGAACTATGCTTACTGAGCATTTGCCGCATTAGCATATATATTTATAAATGCGTTTTATTTGCAGCTACACAAGGTTTCCTGCACCGTGACCTGCCTTCTCTCTCCTGTCATTGGTTGCCAGGTCTGATCACCAGTGCAAAGGCGACAGCAAACATGCAAGTGCAGAGAGTCGTCCTTAACTCTCGACCAGGTAAGTTATCTCTTAGCCAGCAACTTTGATTGCATGTTGCTAACTTTTTTTGCTAGAGTTTATTTTTTTTCTTCTCATTTGCACATGCAGGTAAAAACGGGCAACCAAGCCCTGAAAATTTCCGCTTGGAACAGATAAGTTTGACACCTGACCTTAAAGATGGAGAAGTCCTTGTTCGGACGCTTTACCTCTCAGTCGACCCTTACATGGTAATGACGCAGAAATGAATAAGCAATATCAACATTAGATTATGATCCACGTCTCTCTCTTGGACCTAACACATGGGTACAGCTGTTATCTAGTTGTTTTTTTCTACTAAATAACTACTGAAAACAGAACTTTAATCGCATACTGAATATCAGGTCAGTGAATGCCTCACAGGAGAGGTTGATCCACATCCATCAATCCCTATCATGTTTGTTTCTTTTAGCGCTGTAGAATGAATGAGGATACCGGGGCTGATTACCTGACTACATGGAAGCTGTCTGAATGCGTGGACGGTGGAGGTGTTGGGGTGGTAGAGAGCAGCCGCTGCACCGCCCTAATAGAGGGAGATGTTGTCACCTCCTTCAACTGGCTTTGGCAGACCCATGCTGTTATGTTGGGAGGTGGCCTGCAGAAGGTATGGCATATATTTGACAGGGATAAGTGGATACAACAGATTTTTCTTCTTCTTCGTGTTTATGAGGTTAAAATTTGATTCCATCTTGGGATATAGCTACTGCAGTGTCTTTCAGAGGTAATTAATTCTGAATCTTTTTGGTTTGTCACGCTATACCAAACATCAATGCATTTTATTAAGATTATCTTTGATAGGCTTATACCTATGTAGCAAGTAGTTGAGAAACGCGTAGAAAATAATGCCAGTAAAAAAAAAAATATAAATATATATATATATATATATATATAATTTAAAAAACACATTTGCGTTTAGCCAATTTCAAGTCAATCTTTGTTGACTTCTAGAGACATCTCTACCAGCTTCGCACAACTTCGCCTACTGAATTTCTGGCCGATTATTTTCAGACCGGATGAAACAATATGTAAACGGCTATTCCAGTCATGCCACAGATTTTTATTGGCATTCAGATCTGGAATTTGACTGGGCCGTCCTAAAGCCCAGACACCTTCTTCACTTCAAAGAGGCAGCTGGTTGCTTTTACTTAGGAGTATTAGGGCAAATTTGGCTGTATGAAAATGCAATACCCTTTTTTATTGTAAAAACTTTATAAAATCTTTTCCGTCGTTGTCAAAACTAAAACACTACATTGTGTTGATCTACCCATCCACACATTTTTACTAGGCCCTGCCCTTGAAGATCCCATACCTTTTCTTTTTCTATTACAGGTTAATTCACAGATGGTTGATGGGCACCTTTCCTACTTTTTGGGAGCGGTTGGTATAACAGGACTTACTGCGATTTTAGGAGTCAGGGAGAAGGGCCATGTGACCAAAGGGGCCAATCAGACGATGGTAGTTAGTGGTGCAGCCGGCGCCTGTGGCTCCCTCGCTGGACAGGTACATATGTAAACTTCTAGACTTTCTGTCTTCAAAGGCATTCATCTGTTTTTTGAGACATTATCATAGTAAGGTAAATAAACTATTCCCTTTTTATGATTTTGTACTAATGTATATTTCCCAGATTGGCCGACTGGATGGTTGTGCGATAGTGGTTGGGATATGCGGTTCGGACGAGAAGTGCAAAGCTTTGGTTGAAGACCTGGGCTTCTCCGCAGCCATCAACTATCGCAGCGAGGACGTCTCGGCACGGCTCAAGGAGATGTGCCCTGACGGCATCGACGTTTACTTCGACAACGTAGGAGGCGCCATCAGCGATACCGTCATAGAGCAGGTAAGGCAAGTGTTTTTAGTGCCAGATGTGTCGTGTAACCTTCACCGAGCGCATTCTCTCCCATAGATGAACAAAGGAGGGCACGTGATCCTCTGCGGGCAGATCTCCCAGTACAACAAGGATGTGCCATATCCTCCCCCTCTCAGCGACAAGACGCAAGAAATCCTGCAAAGTCGGAGTATCACCAGGGAGAGATTTATGGTGCTTAGCTACATGAGTAAAGCAGAAGCTGCCCTCTTTGAGCTCAGTCAGTTGGTGAAATCAGCTCAAATCAAGGTATGAAAGACGATATAATAGGCACCAAGATGTGCTCCCTCCTTCTCAGTGGTTTCTATGTATTATCTTCTTTCCTCTCTGCAGGTGTTGGAAACGGCGGTGAATGGTATAGAAAACATGGGAGGTATGCAAGTAAGTTGAAACATATTAAGTCAGGGTTTTAAGTTGGAGTTCATTGTTTTCCTTCTTCCTGCAGTTGCATTTTGCTCCATGATGAAAGGCGGAAATATCGGCAAGCAGGTAGTAAAAATATCAGACTGAGGAAAACTGCAGTTCCAGCCTGAACGGTGCTCCTAATAGAAGTCCCGTTGAAATTAATCCACAGTTGCCTTGCATCACCCCCATTAGTACTGTAACACTAACCTAATGGACTTTTGTATGGTCCTAACATTGAATGAAATAAGAAAGTAAACCAAGCACTCCTATCTTCTATTCTTTTAAAATGGTTCAGTCGGTGTCAGAAAGGGTTATATATGTATCTACACAATATTGGTTAATAAGGTTTTCACCACTCTTATTTTGGTGATTCAGTTGGTGATGTCATTTCCTCATAAGCCTGTTTCCTCAGGAGTTCAAACTGTTTGTTGGTAATGGTGGTCACCCTGTGTGCGTTCCTGATAAGCATACCACACACACACCTACACATACACACATGCCAACTCATGCCATCCTCTCTCACCATACCACCTTTGTTGCAACAGGTGACAGTACCTCAATCAGGCTCAATAGCAGCACCTGGGACAGACCTAACGGAGCTATTAATAGCTACTTCATATGGAATACCCAAGCCTGCTTTGCCCTACTTCACATCTGGAAAAGAGGCAGATTAGATTTGGTGATCCAGAGGGATTTGATAATTTCGCCCTATCGGTACAAGCTCTAGTGGGTATGCTCCGATCGTTAGAGGGTGAAAATGGCTATGAACTCAAGTGTGGCTCTCATGTTGATAGGCTGCTCACCAAACTGCCAACAACTACAGAGACAGCTTTGTTGAGTATAGCTTGAGTCATGGCATTCTAACAACTGATAAGACTTATACCCTACCAGATTTCTCCACCTGGCTCCAACTGAAATCACAAGCCAAGAGAATTTCATCTAGAGCAACCTTTATGTTTCAAGATCAGCCAAAGTTCAAGAGCCAAAGAAAAGGTTGTATGATCTATATTGGCGATTGGAGACCATTTCTGAAAATATTTATCCCCTGCCTCTTTCACACGTTTGTCCCTGTAAAAATGATTTGTTTGTCCTTCAGCTTGTGACTCAAGTGTGCTGCTTCAACTTCGGCTTCTCCAGTAGATCTACTAAGGCTTCCCCTAGCAACACAAGATGCTTACAGTCAAGACGCCAAGGGGTATTGGTTGCTAGGCAGGTCACGTTTCTGACTAAAACTGATTCCCCCTCCAAACATGGCGAGTGGCGTTTATATCAAAGAGTTCTATTTTGGTCTCATCTGACCACATGACATTCTCCCAATCCTCCTCTGGATCATGCGGATAGTCTCTGTAGACAGACCTAGATATGTGCTGGCTTAAACAGGGGGACTGCAGGATTTTAATCCATTATGACACAGTGTGGTACTGATAGAAACCTTTGTTGCTCTGATCCCAGCTCTCTCTTCAGGTCATTGACCAGTTCCCTCCGTGTAGTTAGGCTGTTTCCTCAATATTGTAGCTTACCATCACCACTGTGTGCGAATACAGTGTGAAGTGCTTTTGGTGTCCTCTAGACCTGATAAAGCGGTATGCAAGTACAGGCAATTAGCTATTTTATCACTCATCTTTTGTTCATTCTAATTTCTAATAATTGCTCCAACACTTGACGTCTTCTCACCAAGCTTCTTGGCTATTGGCTCATCCCAGTCTTGTGCAGGTGTACAATCTTGTCCCTGGTGTCCTTGTTACTCTCTGGGCTTGGCAATGGTGAAGGTTGGAGTCCAACTCCTTGAAGTTATGGACAGTTATACAGATTTGTTCAAACAGGTGCTATTAATACAGGTTACTTGTGAAGGATAAGAGCTTCCTAAAAACGTAGTAGCAGGCCTGAGGACCAGGTTCTTTCTTGTATATGCTAAATACTCATTTTCTGCTCAATTATACGAATAATCATTTTAAAATCATAAGGGATTTCCTGCATATTTCTTTGCATTCTGTATCTCATAGTTGAGGTATACATATGGCTAAAATTACAAACCTCTGTTTTTTTTAAGTGGGACACTTGAACAATCTGTTACTGCCAATGTTTACCCCAATGCGCATCATTTCCTACACTATTTTAATAGCGCACTGCAATTTCTTTAACCCATTTTTCTGCACTGGGAAATAAAATTGTTCAAAAAGTGTCAACTGAGTTAATTATTTTTAGAGGTGAGTTTTCTGCCCTGTTTGCACAAAGATGCAACCTTAAACCAATAAGACCAACACTGAATTGCACCAGTTATTCACTGTAAAATTGTGTAAATTTCTTTAAAATACATCTTTTTTTACTATTATCCCAGGAGCATGATGTCACCAAATTTTTTTTAGAGAAATGCCACCTCTTATTTAAGTATTTTGTAAATGATGTAAGAAAAAAATATAAAATTGTGTCCCGCAACATAAACTTAAACTTAAATTTTGGTTTAGACAAAACAAGGATGTGTTTGATGTGAAAGATTTGTTGAAAAACCCTTCAGAGTCACTATTAAGTATAGTGGAGGATCTGTGATGCTCCTCCTTTTTTTTTTTGTTTTTTTTTTTTACTTAAAAGTCATTATTAGGTCTTTCAACATGGCAGTGATTCAAAAACATACAGTCAGATCAGCACACGAATGGCTCACAGGACAAAATCAAAATGATCGCCTCAGTCGTCGGTAAGCTGGAGAGGACAGAGTGGTCAGCAACCTTCACAGCCCAAAGAGCTACTTTTGTCCCCAGTCCAGCCAAAAAGAACTAACTAGAGCCATGCTTATGTTCTCTGATAAATATATACTACAGGAAATCTTTACTTTTTTTAAGAGAACCACCATTTTCTGTTTAGGTCTGAAAATAAACTTGCAAAAAGGTTAGATTGTCACAACTGTGATGTTAAGCTTTTTGGTAATATATCAACGTAATGTCGTAAAAAAAAAAAGTATTGGTACGTTTGTCATTTCTGTTATGGAAAATCAATGCAACTATTACATTAAAATCTGAAAAAAAACTGGCATTTTTGGTATTTTTCGGAATTTTCTTTTTATGAGATTGTGCCTCCATCTTGTTATCGTCTGTTACAGCAACATAAAAAGAAATTTGGACGCGGAACAAAACATAACTGTAATACACATTTCTTTTATTTCCACGACACTATAAACCAATAAAACAAAATATAGCTGTGGTGTTATAAATTGAGTTGTCACAAGAAAAGTATGTGGCAGGTGTAAAATCACCATTCACTCACACGTTCATTCACAAACGGGGTGATGTGGAGGAGGTCACACCAAAAAGCAGCACAGCCCCCCCCTCCCTCCCTCCCTCCCTCCCCCATCCCTCATGTTGATGCAGAGGCGGTGGGGTCAATGCCAGTGGTTTTTTCTTCAATTAGCCCAGGCAGGGTATAACACATTTATAACTAGCACCACAATACTTTCAAGGACCATTTTTGGGGGGTGATTTTTTTTAAAGACAGAGAAAAAATATCATGCACTAATGTCTTAGAAGTGATCCAAACTCATTTAACAGTGCCACCGTGTGGACAAATGATGTAGTTTTGCAGTGGTACAAAGAATCTCCAGAGAAAACAGTCCAATGAAGGAATAGGAAAAGATAAATGTATATTTATGTCAATCTAGAGAAAAAAATATGCAACCGCCCACAACATGAGTGCTCATAATTACATTTTCTGGCAGCAGTTTCAGTATTAATGTCTCTTATCCCATTAATGGACCATTTTTCTGCAGTACTGTTAGAAATATTAACAGCTGCAACTCTGTTTGAATCCTTTTCCCTACATACAGAGATTTAAAGCAGGTAATGGGCGTTACTATGTGCTATTCCTCGGCAATTACAACTAGAGTTGCGAACGACAGTGCAACAAAGAAAAGATTTTCAGTGCTTTCACACTCATTCTTCAACAACACGAACAAAAATAGGTTTTCACATTCAAGGAATGCTTCCCGAGCCAAACTCAAGGAGCAGCAGGTTTTTAAAGTGTATTCCCTAGGAAAACCTTTAAAAAAGTTTCACACAATACAACAAAATGAATAAATGAAAACAGCATAAAATAGTGGCTAACCTCCAATCCACAGATGTTTAACACATTCATCTAGTTTCCTGGCTAATCCATAACACACCTGGATTGTTTAAAGTGGGGTTTGTTCACTGGATTGTTTTGGAGTAGAAAAGAAAAAAGCACTGGTGTACTTCTGGGATCATCGTGTTTTTGAAGCTTTCACATTCCTGAGAAACAACAGCTGCTTTCTGTGAATAAAAAAAATAATAAAATCAAGTCGCATTCTGGGTTTTGGAGAAAACCGGCACTGGTGTAATTGTGGACGTCACTGGCAACGTCACTCCTTGCACTGAAATTACTCAGAGATACAGCTAAATTGTAAACTACCTCCACACAGTTCAACTAAAACATTGATTTTTTTTATTCTTTTTCGTGAAGACTGAACACCGAATACGATGGTCTAGGTCGTTTTTGTCGCCCTCCGCTTACAATAGAGTATTTTTTTAAATATATATATATAAAGTGCAGTATTTTCTACGTCCTATCTGATTTTTGTTATAAGGTAAACATAGGGAGCAAGTTTGGCAACTCCAGCCTTCAATAACCAGCGGGATTTGGGAGGGAAAAAAATAAAAATAAAGAGGAAAAATATTTCTTATTCATCCTTTGGCAGTGGTGGACTGGCATTTGGGCAAAGGCAACATATCCAAAAAGTGCTAAATCTCACAAAATGAGCCATCTTAAACCACAGCAGAATACAGTATACTGTCAACCACAACATAAAAAAAATAGACAGTGCTTTCCAAAAGTATGCATACTCATCATACTTCTCCACATTTGGTTATGTTACAACCAGAAACCTTAATCTAATTAATTAGGATTATATGCATTCTAACAGTCATCCTGGCTGTAATTCAATCTCAGCAGAAATAAAGCCTAAAAAATTTGTTAGAGAGCAAACGTCAAACCTTTAAGGTTTGCAGCAAGATGTTGTGGAGAGTATCATCTCTTTGTCCATCATCTGTTGGGGTAGCAGCATCAGAGTCAGGGTCTTAAAACGGCTCAACAACCTGATAAAGAAGGCTTGTTCTGTTTTGGGGACGACTGAGGAACCTCTGGAGATAATGATGCAAAGAAAGATTCTCAATAAAAATAAAAAAAATGCAAAAATATGGACAACCCTGAGCATCTCTTCATGAGACTATCCAACAGAAACAGAGTATCTTAAGTCGGAGGCTTCTTCAGTTTCGCTGCAACACAGAACGCTACAGGAAATCCTTCCTGCCCCCAGCCATCATGGTCTGAAACAACTGCTTGAAGAATGAATTAATAATGAGTTATAACAACACTTAATTTTGGAATTTGAATTGAAACAACATCATGAAAACCGAAAACCATGAAACTTGGTGACGGCAGTGTCATGCTGTGGGAAAGGTTTTACTCCAGTAAAGATAGGGAAGTCTTAAGGGGAAGATGTAGTTGCGACTAGTAGAGTTTCTTAACATCATTCATGTGATTACTAGATTCAAGTTTCGTACTCCAACCGTTAAAGGTGCACGATATATACCAAATCACAATCATTATCACAATAACACTGTGTGCAATTCTGTAGCCCATAGTAGACTACCTGATGTTTGGTAATATAGTATATTTAAAGTGACCTGCATGCAAATTATTGGGGAAGATTTTCAATGCCCTCAATGCCACATAACTACTGGCTGAGGTTAAAAAAGTGGTGATGACATTTTCATAAAAGAAATGATGCGGGTAGTCCAGAAATTATGGACCAATAATAATAATAATAATGATAACTGAAATTGTCATCGCAATATTCAGCAATAACTTCGCAGTTAAATGCTTCCCTGATATGGTGCTGCGCTACCAGACTTTCGTTTTTAAATACAAATTTCAAAAATCCCCATGAATTTTTGTAATGTATCTATACAGTAGGCAAGCATAATAAAAAAAATTCTAAATCAAAAATCAAACCTGCAATGAGACAAGGAATTTATGGAGAAAGAAAAAAAAAAAAAAAAAAAAAGGAGGTACACAGAGAAGAGAAGGAAGGAAAAAAGACAGATAGTAAAGAAGGCACAAGAAAAAAGGGAAGGTAATAACTGACAAATGGAAGAAAGGAAGGACGAAAAGAAGAGAGAATAGTAAACAAAATCTGTAATACAAACAATTTACCATACCACTATTTTGTTTTTCCATACTCATCCCTGGAAAATACTCAACTCTAATTCCAGACCTGTCCCAAAAGCATAACAACCCTGGAAAACCAGTTCCAGGCTGGGACTCGGCAGAGATTCACCTCCCACCAGGTCAACAGCCCTAAACATGCATGCTGCAATGAAAAGGGTTTCGCTTAAAGCGCATCCATGTTTTCAGATGACTTAGTCAAAGTCCAGAACAAAGAACAGACCTAAACAAATTAATTTAAAAAAAAAAACTGTGGTTGAACTTAAAAACTGCTTTACAGCAATGCTCTCCATCCAATCTGAGTCTGAGCTGTCTTGGGAAAAAAAACTTGAGAACGCAGACCTCAAAAGAAAATACAGATTTTGCAGGGCTGAACAACAAATGCCATAAAATCCTAATATATTAAATGTAATGGTTGTAATGTGTACAAATGCTTTTGCAAAGTAAGGTGTTAGACCCTTTATGCCTCCACGGTCTGTTTACCCTGTAATGCTGTACAGATTGCTATAAATATGGCCACAAATGTGCTTGTCGGTGCCTAACAAAAACATGCATATCAAATAAACGATAATATCTAGAAACGGGAGAGTCCAGTGTTGTTCCGGAGACAGAAAAGAAAGGGAAGAAAAGAAAAGAAAAGGAGAGCTGTTGCTGAGGGGTGGGGCGAGACAGCAAAATGTCTCTGCAAGTCAGGCTCAGGGTGCAACAGCGCAATTACTGTCAAGAGGAAGAGTTTCTCTTGCTGTTGTCACGAAACGGAGGGGCGGGGCCCGTCCAGGCGCGGTGGACCAGAACCGCGGCGAGCCCAAGCGCCCACAAGCGGACGGGAGACAGGAAGAAGGCCGTGACGCCGTAGGTCTGCAGGAGGAAGTAGCAGGAGTGGGCCTGCCAGGCGAGCAGCAGCAGCATGCCGAGGTGCACCGCCAGAGTCCGGCCGCGGCGTCCCGGCCGCGCAAAGTGGGAACGGAGGGTGTTGCCGTGGCAACGGTGGTGCAGGCTCCAGCAGAGGTATGAGGTGAGGGGAATGTTGAAGAACAGCAGCTGCCACAACAAAAATGAGGGTAATAATTGGGAGTTTTTTGGGAGTTTTTTATCACCCAAAATAAATCTGGAGAAAGATGTTCTTAATATGAAAACAAAACAATCTAACATGATCTGTAGCAAAAAAATAAATAAAAAAAATGAGAGTAGTTCTGTCAGACTACAGAATTGATCAATAAAATCAATAGTCTTACTTGAAAAACTCCAACAACATAAGTGAGACTGCCTTCCAGGAAATGCCCGTCGATGTACACTCCGAAGGCGAAGCAGGCGCCACTGTGGCCATCTATCACCTCTCCAATGAACCATGGACCTAACAGAGGGCACATTAACAGCTCAGTCTTTTACTGAGTCACAGAGAAATCTGGAATGAAAGGAGAAGGGAGCACATGACAGTGTGTGTGCTTCTTGGCTCTCTGTAAGAAAAAAAAAGTACACTTAATACATGTTACAGAGCATTAAATATTCATTCATCTACCCACGGTCTACCACTTCTTCTTGAGACACACAGGACAAACAATCATGCACACACACACTCATACCTAAGGGTAATTTAGTCACGTTTGTCAGCCCTAGCCCTCAAGGCACACTGCCCTGCATCTTTTAGATGTTCATCCAGTGGCCGCAGTTCATCACCAGCCGGTAATCGGCCACTAATTGAAATCAGGTTTAGTGAAGCAGGGAAACATCAAACACATGCAGGCGGTGTGCCTTGAAAAAACCCCAATACCTTAAACCTCACAATTTACTTTTTTTTTTATCTTTACCATGTATCCTTTTATCTTTTAATCTACATTTGCACAACTTTGTGTTAGTCTATCAAATAAAAATTTTGGTTTAAATTGAAAACAATAAGAAAAGGTCATTTTGCAAGCCTCTGATTTGGTGAAGAAAACTAACGCTTTCAGTAAAAAAAAAAAAAAAAAGGTTAAGTAAAAGGAGATCTTAATTGAAAATCCCCAAATTACATAATTGTCTTCTCTTTTTTATAATTAAATCTTCTAAACAAAGTAATGGCAGTCCCGTATCTCCTGATGGAGCACTCATAACCGCTCTGTGCAGCGGTTGTGAGTGCTCAATATCTTACCAACAGCTTCTGTCTCAAAGCTGCAGTCTGGAGAATTTATTTATGTATCAAAGTTTCCTTAACCTTTCAAATGATTGTTTGGTTCTATACTATGATATACGGGTGATGCTCCACAGTTATTATTTTTCTTAAGTCCTCCTTCCTTTTTAGACCCCTAATAAAAATTCACACCAACCCACATTTTTTTTAGCCAACAGAATTTAAGTTTCCGCCTGATCAGCTGTCAGTCAACATATAATAAATAATTTTATTAAATAATTTTAAACATATGACAAATAAGTAATTATATAGGCATTTAGAACACATATCTAAACTTCAGTATTTGACTGATTTAGCACTGACATCAGTTAAAAAATGTTTTTCCCCCCAGTATTTTTTAACATGTCTTTTGTCTGTGAGCCACTGAGCATGCTGCTCCATCTTGATAATAGCTGCTTAAGCTAGCAGCCAACGTGGTGACCCACATACTTGAGGGAAGTTTTATCCAGTCCAGTGTGGCAGAAAAGGCTTTTTGGACAATTGATAGAATATGACTATTCGGTCTTGTTAAATGTGCAAATGTAAACATGTGCACAAATCTACTCTACATGCCCCATCTTATGTTTACATTTTCAATCTAATTTGTGATATTTGAAATATAATGTAATAGAAATAGAATATAATGTAAGCAGAGTGAGGACTATATGCTGCCAAATAAATATTAATTGGACCCTTTTACCACAGGAAGTATCAGCAGCAGAATAATACTCACAGTGCACATTTGGCTGACTGGACAAAGTAAATCTTTATTTAGTATCCAAGGCAGCCCCGGGCAGGCCAAATCAATTGGTTAAGGGGCCCGAATCTGGGCAGCCATTGGCTGGAGGGGGTTTTGGGATGGGCTTTGATATGTCGGATTAAAATGGAAAAAAAAATACAGACTAGATGTTTCTGGAAGCTATAACAAACACCTAGTTTAAATAAGATAGCAAAAAAGGGAACTTCAATGATTTTCAAAACGACTCCAGTCTGTCCAGAGTTTACATTAAAGTCTAATGCTGCGTTCAGACAGCAGACTTTGTCTGCGTCAGGCAACGTACCCAACAACTGTAATTTGACGCATGTACTTTTGGGACCGTATTGAGAGAGTGGCTTGGCTTTATTTGCTAGATAAAGCTAGACAACGTCGACATCGGGTGCATCAGCGCCCATTCTTCGGAATGTGTTCTGAGTTTGAGGGAGTTTAAACATTTGCTCCAGGAGCTGCTTATGGATGAGGTTCGCTTTCAGCGCTACTTCCGTCTGTCCCTCGACCTCTTAGGCCGCATCGGAACTTTAATCTCCTACCAGGACACCATCTACAGGAGCTCTGTTCCTCCTTAGGATCGCCTGTCCATCTGTCTTCGGTAAGTGTTATTTCTGATTTTTGAAATCTGCGTTTGTTGAAAATGTTTTCACTGGACCGGCACTTCATTCAAGATACGTGTATAGCGACATCACTACAGTGAGACGCTCTGATCGGTTGGTGCACTGCATCAAGTCCGTCAAAAGTTCAGCTAGCTGAACTTCTGCGTTGCTTGCGTCTGCTACGCTGTCGCTTGCAACGCAAGTAACGCTTGAAAAGTTCATAGAGCCAATACACACAACGCAGAGACTCTGTCAGACCTCTGACAACTGCTCACAGCTAAAGAAGATTCTGTGCCTCAGAAAGTTTGATTATTACATAGGTTAAATGGTTACAATATCTACATCTATCCTCTCTATGTATATTTATATAAATGAATTAAATAATATTTTTGGATTAAAAATAAAAGTTTGAAAAGTCAATGTTAGACTGAGCAGGTCACCTACCAAAAGCTGTACACAGGTTGAACAGCAGCAGAGAGTAGTAGAAGATGTCCATTTTACTGATCAGGTGGAGGGATACACAGATTTGAGAAGAAAGTACTGTAAAACACAAAGAAATATGATTCATCTGTATGGTAACTTGCAACATTCATAATCTAATTCATTTTATTTATCCTAGGACAATTTTTTTCTGACTGAATGAGAACGTAATTTCTATCCACTGGTCTAGGTTTTGACATCACTGTCCCAGCTCACCACTGCTAGAACGAACACGAAGGAACCTGAAGGTGACAAGCACGGCAACATTCAGCAACACCAAGATTATGAAGAGCGCTCGGCCCAGGATGTAGTGGTCCGTCAGGAGGATGAACGACTGAGGGAAACCGAAGCTTGGAATGAGGCTGTCCTCAAGCGTGAAGTGCTGCTCCTGCACCACTGATCGACCTGCCGAGTCCTGATGCAATCACAACGCAAAGGGGAAGGCATTAAAGATGCATTTCTAAGAAAAAGTCTGCACCCAAAAAGGCATATTATATATATATATATTTATAACAGCATAACCCGCCATATCTGCTAAACTTAGATTTCAAGAAACACATTAGACTATTACATGTACGCAGCACTAACCTCAACTTTAACCCGGATTGTGTGCAGCCCATTGAGGTAAAGAGACGGATCCCAAAGCACGACATAGAGAGGACCTCCAGCTGAGCGGCCGGTCCCTAGAGACTCCCCGTCTACGCTCACATGGACTGCAGTGATTGCAGCCTCAGAAAAGGCTAAGATCCTGCAGAGGTCAGAGATTACAATCAGTGGAAATGTAACGACTAAAACATTAGTGAAAATAATCACTAATTAATCACTAATTTAATAATAAATGTAAGGGTGCATTTGTGATTGAATCATTAAAATAAAAATCACTCATAGGGCTCCTAAACAGTATTCATATCAAGACCCATTTAAGCAGATCACAAAAACTGACCAGAAATTTATAGCAGATTTTATAGCAAGTTTTGAAGTAAGGAAGTCTGGTAGGAGGTAGGAAGTCTGGATGGACGGACAGAAGGAAGTAAGTTAAGAAGGAAGGATATTTGAAAGGACGGGTGTTTGGAAGGAAGTAAGAAAGTTTGGATGTAAGGATATTTGGAAGGAAGGATGTTTGGGGGAAGGAAGGAAGGATGTTTGAGGGAGCGAGGAAGGAAGGAAGGAAGGAAGTACAATTAGTGTTGGATATACAGGTGGGTGGATGAACAAACAGATGGAAGGACGAATGAATGGATAGACAGATGTAGGGAAGAAAGGATATACGATAAAATGTAGGAATAATATTTTTTTTCTATACTTCCCTAGAATTTTAAAATGCTGAAATTACGTTCCAGCCTTTCACAGACTGTGGAGGAACCCCCTGCTATCAAAGCAACAACAAACAAACAAAACGATCAGGCACCTGATGTGTGTTGACCTCCGTATCCGACCCAGCGGCTCCATCCCTGGGTGGAGGTACTGTGCATCTTTAGGGTTTGTGATGAGCACTGCGGGCCACTTCTCAAACTGGACGTCAGAGAAACTCAGCAGGTCATGATCAAAGGCCAGGATCCTGTACCTGCAGGAATATATCAGGCCAATTCTCTCAGCAACAACAGCTAAGGGTGAAAACTACATGCAGTAATGTTCTTTTATCCCACACACCTGCGGTTGTCCATCCAGTCTCCCAACTCCAGCTCCAGAGTGCCGAGCGGATGACGGCTGTGGAGGATGGGCATCAGGCCGCCGAGTGTGTGAAGGTGGCCACACAGATACGCTACCGCAGATCTGAACAATGAGAGTTCCAATGTGACAACTGAGAATATACAGGTACAACCTCAGGCTGCAAGATTGCAGGAGTGTGATGTAATTTCAGCCAGCGGGTAAAAGCAGGCAGACGAGTAGTTGCACCATGAAATGATAACATGCATGTCATTTAAACTGGGTTAACCTTCATACCTCATCATGTCTCTGACTCCAGGAGACGTTGAGATGATGGTTGAGGTGGTGTAGTGGCCAAACCAGATGGACTGATTGCTCGTCAGACTCTCCGCTCTGAATGTGTTCAGTAAGTCCATCTGAGTCTGAAAGATAAATCCAGATATAAAGAGCATTTCAAAAGCTAACAAAAATAAAATATTTTCACTTCTTCAACAAGTTTTTTTGCAACTTCCAACTTGTTTTTGTCAGGTTTGGTTTATGCTTTTTAACGAAATAGGCAATATACTAAATATCAGCCATTCATTGATCTAAGGGACTAAGAAGCTGACTTAAAGCCACATTTAGAATGTTTCAGATCAGAAAACAAGCATATTTCAAGGTTTTACTCCAGAAGATGGGGGAAAAAAAGTGTGGAAAGGAGTTAAAATGTGTACCTTTTATTTTCGATAATGTTGAACAAACTCAACCCAATATTTGAATCTGTGGTGGAGCTTTCAAGAAAGCTAATTTCTCCTTGTTAAAGCAGCCCCTGCTCTACAAAGCTGAAACAATTTCAAACAATACAATGCACTGTTTGATGACGTAATGTTAACGAGGCCCTCGTAACGAACACATATGTGATTACACTTCCATTACCTGATTCAATGGCTGACCTAAATTCAAAATAATCATATTCTGTGATTTGATAAAGCTGTCGTTTGAATAAGAAACTGGGACAATTTTTTTTTTTTTTTTTTAATGAGCTTACCTGATTGAGAATCCCGAAAAAATTGAATAGTCTCTTGGGTCCAGGAATCAGGGTGGCATCCACACAGACAAAGGAGTAGTTACCAAAGGGGGTTGTGAGAACATAATGAAAAGAGCCTATTTTCTGATTGGCTGAGTATTTTCTAGGAAAGAAAAAGCAAACAGAAAAACCGGCAATGTGAACAGCAGAAGGGTCGGCACAGCGGCCTGAACCTTGGAGATAATTTAATGCATTCTGAATAAATAAATTAGCCTCGTCTCGGGGGGGGGGGGGGGGGGGGCAGGCAGAAAAACAGGATATTAACAATTATTAGGGAGGCAGAAGACAAATCAACATTAAGAGAGGATGTAATGTAACTATAAAGCATGATAACTGTCAAAAGACAACAGAGTGAGTCCGATCATGGAGATTTTCTATTCTATTTTGGTCTATGTGAATTTTAGTCTGCTTGGACGAGCGCCGAAGACGCAACACAGACTGATCAAATTTATACCCTGATCGCCTGCGTTGACTTGAGCCAGACGTTAAGCAGGAATCCAGCGCCATATTGACGATCTACTAACCTGTAATAATTGTTGACGCTGTCCAAAGAAAAAACGTTGAAGGCATCTGCAAGCAAAATGAAAGAGGAAGTGAGAAGCCGCAGATTTCCTGCTTTCTGAAAACGCAGGGAAACCAGGATGACATAAGGATGTCGAAACTCTGTTGTCTGTAAACACCCCAAAAAAAGGAGATTTGAAGTAAATCAGCCGCGGTTACCCACCGTGATTCCCACGAATGTCGATCCACTTGGTGCGCTCCATCACGCGCGACCTCTTCAGGACGTTGTGGTAGGCTTGCCATTCCACCTCGTGCTGGAGGGAGCTCACCTTATTCTCCGTTTTGGCATCTGTCAGATCTCCTGCGGGACAACGACGACAGCAACAAGCGGCAATCTTGTTTTAGACTCTACAAAACAGGACCTAGCCTCATTCGATTCCTAAATACGCGTTCCCTGGGACTGTACCTGTCGCGAGAACCAGAGCTGGTTTGATCACCTCCATGGTGTGGGTGCAGAACTTCTCGAAATCTGGAGTACGTTTCGGGTCGCGAAACCGACTGATGTGAATGTCAGAAACCTTGAATTGGACACAGAAAAAACAAAAAACAGGATTAAAAAAACCTAATGTGCTAAATGGTGTTTGGTGCTTTGAAAAAGTATTCACACCCCTTGATATATATTTTCGTCTCATTATAACCACAATCATTAATATATGTTATTGGGATTTTATGTGAGAGACTAAAATGGTGTATAGGCCTAATAAGCCATATCGGTATTGCGAGGCGCGCAATGCATTCTCGGGTTTTGGACCCCAAACTGCCGAACATACACATACATAGCGAAAGTTGCAAAATGTATGATTTTGAACGGTGGAAAATCGACGAACTAAAAACATATATTTGCCGTAGAGGGCTGTCTGTGTCTGTTAAGCATAAAAAAGAACTACATGCACCAGCGTGTGTAGCTACAGTGCAGAAACTACTGATTGTTTTTGATGAAAGAAGAGGAAAGTGGCGCAGTCCAGGCTGATTATACCAGACTTGCTGACATTCCACGGAGGGACAATCCCGGACCAACAAACGCTGTTAGATGGCTGGGAAGAAGGGAATGTTGTCATGCAGAAGTGTTCTCAGCTACTTTCATCCCAGAGCTCATGGAATCAAGATGTGCCATATCATCCTATCGCAGGTGTTTCTTGCTTGTTAAATATCCGCCTTATGGCTAGCAGTTAGCATGTAACTTATTAGATTCCGTCTTGCTTTTACACTTTTACTATTTGTATTTTTGAACGGGATTTGTACTTGTTAGAAGCAGTAAGAGTCAGGATAAGGCTCTGATGCTCTAAACATGAATCCTTCACATCGACTTCCAGCAGTAGGCTATGCGAAGCCTGCGTGCTAATGACTATGATGCCAAAACTAAAACTGTTATATCTAGACGAACAACAGAAATATCGAACAATTAGCATGTTTAATCACAAATTTCCTAACTTGTCTATCCACCTTGCATGTTCATTCAAATCCTTCTTATCAGTGTGTAATATATATAAAATAAATGGTGATTCATTACAAGGGTCGGTATCATTCATACACTGGTTCGTTTTGCAATCTCCACCGTTTAATTTGGTAACTACCGTTTCTACAGCCAACCACAACACAATGAGTACCGGGTATACTTGAAAATTCCACCAAAAACAGCCTTTAAGAGGCTTTAATAGGCTCTGTATTAATTAAAACACACGCATGAATACGCTTGAAGTCGAGCTGGTGGTTTGTTTGGGTTCCAAAAGCTTTCTTTTGTCTGATAATATTCAGGCAAGAAACTAAGAAGCCTATGGTAAATCATAAAATGGGGGGGGGGGGGGGGACAATACAATATATTGCGATACTATGAGTAAACTATATATTGTGATTTCAAACCTGAATTTAACTGTTGATCTAGTTGATCCACTTTAACGAAGAAGGTGAAAACAGCGACCAACTAGTGGTCTTACTTTCAATTTTATTATAAAACTTACTGTCATCATTAATGGTTCCATTCAAAATCTAAACAATAAAATAAAAACTGACACATTGATGTTTAATATTGATAAAATATCATGACATAAAATATCATCATTTATCGGTGTATCGATTATTTCTTACGTCTCAAACAAAATAATTTCTAGTTTCTTCTGATTCTGGTGTTTGCATACATCAGCTTACATACATAAACTCTGGTAGAGGGGGATGTATTAGTCAACCACTCCACAAGTTTGGATTGCATGGAGGAATTGCGAAAAGAACGCTATAAGACGTATTAATTGAAGTTTGTCACAAAGCCACGAAGGAGAGACGGAGAATATATGGAAGAATAAGCTACGCTGAGATGAGATCAATATTAAGCCATCAGACCTAAATGGTGAAGCATGGTGGTAGAAGTATCATGATGTGGGGAAGCTGATTAGCGTCAGAAGCTACAGAAAGGGCCATCCCAGCTGAAAACCTGTTCTGGTGACTGGGTTCACCTTCTACCAGCCCTAAGCATGTTTAGAGCTCCAATAAGGGTTTAGATCAAAGCACATTCGTGGGGTAAAATGAACATGAAAAAGTTTAAGGGGTGCAAATACTTTTGAGAGTTACAAATGTTGGCTTTGAAGCACATGAGGGCAAGGTCTAACTTCAGGCTGTAGTGTTGAATCACATTTTCACCTGCAATACTTCTGTGGTCATTGACCTCTTTCTTTTTGTCAATCATTCAAAAAGCCATCAAAGCCCGTTCCTTTTTTCCTTTTTTTTTTAGCTCCCTAAAGCCAATTGTTCACATTCACGCATTATGTGTTTGTTCAGACTACAGACTGGTTACTGTCACTTCAAACAAAAAAAAATGATAGCCCACCTGTACAAACCAAAAAATATTGTTCAACTCGTCGCCGGGAAATGGTGGAGAGCTCCCTTTAGACCCATCTTCATCACTGACAGCCGGATGCCGAATGCTGCGTTTTGGGTGCCAAGCCGTGTCATAACTATCCAGCACCCAGGAAGTGATGCACGCCAGGGCCAGTCCGAGGACAACCAGCGCACCGAACAGCTTCAGCATCCTCCTGTAGTGGCGAGAAAAGGGGGGGCTAGCTGCCGCCGCAAAAGAAACGCTAGCTACTGGCGGAAACAGCTGAGGGCACGAATCACTATAACATTGATATCACACACCACCTAGTTACATGGCTAAAACTAAGACTCAGACCGTTTCTGTCGCTGCCATCGCGGCCACGGGAGATGCATTGAGGTGCTTGGTTCATTCACGGTTCCGTTCGGGCTGCCTTCACTGACAGACGGGAGGTTTAGCCGTCAAGTGGCACAGCCCCAAGTGGTGGCCGGGGATGGTCATTGCCAACCTAAACAAAATCCTGGCCACACCACTGGCCGCCCTAGAATGTATATATATTTTTAAATTTAAACCAACATTTGTGTACTATTAACATGTTTCAGTATGCTTTTTATATTTAAGTTTCAAAATACTTCAAAAGCTAAAAAAAAAAAAAAAAATGCAATATTTTGATCAGGCGTACAGAGGGCACCTGATATATTGGGTCATGGTTGTTGGGTCCTACTAAGGGGTCCTTGAAGTTTTAGCATATACGTGTATGGACTGACGCATCTGCACAGCCGCCATCTTGGATGGGTACCCATGCCCACCCAGTCCATTTCTTTCTACTGTGGAAGGCGTTTACCCTACTACAAAAAAAGATTTTATTATACTCTTTAACAAAATAAGACATGTGGCGTGGCATATTAATAAAAATGTATATTAATTAATTTTATATTTTAACAAAAAGTTTGATTGTTCTTTTGAATTTATTTCACTCTCCATCACACGCCTGCATAGCTATACACACACTTGGGGAGCTCTTCATATATACAGTCTATGGGGGAGCTAAGACCCTTGAAAAAGATTTTTTTTGCGCAGCTTTTTGTGTGGGTTGGCACACTGTAACTACAGGGTAGTTTATTTGGCAATGCGACACAGCCTTATTTTTTTTTTAAATATAGACAACAAAATGACAAGCATTAAATAACTGTTGACAATCATGAATTGGGTTTCTGCAATGAGCTTGAATGAAAAAGTTGACGAAGGACACACTGACAATTTTTTTCCTGTTAAGTTTTGAAGAATCACACACTTGAGCGAGTGATTCGTATACTACATACTTGACAGAACAGACTCTTTTGTTGTTGGAATTTTTTTAAATAATTTTAGTGATAATTATAATAACTAAATAAATAAAAAATTATAAAATTAACTATGTAAATAAAGAGACATGGAAAGAGTTATAGTTCCCGCCTTTTTTGGGGGATGCTGAAGCACACCTAAATAGAATTTCTGTACCCCTAATAGTTGAGCTTTTCTATTTATTGACTTAACTTTATGTTCTTTTTTAATACACTAGTAAAATAAATAAAAATTAAATAAAAACCATAAAATGGTTGGTTTAAACATGATAATTTAGAAACAAAAATACAACAGTCACCCCAGCCAAAAAAATTGTTTGATCCTGCTCACCTTTCTGGGTTTGGAGCCCTCTGTGCACAGAGCTGCGTTCACTGCCTTTCTGAGTGGCTGATATGTAGTAGCGGTGAAAGTTGCTCCTTTAAATCACGATATTTGGCACAATTCTTAACTTCTACCATTCAATACCAACACATTATTATTTTTACTAGTCCTTGTGTAATGGTGAATAAAATAGTGTTTGATGCATCTAACCGTAGGTTACTTTTGTTGTCAGGTAGGAGTTTGGTGACGTTTTTTTCTAACACATCGAACATTAACACTGCTTTTAAAATTCTCATAAAACCTCAAATCATTTGACATGTTGACCGAACTGCTGCTCCTCCATTCTTGCTAATATATTGCCATTAAAATTTTTATGTTGAAAATCCCAAACTTTAAATTGTCCGAAGTAATCCATAGGCCTACCATTGTTTTTAGACGACTACTTGCTTAATATTTTCTAATGTTTTCCATTGTTTCCTGATAATCACTAATAACTGTGTTATGACCCCGAATTGTTAATCCATTCAGGATTTTTTTATCTAAATCCATTTTTAAGACATCCAAAGTTACATTTTAGTTTTAGGTCTAATAAAATGAATAGCTACGTTTTGAGATGTTGCTATGTGACCGCACCAGATTATGCATTTTAATCTACAATGTTTTCAATGTGGCATGTCCCCGGAAACCCAAAGCTGAATTTGCCCCAACTCAAACAACAATGTAATCCAGTACACAGCCTTCTCTAAATCATAGCAGACAATCTTATACTGTCGGTTTTCTAGGAACACTTCTGATCGGTAGTTCTTCAATTCAATTCAGTTCAATTCAATTTAATTCAAAAATACTTTATTGATCCCAGAGGGAATTTAAGTGTTGTTGTAACTCATTATTAATTCATTTTTCAAGGAGTTGTTGTAAACCATGATGGCTGTGGAGAAAAAGAATGTCCTGTAGCGGTCTGTGATGCATCGAAACTGAAGAAGCCTCCAACGGTAGATACTCTGTTGCTGTAGGATAGTCTCGTCAAAAGGATGCTCAGGGTTGTCCATAATCTTTTTGATTTTATGAAGAATCCTACTTTGCATCATTATCTCCAGTTGTTCCACAGGCGTCCCCAGAACAGAACCATCAGCCATAAGCCTAACCATAACCATAAGCACAAACTGATCCAATTTATGTTTTTGAACACAGATTGCATGGATATATGCAGTCATAGATACCTGAATTAATAACCCTTGGTCACCCTGCTACTTTCCCTGGCCACCCTAGGGCCACTCCTAAAAAAAAAAGGTTGTAGAAACACACCACCAGGCGAAGAGAGGTTATTTTCAGATTCTCACTGGACCTAATAACCTATAAGATAACCCGGTGGTTCCCAAACTTTCCATATTCTCACCTAAAAATTAAACTTTTAAGAGGGTCGTGACCCCATCATTTGCTTAGCTTGCAAGGATTTTTACAGAATCAGTTAAAACAGTTTATTGACAGAACAATCATCAGCAAATATAGTGGCCAACATTTTTAACTTATTTATTTTCCTGTTTATCTTTAGCAACAGTTCTAAAATCTACACGCTTACTCATCATTATTTTTGGTCGAAGTTTCTGAAAAGGAGCTCATAACGCCAGACTGATATGTCCGTGACCCCATTTGGGGTCCTGACTCAAACTTTGGGAACTACTAGGCTAATCTATTCTGTATAAATCCATAAATTTGTCACCATCACGGAAGAAAATATTTAAAATGTGCATGAATGGAGCATTTATTACAGCCTGGAAAAAAATGTTGACATGGAAAAACATTTTAATTCTATAATTAATATGCGTAAGGTAAAGGCATGGAAAATGTTTGCTCTAGTTTTTTGTTTTCTTTTTTTGTTGTTAAAAATATGGCAAAAATGCAACCTTAAATACTAAGTGATTATTGAAACATGAATCCAATCATTTCATTTGTTTTATTTCCTTAATTTATTTGTTTATTTCATCTTTTCATTCATTCTCATAATCTAAAAAAATCGTTCTTTTTTTGACAGGACGTTTTATGCAATTTGTTTTTAGTTTAGTTTTTTGAAAAATGTACACATATCCTTACATATATGGAGTTGACCTTCCTGTCTCTACGTTTCCAATTGGATTGATATCGTCACACTCTTTTTAGGATCCTCCAGCTCATCTTTCTCTTACATGCCCAATGTTAAGGGTAATTATCGAACTGAAATAAAGTTTGCACTAAATGCAGGTTCAAACCTCTGAAAAACCTCTGACTTTGTACAAGGGAAGAGTCTGAGAGCTGTTAATTTTTTGGGAAAAAATACTACATCAATTAAAAAACACACAAATTAGAGCTAAAAAGGATTTGAATCATATTTTGACTTTATTGTAAGATGCTTGGAGAAGATCCCAATAGTTCGTCCAAACAAAGCCATGGCGGGGTTACTTTTTTTATGTTACTTTGTAGTTGGGTGTACTTAAAATATGAAGGATCCTTTCTAAATCTTAAACTGAAGGTACAGATGCAGTTTTTAGCTCACAAGTGCCCTCTTATGGTCTATGAGAAAATCGCACTTTTTGCGGCTGTGTCTTAATTGATTGCGCCATTGCATTAGATGCGCTATATATTATTTTATTAATGCGTTTTTTTAAATTCAAGATTCAACATTTCTTTATAATATGTTATCCGTCAAAATAGCAAACATTATAAAAGAAACAAATGAAAACACGGTCTACTGCGCGTGCGTGGGAGCGTAAGCTGTCAGCGCGCTTTAAATGTCTCCTCTGCGCGTAACCGGGCTGTTGCGAGGGGCTATCGGATCGGGGACGCGCGCAGGAAAGCGGATGACCACCGCGGAGCTGTCACGTCACGGATCCGCAGCGAGATGCTGAGGTGACAAGCAGAAGAGGGTACGGCACGACCTTTTTTCTCCCACAATATTCACCCCCCACTCCGGTTCTTTTTCTCCAACCACCGACACCGCCTCCCTCTCCCTATGGACGGCCCGCGCGTCATGGCATTCCTCTCGATGTCGTCCGCGCCGCTTCAAAAGCTTGAGGATATTTTGTAACCACGCCCGGCTCTTCTTTGGATCAAGGATTGCCGAGGTAAGGTCCTATTTCCCCTGTGTCGGTTCTGTCTATTTCCACCACAGTAAGCGCCCGTTGCCTACCGCTGCCTGCTGCTGCTGCAGCAGCATGCGCACGGTTTTTATCCTGCACGGCGCCTTGGCACGGGCATTACAGCGAAACCTCATCAGCGCTGAAGGCAGGAGGAGTTTTGCTTGGCCTGTGGACGCGCCTGAGTAAATCTGCTGTGGCAACTAGACTCTCCATGCAGCAGCTCTGTATATAAAAAAAAGCCGGTCGGTTCATTGCATAGGAGGAGAGGTTGTTCAATGTTGTCTACGCAGCATGATGAGAAATGGCGATTGCCAGTAGCTCATGCAGCTGGACATTAAACACAAATCGGAACGATTTCTGTTGGTTGGTCTTTTTTATCACTGTTGTTTTGACAACTAAGTAAATCGGTACGTTTCTCAAACCAAATGCAACCTAGGTCTGACCCTCCAGAAGCCCCCTGCACCCCCCAGTTTAAACGTACCAGTTGGACTTTCCAATGAAAACAAACTACATTTTACATATAATACAATTTATTCAATGAATGTTGCATAGTGTTATTGCGTGAACATTTCTTAGGGTTATCATTATTATCATGTTTAGAAATGTGGTAAAAATAGGCAAAAAGTGTTTTTACAGGCTGAAGGAAATTCAATAAAAGTCAACATCACCATTAATTTTGTCTATTATTATTCTATGTATTCTTCTTATTATTATTATTATTATTATTATTATTATTATTATTATTATTATTATTATTAAGGATGTGTATTAGTAAGGATCTGGTAATACAATATGTATCACAATACAGGGGGATGATACAATACATTATGATATACTGTGATACGACATATCGCCTTACTATGAGTGAAGTTTTATATTGGGATTTTTAAAGCTGCATTTAGCTGTGGAAAAAAAATATCAATTCATTCTTAACACTGTTTCATATTTTAAAAATCCAGTATTATTATAGATCTAGTTTGTTCACTGGAACAAAGAAGGTGAAAACAGCCACCAACTACCAGTCATACTTTCAATTTTACTACAAAAATGTCTTACATCATTAATGGTTCCATTCAAATTTTTTAAAAAAATCGTTTGCTTTTGAATATCAATACAAAATCAACACATAAAATATGGAAATATATTGGCACATCAATATTTTCTTATATCCCTAATTATTATTATTGGAAGTAGTAATATATGTTAATCAAACTTCAGAGCTGTCTGTTATTAAACAACGTCTGCAGAAAAAAGTACACACAACACCCAGCATTCAGATTGTTGTGTTTATGAGCAAAGAAAATCTATGTCAAAGTCTATGTTGTTTTAATTGACAATTCAGAGCCCTGACAATTTATACACGTATATGATCAGTTGTAAACCTTTGCAGGATGTTCTGTTTCAGTTCATTAGCTTTATGTTTTCCTCTTTTATGATTATTCCAGTCAATTGTTATTTTCTACCAGGGAAAAATAGCTCATCATGCAAATTCAACCCAATAACCCAAACGGGTTAGGTTGAAGCAGTGCTTGTTTTTTTTCCATCCTTAGTTATCACTTTAACAGAATTTAACAAGGGGGGGGGGGGGAGTTAGCAATACTTATGTCGGTTTATAATTTGAACATTTTACCATAACAGGTTTGATGGACAACGAATTAGGTAAATAAACAACAAAATGTCATTGAAATTGAAATTGTATTGAATCTCTGCAAAGTTTTTATTTATCATTAAAGGAATTCCACAACTTATTCCTTCATCTGAAACACAATTTTTTTCTATTAGTAAATTTTTACTTTAGAGTCATACATAGACTTATTCTGTCTGATCTGGAAGAAACTCTGAACACCATTTATACTTTTACCAAAGAAGACGGCGGTCAAACTGCTTCAGGCAAACAACCGCACATTGTTTTGGCATCAGTGCTGAGCACAAACTGACCCCTTGGCTAGTATGCTGGTAGTCCAAAATAATCTGAAAAGACATAAACAAGTTAAATGTAAAAACTGGACCATCCTGTCTGCCCGTTGTTTGCTGTGCTATGCAGCGAGCAGTAGACTATTAATGACGTTTCCTTCTGCAGGCACTGAAGACTGAAAACCATTTTTAAAGCCTCTATGGCAAAGTTAAAAAGACCAAGTTTCATTCTAGAACAGTGGTAGGAATTCTATCACAGTAATTTACTAAATCTAGAAATATTTTATCATTGTGTAGAAGAAAATAAATGTTTAGGCTTTCTATCCTAATTAGTATGTATTTAATTTAAAAAAATTGCCCTCCCCCAAAAACCTCCAGGCCCACATTTGTCTGCTGACATCACAAAGGCCATCGTATTTCAGAATTTTTAGTACATCCGTTTTTATTTTTCTTGAAGCTTTTATTTAGAGATATCTTTTTATATTCCAGTAGCTGCCAATTCCTTTCCTTTAAGAGCTACGTAAGCAATCGTGTCTGTTATTAAGCGGGCAAAACGTTATTGTTAAAACTTGAGATCGTGTCTTTTTTTTTTCTTTTTTTTTTGGAGATTAAGATGACCTTAAGGTTACAGACACTCTCTTTGTTTACGGATGCAAAACCTGCTAACAACTGCAGACTGGAGGCATGTATGAGGGTGCTTTACCAAAATAAATTCACTAACGACGTTGCCTTTGAAACAACATGAAAACAACCCCACCCGTGATGGATTGTTGTCCTGTACGGACGGTACCCTCTTCTTATCCAACAATCACTGGAGATGGGCAGAGAATGCAATGGAGTACGAAAATTCAGCAAAATAAGTACATACCAGTTAAAAGTTTGGAAGGCGATCGTCTTTTTTTCCAATTGGCTTCAACTTTGCTGCCCACAGCTGATTCCATCACTGCTTAGAGGTGATTGGAGTCAAGGTGTGGATGAAGATACTGTAACTCAGTGGGTAGAACATTAATATTTTGATTTATACTTACTTTCCCTCCTTATTAAACAGACAAAAATGACTAGAGTCTTTAGTTCTAGACCTTAAATCTGTGTCAAGTGAAGTCTGGTGAAGTCTAAAGTCTTGGTGTTTGTGACTTTAAGTCTGACTCGAGTCTAATTCGTTGACCCAAGTCCCTTTTTGTGGTTCATAGAGTAACCATACAATGCTATCAAAGATTTTAGCTGGATGGTGTGTATTTGCTGGGTTCACCAATAATGCACAACGTAGTTGCAAATAAATCGTAAAGAGTATTGGATTGTGTTTGTGTTTGTAAACAATCAAACCTAGCTCCTCCTCCAATAAACTGAGTTATTCAGAGAAATCCACCTTCCCAAACACTTTGTCCCAAATATATTTTTGTGAATAAATAAACACTTTAGGTTAGTCATTGCTGGCCTACTAGCTCTTAAATGGACAATATGCAGAAGACAAAACAGGCTGGAGTTGTTGGAGCTAGTGGGTGGTCATCGTATCTGTAAGTGGGCTGCCAAAGCCAGTCAACATAAAGCCTGCATTGATCTGATTAATTGTGTACAGTCCTCTGTCCAGTTTTAAACAAGACTCCTCTTTCACCTGCAGCCAGGAGATGCACTTCGGTCTCTATGGAACTAGGCCAATCAAAGATTAGCTAATACGGGAAGCATTCAAACTTTCTGCCAAATGATCCTCTTCAGATGCCTGTGCTGATGAACATGCATGCATTGCAGATTTTCATGATGGTTAAGCTAAAAACTTGCAGTTTCCAGCAGAGCAAAAGGGCAGAGGTGATGGCAAGCTCTGCACCACCGTCGCCATGGAAATGCTGGGTCAGGAAGCATGATTCATGATAGGAGAGAGGAGCATGCTGCCAGGGTTTAAGGTCTGCTACTTCTGGTTTGTTTGTCTTCTTCTGTTCATTGATGATGAGTCGCATTGATGAAGAGGACGAGGAAGAAAATAGCCAGGCCTTGTTGTCATATGTTTGATTACCCCCTGTATGAGTTAAATGTTGTATATGGAACATTACCATGATCAACATCTGGTTTATCTAGTTTATTTTTGGTTGCCTGGTTCACTGCCCAGTGAACAACCTGAAATGTGTCCAGCTAAGTGAGCTAGCTTACCGATCCAGGAGGAAAGTCACCATTTTTTGCGTGTGTTTGATGGCGTAGAAATGTTTTATGTGGGTCCATCTAGTGTAGGCTTCACCTAAAACTACTTTAGTTCCTGTTCTTCTGCGGTCACTCCTCTCCTGAGACAGATAACAATATCTCTGGGGCTCTAAAGCACCTGCTGACTTCACCATTCTTCCCAGTACAAGCCGAGGTGCGCGAACATACAGTTGGATCATAGAAGCCGAATCTGTCAACCCGCAACCTGCAGCCGCTACTGGCTCATAGATGTAAAGATAACTTAATTGTCTTCCCCTTTTTAAATTTACATTTTATTATAGTTTCATTCAAAAATAATTTTTTAAAGAAATTTTGTACTTTTATTCTGCACCCCTCTAAAAGCCTGAAGTGTAGAAGTATACATTTTTTATGAAAATGTTCCATATACAACCTTTAACCTTGACTATGAGTATGTAAACTGGAGTTTACAGGCATGTGTATATTTGTGGGGGTGTTTGACCTTATATTTCCGACCTCAATGCTTTTCGAATCTGCATCTGCAGGAATTAATACAATGTAAAAACTACCGGGATAAAAAGCCCAATTTTGGGATCTATTGGTAACCCAGTCCTGGGTCAAATATAAGCCAATCAGAACAAGGATGATTTAATACAACAATGTAGACTTATCGATGTGACCCAGGATACCAGGTTGGGATATTTAACTGACCCCCCCCCAAAAAAAAAATTACAAAATAAATAAATAAATTAAATGACCCACTGTTTAACAATTAAGCTACCAAATCTAAAACTGCTAAAAAAAACAAAACCCTACAGTTTAAAGTCTCTTAAATGGGATGTCAGTGGACTTTCTGGTACAACCCAAGATTTTCTCTGGCTATGGTGCAGAGACCCACCGCTGCCCCTTCTCCACCTATTGCTGCACAGTGCTGGTCAGCTGCGGGAATGAAAGACAAATGTAGTTGTTTAGATAATAATCCAGCTATTTCCTTTTCTCCAAGAGTATCAAAATCTAATTATTTGATAAATGCTATTCATAACATCATTATATTGTGTTTTGTATTACTGTTGTAGCGGTTTTCAAAAACTGCTGTTCTTTTTTTGGAATAACAGCAATGAAATCATGTTTCACATTTTTGTGTTACTTCTGGTCATAGTACCTCGTGAAAATCATTTCAACTCATACATAACCCTACTCCTAACATCACAAAAAGTAACTTGTGAAACTTGAGTGTAAAACCATGTCTTGTATTGGTGACTAAATGTGAAATTCTGCACTTTTAATATCGCTTAGTTCAGCTTATAAAAATTTTAATTTAATGTCCTATTCAAACTTAATACCAGATGGGCTTATATTAAGAAATATGATAGGAAGCTATAAAAATGGCCGAATTATGTGCTTATTTTATGCAGTGAAGCACTGTTTAATGTTTATTGCAGTAAATTTATATAATTGAAAAGGATAATTATAGTGTTTCCATCTCATTACCTTCTCAAAAACCACTTAACTCCTTCCTAACCTTCCTGCTCGTTATCTCCACAGCTTTCCAGTCTTACCTCCATCTAACAACCCTGGCAAGGGGGCTCCTCAATACCCTGCTCATGCGCTGTAACCAAGCATTTTTAAGATTGTTACATAACCGTCGTCTCGCAGCGTGTGCAGAATGATGAATCAAAGTCGGTCTTGCTCCGAGTGTTTGAAGCAAGAGCAGAGGAAGTTGCTAGCGTGTGCTCTCCAGAGGAAGGCTTATCTGTGACACAGATGTTGTATAACGTGGGAATAAAGACACAGCTTTTCCTGGGGAAACAACAGTTCAGCCTGGTTTTATAAACACATTTTCTTAATGTAAAATGAGCATCCACCATCATGATAATATCTCAAATTTATAACATTTTAGAAAATGGTTACAAATACATTCATTATTGTTGTAAAAGTTCTTTTTACTGTTTTAGTTGGAGTTGATGGAAGTAAATACACAGCAGTCATCATGGAAAACCTGTAAGAGGGGCAATGGTTTAGACCAAGGGTGCTCAAAGTGGGGCCCCGGAGGCCAAAGTCTGCCCCTTAAGCCATTAGATTTTGCACACCAGGTTATGCTCTACATGTTGTATTACCATAAACTTACATCAGACAATAAACATGCATTAAAACAATAATTCTAGTCACATTACCACTATACTTAAGTAGACCCTTCAAATATATACTGGGCTCATACTGTCCTCATTCATGGTGCTTGAATTATATTTGAAATGTCACAAATTCAGTTCAAAATGGAAATACAAGCAACTAGAACAGGCACGTAGAATAGATTTGTGCACATATTTACATTTGCACACATTATAAGACAATAAACATTCATATTTTAACATTTTATGCAATGTCCCATGAGCCTTTGCTGCCGAATCAGATCAAACTACCTCCAAGTTCACAGGTCACTGCGCAGGTTGCTAGCTTAAGCAGCTATTATCAACATGGAGCGACGGTGGAACGCAGGCAATAGACATTTAAAAAAATACTGGGAGAGGAAGATCATTTTTTTCACGACATCAATACTAAATCAATCAAATATTGAAGTTTAGATACGTGTTCTAGATGGCTATAAATAATTTAATTTACTTAATATTATTTATACAGAAAGGAAGGTTGAATAAATGCATATTAAATATAAAAGAGTAAAAGGAATTTAATACTAGTAGCTGTATTTTGTGAAAATTCCATTTGGTCCGTGGGTCTCTGATATATCTTCATTTTGGCCCTCTTAGGGAAAAACTTTGGGCAACCCTGGTTTAGACCAAAGCATAGGCATGCGTTTAAAATAGCCCAGATAAATTCCACACAAAAGGCTAGCTGTGAATCTGCGAAGAATCTGATACCACTTGAAAATTAATAACACCGACTCTCTAACCAAACTGACTGGACTTGAGCTAATTTGCCAAAAAGAATGGCTAAAATGTTGTCTCTAGATAGGCAAATCTGGTGGAGACATGCTCCAAAGGGCTTGCAGGTATAATTGTTCTGTAGTTCTACAAAGTATTGACTCTGAGGGTTGAATAAAAATGCATACCACACATCTTAGACATTTATATTTCTTTTTATATTTTAAGACAATGTCAAACTTTTTTAGTTAGTCTTTAGAAAAACATCCTTTTGAAACGCATCAAAGTTTGGGGGAATTGATGTGACTGACAAAATAGGTCAAGCAGTATATATTTTTTTTTCCATCATCCATAAAGCATCATAAATTAAAAATATGTTGTTCTGTTCTCAATATGGCCTTATTGTCTAACATTGATTCGTCAAGGTTAACACAAAGTGAGAGTAAAGAAAATCTGACGTTTCATGATAGTTTGCCTGTTTTGTTCCACGTAACCATGCCACCACTGAAAGCTGAAATGTAATTGCAAAGCGCTGCATAAATAAATGGCTTAATTCAATTTTGAGGTATTTGCTGCAGTTTCAGCGTTCTGTGGAAAAGATAAACAGTTTGAGAAAAATGATTCTTGTTTGAAATGTTCTTTGTAATTTAAGATGTATGGCTTTTGCTTGTGAGTTAGTCTTGAGAGACAGCTGCTGGCAGAACAGTTGTTGCAGCTGCTGCGACGGTGGCATATTAGACAGCCCCAGCCAGTGAGGACCTTGTTCTGTGTTGTGTCTCATGTTGTATATATTTTTTTTCGCTGTGTCATATTTTCCAGCCAAACCATATTTTTGCCTGGTTTCTTTAATCTGTCCCTGACGGTTTTGCGCTTTTCTAGGCCTTTGAATCACGCTCCAAATGTCCGGCACAGTGTGAAGCTCCTGGTCAAAGGGAAGCAGTGAGGGACGTCGTCCCGGATCCACAGACGGGATGAGCGGGGGAGCGGAGCAAGCTGACATCCTGAGTGGCCTCTCCCTCGTCAAGGAGCGATGGAAAGTGGTAAGTGGGTTGTTTTCCAGCTACAATAGGCATTGTGTTTGTCCAGCCCCGTCACTGCCTGTCCCAAGTCATCCCCCTTGTCACACTAACAAAAAGACTTTGTCCTCAAAAAAGATTTGCTTTCTTCTCACCTTCGACTTCTGCGGTTCCAGATTTGAATTCCTGGTCCAAGTTTTGCTGCCGCAGTGGGAGATCCAAAAATAGCCAACATTGCTATTTGTGGCAGTGCAGTGTGCTATAGGCAGAAGTTCCCGATAGGCCCGCTTCAGGAGCCTGTTTCAGTGCTGTGTGATGTAGTTATCCTCTAACTGGCAGCCTGGCGTTACTTCCTGTCTTCTCAGCAAACGGGTTGAATGAGGACTCTGCAGCTAAATCTACCGCCTCAAGGTGTCAGAGTTACTCCAAAACTTAGAGACAGCTTGGAGGACAGTGAAGGACATGGAGAACTTAAGGGAGATGAAGTCTTCAGAATGCTGAGGAGGGACAGGTAGAGAAGTTAGAAGTTAAGATCAGCTACATAACTACAGATAATAAGAATTGGGAGTTGCAAATATTTCAGCTTCATGTAGTTCAGAGTTGATTTAGTTATGTGGTCCCATAAGGTTTTCTCTTTGTAATCATTGCTTTCAAATTTTAAAAATGCTGTAATTACTTTAAATGAGAAGATTTTTCCACCAAAGCTGTGGATCTCTGCAGCTGTTCCAAAGTTACCATGTGCTTCTTGGCTCTGATTAATGATCTCCTTAATGATTTCTGATGATGGATTGAACTACGGTCTTTGGTATTCTGTGTTGGCATCACCTGAAATTGTATTGATGTTTGTGGCTATAATGTTACAAATGATCGATTATTATTAATGGTTTTGCGTTCCTGAGATAAATATATACAATTCCACTCAAAATTACTTTATTTATCCCAAAGCGAAATTGAAAGGCGTTGTGAAAGATCATGCTGTGCGCAGGAGGGATCAGTAGCAGTCAGTCTTGCATCAAAATCTGAAGAGGCCTTTGACTGAAGACTGTTTCTGTATGAAAGCCTCTTGAATGTCTTGACATGCTAACAGATACATTTCTGGGCTCCAGACATAATATTCTATAGCTACATGTCCCGGATGACATCTTTAGTTGTTGGCAAGCTCCGCTAATCCACCTCATTTGCTTCTGCCGCTCCTCCGTAAATCTCTATCTGGCCGTATGGTTAGCAGGCAAGGCAGAGAGACACTTTGGGTCAGGGATATGATCCTTCCCTGATTCGTCTGGATTTTGAGCTGTAGTTCAAGTATTATTTAAGCTTTTAAGATGCTTATCAGCTTCTCCCAGCTGTAAAACCAACGTGTTGCCAATGAAATGATAATGCTCTTTTACTTTTTCATATATTGCTTATTGAATAAAAATATTATCTTCCTTCTTGCTATGAAATCATCATAGGGCCTTCTGTGAACACACTTCCCCTCAGTCTCAGTGTTGTTTTGTTTGCTTTACCCTTCTAAAGTGCTCACTTATCCTGTGTCTGCCCCCCCCCCCCCAGGTAAAGAAGATAGGGGGTGGTGGTTTCGGGGAAATCTACGAGGCGCAGGACCTGCTGACGAGGGGCAGTGTGGCGCTGAAGGTGGAGTCGGCCCAGCAACCCAAACAGGTGCTAAAGATGGAGGTTGCCGTCCTGAAGAAACTCCAGGGTGAGTCGAAATGGGCTCTGTGGCTTCAGTTACAGGAACCGATCGATCCGCGCTGACACAGTGACCTATTGAGTCAGGTATCATTGTTATTGGGCAAATGATGTAGAGAGGGAAATAATTTCTGTACGAGTCTATTTGAAAACACAGGAAATGGCATTTGGAGTAGAGAACTCCTGCGGTTCTGTTCTGGGGCAGATTCGTTTCCTACAATAAATACCTCTGATAATCACCTGATAGTACCGAAAACACAGTTTAGGTGACACATAATTTTACTGCAGTCTCGACTGCTCTTCCCAATTCTACGCTTTTTCTTAAACTGCATCAGAAGATTTTGGTTGGCCTTAGTCTGCTCTTGCCATTTTTTGCATTTTAACTACCTTGTTGTTTTTCTTTTGCCCATCGGAGAGGAAAATCAATGAGTTGGGATCATGTTTGCTGTCTAATGGCCTTGACCTGCAGCATTGTGATTTTCTTGCTTCCTAAGGGAGCCTGCATGTAACTTGAGATGAGCTGATCTCTAAACTCCCCCAACACTGCTGATCCACACAGCTGTCAAGAGTAAACATTGACCCACAGTACAATCAGAGGGCTTTTTGGTCATTCTACACCAGGGGCGATTCCAACAACTGTAAACATTGGGGGTTGAGCCCACACCCTCGTAGGGGAATCTGCGATAACCAGGAAAAAAGGCTTTTTATTAAAGTTTGAGCATTGTGATTCTCGCTTTAAATAATGTAAGGACCCCCCCCCCTTTTTTTCACAAGCAATACTCCTTTATAGAGACAAATCTTCTTTATAAAGTAAAAAACTAATCCCCAGTATCTGGTAAGCACATCAAAATAAGCTGATGAACACACTCTTATGGGGAGCCTAATGCTGCATTCAGACCAACCCCATGCATCAGCGTCAGTTGCGGCAAGATAACATGTAAAGTCTACGGTCGAGTACGTCAGAGGTCCATTAAAGTCTCTGCGGTGCGTTGTGTACGTTGGCTCCGTCAACTTCACTTGCGTTACATACGGCAATGCAGTAACGCAGCAATGCAGCAACGCAGCAACGCAGAAGTTCAGCTAGTTTAACTTTTGACGGACCCAACGCAGTTAACGCAGTGCGGCCACCAATCAGAGCGTCTCACTGCAGTTATGTCACTATACGCGTATCTTGAACGAAGCGCGGGTCCAGTGAAAACATTTTCAACAAACGCAGATTTGAAAAATCAGAAATAACACTTACCGAAGTCAGATGGACAGGCACTCCTAAGGAGGAACAGAGAACCTGTAGTTGGTGTCCTGGTAGGAGATTTAAGCTCCGATGCGGCCGAGGAGGTCATAAAATTAGGCGTGGGACAGACGGAAGTAACACTGAAAGTAAACCTCATCCATAAGCAGCTCCTGGAGCAAATGGTTAAACTCCCCAAAACTCAGAACGTATCTGAAGAATGAGCGCTGATGCACCACAAGTCAATTTTATCTAGCTTTATCTAGCAAATAAAGCCAAGCAACTTTCTAGTTACGATCCACCATAGTTCAGAACGTGCGGCAACAGAGGAAGCCATGTGTTGTTTTTTCTTTAGAAGCAGGCTATGGAAGCCAAAAAGTACATACGTCAAACTTAATCAGTTGAATGCGTTGCCTGACGCAGACCAACTGTGCAGTGTGAATGCACCATAAGTCTCCTCCCCTTCCGGTCGGCACGTGGGTTGCCTGGCCAAAAAAATAATGAATGGAAGTCAGTAAAGCGATAAAAGTTCTTTTCTGGTCCGCTTTGTCTTACGTCCTGAATCACACATATGTTGTACTTTGATTTAAATGATAACTAATTATGTACATTTTGAATGTGTTTGTGAAGTGATTTGGGATTTATTTGATTGTAAAAATTCGCATTTAAAATGCCTACAAATCAGAAGTCAAAAGTCGCATATATGATGCTATTTGGCTAACGGGAGCTAGCACTAGCTATAGCACGTAAAACATTCACCTATAGCTTGTAGAACTTCTCCATGCTGGCTCTCACTCCACCGACTGCTTTACCCCCGACATAGCTGGTACTTTCCACATGGTCAGATTTACAGTGTTTTTCTCCGTGTTTAATGCTCCTTTCTTCAGCCTGGAGGCTACGACCCTCGCTCTCCTTCTTCTTCTGCAGTTGTAATATGCTAAACGTTTTTGCACAAAACCTAAAGTAACTTTTGCCTCCGGTTGAAAATCAGCGTTTTTATTTTAAAATTTATTTTTAAAATTCATGGACATCATATGTTCGATCCACGGCGTATTTCAAACTGGACCAGAAAATAACTTTTATTGCTCCATTGAAAGAGAAGAGCTAACTGTAGCAATGTTAACAGCTATTATGATAGCAACTGTTAGCTCACTTGGAAAGTTGAATGGTTTGCCAAGCTCAAACAGTGATTCTAGATCAGAGAAAAGCGGCTACTGACTGTCCAACTTTGTGTACACCAACCATTGTCCCTGTACGCACACACACAGGTGCCTATCTTTGCTTTTACCCAAATCTCTGGTTCTGCCCTGTCAAAGCAATGTCCTTTAAGCTAGCTCTACAGCTGTGTCAGAGATGGAGCCACGGTTAATTTATTCTTTTATCTTTATCAGGCCCAAATTGTAGATTACTTCTTTGTTCCCTTCCAAAGTGATTTTGTCGCCCCACAGAGTGGTGAGCCACAATAAGTGTGAATATAGACACAACTGTTGTGCTCAGAAAACACTGCTGGTGTCTGGTGAGGTGGTATCGTCCCTAGTGAGCCTTTGCTGAAACAGTTTCGTTCTCCTTCTAGGTAAAGATCACGTATGTCGCTTCGTGGGATGTGGCCGGAATGACCGCTTCAACTACGTGGTGATGGAGCTTCAGGTCAGTTTTGGTGGAGGAATACAACTCAGAGTTAGAATATGGAAAATAAGACCTCTACCAGTTTGAAAAGCACAATTCTACTATGGCCCGTCAGTGTTGTCAATCTAAAATATGAATGGCTTTTCTTAAAAATAAAATTTGATCAGTCTTTTGATCAGGTGCTGAGGCAAACCACATGGTAATCTGCCTGGTCAAACGTTCTCAGTACCATTAAAACCATACTAGGGTGTGCAACACCAAAAGAAAAATGTGTTATATCGCTCAGATGACTAAAATGGGGGGAAAAGCCCCTGTTTTCAGCCTGAAGGGGAATTGTTTTCCCTTTGTAACAACTTCCACATTGAAGAGTGTTGTTAGCGGGACTCAGATCTGACAAAGATCCTCAGCAACTGACTCATCTGTCTATGTTCAGGGCAGGTCAAGCTAAAAATGAGACAGATCCTGTCGCTAACTGATTACTCAATGCACCTTTACCTTTTATAGATTTTTCTGAAGCAACAGCAAACCAAACTGCGATCCGAGTTCCTGGGAGATAATCATAGTTAATTTTGCTCAGTTAGATGCCCACTAATGTCATCTAAGTCAAACTTAGGTTTGCATATAAACAGTCTGTTTGCTCTGATCTTGGTCTGACTTTGCGTTGACACCCGAGACACATCATGCACATCGCCCGCCGCATGTTACTCATGTCTGGGAGTTGTTTACAGAAAACTGAGCCGAAATAAATATTTCAGAAAAGTCTAAAAATACAGCTTGTTGTGAATAATTTATTTTCTAACGTGCAAACTGCATGCTTGAGGGTGTCATGCATAAACAGTTACCCTGCAAAACCACCTTGTGAGACCTCTCCAGATGAAGTGATTACCAAACGATTGTACTACACCTATACAGGCAGTTTTTTTTTTTGGTGATTTTGTGTCATTATTTTAATCTAATGATCCACAGAAACAGTTTTTATTACTGAACTGGCTGCTGTGAAGATTCATTTCTGTCAACTTATCATATATATCATTCAGTAGCATCATCTGATAAGTAAAGGTTGCTGGGGTCAGATTCATCAATCAAACCTGCTATTGGACTAAAGGACATGCCTCGCGGTCTTTCAGGGTCGAAACCTAGCAGACTTAAGGAGAAGCATGCCTCGGGGAACATTCAGCATCAGCACAACCCTCCGTCTTGGGCGCCAGATCCTGGAGGCCATCGAGAGCATCCACTCTGTGGGATTTCTGCATCGGGACATCAAACCGGTGCGTTGCAAAGACTTGGGAACAGTTTGTTTCCTGTAACCTATGGTTCTCCCTCATCGTCTACAGTATTAAATTATGTAGCATACAGGTTGCATATAGGAATATTCCTCCCTGTATGGCACTGAAAGCTGCTATGTGATCCTGCTTTGGTTTTTTTCCATCCCTAGCTGCTGGTTTTTGTTGTTGATGATTTTCAGTAAGCTGGCTCAGCAATAGGGTTGGCTAAGTTGCTTTAAGTACCAGAATGTAAATGTTTACCTTGTGAGTTGCTGTCACAGACCTTCTCATCATCTGGGAGTTGTACAAATAGAAATAAACAACACAGAAGCTCATCACCGCATACATTTTTTAATTCTATTACCTCCTCATCCATCCTCTTTCTACTTCAGTCCAACTTCGCCATGGGCCGCTTTCCCAGTACTTGTCGGACCTGCTACATGCTTGACTTTGGCCTGGCTCGTCAATTCACCAATTCCTGTCAAGAGGTTCGCCCTGTAAGTGGCCTCCTCTGTTACCATCTATTTATTGATCATAATGCTGTAGATCAAATTTCAGTATCAACTTCATTGGGGAAAAAATCTACCATGGTTTGAAAGGCCATACTCGCTATAAATTGCATATATTTGGGGGGGGGGAATTTGGACTATTAGTTGAAATCTGTATATCTTTGTTAGTTTTTTTACCCATTAAACATGTAAAAAAACAAGTTTGAAAGTGAGCCTTTATTTTACTCAAAATAGTTCAAGAGTAGTACTTGATATTCAAAAAGAAATGTATTTTTATTATATCAATCAATAATCATTGATTTATGAAGAAATGTTTGCTTTGTATTGCAGAATGTTGGTCTAGTGTGAAGATATTGGAGATTGTTTTTATATGAATTTAATTATCATACCTGTTATTTGTCAGCCTCGTCCAGTCGCAGGGTTCAGGGGAACCGTTCGTTACGCTTCTGTCAATGCACACAAGAACAAGGTCGGTTTCTGTCCAGAGGGGTTTAACATTTGTTTATTCTATTTGTGTTGCTTATATTATTTTCAATACTTTGTAGATTTGGCGGTTGCTGGAAGTTTTTATGCCTGCATTTACTGTATACCAAAAAAGAAAAGAAAAATTTATTGTGCTTTTGCAGTCTACAAAATTAACCAAAAAATTGCTTACTTGAATATTGCACCTACAATAAGTGTAAATATAGCTATGAAGTTAATTAGCAACATAAGGAATATAAGGAATGAAAACTCTTCTCTAGCCTCAATGAGCTTCGATGTTTTCTTTATATACAAATCTTTTTTTATCATACTGGTGGTATGATATGTAGTTAAATCACTCTATTTATTTTCAATAAGAAAAATATTGTTAGAAATTGAACTCCAACAAAAAACAGTACTTTTCATTGTATTACATCATTAAAGTTTTTCAAATATAACTAAATTACTTTTCTGGGCAATTCCAGGGACCACTACGCCCTTCCACCCAATAAAATGTGTGTATTAGTGTGTTTCATTAAATATTTATTCATCATCTAATGTAATCTTTTGCATACTTGAAATTTCCAAGGATTTTCAAAATTTTCTACATTTCTAAAATTCCACCAAAATTATAGATATTACTAATTAATATTAACATTATTAATTTGATTTCCATTATTTCTAATGTCCCAACAACAAGAAAAAACAAAAACTAAAAATAACGTCTATTAGGCTCATATTAAAGTGTTAATGCATCTGCAAAGCACTTCTTACATCTTTTCCTAATTTTTTGTTGTAATGATGACATATAAACACAATGTTCATTTGACTCTGCAGGAGATGGGTCGCCATGACGACCTGTGGTCTCTCTTCTACATGTTGGTAGAGTTTTTGGTTGGACAGTTGCCATGGAGGAAGATCAAGGACAAAGTGAGGCTATTCTCAAATTAAAAGCTCTTCTTGTTGAGTGATGAAATGCAAATAATAATAATTTTAAAAAACTGTTGAATTTCAGGAACACGTTGGGAAGCTGAAGGACACTTATGACCATCGCCTGATGCTCAAGCACCTCCCAGCAGAGTTCGGTGTATTCTTGGAACACATTTCCAGCCTCGACTACTACACCAAGCCTGACTACCAGGTTGACATGTTCTCTGTGAAGCTCTGATGGATTTTTCTAAATCAAAAACTGTGACGAAAAGGTTGATCATGCCTTTGTGTGTCACCGCAGCTGTTGATGTCCGTGTTTGACAACAGCATGAAAACCTATAACGTTGTGGAAAATGACCCTTACGACTGGGAGAGGACCAGCACAGACGGCACTCTGACGATCAGTGCCAGCGCCACAACACCGCAGCATCACACCCGACTCACTCCAGCACAGATGGGGTACGAGGCTAAAATCACACACAGTCTCTGCAGTGCACGACACCCGGGACCTTTGAAAGTTCAGTACGCTCGGTATCTTACAGTGTGTGCACATTTTGTTGCTGCAGCATGGTGAACGCCTCTATGATCCCCGGCGACCTGCTGAGGGAGAATACGGATGAGGTCCTACAGGACGAGCAGCTCAGCGACGTGGAGAACAACCCTGCTCCAGAACGCATGCCAGGTTCTCCCTACAACCAGCACCGCAACCAGGAGGCCGACGTCTGGGAAGAGCTGGACCGAAACCGGAACCGGATCAGGACGGGACACTGGAAGGTAGGCTACACACAGTGCCTCGCAAGAGGGCTCATACAGTTTGTTATGTTACTTTTAGGCCGGGAATTTATTTGCTTTTTGACCTCGCGTAACATTGCGTTGACACAAGTAGTAGGCTGCGTCTTGGGGATGTACTTGCTTGCATACTGCACGTATTACTGAAGAGTTCCACCAGGGGGCAGAGTACAGGGTTCAGACTGGATAGAGTGATGGATTTCTTAGTGTAGAGACAAAACAAACATGGCGACCACAGAGGAGATTTTTTCCCCAATAACCTCTAATAGAAGTTTGTTATTCTATAAAGAATACAATTATTAAATACATTTTAAAAATGCCAGGGTTCGTCAGAAAAAAAATAAAATTACAGTCTAACTTATGCATTTACATACATAGTTTTCCAGGTCATACCAGGGCCAACAAGCTATTAAAGTTTCAGAACAGTGTCAAAGTTTTACGAGTTTTAAGATTATGTGAGGAAGATAAAGTGTTCAGATAAAGTTTCATTTCCTTTTTAAGAATAGAAATCAGGGGTTAATTTTTCAGTAATTGTCACTTGTGAATATAAAATTTGGTTACAAGCAAGAACAGATTACTTACAAAATTATTGGTTTCATGTTTCTTTTCATATATGGTGCATCCAAAAAAATACATTTCAAAAGTTTAGTTGCAAGGTAGATAGATTTTGTTCTATTACAAACAAATAAAAATTCCTCCATAATTCTTGTGTGAAAGCACATGACCAGAATACGTGAGAAATAGTCTCTGGGTCAGAATTACAAAATGTACACGCAGTATCAATGTCTTTTTAAAATCTTGATAGGAAGGATTTAGCAGGATAGCAGCAGGGGTGATTTTATACGAGCTCTCTTTAACCTTTTTGACCAATAACCAGTTAAGGAGAGTCCACGTTTTGGTCCAGTTGTCACAAACTGTTCCAGTATGGTGTTGATTTCAGAGGATATGCAAACAAGGCTTAAAACAAATGTAAGATGTGCGAGGCAGCCATGATAAACAAGCCTTCGTGTAATTAAAAGCAGGTATATTCCCGGCCATACAGCTTTCAATGTACCGTATTGACCCGAATATAGGACAAGGTTTTTTCAGTTGAAAACAATGTAAAAATGTAGGGTCGTCTTTTAGTCAAGTTCTAACCTTTGACACATGCTGATAGTTGTCAGGAGTCATTAGAGTAACTTCCGTCTGGTGATCAACGCACTCACACCATCTGGAAAAATTCAAAAATCATCTGTAAGTCGACTTTGTAAATGGATCCTCCAGGCATTGGATGAATTAACGCCAGAGAGCATCATCCATGTCTGTAAAAAGTGCTGCAGATCTAATGGATTGGATTGTAGTGAGGATGAATTCTGTGGGAGGAGACAGGGCCGCTGCGTGACAGTGACAGTGAGCAGGCGAGGCAGAGGACGTCTGTGAGTAAATGTCACATGCAGGCTTTTGATGTGACTTTTGAGTTGACATGTCATGAGCAAAGTTCTGATGGTTTACATCAAAATGTAATTGTTTTTGCTCTGTTTTGTTCCGTATCGCTAGTATCTATCCTGACAGAACCCCACACAAGCTACAATATGCACTACAGATCTTTTTGATTGCATTAATAGGTAAATATTAAAGCAGTCTGTAATTATTATTTGAATGACTTTCTCAAAATGTCAATAAAAAATAGTTTCTTTAAAAAGTGAATTTAGTCTTTTTCTGAAGATTAGCCTCGGGAAGGCGGGGTGGTCTATTCATCAGGGTAGTCCTATATTTGGGTCAATCGAACCTTCAAATTTCGTGAATCGATTCAGTTCCAATTCTTAAGAGTTAGAATCGATTATCACAATTTGATCTGATTCGATCCGATTCAATCTGATCCAGTTTGATATTGATATGGGTCACTGCTATTGCATTTTTTTTAGCTATTATCTTAATTACCGGGGGAAAACTGCATTTACCCTTTAAGACAAGACTTAAAATGGCCGTCTGGCCTTTACCTTCCTATTTTAGTTGTAAAAAGGGCAAACTATTCCAAAAAATAAAATAGATTTTACAAATTGTAAATCAGACAAATTCGATTTCTCTAAAGATCGATTCAGAATCGATTTTACGATTTTTAAAAATACAGCCCTAGTCAATACGATATTTAAGTTAATAGACCACTGGTTATTGTGACGTGGAAGGACAACACTGTATATTTTTAAACTTTTCTTTTTTATTTAACCGATAGAAATATGAAATAAATTACATTTATATTCCACCCCCCAATATCTCTTTCCTTAAATATAAAAGGTGTATCCTTCCTCATTTCTTTTTTGTTGCTACTATTGAAAGTTCCGATACATAAATGACTAAATGAGGATAAAGGCAAATAAATACTTTTGCAAGGATCAGCAACTTATTTACACGCAGATGTTTTTAATCTGAAATTCATTTAAAGTCGTAAAGCTAAATTATTGGGTTCCACAGACTGTGGCAGAGGAGGAACAAAGCAACAACCAGGCTAAACAAGGACACCAGAGTCCCTACACAGGACCAAGTCTGGGCTCGCCTGTCAAACCGCACTCAGAGGTGGTGGCTTCAGATCGGGATGGCCCTCTGCTGAGAAAGCTCCGCAACATCCACAGCTTAGATCTGGAAAGGAGGCTAGGTCTGGAGTCCAAGACCAGCCCAGAGCGTCTACTGGATAACTGGTAAGTCTGTCTATTATTTACGCTTTTTTTGTATTTTAGATTTAAAAAAGTTTCTTTAGGTTAAACCACGAGTTGTTGCTTTTTTTTTTTTTTTGTGTTTTTTTGCGTCTGTCTTTTAGTTCAGGTAAACAGCAGTTCGGTGGCCAGCACCAGGGAAAGGAGGCTGCTGTCGTTGCAGCAACTCAGGGTCAAACTGGAACTGCTGGAGAGCGTCCTGACAGGGTCTGGCATTACGACGAGGAGTTCCTGTCCGGAGCTGGTTCTCCTAAACCAGCTTCACATGGTTCTTTTGAGCAGGGAGAGGGGGCAGCCAGTAGTGGTGGCTTTGTGGCGCTTAATCTGAGCTCTGGCAGGCAGGAAGTTGACTCAAGGGAGTGGGTAATGGTGGAGCGACCCGGCAGCTCCCCCGGAGCTAAAGCTACAACCAGCCCATCGGAGGAGGATGAGGAGCCAGAGGTGCTCCAACCAGAGGAACCATCTCCTGGATGGGAAAATGGAAGCCCGACCCCTAATTCTGGCAAAGCTAAGCAAGAAAGTGTGGCTTCCTCCAAAGGAAGTACAAAAGTGGACAAGTTGGAGCTCAGTGTGGGCCCTGTGGGGGCTCTGCCTCCTATTACTCCTACCAGCCCTGCTGAAGCTCTGGCTGAGGGAATCCTCACTCAGGTAAGCCCCTCACTTAAAAGGCTACTTTACAACATGGCAAAGATGATGATGGCTGTAGTCAGCATTTTTACAAGGATAAAAAGCTGCACAGAGTCAGAGTTCTAGGTATAGAACTTCAGTGCTTTTATCATACAACAATCAGTGTTCCACCAGCTGCATCTTGCTGTAGTCTAAGGGGAAATGTTTCCGCTTCCTGTTTGCTTGCTCTTTCACCTGTGTACATTTTAGTTAAAGATACAACACAATTTAAGTGCTTTAATCAGATCTTGGCATGGGAAAAAGAGAGCTTATGATTTAAAAGAAAAAAGTTTCATTTTGAGTAGTTTTGCATTATTTTGCACAATTTGCGTTTCCTATTTTGATTTATAAATTTATTTCAAAAGGCTTTGTTGGTTTCCTAAGCTAAATATTTTTTTTCTCTTTTGCTATTCATATTCATACTTAGTTCAGCACTACATTCCTTCTCAATATATACTGTTATTCAGCTTTTAACAGTTACAGTTACTTGCAAAAGTATTCGTACCCCTTCAATTTCTTTTCAGTTTTTATTATATTTTATCTAGATGTCATGTGTTAAAGCTCCCTTGATGATCTTTAAACAAAATTCATTGCAGTCCTTTGCCTTCTGATGTCACCTCATTTGCCTTTGTAAAATGTAATCTCAGTGTAAATCCGGCTGTTCTGTAAATGCCTTTAAGGATTTTTGGGAGAACATTAGCGAACAAGCAGCATCATGAAGACTAAGAAACGCTGCAGACAGATTAGCGGGAATGTTAAGGTTTAGGTTATAAAACATTCTCCTAAACTCATGGAGCACTGATCAATCCATCATCTGAAAGAAGAAAAAGTACGGCAATATTACTGCCAGCCTATCTAACAAGACAGTTTTGTCAGCTGAAACTGACAGGCCAGGGGAGGAGAGTATTGACTGCAGTTGGGGGAATCTGTCCAACGGGAGAATATTTAGCCATCCACCCCATGAATCTGGCCTTGTTGAAAGAAAGCTTAAAGGATACTTGCAAACTCAAAAGGTGTGAAGAAGGTGACAACTAAAATCCTGTAGTACGGCCTGGGGGAATCCTCCCTGAGAAAAATATTGGGATTTTAACATGTAAATTAGCAATCTGAGGTAGTAGAAAAGATAAAAGGAAAAATACAACACTTATTTCCAATGAAAAAGCCAATTTAACCTCAAGTTCAAATGTAAAATAAAAAAGAAAGTTCCCCTCATTTTAATTGCAAAATGATCTAGCTTAGCTTAGTTACTCCTAATAAGGATGATTTATTGGTAATTGTTGCCAGCCACAGCCAGACTTTATGTGAATGGTAAATTTTTTAATGTATTTTATTTTCAAAAAATATTAAGAACTTTCCTCCAAGCACCACTAGGTACCAGTGGTGGTACGCATACCACAGTTTGAGAATCATGGATCCAGTGTATAAACAAAACTAAAAACGGGTCTAGAAGCAAACCAACCCCTGATAATGAGCCAATGTCTTAATGTAGGCAACAGTTTTGTTTGTAATGTCTCTCAGGATTTTCAGTTATTTATCATCTTTTGTTCAAATTTAATGTGATATTGCTACATTTAATAGTTTTGACATTCTTATAACTGCAGTCATCGTTTGGTTTCTTGGCATAAATATTCAAATGGACAAAGCACATTATTTGTTGGATGAAGTTTTATTCATTTTATTTTCTATTCAAAAGATGCATATTAGCTTTTTGGTTTTTTTTGTAGCTTTAAAAAAAAAATGTATTCACCAATGAACCCAAGGGGAGGAAGGAGTGGGCGTATAAGGGGTAAAGAGGTAAAAATTTGCACGAGCGAGCGGGACCAAAAGATAGGGACGGCAGTAAGGTCAATGGGAGCGGCATTAAAAAAAATTAATTAATGATAAAAAAATAAATAGTTCCGCAAACTTTTAGGCTCGCTGTTGTTGAGTTAGAAATATAATTATGAATTCAACTGGGCCAACCAAAATCTTAATTAGGATGCATATTTTTACTTTTACTGTTATACAAGTTATATCAGGAAGCGCTTTAAAACACTGAATTTAGCTAAGGCGCTAACTAGCAGACCAAACTTTCAATTAAAGTTTAACGTTTTTAAAATTGCGACAAACATACATCTGAAAACATCTGCTGAAGACACTAAACGGGCAACAAAAAAGCATTGATAGCAGCAGCCAGTATCCATGGAGGGGAGGAAGAAGAGAGAGACTTGCTGTTTCTGTGACCGTGACTTGTCTGTCCGAATTGATACATCGAGACATCGATGGGAACCTCCAAATAAATAAAAAAAACTCGTCGGATCTATATGATTCACAGGAACACTATATTTGTTTTCAAAGGTTCCGAAAAGCAACTAGGTTGCGGGTATGTTAAAGAATTACCATTTACAGTTTGTCAACGAAGCATGTAGGGATAACAGCAAAGACGGTTCTCTGATCAGATGAGACCAAAATGTTTGCCAAACTACAGTTGGACCCCCAAACCCAGGATCGAATTTTTGCTTTAGTAGCTTCGATGAAGCGGCTGTATTTACACTGTGGTCAAATTGCTAATTAGGTAGACTATTGAAAGCGGTTATTTGTCATGGTGTTTATTTAGGGGTATCAGATTAAAGGTGGCTGAATACAGAGGGATGCCCTGACATTTAGATTTTATAAGACAGTAAACCTTGTATTCTTTCCTTTTCATTTCACTTACAGACCACCTTGGAGGATCACTTAAAATCCCAATAAAATCTATATAAGTTGACTGTATTGAAGTACTTTTGCAAGGCACTGTAAGAACAAATAGCCAAATCGTCTTACCTCCTCCAAACAGAACTACTGTCTTTATTTGAATATATGTACATCTCCTTCACCTAACTTACCTCCTACGTCCTCTTCTTCGTCTGAATAAAACAACTTCTTGCGGCACTTCATGCCAGAGCAGCTTGTATACCTCCCAGCACCTCCACGTCCATCTCAACACACCCTTATCAATCTCACAGTCCCTCCTTTCTCCACCTCCTCCCCCAACCCCCACCCCTCTCTTAGCTCCCCACCTCTCCTCCGTCTCTACCCGAGGAGGTCTTGGCCAGGACATCCTACCCCTTCCCACTGCGCTCTCCCAGCCCTCACACCCTCCTGACCACGCTGTCGGACCCGCTGCACCAGCGCCAGTCTGCGGCATTGAGGCGCAGCCAGTCCGCCGACCAGCAGCCGCGGCAGGAACGCCCGTCCTCTTCCTCCTCCTGCCACGCCTCCCTCCCTCCACCGACAAACCCCTCCCCGGGCGCACGCTCGCCCAGTCGCAGGAAACTGCCGGCCATCCCCGCCGGTGCCGCCAACTCCAAGTTCCCCTCGGTCATACGTATCACTCGCGCCCAGCTTCAGCAGGTGATGAACGCCCATCACTGTCCTGTTGAAACCGACAAACATTCATTCAGTTTCCTCTACACACGTTGCAGTACATTTGTTATATTTTTCATTTCTCTCTTCTCTTCTGTTGCTGGTTGTCGCTGTTGTTTTTGTTCCTTTGGCTTGGCTTGTTGTGCAGCTCTCTCCCAGAGCCATTTAGAGGGCATTGTGCAGGCCAGTTAGAGCATGGGTTCAGATGTGTCCTTGTCATGTGAATAGGGGGTGTGTCTTTGTCTGACTGTGGCATGCCTGTTGGGAATGTGGAGTCATGACTACCGGTTGCATGGTCTCTTTTGTTTCAGATCGTCTTTGTCCTCTCTATCTTCCTCTTCCTCTCTCTCTCGCTGTATTTGTTCCTCACCCTCTCTTCGCTGAAGCCCCCTGCGAAGTTGCGTGAACGTTTCCTGTCCTTCTTGCCGGTTTAGTACTCACAAGCTTGACTGACACTGCCATAGCACTCGTGTGTTTCGATCTGATTAATGGTAGCTATGGTTTTGCATGCTGTTGCTCAACTAATCACCATTGATTTACCATTTTAATATCAAATTCCTCTCTGTTCACACATCTGCACTTGGCTCTTGCTGCGGATCTACAGCACAGCTCCACATGTTGTAGTCTACCAGCAACAGACCTTTATATTATAAACAATTTATTTCCATTTTTAGTGTTCTGTTTGGTGGAATAACACCTGTTTTTGCTCTTTTCTACACTCCAATTCTCCCCTCCCCTCTAGCTGACGGCTCAGCGTCCTTCAGGGTTGTCCTCGCAGTCGGGGTCAGACAGCGCTCCACAGTGCCTCCTCCTGGAGAGGCGTGGTGAAGCTGAAGCTGAGGCTGAGCAGATAAAGGAGCTCTCGGGGGGAGTCAACACTCAACAGCAACATGTGTCCATCCGTTCAGGGACACCAACAGAGCCCCTGGCAGAATCAGGGGTGAATGGGGACACTCACGCCAAAGCTCATAGCCCTGTGCCAAGCCGTGCGTCCTCACCCCGCTCACCCCGCTCGCCTCATTCGCCTCCTCAGTTCTCTCCGCGCAGCTCCCTCTTCACCAATGCCCAAGCCACTGGAGATCTCTCAAAGCTAAAAGACCCTGATAATGATACAACCCCCCCTCCATGTGCCACAGGTGCACAGACTGGGAAGGAAGACAGGGGCAACCTTGCTCCATCTCGCTCCTCCTCCGCTGCCACCCGCAAAGACTCCAGCCGCAGACAAAGCCGCATCCCTGTGCTGGAGCCCTCCAGCCTGCTCGAGCTCCCACCCCCGGGGTCCGCCAAGGAGAAACTTTTGCAGAAAAAAGCCAGCCACCACGGCCCCGTCCCCTCTCCCACCGCCTCCCCATCCCTATCCGACCGACGCAGTGCCGTCGTAGCCTCCCTCGCCAGGGATCCGTTGTCGTCCGCCTCCGACCGCTCTCAGGATGAGGACTCTCTCATGGGCTCACGCTCCGACCGCCAGGGGGAGGAGGCTCTGTCTCTGTCCTCCTCCTCCAGCCCCCTATCTCGGAAGAGCAGGATCCCGCGTCCCGTGCATCCGGCCACCTCCACAGAGCAGCTGACCACCCAGTTCCTGCCCCGCCCACCTCCCGGAAAACCACCTTGTCGCGCCACAGCGGAGGGCAGGTAACTTCAGCTTTCAGAGGCAGCATGTAGACTGCCTAGCAAAAGAAGCGATATCGTTTCATTTTGGGCTGGAACATTTCAAGATTTTTACAATTACAAAGTAAAGTACAGGATATAATTTTATTCAGTCCCCATTACTCGAATAACCCTGAATAAAACGTAATGCAGCCAATTGCCTTCAAGTGTCAATAAATGAGTAAATGAAGTCCATCTTTTCTGGGAAGGCCTTAGAGGTTCATTAGAGAACATTAATTAAGAAGTCAGATCAAGAAGACTGAGGAAAGTTCAGGGATAAAGCTGTGGCAAAATTCACACCAGATTATATTCTAAAATGTCCCGTGCTATGAACGTAGAACATAGCCCTGTTTGATCTATCATCAGGAAATGGAAAGTGTGGCTAAACTGAAAATCTACCAAGACACAGCTGTCCGCCTAAATGGGCAAGACCAGAGCAGCGGTCAGTGTGCTTACGGAGGAGTTGCAGAAATCCACAGCTCAGGTTTGAACCAAAATTGACATTTTTGGCCTACATGCCGAAAAACAATGTGAAGTTAAATGTAAATACAAGACCCTAAACACACCATCCTGCCTGTAAAACATCATCAGTATGATGATGTGGGATGCTCTTCTTCTGCAGGGAAATGATATCTGATCAGAGTTGATGGGGAGATGGATGGAGCTTAACATGTGGCACTCTTTGAAGAAAACCTGTAAGAGGCTGAAAAAGATGAGAAAACGGGGAAGAGGTTTGCCTTCTTGCTGGAGAGGCACTCTAAACATACAGCCAGAGCAATGATGGAATGATTTAAAAGAAAGCATGTTCTACAAAATGTTGACCCAAGGGGGCTGAATACAATCATATGCTATGCTTTTTCTTTTTTATAATGATGAAACTTCTTTAGGTATTCTTCAAAATTCTAATAACTTTGTGTTGGTCTAGCACAGAAATCAACACATTTGACAATCACAAGAGCCTTTTCTCACTCAGTCAAACAAAAAGAACAACTATTTTATTCCTATTTTTAAGTTTAGAAATTATTGAAAACTCTGATCCTCATATTCAGTTAATTGGAACACTCTTTAGTTTTGTAATTAATCTAAATAATGTTTTTCACTTAGTGGATTGAGTGACCAAAATAGATGCTATGTGTTGTGCTATATTTAAAATGTCTGCTCAGTTCATTGTTGCCAAAGTTATTCAAACCTCTGTAAAGGGCTCAAATACGACCACAATTACAAGCTGCAGGGTATGGATATGTTTCCCACGCAATGTTTGCTGTACAATTAAAAGTTACATACTCTTGTCAAAACAGCTGATAAATAAGTAAGTGAGTAAGTAAGTAAGCAATTAGTGATGATATAACACATCTTACTACAGTAAGTGTTTTGCTTTTGCAGTTATATAAGATTATAAGGCTGCTACAAATTCTCCTCCAGTTTGTGTGAGTGCATTTTGTTTTTCAATCTTAAAAAATCTTTTTGTTCCCACGTAGACTCAGACGTTACCGCATCCGTGCTGGCAGCAACAGTGACTCGGACCTCCTGTCGTGCATCGCTCAGCTGATGCACGGCTCCCCTGGCTCCCCCCTGCACCACCGCTTCTCGGCCCAGCACGGGGCCTCCAGGACGGGCGTCTGCAGCCTGAGCAGCTCCCCGCAACACCACCACCACCAGCACCGCAGCTCCAGCGCCTCGCCTCGCAGCTCCTCCTCGCTGCAGCGCTCCGTCAGCTCCTCGCCTTCCCGCCATGAGCACCGCGGCGGAGGTGGCGGGGGCTGTCTGGGCCGGAGCCACTCGCCTCCCAGCTTCTCTGGGTCGCCGCCTCCCCGTCGCTTCTACCTCCACCACCAGGAGACTTGTTGCAGTCGGCAGGCACGCACCAGCCCGCTCCACCTGTCCAGGGGGAAGGGCTGCAGTCGAGAGGGCAAGTGCTCCAGCAAGCTGAGCAGATAATTCTCCACACTGTAATACCATAGCAAAGGAAACAAGGATTCCACATAATGATAGGATAGACATCAGTCAGAATAAAAGCCTGAGTCTTCCTGTTCAATCAGTAAAATACCTAGATTCCCTTGTGTATTATTAGTTCAAGACCTCCTTTTCTACCAGGTGTTCTCCTCCTCCCGTGTTTGGACACAGGGTTGTCTGACTTGTCACATGTTTTGACTACTTTGTAACTAAATACCATCTCTCATTACAATTTCATATTGGGAACTGAGCCGTCACAGGTATAAAAACGAGAAGAAATGCTGCATCAGAATCTTCATTTTATGTCTGCATTAACATAGACTAAAGCTGTGTTTTTATCATGCTACAGGCAGTGATATAATATCGAACAATAGCTAAGTTGAGCCTTTAACCATCCCGTGCGTCAGTATTCGCTGATCAGCCATAACATTATAACCACCGACAGGTGACATGCCGGCTTTTACCCTGAGTGCGATATATTTAGGTAGCAGGTGAGTATCTTGTTCCTAAAGCCAACTGTGAGTATTTGATTGATTTTGAGTGGTCAGCATCAATTAAAAGTGGTCCAAGGAGAGAACAATAGTGAGTCTGCGACATAGCGCAGTGAAAGATAATGCATTAGGGTGTCCCATTGTGTCTCACCCAGCGAATGAGCAGCTCTAGCTCCATTGCTTGATAAGTTAGTACTGTTTCTGATATAAATGAGTCCGAACAGACACTATATTGTAGGGGACCCTAAGCAATGGAGGAAGGTGGGCTGGTCTGGTATATAAGATCTTCTATCACATGGAGTATGTGTGCAACCTGGGGATGAGATGTGATTTTTAACATGGGGGATTTGGGCAGTTGAACAGGGTGGCATTAAAAAGGGGGTGGCACCAGATTAAAAAAAAACATATCACTGCTGAACAAGTTTCTCTGCTGCCTTTATGTGCAGTCAGTGGGGAGTTGAAAGCCCTGTGTATTGAGATTGTACCCCCTATTTGCTGCTGAGGGAGACGAGACATTGTGGTTTGTGCAGAACTTCACCGCGTTTCTTCCTGGACTTGACTCTCCAAGGATTTCCTGCATCTTGATTAGTTGAAGGACAGCACACTGGGCCATTCATGGTAGAACTGCCTCTGCTTAGGGACACAAGGTGCCAGGATTCCCTTTCAGAAGAAAACAAACCAGGAGAGGAAACGTATTGCTTTTGGTAGTGTTTGGTAGGCCATTTTTTGGGGGGGTCCTTCCATCTGTGTGGTTATGTACCATCTACCTAAGCGTTGTTGCTGACCATGTTGTACACTCTTTCATGGAAGTGATGATCCCCAGTTGCTTTGGACTCTTTTAGTAGGATAATGTACCCTACATCAGAACAAACTGTTGTTAGAGGTTATGACTTGTAATTTATCCAGGTTACAGGTTATGAGCTGTAATTTATCCAGATCTCATTGCAATCAAGCCGTTTTTGGTCGTGCCTGACCAGGATCTGCTAACATCTTGGTCCTGGATACCCGACCAGAACTTCTTGGGTTTTCGTGGAGTCCAGCTGTTTGGCAGCTAAAGTGGGACCAACCAACTGTCAGGCAGGTGGTTATAATGTTATGCTTGACTGGGTGATAGCAGCGTTTTGATCCTCGGTTTTTTTATGCACTTGGGAATTGCAGTGTAGCTGATTCCAACTCAATGAAGAATTAGCCTCAGTTCCACGCAGGGCTTTAAAAGTAACTTTTTGCTAAATTAAGCTATACTTGTTTTGTTTTTACTTAAGCATTTATTGTACGGCTACGTCAATCCTCTGCCCCCAGATGTGTGACGGTTGCATTAGTTTTCAGTGTTCAATCGAAGGGATCACTCAGTGCCCCTTTATACAATCAGCCGTTTAAAGTGCGTGACGACGCGCACCGTTTTGTGCCTACTGTGATGCTGTGAGGTTATCTTAGGATCTTCAGGACATGGCTTTTTTTATTTATTTTTTTTCAATTGGTGATGGTTGATGTAGCCTGAACAGCATAAGGTGCTTTACTGGTGGGTAATGCATGGACACAGATGTTTGTCTCAGCATGTGCCTTGGCACTTTGGGCAGCTTACTCTCACATGTTTATAATTTGGGAATAAAAGGCCAAAAAAAAAAAAACTTGAGCCAGCACTTAAAATATGAACTGTTACATTAATCTTAATTTCTATAATCAAGGTAGCAAGTTAAACATTTTGTAGATTTTGGACAAAGTAGCTCTTACTCTAAGGGGAAAAAAAGGGAAAGATTTTAGGTTTCAGGGTTGCTGTGTATTTGTGTCGCTGTTTTTGGCTTTGAACAAATCCAACCCCAAAAAGCCTCTGATATTACAAGAAAAAGCGAGGCCGTACAAACAAAATACATTTTACGAAACAAAACAATGCTTTAAGCCTTTGTGTCTCTTGCACTGAAGACCAATCCTGACTGCTGTTTCAGTTTTACCTTACCTCCTTACTAAGCCCCCTTTCTCGACCTCGTCCAGGCCCTCTGCTTGTGTGATACTGCTAACTAACTTTAGCTTCCTTCAGCTGCCCCTCTTCGCATACAGATGCTGAGTAAGAGAGCAGCACACCGCTTTGTATCACGCGTTAGTTAACTTTGAACCAAATTAAGATATTATTCCTGCAATAACTTCAACAAATATATTTCCTAAGACCCTGTGTATTTGCGCTTCCTGTCCTGACGAGGGTCGATTGTGTTGCTGCTACAGCGTCTTGCAGAAGTACTGACATGCCTTTAACTTTTTCACATTTAGTCACATTACAGGCAGATAGTGTAATGTATATAATTGGGATTTTATGTGTAACAACGAAATAGGTCATAATTGTAAATTGGAATTCAAATGATACATGGTTTTCAACATCTCTGCAAAAGGCCTGTTAGATTGGACGGACAGTGATTTTGAACATACATTCTCAAGTCTTACTACAGATTATCGAATGGATTTAGGACTTTGACTAGGCCATTCTAACACGAAAATGCTTATATCTGAACATTCCATTGTAGCACTGGCTGTTTGTCTAGTGTCAAGTCTTTGGCGACCTTTTCAATCGTTTCCCTCCTCAATTGCTCTGCATTTTGTTCTGTCTCTGTAACCACTCTTGACCAGAGTCTCTGCTAATCTCCACAACATGATGCTGCCACCATCATGCTTTACCATGTGGATTGCTTTACGACGGCAGACATATTATAAGGCATTATTTTTGGATCTTATGTGATTTTATTTGCCCTGCAATTGTGTTCAAATATTATGTTTAATATTTGTTCAGATACCCCTAAATAAAAACCAGCGTGACTGCACATAACCCTAAACACGTGACAATCTGTGGAAAGGTTTAATTCGTGTGAATATTTTTGCAAGGCACTGTACTTGATACCGTTTTTTATTAGTGCATCCCAATAACTTCATGCACAAAATGGAGGAAAAGACTGTAGATTATTTTAAGATGTTTTGGCGAGATGCTGCTTGTACACGAGGAAAAAAATAAAACGGGGGGATACTGCCAAAAATGTTGATTGTGTGACGGTATTGAGCTGAGATGCAGCACGTAAACAGATGGAAATACTTTGTGCGCAGATGGAAAAAAACGGGCTCGCTTCTTTTGACACACAGATTAGTCTCACCGAGCAGCTCTGATGACTCATCCTGAAGGCAGACAGCGTTCAGTCAGAACAGCCTTAATGCCTCCTCCCTGCCCCTCTTTGCACATAGCGAGGGATGACTGAGCCTTGTCTGTGCTGGAGATCATTTCATAGCGAGAGCAAAACTTGAGTGTTCCCCTCCTCTGTCCTGTCTGTATGTACTACCGTTCCTCAGAGATCCAAGAGGGGGGACAAAAATCGAACTTTTGTCTGCAGCACCACCCTGAAATCTTCCCATTTCCCACGATTTGAAATGACAAAACTTTGGGGAGAGGTGGTCAATCTCCAGGGCGTGTGTTTGTAGTGTTAGAAACAGGGCTGAGTGATTTTTACATCAGTTCTGTGACCCGTCCCGCATCAACTCACAGACATCCTCAGCTTTTAAAATTCATTACACAGACTTTTAATAATTACCTGTAAGATATTCAGTCATATTTAAATAAAAACAGTGTGGTTAAAAATAATATAACTTATATGCTTCAGTGAGTGGACGGAAGGTATGCTAAACAATGCTGCTGGTTTTCTATGATAATCAGATCCTTTCATGGTTTTTATTATTAATGCACAGAAGTGTTGTGTGTAGTCATAGTGTTAGTGTTTCTGTCCTAGTTAGAATTCCTTTGTCACTTTTGAAAGTGGCTCAGGTGTCAAATTTATTTATTTGTTGTTTTTTTGTGTGTTAATGGTTCCTTCTACACGCAGACCAAAAGAACAAATGGATCTGTTCTGTTTTATTCGTTTTACGTCTTTAATATCTAAAACACTGTTCATGCCATAACATTAGAATACTTGTAAAAGATGTATAATCGCTTGACTTGATTTTATTTATTGACGTTAGCACCAACATAATTTTTTTTATTCAAAAATTTGGATTTGTTTGATCATTGTTTTATTTTATTTTTCTGCTGTAACATATGTCACGGCTTTGAAATTTCACTGTACAGTTTCAAGTAAGGAATGTAACAAGTTGGAGTTTTGCTTTGTATATACCTGTAATTATTTACGTTTGATATTTTATTTGTATCATACAAATGCCTTGTACAGTGTTTCTTTCATTTTGTTTTTGTTTTAGAATTATTTTGTATTTTATTTTTATAAACTGGTTATGAATAAAATACTCATTCCGCATGCAGACAGAACTGTTCCACACATTCTTGTTTAGAATCCTTGGCGTTAGACGAAGACATAATTTATACAACCCTGTCATGCTGTGTAAAATGTAAATAAAAACCTTACAGTAAATCATTAGATCCAATGCTAAATTAAAGTGGTTTTTTAGTTGTTGTTTTTTTAATCCTCTATGTACAGCTAAGGACATCTCAAAGTACTTTAGACAATGCAATCACATTCAACTCTAATTCATTCATCCATTATCTGTATATTAATCTATCCTATGCAGGGTTAGAGGGGGCTGGTGCCTATCTCCAGCAATCAGTGAGTGATGGGAGGTTACATCCTGGACTTGTCGCCAGTTCATCACGGGGCAATGCAAGAAACACAATACAAACAGCCATGCACACACACACACACACACCCATAGGGGCAATTTAAAAAGACCAGTTAACAGTCTCGTTTTTGGTCTGTGGGAGGAAGCTGGAGCAACTGCACGGAACCCACTCATTCAAACTTCATGAAGAAAGCAAGGCAACTGTACAGCCACATTTTCAACAACAAGGCAGTTCAAGGTGCAGAAAAACCCCGTGCCAGGATTTGGACCCAGGACCTTCTTGCTGCAACGGCAACAGCGCTGCCGTTTGCTCCACTGTGCAGCCTCTTGCAAAATCCTATTACAATTAAACCAAATACAGTTAGATTGACATTAACATCCAATTGAAAAGAGTTCCATCAAACTACAATGCATCGCAGTCAGATTCAATGGATTGTGAGATGCCGTATTTGGCATTAAACATGAGGAAACAAACAGATTGTATGGAATCTTTGCAGCAGCCCATCATCCTAAACAAGAACAGGAAGACCTTGATCAGACTCAGGGTTGGATAGGCCAGAAAGCTAAAACTAAAGAAAAAACAATTTAAACATTTGTAATTTCACTCTGAGAAACGATAATGTAGGCTATAAAATTGAAGTGAACTTTTAATGGCCTAATCCTTTTTCGTTTTTTTCCCCATAAAATAATAATGATTTGACTCAAAAAAAAAACTAATTGTTCAATTATTAGGTGTTTTTTTTGTGCGTTCCGCAGCGACACTTGTGTGGGGAGCACAATCTAAACAAGATAGGCTACGGGGAGTGAAAAATAAGCAATATGGAGAAAAAATATTCATATAGGCTACTAATAAATCAAGGGGGCATGAAAAGTGCATTTCTTTAATCAAGTATAGCTGGGGGTTATATTGTTGATTTTTGTTACCTCCAAACTACGGAAACTGCTCAAGGGTTAGTATTACAAAATGTAGACATAGAAGAACAGAAGCTACACGTGTTCACAGATAATGCGTCAACACAGTCGCCATATTGTATGTGCTACTTATATAGAAAAAACTAGTTATAAAAAATTATATATATATATATATATATATATATATATATATATATATATATATATATATATATATATATATATGTATATATACTTTTACGAATATATGCAAATAAAAAATGACAGCCGCGAATAGATAATATAACACTTGTTAAAATGTTGAATGAAGGAAAAAAAAGTTATGAATAATTACTATTATGCTTATTGCTACTATGTTACTGTTATGCTAATTAACCTAAACTAAAGCTAAGTTGCATAGATGTATATTATTTTAGCTTTTAATAATGTCCTAACACAACTTGACAGTTGACACGGCAGCAATTCACTGAGATCTTGCAAAAAAGGGTAAGTTACACATTGTAATTGTTGATTAACAGGAAAGTGTGTACAATTATATAAACAGAAAGTTGGTTGGAAGTAAAAAGGTTGGTGGAAAAAGATGCACAAAGAACAGGGATAACTTCAGTCTTGAGAGGCTTGAGAAGCACTACCCTTCAAGGTTTTGTGTGGTGTTCATATGTGTAGTCTTTGACTGGAGGATATTTAGGGTTTTAGATAGATGATAAGAAGCAGAATCAGAAAGGCTTGCAATACTTTGTGAAAACACAAGACAAACCAGTCTAAGCATGCAATAAATAAAATAAAATGGGATAAACAGATTAAGTGCAGATTTTGATCATTGCAAAACTCACATAGGTGCAAAAACACAACACAGGGTCATGTGACTGATCATGAGACTAACAGAAGAGGGGAAGAAACTGTTCTGATGGCCAGAGGTTCTGGTCTAAACGGACCGGAGCCTCCAGCCTGAGGGGGGCAGGTAGAAAAAGTCTGTATCAAGGGTGAAGGACTGGGACGTGCAGTCCTGCCTCTCACTGCACGGGCCAGAGGTCGAGGATATGATTATAATGATGTTGCTGAAACTGAAGATAATAAAATAACATTTATTTTACAGTCTATGCTACATACTTGGAATGTATCAAAAAGAAATGAATAATTAGAGGGCTAAGTTGTAATAAACAAGGTCCTGGGTTTGTATCTCGATCCTGGGTTTGCATGTTCTCCCCCGTGTATGAGTTAGTACCCTCTTGGTACTCCAGCTTCCTCCAACAGTCCAAACACATGAGTATTAGGCAAATAGTTTTTCTAAATTGGCCCCGAGATATGAGTGTGTGTGGGTGTGTCTGTGTGTGTGTGCATGCCTGGTTGTTTGGCCTGTGTGTCTGTGTGTTGCCCTGGTAACCTGTTCAGAAAGTACGTCGCCCCTTACCGGATGATTATATAGGAAGGTAAGTACAGGCTAGATAGGTAACACCAACCATGGTAAAGACAGATGGTTTATCATTAGTATTATTCAAATATTTTTTACTTTTAAAAACAGATTACAAGGCTTGAAATACCATTCATCCATTATCTATCTTGGAAGGGTAGCGTGGGCTGGTGTCAGTAGTCTACAGGTGAGAGGTGGGGTACACCCTTGAGAGGTGGCAAGTCCATTGCAAAGCTGGGTTGAAATTAACTTTTTTGATATGCTTGGACTATAAAAATTGTTGGAGCCATTCTGAGTATTGGAATGGGATGGAGCTGTTTCTGCCACAAGTCTACTTAACACTTGGGTTAATTAGTGCAGGTGTGGCGCACAGCGAAGCATAGTTTTTGACCGTGAAACCCATGCGTGAGTCGTGAGACACAGCGAATTGATGACTGAATATTGTTTATGTTTCTTATTTTGTAATTTTAATAAATGGATTGATATATCCGACTTTAAGTTGAGAGTTTTTGAAAGTATTTTATTTTTATTTTAAGCCAAAAGGAAACAGCACGCCGTTAAACACGCGTGCAAAAACGACTTAAATGTGCGCCAAAAACAATGAATCATAAACACTCACAAACTGTTTATTTTGAACGCAGTGTGTGCTACTAAAAAATTAGCTTTTCGACTAAAAATATTATCAGAATTAAATTAATATTAACTCTTTTTTTGCTTTATATGGAAACCCTTTAACCATGTTATGATTCTCTCTAATAAGAATTTGCCTCTCACAATATGGCGGCCCTACTGACGCATTATTGCAAAGCCAATGCTTTGTCTACTCTTGTACGTCTTTGTCTATCCAGTCTCCACTTTGACAGTGCGCCTGCGCATACGCTGACCCCGCCTCCCTCTGTCTCTCATCCGCGCAGCCCAGAATGGCGGCTCTTTTGGAATCTGTCCTGTTGCGGAAAGTGGACGCTGATAAGGTTGTGGGCTGGCTGAAAAGCGCTCAGGTAGGTCTGTAACGGTTTATACCGGTACCGTAGCGACGCGGACTCTGCTTCTGGCCTCACGTGGGGCGTTATGCGAGATGTCACAGCCCGCAAGTGACTGTAAACACAACTTTTAGCTGCTGAGCTAGCTAGTTACTGGAGCTGTGGTTCTGTCAGCAAGTCAAGATGTTCTCCACATCCATGGGTTACAAAGACGTTCTTTGCCGTAAAACGGAGCGAACCCTACCCGCTCCACTCGGTGTTGTTGTATTTACTTGTGAAAGGAGGCAAACACGCAGGTAGACATCTATTAGCTGGGTTATCGGGAGCTAACTGTTACATTTTGAAGGATGGGTGTTTATTAAGTAGCATAAACCTTTTGGAAATGTGTCCATTTGCGATGCCTGTTGCGCACTGGAGCCTCTACTATTGTCTATAATGTGACACAGTGACTGTTTGTGATATGTTTGTACAATGTTGTTCTGAGGTCTGCTGCAAATTAATTGCCCTTTGCGACCAAGAAACTTCTCTAAATCTGAATTTAGATAAACTTGTAAACTAGGGATGTGTTTTGGCAGGAATCTGCCGATACATTCTCTATCAAGATGCAAAGAGGACGATACGATATATTGCGATATATCACGATGCTATGAGAAAGACTATATATTGATATTTAAAACAGACTGTAATTGTAGAAAAGCTGTCGCATCATTCTAAACGCTCAAACCTGTTTCATACATAACACATCCAGTTTCATTACTGGATCTAGTTGAGCCGCTGGAACGAAGAAAGTGAAAACAGCAACCAACTAGCAGTCATACTAATAATTTTAATACAAAATGGAATACTTTGCTTTTGAATATTGATACGTTATCGTGACATAAAATATCGCGAAATATTTTTCTTGCATCCCTATTGTAAACTGTTGTCTCTCGTCAACAGGAGGGTGACTGGTCCTTCAGCGAACCTGAGCTGGTCATTCCAAAACAAGAGTTTGTTGCTTTCCTCTTAAACTTCCTGAGAGAGCAGAGTAGCGAGGCTCTCACTCATGGCCCTTCGACTCCTGCCAAGACCCCCAGCCGCCCTAGACCCCCCGCAAAGGCTCAAAGCTTCTCTGATGATACATCGTGCAGGTCTGCTGGGAAAGGAATTGGCTCTCGCAGTGCCAGCCGCGTGCAGCTGTTCTCATCGGCTGCATCTGTGTCACCTGGAAGTGAGTCGGAGGCTGCTGGTCAGTCAGGTCTGAGCGGGGTCAGCGCCTTCAGTAGCCCCCCCTGGTCATCGGTGTGGAGTCCCGCCTCTAGGCCGTCAGGCTCCGACCGCAGGCATGGCCAGAAAGCGTGTCTGGGCGACTACATGGTTTCTCCCCCTGAGCCGCAGCATAGCCCCGGCTTCCAGCCGCACAAAGGGCGCAGGAAGAGTGCAGGCAGCACACCAATAGGAGGGCAAGGGAGACACGGGGGAGGGCGTGGAGGCCCTCACAGTGATGAGGCTGGCGGGAGGCGATCGGCGAGAGGAGGGGGGTTTGGCAGGATAAGTGAGCAGACTTCGCCTTCACCTCCAGCTCATCTCAACTTCAGCAACTTGGAAGACTTCCCTCCCGTTGGATCATCTCCCATTCCCTCTGGGTGAGTCAAACATTTCCCTCAGATTTAGTACGTTTAACGTCGAGAGATGTTGTCTGACAGCGGCTGTTACCCCTCCAGGACGTCCAAGCCCTCCAGAAGAATAAACCCCACACCGGTCAGCGCAGACCGCCCTCACTCTAAACCGAAAACGTGTTTCACATCCACCCCTCTCCAGAAAGCCTCCAGCCCTCCAATGGGAGTGGAGCCGCTTGAGGGATTGACGACAGCGGGGGGCGCCCCTATGAGCCTGAAGGAAGAAAGGGAACTGCTCAAAAGAGAAAAGTAAGCTCACATTTGTATTTGTGTTTTTTTCTTAGGTATGTGTCGTAACTTTGACGGTTGATCAAAAGTTGGCATACTTCTTGAATCCCCCCCATTTTGTCTTGTTACAACCACATACGTTTTATCATTTCACATGCGTATATATTCATCCCCTCTGAGGTGATATTTTGTAAAACCATCAACATCTTCCCCTGTCTCTGCAGAAGAAAAGCATTGCGTTGTGTTCAGGACCAAGTGCATTCCGTAGTGTTCTTTGCTCTTCATGATGTTCAACAAACTTGTGAAACCTTCACAGCCTTACATTTAGTGAATTTTAAAATCTATTTTTTTGACCCGTGGAGTATAAAACTAAATAGGGCTGAATCGAAATTCATTGCACACTTAATAAACATTTAGAGAAACTTGCATTTTTTCCCCCCTTCTGTGTCACAATCATTATGCTCCATTTCAATAATCTTTCTCCTGCAATCTTAATAAAATGCAAAAAAAGAGAAGAAATTAGTGGTTGTAACGTGACACAAATGTGTACAAAGTTGCACGAATCTCAAGGCTCTGTGTTTAGTCGTTCGGCCACCCTGCAGCATCACATGTTCTGCATTTATGCATCCCCTCCGCTCTGTTCGGATGTTTCTGTTTATAGGACAAAGCTTGCCCAACAGTCCACCTCTCTTCCTCCGTCCTCTCTGGATCCCTGTACTCCTACAAAGACGGGAAGTAGGACAGAGTCGAAAGTTACGCCAGACCCTCAGACGATGTGTCCCGAACCAGCCAAAGTCACCTTCTCCTCAGAACTTCAGATGTTGGCTGAGCTGTACTGTGCCTGCATGTCAGGTAATTTACCACAAGGTGGTAGTAGCGAGCTAAGCTTTCAAAATTGGTGCTGATGAAACATTTTCTGTGTAGGATTTATTATTATGCATTGACCTATGCATTCAAAGGAAATTTGGCTTTGCTAGTTAATAGGAAGTAAAGTAATTTGACGCATTCCAATGAAACCGTTAATAAACTGTTACTCCAATAGCATTTTTGAGTTTATTCTTTATTATGTATTCGTAGAAAACCTTGTGCCAAACCTTTTCCTGGAGCTTTTCTTCGTGATGCAGTTGTTAACGTCCCGCTCTCCTCATACACATAACGATGAGAAGCAGATGAGTTTGTGTTCAGCAAATTCCGGTGAGCACTCGACATCTCCACACTCATAGCTTTATCAAATTTAGAATCTCAGGGGAAAAATGATAATTTTTATTTCTTTATTTACAGATATCCTAGAACAATGCTACCTGAGACAAGTACACAATTGCGTCTATTTTGCGGTAAAAGTTTTGGAGAATCAATTTGAGTAAGTATTTTGCAAAGTCATTTAAACATTGAAAGCCCCCACATCTATTCAGCCCGATTTACTAATGAAACACTCTCAGCATGTTTATACTAAAATGTGTTTTCTTTCATTTTGTTTTGACAGGTTGGTTTCTCATTTGGACAAGGGGACCTTGCGTCTGCTGGCAGAGAACGAACGAGTTGCTTCTTTCTCTACGGATCTTAAAGAGCGCCTCACTCAGGCGCAGGACAGGAGCACAGCAAAGGTAAGACTGGTACCGAAAGGCTACTGGGTATTATCGTGTTAAAATGTGTTCTTAAGATTCAGTGCCGTTGTATCCACGCAAAATGGAGGGGAAAAGAAAATGTTTGAGACTGAAATATTTTTGTGGATAAATTCGTAGTGCAACAAGTTTGTCTCAAAGCTGAGGAGTTTAACTATTCAATATTTTATCTGTCTATTCCAGCTCTCTCCTTCAGTGTCCACTTTTATCCACTCAGTCCCGTTCCAGCCAGCCACTGACAATCGTTCCAATTTCGGAAGCGACAAGGCCTTCCACACTTTTAAGAAACAGAGGTACGTGCCGGATTTTGTTCATTTTTATTTTTATGTAGTAGCCCAGTTTCAAATGTCCACACTCTGCAGATTTAACGGGCGATAAAACATTTTCAATTCCTTTCAGGGATATTTTTTATGAAGTGCTTCGAGAATGGGAGGACCTTCATAAAGAGCCAGGCTGGAACTTTGACGCTGCACTTGGAACAAAAATCAGGCAAGTGCAGTCAGTTACTGGGTTATTTATGGTCTTTCAGTGGATCGAATCTAATTAGGGATGTCCCAAAGCCAATTTTCAGTTTGGCAAGTAAAATTTGGAGCACTATCTGCCACATTGCGAGTAAATGTTTGCATCAAATTAGCTATGTATATTAATCCTCGTTTCTAAGGATTTCTGTAACGATGCTCTTCTGTCTGCATGCCATGTACAGAAGTGTTCGTGAGCCTATGTAATTTTCCGTTATCCATGTAGCAGTCATTTTTGGTTTCAAACTAGCAGGAGTGAAACTGGTGATTTTAGCATGCAGTCTTTTATTTTAGACTGAAAATATTTTGCATTTTCTTTACAGCACAGGTAGGATCAGCCAGCATCGCCTTTAGCAGGGTTAATATCTGCACTAACTAAGGAGGATCTGGGCTGGCGGAGCGCTAGCATGCTGGTCTGGGAGCGCTGTGGGGGCAGTAATAATATTTGTGCTGCACGTTAGTCTCAAAGTATCCACTAACGCCATAAAAAGGCACTACATTTGTCGCTTGTCGCTTTTTGGAAAAATAGTTGCTAGGGGAGTCTAAACACTCGCTAAATAGAGAAACACAGTGACAGCACTATTCCCTTCTGGATGAGATGAAGTCACATGACTACGTAGTCACATACAGCCGTTTGTTAAAGGGTCATGAGCACAACTAAACTAAAACAGATGTTTTCATTTTTTTTTTTTATATCGAATTTACCAGGCAAAATGACATAAATTTAGGTATTTGTCAATTTTCCTTATACTGAACCGGCCCTACTATGAAGTAGAAGCCGACTGATACAGTTTTTTTAAAAGCCGATACCGATTTTGTTTTATTTTTATTTGATCGCCGATGGACGATATCTAAAGCTGATTCTTAAGGCTGATGTGCAAGGCAGATATATCTACTTTTTATCGACACATTGATGCTCACTCACTGTGTGCAATATAAATGAAAAAGTCAATAAAACTCTTAAAATATTTATTGAAATTTATAACACATTATAAAAACAAATTCAGTAACCTGAGTGCAAATGGTTTCAGAAAAATAGAAAATAAAACGGATTGAAGTTTCATCAAAATAAATTCAGACAGTAACCAGGATAATGGGGCAAGCAGCTGGTTTAGGTAGAATCTGGATTTACAGTATCAAAGAAAAATTACCACAACGTAAAGTTCACTACCACATGGTAGTAAATAATAAAAAATAATACATATAAATATATATATATATATACATGGTGCCGTTAAAGATTAAACAATAAACTTAAGAGTAAAGTACAACTGGACTCGCTCTTGGTGGTTCAGAGTGTGTGATGATCCTTCTTTCAGTCAAGTAGTGGCTGCAGCTGGGCACACAAGTGCCTAATCTTTCCTTTTATATCAGCTTTTTAAAACAAGTTTCGGCCAACAGCCGATATAAAATATATCAGCCTGAAATACTGGTCGGCCTCTACTATGAAGCAAGTTAAAACTGATCGGAGGTCCAATATAAGCCCCAAAATACTTTCAGATCTTCTCATGATGCAACAGTGTTCTCCAGAGATCAGGGACCAAAGATCACCAAGACTGTGTCAGAAAGGAGGCCAGATTTCATGGACGGACAAAATAAGGAGTCTGACTAGATTTTAATAAGTGTTAATTAAAAGATATTTCTAAATAATAATTAAAAAAAAATCTAACTATTTTTGAAGTTGTAACTCCTTTCTGTTTGGCTCAAACATAATATCATATAATAGAACAATATTTTTTGTGTATATCTGTGTAAAAAAAAATTTGTATTTCGGCCGGTAAAAAATATGCTTGGTCGGTTAATATTTTTCATCTACTTGCCAACTTGGCTGGTGAGTCAAAAATGTAATTTCGGACCCTGATAGCATCATTTGAAGACACTTTACATGAATCAATACATCCGACTAATCTTGCACACCAATGATATTCTGAAAAAACGTGTATCTCTTTCTAAGCGCTAAGATGATGTCTAAAGCGTCACTCTCTGTTTTGATTTCTGTATTCATGTAGAGAAACGTATCGAATAAATTCCAATTCTCAAGAGTTTGAATAGATTATCACGATCTAATCCAATCTGCTCCGATTCAATATTGATATGGGTCAGTGCTGTTAAAAAAAAACAACATCTTTTTTTTTAGCTGTTAGCTGAATTATATAACTGTAATCCGGTGACGCACCTCTGGGTTAGGGTTACAGTTCATGGGGGGGAAACAGTCTTAACCCTTTCAACACTCACCTTCCAAATGCCCATCTGGACTTTTCCTTTATATTTTATCTGTAAAAAAGGCAAACAATGTTTAATGATTAAATACATTTTTGGATGTCTTTATCGATTTTTAGGAATCTTTATAAAAATTGATTCAGAATTCTTTCTTTTTTTATTTTCCTACATGCATGAAAAACCCTTGATATTAAAAATTTAGCCGAGAGTGTAACAGCTACAGGTTCCAGGAGTTGAGTTTAGTCCACCACCTTCCACACAGATTAAGTAAAAGTGCCGTAGTAGAACCATCACTACTAATAAGGTTTTAATAATCAGATTCCATAATGATAATGATTTCTTCTTTTTGATTTTATTTTAGGGGAATCATGAACCAGCTGACTTCTGCCGGAAATCACTCCCACTTTGCTCGTCTGTTTTTAAAGCAACTTGTTCAGGTAGACCGGCACCTCATCAGCACTTAAAAAGTTGAAATACAAGGATTTTTTTTGTCTCTTCCTATTTCATACATAGCAGCATTAAGCTATTAGCTGTGTCCCTTTACAGATGTGTAAAGGCCCCCGTACGAGCACCCCGTCAGTTGATACGCCTGATGCTGACCTGCTGGGCATGCTGGGAGCTGATAGCCTGGGTCGCCTAAAGCGTCTCGAGGAGCGTCTCATTCAGCCTCATGGAGTTGTCGGCCCTTGTCCTCCTCCGTCCTTTCCTGGGCACCAAGAGTTCTTCAGGGACTTCATCCAGACAGCCAGCTGGTGAGGAAGCAAATAGCATGGTTTTTTAAAAAGCATCGGACTTCACATTTAAAGGCAACACCAAGAGGAATGGGCCTCTATAGGATAATATATAAAAGAACATGAAAGATTACATATTTTACACACAAAAAAATTTGAATTTAAATTTGTCATGCAAACTGTCATTGCCATACTTACAGACGTGGACAAAATTGTTGGTACCCTTCATTAAATCAAAGAAAAACTCATAATGGTCACAGAAATAACTTTAATCTGACAAAAGTAATAATAAATAAAAAATTATATAAATGTTGACCAATGAAAGTCAGACATTGCTTTTTATCTATGCTTCAACAGAATTATTTAAAAAATAAATGCATGAAACAGGCCTGGACAAAAATGATGGTACCCCTAGAAAAGAATGAAAATAATGTGACCAAAGGGACATGTTAATCCAAGGTATGTCCACTAATCAGCATCCTAGGTGTCTACAATCCTGTAATCACTCAGTGGGCCTATATATAGGACTCCAGGTAGTCACTGTGTTGTTTGGTGACGTGGTGTGTACCACACTCAATATAAACCAGAGGAAGCAAAGGAAAGAGTTGTCTCAGGAGATGAGAAAGAAAATCATAGACAAGCATGTTAACTGTAAAGGCTATAAGACCATCTCCAAGCAGCTAGATGTTTCTGTGACTACAGCTGCACATGTCATTCAGTAATGTACGATCCATGGGACTGTAGCCAACCTCCCTGGACGTGGCTGCAGGAAGAAAATTGATGACAGATCAAAGAGACGGATAATCCAATGGTAACAAAAGAGCCTAGAAAGACTTCAAAATAGATCCAAGCTGAACTTTATGCTCAAGGAACGTCAGTGTCAGATCGGAACATCCTTCGCTGTTTGAGCCAGAGGACAAATCATTTAAAAAAAACAGACTGGAGTATGCCAAACTACATGCTGACGAGCCACAAAGCTTCTGGGAGAATGTCATGTGGACAGATGAGACAAAAATTTAAATTTTTGCCAAGGCACATCAGCTCTATGTTCACAGACGGAAAAATGAAGCATATCTAGAAAAGAACACGGTCCCTACCTTGAAACATGGGGGAGGCTCGGTTATGTTCTGGGGCTGATTTGCTGCATCTGACACAGGGTGTCTTGAATCTGTGCAGGGAACAATGAAATCTCAAGACTATCAGGGGATTCTAGAGAGAAATGTGCTGGCCAGTGTAAGAAAGCATGGTCTCAGTCGCAGGTCACGGGTCTTACAACAGGAAAATGACCCAAAACACACACCTAAAAACACCCAAGAAGGGCTAAGAGGAAAACACTGGCCTTCTATGAGCCCTGATCTCAATCCTATTGAGCATCTTTGAAAGGAGCTGAAACATGCTGTCTGGAAAAAGGCGCCGTTCAAACCGGAAACAACTAGAACAGTTTGCTCATGAGGAGTGGGCCAAAATACCTGCTGAGAGGTGCAGAAGTTTCATTGACAGTTACAGGAATCATTTGATTGCAGTGATTGCCTCAAAAGGTTGTGCAACCAAATATTAAGTTGTGGGTACCATTATTTTTGTCCAGGCCCATGTCATGAATTTATTTTTTAAATAATTCCGTTGAAGCATGGATGAAAAGCAATATCTGACTTTCATTGGTCAACATTTATATAATTTTTATTTATTATTACTTTTGTCAGATTAAAGTTATTTCTGTGACCATTATGAGTTTTTCTTCGATTTAATGAAGGGTACCAACAATTTTTTCCACGTCTGTAAATTTTAATAATAGCCAACTTTAATTAAGTTTAAATGAAACAGTTCTGGTCACTTTTCCTAATCCCAATCCAATTGCAGATTTGTATTTATTTATTTATACAAACTTCTTTGACAAAATAGCTGAAGTGAATTTTTTTTTCTTTCCCCTAAATCTTATTTGTCTTATTTGTTTGATATGATTGGTTCCCAGCTGCCAGATGAACCAGCACCTACAGGACAGCCTGTGTCAGCAGCTGCTCCACCTGGATGAGGTCTCCATCCTGAGTCCTGCTGCTTCCGTCGGGGAGGGAGAGGAGGAAGAGGATGGCGACATGGAGCAGCAGGTATTCTGTTTAAGAGCTTTTTTTGCAGAATCTTTGCAGCCAAGTTAGGGATGCATCAATACCGATACTGTTGTTTGGTATCGGTGCCGATGCCGCTCTTATGTACTGTATCGGTTACAGTTAACTGATACTTCAAATGTGAAAACTCTGCAATAATTTCACAGAAAATTATTATTTTTCACCAGAAATGTCCCTCATTTTAAATCTTAACAATGTAAATATGAATTTTTTTTTTTTGTCTTGTCTTTTCAGGATGAGAAGCAGCGGTTCTCCTCTGTTCTGCTCCTAGCTCGTCTTCTTGCCAAGTTCCTGGGATTCATCTCCTTTCTCCCTTACCAAACATCCGAGAAACCCTCCAGAGAAATACAGGAAGCATCTGTAGCCCTTCGCAGCAGGGTAATTAAAATGATACCTGTAATGTACCTATTATAAGCTGCAAGCCAACATTAATGAGACTTTATTTCTTTTTTTTTGAGTAGTGGTAGCTGTAACGCTCATGTTAACGTTGTCTTTTTCTGTCGCCTTGGATTTCAGTGAAAACGGCTATATTTTCCTTCCGCAGAGTGTTCAGGTGCTGGATGTTTGTGCTGTCTTGAGTAACAGTGTGCGGAGGAGACGCACCATTTTGACTGTTCCCTGGCTGGTGGAGTTCCTCTCCATGTTAGACTTCATTGGCCCCTTGCTTCTCTGCTACAGGGTGGCACTGGGTACACTGCTTCTGCTGTACAGGTTTGATTCACCTTAGTTACCTCTTGTGCTATTACACACCCACAAAAAGGATACCTTCAATAATAAAGGACCTGTAAACAAAGTTTTCTGAATGTTAATAAATCTTTATGAAATTCTGAGTTTTAAACCTAGATTCCAGTTTTTGGGCCTCTAGCCCTTCTTAGTTTAGCTTTGTATCAAACTGGACCTGATTTAGGTGGCAACCATTATAGTGAAACGCTCCTAATCAAAGCATCACAGACCATAAGATATAATTTAGATATTCTGACATCATTTGAGGAGAATTCACTCCAGATTTTGGTACTGTCAGATTTTCAGTTCCAGATGCTGAATAAAGCTATGAAATACCGCCTCATTGACAGCACTGTGTTGTTTTTCAACGAAAGCTGATGAGTTTTAATTTCCATTGTTAGGGAAATGACAGACAAAATAAGTTGAGTTTGGAAGAAAAAAACAGAAATTTGAAACTTGTTGGAACTGAGCGCTCTGTTTACTTTTATTCGCATATAGGAGGCTGCTGCTGAACCGACACGAGGAAATGTGTTACCTAAACAAGCTGCTGCTGGTGTCCATGTTGGGATGGCTTTTTCAGGTGCGTCGCAACATGCAGGTCTGCAGAGAGCATGCTTATGAAAGTTTCTACATAACCTGGAAAATTATGACATTTTATTTTAGGTTTGTTAGAGACTTGAGAATTATACCAAAAAGAAAAAAAATGTATGTGTATATATATATATGTACACATATATATGAGGAAGTATATCGGTGTGCCCAGATGTTTTGCCTATCAATTTCAACCTTTACAACGCAGGGAGGCATTTCAGCCTAATAGAAAGAGATTTTTTTTTTCTCGTTTAAAATAAAACAGAAGCCAAACTTTTGTACAGATGCAATAAACAGTTTTGTTTTTTCAATGGATTTGTAAATTTTTTATTGAAAATTAACTCAAATGTACACTTTGTGGAAATGCTTTGCATGTATTTTATGTAAATGGAAGTCATTTTTATTACCTTTTCATTTTAAAACACTCACTTTTTTGTGTTTTAAAAAAAAAAAGAATATTATCAAGAGTGGATGGTCAAAATGTTAATATTAGAACAACTGGTCCCAAAAGAAGCCAGAAAAACTGTGGAAAACCTGGATATCTTGAAATCCCTCTTTTTTTTCTTCTTTTTCCCCCCTCTGTATAAAAAGTTAATCTTGCGTTTTTAACTTATGTAGATTCCAGTGATTCCTGAAGATATTTTTTTCACCAATGAATTTACCACTCTGGTCAAGGATAAAGGCAGTACCACGGGTTCTCCAGGACTTGTAAGGACCAATTATCTTTGCTTTAGTCCATAACAAGATGCAAAAGTAAAGATCACTGGTGGATTTAAACTGTCCCTTTTAATTTTATTTTCTAGGACTGCATTCCGTTCGTGGATCAGCAACTTCTTTATACATGTTGTCCATTTCTCGGTGAGTGAAAATGAACAGGTCACTCTCACAGAACCTTGCTACTGTTACCGCTCCTCGAATGTTTACACATCTTTTCACAGTGCAGCTACAAGCCTTAGTGGGTTTTATTTGACTTTTTTTATGCATCTCCAAGTTGTGAATAATTGTAAAGTAGGTAAGAAGTTGCATGTTTTCTTTTTTTCTGATACCCTTAAGTAGATTCCAGTAAACCAGTCAGAGGTTACCTACTTGGATGGAGCTAAATGCAGGACAATCCTGGGGGAAAACTTTTGCAAAGTAACAAACATGCACTTTTTTTCTTTCAGTTCTCAATTTTTGTGATGTAATGTGGAAATGAGCCCCTCCTTTCACAAGGAGACCTTCATTTTATTGCAGGAGCTTTTCATAGAAAATAGAGGAACTTAGAGTTAACTTTGGTTCTGATATGAACCGTAACATCCTGTTGTTACAGGAGTGGATTAATGTTCTGCCTTGTTTCCGCCTGTTCAGGGGAGTTTCGCAAGCTCCTAGCAGCTTTCGTGTCTGGAAGCACAGCCAGGAGCGGAGGAATTATCCGCAAGATTACCCCCACTTCTGCTGAGCTCAAGGGCGCACCAACCGCCAATCGATCGCAGCAGAAACTGCAGGTGAATCCGCCGCGCTGGGGTTCCGCTCTCGCACATTTGAAATGGCATCAAATGGCTTCTGAGTGTCTGAACGAAACACCTAAATGTGACAGGTGGACCTGGAGCAAGCCTTCTTCCACAATCAGCCCCCGTCGCTGCGCCGCACAGTGGAGTTTGTGTCCGAGAGGGTTGGATCCAACGCTGTCAAGCATATAAAGTTAGTATTACTGCAAGGAAAATGTGGCCTGATAGACATTCAGTATCGCTGAAGTAATTGAGATTCTAATGTAGTTTAAGCTAAGAGGCTAAAGACGGCTCATCAGTCTAACATTACCAACACTTACAGGCTGCCCTTTCTAAAGGTGTTCCCTGTTTTACCTGTAGATAAAAAAAATAAGAAAAATCATCTTTATCCTGTCTATTCACCACCACAGGGCTACATTAGTGCAAGAGTTGGTGGAGAGAGGAGAGAAGACGCTGAGAGATGGGCTGCAGTCGCCGAACTCTAACCCTTTGAAGCTGAATGAGTCCATATGTGCTCAGCTGTGCGATGCTGGCTTGGAAGCACTTGCAAAAGCCACCAGGTACTAGGGCTGAACGATTTTGGAAAATAATCTAATTGCGATTTTGTTTTTCTTCAATATTGCGATTGCGATTTAATGTGCAATTATTTTTGTGGGGCTTTTGTCATGCATTTTTAAATTAATGCAATCAAAAATATTGTGTATTATAAACAGATTTTTATACATGATTTATTCTATTCCATAAGATTATTTACTTATTTTAAGACAAAGGCAAATATTAACAACTTTTTCTACTTTTAATCATCACACTCGATGGTCATCGCCGTCGTTCTGCAATCAAGGTTTTCTTCCTTTTGATCCCAGCTAATAATTCCCTCCGGCTGCAATGTTTTCCTCCGTGTGGTTATCCAGGCAGTAGGATGCTTGAAGGAACAAGCGCTGATTTTTAATTCTCCATCGATCTAATGCACTTTCAAACTCTGGTGTGGCTCTGTAGTGCGGTTTGATCACAGGTCAGTTGTTGCAAAATACTCTGCTGTTTTCGGTGCGGCTTTAACTTTCTGTCAGCATTTTTTATACAGCGCAGGTAAAATGTGGCTAAAATATGTGTGTGAGATTGAATCCTAGCTTATTCATCATGGTTAACAAAGCATACTTTTGGCTATAAAACCCGTTATAGCACGAATTATTTCAGTGTGCCGTTTTTTTATGTTCGTAAGGAGCGATTCTGTCAAACAGCTCGGTCAGCGATCCCTGTCGCCTCGAAGTTTGTTTACTGGAAATTTAAACACTGGTGGTGGTCAGTTTAGCCGTGCAACTCTCATATAGTGTGGTGTGATGTTTTTAGGTGTTGATAAAGGTTCGTACTGTAGCCTACCTCTGAGGCAGCAACAATACCAAGACGGGTTCTGCATAATACCTGGCGTTGCGCAGCATCAACGTTTTCATAGCAGATATAATATCTCACAGCTGATGTACTGTTCCTCTTTGGTACCAAATATTGTGCAGTGTTGGATTCTGTTTGGTCATTTTATAACTGCTTAAAGTGCAGCGTTTCCTTCTCTCCCTGCGTTGATTGCAAGTCACGTGACTTTAGCAGATATGTTTACATCAAGTCAAATCGCAGCCTTTGCGATTAGGAAATCGCATTTTACCAAATCGCGATTTAATTGCATATGCAATTAATCGTTCAGCCCTACCAGGTACAACAGCGTAGTTTACATGAACTAGTGAGCTGTTTATGTGATGTCTGAATGGGATTAGATGTAGATGCTCGAGCGATTTCCTGTTACACTAAATGTTCAACATTTATTTAGCATTCATCCTGTACAAGATTATTGGGAGAAAAACGAACTTTTGGGCCCAGAAATGAGAAGAAAAAAAAAACTGCTTACATAGGTGTGCACACCCCTCAACTATTACAGTGGTATTTAATGGAAATCTTTTAATACTTGGCCAATTTGTCTTTTAAAAGTTTATTCAATCTATCAGACTGGAAGGACTTATACTTTTTTGTCTAATAAACCTATTCTGTTTGAAGCTTGTCATCAGAACTGACTGGCTTCTTAAGCTTTTCACTACTTCTTTCCCCTTAGTAAAACAGTATTTCTATCTAAAGAGAAACCACCACACAGCATGATGCAGCCAGCACCAAAACATACCTTTTTAGATTTTTTTTTAGAATTACATATTGTAGTACATTTTCTCCAAGTTTTTCTACATAATCCCAAAATTGCTTAAATTTTCTTTTTTTTTCTCTCCTCATTTTCTGGGTTTGAGTAATATAAGAAAAGTATACAATTGAGTCTGAAAAATGTTTCCTTTCTTTCAACTACTAATTATCAGTGCTACTAGGTCTGAATAAATACACTGGTTTTATGTTTACTTACAAAAAAATTTACATGATACATTTGATTTGCCATGGCACAAGTTCAGCCTCTTAATATTAAATCCATCTTGATTTGAGTTTTGGTCAGTAGACAACTTTAAATTATTGGAGCCATGGATCTGGGAACATTTTCAAAAATGCCAAACAAAGCACTACACTGCTCTTCCTTAAAAATGAAGATGAAGTGTGCTTTAAAAAATCTACATTTGCCTGTGTTTTGTTAGTAGTTTGAATGTTGGGATGAATTTAGGTTTGCCCCTGGGGTGGGGGCGGGCGGAAGGCCTGGGCCCCCATGGGGCTCAGAGGGGCCGCTGCCGTGGGCCCCGACTTGACGTGCTGGGGCCTCCCACCCCTGGTGGATCGGCTGAACAGGGGTGCCAATTGGGGTCAGCAGGGGAGCTGGCTCCCTGGGGTTGGCATCGTGTCACCCCAGTTATTTCCTCCCCATACCCATTTGCCTCTGTCTGCTCCTTCATTCTACCATTGACAAGGCCTTGGGACGTGGGCACGGTGGCGGCCTAGGTCCCAATTTTATTGAGCAACTTAGACACTTACACTTGCAACATTTACATGACACACGCACATGTAGGGACCTGGCGGTGGGTGCGCCTCGGCACTGGAGGCGGGCCTCGCCTGTGGTCCCGGTACCCACTGTTTAAATGCATCTAGACACTGAGGGCCCGGGGAGGGAGATGGGGGTACCTGGCAGTATTCCCATGTCCCACCCCTCTTTTTTAAGTGCACATTAGAACAACACACAACAACACCACAATTGAGCAGGGGGAGAGAGGCTGGGGGTCTTTCCACACCCCTGTTCGTTGGACCATCAGGGGTTGGAGTCCGGGTAGATTATCCGTCCGTCTGGTCGGGGACCTAGGCTGGTGGGCTACTCTTGCCGGGATGAGGGCCTTGGCGGTCTGCTTGTCCCCGTCCTGGTGGGCAAGGGGTCCGTCTCCCGGGAGCAGGGGCAGGGTGCTCTATCGGGGCGTCTGTCCCTGGGCCTGGGAGTATAGAGTATGTATGGGGTGTATGAATGAGTGTACGGCGCCCTTTTTTCGTGTGTCCTGGATATGTAAGAATATGTCCGCATGAGAGGGAGGGTACGTATGAGTGTCTCTGTCTGTCTATGTCTACTTGTCAGATTGGGTGTTTGGCTGCCCTCTGGCCTGGTGAATCTTCTTCCCCTCCGTCACTCCCCATCGGTGATAGATGCTCCTGCCCGCTGGTCGATGATGGCTCTCGATGCCTGGGGCCGGGGGTCCGGTTGCGGTCCGGCTCGGTCCTGGTGCATGCCTGGCTGGGCAGGTGTGTCGGGCAGTCGCTGTTTGGGGCCGACATCCTCCTTGGATTGACTGGGGCACCTCTTATGGGGGTGCCGGGGTTGTAAAGTAGGTTGGTGCCGTCCGGTGGATCGGTGGGGACCGTGCCCGGCGCCCAAGCTCCTGCCAGTTCCATGAGTTCTACTGCCTGGTCGGTTCATCTGGGGGGGCTGTCCGGCATTGGCTGGGCCCCAGATCTTGGCGCTCTGCATGGCGGGGGATCTGGACCCGGGAGCTGGTAGATCTGAATGTCCAGGTGCTGGCTGGGAACGGCCTGGGGAGGGCGTACGTCCGCTGTGGCTTTTATTGTGGCTCCCTGGCGTGTGGGTGTGTGGGGAGGGCCGGGTTGTTGGCGGTGGGTATTGGTCCGGGGTGGCGGTCGGCTGCGGGCGCCTCCTGCCCGGCGGCGGGGGACCCCTCTCGGCGGGTCCCTGGTCGGGGCCCTGCTGGGGGGTGGGGTGCCCCTGATCCCCGTGGCCTCCGGTTCCTGTTCCGGGCCCGTCCTGGCTTAGCCGGTTTCCGGCAGAGCACGTGGGCTCGTCTCTGCGATCTCTCGGGCCCCAGCGTTGCGGCTGCTTGGTGCTTGGGAAAGTAAATCTTTTGGGCTTGTACTTGGTACTCAGACACCAATTCTGAGTGGCAAACTGCTAGACAGGACACGTAAAAAAAACACAAAAAAACAACAAAAGAATCTACATTTATTTTATAATACTCACTCCTTAATAGGCCTAGGCAAAAAACATCAATTGAATGAATTAATATAGAATTAATTATCTCAGTTAAAGACAGCAGCAGCAGCCCAAACCTATTCCAACACCTGAAACAGAGGCATCCAGCCGAATATGAAAAATGCCAGTCTGTCTGAGACGAACAAAACCATAGTGACCAACAAACATTTGCTACAGTTAACTGTCACTGAAATCTTTGCACAAGTTGTCTGCCATTTGTACGTATTGCTTTTCCTAATAACTAGGGGAAGAAATTGAAAAAAAAAAAAATCATAAATCAAATCAGAATAGAAAAATCAGAGATTTCTTTAGCCCCAACTTGACAAATCCAAGAGTTATTAGATATTTCTTAGATCTTAGATTTTCTGCAGTCTGAAAGTAAGAAGCAAGTTCTATCACATTGTTGTTATTTTTGGAATATACAGCTGATAAAGTTTGAGTCTGGAAAAGTGCAAAATAATGTCTCATTGACCTGTTTCTTGCAAGTTCTGAGAGATTTTTCTCAGCTCTGCTCTGCAGGCAAATAAAACAATCCAAAATATTATTTTCACAGGTATAGCACAAGCAGTACCCGCGGAAACTCCTGTAGCTCCTACAGTGTTGTCGTCCAGCCTGTCTGACCAGTTCACATCTTCTCTTTTGATCAGTTTGAAGGAAAATAGAGTTTTTGTCTTTTCTTCTGTCTGATATGTTGGTATGATGAGAATATTTTAATAAACTTCAACATCAATTTGCAACTGCTCTGCAACCAGTTACTTCAAATAAAGCAAAGCTTTGTTTGAGTTTAATCAGCTTACTGCTGTACTTAAATCTAAATGTGGTTCATTAAAGCATTTAAGTTTTCATATGCTTAGTTGAATTAAATCTATTCAGACCTGATTGTTTTACATTACAGAAACCTGGTAATTAAGCATTTATGTGTAAACACTTTTAATATCTGCTCCATCCCTTTATGGAAATAAAGACTCTGAAGCTTAACTGCTCTGCTCTCCATTTATAATTTTAAGTGATATTTTTGTTGATGCATCTCTTCTTATGCAGGTTTTGCAATGAAAAAAGCCCTGACGCCATCCGTATACTGCTCCCTGTTGAGACCACCCTGGCTGTAAGTACTGAAACAGTCTCTTTTTTTTTTTTTTTTTCTTTTTTTTTGAAAGTGGAAGAAGTTAAATAAAAATTCGTCACAGCATGTTTCATTTACCCAGAAGAACAAAAAAACGTGTGTTGTAAAGTTCTTGACCATCCTAACGCTGCATCGGCCCTGACAGGTCCTGACTACATCTGAAAACATCACCAAGCGCCTGGCTGCTGAGAAAGCCTCCAGCTGGCTTTCCGCCAACATCACAGGTAGCTCGGTTAAGATTCAGAACATGTCAGACTGCATCAAATCGCAGTTTTCCTTATATATATATCCGCATTCAGTTTCTGAAATGTTTTAAAAAGCATTTGAAGCTCTAAGCATCTGTTTTACAGCTACTGGACAAAAAAAAAAAAAAAAAGATCCAGGACTGCCACATGAAGCTGTTGCCTCTTGAGGTTTCATTCTGCCCTCGTCTTTTCTTTTTCTCTCAAAGCGCTGATCAGGCGTGAGTGGAAAAGCAGGTATGATCGTGTTATAAAGGCTCTTGGCAGCCCAGCGGCTCCAGACTCTGTGGAAGCAGACTTCGCTGGGGTTGAACTGGTCAGGCAGGGCCAGATGAGGAAGAAACAGGAGAGCGTAAAGTCCTGCCCACCGCTTTGTGAACACAATGCCTCCCTCCCCTCAGACGTCCTCATTGAGATTAAGGTACATCTTTTATCTCTTTGTGTGATGTTTTTTAGCTGCTTTTCAAAAAGCATTTACACCCCATGATCTTTTATGCATCTTGTCAAGGCACGGCAACAAACTTGGTGTAAAGCGGCATAAATAACACACTTTTCATATTCGATTTTCAAGTTTGTCATTTTGTGCTGATCTATCGCATAAAACTAGTGAAACACAATGAGGTTTGTGGTCGTAACCTGACAAAATGTGGAAAAAGTCAAATAGTACGAATGTCTCTGTAAGGAAATCGTCAAACTTCATTTAATTGGAGCTCTTTATCTTATTGTTTTACCAGCATTTAGTTTGACTCGAATGCAAAAACAAATATCTTGGATTCATCTGGCATTTCTCTCTGATTTTTAGGAGCTGCTGAGTGTCGCCGTGGGGCCCAGAACAGACGAGGAGCTGCCGAGCGGCTCTCAGCTCAAAATGCTGCTTAACAGAGTTGGAAACACATTGGAGTGCAGAAAGGTAGAGGGGAAAAACGAACGTGGAACAATCACATCTGCGCTGCATGTGGATCACACAATTTTCCCTTCGTTTTGTTTGTCTCTCACTTCAGTTGTTAACAGCTGTGTCAGAGCAGATGCTGCAGAATTGCACTGTGCTGCTTGCCTGCAAACTGGGTAAGAGGTTTTAAAGCCGTACTATGGGGCTTTATTACAGGGGCGCGATCTGTGCTATAGAACATCTTTTTGTGTTTGTGTCTGTTTAGTGTCTGGAGAGCTGCCGATGCGTTCTCTGTCATGGTGCGGCGGGGCTGCTGTGGATTCCAGCGCCGGGTCAGAGCCCTCAGTGTCAGACGTTCTGCTGCAGCTTGCTGAGCTGTGGGAGAGAGGCTGCTGCTCCTCTGCCCCCCTTCATCAGCTCTTCACCCCGCTCACAGTAACCGCTGTGCTGAAAGCCAGCGACACAGAGGTATGTTAAGCACTGCTGCGCTGATTAATACATTCCATTTCACCTTCTTTGTTCCAGTGGATCAACTTAAGTAATAAAACTGTTATGTGTTATGAATGAAACAGGTTGGAGTGTTTAGAATTCTGAAAGTTTTTTTTTGTTTTTTTTACAGTTAAATTTAGTTTTCAAAATCAAAATATATAGTCTTACTCATAATATCGCTACATATCGCCCGCCCTCTTGTATCATGATACATATCATATCACCAGATTCTTGTCAATACACATCCCTAGATTTTTTAAAAAACAGGAAAGAGGAATGGTTTAGTCTGTTAGAATGCCAGACAGGGAGATGTTTTAATAGACTGTAAATAGCCAGTTTCAATTGTGTACTTCCTGCAAACTAACTTGTTTTTGCTTTATTCTTTAACAAATATTTTAGTGCTTTTTAGATCATAGAAATATATATAATAGCATAACAACCATATTGGTAAGAATAATTGTTTTCATTAATGCATGTTAGCCTTTTTTTGTGTAAAATGACTGAAAATAAAATTTAAAAAAATGTATCGCAGCAGTAAAATCTCACTCTATAAAAGTTCTCAAACAGTGAGCTTTTTCCAGCATTTTCAAAGAGTTTTATCATGGGGTCACCAAGGTTCCATAGAAAACATTAGAAGCTGTCTATGAGCCAACCAGTTTGACAGTGATGCTGAAAAGCCTTTTTGTCCTTAGTGAGGAGTTGCCTAAACACTGCTGGGACTTTATTGGGAGCTGTGTGCGTGGATCAGATCAGACTAAGATAGGGTTTCAGCAAAAAATTCTCCAGGTTGGTTTGGGGAGGAAGGACGAACAACGACGTGGAACACAACCCAATGCCAGCAGTTGAGTACGATAGAGGACCTGTGATGCCGTGGGCCCGTTTCTCTTCCATAGGCTCTGGGAACATTTTTAGACTAAACGGTGTTGTGAAATCAACACAGAAATGAAGACTATTTTAGTTTACTTTTGCTAATGATGCCACTAAATGTGACTGGTACTCCCTAATAGTCAACCAGTGCCTGTGTCCTTAACCCAGTCACACAGTCTCCAGCATGTTCCATTATGTCATGTGATCATCTGCCCTAGGTGTTTTGTTTATGAGCTTGATTTGTGACAGAGATGATGTTTTTCGTTTGTCTTTGTAGAAGAACAACTACCTGTTCCTTGTTAGAAAGCTGGTCGACAAAGGAATACTGAGCGAGGAGGAGGTCATATCGTATTGGACGAAGCTAACAGGCCTGACTTTGCCTGCGGTGAGATTCCACTGTTCCTATCATAGATCCCTTTGGAAGGGTTTCTTTGCTTTTGATTTTGACCGATTTACCCATTGTACACATCTCTTGTTCTTTTCTCTCTCTTCTGCTTCTTTTCAGGAGCTGATTGAGAATTTCCAGCTTCAGTCACAGAGTCTTAAAGTCTCTCTGCCTCTGGCTGATATGCAAACGCGCTTAGATATGCTGCAGCTCTCGCATCAGACAATAGAGGGAGCAACCTGACAGCGACACGCAGTGTTCCACTTAGAACTGGAGCGCTTTCACCACAGTGTCTTCTGTCACATCCGTGCATGTTTTCTCCAACAAAGTGCATTTTTCAACTGGAGCCTTTTAAAATGTCATGTCATAAAATTATAAGCTGTTGTCCTACATTCAGAAAGCCCTGTAAATTATGGCCAGTAATGATGAAATACATATTTCTCATCTTAAGTTTAGGGGGGGACATCCCGTGATGATGCTCAATCGGATAGATCATAAGTGGTAATCTTAAACAAACCTAATTATTTTATTTCAGTAAAAGGTTTGCGATTTAGACTTTTTAAATTAATTCTGACTGATATCTGCTAAAGATCAAAAGTACAAAAGTTACATGTTTTAAATGTCTGTGAGTTTCAGAGACTGTTAATAGTTTAGCACTTTCACATATTGCCTTTGACCACATAACTAGTGATTGTCTTTACTTCATGAATGCATTTACCGCATTTGTGATAGCTATTGTTCATGTTGAACGGCGACGTATCCCTTGAATCTTTTAAAATGAAAGATGTAATGTTGGCACAGAATGAAAATATTAATAAAGATTTATTCCAGTGTGCAACTTCTTTGGTTAGGGGTCTGCTTTTTCGTTTCTTTTTTTATCCAGCCAGGAAAGAGAAGTGTTTCCAGACTGGCAGCTTTATAAATAGACTGGAAAAATGTGGAGTTGGATTTAAGATGTTAAGTGTTGAAAAACTGAACATGGCATCTGAGAAAATATTTGTATTTTAAGCATTTAATCCATCTATGGAAACATCCATTAATCACCAATTAATTTATTGCATCAAACTGTTCTTTCACCCCTTTGTCAATATCAAATCATTCTTCCATCCATTTATTTATCCATCTGTGTTCATCCATTCATCCTCAATATCAATCCATGCCTCAATTCTACATAAACACCCATTTATTCATCCATCCAGTCATTTTCTCCGTTTATCTCCTTTTGCATCAGTCTACAGCCTGTCTTAATTATTCCATCCATTTGATCTTCAGTGTAATAAACCATTCTTCCCACATCGACCTGAACTCTGTAGATGTATCCCACACTAGCTGATTGGGAACTGTTGTGTATTATACTTTTAAGTATGTAAAGAACAGAACCCTTGATAACTGAATTGATAGAAGTAAATTAGTTTGGCACGTCAAATGCTCAGGACCCTATAAAGAGAGAAAGGAACTCATATACAGTAGTTTAGCTTTTTCATCAATAACTAAATTATAACAGATAGGGATGATAACAGGTTTCAAATCCTAACAGACGTTATGTACGGATTTAAATAGTGGGAAGGGTGTTGAGCAGCATCTCGTCCCTCCCCCTTCCATGTCTGTCCAGGGGGAAGTTTCAATTTTCCGTGGAGAGTTTTGGAGCTAACGAGGCGGCCGGTTAGAGACTACTATACAATAAGGATGGCGTGAGCTGTGGATTTCACTACTTTTTCCGCCCTAGTATTTCTTACATAATTTTTCATTAGAAAAACAAAAACAAGGTCGATATGGTTTCGGGAGGTCCGCCAGTTTCCCCCTACTCTCGTCCAGTCAGCTGCGGAGCTGTGTGCTGAACCAAGGCGGCTTCATCATGGCAAACGTTAAAGTTGCCATTCGGGTCCGTCCTCTCAGTGCCAGGTAAGTTAGCAAATTTATTAATTAAATGCGCCACTTTGTGTAAATTAGCTTCATGTACATGGTAAGGAGTTTTCTCCTCCTGTGTGATTTGAGAGTAATGTCATTGCTGAGATATAAGTCAGAATCATATTACTCATTGTATCATTCCTGCTTTTTTTCTTTCTTTTTTTTCTGCGTCACTTTTATGAACAACCGTTTGGCTAGCTGGTTAATTGGTGTTAACAAGATACAGAGTAATTCCTATAGCTTTCAGCGAGTCTGGATGCATTCATTGTGTTGAATAAGTGTGGTTCTGAGTGAAAATATGTGGAGTTTAAAGTACCTCAATAATAAAACAAGATACCGTAAGCTAATGTTATAAGTAAAGTAACTGTAATGGCTTCAAAGATGGTTTATTTTTGGTATGGGATATTCGCCATTTGCCCAGGGCGCCACTAGGTGTGGGGTCCACACAAAGCTCTAGGAAAAGTCTCTAAAGGAAACTGGTCTGGTTTTGATTTTTCTTTGGTTCAAAGTCCACAATACCTAGTTCGTCAAACCCTCACTGGATTATTCTACATTTTTTTAAGTTAATGATACAATTTCTATAATCTATTTTTTTTAGACCCACCCAGAAATGTTTTTTTTGTGGCTTTTTAAAACTTTGGATTCTGACAAGCATAGAAACTAGGGATGCACAATATATTGGTTTCAAAATCGTATTGGCTGATGCTAGTCATTTTTAACATGACGATCCTATAAGTAAATATGAGCAATATTAACAGCAGATACAGTACATGCCAAAAATTTGGACACACCATCTCATTCAATGTATGATCTTTATTTGTGCTTCAAGAGGTAGTCACCCAAAATGGTTTCCCAACAGTCTTGGAGTTCCCAGAGATGTTTAGTACTTGTTGGTCCTTTTGCCTTCACTCTGCGGTTCAGCTCACCCGAAATCATCTCAATTGGGTTCAGGTCCGGTGACTTTGGACGACAGGTTATTTCACAATTTTTGTAAAAGTACTACATAATTCCACATGTGTTCATTCATATTTTTAATGCTTCAGTGTGAATCTACAATGTAAATAGTCATGAAAATAAAGGAAACGCACTGAATGAGAAGGTGTGTCCAAACTTTTGGCCTGTACTATATATGTATGTATGTATGTATGTATGTATGTATGTATGTGTGTATATATATATATATATATATATATATATATATATATATAGTATTTTTAGATATAGGTTACTGGCAATGTTAAATATTAAATATAAACATCAGCCCAAGTTCTCATATCAGTGCAACATAATAGAAACCTAATAGATAGAAACCCCTGTGTATCAAGATAACCAGTCTGAATTAGTCTACTCTGCACTGATTATGAATTATCTAACTGAATTGTTGGAATGAAAAAAAAAATATTTTTTCAAATCGTGTAATATGTATAATAAGAGGTTTATATATTACTGTACATGTGAACTTTGTGCAAAAAAAAACCCTATATAGATTTATCTTGCTAAAGAAGTTCTTTGGCTTGCAAGAAGTCCAAAATATCAACTATTTATCAAGCAATTACTGGTATATTTAAAGTTCTTCCACCAAAGGACTTAGTTAAACTAAGGCCCAAAGTGTTCATTTTGTTATTAACCTATTTTTTTATGGCATGGCTTTAAATAGGTTTAACTTAGTTGAAAAAAAAGTGAAGTTGTGAAGTCGCTCTGCTCTCCCTAGGTAGTCAACTTGTGAGGGAAATTGGTGCAGGACGTTAAATAAAGGATTCCTCCGCAATGCGTAGAGTTTCTTTGAACTCTTGCAGGATCACTTCAGCTGTAGGCCACTTCTGTTCCATAAATAATGATTACTCCAGCAAAGAAAGACAGGGTAGATGATTGTTTGACCTGGTCTTCCTCCTACTTTGCATAACAAAAGAATGTTCTGTATCAAACATGCAGTGCTCTATAATGCAAATCTGTCCTCCTTGAGTCTGTATGATGGTGGCGTTCTCCCAGTGCTCTGCTCATTTTTGTTTGTAAAGTAACAGACGTGTATTCTGACTTTATGTATTTGTAGAATGTTCTTAAAGAGATAACACTACTGGCAGCCTGTGATATCTCTCTTTTTTATCAGAGCCAGCTTTTTGAAGTTTAATGTTTTCCACTCAGAGAGTTCTTCTGCTCAGTGCTGTTTAGAGGCTGACGCCGAAGGTTGGTGGTTTTGGGTTGGGCCTCTGCCGGAGTTAGCGAAATGAGTTCCACGTGCCGAAGCACAAGGAGAGCTGAGGAGTACAACTTCCTGCTCGTCAACCCCACCCCCCGTACCCCATCACGCTGCAGCCGACGTTATTGCTCCTTCGAATTCTGAGTTCTCTCAGCCTCATGTTGCATTTTTGGCTTCCTCTGTCTTGCATCATTCCAGCTGCTGAAGCAGACACAGCTGGGATGAGACACACTTGCAAGGACACACTCCTTCTGCACTCCCTAAACTTTGTGGAATTAGCCCAAGAGCAAGGGGGGTCTGTTTTCATTTGAATTTGAAACCAGCCAGTCGAACTCTTGTTTCGAAATTTCATGGATCACACACACAAAGATTCATTGTGTTAACTGTCATGTGATGAGCTAAGTCGTGGGGAACTCGCCTAAATACATGCGGACACCTTCTCGGTTATATGAATCTCAGTAAAAAAAAAAAAAGGGGGGTGGGGGGGTATTTTAACCAAATTCAGCCTAAAGAGAAATATTCTTGTCCCTACTTTTCAGTTTCTTGTTGAAATTGCAGATGCTTTCACTAAAATCTATTTTTGCCTACTGTGGAAGTACTGGGCCATAATAAAATGTTCATAACACTTAAACTCAATCACAGCCTTCAATGTATTTTATATGAATTTTGTATAAGAAACCAGCACATATCTTATATCAATAAATCTCTTAAAAGTATGGCCTGCATTGGTGAGAGAATTAATGAAACGACCAATCAAGAGGTAACTCTGGATGAGCTTTAGAGATCCACAATTCAGGTGGGCGAATCTGCCGGCTGGACTAGTGGCTTCTGAGTCTCACCATAAAAGAAAGAAAATGTTACATTCTGGCCTATTAGCACAGCGCAGCATTAACCTGAGCACACACACCAATCGAATAGTGAAACACGGTGGTGGCAGCCTCATTCTTTGGGAATGGTATCCTTTAGCAGGTACAGGGCAGCTTGTCAGATTTTCCTGTTGGAGGCTGCAGAGGTGAGGTGTTTTTTCCCAATTCTGTGTAAGTGCATTATGTACAGTCCCATTTAAATACATGGAAGCCTTCCACTTCCACCAGCGTTTGTCACATTCGCACGCACCCAAATCTCACTCGGTTGTTTCATCTTGTGCACAGGGAGACGGCCGATGGAGGAAAGCTAGCTGTTCAGGTGGACGATAAATTAGTGAGGATCCGGAATGTGAAGGTGAGTAGTCCTGCGTGCAAAGGTCAGGAGACACCTTTTTATTGCTTCTGTTTGGAATTTCTTTTTGTCGATTGCTTCAGATTAGTTTTGAGGACCAAAATAATCACAACAACAGGATGTTTATGGTGTTGGATCAGCCTTTTCCTGCTTGATGCTGCTGTTTATATGTGATTTTGAGCTTGCGCAGACACACCAGAGTCACATCCTGTCAAGCATATGTGGTTTGGAACAGCCAGAAGCGTCGCTGTTGTAAAATCTCTTATTAATCTATCGCTTGCAATATAAAACAGGTTTGTTGTTGATTTTACAGTCATTTAAATTAGGTGTATGACCTATGAAATTTCCATCAAAGTTAATAACTGCATCAGCTTCTCTGCCTTTTCCCTTCACTACATTAACAACCGGTAAAAGCTGTCTGAACCTCGATTGCAAGACAGTCTGCACTCTTCAGACCTGAGGCATGTGTCGCTTCTTTCTCTTCCTAATGCCCTATCAAGATGATAAAACTCAACTCCATATTTTCAAAGCTAAAGCTATCTTCATGCTTGGTAAGCATGTATCATGTTGCCTTAAAGATAACCTTTTTTTGTTGTTTACATTTCCTTTTCTAAGGTCAGATTTCTGTGGAGAAGTTGGGTGTGCGAGTTTGTAGTCTGCAGTGAATGACGCGACAAGAGACGAACCACATATGGCCTCCCTGCCATGGAAAAAAAGAATCTAAACTCTAAGCCTCTAGAGGGTCTCCTGGGAGTAATTACTTATGGAAAGGGGGACAGTTTTGAAGGATCTGAGACTGAATAAAGCACATATGACTTTTTTTTTTACAACGAAGCAAGAGCTACAAGCTATTAAGAGTTATTGACTTTGACGTGAATAAAACAAGAAAGATAAAAAAAACCTGAGGGTTTATACCACGTTTAAATTGTAACTTTACTGGTTAGAGGCTTGCTTGTTTATAGTTGACATCGGCTGCTGTTCCTCTTGACTCATCCCTTTCGCTGCAGGTATCCATTGTCGAATTTCTTTAAAGCACAGAACAGCCGAAGGGTTGACCTTTTAGACATAATGACTGCGTGGTGCAAAACCAGTACTGTGAGTTTACCTCTACCTTACATTACAGTCAGTGAAAGAGAATTTGCTTAGATTATAAGGTCAACCAGCTATCCCTTGGAAATAAACCCTTCACTTCTTAGTAGCTCAGGGTCTCTTGCAGCCAAACGTACTCAAATTACTGTTGTTGAAATTCCAGTAAATTTGCTTGAAGGAGATGTTTTTACTTGCTTGCTATTGTGATTCCTTGATGGGGAAATTGCTGTTGGTTTTAAATGGAAGTTTAGACAGATCATGGTTAAGCATGTATTAATTTAACAAAAGTTTTAAAAATGTGATTTTACAGTGACCAAACTATGTATGTAATGACGATAAAATTGTATATTTATAAAGGGGTTTGAAATAAACAGTATTATATCATCAGTATATTGTAAAACTTTACAAACAGTGCTACCTCTCCAAATTAGCCCCAAATGATCTCATAGTCATCAATATAGTGACAGGTCTTCAATATACTTTGGTGCTAAGCCATTCAGTGAGTTATAAACTAGTAAAATTATTTGGACTCTAATATCTGAGCTACAGGGAGCCAGTGTGAGGACTTTAGAACTTTGGTGATGTGCTGAATATTTTGGCTATTTTAAGAAATGATACTAATGCCGGTATGATACTAGCAGGAGTTTACAGAACATTGAAACGGTGATGGAGTGAGATCTTTTATGAAGTTACGCAAGCATTTTTAAGCCATCTGCCGGTATAATTTTTTTTTTAACCAAGAAGAAGAATGTTCTAAATTACAAAAAAAAGCAAATATAAAAGTCAGACATGCAGATCATAGCCTAAAGAGTTGAAAACTTTTTTTGATTGTTAACGTTTTTGGAGTAATCCATGTTATGGCAGCCATTCATGTAGAGAGGGAGGATATACCCTGAATGGGTCACCACCAGTCCATCAAAGAGCAACACAATGTTCCATAGGTCGAACGACCATATACACTAATGCCCAAGGATCAGAACTAAATACATTTTTAAAAATTAATACAAATTTTCCCACTTTTGTTGACTTTTTACTTTTTAAAAACTATGGAACATTGGGTCCCAAAAGTTTACAAACCCTTATGGAAAAGTTAGTTCTTGATGATATACTGTAAGAATAAAATTGAGGATAAAAAATAATCTAGAAAAAATTCCAACATGTAATGGGACATTCATCACATACAATTAATCTGAGAAAATAGCTAATTTGTTTGAGAAAAGAGTTTAAAAAGTAAAAAAAAATATTTTCCAAACTTTTGGAAGGTACATCACCTAAGAAGATTTAGACACCCCAATATTATCTCAGAAATGTTATAAGTTACAAAAAAAGACACATTAGCAAAATCAGATATACAGATCATAGCTTAAAGGTACGAAAGCAAATTTTTTTTGGTTTGCTAAACTTTTTGGGGTAATCCATGTTAAGGATATTTTGCAAAGCATCCATACGTGTGCTGTTAATCAAAATAAGCAATTAAAATAGTTAATAATTTTGATATATCCCTTAAACATATGGTCTTTTAACACATATATAGAACAGCCAAATAATAGTGTTAATAACATTAATAGTTTACTTTGAGGTTTGTTTGGCGTATTAAGTTATTGGAAGTTACCCCCCAGGTCCTAATGGGAGCTCCCTCGGTAGACTGGGCGACAAATTATCAAGACTAAAAGTGATGGCGCTCTTTCAACGTATTCTCCAATAGTAACGTTTTTTAGCCCTTTTTAATCACGGCTTTAACTATCATTTATATGTAGTTGTATCATGGCTGTAGGGTTGACATGATGCTTTCTCCCTAAACAGTCCAAATGCGCTGAGCACTGCTACAACAAGATCCGTTTCTAAGGCAGTGATTTAGAAGAATTGCTGAGAGGCTGGACTGATATGTAATCAGACGGTTGGCTATAGATGCTGCTGCGCTGTTTGTCCTCAGCTCATTATTCACTCATAGTAAGCAGAAAGGTGGAAAGTGTCAGTGCACTGAGGCATATCGGGGGACTGTAGGAGTAAGAGCATTGCTAATGAATGGAAACAGCTTGCTTGCAATTCCAATCTGTAGTTGGCCCACATGTTGTTAAGTTTTATCACAGTGATTTATCTTCTTTCTTTTTCCCTTACTGTTACTGAATGCAAAGAAACCCATTCTGGGTAGTCTGTCAGTATTCAGTGAAGTAGGCTAATTTACCTTTGCTTTGTGAATTGATCATGACTTCATTGACTTCTTAACTCCGTTCTGATGATTTACTCGTCTCTTGTTTCTTCTCTGCAGTTGGATGGGCGTTCCGAAGGAGCTGTAGACTCCAGGGAGAGGCTCCTGGAGTTTTGTTTTGACTACTGCTACTGGTCGGTGGAGCCTGCAGACCCTCACTATGCCTCACAGGAGGAGGTAACCGCCTTACCCAAAAAGAGTTTATAGAACCTATACTTCTCCCTCACTGACTCTAACAAGAATAATATACCAGACATGAAATAATTTTTCATTTATAATAGCAAACATTTGTGTATTTATCTTTGTTGAAACAAATATAGTTGGGGGTTTTTTAAACCGGATTTAACTTTTGTCGAGATATACAGTTCAGATTTTAATGTTGTAACATGATATATTTACACAGGATAAGACATGCTTTGTTTTTTTTAAAGTTCTGCTTAAAAATGAGCAGTGCGGCATCAACACAACACAAAAGTAACATGCCTGGTTAGAAAATAAATCAAACTTTAGGCTAATAGAAAAGTTATTAGTCACTATCTTCGTCATCCGTTACCACACTGAAGTCATTTTCTTCACTGACTTTATGTCCTCTGAAGGCTGTTGTAATATTTCTACACTGATTCTGTTCTTCCCGCTGCCTCATCAAACGTCTCACCATCGATTCAATGCCAAGCTTACCTGCAGTAGCTCCATTTCCTCCTTTGATGGCCAGCTCAATTACCATGAAATAAAAAAGCTGCATTATTTACATTTCTTTGTGTGTTTTCCATAATGAGGGTTTGTGCATGAAAACTTCGGTGCATAATTTTTCCCCTACTTGTCTGTCTCACATTTATGCTTCTTGCTATAATGCCCCCTGGAAGCTGTTAGCCAGTAAAAAAGCTATAAATTAGCTGCCTTGCGGCATGTGTCCAAAGTGTGTGGAAAAAAGTAGTGGGTTATTGTCTGAAAATTCTGGTGCTGTTAACTCTGTTAAAATATAAATAGGTTTCAGTTGGTTTCTTTTATTAGAGTTACGAGCTAGTCTTCTAACTGGAGGGTTGTTGGTTCGAATCCCCGCTCTGTCTCTCTCGTTCACCTCCCTTGACTAGTGGTGGCGGTCAGAGGGTTTTCTCCAAGTCTAATGCTCCTTCCTTCGTCCTGGAAGAAGGATGCAAAGCTCATCACCATTTTTCTTCTCCTTGTGTGGTTTGGTGGCATAGATTTTATGAGATGAGCAGTCCACTATGTGCTTGCACACAAAACTTAAAGCAACTTTTTCTGCCTGTCGAAAATTAGTGCCTTCTCTGCATCATAATGTGTGCTTTAAAATTCACTGACATCATATGTTAAATCCATGAAACATTTCAAACAGGATCAGAAAAGAACTTTTAGCGCTCCTATGATTTTCACTCATATGTTTTGATAGTAAGGGACCCATGGACTGGAAGTAGATGGGCGTGGCTTAAGCTCTGTATACAAGTGCTCCCATTAACCATGTAGTACCATGAAGCAGTATCATACAGAAAATATAAACTTCCAATTTTGAAGGAATTTTCTGTGATGGAGCAAAAATATTTCATCAGAATCAGAATCAGAATCAGCTTTAATGGCCAAGTATGACACATACAAGGAATTTGACTCCGGCCTTTTAGAAGATTAAATAATAAAAACGGAAAAAAAATAAAATAAATAAAAATAAAAAATAAAGGATAATATATACACCAAACCAGGTTATTGTAAGTAAGTAATACAGTAAGTATATACAGCAGTGCAGAGTTTTAGTTTATTGTCATGTGAGTGGACACACCTTGACTATTCAGAGTTCATCAGAGCGACAGCCTGGGGGAAGAAACGTTCTTGTGTCGGGTGGTTTTGGCGTACAGCGCTCTGTAACGCCGGCCTGAGGGGAGGAGCCTAAACAGATTGTGGCCAGGGTGTGAGGGGTCAGTGGTGATTTTTCTGGCCCGCTTCCTGACCCTGGCCCGGAAAGGTCCTCAATGGAGGGAAGATCGACCTATGATCCTCTCTGAGGACCTGACTGTTCTCTGCAGTCTGTCCCTGTTTGCCTGGTGGCGGATCCGAACCAGACAGGATGGATGAGGTCAGGACAGACTGGACTATTGCTGTGTAGAATATGGTCAGCAGTTCCTGAGGCAGGTTGAACTTTCTGAGCTGACGTACAGCCTTTGCTGGGCCTTCTTCCTTATAGAGTCAATGTGGGAGGTCCACTTCAGGTCCCGTGTGATGGTGGATCCTAGGAACCTGAAAGACTCTACTGTGGGGACTGGCCTGTTGGTGATTATGAGAGGAGATGTTGCAGGGGGTCTCTTCCTCTTCATAATTGTTAAGTTAAAGAAAAATTTGAAATGGATATCTAAATCTATTTTGCAAAATACATTTTGGAAAATGTATTTCTATTTATCTTTGCACACCTAGAGACTGCAAACTTTAGCCATTCCTCTTTGTCAAATTGCTCATGCTCAGTCAGATTAGAGTTCTGCCACAGATCCTTAATTAGATTAATCAGTTATTGTTATTATTCTTTCTTCTGGAGGATTTTTTTTTGTATCATCAGGGCTAAATCTGTCGCCCTTTGAATTAAAAGGTTTGCGCACTCCTGGTGTAAACCCTTCACTTGTAGCTCTGGTGAATGTTTAAGCTTTTTTTATAACTGGTAGCCCCCACCATCACCCCAGAGTCAATGTCCATTGTTATTTTTTCTCCATACCAAGTGCTTTTTATGTTGCCAAAAAAAACAAACATTCAAAAACATGGAGCTTATGACTACTTATGTGCTGCCAAAACATTTTATATTTGGATATTTTGGTGTCTGTTCCTGTGTCCTGTTCTGGTCGAAGGCCGCGTTGCAGTTGATTTTAACTTTCTCCACAACTTGTCTATCTACAAACTCATCTCAACTCTGTAATAGAGGCACATAGGAACCGCAGCCCTTCTGGGGAGAAAACTACAACAAGAAGGGCTGTGTGTTGTGCTGGTTTGACACAGATGGTCACTTGGGGATATGATATCAGCTCCATCTGTTGCCCAGAAGTCAGTTTTCTTCAGAAGTTGCGTGTGTGTGGAGTCAGCAGGCTTTTCATGTCCTGGTTGTGATGGGGCCGATTAGATATCTTTGGGTGACTTTGATTGGAGGGAACCTGAGACAGGCTGGAGATAAAGAGCGGGCTAATTTGCGTGCAGGAAATTTCTCCGGAGCCAGTTCAAATTGTTTTTATTTTGATTGTTTTAGAATACCTTTGGGTTAGTAAATCTTAAACACTTCACGTTTTCTCCTCTTTGTTCTCGCAAGTTTACTCTTCTGCCACACCCTCTCTGCGCGTCTCCCCTCATGTCAGAGCTGCCTTTGTATGGCTTTAAAAAGACATGGCCTACACTGAGCAGACAGCTACAGTCATCTCAGCTCTTGTCTTCCTTCTTTTTTTTCCCTCCATGCTCTGGCTCTGGCTTTATCTCCCTCTGAAAACGTCCACTCACAGTGGCCTGGGTGCCTGAAGGCATTCCTCTGATGACCCTGGGTGGGCGACAGAGCACTCGTGGAAGGACAGAGCTGGTGGATTTAAATCTGACCTCTTTTCCTGCACTATGAATTGTCTTCCAAACAAAGGGTCTTTTATGCCAGTACGTCAGCATTATCCAATAAGAATTTGCCGATATTTAAATTGCATGTATGTTGGATGACGGATGAATAAAAAGTGTAAAAAGAGAAAATTGTGTGCACAACAAGCACCCTGTCTCTAGTTAATCTTTGCAACTATATTTCCAACAACCTATTTGCAACTATATTTCCAACTGCTTTTGCCATATTCCTTTTTCTCCCAAACATTTTTACTGCAGCGATGGGAGACTGAGACCTTATATGAACCAATGGGGTATACAATGAGATACAGGAGAAGCTAGTTCTTAAATCCTGCTTTTCCAGTCCCACGCCTATTACTTTTTGGGATTTACATTTGCAGTGACACCAGAAAGGAAGAGACAGAATCTGGCAAAGCGTGCCTTGATAAACCCCCTTGAATGGTTGTGTTACAATAGCAAATTGAAATGTATTTTATTGAGATTGACACGCACAGTTATGCTGTTAAATTCATTTGATTTATTTAGCACTGGTTTACAGTAAATGTGCTGCAATGTAAATGCACTTTACAAATGAAAAAGATCCCATTTATGCACAGCAATAAATTGGCAAGTCATATGATTTAGACAGAGTGAGCCAATGAAGCTCCATTAATTTCTGTTCAGCCCTTGTTATAAAACAATTCAGTCAATATCAGTTTCTTATGCTAAGTGGCCCAAAAGTTCTTAAGGAAATCCAACCGATCTCATCGAGTCACTAACTTTGCAACAATTCATCATACCGAGTCTGTACGCAGCGACAGTGGAAAGGAAAGACTCCCGTTTAACTGGAAGAAAACTGCTTCAGAACCCAACTCAGAGAGAGCTGCAACAATAAAAATACCAAATAAAAACACAAGCATTATTCAGAGAAGCAGCCATGCTAACTCTGGAGGAGCTGCATACATCTACAGCTCAGGCGGGATAAGTGGGATTATAGCTCACATCTTCTCAGTTAATATTGGAGAACTCTACAAATCTGATCTTATGGTAAAGTGTCAAAATCAAAGCTATTGTAGAAAGAGCAAAGTTTTATCTCCGTACAAAAACACTTTGTATGGTAGAAAACAGACAACATGGTGGCTGTCAGGTTTCGGCTCAAGGAGGACCCAGATGCGGAGCGGCGTTTGTGGCTCTTACGGCCCATGTTTATTAAGTCCAAAAGACGAGAAGCACAGAGAACTAGGGAGGTAGCACAACACCCGACGAGGACAGACAGCACAGAAGGGATATATACTGTGGGAGGGTAATAAACGGAACACCTGGGACAGAGAAACACGGGAGGACTAATAAACAACAGTGAAACAAACTAGGACTAAGTAACTAAAACAGACTGGGAGGAAACAAGGAGGAATAAACAACACAGACAGGGACGGATCATGACAATACCCCCCCCTCAAGGTGCGCCACCTGGCGCACCAAGTAGGAAACTCAAGCCAGGGCGGGAGGAGGGGGTCCAGGACGGAGGGACAAAACCCAGTCCCCAGAAGACCCTGACGTGGCGGCCGGCGGCGAGGGACCAACAGACGAGGAGGCCGCGCGAGGAAACACACAACCCCAAACACAACGAGAGCCGCGCGAGGACAGACGAGGGGCCGCGCGAGGACCAGACGAGGAGCCGCGCGAGGGGAGGCCGCACAGACGGACCAGGAACCAGCAGGACCGCGCGAGGACAGCGGGGCCGGCGCGGGAACCAGCGGGGCCGGCGCGGGAACAGCGGGGCCGGCGCGGGACCAGCGGGGCCGGCGCGGAACCTGACCTTGGGGCCGGCGGCGTGGAACCTTGAGCCTTGGGGCCGGCGGCGTGGAACCTTGAGCCTTGGGGCCGGCGGCGTGGAACCTAGCGGGGGCCGGCGGCGTGGAACCTTGAGCTGGGGCCGGCGCAACCCTGGGGCCGGCGCGTGGAACCTTGAGCCTGGAGGCCGGCGGCGTGGAACCTTGAGCCTTGGAGGCCGGCGGCGTGGACTTGAGCCTTGGAGGCCGGCGGCGTGGAACTTGAGCTTAGGTGGAGGCGTGTTCGCCTGAAACTGGAACCTCGCAGAGCGGAGGCGTGTTCCCTGAACACCCCGCAGAGCAGAACCGGAGGCGTGTTCGCCTGAACACCCTCGCAGAGGCAGGAACCGGAGGCTGTTCCCGAACCCCTCGGAGCGGAACCGAGGCGGTTCCCTGAACACCCTCACAGGAACCGGAGGTGTTCCCTGAACACCTCGCGAGCAGGAACCGGAGGCGTGTTCCCTGAACACCCTCGGGACAACCGGAGGCGTGTTCCCTGAACACCCTCGGGAGCGGAACCGGAGGCGTGTTCTCCTGAACACCCTCGGGAGCGGAACCGGAGGCGGTTCTCCTAACACCCTCGGGACGGAACCGGAGGCTGTTCTCCTGAACACCCTCGGAGCGAACCGGAGGCGTGTCCCTGAACACCCTCGGACGGAACCGGAGGCGTGTCCCGAACACCCTCGGGACGGAACCGAGGCGTGTTCCCTGAACACCCTCGAAGAGCGGAACCGAGCGTGTCCTGAACACCCTCGGGACGAACCGAGGCGTGTTCCCAACACCCAAACCACCAACACCCTCGGATCGAACCGAGAGTGTTCCCGAACACCCTCGAATCAGAACCGGAGAGTGTTCGCCGAACCCCTCGGTCAGAACCGGAGGCGTGTTCGCCGAACACCCTCGCAGACCGGAGGCGTTCCCTAACACCCCGGATCAGAACCGAGGCGTGTTCCCTGAACACCCTCGAGATCAGGAACCAGAGGCGTGTTCCCTGAACACCCTCGGGGAATCAGGAACCGAGGCGTGTCCCGAACACCCTCGGAGGAATCAGGAACCCGAGGCGTGTCCCAGAACACCCTCGGAGGAATCAGGAACCCGAGGCGTGTCCCGAACCCCGGAGGAATCAGGAACCGGGCGTGCTCCCCAGAACACCCTCGGAGGAATCAGGAACCGAGGCGTGCCCCAGAACACCCTCGGAGGAATCAGGAACCCGAGGCGTGCTCTCCAGAACACCCTCGGAGGATCAGGAACCCGAGGCGTGCTCCAACACCCTCGGAGGAATCAGGAACCCGAGGCGTGCTCTCCAGAACACCCTCGGAGGAATCAGGAACCCGAGGCGTGCTCCCGAACCCCTCGGAGAATCAGGAACCGAGGCGTGCCCGAACACCCTCGGAGGAATCAGGAACCCGAGGCGTGTCTCCGAACACCCTCGGAGGAATCAGGAACCCGAGGCGTGCTCTCCTGAACACCCTCGGAGGAATCAGGAACCCGAGGCGTGCTCTCCAGAACACCCTCGGAGAAATCAGGAACCCGAGGCGTGCTCTCCAGAACACCCTCGGAGGAATCTCGGAACCGAGGCGCCAGGTGAGCCTCTGAAGAGCGCTCAAAAACAGTCTCCACAGGGGACCTGGGCTCAACATTCCCCACGGAACTCTTCCCTCCGTTCCATTGACCCTGGGTCAACTCAGCTCCACCCGAAGGAAACGCCGGCGCCTGGCTGTGCTGGAGAGGATGAGGAGGCAGACCCGAAACCGGCCGTGGGCGGCAGGAGGAAGCGGCGGTCGAATCCCGAAGCTGGAGGCAGCACCAATCGGGACAGGAGGAGCCGGGGCGCTGCAACTCCGAGAAGGAAGCGAGAAACCTCCTGGAGCCGATGGAGCAGCTCGGCGACGCCTCCCTCCTCGTCGCCGGGAAGCAGGAAGAGGACCAGTCCCAGAGGGATCACAGCGGGTGGAGATCGGCGGAAGGAGCCAGGGAGATCAACCGGTCAACCCAGGAGCAGAAAGCCGCGGCGAGGGCGGCGCACCCCGGGCACCGCCGCAAAAGTCCAGCTCGTCGTCCTGGGAGTCGGAGAAGAACTCCGGGAAGCCGTCATCGTCCTCCTCTGAATCGTCATACATAGACGCAAGGAGGAACGACGGGGAAACCAACTACTTCCCAGGAGGACGCTCAGAAGCGCGGCGATGACTCGAGGCCCGAGGAGCGGAGAGGCCGCCCTCCTCACGACGGCGGGGCCCAACACCGGGCGGACAGCGAGCCAGCCGCGATCCACAGAAAGGTGAGTCTGAATAGCATACTCCGCTGGGTCCAGTGGCGGTCGGGTCGTATGTCAGTTTCGGCTCAAGGAGGACCCAGATGCGGAGCGGCGTTTGTGGCTCTTACGGCCCATGTTTATTAAATGTCCAGAAAGACGAGAAGCAGAGAACTAGGGGAGGTAACGACGACAACGACCCGACGAGGACAGACAGACACAGAAGGGTATATATACTGTGGGGAGGGTAATTGGAAACGTGGAACACCTGGGAGCAGAGGCAGAAAACACAGGGAGGACTAATAAGACAACAGGTGAAACAAACTAGGACTAAGTAACTAAAACAGACTGGGAGGAAACAAGGAGGAATAAACAACACAGACAGGGACGGATCATGACAGTGGCAACATTATCCTGCGCGGGGTATGTTTTTTTTGGCAGAGACAAGTAAGCTGGTCGGTGCTGATGGGGAGATGAATTTAGGATAAATACAAACCTGCCCTGAAGGAAAACCTGTTAGATGCTGCAAAAGATTTGAGACTGTGTAGAAAGGTTTGCCTTTTAACGGGACGATCCCCCTAAACAAAAGGTAGTTCACCAAAGCATGGACTCAGGAAGCCTGCATTAAAAAGTTTGAGAAGAAATACTTTGCAAAAAAATATTGAGCTATATCAGTTGTAAATTTATTTGAATTTAGTCATTGATTGTTTTTCCTTTTGGGAGACATTGAGAGTAAGGATATTAGGCAAGGCCATTTTATTTGTAGACGAAGACTTTGGCCAGGTGAATAAAGTTGTTCTGGTAGGGAGTCAAAATCCATAACGCAAACCAGCTGTAGAGTTAAAGCAGAACAAAAATAATATGCTATTAGTTTATCACAGCCTAATAACTGAAACTCCAAGCTTATGTGTTGTGCTCCACAACAAGACGACAGAGAGGAGAACGGCAAGAGAATGAGGACGGAGAGTGAGTGACATTGTGAGTTCTTTTAGTAACGGAGGAGGGTAAGAGAGGAGAGGAGAGGAAATGGACAGGGGAGGGTGGAGGGGGGTCCACATTGCCTGTGCAGCCCCCCAGCTCTCATTTGCCAAAGTCACAGCTGCCTCGCTAAGTAATTCTTCACAGTTAAATCCCACTGTAAAGACGTCATTGCTGAGGACTTGGCTCCAAGCACTTTTTCATCGCTGCCAATTGAAGTCCGTTTGAACCCCCCCTCTCCTTCTTTCTGTCTCTCTGTCGATAGAGTGCGAGATTTGAATTGCTCACTCATTTTTCTGGGTCTGTGTGTCAGTGTTGCAGCAGAGTGGAGAAGAATAGCTTTCTGTGTCCTGAAGTCATCCTTCATGCACATGTGAGAATTCAGTCCTCAACTCACAGCGAGAGCCAAAGCCCAAATGACGGTTGTAGTTGGCCACAGGCAGGGCATTTTAGACCTTTGGATAGAGGACATGCCCCCTGACATTTTTTAAAAACATTTTAGAGGAGATAAAGTGAAATAATTAGACAAATATCACAAAAGCTGAGTTTGATTCTTTAAATGAGAAAAAAGACTTCTTAACCATCACTATCATCATGTTTATTTCTATAGCACATTACAGCAACAAGGCAAATCAAAGTGTTCTACATGATAAAAACATATCAAAATAAACAAGACAAAAAGACATTACATTGCAGTGACAATATAAAGGGAGCCAGTGTAAGGACTTTAGAACTGAGGTGATGGGCTCTACTTTCCTGGTTCTAGTGAGGACGCAAGCAGCAGCGTTCTGGATCAGCTGGAGCTGTCTGATTGACTTTTTAGGTAGTCCTGTGGAGACACTATTCAAACGCATGAATGAGTTTCTGCATATCATGTTGGGACATCAGTCCTTTAATCCTGGAAATGTTCTTCAATTGAAAGAAGGCCAATTTTGTAATTGCCTTTATGTGTCTCTGAAAGTTCAGGTCTGAGTCCATCACTACACACATATTTCAGGGCTGATCAGTAGTTTCTAGCTGTAATAGCTGAAGCTATGTGCTAACTCTTGATATCTCATCTTTAGATCCAAAAATGTGATTTTTTTTTTTTCTGTTAAGCTGAAGAAAGTTATGGCGCATCCATTCATTGACTTGTTCTATGTGTCTGCTCAAAGCATCTGGCCAGTGCTCGAATCACACTATAATGTAGAGCTGTGAATCATCAGCATAGTTATGGTAAATAATATTTTCATAATCTCAGGTGGCAGGAGCATGTCAATATTAATTAAGAAAGGCCCAAAAGTGGTACCTTGGGGTACTCCGCATGTGATTTTCATTTGTTTTATTTTTCCCGCTTCGATGAAACGTTACCTGTCGCCACAAAGAATTCCTTAAGAGGAACTCACATCCTGGCCACAGTTCAAGGACATCTCTCTTCATTGGATACAACAAATAACCAAAGAATTCCTTCCAGTCCATTGGTTAACTTGTTCCAATCATTGCCATGGCCGGTCGTTCATAAAATCCATCCACCTATACATGCAGACTGCTTCTACAAACACATTTAAAGGAATGTGCCTCTCCCAGGAGCTCAGTGAATTTTTGCGTGGAACCGTGATCGGATCCCACCGGTGCAATAAATCCAGTTGTCAAGTTTCCCAGCTGCTAAATACGCCACAACTGTTTATATGACAAGGTGGGAGCAGTTGGAAAATAAGGCAACTCAGCCACATGGTGGTAGGCCACAGAAAATCAAATTGAATGGTCAGTGTGCAGAGGTCACCAACTTTCTGCAGTCAGTAGTTACAGACTTTCAAACTTCATGCTGTCTTGAGATTACCTTAAGGACTTTGCCTAAAGAAGTTCATGGAGTGGGCCACTACGGCTGAACGGCTGCACCAAAGCCCCAGATGCAGTACTTTGACCAGTGGACTCTAGAGACACTATATTTGGGAAGACAATTCACTCCTCTCTGTTTGCCAGTCCTATTGGAAGATTGAATGTGTTGTTAAATGTAAAGTTTGTTGCAGGCGAACTGGGAGAGGTGAACTTAACCCTTTTTTCCCCCAATGAAAGTAACTCTCAATTCTTCAGAATAGCAACACATTTTTTAAGAATTCGATGCTTCCTGTTTAATTCTGCACCACTACTCAAAGCAAAGTCTATCAAGACATGGATGAGCATGGAAAGGCAAAGTGCGGAAGAACTTGACAGCCCTCAAAAATGTGCCTCTGGAAGAAGGATCAAAGATTTTCTGAAACACACTACGAAACTTTGTAGAAAGTCTTCTGAGAAGAGTCGAAGATACAAAAGGTGTTATCAAAAACAGGATGCCACTCAGATTTGTACGTGTGCACAGGTTAGGGATGGGCGATAAATCAATTATATCGGTTAATCTAATTTCCTGTTTAGGAACATTTAATTTTGGGAAAATCAAGTTTTATTTATTTATTTAATTATTTATTTATTTATTTATTGCCAATGCACTACTTGGACTTTGATTGATCAGAGTGATGTCTATCACCAGGACCTACCATCTTGAATTCATGTCAACTCCAGGCCAGGGTAATTGAAATAAAAGCAAGTTGTTGAAGCACATTTTTTAAAGAAAAACGCAGGTAGAAAATAAACAATCTATCAAAATCGGAAATCGAATTTGGTATGAAAAAAAAATTTGACATTTCCTTTTTAAGCCATATCGCCCAGTACAGGCATTGTTGCAGGTGTTTGCAAAATTCTCTTGGTTGTATGTCACTGCACCCACTCTACCACATGCAGTGTTGTGTGCAAGCGCTTCTGACTCGGCCCCTTCGGTGCAGTCAAACACATTCAGAGAAGGTTTATGGGAGCATGGAAAAGGTTACCTTGTTGCAAGCTGGAGTGAACCAACACAACACAATTCCCCACAATTTCCCAACACAATTATTTGCAACTTACATTAAATCTCCACAACACATTTCAGCTGGGGATTGTAATGTCATAAAGTGGGAGCATGTTCGAAAAGTATGAATATTAAATCCCAAATGTGAATTGTTTCCAGCTTGTAGATTTCTTCTCTTTATAATGTTCATACTGATCCTCAGGCTTTAATAATCCAGGCCAGATTTGATTAGTAACAATAGCATTTCCCCAGTTTATTCCACCTGTCATATAGCTGTACCCTGTGGAGATCGCCCAAGGCTCTCATCAGTCTGAAACCTGGAGAAGTTATTGCCAGCCTACAGAAAGACTTCTAGCTCAGCTTTGCAGTGTGCTACTTTACCCTCTAACAGGAACTGGGGGAGGAGTTACAGATCTCCAAACTGTCTCCAGATATGCTGCTATGTGTTGTGTTTTTATCCCGCCATTTTCCAGTCGTTGCGGTGTCAGGAGTGTTTTCTGTAAAGTGGAATGCTGTGTTGGAGTAGCCTCTTGCTTTATTTTCTATTGCTCGTCCAGTCTGTTCTGCTGTTCTTCATCCCCCATGTGGAAGCAGACCTTCCCATGAGGAGATTGCCTCTCCGTTTGGCCAGCACATGTCTCTCCTCCCTCTCCCACAGCCCTGCCGCTCTTCCATGCTAATTTGACCTACAAATGCTGTCCAAGTGTGACAAACGATAGCATTGTTGAATTCTGGCCAAACAGCTTCCTCCCCGTCTCCTCCAGGCTGTATGTGATTTTTATCCCTCCTGTCCTCATTGTCATCTGGCTTTTCTTTTCCCCCTTTTTTTCCTCTTCTCTCGCTCTAATTCTGGAACTCAGATTCCTTACAGGAAGGACGGGGATCTCCTGTGACATTTTTCTTTCCCTGTGTCTAAACAAAGGCATTTCTTTTTTGCTCTGGGCCCAGCTGTTGTGTTTGTGTAACCCAGTTGGAAAGCGTGGGACAAGAACCGAGAGACCCTCGCCTCTGCTGCAGCTGTTCACTCTTGGACACAGACAGTACCATTTTCAATAGCATTCATCTGAACACCTTTGACCAAGGCGTCGAGTCACGCCGTTTCTTGTTTTTGCAACGTTGATCTGACTGAAGTTGGTTGTTGAGTGAAGATAAATCAGATAAAATGGTTTAAGAGCCAGATTATATATATATATATATATATATATATTGCACTGTTGCTCCTACCCTGACTGAAGCTCTGAACATTTCAGGTTTTAATTATGATTGAACGTTTCAGTTCACTGGCCTGTCGCCATCACCCCTGACTACATCTTAAACACACGCACACACACCACCTAAATACTGTTCCAGGGTTTAGCGTAAAACAGACCTCATAAAGGGAGACCAGCGGCTGGCATTTACTGCAGCCAGTGATTACAGGGGCTGCCTCTTTAATAAGCATTACACAATTACTTTAACTCTAATAACCATCTTCTTGTGTATGTATGTTGAGATTTCCACTCCTTACCAACATTTATCAAACAGGTAATTGCCTTTAAGTACTCTTTCTTTATCATGATTGGTCAGCAACTCAGCCTCAGTATTGTTGTTCCCATAGTTTAAAACTGAAGTGGAACGCTGTGATCGTTACGGGCTGGATCTCTGGGATAAAAGCCAGTCTTGTTTTTAGAACTATTGCTTTTCGCAGAAAATACTGGTAGAGCTCAGTTCGACGCCCAATTTTGATTCTAAGATGGCGGGCTGTTTACGACTTATGAATGGCAGTGATTTTTATTTGTACTGATATTTTGTGGAACTGAGTCTTTGCCAGTATTTGCATCATATATCCACCCCCCATCTATTTTTTTATGGAAGCGTATTAGTAAAATAAATTAAAATGGCAGGAATGCTTTTTCATTTTCCAATTCAGCATTGTTCATTTTGTAACCTAATTAAAATGAAAAAGAAAAGGAAATTTAAGATAAAATTTTCAAATATCACCCCAGCAAAATTGTTAGAAAATGAAAATGAAAATATATTTGCAGAAATGCTTTTTCATTCTCTGACTACACATTCAGGTTTTGATAAATAAAATTAAAAAGAAAACAAAATAAACTTATTTTCTATTTTTCAATACAGCATTGCTCATTTTCTAACTTTATTAAAAAGAAAAAGAAAAGAAACTGTAAGATTTGCTTTTCAAACAACATCCCAGCACAATATTTTAAAAAATTCAACTTGAATTATCAAAAGTTAAAAATTAAAATACATTTGCAGAAATGCTTTTTTATTTTCAGACTACAAATGCCATTTTTGACTAAAATGAAAAACGAAACATGTAAAAAGCTTTTTGATTTTCCAATTCAGCATTGCTCACTTTGTCAGTTTATTAAAAAGAAAACACTATTGCTTTTTTGTTTTCATGTTCACCCCGCAAAAAAAGTAGATTATTGGATAAATGTTTTTACATTTTAATGTGAGTCAAAAATAGCAGCTATAGTTTGAAAATGACAAAGCATTCCTGCTAGATCATTTTAATTTGATTTATTTTACACATCTGCTCTCATAGTTTTTATTGGGATTTTTATGCAACAGAGCAATGCAAATTGGTGTGTCCATTTATATTCAGTCCACTTCAATTGTCTGGACTCTCCCTTAGAGATAGGGGGCTCGGTCATCTGGAAGGGGCTCAGAGTAGAGCCGCTGCTCTTCCTCATCAAGAGGAGCCAGCTGAGGCCGGACATCGGGTAAGGACGGTTCGCTGGTGAGGTGTTCCTGGTACGTCCAACTGTGAGGCTTTACATTAGAGCCACATTTGCCCATAGACGTCCAAAAACACATCTTAGAACATCTCCAGCCATCGTGGGGTTAAATGCCTTGCCCGTGGGCATTTCAAAATCCAAGAACCTTCCATTTGCATGGCAACCACTCCTAAGAGTTTGCCACATCCATATCTAAGATGATAAAATCGACTGTTTAGTTCCAAAGGTAGCTTAATACTTTCACTGTCGGATTTTTAAAATAGTGCTGTGTTTCGTCCCTATATTTTGACCCTAACTACTCATACATGGATTTCCTGCATAGGAAGTATATCTGTGTTCTCCTGTTCCTTTCATTCATTGTGAGACTATATTTTCACTCAGAAAAGGAAGCAAAAGTTTGAGGCTTTTGTTTTTGTCTTCCACTTTTTCCCCCCTAAGCTCTTAACTGGTTGAACATGGACCCATCCAATGAAAGGCACTCATGTGCAGCGTTCCTCTGATAAGAACAGCCTTGCTGAGCATGAATGTGTTTAGTCTGTCCCATGTGTTGTTTTGCAAACTCCAACCCGCCTGCTCTCCTTCCGCTTGCACCGGACCAATAAACTCTATCTTCAGACTCTTTCTCCTGCTTCATTAGAGTCTGCAGCACATTTAAATACCCAGAATGCAACCTGCTTCTTACCTCACCTGCTTTGTTAGTCCAAAAATATCCCCCAGTATTGCAGAGTATTTCAAACTCTGTAAGTAGGTAGAGAGACAAGGCTGTTGTGTCCCAACAAATGAACTATAAGGGGGTAATTTACAGTGTGATTTTAATTTGATGTGACGATGAGGATAAACAATGGTGTTGTTTTTAATTTTCTCTGATTTTTCTTGTCTAAACACACTTATGGATTTAGAGTTTGCTTTAATTTATTTTTTCCGGGGTCTTTTAAAGTTTTTTTCTCTCTTAAAATCTAAATCTAAATGCTGATAATGATGAAAAAAATAACTATTTGGACTAGTGTTCAGCAGGTTAGGATTGTTTCAGACTTAAAGAGGGGGCACAGTTAAAGGAAACTTCCGTGTCTTTATGAAGAGCCAGAGGGGGCCCTTGGTATAGCACCTATAGAGAGTTTAAAGGTTAACTTTAACAAGAGCTGCATTAAGTCTGTGTTTTACTGAGGAGGAAGTCATCTCTGTTTTTGAAATGTAGAATGAAGACAAGACAACAAGACTCTTCTTTTTCCTCTTTTTGCTTAAAGGGAGTGTATTATGCAAAATGTACTTTGTGACGTGTAACACCCTGATAACATGTTATTTCCTCATTAAAAACATGCCTGAAGTGTTGCTTTGACTCATCCACTTATGTTTGAATAATTTTTGAGTCTCTGCTGGTAGTTGAGGGTGCTAAAACGATAGATGACAAAAGGGTTCACTCGGTCTACGCACCTGGATGCCTAATACTGCATTCAGACCAAGCCCATGCGTCAGCGTCAATTGCGGAAAGATTACATGTAAAGTCTATGGTGGAGTACGTCAGAGGTCCATCAAGGGCTCTGCGTTGCGTTGAGTACGTTGGCTCCGTCAACAACCCTTGCCTTTCATACGGCAACGTACCAACGCATGCGTTACAGAAGTTCAGCAAAATGAGCTTTTGACGGACCCAACGGAGTTAACGCAGTGCAGCAACCAATCAGAGCGTCTCACTGTAGTTATGTCACTATACACGTATCTTGAATGAAGCGCGGGCCCAGTGAAAACATTTTCAACAAACGCAGATTTAAAAAATCATAAATAACACTTACTGAAGACAGATGGACAGGCGCTCCTAAAGAGGAACAGAGAACCTGTTGTTGGTGTCCTGGTAGGAGATTTAAGCTCCAATGCGGCCGAGGAGGTCATAAAATTAGGCGTGGGACAGACGGAAGTAACACTGAAAGTAAACCTCATCCATAAGCAGCTCCTGGAGCAAATGCATAAACTCACCGAACTCAGAACGCATCTGAATAGTGGGCGCTGATGCACCCGATGTCAATATTGTCTAGCTTTATCTAGCTAATAAAGCCAAGTCACTCTCTCGTTACGATCCACCATGGTTCAGAACATGCGGCAACAGAGAAAGCCCATGCGTTGTTTTTTCCTCAAAAGAAGGCTATGGAATGTTTGCACATTAGTAGTGAAAGAAGCACAATTGTTGCTGTGTGTTATGCTTAATTTACAAACACACATTTATTGTAACTAACATAGGAAAACATGATCCTGGTATGAATATGAAACATATATTGGACACGTGTTGGTTTGATTTGTGGTTTCATATAAATAAAACATGAGACATACATTTGCTTGGATACTTCAATTAACGGAAGCTGAATGTATTTTAAAGTAGAACGTAGCCATGAAAGGAATGAAGAAATAAAACAACTGAAAGATGCAACAAAAAGTGTGATAGTTGTTTAATAATCGAATAGTGTAGTAACAGAAGGCATGCAGATTACAACTCACTGCATAGCAAAACAACCACTTATGAATTGATACCGATACATCTATATGATAATATCCTCAGATTTTTTGTGCTAAAAATAATGAAGTTAGTTTTTTTGTATATTGATAAAGAGTTGATTTGCTTAAAACCATTTAGACATATTTTTGATTCCTCATTTGCTTCTCTTTTCAATGTGTCAGTGTGTGAGTGAGATAACAGAAGATCTGTATCGTTTGCAAACATGGGTGGCACAACCTTTGTACAGACATCTTTTCGGTCATTGACATAGAAAATTAAGCACATTTAACTTGTTTCTGTGTTTTATTACCTTGGGAAAAAAAGGAATCAAATCAGAACTGTTCCAAAAGCGGTATCAGCCAGAAAAAAGCCTTAATGTAACTCTAAACTACTTTCTTTTCTGTGTTTTAAAACAGTTTCATGAGTAGTTTGGAACTACTTGAATTTCTTTTGTGAGCACGCTCAGCTGAATCCAACTGAACCTTCCCATATCTCCAGTGGATGATAGTCGGATCGAAAGCCTGTTTATTGGAGCAGTATTACAAATAAATCTGTGTTTAAATTAATGAGGCTGCTGGAGCTTTTAGAGTATTTCTGCTTTCCCTTATATGTGCACCTATTATTCCAATGTTGAGCGTGGGGCCAGAAATGGGGGACCCTCTCGCTGAAGGCGTGTTATGGTTCAGAGGTGGAAGACTCTGAGTCTCAGATGTTTTGGAGATCAGGTTGCCGTTCCTTTAAGCATTTCTCTGTTTTTTCAGTTAGGGTGGCAGATTTTCTTTTACCCTGGGGAGTCCACTTCTTGCAGATGTGCAAGGGTTGTGCCCTAATTTTAATCAGATATGATCGATATATGTGTCAATTTGATGTTTTAAGAGTGGTAAGATTTTGGTTCGCTTCTGGTGCTCAGAAAAAGAAGTAAAGAAAACAGTATGGCTCAGCTGAGTGTTTTTATTGGGGAGCTATGCTTTGTACTGCTGTTTATTTTCCTGACCCAAGCATTTTTCAGCCTTTTAACCCTCACTTTTTCTTCAAATACACATTCTGCTGAGTTGTTTACTCAGGGTATTAGCCGACCTCTTTGCTTCATGCACAAACAGTTCATCAGGAAGCAACAGTACCTCCCTGTGACTGGCCTGGTGCCACTGCATTGTGATCAGAAAAACCTTGGTGTAAGGCTACACTCCTGTAAGAACACATGACTTTTCAGACTGTGAGATCGTAAACTCTTCAGCACTCCACAAGATCTCCAACGTTCTGACTCAAAGAAACATTCATGGATGCTTTCAGCAATCTTCATTTTCCCAACTGTTTTCTTCTTTACTCTCCAAGCCCCGCCCATCTATATACTGCTGTACATTTTATTTTTTTGTTTATGCCTGTGTGCATTTGTCATTAAAGTAGTGCCTATAAATCCCCTCAGGTCTTCCAGGATCTGGGTCTGTCGGTGCTGGCTGGAGCCTCTGAGGGCTACAACGTGTGCTTGTTTGCTTATGGACAAACGGGATCCGGAAAAACGTACACCATGATGGGAACTCCGGTGAGGATTGTGCTTTAAATGTTGGATTATAATCAGAGTGATTGTTGCACTTTATCAGGAGAAGGGAAACTCTATAAAGCAGCGACGCAACCTTTACTGTGGAGAAAATGACTGGAAAATGAATGGAAATGTGGCGTTCAGCAAACAGGTTTCCTGGACTAAAACCATCCATCCATTCATCCATCCAAAATAAGAAATTATGACATGAAGAGCTTACAAGGACCACGAGAAAAGTAACTGAAGTGTCCTTGAAATAGTTATTTTGTGTTTCAGGAGTCCATTGGCTTGACGCCTCGCATTTGTCAGGTAGGACAAATCAGTTATAAGGTAGCTAAAGGAGCTTGTTAATTTGCCTTTTGTGAGTTTGCAAATGTTATTGGTGTTGGCTAATTTTCACCTACTATTTATTTTACAGGGCCTATTTTGTCCTGAAGACTCATTCTCAGATGGGCAAAACTCAAGCAGAGTGGAAATCAGGTGGATTAGTGTGGTTCTTTGTTTGACCTTTGACTTTAAACTTGCTGCGAAAAACTCTTTGTTTTATAGCCCTGAAGGTAGAGTAGATAGTTGGATGTGTACAGCATTGTGAAGGAAATAATTTGGTATGCAAATATATTTTGTAAATACATCAGACAGCACTTGATATGGGTCGCTCGTAATTTTGGATAAGCTCAAATAGTGCCATCATGCAGTTGCTTAGTAATGCACTTGGAAAAAACTGATCCTTCTCTGACATTGCTTTGAATCTGACTTTTACTCTGCAGCTTTTTGGAGATCTACAATGAGCGAGTGAGAGATCTACTGGGAGGAGAGCAGAAGAAGAGGACTTCGCTTAGAGTGAGAGAACATCCTGAGAAAGGCCCATATGTCGAAGGTATTAAATCTATAAAAGGTTTCACAGCAAAGGTATGCTGTTTGCTTCCTACGGTGGAGCACAGTTTTAAGAATCATCTCTATTTTAGCAAGAAACAAATGTATATAGCGAGATGCTTAACCCCTGCACCCCTTGTTGCTCCAACACCAAGCAATGTTTTATTTATATTATGACTCAAATATTCTTACTCAGTTCATACCCTTAGGTAAAAACTCAAGGCAACATATTGTCATTAATAATTAAAGTAGAAGCCTGTATTTCAGCTACTAAAGTTCTGGTAAAATGAAAAATGTTTGAGAGAAATATGGAGAGTATTTCTGAGAATGGTTGTAAGCTGTAAAACTGGATTATAAAACTGCAATTATTAGGATGAATTTTATGTCTCTGATATATTCAAGACAAATATTAGAAACAGAACTCCTAACATATTATTTCAGTTCTTCATAGTTAATACATTCTCCAGGCTTACCTCTGTTTATTTTCCAAACTGCTCATGTTTAAATCCCAACATCCACTCATTGTTTGCATCAGGAGAAATCCCAGCCATCCACAGGAAGTGATGTTATTTCCTTGCTTTCCCGAGGAGAGCACTTGGTCACACATGCAGAAACACACTTCGGGTGCATTCACACCAGCCCTGTTTAGTCTGCTTGAAACGAACTCTTGTTCGTTTGCCCGGAAATACTGGTTTAGGTACCAGATCAGCTCGGGGAGTCTGCGCATAGATATGACGAAGCATTAAATGACTGGCTGGACGCTGACAATTGAGTACATGATTGGCTGGACATTAGAATACAGTGTGTATTTTTTCGAATAACTTTATTAAACAAATAGCAAATACGAACAAATGAAGTATATAGAGGAAATCAACAGATACAACCAGGGGTGTTATATAAATGCCATACAAGCCAAAATGAACATATGTGAATTCTTTTTGATAGCCTGATATTGTTTTGATGTATAATTAAAAGTATAATCTTTTTGGAGTTTTCTAAAAAAAAATAAACAGAAGAAAACATTTTTACATTATAGGAAAATACATCAAAAATACGGTATATAACCCGCCCAACTCTTTCCAAAGCTCATGCGTGAAAGAGCAGTACCAGAAAAGGTGTCATGTTTTCTTAAAATCCCCACAGGAGCTGTTATTAACATGTTTTTTTTTACATTTTACCTTATAGTACTTGCAAGGTAGTTTGTCTGTGTTAAGTTGCCTTAGTGTGACGTTTTCGGTACCTATACTATTTCAATTGGGCAGTTGTTAATGGGCGATCGAACTCTGATTCGGACCACACAAACGAACTCTGATCCGCCTAAAAACGTCGGTCTCTGTTCGATTGAAATGAACTCTACTTCGGTTCTATTGCATGTGTGAATGTTGAACGAACCAGGACCGCACCAAAAGCAGGAAGCGGACTATTGTACAGGACATCCTGGGTAAAAACAATCTTAACAACCATTAAAGCTGAATGCATAAATGCTGGATCTTGTACATACCTTGCTCAATGTCTGTATAATTAAGCTATCTGTGCTGGAAGTTGTATGTGGACGGTCCTACTCGTTACACACTGCCTCAAATGGAGCCATCTTGTATAAGAAACAACAACCTCTATAGTCCCCCACGGCAGAAGGAAGCAGAGCTCTACAACAGCGCCACCACAGGCAGAGAGGGGAAATTGTTGCTCAAAGCTGTGGACTTTCTCATAAGCCAGAGTGAATGTGAACCGCATCAACTAAAAACCGCAGCAGTGTTGTAATTTTGGTCCCTAAACGAACTGAGTCTCCCGGACTATCAGGTGTGAATGCAGCCTTAGACTCGGGATTAAGGGTGAACCATCTCAAACGTTTGCCCATCTGTCCAATTTTTTTATGCTGATTGTTTAGCTTTTAAACGACTTGGCACCAAAAAGTACACTCAGGGAGGTATCATTATCGATTGCTTGTGTGTCACCCTTCACCACCACATTTTATTCTTTAAACATTAAACCATTTGTTGATTTTATTTAACTTTTAATGAATCATTATAACTTGCACTTTTCTGAATTGGAGCATTTAAACCCGTCTCAAAAGAATGCTTAGCAAGAGTTCCCAGGTTATTAGTTGAGCCTTTCACAGGGACTTTCCCCCAAAAGAGTTTCAATTACATTACTTTCCATTGTGGGAAAAAGGGCATTAATTGGTGAGTTCTCAATGTTTTTCTTTAATTTTTCCTCTGTCCCATTGCAATCAGATCTTTCACAGCACATCGTCACCGACGGCAAACGGGCCGTAGAACTTTTAGAGGAAGGCATCGCTAACCGCATGACAGCTGCAACCCACAACCACGACACCAGCAGCAGATCCCATGCCATCTTTACCATCCAGTACACACAGGTTGTTATATTTCACAGCTTATAAAAAGCCACAGTTTTTCTTAGTTTATATATGTAACGTGCATGCAGTATGATTGTCTCCTCTCCACAGGCAATACTAGAAAACAACCTCCCTTCTGAAACTGTCAGCAAGATTAACCTGGTGGATTTGGCTGGAAGGTGAAATGTGGTTTCCACCCCGCCTCTTACTAAAAGTGCCCCCTGTTGGATATAAACTGCTGCTCTCAGATTTTCTACTGCAGCACGGCGATAATCTCATGTATTGTTTACTTTGTGTCCGACAGCGAGAGAGCGGATCCACAGTATTGCAGGGACAGACTGACTGAGGGATCCAACATCAACAAGTCGTTGGTCACTCTGGGCATTGTCATTTCTGCTCTTGGTAAATAAGATCACAATATGTAGCGCTTTATATTTATATTTTTTCACGTTTTATCACGTTCACAAGCACACACTTCAATGGATTTTATTGGGATTTTATGAAATACGTCAACACAAAACATTAAGTATGGTTTTTAAAATTGACCAGAAGTAGAAAAATGTAAAGTGTGCAGATCTGATAGCAAAATGGCTAAAGATAAGTCCGATTGGATAAAGAGCATCTGTGAACAGACAGTTTTGTAACAGATAAACTATTCCACTCTAGCTCTGTATGTAGCTCCATCTATCGTATCATCAATTCCCTCCCTGTTTCAGAAAAGCCTCTCCACAGTGGTGACGGAGATGTTTTGTTGTAATGTTGTTATGAAGAGGGGATCAGAGTAAAGAAGACTGAATAGAAAGCATGCCTCACTAGTCAGATTAAAAATGTTTCCTTTCCTTCTACTTCACAGTTATGCCTCGTGTTTGTAAATCCCAAATGTAGACGCGTTGAAGTGTGTGGCTTCAATGTGGGTGTGAATACTTTTAGAAGACGCATCAGGACGGGTTTCTTTTTTGGACTGAACAGACCTCATGTTTTACACTGCTCCCGTTCTTTCGGGTTCTTTTCCTCATCTGTCCGTCTCCTTACCTCGGCTGCCACAGCACAGAACTCCCAGATGTCAAGCAGCTGTCAGAGCATCAACAGCGTGGCCTCTGAGGGTGACAGCAGCACGTTGGGCAGCCACAGCAGCTCCCTGTCTGCAGGGGGTGGAGGTGGAAAAAGGCATTGCTTCATCCCTTACAGAGACTCAGTCCTCACTTGGCTATTAAAGGACAGTCTAGGCGGCAACTCAAAGACCATTATGATCGCAAGTGAGTGTAGTATGAGAGAACTTTGCAAATGGAAACACTGCTGTTGAAGTTATGCTGATGGAAATATTGTTCTTAATGCATGTGAGATGTATTTACCGTATTGTCTTTGTGTGTTGCAGCGGTGTCGCCCTCTGCTAACAGTTACAACGAGACCCTGAGCACCCTGCGCTACGCCGCTCATGCTAGAAACATAGTTAACAAGCCTCGTGTTAATGAGGTCAGTGGCTATTCTGGTTATTAAAAGGAAACTGACATTTTTGTTGATTTGACTGAGTTTAACATTAACTTTAATTAAGCTAATTTATTATTTTTGCTTTTAAGCCATTGTTGATCAAGTGATTTTATTTGTTTGAATCTATATTCAGAAAGGTTTCTTTCTGAATATAGATTGGCAAAAATTGGCATTTTTTCTACAATATTTAATGCACATTTCTGAATAAAATAGACTAAATTAGAATTATCCTTTATTTTCCCACTAAGGGGAAATTCAGCTGTAACAGCAGCAAAGCGACAGATAATAGAAACATTTAGAATCCCACAAGAAACCCACAAAAACAGAATTAAGAAAAAATATTTGGAGGTTAAGGACACAGTTACAAAGCCAGAGATCTGTCCTGTTGTTAAACATAAAATAGCATGTGCTAATGAGTAGTGTAATACAAAAAAAATAGGTACATAATGCGCATCTGTAGTTGTGTATTTAAAAAATAAACATATTATTCACAAGAAGTTGAAAAATATAAACAGTGAAAAACTGATGTGCAAATAACAGCAGCAGAAAGGTTACTGCAAGGGTCATTAACCAGTGCTAATTACAGCAGGGATGGAAGCTTTATTGGGCTTTTTTGGGAGCAGCGATGGGCATAGAGTCTGCTGGGAGAAAGGACCTGTATCCATAGTGAGAGAGTTGATATCCTTTGGTGCAGAATAATGATGCTGCACACTGATCGAGAGGTGCCGTACAATTCATGCATTTGTGCATTTAATGTTAGATTGAAATCAGTTTTTAAGCTTTGGCTATCCCTCAATCTTTCATGCAGGACGCAAACGTTCGGCTCATCCGGGAGCTGAGAGAGGAGATCGACAGGCTGAAGAACATGCTGCTCAGCTTTGAGTTGGTATGTTGACTTCTGCTCAGGCACGGTGCCCACACCACGTTTTTCTATAATGATTTAACAAAATGTTATTTCATGAAATGCATAAAGTGCTCATATTTTGTTTCCACTATGGCGAAGACTGCATAATGCGTGCTGCAATTTTTTCATCACGCAATATGTGGACTGATTACTCTTTTGCTCTATAAACGGACAGCAACGTAACCCCAGTCCGTCCCTGAGCGATGAGAGGGATGGGAACCTTTCGGAAATGGTGCTACAGAATGAGCTAAAGGTGAGAAAGAAACTAGATATTAACATCCACCCGTTCCTTTAGATTTCACGCCAGCCGGCTTTTATGTTGTTTCATGAGCTTCTCTGTCAACAAGTGTTTATTCGTTCGTCTTTGTCAGGTGGAGCAGCTGACGAAGGACTGGTCAGAGAGCTGGAGAGACAAGAAGGAGCTGCTGGAGCGGTACAGCGTGGACATCAACAGAGACCAGGCCGGTTTCCTCATCAACTCACTTCAGCCACACCTGGTCTCCTTGGACAGAGATGTCCTCAGTACTGGGATTGTCTTTTACCACCTCAGGGTATGAGACTAAGAAAAAAAACACATTACATTTTTAACATCCTTGTATAAGGCATTAGAGAACTTTTGTGGGATCAGATTACTTTACTACTTAATGTGCTAATTGCAGATTTTGACAGTATTTTATGTTGTGGTAAAAGTGCTTTATCGGCTTCTTTATGTTTGAGATGATCTTCTATCATTCTGTCTCACGTTTTTTAAACCCTAGAGACATATATCTGTCATTTACCGTTACTACTTTTGAAAAAACGAATGGCAGGATGTCAAAACCGAACACTTCCTTAAGACTTGCTCTACTTTTTTCAGCTTCTCAGGGTTTTATCTTTTTCATCTTTCCTGACTCAAACCTTCTCCTTCTTTCCATCTAGATTCCTCTTCTTCTCCTCATACTGATATTTGTCTCTGCTAAAAAAAAGAAAACTCTTGACTAAAGGTGCGTTCCTGCGAGTGTCTCTGCTGCTGTGCACAAAGCTTGGTGGGATCAGACGCTCTTAGCTCTAAGACGAAGACTCAGAGGAGCTTAAACTGTCCCGATTCTGACATTGACAAGCATATCTTCAGGCTTGACAATTACACTGTTTCGTGCATGTGATAAGATGAGGCCACTTGGGAGCTCATATGGTCCTGAAATCATATAAGAAAACCTTGAATCTCTTTAAATAAAATAAAAAAGTGAGACTTTTTTTGTCAGTTTGTTAAAGATTACAATAGAAAACAGTACTTGGTATGTTGCTCATCTTGTAAGTCATCACTAGGAGCTACACAAATCTGCAACAGCTCTGTTTGGAGCACCATGTTTCAGTTTTTCCACAGGGCTTTTTCTTTTACTATCGGTGATACAACTTTGTGCTACAACGTTCATGTTGTAGCACAACATGAACGCTCCATTCACCCCACCCACTCCACCCTCCATTCTGCTGTCTTAGTCCCTCCAAACACAGGGTCTTGAAAAGGCTTTCATCACATTCAAACCTAAATGTTTTATTGGGTCCATAGGTGGCAAAGTTGTGTGTATTCAAGAAATAGAAGAACATTTCTGAAAGATTTTTCTTTTTATTTCTTTTTTTTTTACAAATAAAAATCTAACGGTTTGTATTTACCCCTCCTCTTTGTAACTTTAAATAAAAAAGATACAATTGTCTGTAGAATTGGCCTAGTATTGGCATACTCCACCTGTGTGCAATTTAATTCAATTCAAAGCAGGGTTAGGTTATCAAACCAAAAAAAAAAGTCTTCTTCTGGACACCAGATTCATAAAGTTTGATTCGTATCACTAAGCTACACACACTAAATTCATTGAATATTTTTTTGAATTTATCTATATTAATTGTTGCTCTCATGGAACAAAAGATGGAGAAATTTTTTAAAACTGTTCTGACGATACAGTCAGTGTTGTTTTAAACATTAGGTTCTTACAATGATAATAAACAGTTCTGTTGTAAGGTTTCCCTGGTACTAGTGGTGTTCATTCAGAAGAAGACATGCAGTAAATGAACCAGGGCCAGGAATCAGACCCAGGAAACTGCATTGAGCACTGTAGCTGTTCTACCACTAAGTCATGTGGCACCCAGATAACAATAATTGTAAAATCTCTGCTCCATAACTAGTGTGAAAGATGGTGGTGCGAGCATCATGATGTGGGGGTGTTTTTTATGAAACAGAGTTGACTGAAAGATCTGCAAATATTTTACTGCAGTAATGCACCATTTTGTGTTGGATTATCACATAAAATCCCCATACTGTAGAATACTGTACATTAAAGGTTTTGGTCTTCCATGAGCCTTAAATACTTTAGAAAGACACTGTATGTTAAAGCTAATGAAAAAAACAACAGGATTAAATTTTTTTTAACCAAACGTGACATGCAGTATATCCACCGGGGACACACTGTTGGAGATGAAATATTTTAATCACATTATTTGTACTTAATTTATTTTATTTTTTACAATTCCTTCTTTTACAAGTTTCTTTTATTTTCTTTTAGGAAGGAATCACCCGCATTGGACCTCAGGAGCTTTTTGAAGAACCACATATAGGTATGTTTTTGTTTGTAGATTCATAGAGAAGATAAGCCATTGTAAAAGCTGACCAGCAGTGTCAGATACTGGAGTGGTACATGCAAAATCAAGTTACACCTTAGCTACTTTTTTTGATCCTACATGTGCAGTTATCTAGGCTTCGAGCCGTACAGCGACTGCATCAGCACAGCTTCCTATATCAGCATGTATGAAGCCATCTTTGAATCCTGTTTGTAGTCCTTCAGGGCAGTTCCCGCTGTGAGATTGAAAACCACGGGGGTGTGGTGACGCTCCGACCGCTGCCGGGCTGCGTCTGCCTGCTCAACGACAGAGAGGTCACAGAGCCCTGCAGACTGGCTCAAGGTCAGTTGTTGTCCTTAAGAAAAACAGTTTGATTGCAATGTCTGTGTGTTCATGGGATTGAAGATGCAGAAAGAGAGGGACGACTTTTATGTGTTCAACCCTGACTGTGATCGACCTTAAGATGTGTCATAATGTCAAATTCTGCAAACATTTTTATGAAAAACTTTATAAAGATATTGGTCAGTGTGCAGTCATATGCATGAAGCCATAGTGTGGAGGAAGGAGCATGCAAACACTCAAAACCAGCAGCAAATATACACATCTACAGTACATATATCCATGTGCATAATGACACCATGTTAAAGAATACTTCTCTGCACCTTCAGGGACAGTGATTACTTTGGGAGGAGTGCATAAATTCCGCTTCAACCACCCGGCAGAGGCAGCAATCCTTCGTGAGCGAAGACGGGTAGGTCCCTAATATATGAACAGCTCCTTCTTTAAAATCTGCCAAAAAAAAAGTATTTGAAATTAAAGTAGCTTTTTATTTTTGCTGTTTTCAGGCCAGTGAAAGTGGTGGGAAGTGCACCTACGTTGACTTTGAATCCCTGACTTCTGACAATGAGTAAGCACCACCCCCCACCAGAAGAGAAAACTCAGAACAAAAGCAATTACCTCTCAGTTTATTCATCACATGTGTGTGTGTGCGGCGGGCATACAGACAGATCTCTTTGCACCACTCTGATCATATATATTTAAAAAGAGTTAAGAGTTGTAGCAGCATTCAGGCTACAGAAATAGGCCAATGCTTCATTTTCCTGTTGGTGTGGTTTCATTAGTCCAAACATATCAAACTCTCCCTGGTTGCTGTTTACAGTTCAGCGTCAGGAGTTGCTTAGTTACTGCTGATGACAGCTTTTACTTTAAACCTCCCTCACAATCAGCAAACCATATTGAAGCCTTTGTATCAAATGATCCATGGGGGAAGTTGAGTTACCTTTATCTTTTTTCTATTGCTTCATTAGTTCCAGTTTTCTCATTTCCTTGAGTGATGTTGCTGTTTGTGTTACAGTGTGAAAGAAGTGAAGCTTGATTCCACCGAGGAGCTGACAGTCAGACGACGCGTAGAGGAGCAGAAGCGCTATGTGGAGAGTTTGCGGCAGGAGATTCAGGTGGAGCAGAGGAGGGCAGAGAGAGAGCTGGACAGGGAGCAGGCCCAGCTCCGAGAGCAACACTCTGACAGTACGTAAATATTTCAATAAATGAGCATTTCTAGAGCTGAAACAAACTTGGAAATACTTGGATTGCAGCATTTTTGCATCTGTATATGGTGCCTTAAAAATATATTTTTGCCTAAACTATAACATCCATCCATCCATCCTCCCTCAAAGATACTCAAGTTCAGTCAGATTGGATAATGAGTGTCCATGTACAGCGATCTAAAATCTTGCCACAGATTTTCAGTGGATGTGCATCACCTTTAGACTTTGACTAGGCCACAAATATCCTTTCATTGTCCACCCGGAGAATTACGCTCTGGTCCAGTTTTAGATTTCTAGACCCACAGCAGGAGTGCTCTGTTTTTGCTGTCATTTGTCACTTTGATTATCCTGCTGATGCCAAGCATTCCCACGAGCATGATCCTGCCACCATCGTGTTCTATAGTGAGCATCTTATTGAGGTTTATGGTTTGGGGTCATCCAACTGGAGCAGCTAGTACTCTTTTAATGAAGTGGGCTAAATAAAGTGCATGCCATACTGTTCAGATTTCAATTTTTCTAATCCCTCCATCTGTTACCGCAACGAAAGCAGGTTCATATCTCATTTTATCTGCTACATTTATGCATTTTTCTGTCACATAAAATTACACCCTGAAGTTTTCCTGTATGATGCAACAAAACGTGAAGAAGTTGAATGGGTTTGAAAATTTTGCAAGATTGCATCCTGTTTTTTACTGCTTATCAACTTTGTTTTTAATCTTTTTTTTCTTTTTACAACAGTGCAGCAGTGGATTTTGCGTGAGAATCATCAACTGAAAACAACAGAGGAGAGTGTAACGCAGGATGCTGGTGTTCAAACTCACCTCCTCCCTGCACCCCTCCTGGAGAAACTGACAGGTCAGGTGACTATTGGTCAGAAACGCACCCTCGTGGAGTATCCTAGCAAGGCGGTGAGGGTCAGGAAGAAAACCGTGCAGGACGAGTTGTTAAAGCATCACGCCCTCTGCCGCGCCGAGGGTCGCATCCGTCGGAAAAAGCTGCACTACCAGCTGCAGAAAATCGCCAGCAAGCGCCATCTGCTTGATGCTAAGAGAGAGTTAGAGCATCTGGAAAGTACGCTTCCCCCAGGAACCGACAGCCAACAGCCTCTGGAGATGGGATCACCCTCAAAGCAAGAAGATCAATCATTTGTATCACGCAGACACTCATTTTCAGTAGATCTGCTGTCTCGGCTCTACCCACACCACACACCAATCTTTAGGTGAGTATACTGACTTTTTTCCCACTTTGAGTTAAAATTCCTTAATCTCTAATTTTTGTTTTCCTTTTTCTCCCATCTTTAGGCACTTCCTCAAGAGAAACAAGTCTGTGGAACGATCTTTGAATTCATCAAATATGTCTGATTCTGTTAGCAGCAGAAAGTGGCTTTCTGAGGAATGCCTTCCTCGAGGAAGAACCCATAGTTGCTCTGGCTCATTCTCCTCTAGACAAAATCAGAATAAAGTCAGCCCTTCAGGAAACACCAGACAAACTGAGGAACCACAGTCCCAGCCATGTTTGGGGCGGCTGGGAAGAAAACCTCTGCTGCCAAACCGTGACGTGCTCTTTAAGAGCAAATTGGATGAGAAATCTGCAGCTGTACCAAAACAGTCTCACAGAACTATGTTGCTGCCAGTCTGCAAAGAAAATCTACACATATCCAAAACAGACAAAGTTGTCTCTGATGAAAGCTGTTTAAAGGATACCAAACGATGTTCTGAGGCAGGCAGCAACACCATCAACAGATCATTGGCTCATTTTATGGGGCCTAGGATAAAAACAGCTCTATCCAAAGTTTTCAGAAAATCGACCTCTGGTTTAAAGGGACGGCGAGTTCTTAAGCCTCTGGGAAGGATCGCTGGTAGATTTCCTTGGAGACGAAGAGGAGAAAAGAGCCTAAAAGGTTCTTTAAATCAGAACAGTACCATCAAAGCGACTGTGTCATGTGAGGAGCTCAATCAGAGGAATCAGTTTGAGAGCCACGAACATAGACGCTGGCATAGCACTGAGGCACTGATGGACAAGAGTGACAGATGTGTAGAAGGCCATCAAGGACTTTTTGGCTGGTTGGAAGAACAAGAAGAAGCAACATCAGACTGCGAAAGCCTTTTCTCCCTTGACTCTCTGTCGTCCGCTTACGCTGCAGCCCTAACTGAGTGTTTGACGCGAGAAGATTCGGCTCCAAGTGAAGCAGAAGGCAGCGACAGTGAAATGTCGAAAGATTCCCTCACTTTGGAGAACAGCTGGAAATTCTCAACGGTTAAAAGGCGCAAACAACAAGTGGTTCCGACTTACTCGCGAGTAACAACTTCAGCGCTTTCGTCTATGCTAAACCGTGCAACAGCAGAACCCAGCAGAGATCTGTGTCGGTCCCAGAAATCTGTCGTAATCCCAGCTGAGGCGTATCTGAGTCCCGATGCAAAAACAAGAGCCCAGAGTCAAAGTGCATTGGAAGCAGACAGTGTACACAAATTGATCGATGATTTCAGGAACCTGCAGACGACACTGAGAAAGCCAGAAAACCTGCTTGCCCTCGCTGATGTTTGGTCCTCTGCAGATACGACTGAAAGCCAGAGGAGTGACAGGGATTCTCCGCCTTTACCAAGAAAGATTTTGCTCTTGAATGCAGAAAGTAAATGCAGAGGTTCGAGTCCAGGTACCGGGAATCTGTCTGAGTCACAGAGTGAATATAGAGGTTTTAGCTCTGAGGCTTTTAACAGTTCAGAGATCAATCAGTGCACTGATACGTTGAGAGAGTCTGGAGCCTTTGCAGCTTCAGCAAATGTTCTGACATCAGGTAAGGATTTCCCAACAGACCACTTTGAACAAATCAGTACAACAGCCTTTAACCCACAATGGAAATCTGTGCAAACTTCTCTTAAAAGTGGTTGCAAGTCGCCACCACCTCTGTTCGCTGTCTCTGCACCATGTAGCTTAAGTTTTCCATCAGTGGCAACGCTGAACAACACGCCAGATGCTTTAACTCTGCTTCAACCCTCTATCGAAGAAAAAGCACTGGATGTAGAAGTTGAAAATGTCAGAGAGTTTCAGCTGAATTATTTCAGGAACCCAGAAGGTGGATCAGTTAAATGGGAGGAAACCAAAAGCAAGGAAGTTTCAGTTGCTTTCCAGCAGGAAGTTGTTAAATTGGCCTGTAAAAATTCCAGGAAAAGGAACAAAGACCACCGGAACGCGTTTATGGGCTGCCTGAAAATTCCAAAAAGGAGCGACAGCGGGGAGTTGGACACTTTCTCCTCTGCACCAGGTGACAGCTTGGAAGGTGTTTGGTCTGACAACAGGAACAACAGCAGTGACTACAAAGAGGAGTCTAAGAGCCAAGGATTTAATTCTTTATCTGCTGATGGTGATGACGGACAGGACTCAGTTGCTTCAGATTCATGGCCAGTTTCTGATCTTCAGAGCATTGAACTCGAACAAAGCGGCCAGATCTTCAAGAACATGAGTTCCCAGTATGACACCGCTGTTGGAGGTAATGAGTTTGTTAAAAGGGGAGATGTAGGTGTAAATAAAGATTTTGAAGTCACAGAAAGAGTTCAACATGACACTGATGACGACAGGAAACGGGCAGAAAAACTAAGGCACGTATGCAGGTCGGAAGCCATTTGCAGTGCTATTGATCTGAGAATCTCTGAAGTGATAAAAGAGCGTGTGGAACTGTCGGGGGGAATGAACAAAAGTCAAAGTCTGAGCATTTTGTCATCAATGGCATGTCATTTTAGCTCTGATTGTAAGGAGAGTAGATGGATAGATGACCAGCTGAGAGACGAGAGGACCACAGATGTGAAAGCAGGAAAAATATGTGATGATGTGTGTGAAATAATCACAGCTGATCATTTGGGATCGTATATGCCTATGAACAAGACTACGGGTCATAAAGGTGTAGAAAACCCAAATGGGGGAAATGCCCTACCTCAAAAAATAAAAGATGAAGCTACACGCAAAGACACAAAGCCTCCTGATATGATCACCAGTGACATTTCCTCAAATAAAGATGTTGATGATATGAATTCTGATCTCATTCCCCAGCTCCACACTCAGCACTCAAGTCAGTGGCTTTATAAATGTATCCACGACACGGCGTCAAGCTCACGTCACACAAACCTGAATGGTCTCTCTTCTAAATTAGACAATGTCATATCTGGTGGTGAAAAAACCTCAGGACATATGATTCAGATATTTCCAAGCGATGCTGATAGATCTGCTTCAGAAACGTTAATTAGACAGGTAAAAGCAGAAAAAGGCCTCTACAGCCAAATCACACTTTCTCCTGGAGAAACTGCTGAGCACAAGGCTAGAGGCAAACCTATCAGAGCGCAGGATCGGCTGCGATGTCAACAAATATATCCAGAGAACATAGCTCAGACTTCTGTTGTCACTGTCAGTCCAAATGACAAACGTCCAAATTCACGATGCAACTTCGCTGAAAATCATCGAATGAACATCAGTGAGTCTTATGCAACAAAAAGTGATACTGGTGCTGGGTTGTTTCCGATACCAACTCCAATACCAGGTAATCTTGTTCTTAAGAAGAAAACGATCAAGAAAAAAAGGTTCAGGAAGTCTGACATCAAAACGCGTTCCGTTTCTCCCTCTGACACCTCTCTTAAGTCATCAGATGAAGACGATGAGGAGAAGGAAGGGAGTCGGAGGCTTCGTTGCAGGCTGGCATCTAAATGCTTTAATGTGGGGAGACGTAGTAATGAAGAAAGCTGTACTTCTTTATCTACAAGCCAATGCAAGATGGAAATCACTGAAGGAAATTCTGGAGAACGTAAAGAATCTAGCAGGCAACAAAGCCCAAGGAGGCACTCTTTACCTCCCCAGAGAATGGAGACTGAAAGAAGCTGCCTGAACGCAAATCAATGTGAAGCACAACACACGCCACATTGCCAAGACTCTCCCATCCATTTTGAATCCAGTGACATCAACCCCTTTGTTCACCAGTGGCAACACGGCGACTCAGGCCAACATTGCCACAAGACACCGGTGTTTGGAAGTGCTGCCGACCTATCCTGTAAATCCCCTCTCTTGAACAACTCCGAGAAACGTATTGTGCGATGCTCCAGTGCTGATAATGGTTTGAATGGGCTGAACTCTCCTTTTAACTCCCACCTGAGCACATACGCCACCAACAAGGGGCTCTCCAGTACGCTCAGCAGCATTGAGGATTATAGAGGAAGAGTTGACACACAGCTTGTCAGTCCGGAAGCAGAGGCAGAGACCTGCAGCCAGACAACGAACGGCCTCAGTTCGAGTCAGGTAGATGAAATCATGCTTGTTTATTCATCTGAGCAAGAATCAAAGATGAACAAAACGCAGGTACAAAAGAGAAAGATGCGTGAACACAGTACTCAAACCGAATCTAGGCTTGGCACAATCGGTAGCGGTGGTCTAAAGAGGAAAGATCGTCACAAAAGAAGCAACACTGATGTTCCTTTATCCCAAAGGAACAAAGTGGATGTTAGAAAATCCTCAACATGGGCAAGTATGGAAACCATGTCAGCTCATCTCTCCAAGCTAATCCACAGCACTTCCGACTTGCTGGGAGATGTTCAGGGAATGAGGACAGGCGAGGTGAGCAAATCTAGTCCGAGGAGTATCAACTCACCACTTCAGAGCTTGTTACACAGCGATCTAAATGGACGTAGCAAGAACGACAGGTCAGCTCAAACAGCCTCTGATATTGGGATCCAGACAGAGGAGGTGGGAACGGCGGTGAGCAGCAAAAGCGCTGTTACCGAAGCACTCAAAAAGCAGTCTAAAGCTTACGAAGTTAGGGTAACAGTGAAAGTGATTGGTCCCGAAGACAAGTATGTGCATGGAGGGGTTAAAAGAGATACCAGCGCCAATGAGGCAATACAAAGCGTGCCGGATCTGAGCGTCAACGTCTCTGTAGCTTCGCAGTCCCATGATGACCCTCTCACATTACCTTGCACTAAGAGAGAAGCTAGCTGTCACAGGCGTGCGAAGTCTGCTTCCTCTCAGGTCTCAAAGCAAAGCACTCTAGTGAAACTGGGCCCCGGAAACGTCACAGTCGCCTCCAGACCTTCAAGAAAGTGCTCTCAAGACCATCCCCGCCTTTCTTTAACAAGCAAACCAACTACTTTTTTAAAACAACAGGCAGCCTTTACCGACCGTGCGTCATCTCCCATTCTCACCATGGGACCAAGATTAGGTCCTTGGCAGAGAGGAAAGCAATCAATGCACGGTAAACCAAGTTATAGGAATCTGCAAACAAGCCTTTCGTCCAAGGAAGACACATTCGCTGTTCCTCCTGCTGAAAATCTTAAACCGTGTTTTCATGTTAAATCAGACACTACATCACGTGAGAGGGTGAGCGAAATTACTTGTTCCAGTCGTCAAGAATTGGATACGAGTTCTTCAAGTCTTAAATCATCTTTGGATGTAGACACAGAGATTTTGAAAAGAAAAGAGAGCTCTGTAGATGAAGAGAACCACGAGGCCTGTTCAGAAAGGCACAACCACATTTTTCCTGCCATGAGACAGACGGATATCCCTGAGCAGCAAGAATCTTACTGCACAGGAGCTTTTCAAGATGTTTGCATTGATTCTGACCATTTATTACCCTTCAGTGAACATAGGAATCCACTGACAGAGGATGACATGGTGTCACCGGCACAGAGTGAGTGCAGTACAGACATTCTTGTGAACACCGAAGCCGCCACAAGTATTTCTCTTTGGGAAGACCATCAGAAGGTTCCAGATGACCTGCCCATGCACAACAAGTTTACCAACTGGTCGGGGGTCAGACATAATCAACGGCCACAATGCTCAAGCAAAATGAAAACAACACCCGCCGAAGAACGCAGAAACTGTGCCGAATGGGCTGAGATGGCGAGCACGTGCTCAAACCTAGACGCTGTGGCCCAAAGTGACCGTAAATCCACAGAGATACTTAAGCTGCGACAGGAGAGGGAGCGGGTCATGGCGACTGTCAACCTCAGTGCAAACGTGACGCCTCTGACTGTGGAGCTGACAGAGGCTAAGCTTCATTATGGGCTGGGAGAGACGGATGCGCTGCTAAAGATGCTCTCCCCGAGGTCCAAAGAGGAGCTGCGGCCGCTGACCTCCACTGCATCCAAACAACAGCTGTATGACAGGTGAGGAACAAGAAAACTCACTTTAACATAGCGAGCACTGACTTACAGCAGGTAGCAAAAGTATTCGTACTGCATGCACTTGTTTTTACATTAACATTAATGTAATTTATTAGTATTTTAATTGAAAACATTTGTGAATTTGAAGATAAATTAAACCGGTTTCAAATAGAAATTGGAATAGTTTCATACCCCTTAATACAGTCCATTACATCCTGTTGGTTTTCGACTCCTTCTATGTGTAAAATAGTCTCATAAAGACCAAGGAACACAACAGACATGTCAGGGATTAAGTTAAGGAGAATATTTAAAGCAGATCAACTAGCAAAACAAAAACCATGAGGGTTTTATCTGTCATCTATTACTTATAGCTTGCATTACGTTTAGGGATGCACTGATACCGATACTGGTATCGGCCCCGATACAATCTAATGTATTCGTATCAGTTAAAGTGAACTGATACCGTGAACAGATGCTGAAAATGTGAAAACTCTGCAATAATTTCACAGAAAATGTTCTTTTTTAACTTTTAAATTTTAGTTTTGTGGTCATTTTTATTAATATTTTACTTTTTATCTAATTCACCATCATTTGTTGGAACAAGCAGAGAAGTCTTCCAATTTATTGCATTTTTTTGTGTGGTAGAAGTATCAGCATTGGTACTCTGTATCGGTAATTACTCTGATCCAAGTATCGGTATTGTATCGGTTTGAAGAAAGTGGTATCGTTGCATCCCTAATTACGTTAATTTACCCACCCAGATAACTTTAACGCGACCTGAAATCTTTTGGGAGATGTTTTGATCCATTTGTGATCAGTATATATCCTTATAACGAGAGTTGTTGTTCATCCAAAGTACAGCCTCTAAATAAGGTATTATCTGCCTCAAAACTCCTTAATTTCACCAATGTTTAATAATGAATCCCTAGCTCTATTCGCAGCTTGGAGCGTCCCTGAGGTGCTTTGTTGTTGTCTTCTAAGGTGTTTTAGAGGCTTTTAATCCAACCAAATTTCAGTGACGTCACTGTAGTCTGAGCAGGGCTTTTAATTTTTACTTTACAGTGTTCGGTTAGACATAACTCCGTGTTTGCATGTTTCCAAATTGCACAAACAAAATGACAAAGTGGACTAAATTCAGCTCGCACAAGCTCTTTCAGTCCTGCTCAGACTACAGCTGCAATGGCGGACCACTGCAACGTCACTGAAATCGCCGTTTGTTGTATGTTGGAATCAGTTGCATTAAAATGAACATCACGCATGCTATAAATAAGGTCCAGGTTGCAAAAAACTGTACTTCCCCTTTATAGGCAAAAAGAAAGTCATAAGAAGTCTTGTATCGTGTCTTCCACATGCCTGCTGTTCCATGGAGACACAGCAGGCATGTGGAAGAAGGCAATTTGGTTAGAGTAGACCAAAATAAAATTTGGAGCACATAAGTAACACTAGGTCGTGTAGAAATGTAACCCTGCACATCATCCCTGAACTTTCTCCACTTGTAGACACAGTGGTGGCAGCATCAGGCTGTGGGGATGCTTTCCCCCCCCCGCAGGAACAAGAAGTCTCAGGTTTCTATTTTTAAACAAATTTGAAAACCACGTTTAACACCCTTTCGCTCAACAATCATGCGGCTCTTTGTGTCAGTCTTTCACGTGTAATCTTAATTAGATGTTTCTGGGTAATATAGCAATATTGTGCAATTCACCATAAACTAAATTATAATTCTTATCTCCTCTTGCAGTAAACTTTAAGTGATGTATAAAAGAATTTAGAATGTTTTGCAGTGTTTTTTCCTCTTTCTGCTTTCTGTTTTATCAGGAAAATTGTGTTAGTAAAAATTCAACTAGACCATGAATGTCATTTTAATATGTGACAGAGTGGAGCGCTTATATCCACCCACGCGTTGTAATTTTGGTGCTGCAAAATCAGCCCAGACATGTTCTTTAATCTCAGAGGTGTCGTAGCACTGTAATGTCTTCCTGATCCTCTCAGGCACCAACGGAGCATTGAGGTGTTGAGGCGGGAAAGGGAAGAGCGTCTCCAGACTTATCGAAGAGCCCGCAGTCTGAGCCCCAGCAAACATCCCCCTCTAACGGAAGCTGCTCCCACACACAGCCGCCGCAAAGAATACAGTCAGCGACTGGGCCAAGAACTCACAGAAGCCACTGGGTGAGACTCCGGGCTGCACAACGTCACAGGACATCAGCAATTTATATCCAAAGGAGAGATTACAAGATGTAAAGTTTTAAGTCCTGGTTTATCTTTTTTGTTTTTTTTAACAAAATCATCTGGTAAACAGTTCAGCAGAGCCTCCAAGAGGAGCGGGACATTGTCCACCTGACATCGAGCAGCTGCTGCGGGACTACAGCCGAGCACGGGAAGAAGCCAAGACAGAGATCGCTAAGGCTCGAGAACGACTTAGAGAGCGGACTGAGCTGGAGAAACAGAGGATACAGCAGCAGACACTCTCCCAGGGAATAAAAGTCAGTTTTCATGTCTATAATTGGCAGAGTCATAATTGCCTTCCTCCTAGTGTAATATGACATTATGGCTCCTTAGCTGTATAGAGCTGCTAGAGAGCCCCTCTAGTGACGTTAACAACCTGTAGGATAACTCCAACGTGGATAATAACATGTAATTAGCAGACGTGGGGTGATGGTTTTTAAATTTTCCCTTTTAAAGTGAATTAGATGTTTGTAGCTGTTTACAAATACATTTATTTTACCAGATTGTAAATGATTGATATGCTGAATCTATATGATCGTATCATCTTTACTACATCACAACAATAAATCTAACCTCTGTTGACTTGATTTTCTTAGGACGACTTAAAGAATCGGACCATAATCAGCAACAGCACTCTGTGTACGGGATCTAGTCTGAGTCTGTCCTCTGGCCCAACGTCGGGTTACAACAGCGGGAACGCTGCTCAGCCACAGCTTTGCAACAGAGCAGTGTTAAATCAGCAGGTTTGCAGGATTCTTTTTCTAGGTTATTTCTGCTTAGAATCACAGGTTCACTTATAATTCTCTGGGTGGCTGTGCTATTTTTCTACTGTAAGATGGAACTCTGGCACTGTTGTCTGTTGACAGATTGTTGGGGTCCGAGGCGAGGGGTTGAAGCTAAGGACACGCCCTCCTGTCTGTGGTTTTCAGAGTGTGCTTACAAAGCAAACATGGCTGTCTGCTCAGGGTAACTACACAACACTCATTTAGAATAATCAGGCAGACTTTTGGTAGTTTTACAGAAATATCCATTATAGAAATAGGTTTAACTTTAAAGAGAAACTTGTAATTAAACAAATAAATGCAGTAATTAAACAGCATATTGAAGATAGAACAAAGTTAACAGAGCCTGGTCTGTAACTGGTGACTTGTGTCTTTATTTCCATACCTGCTGCATTTCCTTTGTTTCAGTTTCCCTTTATTATAAATGTGTTTTATCAGATGTGCGCCTCGAGCCACCTGTTAGCGGCTTTGAGCCATTGTTAACATCCTCTCCGTCGCCTCCTGTCGGTGTGCGTCAGCGCGCTGCTTCCTTCGGCTCCGTCTCCTCCATATCGACAGCCTATCAAGACATCACTTCCACCCTCATCTGTCAGGCTCTGGCTGAGGTAAAGTCAACTGAAAATAGATTATGTTTTTCCCAGGCTTTTCTAATAAAGATCCAGTTTGTAACTGTAAATTTGACAAGTGTTCTATATTTATACGGAACAATAAATCTTGGAGCCACCCCGTCTGGCAAGGAACCAGAAGAGAAAAGCAGACAAACAAGCTTGCACATACACACTCACAGTTGAGGGAAGCTAAGAGAGACCAGTGAACCTAACAATCATTGCTTTGGACACTGAGACGAAGCCGGAGCACCTGGAGAGACCCCACGGATGCACAGGGAAAACACGCAAACTCTATGCAGAACCTTCCTGCTGCAAGGCAACACTGCAGCCAACTGCACCACAGTTCAGCGTGCCAAATCAATCATTAAAACTGTTATAATCAGTATTTAGTTCACAAACTGTGCTTTAAACAATTTCCACTTAGCCATGGTTACAAGTCATAGATTTTAGAGTAGAGCTAATCTAAATGATTCCTGATTCCACAAAAGGAGTGAAATTACCCAATTCCACACTCTGAAAATTAGAACGTTATGTCAGCTGTGTTGTTTTCTTATTTGTTGAACCTACAGATAAGGCCAGACTACTATACAAGCAAGTTAAATATATATATACTAAAATGAAGGAATGTAATCCTGAAAAAAGTCTAACATTTCATAATCAAATCTTTGTGGTAATCTTGAGAAAAACAGTTGGAAAAATAGTTTTCTCTGTGAAATCTTTGAATTAAATAAACTTCAGTAGGTGTTGCCCTCCAGCCTTTTTATTAGCTATTAAATGAAAACTAGTGTTAGGAGTTCAGGGTATGTTCAAGAATTAAGGTTGTTATACCAAATAAAAGTTGCATTAACACTGCATAATGTATTTCAATGTAAATCTGCACCAACTTCAAAGACTTCCCACGTCTCTTTACTGTTTTTTTGAAAATCTAAAACAAAGAAAATAAGACTCTTGAAACGTGGCGCTTCAGATGTTTCTCAGTGAGAAATTCTGTCTCACCAGGTCCGGCTCGCTTCTTTCGGGGATTTGGGCAACCTGCTGACGGGCAAAGCCTCTGCTGGGTGGAGGTCAGCTTCGTCTCCTTTAACATGTTGAAATCCAGTCGAGCTTTTTGTCGGCTTATAATAAGATTCTAACTCACTTCACAAACATCCGGTTAAACTAGCTAATGAATGTACACAGCCTAGTTAACCTTCCTAATGTGTTTGTTATCCAGTCACCAAGGAGAAGAACGAGGAATTCAGGCATTCTACAAGTGCTCCTCCAGTCCCACTGTCCATGGTTTTCTTGGGGCTGGGGAGGTGAAAAGACCCCCAGACAGCTTGTGGAACGTAATCTGCCAGATCTCCAAGAGCCACATGTATAACCAGTCGGTTCGTTCTGTGTGGACACGACCACTAGATGACAGCACTCAACTGGGTGAGACAGTAACTTCCCCCAAACCATTCTGCATCCTCTTATAGTTCTTTAAATTGAAATACCGGTAAATAGAACAGAGGGAACATAATTGTAGCTATCTGATCAAATAAGAGGTCAGCATACTTTACTTAGGTAATTCTGTGCCAAAATAAAGGGTTTACTTTTCAATGAGAGATGTTTACTTATTGTATGATTTTAGACAGCTTTGATACATTAGCATTAAAGTTTTGACAAATAAAGGAATTAAAATGAAGTAAAAAGTAATAAATTAACCCAACATAAGACCACTGTAGGCATTTAGCTTGCAAATAGATTTTTCTTTCTATCAGAAAAAGTATATATGTCTTTCATTTTGGTTTTAGCAGACCTTGCAACTTCCCTTTTCTTACGTCTGCAGCCTTTGACCATGTGTAGTGCAGCGTGGTCTCGTTCATCACCGAGAGGATTGCTGTATCGTGCAACCAAATCTGCTTTTACACCTGCAGTACGAGCTGCTTTTTTTTTTTTCATTCCATTTTCCTCTTGTGTGTTTGATTAACTTCTTCCTCTGCTCTCTTTGTTTTTGCTTGGTGCACGAGGATGCCTCGCAGAAGTGTTCTTATAACTTCAGATTTTGTCACATTACAACCACAAATTTCAGTTCGTTTTATTGAGGCTTTGCGTGATAGACCAACAGAAAGAAATGTGTAATTGAAGTGGGTGGAAACAGCATTTGATCCCCTCCCCAAATGGCATGACTTTTTTGACTAGAATCACTTTAATATCATAAAGGCATCCTTGTTAAATAAATAAGTGAAAAAATAGACTTGTTGTTTGACTGACTTCACTTGTGTTTACTCTGATTAATCTGATCTTTTTTGTTTTTTTGCTTAGTTTACATACTAACAGATCCGTCCGCCTGCCACCTTAGCCAGCCGCGGGACTTCTGCTGCATCAGCACTCAGTCCAAACAGGTAAGCAAGGATGAAAAATCAACCTGTGCAGCCCGGATGATTGCGGCAGCTCTCCCTCGTGCTGAGGGCAGGCGAGCATTGGCAGCGGCCGCACGCTTTAATGTAAGGAGAAAATTCCATTAGCTCAGGTTAGATACCATGCAAGCTGCAGTTCAGCGGCAGCCGTTGGAGTTTTTCCTCGCGCAAAATGTACAACATGCACTTCACAGACACCACAGGCTCACTGAACAGGAAGCGTGAACGACACTGACCCAGAGACTTTTACCGTGTTTACCGTGTCAGCTTTTTGTTACCGTTGTCAGAGTAGAGTTGCCTCTTATCTGATCAAGGGGCTTCACCAAAGGCTGTTTTATTGATGGTTTTCTCTCTCTGCCTTAGGGTGGCCTGCGATTGCTGGCAATGCAGTCAGTGTTTGAGGAGTCTCTCCCTCGCCCCAGTGTCGACGCCATCCGGGGGGAGATGCTGCCCAGCTGCTGGATCCTGCAGCCAGTTAAACGGGGGGGACAGGAGATGACAAGAGTCCTTTACCTGCTACAGGTCAGACATGATTGTCATTTACTGGTACATACGCCTCCTTGCGTAGGTATTCATTACTCTTAAACGTTTGACTTTTCAGCCAACAACAATTGCAAACGTTTTTGGTTTAAACAGGGATTTTATGTGAGAGACCAACAAGGTAGTGCGTAGCTGTGATGTGAAAGGGATGTGTAGTTTTCAAAATGTAAAAAACCTGAAAAGTGTGGCGTGCATCCACATACAGCCCCTTTGACTCGGATGTCCCTAAATAAATTCTAGTGCAACTAATTGCCTTCAGTAGTTACCTAATTACTACATTGAGTCCGCTTTTGTGTAGTTTTGTCAGCTGTTTAGTGACAGCATCAATGGTGAGGAAGGGAAAATCAATCACTGTGACACTTACGGTCAGTGCCAGATGACCAGTCCACAGGCATACCAGGCAATTCCTGATGGGCTGATGCACATATTTTGGTCCATTCAGGGCTGTAATAATTTAACAAAGATACTATTGGATATTTATCAACACCGGCAGCCCATTGGCTGTTTCCTCAAAGGACATTTGGGTTAATCCAATAAGATCTTTCAGCCCTCCTCAGTCCTGCCCATCACTGACTGCAGCGCCTTCTCTGTTCTGCCGTACTCAGAAGCTTCTCTCTGCTGCTCTTCCAGTCACTGTCTGACACGGAGAGAGGACAAAAGGTAACAAAACCAATAGCTTTTTGGATATATTTCAGATTTAAAGTTTAACATGAGTAGCAGACTACAGTTTAACAGCTAATTAACCGCCTAATAACAGAAGTTTCAATTGACTGTGAGTAGTGCCTTTTTTCCAACAAAACTATATTGAAGTTAGTTTCAGGTTTTAAATTTGACTGACAACCATCCCGGTTTTACAGAGACTGTTTTTTTGGGTTTTATTGTTTAGACATCGATACAGTTTTGATCAGCTCTTTCTGTATGTGTGGTTTAGAGACGTTCAAAAAATTACCTAAGAAAGGACGAAAATATCAGCAACTTTCACGTTATGTGAGTTGGTCACACCAAGCTAACAGGATGATTAGACAATGCTGATTACTTTTTATATTTAATATGATTATTTTAATGAAAAACATGGATTTTAAAATTGATTTTACATCGTGCATCTCAGTCAGAATTAAATTTTTACATTTTATTTTTAGATGCTTATATTTTTCTTTGGTGAAGAAAGTATCGAATATGTTGTTCTACTTTTACTGGTACTAGATGCCGTTTTTTTCCAAACGCCCATAAGCGCCGAACCTATTTTATGCCTAAACGCAATATATCCTCTCAACTAATCAGGATTCAGTGAACATTCTACGCTATGTTTCCATAGAGTGTTAAAGCGAGCAAGCGGTGGGCTGACCTGAAACCTGAGGTACTTCCAAAGCAGACCTCTGTCAAGGCTGCAAAAAAGAGAGATGTGCTGGCACTACTAGAAGCAATAGGTGTGTCTGATCCTCCCCATTTTCTCAGGAGAGTCCTGAACTTCAGTTCCCCTCCCGAAAATCACCCAGAGCCAACATTCTCCCGAATTTCTCCCAAATTTTTCTGGATATCTGACAGCGTCCCTTTTCATGTACACTTCCTGTTTCTTATATCAGAGGGATGGAGAATAAAATCTGTTACATTTTTATTTTGCCAAGGAAGGTGCTATGAGGTGCACTTTCCTCATTTCAGTTTTGAAAATCCATCACCTGTTGGTGTAATTCACCGTTTTGAATCCAAAATAGGTTAACGGCGTGATTTGTATGTCTGATGAGGGAAACAATCAGTTGTAATTAGTGACGCGCAAAAGCTGTAGTATCAGTTACTTTTTAAATCTTCCAAGATATTTAGGATTAAAAACTCTTTGAACCAACCTCAAGTCTAGTTTCCTTTCCTTTCGAATGCCCGATGGTAACTTCAGAAGTGGATCAAGGTTTTTTCTTCCATCTCTTTGAGCCCGATCGTGCTTGTGTTTCGGCAGAAAACAAAGTTACAGTAATATCAACAAACTCAATGCTGCGCTGCTACCAAAGTAAGAAAAAATACTTCTCCCTACACAGAGACTTCTATGAGTTTTTAGAATGATTAATAAGCGACTATTCCTACTGCTGAGAAGGGATGTATCCTGGAGGTTAATAAAGAGGAGCTAAAGGGGGCCAGGGTGGGTCTGGGACTGTAGCACCTTCGCCCTTTTCAATGTCTCCCTAATTCTGAGGCCTCAATGTTGGTAAGTATGCTGACAATGCAGGCCTGGGTGATGAAGAGTGATCTATCCTACTGGAACTCTCTCTCTGATATTGGATGAATTTTGTAGTGCTTTGAAAAAAATATGGATTTTTAGTGTTTTGAGGAAAAAATTAAATTAACTTTGAATTTATCATCAACAATATTGTTGTTTGATTTAATAATTATTGTTCAACATATTCTAACTGAGGCAAAAAAGAAAATGCCAGGATAAATTGAATATTCACAAAATGTGTGGGTCTAGGTAAAAAAAATAAATTTTCCTGAAAACTATTGAAATTGATTTATAGCGTTTTGCAAAAGAGCTCTTCATATGCTCTTACCGAAGGCATAATTGTCTATTTTTATAAACCGTATCTTCTATAAAACATTGAAAAGACCTTTAACAGTGTTTCTTTGACAAGCAATCTCACTTCAAATTGGAGATTGTGACACGATTAACAACTCGGTGAGTAGTAGTGTAGGCTGCTGTGCTTTTTAAAGAATAGATTTTTTTTAAAACATTACAACATGCACATATATCTTCTTAAATGCGGTGTACTCTCCTAATTTTGCAAATGATTATGGTGGACCGTCATGGCCAAAAAAAATTCACTTGGTCCTACTCCAGCCAGAGATCCACAGCTCAGATAAATCTAACAGAAAACTTCTTGCCACACAGCAGCCTGTACACACTATCTGCAAACCGCAAACTATTTGAGAATAGGTCAGAGCAACCATCCAGCAGGAGACTGGCTTTAAACATACTAGTAATATCATTTTTGGGAAAAATATTCAGAATTAATATCAAACACTGCTTTTGTCAAACTGCCATGAGGTTTAAATAATTTTGTAGTCCATGATCTCTTACAGATTATTCATAAAATACTTGGCACTTAATATTGTAGGAATTTAGTAAAAGCCAGGAAACAAGAGTGCCCATCTTGGCTTTTTTTAGGAGGACACTCAAGATGTGATATTGACTTTTAGTGCTGATCTACAGCGCAGTGAGTTTATAGCTCCCGATTGGCAGGGCTCTCACGATTAATGAAATTAGTTTCATTGAGCAGAGCCTCATGGATTGGTTTCATGTAATTGCTGCCAAAGTTTAAATTTAAAGCTGTAGCAGCTGGTTCAGACACAGCATAGTTGATGAGTTTATGTCTTTAAAAAAACAAACAATTCCATTGCCAGAAACTTATCTGTAAATTCACTGATGCTTTTATTTGTGAATGCAGTTGTCAACATTGTGTGGTTTGCTTCTTGAATAGGTGGACCTCGGAACGCCATCTTTTCCGCAGCGACTCCTGAATACGGTTGCCAGGAGACAGGCAGCTGTCATCGCCGACCTCAACGGTTTCCTCACGTCGTAAAACCTCGCCAGCCATGAGCTGAGCATGGAGTTATACATGTGAATTTGCACCTGGATCTTTTTTTTACTTGACTTCTTTATTTCAAAAAAAGCACTGTCTTGTTCCAGACAAAAAGTTGTAGCAGCTTTTTTTTCTCTTTTTTTTCTTTTAAAATAATATGTAGATGTTTTTATATTTGTACATGAATGCTTTGAACAATCTGTTTTACCAAAGATGCATCAGATTTTTAGGCTTAAAACTGTTTAATGTTTTCTGGAGATCAAAATTACACCATAAAGTTACTTAGAAACAGCTACAGTTTTAACAGTGTTGTAGGTTCAAATGAAATTGTAAAGGAGCTTAGAGAGCAGTTACTCATATTCACATTTATTTGATATGCACTGGGTATCGCATGCAATTTTTGTGTTTTATTTATTCAGCATTGATAATTGATTGGTAGACAAAGCTGTTTTTTTACATATCTCAGCACAAATGCTAATGCTTCGACATGTGCCTGTTAGGGGGAAAAATTAACCAAAGGAATCTTCACCTAAACATTTCCTCTGAAATTAGCATTTCCAATAGGCAAAGCATATGTTTTCCATCATCAACCTTCATTTTACTTAGGAATTGATTTAGAATGCTTTTCTGCATTTCTTTAGCAGAAATTGAAGAGCACATGTATGCCTGGTGTTAGATAGCAACACTACACAGTTAACAGGCAAACACCTCCTGGAGGAATGAAAGGAAATAATTTTACCACTCTGGAGCTTTCAAATGTAATGTGTTTATCTGTATGAGCACTGGAAATGTTAACCGGCTCTCTGTTGGAAACTACAAAGAAAACCCTCAGTAGTTGATAGACAGAGTTGGAAACTGACGAACGATTTGAAAGTAACAAATTTGAGCAACATTGTGAGCATACAAACATTAAACTGAGAAACCCTTGCGCTTGAAGCCAGCCACTGAGGCCTGTAATATGCCGACAGGCTTCAGAAACGGGGCTCTCATTTTTTTATTTATTTTTTTTACTCTATCATCTCTGCAAGAAGGACGTTTTTCTATTACCCCCACATTTGTTCCTAAATGTGTTTTATAGTTGCATTGCTCTTTTGATAAGCATAGCACAGTGCTGTGTTTTACAGCTGCATGTACGAGTAGATGTTACACATTTGTTAACATTCCAGACGAACAGGTGACTTTGTGTGGCCTTTTAGCCAATCAGAGACTGCAGCAGGGTCAGATGTGTCCAGATGTGAAGCCATAATATTTCATTTACAATTCAGGAAGCTTTCTCGGCTCACAGTCTCACAGCAACCAAAGAGTGACGAGTGAAGTGAAGGAACTCAGAGAATTTGTTCTAAAATTGATTTTTATGCATAAATATTTTTTGTATTTAGACGCTCTGTTGTACAGGTATTTTGCAATGAATGTGAGGCCTTTTGTCACTAATGATCTGTTATTATTACCTGTTATCTGACAGTTTTTGTACTCCAGCAATAAATATTTATATTTACTGAAGTAAGTGTTGTGTCAAAATCTTAGATCACTTTGCTACAATTAAATGTATTTATTTTATGTCATTGTTTTATTTAATTCATGCTTATTTATTTTATTGTATACATTCTATGATAATTTGACGTTTTTGTTTTTTTTCCAAAAATCATTTTAGTCGGCTGGTTTATTGGAATGGACCCAAATTTCAAACTGATGCCATACATCTTCAGTTTGGCTAAGGTTGAGCAACCTCAGAAGGTTTATAGTAAAGCTGTCATTACGGTGGTGGAAGCATGATGCTGAGGGTCTGTTTGCTGCCAGAAGAATTGATCCATTGCATGATGTGATTGACAGAGTAAAGAAATTTGATGCAAAAATTGTCAAGCACTGTTTCTGTACGGCTTTAGGAGGCAATCATGTAACTCCTGGAAGGATCCTGACCTTAACACGTATGTAAAAGTTTTGGACTAAGTTTGAAAGCGGATCTACAGTATGCAACCATCTAATTCTGCCAAGTTGTCAAATGTGCAGCCAGAATTATCAACTAAAATTGTTGAGGGATCCTTAAAGCATTAACCAAATGTTATTCATTCATGTCCTTCATTTTCAGCATTCAATCTCTTCTGGTAGGAGTCTGTTTAGCATTCCTTCGCTTGAGAATATTTACCCTTTAGGCCTTGCGAATGTTTTCCAAATCTTTTGTCTTCAGGTCACCATACAGATTTTCTGTTTAACTCCTGATTCTGAAACATTCTAGCTGACATTCGAAGGTTTTTGGACCATAATAGATTATTTGGACCTTTCCATTACTTCACTTGTCTTGAACAAATCTCCAATACTAACTGAAGCGGAATGGACCCAGAGATGAAGTCAGGAAAAGTTCCCCGAGCATTGTCTTAAAGTTTTTTTGTCAAACAAATAAGAAGTTCTGAAAAGTCATAAGGTTGGGTTCTTTGGCCCATGACACATTTTTCAAAAGGTTTTGAAACATTTTAGGTAGGCATGTAAGAAAATATTTTGCAATATTTTATGCCACAATATTGTATTGATAAAGCAACATATCGGTCTTTATTTTTATTTCCTTTTTAGATCTTTAATCATGTTATTTTTATAGGAAAATTTAAAGTATAACCACTAGTTGGTCGCTGTTTTCGCCTTCCTCATTCCAGTGAATCAACCAGATTAGAACTGGGTATTAAATCAAATTTCCAGAATCAATTTGATTCTGATTCTCAAGATTTAGAATTTATTATCCAGATCCAATCAGTTCCGATTCAATTCAATCTTTTCAAAAAAATTTATTGATATAGGTTTGTTCTTTTATAAAAGTGTTTTGAGCTGTTATCTTTTTTACATAGCTGTAATTTAATGACGCAACACTGGTTGAGTTAAGCCTAGTTCACATGGCAGGATATTTATAGCAATTTTAATCCCGATTTTGGCCTTCCAACAACCCACAATAATCGGGATGGCTCTAAGATAATGTTAACCGATATTCCTGCCATGTGTGGTCTTGTAAGAGCAATCAAATGCCCTTGCAAGGACGTCAGGATCACAAATACGGGGATATCAAACATGTTGGATTGTCTTGGCCCGATATCACAGTGTGTGTGGTGTGTTCTGAGCACAAACAAGCAAGCAGCCCGCTGAATGTGACGTGTGGCCAATCAGAAAGTGAGACAGGCAGGAATGCGCCTTTGAAGCGTCTAGCTATTTCAAAGTGTCGGCTCACTTGACCACAGTCCACAAATGCATTGAAATACAGATCAGTCAGGGCAAAGTGTGTGATGTAGTGAAAAAATATATAACAAATTCACCTCCATATCTAAGCAAGTAGAGCTCCATTCTTTTATCCCAAAAAAGTTGTACATATATCGTGTGTCATTTGTGAATATATTCTGCAAGCTGAGCTAACAAAATTATGAACAAGTAATTAAAAATGTGAAGAAAGGAGGAAAATATTCAATCGATCCTGCTCCAGCTGCTTAGTTGGATGAAATGCGACATGAGCGGTCAGACTGCAGAGGCTTTTTTAAAACATTGAATATATCTCTGAATTTATAAAAAAAAAAAAAAAAAAAGATAAATACAGTATCGAAATTGTGCTATTCAGACTGTCCAAAAAAATTCTCATATGGGCAGAAATGCCAGATTTGATGCACACTTGGCTCCAGTGTGAATATCTGTAAAATAGGATGTCTCATATTTTAACACAAACCAAAATCCCAGCTGGAAGACCATGAATGCTATATATTTATTACTTTGTTGTGTCACTGTGTGGGTCATATCCGCATTGATATGTAAATAACCACAAGGGGTACAGGCGAAATGTGTTTTTTCAAATTGGAGCGGAGCAGCAAGACCCCTAGAACTGTACATTGAAGAACATGCTTATTGACTGACACTGCAAAATAGCACAGAATTAATTATTTGTTTATTTTATTTTCAATTCAGTATGAACTTATTTTCTGGGTGCGTAGCACAGGTTTTCTGTGGCCGACGGGTGTGTCAGCAGTCCGGAGTTGTGTACGGGAGCAGCTCAGATGGAACGGTTTATGTGTGGTGTCTCTCCACAGACACCACACATGGTAGGAGCACAACAGAAATATTCTGGATTATTTTATTTTTTTTATCACCGTATGTGCGGAACCTCTTCCAAAAAATTTTTAAATCCTTCAGTGTGAACCATGCTTAACAGTTTACGGGGAAAACTGTATTAACCCTTTCAGACACAAGCCTCAAAATAGCTCTCTGGACTTTTCCTTCCAATTTTAGCTGTAACAAAGGGCAGACAATGTTCAACAATTAAATAGATATTTAGACTTGCAAATCAATTGTTTGATTTTTATAAGAATTGATTCAGAATCGATATATTTTTTTTTTTTTTGTATTCAACACAGCACTAAACCAGACGTAATAAAACCCTGTTGTGTTAAAGGGGAAGTACTGTTTTATTCCACCTGGACTTTATTTATAGAATGCATTATGCTTATTTACTCACCCAGGCAAGTTTGGAGCCACTTGGAGTCCTTTGGGATAAGTTTATATCCATTTGCAATCAGGGTATATCCATATTATGGGAGTTAACTGCAGCCTCTAAATAAGGCATTATCTGCCTCAAAACTCCTAACTCCTATTTCACCACTTCTTTTTGATATCGCTACTGCTATTCCCCTCTCTGTTTGGAGCACTTGAGGTGCTTTGTTGTGTCCTCTGCGCTGTGTTGTGGCAGTAAACACTGACCCAAGGATGAGAGAGAATTCCGTTAAAGTTTGGAGGTTTTATTACAATTCGGATTGATCAATCAAAAGGACAGCATCACATCACAGAAAATGCAGAATACTGACTTGTCTCAATTTTACAACAACAAGCTTATATTATTTCTAGTAACCTTGCGTCTATCTATTCTACTGATAAAGTATGACTCTCAGGGTGAGAGTAACAGACTTGACGGCCTCTTTCTCTTTGATTAGAAACCTGTGAACTTTGTAGACCTATAAGGATGCCCAGGCCGAAGAGCCATCTCAATAGTAACGCAGGATGTGGTTTATCATTATCAAAACACTCTGACCATGACTTGGGTGAAAGCGTCACTCAATAAGACTAACATTCAAACTAATACTACAACATTAAGTAAACATGCGTCACAGGTAATTACAAAGTACAGATAATTCATAACACTAAATTTTTCCACCACAGCTGTTTTACAGGCTTTTAATCCAACCGATTCCAACGTACACAAACCAGCGATTCAGCCCCGGCCCCAGAACCATATTGGTTGATTGGATTGTCCCAAATATCTGCACATACATATGCTTACTGCACTTAATCTATATGGTCTACTATTACTTGGACAAGCAGGTTAGCGCTTGAACTGACAGCACATCATGCAGTTGGGGAGAAGTAGGATAGAAAGTAGGAACAGACCCTAATAATGTCCTCCAACAGCCTAGCCTAAAGCAGCATAGCTACTAACATTAACCTGTCTCCTAGATACTAGGAGACCTAGCTACTAACACTTTCTACTTGGCTTACATTAATCTATCTCTACCTAGCTACTCTACCTCTTCTTATCTCTTCCTAGCTTTTGACACTCTACCTTGCTACTAACATTAACCTGTCTCTTCCTAGCTACCTGTCTAACCTGTCTCTAACTGCCTATTAACATATCTCTAACAGTAAGCTTTGTGAAAGAGGAAAGTTTTAAGCCTAGTTTTAAAGATATACAAATTGTCTGCTTCACGAACCAACCCTGGGAGCTGGTTCCATAGGAGGGGAGCCTGATAGCTGAAAGATCTGCCACCCATTCTACTTTTAGAAATCCTAGGAACTACCAGTAAACCTGCAGTCTGAGAGCGAAGGGCTCTGCCAGGAACATATGGAACAATCAGGTCTCTTATGTATGATTGAGCTAGATTATTAAGAGCTTTATATGTCAGAAGGAGGATCTTGAATTCCATTCTAGATCTCACAAAACCAGTGTAACGCTTAACGAGTCCCAGACGCGATACGTCTTACCAACGCAGTCTCCTCCAGTCCTCCAGCTTTCTCTTAGTCTCTTCCTACAGTAGATGCTCCTGACCCGCCCTGCTTGACGACCCTGACTAAGATGGCATTGCAGTGACGGAAAGTTCTCCACGTCCTGCAACAAACTTCTGCATCAGTTCTGTTGCTCTTTCTGCGTCTCTGTTCTGTATCTCTGTTCTGTATCTCCAAACCACAGACGGTCTCGGCAGATGACCGCTTGTGCTGAGCCTGGTTCTGCCGGAGGTTTCTTCCTGTTAAAAGGGAGTTTTTCCTTTCCACTGTCGCTTCATGCTTGCTCAGTGTGAGGGATTGCTGAGAATTACACGACGCAATCTTCTGTGGTTCTCTAATTTCTACATTAATAACTCTTCTTGTAAAGTGCCTTGAGATGACATCTGTTGTGAAACGGCGCTATATAAATAAACTGAATTGAATTGACAAGCACACATTTCAGTTAATATACATGTGAAAACCAGTTGTACAACCAACAGGAATCACAATATCACACCAAAAATCATTACCACTCTGACAGCCAATGGGAGTGCAAGGAGGTATGGACAGGGGGGCATTGCCCCCCTAATTGAACCCCTGATGCCAGGCCTGCGGATATTTCAGTGATGTTGCAGCTGTCGGCATTACAGCTGTAGTCTGCGTAGGTTACAGAGATGGGGCCTATGAAAGCTGAAAGTAGTCCACTCTGTCATTTTGTTTGTGCAATTTGCAAACACACAAAGGCATAACATGTTGATGTTTGCAGTAGCAAGTTCTGTCTAACTTACCGCCGTCAAGCACAGAGTGAATGTGATGCTAAGACTACAACTGGTATGGCACGTGACAGTGACGTCAATGAAATTGCGTGTTTATGTAGTTTGATTAAAATCCAGTAAAACACCCCGCAAGACAATGCAACAAGACGCTACGAACTCATAGGGGAATTGTGCTAGGGATTTATAACAACACACTGGTAAAATGAAGGAGTTTTGTGGCAGATAATGCCTTATTTAGAGGCTACACTTGCCATGCCCCCAGGACTCCCATTATATGGATATACGTTGATTGTGGATGGATATAAACTTCTCCCGAAGGACTCCAAGTGGCTCCAAACTTCTCTGGGTAGGTAAATGAACCCAATAGATGCTATAAATAAGGTGCGGGTTACAAAATACAGTACTTCCCCTTTAAAAATGAAAAAGGTTGGAGTGTTTAGAATGCTGTGTCAGTTCTTCTATGGTTAAATTAAGTTTGAAAAATCACAACATCAATCATAGTATCCCAGTATATCTTTTCTCCTTGTATTGTGATACATATTGTATCACCATAAACTTGCCAATACACCTGTCTAATTTTGGGCAGCCATCATTTACATACTGTAAATATGTTTTCTTCTTTAAAAATTGGTTATTTTCTGTTTCCTGTTCTATTTGTATATGTGTTTTTTTGCTGCTGTTATGACCAAATTTCCCCTTGTGGGACAATTAAAGGATTATTATATTCTCCTAGAATACTATAGTATTCTAGTTCAGATTTATGGAAAACACTAGATTATTGTAGCATGTAGTTGTTGGAAAATCCAGTCTCTTCTTCAGTAATACTGGAGCCGTTGGTAGTTTTTACCTTAATCTCCTGCTATGTCGTATGTATAAAACTGTGGATTTTTTTCTTCAACCCTGCTTCTGACTTATACCTTTGTACAATTTTGATCTTTTGTAATCTGTCTGGAGACTTTTGTTAAAGGAGGCAAATATCAAGAAAATTCTCAATGGTCAACCAACATTTTAAAGTAGAATAAGACAGACCAAGTTAACTTTTTAAGTTATTTTAACCTGACATTTTATAAGGATTCTGTGCACTTTCGAGGGCCACAGGATATTTATGCTTGAATGTGTAGATTAAAACGTGCACTCAGATATATGTTTTTAAATCAATGAATTCAGTTACACTCATAATAAACTCAGATAACTAATACAATTTTCAAATACAAAGTGAAGATGAGCGTAAACATCTAACTCAACCTTCTATTACTTACTTATTTTAGTTTATTGATAAATTAAACTCTTCTGCTTGACACATTACTGGGTTAGCCTAATGTTGCCCTGATGCTCCCCGTTGGATCAGGGATAGCGGTGAAGGTGACATTTTTTGTGAGTCTCTCAGAATGGGTGGGTAGGTGATGTGTGCGGGCGATTAGAGTCCGACCTGGGCTGGGTTGTAGTGGGAGGAGTGGGGGGGGGTTACTGAGGAGATCAGAAGTGCCTCTGCCATTTACAGTCACCAGCTCTTGTCAGGAATGTCCGTCCCCCGCTCGCACAGATCATGTCCTACATGCGCCGACTTTATTTTTAACCCGGCTGGGTGGGTCAGTCGCTGGCTTTCGGAATGACCGTGGAGCGCGCGGTGCCTTCAGCCCCTCTCCCTATAGTCCCCCGTGCAGGACCTCGTCCTCCTCTCCCTCCTCCTCCTCGCGCAGTGGACACCTTCGCACGCGCTGACCTGCAACCCGCCGCTTCAATTGGATTATAATTGCTTTATTGACAGGGAGAAAAACTTGAAGAAACACGCTCAGAGAGGACTAAAACCACTGCAATAAAGTAAGTAAACATAAACCAGAGCTAATTCACGCTTGTTCATCAGCTGTGTTCATTTAAATTACTGTTTTTGTCCTCAACACAACTAAACCACCGCTTACTAAATAGTTGGTTTTCCTGTTAGAACTGCTATAGCTGTCAGCCAAGTTTTTACTTGAACCACCTGTTGGTTGTCGCCATGTTTAGTGTCCGCTGTTAAAAAGAAAAGAAAAAAATATATAGATAAATTATTTAAAAACAGGTATTTTTCATTTTTATATTGGTTTTAAAGCCAGACTCGTTTTCTTTTTGTCACTAAATTAATATTTTAACGTTCAGTTTTAAGTTTGTTATCTGGTGCTGCAAAGAAGAAGAAGAAAAAAAGGGCTGCAGCAGAGTGCGGTGATAAAACTGCGCAAAACTTGGTGCGGCCTTTCAAGACGTCATTCACAACTGAAGAAATAAACATACATTTACAATTACTTAATAAGGTTAGAGTAAAACAACTTGAAATCGTAACTACATTGACTTTAACAACAAAAATTGTAATTACATAAAATAAACTTAATTCCTCAGATTTTTCTTTATTTTTTTTTATTTTTATTTTTTTTTACAAATTTGGGTTGATACAGTTGCTTAAAAGTGGTCTACACCAGATATTCAAAAGTACAAGTCAGGTCAACTAGAGTTTAACAGTAGCTTTTGTATGTAGTTTAAAGCCCCTTATATTCAGTTATCTAAAAATATAACTTAACTGTGTTCAATTATATTAAACTATATTTTTATATTCAGAGATAGATATAATAGTTGATAGGGCAAACTTAGGACAGTTTTTACTTTTAACAGGGGACAAAGCAGATCAACAAAATAAAAGCCAAAGCCATCCTGTGGAAATTGCCACAAAGGGGAAAGGTCAACAGTTATGTCAAAGTTTATTCTTTCCTTTTTCTTCATTCTCATTCTAACATCTTACTTTCTTATTCTCGGCATTTATATAAGTTCAAAGCCTGTGATAAGAACTTTATACAAGATTATTCTTCCTTTTTATCCATTTTGACTTAAATTTCCTAATCGAATTCTAAAAAATACATAAAAACTTTTCACCAGTGATCTATCCATACATCTCTTGGTTTGTGTTTTTTTATGTTTATCATGAAGCAAGGTTTACAACTATTCGCCTGTTTGTTATCCTAAGTCTTCTGATTCTAGAGGCTGATGTTATCACGTGAGTCTGAAAACCCTAAGTGAAGAGAAGTACCATTGCTGTACACTAGGTAATGCTTACATAACGTGGACAACTTTACTTTTTTAATGTCTCTTTTCATCTTTTCTCACTAAATACACCTCAAGTTATGTGCTTGTTACTTTTTATGGGAAACACTTTACTGGAAAAAAAACTCAAACAGGAGTTGCTTCTCATTGCCCTAAAAAGGACATGTGTGAGCGTGTTGCTCCGTCTGGACTAGCAGAGGCTTTAGCGTAAACACTCTCCAGTAATAATTTACCATTGATTCCTTTTACCCGTCTCCCAAGATCGAGTTCTCTTTTGCCACAGTCAAATTAATACTGACCACAGCTTAAGACTTTCTTTAACAGTTTATGTACATATCACTACAAAGCTAGGATTCGTGCTTACGAATCCTAGCTTTGTCCTCTGAACGTCTCTGTTTCTGAGCTCAGGTTTGCCTTTGTTTGTTCCACGAGCAGCAAAGTAACACAGCTCAGCTTTGTTTTCACTCTCCACTCGACCACAAGCCTCATTCTGATCAGTAAATAACCCCCCTCCCCTTCCCGCTACAACTTCTCAGACATGCCCACCCTGCTGGTCACTTGTCTTTAGCCACACCCATTCATCACTCTCTTCTTCAATCGAAATCCAACTCTGTGCTGCTCACCACAATGCGTTATTTTCCCCCAGAAGCAGTCTAATGTGGTTTTTCTGCTCAGTTTGCATTTTAGGCATCTGTATACAGCTCCAAGAGTAGTGTTTTTATTTTTTTTACAAGCTCAGGTTCAGATCAGGTGCTACCTTTCCCTTTGCATCAAGGCTATTTTAGAAAAAAAGGACAGAAATAGATAAAGTTACAATACATTCCAGTGAGTCCTAAGGATGAAAAACAAATTTGTGTATGCTTTTTTTGTTTGTTCCTAATAATTATTGGATGTTGTCGTTATAAAAATTCGAATATGTGTTTTAATTTCTATGCTCCAAAAAAATTGAACAACGGACTTCAAGGTCAGTCAGAAAGATTCCTGTTGGCCTTTTTTATCGCCTGTCTTAACATTTCCTAACTTTGGAGGAATTATCCAAAGCCTCTGACTGGAACACTGTGCAGCTCCAAAACCAGACATCTGCACAATTTTGTTTCATTGCTTTTCTTAGTAATGGCTAATAATAGCTTCAGAAAAAGTTCTCTGTGTCAGCTGCCTCATATTTATGCAAACATAACTGTTAAATGAGTTTATTCATTAAGGAACGAGTGATATTTACTTTCGTGTTGTAAAACTGAGAAATTTGTGGAATCTTTTGGTTTGGATTAACAGATATGATCCTTCTTTCATCGTAAATAATTTAGCCTTTTTAAAACTAAATTTCAGTACGTTTTATGAATTTGGTAATCCTGCATTTTTATCAGCTTCTGTGAGTTTGCTCCTAAATACTAGGTCAGGTTTTTAACCCTGAAAATGGGTTGAGATGCCTGACAGTAGAGTTGGTGTGGCACGCAAATATATTCAAACAAAATTACCGTAATCAGGAGCAACATTAACTTTCTGAACAGGTTTGAATAAACCAATATTGTTTTCACTTGATTAATTAAAAGCAGCTCTACTCATGAGCAACTGAAAGAGCTAAACCCAGAAAGTTAGTTTCTTTCTGCAGAAAATAGTCTTGAGATTTACCATGAACAATATGAGCCAAGTGACTGCTGTGTTTTAGTGTGAATCTGTGTCTAAATTCTTTCTGTGGGCCTCATGGTTGATCATCTATGCCTCTGTTATTGTTTTAAGCTTGGTTTTAGTTGCCTTCCTTTTATTTTAAATGTAAAAATATAATTTGGAGATTGGTGCCCTCTCCATTGAACTACACCTAGATTCTAATGGAAGCACGTAGACAGAGTTTTGTTGTAAAGCAGAGACAAACACAAGCATGAGGTTGCAGCTTCATTGACACTTAATTTACACAAGCAAATAATTTGTTAGCCGATGTGTTTATACACAGCCAGGATTTTTACGTAAGAGGAACACAAACCTCATAACGCTTTGAGACACCATTTAAAAACGATCTGGAAACCTTTTCTGCTGAAATTCTTGTTGTTTGGCCTTTCTGGAAGAAAAACAATATGCAACTAGAAGAACTTTTTAAAAATGTTCTACAGAAAACAGAAGAGACACAAATGTTTTGAACTCAAGCTATAACTAGACTGATTAAACTAAAAAGGGTGAACTGGCTTACCCCTAATTGAGTGGCTAAGAATAATAATCCAAAATCTGAATTACTGTATTTTGGATCAAATAAATAAGTGGGTACAGAATCAGATAGTGAAAGGGTGAATGCTTTTTATCTTTAGTTAAATTCCACAATGAAATTATCCAGAAATAAAAGCAAATCTAGGCAAGGCAAGTGTATTTGTAGAGCACAATTCATACACAAGGCAATTCAAAGTGCTTCACAGTTGCATAAATTAAGAAAACAGAAAAAAAACCCCATCAACTTAAAAAATTATTAATTACAATAAAAAAAGCAGGAGTGCAGATAAAATACTTTCAATTGTCATATGCACGGGTAAAAATAACATTTTTTTTTCAGCCTGGATTTAAATATCTAAATGTTGAAATTTTTTTTCAAGCTGCTCAATTTGGATTAAAAGTTAATACTTTCTATATAACACTGTCTAAACATTGCCTTTTTATACTGACCTTCTGTGGAGTTCTTTGATCAAAGTTTAGGTAAATGCATCATGGCTAGCTCTACCTTGTTCTAGCTACATGGCGCATAAAAGATTAATTTTTTCCGAAGTAAAAAAGCCAACTCATTTTCTATTGCGGACCAAAGTCTATAACACCAACCACTGACATCAACATTGTTATACACCATCATTTTACCATCCAACCACTCTTTATTCTTAGTGACTTTTCTCCAAGCCAACAAACTGAGCTAGTATTGTCTCAATGCTTGGTTAAAACCGTCCCAACAACCTAAATCCAGTGTTTGGTTAAAAACCCCAAAAAACAACAGAAGGGTTTAGTGTGTTGTGATTATTAGAAATGTTTATAAAAACCAAAAACAAGAAAAAAAAATCATCTGTGGTTTAAAGAACATGTTTTACATTATCTTAAATGTAATAATAAGGTGAAAATAAACAAGTACAATGTACAGTAGTTGTGATAGAATGACTAAGCTGGCATTTATAAGGACTGCGGGCATCATGATATCCAGATGCTGGTGGTACACAGTTATCTTACTCAGCATTATTTTTTTGGAGTTTTTCCTATTTTCCTGCTGACAGGATAAACTATTGTTAGCAGGCAGGTGTGTTAGGGCTCTTCATCCTCAAGGACACCAGCAGGAGAGCTCTCGCTGGTCTCAGTTAACTCCTGGCCCTTTTACTTTCTCTATACACCTCCCAAATGGAGCTACAACAGGGATCTCTGTGCGGAAAGCGCGCCTCGGAAAACACACTTAATTTGCGGCTATTAGTGTTTACCAGCTAAGTGGAGTCAGTCTTCAGACAAGATTAGAGACGTATATGTTTGGGCACAGCTGACAGGTTGGGGATGGGAGTTTGAGCGGCGTGTAAAGAGGTTTTTACGCTGTAGCTCTGGCTAAGTAATGTGTGTGGTGGTGATAAGGGGATCCCCTGGTGGTGGGTGGAGCGTCCCTGTGCTGATAAGAGGCCTCTGCAGAGGACTGATACCGAGCAAAAGGAGGGAGACCTGTAGAATGGCATCATTGTCGAGGACTGAGGGCCTCTTCTCTGAATATAGCGAACAGACATCCGTGTTCATCGAATTGGGACTTCAGCAAAAAGTAACTCTAGTGATTGTTTGTAATGATTTGTTTAACATACAAACACCAGCATCTGTAGCATTTCAGACACATTTATTGTATCAATAACAATAATGTATTCATATAGCAGGGATTTTGTTGATTCTAGATTTCTTGTTCTCAGTTTATGTTGCCTTGCAAAAGCATTCGTTCCCATTTAACCTTTTCACATCACAACCAGCCCTCGGCGGGTTTTAATCAGAATTTTGTTTGTTAGAAAACAGAAACTGATTCTAAAAATAAAATAAGGAAAATGATACAGGTTTTAGACAGTTTTCTGCAAGTGAAAACTTGAAAAGCGTTGCATGATAATCCAGTCCACTCTCCTGTGTCAAACATTGTTGCAGGTTCAGCTGCAACTCTTCTCAGGAATGCCTGTACCAGCTCTGCAAGACTAGAGGCCAAAATTCTACTTTGCTAAATCACTCAATCTCAGTCAGATTGGATGGAGAGTATATTTGGCATCTGTTGCCATGTCCTGCCAAAGATTCTAATATGGATGGAAGTGTGAACTTTGACTGGGCCATCGCACAAACACTCCGATCTGACTCATTTCATCCTAGCTGGAAGAAGGGAAAACTTTTTGCAGTCTCAAAGAGGTTCATCCAATGAACTCTGACCAACTTGCATGTGTCTGCTAAAAGGCATCCCCCACAGTATGATACTGCCATCACCTTGTTTCACTGTGTGGTTGATTTGTTCAGAGTGATGCTTGGTAGTCTTTCTCAGCACATAATCTTGTCTCAAAAATGGCCCTCCCTTAAAGGTCATATTTGTGGAGGGCTCAACTATTATTTATCATGTAAGATGAATCTCTTACCTGGGCTACAGTATAGATCTCTGCATCTCTTCCATATTTCCCATGACCCTCTTGGCTTCTTCTGTGGTTCATCAAAGCTTGGGAAATAGGTTTCCAAATTTAACTTCTTAGGCTTTTATAGAACAGTTTTAGTTGTACTGATATTAAATTACAAATAGTTGGACTCTATATGCTAATAGGGTGACTTCTAAAGCCAATTGGTTGGATTTTATTTCTGGGTAACGAATTAAAGTGTGGATGAAGGGCATGACACTTTAATGAGAACACCTACAAATTTATCATTAGTAAGGGCTTTTTTGCCAATTAAAAAGCCCTCACTTTATGTACTTTAGTAATAAAGGAATAAAATACCTGTAGAGTATGTTTTGTATAAAACAGAAAGGCAGATAATTTGACTCTCCAACAATTACTCCACCTCTTTACTTACAAATCCCCACCAACGGAAGCGCACACTTCAGCATTTCAAACTACGTGAGCAGCATCATTCAAAAGAAGGCGGTTTCATCAAGCCCTGCTCCCTGAGAAGGGACGTCCTAACCCCGTGAAGCAAGATAAGAGAGTTATGCTGCACACAGATAGAGCTATCTGAGTGGCTACCCTTCAACCCGCCATTCCACGCAAAGAATACACAGACACCATCTGGGCTGTCACAGTTGAACAGAGTGACGCTCACAAAATGGAGCGGGTGGAGGGAGAAAAGCACCAGATATGGTGGGCCCTTTTTTTGGAGTTGCTTTCCATGTTGTTTTTGCATAAAGATGATTTAATGTCAAACATGTTTGTGCAAAAATCTTACATTCTGGTGACAGGTAAAGAAGCAATGTCTTCTAGAAGATATTATCTTGCAGATATTTCTTTGAAATGTGAAACCCAGTAACAGTAAAGTTGTGGGTTCTGGAGAGGAGGGTCCAACGGATAGTTGAACCTTGGATTCAGGAGGAACAATGCGGTTCTTTCCTGGCTGTGGAACACTGGACCAGCTCTACCCCCTCAGCAGGGTCCTGGAAGTTGCATGGAAGTTCGCCCAGCTTGTCTAAATGTGTTTGTGGACCTGGAGAAGGCATTCAACTGTGTTCCTGAGTGAGTTCTGAAGGGGGTACTCTGGGAGCATGGGGTACCAGGCCCGTTGATATGGGCTGTTAGATCCCTGTACAACCGGTGTCAGAGTTTGGTTCACATAACCGGCAGTAAGTTGGGCTAATTTCCAGTGAGAATTGGACTCCGCCAAGGCTACCCTTTGTCATTGGTCCTGTTCATAACTGTTAAGAATTTTTATGCACAGCCAAAATGTTGAGGGAATCAGTTTTGGTGGCCTTAGAACTGGGTCTCTGCTTTTTGCAGATGGCGGGGTCCTGGTGGCTTTACTCAATGTACAGCTTTCGCTGGACCGGTTCGTAGCAATCGCAGTGCGCAGTGCGACTCGGCTTGGATTAGAATCTGCACCTCCAAATGCAAGACCATGATCTTGAGCTGGAAAAGGGTTGAGTGCCTGCTCCGGGTTGGGGATGTGGTCCATCCCGAAGTGGAAGAGTTTAAGTTTCTGGGGGTCTTGTTCATGGATGAGGGGAACAAGGGTTATTGATTAGAGTCCCAGTCGTTTGAGTCTCAGTCCTTGTGTACGTGAGCAAGACACTTCACTCCGTTGCCTGCTGGTGGTGGCCAGAGCGCCCGGTTGTGCCAGTGTCCGGCAGCCTCGCCTCTGTCAGTGCGCCCAAGTGCAGCTGTGGCTACAATGTAGTTGCTTGTGCTTGAATGGGAATGTGATATAAAGTGCTTTGTGGTCCTCTGACTGAAAAAGCGCTACACAAATGCAGGCCACTTACCATTGACCATGGGGAGCCTAAGTCTCCTCCCCTTCCGGTCAGCCAGTGGGTCTCCAAACCGAAAAAATAATGAATGGAAGTCAATGAAGCGATATAAGGTTTTTTCTGGTCCGCTTTGTCTTACGTTCTGAATCACACATATGTTGTACTTTGATTTAAATGATAACTAATGATGTACATTTCTAATTTGCTTGTCAAGTGAATTGGGATTTATTTGATTGTAAAAATTTGCATTTAAAATGCATACAAATCAGAAGTCAGAAGTCGCATATGTGGCGCCATTTGGCTAGCACTAGCTATAGCACTTAAAACACTCACCTAGAGCTTGTAGAACTTCTCTTCCATGCTGGCTCTCACTCCACCGACTGCTTTAACCCCAACATAGCTGGTACTTTCCATATGGTCAGATTTATAGTGTTTTTCTCCGTGTTTAATGCTCCTTTCTTCGGCCTGGAAGCTACGACCCTTGCTCTCCTTCTTCTTCTGCAATTGTAGTCTGCTAAACATTTTCACACAAAACCCAAAGTAGCTTTTGCCTCCAGTCAAAAATCAAAATGTTCTCTGCATCAAAATTAGTTTTTAAAATTCACAGACATCATATGTTGGATCCACGGCGCATTTCAAACTGGACCAGAAAAGAACTTTTATCGTTCCACTGACTCTCCTTCATTTTTTGGGCATTAGGGACCCATGGACCAGATTTAGAAGGGCATGACATAGGCTCCCCATAGGCGGATTGGAAGGGGGTGTTAGCAGTTTTGCGGGCACTGTATCGGTCTGTCGTGGTGAAGAGAGAGCTAAGCCAAAAGGCAAAGCTCTTGATTTACCAGTCGCTCTACATTCCCACCCTCATCTATGGTCACAAACCCTGGGTAGTGACAGAAAGGACGAGCTCACAAATACAAGTGGCTGATATGAGTTTCCTCCATAGAGCTGGGGCTTCTCAACAACGAGAGAAGCTGGTTGAGATGGTTCGGACATCTGGTCAGGATGCCTCCTGGTGAGTTGATCTGGGCATGTCCCACCGGGAAGAGGACCAGAGGAAGACTCAGGACACGTGGGAGGGACTATGTTTCTCGGCTGGCCTGGGAACACCTTGGGATTTCTCCCGAGGAGTTGGCCCAGGTTGCTGGGGAGAGGGAAATCTGTGTCTCTCTGCTTAAGCTGCTTCCCCTGTGGCCCGAGCCCCGAATAAGGGGATGGATGGATGGATGGAGCACAGTAAAGTCTAGCCAAATTACTCCAAACTAAATAAACTGCATGCTCATTTCAAGAGAATTGACTTTCATTGTTCTTAAACAGTTTGTCATATCCAACTGGTAGCTGGTTTATAGAAAATTTCATTAGAGCGTTTTCATGTTGAAGGTGAAATAAGCTGCACCACCTGTGAAGCATGGTCTTAGTGGTGTCATGCTGAGGGTCTAGCTGCTGTTTCAAAATAAAAGCGCATATAGTTTAGATTGCAGTCTTCAACCCTTTTGAAACTTTTTTTTTGTTAAGATGGGTCTGTGCCACAGAGCCAACCAATTTATATGAATTCTTTCATTGCTGGCAAGAAGAAATGTCCCGCTAGATTTATGAAAAAATTACATACATTTTAAGCTTGTGTTAAAAAAAAACAATTAGGTAGAATTAGGTTGTTATTGTAATATCATTTCACTCTGAACAAAATAATGCTTCGAATGAATCAACAACTGCCCATAATATTTTTTAGAAGGCATTCTCTTTGCTGAGACCTTTCCAGCAAATCTATGAATCCAACTTTTTGGACCAATCACTCTACTATACATTACTCTTTTGTAACTATACATTTTTTTATTTTCAATGTGTTTCAGACTTTCTCCATATTCACCACCCATCCTGCCTTTCATCCATTCACCTGCTTCTTCACCCAGAGCAACTGAGGACACCACCCACCGTCCCCCCCCAGACCTCCTGCCGCGCTGGCTACCGCCATGACTTCCACCACAACTTCCACAACGGATTTTGACAATGTGGAGATCACGCAGCAGTACAGCCACATCAACACCCGCTTCGACCTCACTGATGAGGAGCTCGACAATGACAAAAGCTCTGCACGGCTGTTTGAACGCTCGCGCATCAAGGCCCTCGCAGGTGAGTGCCTGCATAGTAAACAGGCTGTGTCCTCCATGACGGATTCTTGAGATGAAAGTCTTTTCAGCAGTGTGGGAAGGGCACAGAGGGTGAGCTATAATGAGAGAGCAACTGTGTAACTTTAGCGGGGGGTTGTGTGAGCTTGAATGAAAGCACCTTCACTTAAAAAAACACCCAAAACATTACCTTTACAACCTTTCTACAGCTGATATCTAAAGCTTTTCAGCTTCTCATAGTTTGTTTGAAATTGTGTTTCCGTGTGAATTTCTGTTATGTTGGCACACAAACTCTCCCAGCAGCTGAGCCTGGACACTGATCCACGCCCTCTACGAGTAACTGGGATCACTTGCACATTCTCAGAATGTTCATGGTCTGACCGATCTGGACAGCTGCCCTGCTCGTCTGCCTCGCATAGCGTGAATCTCTTGCATTCATGGCTAAGCCGGTAGGCTGTGGCCCACCTGTGGGTCCGACTGCTTGGCACTTTAAAATAGCGGTGGAAAGGCTTGTAATAAAACAAGTTGAGGTTGCAGGTCATACTATTTTCATGTACAGATGCAAGAGAGGTCAAACACGAATGACTAACATATAAATGCAACTCTCAAGAGAAGGATTTATGTTTGGGACCCTCTCTCTTTGAAAATAATACAATATGCATTGGAGAATGTGATTCTGATGACTCAGAATCTTGCTAAACCAATGTAACACTTAAAAGCCTTGTAGCCACTCATTTTAATGCCGCATTTATAGTGTGTAAATCTAAAAAAAAGATTGCTCTGCGATTCCCTGTGTTTTTCAGCTCATAGAAGTAACTAATGCTATGATTTAGCCGCTTTTCCACCAAATATAAATAAAATAGATGTTTTTTTGGTACTATTTTTTGGGCCTTTTTTATTGACAGCATTGCTTTAGTTTGTTGAGATTGCAAGAAGTGTTTTTTTTTCTTTCTGGACAGTTTTTCTCACAACAGTATATTTGAATCAGGTTGAAGCTTAGACCTTGATTCTTTCTTTTCTGCCATTATGTTATAAATCGGTTGCTGTGTTTTGGATTACCTGTTGGTGTTCTAATTGTTGATCAATTCAGCTGTGTCACAGATTGCTCTGTAGTTGACTTTAAAATACTTCCACTTGTGCAGGAATTGTGATGGTAGACTCAGTGAATTCAGGGTGTTCAAATAATGTGGCTGCAAAACAAGTCTAAACCATCACCCCTCCAACACCATGCTTGACAGTTGCTTTTTTTTTCTTCTCTGTCTCTTCTTTGTCTTATTGAACCTCCAGATGGTGGTTTGCAGATGGCCCCTCATACTGAGCCAGTTCCTGTTAAAAGGGAGTTGTTCCTCTCCACTGTTGCTACATGCTTGCTCAGTATGAGGGATTACTGAGAGGATTGCTGTGGTTTGAGTCTGCATCAATGGGGCGCAACTGCCAATCAGTGACTCAATTCAACCTGCTGCGGTTTCTTAAATAGAAAACGTTTAACTGAATGTTTGTATAATGTATTGAAATGACTTTTCTTGTAAAGTGCCTTGAGACGATAATTGTTGTGAACAGAACAGAGCAGAATTCAACTTTCTTGTCATTGGACGTGTCACAAACACAAAGCAAGGAATTTGCACCATATAGATAAACTGCATTGACACTGTGCGTTATGGCCAAACGTCTTTTGTCCTTTTTTGGAGGGCATAGCTTATATCATCTTCATTTAGATGTATTTTTGCAATTAATTTTTTGACGTACTCGTTCAGCTTTTTTATTCCCCTAACAGGACTTTAATCAACTTTGACATCTAACATGCAAAGTGCACTGCAAAAACTGTCCATCTAAGCAAGTACAACAATCTTGTTTCCAGCCAAAAAGTAGTTTCGATCTTGTTTTGAGACTAATCCTAAGCAAGACCAGAAGGTGTTGATTATTAATTTCATTTAGAGAATAGGGCTTATTTTGAGAATTCTTTCCAAGTGCGATTGTCTTACCGCACTGGCAGAATAAAATACTAGATTATTGTCTAAAACGTCTTAGATTAAGTGAAATAATTTGCGAATGCAGTAAGACGATTGCACTTAGTAAAAATTCTCAAAATAAGACCTATATTCTCTAAATAGGATTAATAATCTGACATATTCTGCTCGTGCTTAGTATATACTGTAGGTCTCAAAACAAGATCAAAATACTTTTTGCCTGGAAAAAAGATTGTTGAATTTTGTTAGATGGACAGTGTTTGCAGTGTGAGGACTATCAGGTTTGAGATTTTGCTCATAGTATTTTTTATTGTTTTTTGTTGTATTTTATTTAGCCGTGCAATCTGATCTTGGAGTGAATTATATAGGAAGTCCAAGCTTGGATTGATTAGCAGCTGTTTTAAATGTCCTCAACTTTTTTACTTCCAACTTCAACGTTTTTTCTTTCAGAAATGACCTTATAACTCTTCCTTCTCAGGTTATTACTAATTTCTTTTTGCCTTGGAATTGTGTTGATGCAAACCTGGATAGTCCAGACCAGCAAGCTACCACAGAGTTGCTCTCATGTTCAGTTAATAATGTGGTTTTTTTGTGGCAATTCCTGGGTGCTACATTCCCTCTTACATCCTTGAGAGCATGCATGAAATTTCTCTCAAGACTTTGTGGAGATCTTTTGGTGTATGATTGATATCACATCCTATATGATTCCTGTGAGCCTTAATTGGCTACCTGAAAAAAGACTTTTCTGACTGTAATGAGGGCTACAGTACCTTATAGTGGCATGGCGTTTATTATTATCAGAGATAATTTACTGGCCATATCAGAGATATGAATCAATGTTTTCCTTGATCGACTCTAATATGCAATCAACTGATCAAATTGTGAACATTTGAGTTTAATAAAAATAGATTTTGATGCAAAATAACTGTAATTCCTTCAGTTTCTGTTTGATTCAAAACCACTACCTCAATCAAAGAACCTGTGCCTCATCGTTTTATTTATATATTTGTGCAGTTCTTGTACTTGCATTCAGCAGGTCAGACCTCAAAGGAAGCTGGAAATTAGCAGTGGCCAAGAAAAGCCTGATCTTTGCAGTCTCTTAGGTAGTGCACCAACACTGATATGAAAGGGATCAGAGCTGAGAATCACATCCCGCGAGATCTGATTGTGTCCAGTTTTCAACACTTAATGTTATCTCCTCCGTCTGCAAGTCCAAACCCTAACTCATACAGGACCGTTATCAGGCACTATACCTCTTCCTGTCTCCCTTTAAGTAATGAAGGCTTCAGGTCTGAGTGTCAGTCGGTGATATTCTGTTAGAGTGCTGCTGCTGCACTGATGCTTCTGTAATGCAATCAGTGTTTCCTGTCAGAGAGTGAAAGAGGTGTGTGTATGTGTGTGTGTGTGAGGAGGGGTTAGGAGATGTGAGTGGTTCTGAATAGCACCTGCGTCTGATGTACGTCTTAAGAACTCAGAAATACGCACTTTGTGTGCTTTCGAAGCACACTAAAGATGTACTGAATAACGATTGTCTCAGAGAAGCCCCCCCCAAAAATGTTCTTTCTTGCTTTTAGTCTGACATGCATGTTGCTGTCTTATGATTGCATAGTTGACACAGGAACTCGGGACCACGCCAGCTGTGTACTTCATGTTCAGAGTCGGTGCAACTGTGTGGGAGTGGTAGGAACACGTGTATGCATTGAAACATACTGTATGCATGGATGGGGCTGCAAAATAAATCCCTCTGAACCAAACTGAAGGCTGCCAGAGTCCTCATGCCGCCTGAAAGTGGAGGCAGAGCTTTATCACGGTAACAGTGAGGAGAGAGGGAGAAAGAAAGAGACAGAGAGGAGGGAGGGAGGGAGGGAGCAGGAGTTAATGCGAAAGGGATCTGGAAAAGAGGACAGAGAGCCAGAAGAAAGAGAGAGAAGAGGTGTGCCAAGCTCCACGGCTGGCTCCATTGGAGGGGTTTGTAGTTGTTGTAATTGTTGGGGGGGTGGTGAGGGGGGTCAAGATGAGCAGCCCCTGCCTGCTTCGCACTGCCCCCATAAGCCAACCCCGGCTCAGAGAGGTCAAGATCAGCCTGAAGGCCAGCAGCAGGGATGCTGGATCCGTTCGGAGCGGAAAGGAAGCGGCAAGCCGACCCTTCACTCCAGCAGAGAAAGAGGCCCAATTTCGGGTCGGGGTGAGCAGCAGCAGCCGGAGCAGGAGCACCCCGCCAGTCCATCGCGCCCTCAGAGCCGACAGCAGGAAGGTAACAGGCAAGCGGCAGGTACCGGAGCACCAGCCCGAGAGGAATGGCACCGTCCTGCACATCCCACTTACCTCAGTGCCCACGGGGCTCTCCCCCTTTTCCTCATCGTCGTCCTCGTCCTCCTCCTGCACCCCCCGGCGCCCACGGCCCTCTCAAACTCACCCTGACCTGGCCCCCATCCTCTCTTCCTCCTCATCTTCCTCGTCAGCCAGGAGCATGAAGCGGGCGCGCTGGCTTAGTTACAGCACTTCCAACATCTCCTTCAACTCCATCCTGGACGGACGCTTTAGGCAGCTGCAAGGTAACCGGGTCCTGACTGTGGGACCATGTGTGTGTGTGTTTTTTTACTGAGAGTTGGTCCAACATCTACTGCCTCACAGATGACACTTCTTAGATCATGCCCCTCCCTTTTCCATCATGTGTTTATGTTCAGGTTCGGGCACTGAGGGAGGCTAGAGGTTAGTTTGTCATTAGAACCTGTGTAAACATCTACAGTGAATTATATCTAGTGGTGATTTATTTATTTTCTGGTAGCTGCTGTAATTAATCACCATCTTGGCTGTTTCTCCTCTAAGTAACACATCAAGATAACAACCATTTGTCTTTTCTCACAAGATACAGCACCGTGTATGGCCTTTACCGTTCACAAACTGTTCCAAAAATTCAAGGCGTTGCATCTCTTGGTTGAATATAGTCACTTTCTCTACAGGTTTAACTCCTCCCTTCCTTTATTGTTACAGTTTTGAGAGAAAAGGTTGCCATCAGAGAGTTGGATTTTTCTGAGCTTGCACTATGCTATCCAACTCCCTGATGACAGGAATGCATTAGTGAGTGGAAGAAAATGGAGGAGACGATGCAGGAACAGAGGGAAAGGCTTCCCTTTTTTTTCTCCTCCTGCCTCTGCTACATTTCACGTATCGACTGATCCTGGAGGCTGCAGAGGCAACTGATAGCGAAGCTGGCAACTTCCGAAGCTTTTTCTAAATCAGAGATAAATCACGAGAAGGGCCAAGCACATTGGTTTACCAACTCTATGTCATGACATCTATTTTAAATGATTTTGTCATCAACAGTAACGACAAGTTTAACAGAGTGGATTTGGAAAGTACAACTGTGATATAAAAAGATATATCTGATAAACAGATAAGAAAGCAAACAACTGCTGTTTTGCATTTATTGATTTGAAGTGTTCTTCCATTTTCAAACCCTTTAGAAGTTCGTAATGCCCTGTTGATGGGTATTTCAGCTGCTCTGCCTGTGAACAAGAATTTTCCCTCCATTTCTTTTCATCATTTTAAAAAGTAAATGAATTACATTTCGTCACATTACTACCAAACATTTTTGTTGATTTAATTGGGATCCTATTTGATAAAGCAATATAAAGCAGAACATAATTGTGAAAAAAAATCCTACTTTTTACAAATAAAATCTGAAAAGTGTCCAAAGACTGGAATATTTCCCCCTTTTCGTCTCAAAATTTCTCAGGTCTGTCAGATTAGATGGAGAGCATTTGTTAAAATAAGTTTTCAAGTCTTTTCTTGATTGGGTTTAACTTCGGCCTTTGACTACGCTCTTCTAACACTTAAATATTTCTTGATCCAAACCATTTCAGTGTAGCTCAGTCACAACATTTTGAAGCTTCTCACAGATTTTCTTTTCGGATTGTCCTATATTAAGCTTCTTACATCTTCCCAACAACTCTGACCAGCTGAAGAAAAGCTTCTCCACAGCATGATACAGCCACCACAATGTTTCACTGTTGGGGTGGTGGTTTCAGGCTGATGTGAAATATTAGTTTTCTCCCACAAATAAAGATAGCATGAAAGCCAAAAGGGTAATTTTGTTTTAATTGTTTAATACATGAGAAATAGTTTTCACACTGACTTATTGAGCCTTCTGAGCTAAGGAGATCCTTCTCACCTTTCGGCTGTGCTTTTTGCTGTTTGTGAAACTGTTAATTCTTGAATGTCCACCGATAAACCTCTGAGACCCTCACAGAACTTGTGGATTCATACTAAGACGTTGCACGAGATTTTATTTAGGATTATCAAATTAAAGACGGCTAAACCGCTGGTCAAAGACTAGATGCAATCTGCTGGGATTCCTTAAATGGAAAACTTTTAAACAGATAGGAATATATGCATGACTGAATGTGCATTAGTTTTCTTGTAAAGTGCCTTGAGATGACACCTGTTGTGAGTCAGCACAACATAAATAAAACTGAAACAAGCAAATGCACGACACGCTTTTCAGATTTTCCTTTTCTAAATATTTTTATAATGATGTGTCAGTTTTCTGCTTCCTTTCGATTATTGCTTCTTAGTGTTGATTTTTCCCATAAAATCCCAATAGAATACAAATAAGTTGTGGTTGTAACATTATTCATGTAAAAGAAAAAGTTGTGAGGTTTTGCATACTTTTGCATGGCATTGTAGCTTGCTCCTGACGTTTTTTGCTTTTCTTATGCCTCTTTTGCATCCTCCCTCCAATTCTCCTAATGACCTGTCAGACATAAATAAACTGTGTAAACATCAAATGCACATTAATCTGATGCTCAGCGGCTTCAGCTCGTTCTTTTAAAGGAACAGACCTTTTATTTGCTCAGAGAACTTGTCTAGAGAGAGAATGCAAGGAGAGGTAGAGTTTTATCGTCATGCCTCACTGAGGTCTACCTGTCCTACTGTCATGGTGTCATGGCTGCAGGGCAGGTTGCCCTAGCTGTGCCATGACAGGGGCATGTAATGGGTTGCTCTAGGACTACTGGGCCACATCCAGTATGAGCTGACTGTAGGGAAAAAAAAAACATATCAAGCTGTGTACAGGGAAAATCCATCAACATGAATAAGTCATGGGGCTTTCACTGAAGTCAAAAAGTGGTTGAGAGATTACTAAGTAAAAGCATGTGAAACAGAAGAATGTTTAGTAAGACTTGTACTAATATAAAGAAGGGAAAGAAAACAAAGGGTGCATACAAGTAAAGAGATTTAAAGGTCCAATTTTTTTGTGTGTGGATAAAAAGCTGCCTAAACACGCCAAGCATGTAGGATGTCTGTTCCTCTCATGGCATCATTAACTAATGTTGAAAAAACAGATAATGGCTGCTTCTTTCTTCTCTGAATCCGAAACAACCAAATTAATATAATCCATATAATTCATGAGTTAAACTAATAGTCAGACCAAAAGACAAAAGTAAAAATAAAAATCTTTGAAAACATAGTGAGCCCGTTCTACTACTGCAGTCTTTTGGGATAGTTTTGGAATGTCTAGCATAGCTGAAACGTTATTTATTTTTGAACATGCCACATATATACACATTCCTATGATTTTAAATGAAAAATACTATTGCAGTGCAGACCGTGTAGAAAAGGAGAAACTTGAGCCAAAGACGGCTTTTGTTGATCAAACTGGGTTTTATTAGGATGTCTAGAAGGTAATGATGACATTGTATTGACTGATACTTGATCTCTGCTTCGACCTGCCTTATCAGATTTGATCTGATTCTGTTTTTGTCTTTAAAAAACTGTCACTCCGCTGTCTGAAGTTTTTGATATTATTTAAGTTAGAGGAAAAATGATTACAGTTGGGTAATCACAAACTGTCTTTAGCTTACTATATCATAGATTAATACAGCTAGTATTACTAAAACATCTGTTTACCTGTGACTATTCTCATATCCTTGGTAATACTTTGGCTTTAAGATTACCAGACAGAGGTTACAGACAGAGGTTGAACTCTCCAACGACTGGGCATGCATAAAAGCAATAGAAAACCTTTTAAAGGCAAAAACTAAAAATATTAATCTCTTGGTTATATTTTTTCATCTTGTGCTTGTGTCCCCTTTTCTAATGCTGCCCTGGGCAAATGCCCAGATGGCCTAAATCAAAAGTTGCCACTGTATACAGTCCAAGGAAAAGCTGCATAATTTGTTGTAATATTCATGTGAATACTAATTTTAATAACTTCTACAGCTTGTGTTTGCATATACAGTAATATGAGTACTTGTATATGGTGATTATTGTTAAAGTATTATGCTTTTACTTTCTAACCTAGGGACAGTAGGGCCACAAGTACTTAATATAATATATCATTTTTAACATGCATTCTGATATGGCTCGAATCCTAGATAGTATTGTATGTTGCATCCTAATCGCATATATATTATTTAATCTTCTGCCACTCAACAACAGAAGGAATTTAAGGATTAAACAGAGCTTTCTTTTCAAAAGAGTACTTAAGGCTTTGTTCAGTTTTATCATATCAAGCTTTTCCTCATCTACAGAAAGCTTAGTAGCACAAATGAAAACAATCACTCCCTCCCTATTACTCTCTCTGTTGTCCCAATGATGCCCACTTGGCTGAGAGCTTCCCTGTGCCCCCATGCTGTCCCTTCTCAAGGTCTCTTATTGTGATATGATATGGCCAAACAGTGTGGGGATGCACTTTAATTGGCCTCTCACTGAGTGCGCTGTGAAATCCTCTGCACCCCAGATAGTTCAGAGAGGATTTGTCACAGTTTTTATTCAGGCTCTTCTTTTGTCTCTACTTTCCGTTCTGACATTAGCATTTGTGCTGCTAATGGAGCTCTGAGTTATTTGCATGTTTTAATTTCCATAACTTTTTCATTGCGTTGGGTATCCATGTGGATGCAGCGGAGTAGTATGCACTGTTGTACGGCTGAGGGGAGCAGAGTGGGCCATGATTTATTTACTGTATCCTGCTGCACCATGTGTTTTACATACTTTAACTCCAGATTCATTCTCCTTGATGGTGCTGGGAATTCAGCTGGAGCTGTAAAGGAGCTTACTGGGTGTTTTTGGCAGCAGCAGGGGAGATACTGTGGGTGATGTGTTTTGTTCTGTTTATCTCGCTCTGCCTCTGCACAGTAAACCTGAAAGGCTGCCTCCCATGATGCTTCTCCTCTTGCCAAGTTTACTTCTGTCCAGAGTTTTTGTCTCCTCCTCAATCTCACCTTGCTTACTGCTTCCTTCTTAACTGACAACACAATACTTCTATCATCTCTGCTCTAGCTGTTTCTTGCTTGTTCTTCCCAGCCTTGTGCTTAGCCTTGTTTAAGTTCACAAGTAATTGTTGAGCCAGAGATAAACAGCGCATCCTTTAGTGAGGAGACTAAAGGGAACTGATGTATCACATACTGGGACAACCTAGGCTGGGAATGTCTCATCGTTTACATAATACATGTGTGCATGTAAATAAATCTGTGTGTATCTGCAGTTAGCTGTAAATGAAACCAAGGTTAGTGTAAGGAGAAAGCATTGCCCTCTGTTCGCCTTGCTCTGGATAATTTAGGTTGCCACAGAAATATGCTAAACAGATGCAGACATGGCTTACTTGATGTAATTTTTACCTGGTCGGTTTCAGTTTGTCTTGTATCTGTGTGCCTTTCAGTTGTATTTATACTCCCTGCAATATTTTTGCTTTTTATCATGTTGCAACCACATCTGTTAACATATTTTACACAGAACAATACACATAGCACATACTTGCGTAAATTATAAAGGATTTTCACACTTTTCTATACATACTATCTAAAAGGGGGATAGAGAACCTAAGTGAAGAAATGACATCATACACTAAAAAGACATGTTCGTTCAGGAGGAGTGAAGTCGACGACTCGACGGAACTCCAGGGATTTCATAAATAGACACTTTTAAACTAATTGAAATGTATGCACAATTGAACTGAAATGACTTTTCTCGCAAAGTGCCTTGAGATGACATCTGTTATAAATTGGCGCTATATGAATAAACTGAATTGAGAAAATTGAATTGAACCCAGCAGACAGAATAGATCTGGGACAAAAGTTTCAGCCAGGGAGAGGTTATAAAGCACTATCCTGTGATTTGAATATCTTACTGACCACTGTTCAAAAAAGACATTGGCACAACTAGAACCCCACCAAGATATGGCTGTCCATGTAAAATGACAGGCTGAGCATGGAAAGTATAACCCAAAGAACCAACAAGGTGACCCTTGGTAACTTTGGAAAAGTTGCAGAGGTCTACGACTCAGGTGGGAGGAACTGCTGACAAGATAGCTGTTAACTTGTGACTAAAAGAACCATTCTTGAAACAAACAGGGCCTTTTTGAAGTTTGACACAGGGCATGTAGAGACAAACTTTTGGTTTGATCTGTCCAGATGAGACCAAATGGAACATTTCTGACCTATATGCAAAACACTATGAGTGGTTAAACATGATGATGGGAGCATCATGCAGAATAAATTAAAGCCATATTTTTCACATTTATAAAAAGATTTGACTACCATGCTTCATTTTCCTTCTACTTTACAAAGATGACCTACTTTATGTTGGTGTATTATATCAAATACCACTCAAACTACAGAAGTTTGAGGTTGTTCTGTTACACTATGTGACAAAGTTAAAGGGGTATAAATACTTTGGGAATTTAGGGTAAAATGAGGCATTTTTTTTCTTACAGCGAAATAATTTTCTTAATAAGAGGTTTCCTCAGAAAAAACACCATTATACACAGCCATGTTTCAATTTGAAGTGCCCTTGTTGTAGACAGTAGATAACTACCAGCTACAGCAACGCTGTTCTGCAGCCGTGAGGGCAGTGCATTATTCATGGGGCTCATGTTCTTTCTTAAACTATGTTCCCTCTCCAGATGAGCGCGAGGCAGTTCAAAAGAAGACCTTTACTAAATGGGTCAACTCGATCCTTTCCCGAGTTGGCTGTCGCATCTCTGACCTCTACCTGGACCTGCGAGACGGACGCATGCTAATCAAACTGCTGGAGGTCCTGTCTGGGGAACGTCTGGTGAGTGATGGTCACCTGACCGTCTCTTCTCAGCTTGGAGTTTATCATCCTACAAGTTTATGTTCATTTGTAGTTCGTTTGTGGTGTCTAATCATTTACCAATTTCTTTTTCTTCCTGGTCTCCGTTGTAGCCGAAGCCAACTAAAGGGCGGATGCGTATCCACTGTTTGGAAAATGTGGACAAGGCCTTGCAGTTTTTAAAAGAGCAGAGGGTACACCTGGAGAACATGGGCTCCCATGACATTGTCGACGGCAACCACCGCCTCATCCTCGGACTCATTTGGACCATCATCCTGCGTTTCCAGGTATGCTGAGGCATCTAAAATCCCAAAAGACATTGAAACACGAAGTAGCAAAGGTGTTAATAGTAGTAATTCTGTCTGCCTCATTTATAAAGGGTATGTATACAAAAAATCCACCTCAGTCAGGTTTTCATACAAACATTCAGATGTATCAATAATTAAATGACTATCTGTATGCACAAAGCTCCATGGCAGCTACTAGATTTCTAAAGTTATCGGCCTCTGTGGTGACACCTAGAGGGTATAATGCAAAACTGTTGATGTAAAATCAGGTACAGTCACATTCAACAAATTAACTTATTTAAAAGTCTATTTCAGTTATTCAGTTCACCAAGTGAAACACATTATATATTATGTTTACAGACAAACTGATGTGTTTAAGCCTTTATTTCTGTTAATTAAGATCATTTCCCACTTACAGCGAAAACTTACCCTTTACCACTTTTGCCCTTAATGAACAGCTAATATGGGTGTTTCTTTCAGAAGGCACAAATACTCAGTGGAGAACATGCAAAAAAAGAAGTATTTCACACGTAGTGTGATTTGACAAACATGAACCTGTTAGCGGCAGCTGTTTATGCGCCTGTTTTTACTGCTTCTGATAGTCACGTCTTGAGTTCGTGCCACCACAATTCAACATGAGTTTATTACTGACAAATGAAAAATATAATTCACACACATTCTAACCTAATAGTTAATGCTTTTCAATTTGCAACAATAAACACATCTCATCTAGTGTTGTTTTGGTTTAGGTGTGTCCAGAAGCAGGTAACAATAAGGAACCCTTAAAATTCCAGCGTTGGGTTTATTTCTCCTGGAAAACGTTGCCTTAAGGCTCCAGTCTTTTTCGTGTTTTTTAGAAGCACATCAAACATGTCGCTGTCGCTCTTATGTTCCAGGAAGAGGGGGCCATACATATTTATTTTTAATTTGACAGCAGCAGGCTTATTTTTAGAAATAATGGTTCAAACAATGAGTCCTTCTCCATTATTCAGCACCTTCAAAAGATAAGTAAAAAAAAGAAACAGGCTATATTTTTCGATCTACATTAACCAAGGAGAAGCAAAGCTGGCTAAATTTAGCAATCTCTCAGGACGTGTCTCTTGTATCACATCTCTGCTCTAATTACTGGCCCACTCTATGGGAAAAGAACTACAGTCATTACCACCTATTTTCCACCCATCTTAGCCGCTGTTGAGTTTTGTAACAATCCTTTCTGACTAATAACATTAATGATACATCACTGGAGATTTATTTTATTTTACACAAAGAAGAAAACCAAAGAAATAGAGTTCCAAATTATTCCCTAATGCAGCATGCTCTGAGTTGTCTGTTTTTTCTTCTTTCTTTCTCTGTTCAAATCAAATATTAGGTAAGTTTTATTATTCATCGTCCATCTGTGCTTCCTGTTCTTCATCAGATCCAGGACATCATCGTGGAAACGGGCCAGGCGGACCAGAAGGAGACACACTCAGCTAAAGATGCTCTTCTTCTGTGGTGTCAGATGAAAACTGCGGGGTAAGTACTTTATGTGACCTTTAGCATCACCAAGCTGCTGTGAACGTCCAGCGGGAATTGTTACGGAGAATTTTCAACCAGGTGCACGTCTGTTAGTGGCAACGTTTCAGAACTCGTAGTTTTCATTGCTTTAATTGTGTCGAGAGGGAATACACTGAATTGCAAAAGCATTCGAATCCCTTATACTTTCAGTTTTTTTTATCTCATTACAACCACAAACTTTGATGGGTTTTATTAGCTGTTATGTGACAGAACAACACAAAGACGTTAAAAATGGTGAAGGACAATAGAATGTGGTTTTAAAACTTTTGTGCAAATAAAAATCTGTATCATATTTAGCTCCTTATACCTTGATGCTCTTAAATAAAATCCTGCACAACCAACTGCTTCCAAAAGCTCTAACCTTATTAATAAATAGGGTCCAGCTGTTTATATTTCAATCTAACTATGAATACAACTCATGTCTTTACAACAGCAGGCAAAAAAGAAAACAACCTTTGAAAGTGAACCATAAAACAGCTTGTTTGCAGAAGTAAAACTAAGTCTAAGACCTCCCAAAAAATTTTTCATTTACTACTGTGTGAAATATTCATACAGTATCAAGAAGGACAACCTGTATTGCAATACGTGTTAGCTATTTAATAATGATTAATGGATTTCTTACTACCTGTTGATAATTGCTGGATGTTGTACCACCTCTTTACCTTATAAATGGTAAAGAGGTGGTACGATTTTCAAATCAATAAGGAACTTCAATAATCTCTAATGCCTAACTCACAGACCACACAAAACTGTTTTAACACTGGCTTTTAGATGCTAATCCTACTTTGACCCAAACTCAGTAACCGTTTGTCAGGAAAGATCTTTTACAGCAGTGAAGGAAAGGAAGTTTTCTCTCACCTGCCTCTCCCAGCCTTCTGCTCTATGAGCAAGTAAGCAGCAGCAACTGCAGGAGGTGCGCTGTTACGAGGACGAATTGACAGGGGAGCAACATGGTCATGAACCTCAGCGTATAGCTTAGCGGCTCATTATGCTGCAACTTTCCTTACCCCCAATTCAAAACGGACGCAGAAACGATGCGCCCCAGTGTCAATCATCATAACAAGCCTTCTGCAGTGGTGAATCTCTAGCAGCTTTTAGGTCTTTCAGCCCAGTTTCCTTTCCTCACTTTGTCTAATAGTGTCTTCTTTGGTTTCTTTGGTGGATCTGCCATGGCTCAGGTCTCAAAACAGCAGCTTTGTTTATATCATTAGGTAGCGTGTAGCGTACTGCCATAAATGTAATGAAATCCATGTATTGATAGCTCCGAAAACGAACATTAAAAATGGTGTCACATAAACTTTTCAATAACATGTGCTTTTATGGTGTAAAAGTTATGGAGTGGGTCTTTGACACTTTAAAATTTGTTTATTTATTGCAAGTAATGTCATTCTAGCAACGTCAGTGTCTGTTTTTCTAATATTATGCATGCCGTCCTGCACAGCACCATGAACACACCACACCCATGATGAAACATGGCGGTGTTAGCATCACAGTGTGGGGATTGTGTTTCTTCAGCTGGAAAAGGGGAGCTAGTTAGATGGCAATGCTGGAAGAAAACCAACCAGGGGTTGTGATTAGGTGTATTCTCGATCAGCAATTTATCAGCACATAAATTCCAGATGGAATATGTTCAAGTTTGAGTTTTTAATATTTGTAAATGTCATTAAAAATAAAAGGTGTGAATACTTTTGCATGGCATCGGAGGATCAGTCAATGTGTTTACGTGTAGTTATAGAAAGCCAAATTATTGCCTTAGTCCATCTGAAGTCAGACTTTTGAAATGCGTGTATGCACCTTACTCCAGCTAAAGTCAAACCGAACTGGATTTCTGATAATTGGACTAACCCACCCAGATTATGTGGTTAGAGAATCAAATTTCTCTGCAGATAACTCCAACCTCGCTTCAGCCGAGATTGTAACAGGAAGTGACTAGACTGCGGAAGCGGGAATAACAACACCGGTACACAACAACACTGCAGCAACAATAATTGGAATACAATCAAACAGTACAATACTCATAAAACATTCTGTGCTGCTGCGTTATTGTTGTCCATTTCTTTGCTCTTTGTGCATATCCTGCTTTTACTCAATCTGCTTCACTACTGCCAACATTTGTTTACTCTCTGTGTGACTCTCTAGTCCAGCCAGAAGAATGCTAGCACCAAAAGATTCATATTGCCACCTAGTGTCGCAGAGTCAAACTCATTTCATGCAATATTTCGATTTTCTGAGTGACATGTGAACTGGGATAAGGACTCTCTTTCTGGTTTAGCTATTATTAATGATTATTGCCAAAATTCGATTTAGATGTGCATGTACACGTCCTGACTATTTTTGTGAATTATTGTAATGGCTATGTCTAAGAAAGGGGAACAATAGAGCTAGTTTTAAACTGGTGAAACAATAAGAAAAGCTAAAGCTTAACACAGAGAAATAAAACTAGATCTGAATAAAAACATTTTTCTTCATGGCTTGAAGCTGTGGATATGTAAAGCTCAGCGTTTTCGGGGCCCAAGACATTGATTTAGGCCCTGTCCACACGTAGCCGGTTATCTCACAAAACGGAGATCTTTTTCTACGGTTTGGCCTGTTATCCACACGTAGCCGGAGGTTTTCGGCACCAAAAACAAAGCTTTTTAAAAACTCCGGCCAAAGTGGAGATTTGCGTTTTCTCCATTTTCAGTATCTACGTGTGGACGTTGAAAACACAGTTTTAAGAGCCGTAATGCCACTATCGGCAACAAAAAATGCTCCAACACCACATGTGCGAGCTGTTACTCTCGAAAACAGCATTTATTTCCTCAGCGCTGTGTTGGTATAATCCATTGTTAAAGCGCGTCTTGTTTGTTTGATTTTATAAGCTGTATGACTGCTGCGTGCTGAAGATAGAGGATATAAAGTTTCTCTTGGCGGATAGGACTGGAGAGAACTACTGCGCCCTACAGGTTTGCCACGTCTATGAATATGCTGAAAAACGCATTTATCCGGTTACGTGTGGATGGATATTTTTTTTAAAGGAGCAGAGGAAAATCTTAGTTTAAAAAAAAACCCCTGGCATGGCCTTAAAGCTTGAGCTTCACAGAAATATATTTTCATGTTGTCAGTGACATCCCATCACTATTATTTCACAGATACCCCAACGTCAACATCACAAATTTCACTACCAGCTGGAAAGACGGCATGGCCTTTAACGCTCTCATACACAAACACCGGTAAGGAAAGATGAAAAATGAAACCTGAAACCTGCGCTCACCAGCTTTGACATCTAAAACACAGTCCAAACGTATCTGCTGTGTATCATTCCTTATTTTACTCCCAGGCCTGATCTGGTGGACTACACCAAACTGAAGAGGTCAAATCCAACTCACAACCTCCAGAACGCCTTCAATGTGGCAGAACAGAAGCTTGGCGTGACCAAACTGTTAGACCCAGAAGGCAAGTGACTGATGATAACTGTAAAGACCTGTGTAGCACTAAATGTTTGTGAACATCAATCTTGGTGGAAAATAAATACTTCAGGAGAGGTTGCTGCCTCTTTTAGAAGGGATCAACTCACTTGCCATTTTGTTTTGCAGATGTTTTCACAGAGAACCCAGATGAAAAATCCATCATCACATATGTTGTGGCATTTTACCACTACTTTTCTAAAATGAAGCAGCTCGCTGTCGAGGGAAAGAGAGTTGGAAAGGTGAGATGGAAACGCCGCTCTCATTAGTCTGTCAAGCCAGCAGCCTTGTTTATATTTACCTTCCTTATTCAGGTTCTGGATCAAGCTATAGAGACAGAGAAGATGATCGATAAGTACGAGACGCTGGCTTCAGACTTGCTGACGTGGATCGAGCAGACCATCATCGTGCTAAACAACAGAAAGCTTGCCAATTCTCTGACTGGAGTCCAGCAGCAGCTTCAGGCATTCAACACATACCGCACTGTAGAGAAACCGCCCAAGTGAGTCAAGAACCCTTATTGAAATCAGTCACTCTATTCTTGTCTCTTTCTAACTCTGATTTTGAGTTGTACTGGTCTCTGTAAACTGCCTTGTATTTGAATTGTATTTGTCTTTTACAGGTTCCAGGAGAAAGGAAATCTGGAGGTGCTGCTCTTCACCATTCAGAGTCGCATGAGGGCCAACAACCAGAGGGTCTACACGCCGAAAGAGGGAGCCTTAGTCTCAGACATCAACAGGGTAAGATGCTGTGCTCGGACAAACCAGAGGTCTGTTCCAAAATCCGCATAGAGCAGACCTCTCAACAAAACATGAATTGTGTCTGATAGTTAAACAAAACACATTAAGACAAAAAACATAGAGGTGCTATTTAAAAATAACTGTTTTTAACTATAGGCTACTGAACAGTACATTAAAGAAGCTCTACCAATGTGGTTCACCAGGCCTAACAGACTAACTGACATCAAAATCTTACAGTGATTTGAAAAACTTATTTGAATGTTTTGGGTATTTTTATAACAGACCAACACAAATTTTCACAACAAAAATTATGAGATGGATGGAAAAGCCCCCTACATTGTCTCAAAATCTTACAAATAAAAATCAACCCCTCAAGAAAGTTTTTATTGAAGCGGTTAAAATCTAGATGTTTGACTCCAACATCAAAATCCAAAACACTTGATTTGAGAGTTTTCAGTCGTAGAGGCATTAAGACGGCATTTGAAATGAAATGGGTATAGTAAAAAAAAAAATCAAAACTACATTAAACCTTGAAAATTGTACATTTATTCATTAATATTTTGTGTTTTCTAATAAATATTATGCACCATCTGCTAGAAGGGTCTGCGAAAGTGCTATCAATATTTTATAACCATTTGGAGCACCACTTACATTAAGTTTCTGATTCTAAACAACTGGAAAAAGCTCATTGGTTATGATTATTTTTGCATGGTGTTTGTAAAAAAACAAAACAACAACAACATTTTTCTTTTAGCCCACATCCGTTCTCCTTTGTCTTGATCTTCTTTAATCTCCAAGTTTTCCATGAAGGCTGAAATCAAGCAGAAGGGAGCATCTAAATTTTTCAAACACCTCATACATCCCATTGCTGTTGATGCTAAAACGACGAGGCCTGCAAACACTACAAAGACTTAGGATGCTTCTCATCTTCGCTCTGCAGGCCTGGGAGCGTCTGGAAAGGGCGGAGCATGAGCGGGAACGCGTCCTGAGGGACGAGCTGATCCGGCAGGAGAAGCTGGAGCAGATGGCGCGAAGATTCGACAGGAAGGCAGCCATGAGGGAGACGTGGCTCCTGGAGAACCAGAGACTAGTAGCCCAGGTTAGCCAATAAGTGTAGAACAAGAGCTGATTTTAAATTTGTTTTTGTTTCATTTAAGCTTCAACGGTATGTTGATCTTAAAACATGATGAGATAAAAAAAACATCCACTGTAAAAATGTATTAGTACTATTAGGTTATGTTTTAAAAGCCTGATGAACTGATCTGCACATAACCTAAAGACAAATCAACTGTCACTCTGCCCATTCTCCTCAGGATAACTTTGGTTACGACCTGCCAGCTGTGGAAGCAGCTAAGAAAAAGCATGACGCCATAGAGACGGACATCGCCGCATATGAGGAGCGCGTTCAGGCGATGGTGAACATCTCCAAGGAGCTGGAGTCGGAACGTTACCACGATGCCAAGCGGATAGATGTGCGAAAAGACAACATCCTGCGACTGTGGGACTACTTGCAGGAGCTGCTGAAGGCCCGAAGAGGGCGTCTGGACATGAATCTGACCCTACAGAGGATCTTCCAGGAGATGCTCTACATCATCAGCTGGATGGATGAAATGAAGGTAAAAATCATGCACATTGACTTAAAACACATTAACATTTCATAGAGAAACCTCATCCAAAAGCTTCTCCTCAGGCACGACTGCTCTCTCCTGACTTTGGGAAACACTTGTTAGAGGTGGAGGACTTGCTTCAAAAACACGCTCTGCTAGAAAACGACATCGCCCTGCAGGCAGAGAGGGTACAGAATGCCAGTGCTGCTGCTCTGAAGTTTGCAAATGGAGACAGTAAGTGGAACACTCTCAGTGCTCCTCTTGGGCACTTAAAAATACTTTAAATATTATGCATTGATTAGATGTTTGAAAGGAACCATAATATGTTGCAGACCTGAATTTGGTCGTAGATTGTTGAAATGTAGAATAGAATAGAACTAAATTTTATTGTGCCACAAGAGGAAATTCGGTTGTAACAGCAGCAAAGCGGCGAGAAATACAAACATTTAGATTCAGGATTGGAAAGGTATAAAAAACTCAATTTAAGAGTAAAGGAAAATATTTACATTATGGTCAGAGTTACTAAAACCAGACTAAAGTGGCATACCCCGGATGTAATGTGCAACAGAGCAGGACTTTAAAGATAGACTTTAAAGATATTTAAATAAATAAGAAAATATGTACAGATTGTACATGTGTACTTGTGCATTAAAAAAGTTTGCTTTATTTCCAATAGCTAGCAACATATAAACTAAGAATTAAACTATGTGAAAATTACAGCAGCAGAAATGTTAATTGGTGATTAAGTGAAAATTACAGCTGGGATGTAAACATTTAAGTTTGTTGGGAGCAGTTCTGGTTGTAACGTCTACCAGCTGCAGGGAGGAATAACCTACGTAAAAACTCCTTCATGCATCTTGGATGCAGCAGTCCTTCACTGAAGGAGCTCTCCAGCTCAGCAACATCTTCATGCATAGGGTGGGAGACTCCATCAGTGCTTGTGTCTCCCACCACCTGCACTGGATCCAGGTGACATCCTAGCACAGAGGTGGCCTTCCTCATGAGCCTATCCAACTCCTTCCTCTCAGCTGTAGATAAACTGCTACTCCAACATACAACACCATAAAAGATGGCAGATGCCACCACAGAGTAAAAAAATAATGTATTAGAAGCGTTTCCTGGACTCCAAAACACCTAAGCCTTCTCAGCAATAGAGTCTACTCTAAGCCTCCCTGTGAAAAGCATCAGTGTTGTGGCTCCAGTCCAGTTTATTGTTCAGGTAAACACCCAGGTACTTAGAAGAGTCCACTTATATGAGTCTACAAGGGACATTTTAATCTTTTTCTTGTTATTTTAATCAGTAATGGGGTATTCTGACCAATAGCTGTTTTTGTTGTTCTGTTGTGATGTTACCGTTACAGAACATTAAAGGTTCAGTGTGTAACAAATTTTTATTAATAAAAATCAAGTACTGCTTTCATAAATACATATTTTACCGAGGTCTAATCACAATCGCATTATCATGAAAGCGTTCAGGTTTGTAGATACAGAGGGTGCACCGCCCCCAATCTGAGGCTGCCATGTTGCATCGCCATCTTTGGTGCTTTATGCGTTTTAGCATGTGACGTTGGGGGGAGGGGGGGAGGTGAAGAGAAGAAACGAGCAACAAGGATAAATAAAGCAGAATTATGAATGGTTCTGTACCTCATCACCTGACGAGACAATCGAGCTTGTGCCAGACGTTGACATGATCACAACTATGACACTCTGCGGCTTCAGTAGTAGTAATGACATGTTATAACGCTGCTCAGTTGCTTGCAGACATTGAGCGCACTATTAGTTGGAGGTAATTCTTACACATGGGGACTTGTGCTGCGTTACTGTAAATTGTTAGAATAAACTGCGTGGCATTCCACAAAGAGATGAACTGCAGTTTACCTGTAAGTAATGGAGGCTGAGCGGCCACTTAAGCCAAAGTTTTAAAATCAAGAAATTTCTCATCAGTCAATGTGATCAGATTTCATCACACTGTCTGATCGAGGCCTTTTCTTAACCGAGAAAATCCCCCATTCAAAAGCTCTTTATGCATCTGCAACCATCTGTCATCATGCCTCCGTAACTCGACTGAATGCGCTGTCAGCTCCTGGAAAGTGAGAAGCATTGAGTAGGCCTGTAGTGTCCAAGTCTGAGATGATATTTAAAAGCTCCTATGATGGGAACGTTTTTCGTGATTTATTTAGTTACTTGTACTCCGTTATTATAGTTGAAAATGTCTGGTACCTGCAACAAGTAGTCAGGGGTGTGAATATTTATTTTTAAGTTGATGATTTTTCCACCACCGTTTAAAAAAAATAGTCAAATATGGAAAATATTTGGGTAACGCAACACCTGGACTATAAAGTTAAACATACCCGATGTTGTTTACTTTTGTTGTGAACAAAATACCTGGAAGTATACTTAGATTAGACACTATTTAAGTGATCAGTTGTCTTAGGTTGCGTTAGTTTATATAAAAATTTAATTTTATACATTTATTTTGCTATAAAGTTAACTCACTTCATATTGTGTATCTGTTCACTTTTGTTACAAAAAGTAATGCATTAAGTGCAGGATAAACCTCTTGTTGATGTGCAATATAGAAAGTTACGTACAGTACAAGTAAGTACCCGTCTCTTTCACTTATCTCAATTGAATTCTGAAAACTGGTCAGAAAATCTAATTTCTTTCATATACAGAGGCTGTTTTTTTACACTACCACAAACTGTTACTTTCCTTTGTAACAAGTTACTGTTTTTATAGAGTAATTCAGTCACTTTTTAGTTAAGGTAGTGAGTAACAATAACTTATTACTTTTTTGAAATCATTTTCCCAACACTGATTAACAATTGTATACCCATAGTTTAAATATTGTATATCAAACATGTTTCAATCATTTATGTAGTTTGGTCTTAACACATAGCTTCATCACACTTATATGCATTGGGATATAAAATCCTTGGGTAACTGGCATCATGCCTAGTTACACTTGAACAAGTAGTGGCTTAAAAAATATTTTTTATAGTTACTAATACTCTATTTGTTGACATTCTTTCTTTTTCCAGGCTATAAGCCATGTGATCCTCAAGTGATACGTGACAGGGTGCAGCACCTGAATCTTTGCTACCAGGATCTTTGCGCCTTGGCTGCACAGAGGAGAGCTCGGCTGGAGCAGTCCCGCCGCTTCTGGAACATCTTGTGGGAGGTGGCAGAGCTGGAGAGCTGGATTAGAGAGAAGGAGCAGCTTTTCTCCTCTCTGGATTATGGCAAGGACCTGACGAGTGTGCTGGTGCTCCTGAGCAAGCACAGTGCCTTCGAGGATGAGCTTGGAGCTCGCCGCACTAATCTGGAGCAGGTCTTGGCTGAAGGAGATAAGATGATTCAGGCCAAGCACTTCGGCTCTCCAAAGATTCAAGAGTGCATGGACGACATCAGGAGGCAGTGGCAGCAGCTGGAGGAGCTGGCAACATTTCGAAAGCAGAACCTTCAGGACACTCAGACATTCTTCCAGTTTCAGGGGGATGCTGATGAACTTAAGGCCTGGCTGCTGGATGCCAAGAGGCAGATGAGCAGTGACGATGTCGGCCACGATGAGTACACAACTCAACGTCTACTGAAAAACCACAACAATTTAAGAAATGAAGCCATAAAGAACGGAGCCACCATTGATGCGCTGTCCAAACAGGCCAACGCTCTCCCAGAGGAGCTACAAAATACCCCTGACATTCAGAGACGTCTGAAAGACATCAAGGACCTTTACATGGAGCTACTGACTCTGGCTGACCTGAGACAGAAGAAACTGGATGACACCATGGCTCTGTACACTATCTTCAGCGAGACTGACGCTTGTGAGCTCTGGATGAGCATGAAGGAGACGTGGCTGGTGGACCTGGAAGTGCCTGAGAACCTAGAGGATTTGGAAGTGGTACAAAACAGGTACACCAGAAAGATGATGTCATTAGAGATCATTAAAGTGAATCAAATCTATTGTCTGGAAATGTATGCATACATCAACTATTTTGTTGTTTGCAGGTTAAGCGCTCTAGCTCAAGAAATGGCAAATGTTCAGTCAAGAGTAGATAATGTCAACAAAGCTGCAAAACAGCTTGAGGAAAGCAGACACCCTCGGACCAAAGAGATTAAGGAATGCCAGACACGACTGAATAAGAGGTGCTTTTAGTAAATATGTCAGTTGTATGAATAAATAGTTTTATTTCTGTTGTATCTACATCATAAGGCTAATATGCTTAAATTTTCTTTAACTTAGCATTAAATAAGCGGAGCTTCTGGCTTTTCAAATGAACACATTAAGCATTAAATTAATTATTTCTTTCAGATGGGAAGCATTTAAGGCTATGGTGGAGGACAAGAAAAGAAGAGTCGATTCTGCTGTTAGTCTACACAACTACAGGTTGGAGTGTGATGAGACAGAAGCCTGGATTAAAGAAAAGACACGGGTGATTGAGTCCACACAGGATCTTGGCAATGACCTGGCTGCTGTCATGACCATCCAGAGAAAGCTGTTTGGCATGGAGAGAGACTTAGCTGCCATCGAGGCCAAGCTCACCTTCCTTAACGAAGAGGCACAGCAACTGGCCCAAGACCACCCAGAAAATGCAGCAGATATCTTAGCCCGCAGGGGAGAGCTGGACACAGCCTGGGATGGGCTTAGAAAGACTCTAAGTGACAGGGAGGACTCGCTAGGTGAGGTCAGTAAGTTGCAGACGTTCCTCCAAGACATTGACGACTTCCAGTCCTGGCTATTCAAGACCCAGAAAGCTGTGGCATCTGAGGAGATACCCACCTCACTACAAGAGGCTGAAGAGTTGCTCAGCCGTCACAACGCTGTGCGAGAAGACATAAACAACCATGAAGAAGATTATCACCGTGTGAGGGACACAGGAGCTCAGGTCATCCAGGGCCAGGAAGATGATCCTCAGTACCAGCAGCTGGAGCAGAGGCTGGAGGGGCTGAACCGGGGCTGGTATGAACTCCAGAAGATATGGGACAGTCGCAAAAATTTCCTGGACCAAGGTTTGGGCTACCAGCAGTTCTTGAGGGACGGCAAAGCTGTAGAGGCCATCCTCAATAACCAGGTAAACTTTTCCTAAAGATGTCTTTTTGACTAAGTAGTGGGTCAAGCCAACAAAGACAGCCTGAAAACTTTAGTTCAGTAATGCTATAGGAATTCTACTATGTATATACTATATGTTGAGTGGAAGAATGCAGCATTGTCTGTTCCCATACTGCATATTTGTCATGCAACTCAGTCAGCAAATTTTGGGTTTGTGGACAGTCCATATTCACTTTCTCAATGTTTATTTTCTCACTTCCACTATGTCAATCTTGTTGCAGGAGTACACACTGGCCCACATAGACAAGCCCGACACATTGGCAGGGGCAGAAAAGGCTTTAAAGAAGCATGAAGACTTCGTCAGCACGATGGAAGCCAATGAAGATAAGATTGATGGTGTCCTGCAGGGCGGACAGCGACTGGTGGACAGTAACAACCTGTACTCCAGGAAAGTTCAGGAGAAAACGGACTCAGTCCGGGACAGGTTGTGTATTGTTTTTGTTTGACTCAAGTTTCACAATGGATATTTGTAAAATTATAATGTATTAGTTCATCTCTCTAGCTGGGTTTGTCAATTAATTTCCCAAAGGGAAACCATATGGACTCAACATTTCTAAATTTACATATTTAATTTCATGTTGAGTCTGATCATGTGAATTCAAGCTTTAATGCCCAAGAACAGCAGTTTGTTCTCCAAAAAGAGAGACAAATAGAGAGACTCGTAGTTTGATAATGTATTTTATTTTCCCTCCGAAGTTAAAACATTTGAACTTGTAATTGGAAAGATTTACACCAAGATTCCCTAAAGTAAAATTTTTGGAATGGGTTTATCACAAATGTCAAATTAATAGTCCAGTAGCTGTCTTTCACATCAAATGTTGAGATATTTGTTGTAAAAAACAATGTTTTCACTACTAACACACATTTTTAGAAGTGCAAACTTGTTGTTTTAACTCATATTGTAAACATGTTGCTAATGTGTTTGAAAAGCAAAATTTCAATTGCTAGTAACAATTAGCAGTTAGCATTACTGCAGAATTTTGAAATACAAATTAATTATTTGATAAATGTGTAGGATTGAAATGTAAGACGTTAACCATCTGTCTAAAGTTTTGGTGAAGATGTGTATTTATACTGGAATGTCTTCCCATTTCCTTTTGAGATTTGCTTCTAGCGTGAAAATGTGTTCTCCAGCCCCTGTATTATTAGCTTTAGAAAGGGCATTGGAGCTACCACTTTCTCTCCCAATACTCAGTGTGATAGACAGGCACCTGCAATAATGGATATTGATTTTTAACAGAGAGAACTTTTCTTCGCTGTGAACTGAAGAAAGACATGACTTTTTCTCAGTGAAGGGAGAGCTCTGGTGGATTTGTCTACAGTATGCAGTCTGAATTATGTTACAGAGAGATTTGTTAGGCAGAGAAGAAAAGATTGGCTCTGTCTGAAGGCCGTTATTAATGTATGCTGTACCTTTGCTTTTGTGTTCGCTCTTCAGGCATAACAAGAATAAGAGACGAGCTGTGGAGGTGTCTGAAAAGCTGAGAGATAACCGTGACCTTCAGCACTTTCTGCAAAACACTCAAGATGTGAGTTCAATACAATCTTTGGAAAATATCTATTAATATCTTATTAACTTTATGTTTCCTTTTTTTATCCTTGGAGATACTACGCTACTACTAGGTTTTTATTACTGTACTGCCGTTGTTAGCTTTCCAGGAAAATGTTGCTATAGTTCTTTATATTAAGGATAACTTATCTTTATTCCATAGGATCATAGGTGCTATGGAATAGCATCATAGATGCGGTTTAATCTACATTATTAATGCATTATGTTTTTCATTTGTTACTGTGCTTCAGCTGACTGTGTGGATCAATGAAAAGATGCTGACAGCTCAGGATATCTCATATGATGAGGCCAGAAACCTCCACAGCAAGTGGCTCAAACATCAGGCTTTCATGGCAGAGCTGGCCTCCAATAAGGAATGGCTCAATAAAGTAGATCAGGTCAGTAAATGCTTAATGCCTTTTATGTTTGATTACAGGGTTTCATTTTCTTCAATGAACATTTTAAAAGAGGAGCTCAATAATGCCGTCGGTCCTACTGTTACTGTAAGACAGCCAACTAAGTAAATGCATATAAGTCAACATTAGAATAAAAAGATTGTTTCGCTGAAATTACAAAGATAAAAAGTTTTCATACAGTGTTGCAGCAAATTATTGCTTTAAAAAGTTGCATGCATAGAAGATTGTTAGGTAGACAGAAGGAAAAAGATTATCTACACCTTTAAAACATCTAAAGCAGCAAACAAGAGGCTTCACCTGCAGAAGGCTATACTTTTGAAAAAAGCCAAAACTAGACCTGACAGACAATCTTTAGGATCACGTTAACATGGCAGAGGACAAGGGAAGAGTTTGGAGAACTTTATCAGGGCTGAGGGGCAAAACATAAACAAGTCAAGATGCAGCAAGCTTACACACCCCCACCAGTTAAGAATATATTTTGAAACTGAATCAAAATATGCTTCAGTAAACTGTTGATGCACCTTTTTTATTTTTTATTATAAATAATGTTTTTACATTTTCTCTACGTATTAGATCAAATACTTTTATTTTTAAACCAGCTTTTTTAAGACATGCACTCTAAGAAATAAAACGTTGGATTTAATTAATAAAGCTAAGGCAGTATTTTCCACAAAACTCTGTCAATTAAGTGTAAAACAATGTGGATTTGAAAATAAATTAATTACACCTGTAAAATGAACAATTTTAAGTATATTGAAAATAAAACTATGAATTAACAAAAAAACATATTTCATTTCTTAGAGTGTTTAACTGCTCGAGTTGTGTTATTGTACCCTGTTTGTATTTGATGTATTTAATTTATATTACCTTGTAAAGCTCCATGTAGCTCCATATCTGTGGAAGCTGTCGTATGACTGTAATTTGCTTATTTTGTTGTTTTATAGTGAAATGTGCAAAACCAGGAAGGTGCCAAAAGTTTTAAAATCCTTTATCATGGTTTCATTTGTTTAGACAAAATAAGGATTTTAGCAGGGGTGTGTTCACTTTAGAGACTGATGATAAAATTGTATTTACCACCTAAAACATGGAGTGGATTTCAATGCACTCCAAGGAGTTTTCAACAAAAATAGATAAAAACTGATAAAAAAACTGTTCAATAATGTGCAATACGCCAGTCCTTTGCAATTTTAATGATGAAAATATTATTCAGTCTCCTCAGCTGCTCTAGCTATTTGATTAGTTTACTGTTTTCTCTTCATATTCGGCTTATTACCATTATTATATTGCACTTCATATAATCAAATATTTTATTCATAATATGATTTCTATTTATGTAGTAAATTTATTGTAAATATTTTTAATGCACAATTTTAAGGGGTATCTGCTGAAATGTTGTTGTTGTTGTTGTACAATGACAATAAAGGGGATTCTGATCTGAACTACAGTGAATTTTGAGAACAAGTCTTTCTCCTGTTTTTTTTTTTTTTTTTTGTTATTGCAGGAGGGTCAGGAGCTGATGGTGTCCAAGCCTGAGTTTGAGCCCATTGTGAAGGAGCGCCTGGCCCAGCTTCATGAGCTGTGGGACAAACTGGAGTCCACTACTCAGGAGAAGGACCGGCTGCTATTCGATGCCAATCGCTCCGAGCTTTTCGACCAGAGCCTGGCTGATATGCAGAAGTGGCTGGCCGAGCTTCAGCAGCAGTTGCAGAGCGGGGATGAGGATGTAAAAGATCTTACAAATGCCAATATCCTGCTCAAAAAGCACCAGGTCTGTATATTCTGGAGCATATGGAGTATATAATTAGTATTATCTGTTTTTTCAGTTTGTATTTTTGTTTTTTATTGATGTTAGGATTTCCTATTTGTTGTCCAGTTTAAGCTTTTCTCTGAAGCTGCTCTAAGTGAATTAGCATTGTGTGTGATGTTTCCTTGTTGCACAAAAGTAGAAGAATTATTAGTTTTTAGACTAAATTTAATTATCATGGAGGTCAAAATGAAATACTGGTTATAACTAATAAATAGCTTTTAGTAAAACTACTTCATGTATTTATAAAAGAACATTTATCAGAGCTGTCGGTAAGCTTAGTTTCATGCTTAATAGGCAGCACTTACTTTTGGTGAATTTACCCTCTGTTGCATCTTGATTAGTGTCTTGAAAGGCTATTCATCTTTTTCCTCCCATCACCGTTTTCCCATGCCAGATGACAGAGACCCAGGTTCGTGACCGGGCACGGGAGCTGGACGAGCTCCAGGAAGCTGTCAGGAAGCACGGAGGAGCCAGGGAGGACCAGCCGGAGCTGGAGGCCGAGCAGCAAGCCCTGCAGAGTGAGTTCCAGCAGCTCCTCATGCCACTGTCGCAGCGCCGGAGCAAGCTGGAGGCTGCCAAAGCTGTCCATCAGTTCTACAGAGACCTGGCTGATGAGCTTGTAAGTACGGATCTCATTTCAGAGGGAATCAAAGAGTCAAAGTGCTTTGATCTCACAGGATGATTGATAACACAGAATTGGAATGAGGAAGATCTGGGGCCGTATTCACAAAGACTCTTATCTTACGGCTAGGTGTTACTCCTAACTTACTACGTCTTACGTAGGAGTTGCCATCTAAAACCTATTCACAAACGCACTAAGAGCTACTTTTACGTAGGACAAATCCCTAAAAGTAAGCTAAGAGTGACGTTCCGTTGCTATGGAAAACGTAATTTCATATGCCTGAGTAAATAGACGGACAGCAGTATGATTGGTTGTTGAATGACACGTGTGAAACCAGGAAATGGAAAACGTCGATAAAAGCGTAATTATGAACAGCGCAAATAGCAGAAATAATGCATGATGACATATTTGTGTCGGCCACGAGACTGACACTTCATACAACTTACACACAATAGCCTACTTACAGAGAGGGTGAAGTTTAAAAACGAAAAAACGTGAAATGCATCATATTATCCTGCCTAACGCCAGCTGATTGCTGGGATAAGCTCCAGCTGATAGATGGTTGTGATACCCAAGTCGTCCGCGTGCAAAGTTGCATTTTCCCTGTGACTAAATATCTTAGTTTCGCTAAACATTACATTTCTGGACTGATCGGGTTGTTACGTTTAGTTGGAGACGTATCTTTTGGTTAATTCCGAATCATCCAGAATGTCCAACACATTGCGTCTGGCTGCAGCCATTTTGGGAGTCTTTGTGAATTGGTCTTAGGGAGTTAGGAGTCCTCTTGACTTCTTTTAAGGACTCTCAGACTTAAGAGCTACTTTTAGGCCTAAAAGTGCTTGTGAATTACTTTTATCTTAAGAAACTAGGAGTCCTAAATTTAAGAGGGACACACCCACATTTTATTTAGCCCTAAGATTCTTTGCGAATACGGCCCCAGATCTCCAGCTTTAAGACCCTTTGGTCCCCTCTGCATGCTTTCAGATGCACTCGGGTAGTCCCATCTCTTACATGTCTGAGGATTCTGATCTGAGAAACTTTGGTCATTTCTTTACTGCAATTCATTTTTGTTTTTTTCTTTAATAAAAAAAAGGGTGTGTCGATGTTTATCTTTAGTTTTTAGGATAAAAAAAATCTGCAATCCCCTCTGTTTTATTGCTTGAACATACAAGAGAGACGAGATCGGCTTTGATTTACTTGGTGAAGGAGCAATAAATCTGTATATGGAAGCTAGCTGTGGAGTTCATTTTTTATATTTGATGCAGAGATCTATGAAGCAAGCTTTCAGACTGCTTTTCTGCTTTCTGTATTCTTATCATCACAATCTTTATTCTTTCTTTGTCTTTTAGCTCTGGATTGAGGAGAGGATGCCCCTGGCAATGTCACAGGAGCATGGTAACAATCTTCAAACTGTGCAGCTGCTGTTAAAAAAGAACCAGGTTAGTATCTGTCTCCATGTAGCTTTTCAATCATCCACTTATTTCTGAAGTCATAGGTTCAAAAACATTGTCCTTCAAATTCGAATTTATATTCAGGGATTTGCTAAAGTTAAATTTTTTCCAGATTTTGAGGTCTTAAAATCCCAAACTCCCAATAGGTTTTATAACTTAAAGAAACATTGCTAACATTGCTTCTTCTAATGTTAAATCTATTTAGAGAATTCTAATTAATTTTAATTTAACCTTTGCAATGAGGGAAGAAATATCTGTTTTATAGGCAGGACTATTCGTTTTTATGAAAACAGAGAAAAAGGTTGTCTACATTAAAATAAACTATATTATAGTATAATTCATTTACTGTTATGTTTCCATCCGTTCGAAAAACTATCCGAAAATTTAAGTAAGGAAATCAATTAGACAGGCGGTTTTCTTAAGGAGTTCACTCTTGTCTTGTAGTTGGGTCTAGCTATCTAGCTAACATCCCATCTACTCTGACCCATTTCTCTCTCTCTGTCGACAAAAAGCATTCCCACAGCATTATGCCTCCACCTCCATGTTTGCAGTGCTAGTTTCCCTGCTTAGATACTGAATGACACAGATGTAGACTATAAAGTTTCTATTCTCCATCATCTTCCTTCTGCTTCACAGTCCTCCACAGCTTTCTATCACATAACCTAATAACAGACTCAGAAGTTTGTAATTCTAACCTAACAACATTTGGAAACATTCAGTTTGTATTGAATATGTATTTTAGGTAGTATTGGAGCTTAACAAATGTCTTTTAATGCAAAGAAAACATTAAATACTGTATTTTTTATTTCAGATGTTGAAATGGGAGAATTTTCTGTTTTTCGGCTCCTCTGAAGTGCCTAAATAGAACAATATGAGTTTCCAGTTAAATTAGGTTGATTCATTGTCTTCTTTCTTTCCAGACATTGCAGAGAGAGATCGAGGGCCACCAACCGCGTGTCAATGAAGTTCTGGAGCGAGGTAGACGGATGGCAGCCGTGGCTAGCGAGGAGGATAAGTCGGAGGCGGAGCGAATCGAGAACCAGCAGCAGGAGCTGGAGGAGGCCTGGGCGCGGCTGCAGGACGAGATGACCAAACGACGAGAGAGGCTGAGCGGCTCCAACTTGGCCCAACAGTATTACAACGATGCTGACGAGGCTGAGGCCTGGATAGGAGAGCAGGAGCTCTACATGATTGCGGATGAAAAGGCTAAGGTTAGGAAAGGAAGGCGTTCTGTGTGTGTGAGACCAGAGAAGGGCCTGATTAGCTCAGTGAAGTTTCCGAACATGTCTGCAAATCTGATCTTATTATCCTAATCAAAGTAAAGGCATAGCAGTCTGTTCAAATACCAAGTAATGAATTTATCAGCATGATTACACGGTTTGGGTTCTCTTCAATTAAGAAGATCCGCTTTTTTTAAGTGGCACCCTCTACGGAGAGCTAATTTTTGAAGTAATTTGTTTTGCTTTGATGGGTGCGCTCCTCTCCTGTCTTTCTTCACCATCCTCTCGCTTCTTTCTCATCTTCCAGGATGAGCAGAGTGCCATGCTGATGCTGAAGCGCCACATGATCCTGAAGCAGGCAGTAGATGACTATGCTGACTCCATTCAGAAGCTTTCTGACCGTTCCCAGAAGATGTTTGCAGAGGACCATCCGAATGGGTGTGTTTAACTCTTTACATGGAATCTAATTTAGTCTTCCTCCCAGTCAGATGTGGTTTAGGCGGACAAAAATGACAGGCATGTAAATGTGAATCCTAATCAGCAGCTTCATCTAAACTTAACCAAATTGTGATCGCTTGACCTCGTTTGAAGTGTCTCTGAAGTCCTTGAATCTTATTTTCTCTTACCCTCTGCTTTCATTTAATGTATTATCGTTCAGGGAGGAGATCATAAGGCGGCAGGGCCAGGTAGATAAGCAGTACGCAGGCCTGAAGGAGCTGGCAGAGGACCGCAGGAAGAAACTGAACCACACCTACCATCACTTCCTGCTGAGCAGAGAGGTGGAGGACCTGGAGCACTGGATCGCAGAGAGAGATGTGGTGGCGTCCTCGCAGGAGATGGGTCAGGACCTGGACCATGTCACGGTATCATAAATTAGAAAAATAATTGTAGGGATTTCCACAGCCAGAAAGTGAACGAAAAAATTCCCCCCAAAATTTTAACCGTTTTTTTTAAGTGGTACCATCTCTCTGTTTAATTAAAAGTGCACGCTTTTATTTACTAACAGAATCAAAACTTTTACTCCTCAGCTACTGAGGGATAAATTCAGAGAGTTTGCACGGGAGACGGGGCTGATTGGTCAGGATCGGGTGGACATGGTCAACCAGACGATAGATGAGTTGATTGAAACGGGCCACAGCGAGGCGGCCGCCTTGGCAGAATGGAAGGATGGAATAAACGAGAGCTGGGCTGATCTGCTGGAGCTCATCGACACTAGATCTCAGCTCCTTACGGCGTCTTACGACCTGCTGAAGTAAGTCCAAGACATCTTACCAAATTACAACCTCAAACTCGAATGTATTATAGTGAAGTTCTTATTTGTGTTTCTAAGTCTTTCACTTTAAATTCCCTTAAAATACTCTGCAGTTTGTGGTTTTATTTTAACAAAATATAAATACTTATGCTTGACATTCTAAGAAGAATGTTGTAAAGCAGAAAATATTTGCATACGATATCAGAGTTAAAAAACACAATCAACTCACAGATGATAAATGCAGTTAAACTAAGAGTCAGAGCTTTTTGAAGGTACTTTGATGATGGAAAGGAGCTGGTGACACAGATTCGTGAGAAGCAGAAAGAGCTGCCAGAGGACGTGGGTGAAGATTTCAGCAAAGCAGAGTCCTTCCACAGAATGCACGCCGCTTTTGAGAGAGACATCACCGCCCTGGGCAAACAGGTACAACACAAGAGATCGTCTCTTTTCCTCTGAAGGAACACAGCAGGCAGCGGCCAGGAGGTGCACTTTGATGATTTGTATCAGATAAAGACAGAGTGCTGCAATCTATGTGCAATTTTAGAACCTTAGAGGTTATTGTCTAAAAGGGACAAGGGTTTATTGTCTTTCTTATATAACAAAAAATATGCAACTTAGAATTACAATCATGGCTGACTTAAGATAATGATTAAGAGGTAAAAGGGTTCTGATTTCCTTTCAGCTCTTATGTTGGTTAAAAATAATGTTAGTAAAGATGGTTAGGGTTATTTTCACTGTTAAACTTTTTAAAGCTGACTTATTTATACAGAGAAACATGAGAAAACAAACACTCCTCTTAACAATAACAATGACGCTAAAAGCATTCAAGATACAGGGCTGGTGAGAAGTTTACATTGACTATGTATTACCGTTATTTTATTCATTTTGAGCAAATCAACACCACTGGTCGCAAAGGGTTACACAGCATCCCCACAGCATGATGCTTCCACCACCATGTACCACAACAGTGTTTCTAATGTTTGAAAGCTTCACGTTTTGCAGAAGGTGATAATTGGCATCAAATGATTAAAATTCAATAATCTGGGATTCAAACTGGCTTCGACAACGAAAGCCAGGTAAGATTTTGGAATGAGCCAGATTTCAGTCCTAATATAACACATTAAAAGTATCTTTAACAGCCTGGTCTTAACCAGGAAACTAAGCAACTTAAACGACCTCTGCAGATCTGATTTTTAAAAAGTAATCAAAGATCTGCATATATTTATGCCAGAGACAAAAAGTGGATTTTTTTTTACTTCCTAAGAGACATTCCTGAAAATATTAGTCCGGATGCATGTAAATATTTCAGTGTCTATGTATGATTTTGATCCTGCATTTAGTTAATAATACACAATAAATCAAAACTTCTTTTTAAAATGCATTGAGGCTGCATCGTCATTCCACCTTGGACAAAGAACGGTTAGAATGGATAATTAAAAGTTCTATTTTAATTAACGTAATCAGTGTATGTGAACTTCTCATCACCATTGTATCTTTGAGGGAAAACACACTATCATGACTCATTAAAATGAAATGTGTTAATTGCTATGTCCTTCCTCTAGGTTCAACAGTTCCAGGAGACATCCTTGAGACTTCGAGCTCAGTATGCAGGGGACAAACAGGATGCTATCCAGGCCATGGAGAGGGAGGTAGTTGAAGCCTGGAAGGGCCTGCTGGATGCTTCTGACGGCCGCCGTGCGCAGCTGGTGGACACGGCCGAGAAGTTCCGCTTCTTCAGCATGGTGCGAGATCTGATGGCATGGATGGAGAGCATCATTCAGCAGATAGAGACTCAGGAGAAACCCAGGTGAGCACATTTCAAACAGCCCATTAGACAATGGTTATTACTGCTGGGGTCAGATGAGAGGATGTTAAAGATACATTTTTTTTTCTTTTTTGAAGGTTTTGATTTATTGTTGGATACGATTTGGTGTTATTTCCTTAGCTCTGTATATGGCATTCACAGTAGTTTTCTCTAGTAAAATGTAAAATAAAATGCAATAAAGTTCTAAATAACTCCAGGTATTTATTCACAGTTTATTAAAGTTGCAGTAGTTTTAGAAAATAATAAAATATATCGAATTGAACAATCCCATTAGATTAATTAGACCCATTGTTTTTGCAGTTCCTTTTCCTACCAACAGAGGTATAACTGTTTCATCCATTATTGATCCTGTTTCTGCTTTCTATTCTCTCCTCTCCTACACTAGGGATGTTTCCTCTGTGGAGCTGCTGCAGAAGTACCACCAGGGGATCCGTTCAGAAATTGAAACCAGGGGAGCCAAGTTCACGGACTGTATAGACCTCGGCAAGTCCATGTTGACACGGAAGCACCGAGACTCTGCTGAGGTAAGAACCTGATCTAAAAGAAGGCTCCTTTTCTGCTGTTTGCATTTATTCAATTACTTTTCTGGGAACAGTTGTCTCTAAACAAACTGGGTTGCCTAGAAAAAGAAAAAAAAAACAACTCTTCCGACATTTATCAGGAAGGATAGAATAACAACCAGTATTAGAAATGGATAAAGGCAAACAGAATTTTAATAAGCAGTCGAACTTTGCCCAGATTGAATGTTCATTTAATTACTTCACAATGCTAATTCTTGGAGTATAATAGGCAGACTAGAGCTAAATATTTTAATAATAATGATATGTAACCGTGACTGTGTGACATTTTGTGTCAGATCAAAGAGAAGCTGGTTCAGCTGATGGAGAAAAGGCAGGAAATGATGTTCAAATGGGATGACAGATGGGATTGGCTCAGACTCTGTGAGTGATGCATTCTACCCATTCCTGACTTAATGATGGAGGAGCACGAGTGTCTGCTTCCTCAAAAATGAGCTATACTGTATGTTAAAATAAATTAAAAAAACTCCCACGATGACTTGCCTTTGCTGCTTTCAGTGCTGGAGGTGTGTCAGTTTGCACGAGACGCTTCGGTAGCAGAAGCCTGGCTGATTGCTCAGGAGCCCTACGTGACCAGCAGGGACCTGGGTCAGACCGTGGACGAGGTGGAGAAGCTCCTCAAGAGGCATGAAGCCTTTGAGAAATCCACTGCCACATGGGAGGAACGCTTCTCGGCACTGGAACGCCTCACGACAGTACGTTAAGTATATAAGTATTTAAAAAAACAAAATATTAAACAGACGTGGCATAAAAACACAGTATGAATTCAGCAGTGTTTCTAATGTTTTTGTCTTGTAAAAATTTCATTTAAATTTAAAATGCAAAACACAAAAGTTTGCCCTGCAGCAGATATTTCAACTAGGGATGCACAGACACCGATATATCGGGGCCAATACTTTTCTAATGTACTCTTATTGGTATCAGTTAGCCTTAACCGATACCATTGAACCGATACTTAAAATGTGGATTTCACAGAAATGTTTTATTTTTCATTTTAAAAAATTCATTTTTATTTTTTATTTTTTTCAGTCTAATCCGGTGCTCTGTATCAGCAAGTACTCAAATCAAAGTATCTGTATTGTATCGGTTTGAGAAAAGGTGTAACTTCCCTAGCCTAATTCAGTGATTATTCCAGGAACCTAGTACATAACAAAACTATGCAACCCATCACAATAGTATTTAGAATGTTTTTTTTGTTTCTAATGAATGTGTTTGTACTGAAGATAACTACAGGTTTGCTGTGTTGCAGCTGGAGCTGTTGGCGCTAAGGAAGCAGCAACAGGAGATTGAGCAATTCATTAAAGATGAGCAGCGCTCTGATAAAGAGAGCAGGTAAAAACACATTTCTAAACTATCAAGTGTGTATCAAAATGACTAATTTTCACCTAAGAGTGAAAGATGAGAATACAGAGAGGGAAGACGTCTAGAATTACAAAGAAAATTGTCTAATCATGGTTGGTTTCGTTCATTCTGAAAAGTCTGCTGAAAGTGTGTTAAAGCTTATTAATGGGAACACTGTGTCTCTCTTTCTCTGTCTGCTTTTTTGCTCAGGAGAGAAGACACAGGCTTTGTAGAAGAATCTTCACAGCTCTATACTATTGAGGAACAGACTCTGGTTAGTAACTAAGCCCTTGTTTTCCATTATTCCCAACCCTGATTCGGGATATTGAAAGCTTTGAAGACAGATAATGGACCTCTCTCATGTACAACTTTTAATAACGGCTTTTTAAAATAGCATCCTTTTTATTCATACATTCTTTCTTGTTGAAAAAACCCCCCGTAAGAATGAAGTAGTTTTTTTCCCCTTTCCAGTCTGGTGCGATGGAGCCCAGTTCAGGTCAGATGGATGGGATTACCGGTGATTCCACGATGCCGATGGTGTCAGAAGTGAGAGAGAGTGCCTCTCTGGAGCAGGAGCCCTCCGTCTCGGTTGTGACTCCCAGAGAACCTGAGAGGGCGTCCACCATGCCGGCAGAGACCCAGAGGACCCAGGCAGTGCTGCAGGAGGGCATGCTGTGCCGTAAACATGACATGGAAGGCTCCGGAAAAAAGGCTTCAAACAGGTTGGTGAAGCCATCCCAACCACACACTCATCATAAACATGAATAGCAAGTAAGGGCTTTTTATTATTTATTAAAACTGTCCTTTTTCCCAGATAGAATGATTACACATAATTGAACTTGGCTGTTGTTAATAAGAAGTGGGTGCAAAAGTTTACATTTGTTGCAGATTATTTCTAATCCACACAGAGTCCGATAGATAGAAACACCTCCACTCATATTTGGATATTTACCCCTTAGGAACATCTTGACTGCATAATTTTTGGTTTCCCAACATTATCTCAGTTTCAGAGCAAAGAACATTTCACAAATTTTCAATCTGGTTCAAGTTAGTATTTTGGAAGTTTGTTGTCAGCGTGTTTTATTCCAATCATGTTTGGAATCTTTGTCTTGTTGGAAAAACAAATTGCATCCAACTCTTCCTCTCAATTAAAAAAAGCTTAGGGTTGGGAATAAAACAGGAACCCCTAAGGCTCCAGCCTGCTGGGAATTGGAAACTGTTGGAACAGCAGTGTCAGGACCCGCAGTGAAGCACATTGTACGGAGAAAATGAAAACCAAGAAAGAAGCAACCGCTCCAAAATGAACACCTTAATCCTTGACTGACATTGGCTGCTGTTCAATTGGAGAGCACAAGTCGCTTCTTGGGAAAAATGTCTACTGAGAGACTAAAAAAACAAACCTAATTTAGTCACGATTAAAAAAATAATTTTTGAAGGAGTCATGGATAGAGCTCTAAGAACACTGTAACAGCTTTCAAGCATAGTGGTGGCTGCATCATGTCGATGGGCATGTTTTGCAGTAGTTGCTGCTGTTGCATGTCAGGAAATGAATGAATGAAATGTGAAAGATGGAGAACTTTATCCAACCTTTTCATATCTAATCAGAAGGTAGATGATTAAGACTTAAACATTACTGCTAGTTTCAATAGAATACAAATCCCAAAACGTACATTAAACCTGGTTTTAGAATAGATAAAACAGGCTAACAATAACCTGAAATGGCCTGTATTTTACATCTGTTGGGTAATGATAGAGACATTTAGCCAAATATTAGTGGTTATTTTGTTTGTTCAATTTGAAGTTTAGGTATGAGAGAATTGGCAGTAATTACAGTCTTGTTTACCCAATTCTCATTTTTACCAATCATTACACCTGCATATTATATAATTATCAAACAGCAAAAATAACATTTCAAATGCATCAATAAAGGTCCAAAATATCGTATTAATGGCAGAAATGATTGTGTGGTTTTGATCGGAACATTCCAACATATCATTGGCAATGAAACACGCCCACTGTGGGTAGGAAGAACAAAGTAATTTAGAGGGATGTTAGCGTCTTTTTAACATTTGAGAAAATATTTTATCCCTCTTTAGGTGCGGATCCAGCATCCAATTACAGACTGGCACAGGCAGAGCCACAATTGTTCAAAAATATGAATACATGAACAGTACATGTTTTGAAAAAAAAATAACGACCATAAATCACAAGAATTACATCACATTATGGTCAAAATCATTCAGTTAAACTTTTTGTAGTTTCTTTAATTGCGGCTGTGTTTAAGAAAATGCCTCAAAGAAACACAGAAAAGCTTCTAAATTAATAAATGTTAAAACTTCCTCCGGTCTGGCTTCATATCTATAACTAAAACATGAAATCCATTTTTAGTTCACTAATAAAGGAGCCATAAACATAATCTAAAAACACAATTAAACTTGTGCATGCGTATGTTCACAAATTTTAAACTATAGCAGAAGTTTTAATGAGCGAGTTTCTGTGGTCAAATGTCAGCAAAAGCTATAATTCTGCATTATCGCCAGATATCGACCTGTTGAGATCTTCATTCTGGCCTTTGTCTCTTTACTCTCAGGTCCTGGAACAACTTGTACTGTGTACTGAAGCCGCGTCAGCTCTCCGCATACAAGGACTCCAAAAGCTTTGGTCACGGAGCGACATTTCACGGTGAGGACCCCCTGTCCCTCAGTAACGCTACCTGGGAGATCCTCACCAACTATAAGAAAAAGAAGCATGTTGCCAAGCTGCGGTAAGAGTCGTGTCAATCTCCCGATTTCACAAAATGGCATGAATTCAAGTAAATACATATTACAGTCTAGATGGAAAAATGACATTTGTCATATCATTTCTATCCAATCTAAAGCCCTTTGGCAAAGTTTTTTTCTTTTCTTTTTTTGGAGGGAAAGTTATAGAAATATGACAGCCTTTGCAGCTTTTTGGGGATTTCACATCTTTCAGGAGTTTCTGCAGCAACCAGCAGAGACATTCAGTGACTGCAGAAAGTCTCTGCCTGTACCTTTCACCTTCCAGCTGAGAAACAATCCTAAACTTTAACTCTGTGTGACAGCACCACCTGTTGTTTTCAATTACTGTTTCCATCAAACAGCTCAGCCCCGTATACAGTACTGTGAAAAAGTATTTCACCTCCTTCGGTTGTTTGTCTATCTTAAAATGTTGCAGATTATTAGATAAATGTATCAGACAAAGTAAATGGGAGTAAATTCCTTTTGGGGGGGGGGGGGGGGGGGGGGGCTAACTTCAAAGTGTAGTTAGTTCAAACTGACCTGGCCCTGTGTAGAGAAGTAATTGCCAATCCTGGTTCATCATGACTTAACTAAAAGGAACTATATTTTCAGTTCAATTTCACGAGTCACATCCAGGCCTGATTAGATCCCCAAAAACCAACACATGGTGCCCTGATCAAAATTGTAGAACAGATGAGAAACAAAAACATTCCCAGGAGCTTCTGACCTACCAACATTCGTCCAGGAGAACATCAGTGACTCTTCCATGAGGTCACAAAACAACATCCAAAGCACTGCAGGCCTCACTTGTCTCAGTTTACATCAGATTTCATGATTGAATAATTACAAAAATTGTATATAACACTGTGAGATAGCTAAGCTACCAGGTTCTTTCACTTTTTTTGAAAGGATTCTGGACTCTGGTCAAACTTAAAATGGATTATTCTGTATTCAATTCAGTTTCAATTCAGTTTATTTATATAGCGCCGTTTCACAACAGATGTCATCTCAAGGCACTTTACAAGAAGAGTTATTACAATACAATGTTTAATTTAGAAATTAGAGAACCACAGAAGATTGCGTCGTGTAATTCTCAGCAATCCCTCACACTGAGCAAGCACGAAGCGACAGTGGAAAGGAAAAACTCCCTTTTAACAGGAAGAAACCTCCGGCAGAACCAGGCTCAGCACAAGCGGTCATCTGCCGAGACCGTCTGTGGTTTGGAGAATACAGAACAGAGACACAGAACAGAGACACAGAAAGAACAACACAGCTGATGCAGAAGTTTGTTGCAGGACGTGGAGAACTTTCCGTCACTGCAATCCCATCTTAGTTAGGGTCGTCAAGCAGGGCGGGTCAGGAGCACCTACTGTAGGAAGAGACTAAGAGAAAACAGGTTAGCGCTTGAATTTACAGCACATCATGCAGTTGGGGAGAAGTAGGAGAGAAAGTAGGAACAGACCCTAATAATATCCTCCAACAGGCTAGCCTAAAGCAGCATAGCTACTAACATTAACCTGTCTCCTAGCTACTAGGAGACCTAGCTACTAACACTTTCTACCTGGTTTACATTAACCTATCTCTACCTAGCTACTCTACCTCTTCCTATCTCTTCCTAGCTTTTGATACTCTACCTGACTACTAACATTAACCTGTCTCCTAGCTACTAGGAGACCTAGCTACTAACACTCTCTACCTGGCCTACATTAATCTATCTCTACCTAGCTACTCTACCTCTTCATATCCCTTCCTAGCTTTTGACACTCTACCTAGCTACTAACATTAACCTATCTCTTCCTATCTACCTGTCTGACCTGACTCTAACTACCTATAAACATATCTCTAACTGTAAGCTTTGTCAAAGAGGAAAGTTTTAAGCCTAGTTTTAAAGATATACAAATTGTCTGCTTCACGAACCAACCCTGGGAGCCTGTTCCATAGGAGGGGAGCCTGATAGCTGAAAGATCTGCCACCCATTCTACTTTTAGAAATCCTAGGAACTACCAGTAAACCTGCAGTCTGAGAGCGAAGGGCCCTGTTAGGAACATATGGAACAATCAGGTCTCTTATGTATGATGGACCTAGATTATTAAGAGCTTTATATGTCAGAAGGAGGATCTTGAATTCTATTCTAGATTTTACTGGGAGCCAGTGAAGAGAAGCTAAAACAGGGGAAATGTGATCTCTTCTTTTAATATTCATCAGAATCCTAGCAGCAGCATTTTGGACTAACTGAAGACTCTTAATTGTTTTCTGTGGACTACCTGATAATAAAGAGTATTGAACGTAATTAATGCATAAGAATTATTCTATACCTTTTACACATTCTTAAATATGTATTTCAAAGTACTTTGAAACCAGTGGAGAGACTACATTTTCCAATTAAAGAAGTAAATTCTCCTGTCTCATCCTTGGGCCAAAAATGTTCTGCCTTCATAAATAAATGAATGTTTCGTTTCTGAACTCCTTTTACTGATTAATCTTAAATGTCATTAACAGGAATAAGCTGAAGACAGCTCAGGGGTTTGATTAATTTTACCTTCTCCCTGTGGTATCTCTCAACAATACTGGATTACTCCTCGCAGCTTATGGGTGATTTAAAGAGATAAATGATGCCCTCCCTGCAGGAGAAAGTTATAATAATAATAAAATTAATAATAATAATTCTCTGCTCTTTTCCACCAAGAACACTTTTGTCTATGTAGAAGATAATTAGTCATAAATAATTCATATTTTAGAAACCTATACAAGAACTGAACATTAAAAAATAGCTTTAAAAATGACTTTTCTGTTCGAAAGAAGGGCAAAATGAAGGAGAAGTCGAGCGAGGAGTGACGGGAATGAACTAGACAGTTGAAGTTAGAACTGAGCTCTTTTGGAGATATAAGCTTTACAGAACAAGCTTGAAGGGGAAGATGAACACAGTTGGACAGAAATGCTTTCTCTGCTGTTAGGATACGGGGGAAGAAAACACTCTGCTGCAGGGCTGTGTGACAGTCAGTGATGAGAAAGACTGCAGAGCTTCAACAAAATATCCCCAAATCCTGGATACAAATATCATGGCACCATTGAACAAGGAATTCATCCAAAGCAGACAGGAAATCCCCAAAATGATCCACTTCAGGAAACACAAGCTAAAACTTGTCAGAGCCTAAATATAAGGTGTATAAAAACAGGTTGAATGTAAGAATACGACATTGAATACTGGCTGCAGTGACATTTTAAATCCGGGGGGCATTCTTATCAAATGTCAAATAAAGCTTGACGTAGTAGCTGGCTCCAAGGAGGAACTGCAAGCCGCTCCATTACTGAACTTCTACATTTAAAGTTTTATTACAGAGTTTTTGCTGCATACTTTAAGCCCCAAACATAGTTATAAATAAACTTGTGAACTTTTCAAGTAGATTTAATCAGGGAAGTTTGTGGTTAAAATGTGATAAAATGTGAAAAAAGTTCAAGGTTTATGAATACTCTCACAGCTGTAAAGTTTACTCCAAGGTTATGACATGTGACCGCTTCCACAAGACTTACTTAGATACAGAGATAAGAGTGACGTTCCATAGATTAACAGGATCAGTTTAATTAAATATGTCTTTCCTTTTTACAGTCTTGCAGATGGAAGCGAATATCTGTTCCAGTGTAAAGATGAGGTATGTTTTTCAACTGCTCAGAAGTATTGAATAACTTTTACTTGTCTTTTTTTATTATTATGAATCACATGGCAGTCAGTGTTGCGGGTTTAAATAGTAACCTCTGACCCTAAAATCAGCTCAGTTAGTCTCACAAACATGAGAATCTCCTGTTCAACTAACCAAATAAAATTACAAGACAAAAACACACCACCTCTCTAGGGAAGAGGGACTTCCCTTTCTAAGCCAACTCCATGTTTTTTTCCCTTCTTCTCTGTAATTCCAGGAGGAGATACAACGCTGGAGCCAGGCCATGGAGAAGGCAGTTCAGACCCCGGCAGCGGAGGAGGCCCCGGGCCCCTCAGGGTCCAAAACCCACAGTCTGCCCAGCGCGCCCTCCTCCTCTTCAGCTGCCCTGCCTGAGCCCGGCTCTGCCAAGAAAGACAAGGAAAAAAAGTTCAGCCGCTTTGCCAAGAAGAAGTGAATAGGGGGAAAAAGGAGAGGCGTCTGGAGAGGCTGTAACCTAGGCAACCTGGAAACAGAAAGTAGTATTTGTGTATGGCCAGCTTTTTATCACCTGATCTTTTTTTATATATATGATTTTTGTGACAAATAGTGTGGTTTAGGTTTAAAGCCATCACTACTGCCTGTATTTAAGCGAGTGTATCATTATGAAGGTGTCTTTTACTTTGTTTAGAAATGCTACATTTTAAAAGGAAATTAAAGCACAGGAATGCTTCACACCTTACCAAAGATTGTTTGTAAAACTTTATTTTTATTTTTAGTCCAGCTGCAGTTTTTTTGTGCTTTCTTTAGGCATGCTTTGATAAAGCCATATGGGACATTAAGGTATTTTCATCAATCTGCCTTATAAAATGGTTGTGAACTGTAATACTGTGCTGTTTGAGGTCAGAGCACTGAATGCTACACAGAAGCAAAGTGAAATGGATCATCTTATGTGAGAGTAGCTTTGTATAGAAGAAAAAAAAATGTTGCGGAAAGATTTAGAGATGAAGAAAGCATGGCGCAGCAAAGAGCAGCACAGATACACACACACACACACACACACACACACTGCAGGTGTAATTGCAGTTATGCAAATTAAATGCTTTATGCACCGGGAAGAATCAGAGCGATGAGATTTTCTTCTTTTTTTTTTTAAGTGACAGTAGTGGTCATGTGACACCACAATCTGTGGGTTGAGAATACAGTCTCATTCAGGCTGTATTCCCGACTCACATCTGGCAGTAGTTATTTTTGTGAATTTCAAATATATTCAACACTTGTATAACAAACTCTGACTTTCATATCTATTTATTAACATGTATACACTATCTATCTGCAGATGCATGGAGTATGTTCTACATTAGTTTGACATGGTGCTATTGAGATATTCCTGAAGCAAGACCTACTCGACATGCCTTATTTGTCATCAACTTGTAGTCACATTATGACACGAGTTCAGCTAGCAATCCTCCATCTGTGCGATGTTTCATAAAGGTGGCTCTCATCCGCAGCTGTTCCAGGAAGGAAGAAAAAAAAAACAATCCTACTACCTGAAATATTAGAATACAGCCACAGTAAGAGAGTTAGAGGCTGCAGAAAGACTGGTTTAGAGGGGATTACCAGAGAACCACTGAATCTGTTAGTTCCCCTACTAGGAAGCCTGAATTCCTATAGAGTGGATGCAGGTTTTAACACTTTAAGGGACAAAATATATTAAAAAAGCCACTCCTTTATGAAACACCTGTCATCTCACTGGCTAGATTTCATTTACTTAATGCTAAAAGACAATAAGTGAATAAGAGTCAAATATTAGCTAGAATTCAAACCGGGGTCTGTTACTGATATGTAGAATGGTGCAGCAGCTGGAAGAGTGTGTTTATGATGTGAATGAAGCGGAAGGAAACTCCACAGCTAATCACTGCATAACGAGGCCACGCTATTAACTCAGACAAATAGGAAATCTACAGCAGAGGTCTGCAAAGTCTCTGAGAGCTACTGCCCTCCAACCTTTAGATGCATCCCTGCTCCAGCACAGCTCTTCTGCACGGCATCAAGTTTTTCAAAAAGTCATTCGTTTGATTTGGATGTGTTGGAGCGATGGAAGCATCGAAAAGCTGGAGAACAGTAGCTCCAGATCTGTTGGAGACCCCTTGTCTAGAGTACATAAGCCATACGAGTCAGTGTTGGGGCACGAAGGCGGTCTCACACTGGCGTCCTGCCTTGTACTATGGGCTCTATCCCTGAGCTACCATAGAACTCCAGTGACCTCAATAAAAGCCAGGTTTAGAAAGACGAGCAGGACCCTTCACATCAAGAGCACTTATGATGTCCATTTACAACTAACCTATCTAGTAAGTCTCTAGTATTCTCACAGACAGACATTGCAAAACCGTGAACATAATATTAAATTTGTACTAAAACGAACACCAGGAAATGGTTTGAAAGACTTGCATTGTATTTATTATATTTTCTTTTCTTCTTCTTGCTCACAATATATATATATATATATACACATAATAACCCAGAATGTGACATGTCTAACCTCACACCTCCATCCACCCCTCATCTCCATGCCATTTCTGTTCAGTGGTTTTTAATCTGCATTTTGTACTCTCCAGTTATGGAAAATATCCAAAAAATGTCAAGAGAAAACATCAGTATACGTTTTGAGAATAAAGTTTAAAACTAATATCCAAGGAAAGCCGGCTGGCTTGACTCTTTCTACAACTTCAGCTACGTTTTTTTCTATATTTTTCAAGGGGAGTTCAGAGCGACACACACACACATTATTTCCAGATTTTGTTGTGTTGTTAAAACCACAAACTTCCAAGATTTTAGGTTTATGTGACTGACACAGTATCAATGCAAACTGTTAAAGTGGGTTTGTGCTCAGCCTAACTATTGTTTAATACATTACAGTGAGTAACCCAAACTCAGAGAGATTCTAAGTGAAATTTTGGTCTATACTTTGACTAGGCCATTCTAATATGAATGTGCTTTGTTATCTGGATGGAAAGTGAACCTCCAGCAGTTTGCTACCTCTAACAGATTTTCTCCCAGCATTATGGTGCGTTTAGCTCTGACCACCTTTCCTCTTCCTGAGGCAGGAAGGATATGCCACCACATGTCACATTGAGAATGGTGCATTCAGAGTGATGCGTAGCGTTGGATTTCCACATTTAGGGTTCTGCATGTAGGTTTAAAAGATCAGTTCTGGTCTCATCTGACCAGAACACCTTCTTCCATATGTTTGCCATCTTTTCTAGATTTGTGTTCAACTGCTAAGTCGGAGTTTCTCTACTTTTTTTTCTTGCAGATTTTATTCCTGGAAAGCTAAATTCTTCCAGCTAAGCTGTGGGTGTCTCCTGTTGGCTGCTTAGATAGACAGCCATGTCTTGGTAGCTTTAAGAATAAATGAAACATAGTTGGAATCCATTTACTAATTGAATTACCTCTTAACTGTACTAGAATAAGCCTGAATACAAATGCAGCATATTTCTTATTTGCATAAGAAGAAAAATAGAAAAAAAGCATCCTTTTCCTTCCACTTCAAAATGATTTGCTTCTTTGTGTTGGTTTATCACATAACAGCCCAAATAAACACTTAAGTTCATGGTTGTAACTAGCTCAAATGGTAAAATGACTTTTGTTACATCAATAATTAAATTTTTACACTTAATCCTGTTTGGTGAATAAAATAAAATGAAAAAGTTGAATTAAAATGAACTTCAGAGTATAGTTTATTGAGTAAAAACAGTCTGAGAAGCGACAGGCATGAAACAATTACAATACATTTAAACAGTCACTGTTAACCAAGCCATTTTTAAGTCAAGTCAAGCTGCGTATGAACATATTACAAATATACTCGTGTTGCATTTACATTCCAGTAGCTGTTGGTGACACAAAGAGCAGACTGCTGCGCGCCAGCTTCACACTAATTAGGTCTCAAGTCACCAGTAACGGGCAGAGGATGATCGCTTGGTGTAGCACAATGTGCTAAACAACAGTTTGTGTCAATCTTTACAAACTCAAAAGCTGAGTGCCTGCAGCCAAATGATTGTTTTACAGAACAAATAAGCCAGAAGACGCTGAAGGGGACAGGTTCAGCAAAAAGTATTGCTCATTAGTACCCAGTGGGACCCTGGCAGAGCCCACCAGGCATGTTTGGCCTTTACCCCCTTAAGCATCTAATTTACATACGGTGAAGATTTCTGCATCCTGCTGCCAGCTGCAGTTCCTCAGCCTGGTTGTTTTTGACTAAACAAATTGGATTTTTTTTTTTAAATCATCGAACATGTTTTCTGCAGCCTAGCTGTTCACACAGAGAATACATCAGGAGGTGGAATGATACAATGACTGTTACAACACAGTAATTATAATTTATACGGGGACGATCACATACTTAAAAAAAAAAGAAGAAAAAAAGAACAAGCTTTTTTTAAATGTATTTCTTACAAAGCTGCAGCATATGCCCAGAAAACCAAAAACAATGCCCCAGTGACATAAAAAAAAAAGAAAATATACATTACAAATGTGTTTCAGGACTGAACCTTTGCTTGCATACATTTACAGATTGTACAGTTACAGAATATGAGGAAGTGAATTTTCTGCACATTACCTGATTTGTGAAGGAGCTCAATCTCCACTTGGGAGCAATAAACCTTAATTAATCAACATAAAAACCATGCAGTCAGAATGAGAGAATGACTACAAGCAGTTAAACAGGTACAGAATAATTCATATTTACATCAACACTGCGATCAAAGAGAAAGAAAAAAAAAATACACTAGAGATAAATGTAAGACAGTGGATGTTTTCATGGTAAAGCCCTGCTATCTATTCCAAAATTCAGTGTTGATTTTTGACTAAATGCTTTTAGGAGCTAATAAATTAATGAAGGACCTGTACGTATGACTTCTTACAATAGGAAACTGTCATATTTATACATAAACCTCAGTCTGAAGAATCAAAATGTGATATATTCATGGAAAGTTTTTTTTTTTAAAGTCTAACATGAAGAGATTTGACCTGATTCACTCCAAAAGGAACATTTTGGATTTATAGATTTCTTTTTAAACAGACTTTCCAGCTGCATCTCCATGAAGTAAAATATCATCAAAAATGTTTTGTTTTTTTAATTCAAAATATGAAACTCATTATTAGACACGCAAGTTGTGCATTTCATTTAATTTAGATGATTATGGCATACAGAAACACAAAAACTCCTGTCAGTGGCTAATCACCTCCATGCCAAGCTGCTGTGAAGCATAAGGAGCCCAGACCAAGTACTTTCTTCATATGCAGCACAGTAGATGAACATACTTTAATGTGGTGTGAAATTTCTGTATTAAAAATCAGATTTCGTTGCACTTCAAGAAATATATTGCATGGTGTGTGTTTTGAGTCTATAATACAAGAGTTTCACTTTTTGAAAGAAATTATGGAATGCTATTCCATCTCTAATTTCTTCGGGATACAGCAGATCTGAAATGGCAAAAAGAGCAAGGGAAGAAAGTGCTGAAAACAACTTTATTCACACTTCGTTTCTTCTCGGCGGATAATTATTAAATAGTCATATTAGATCAAAACAATAAGTGACAATGAACCTAAGCTCTGAGTATTATAATTCTAATGAAGTTGATGTTTTTATTTTAGATTTGTTAACTACAGTCGATCAGTGTGGATCAGACAGTCCCTTCACGATGCACACGGTAAATCTGGGGAAGGAAACAGTAGGGAACTGGCTGAGCTGGGATTTCGTACTTCCAGTGAATGCTCCGCTGCCACAGGTGGATATTTGGTACCAACCAGCAGTGAAGCTCAGTCACGTCGTCTTTGGTTTCAGTTTCTGATTCCCACACTGCTTCAGACAGCCCAGCAAGACTATTAAATGTGTGGTAGACGCTGTCAAAGGCACTCTGCTGGCAAAATGTTTTCATCATCCAATTGCTTTTTATTTCTATCTCAGTAGGTGTGTGTCTATGCATGTGCAGAGGTTTACAAGGGGCTTGTGTGTTGCAGAAGAGGCTCAAAGTGGATGTATAAGACTAGCAGAAGGATTCCTCGTCTATTTGATGAGCTTGTTGGCTCTTGTGTTAGCTTCATCGATGCGCAGTTTGTTCATGTCCGCCTGAAGGAAACAAGTTTTGGGTTAAAAAGGGCAGAAAAAACACGTGAACAAACTTATAGATCCAAAACTAGAGCTGAAGCCAAAAAGATTTAGTCACTCTTAACCAGTCAGATAAAGATTTATTCAATCGATTCATAAATCAGGATTATCTTGTAAATCCTTTATTTTCTGCGGTATTCATAACTCAAGCCAACAATAAAGAAGGTATTTTATATTAACGGGACGGCATCAATCAGCCTCACCTTCTCATTGATGCGGTCGATGTGTGTGTTCTGTTTGTCGATCTCGGTGCCCATATTCAGAGCCATGTCTTTCAGGTTACCAATGATGCCACCAACCGCCTGCAGGTTATCCTCCATTTCATCCTCCCGTGCGTCGTCAGTTATTCTGAAAACACACGACGGTATGGTTTGCATTTCTGTACATTCTGTATTCATGGCTTTATGTTTTCACTTTAGAAAAACCACAAGCCTCAGTGAGTTTATTAGGATTCCAACACAAAGTAACGCACAGTTGGGAAGTGGAAACAGGTCAACCAACCACCCATTTTTCATTGCTGTCCTTTTGTAGTATATCAATCATTGCCACCCACTCTATCTAGGATTTAGGCCTGGACTTTGACTGGGCCAGTCTAACGCATCAATCTATTTTGATCCGAACCATTCCTAGCTCTAGGTTTGTCTAGTTCTCACATGTACTGCAGACTAACAGGTATTATTGGATTATAACTCTGCATTTATCTTTACATTTGAGCTATTGGCTTCCTTGTTTCTGCTAAAGAAGAGAATCCCAAAGCATGCTGCTGCCGCCTTCTCATAGCTTTCATTCACCAATTAAAGGGTTTTTTACACAAAGGTAAGGCTGGGCGATACGGCTTAAAAATAAATGTTTTTCCCCTACCAAATCAGATTTTTCATTGTTTTCTGGGTTTTCTTAAAAAGAAATTGCAAAAATATTCCCAAAAACATGCTTTTATTTAAAGGGGCTGTATCGTGCAATTTTACAGCTTTCAACTTCTGGGATCTGACATATGATAAATTGTTACCGTTAGTGTTAAACAGAATTAATTTATCCTAAAATGTAACTTGTATCCTGTAGTTGATGTTAGACCACGAAGTAAAACGTCTCGTTTCTCTATAAGTTCCCCCCCCAGGAGGATTACTCAGACATGCGTGAATTAAGCCACTCTGGTGGGTTTTTTTTAATGAGAAAATTACACTACCAGAAACTTGATTTTGCATGATACAGCCCCTTTAAGGATCGTTGTAAGAAAAGATGGTAGATTCTGGGCAGATTAAACATCACTCTGAGACTCTAGAAGTCCGAGTAGTGTATTGGTAAAAGAAGAAAAATCTATTGTTCTATCGATTGTTTGATTTTCCAAAGATAAAATTGATTTATCATCCAGCCCTACACAGAGCTGACCTCCATTTACTAATTAGGTGACATTTGGAGGAAATATCAGGGACTGGATTCTCTTTTAGGCTTACTGAAGTAAAGAGCGCTGAATAGAGGTACATGTCACACTTTTCTAGCCTTTGCTACAAAAACAAAAACAGTATACAGAACATTGCCAGTGAGCAGGAAGAACAATTATCTATAATAATTTTCAGCGGTAAATAAAGGCTAAGGAATGTTTAAAGATGGACGAGAGCCTTGCCTGTTGATGTACGGGCCGGATGGAGGCGGGGCGCTCTTCTGGGTGGGCTGGCCGTTACGGACAGTTGAAGGCTGCCTTGAGACGACGTTTGAGTTTTTGCCGTCGCCTTCTTGCTCGCCGACGCCCCACGTGCGTTTGTAACGCGAGTCATTCTCGATGGATGACACCCTGGAAGGAAAACAAAATGAATCCAGGTGAAAACCTAAATCATGCTGCCTTTAAACACACACCAAGCTTCAATAGCGCTCCCTAAGTAGGTCGATTACTGCAGACGTTAAACATTAAGGCATCGAGGTGAAAAGATTCCCTACCTGATGTCTTGATAATCAAAGTATCTTCTTTTCCAAAGCGAAAGCATTTCAGAAAGATTTTGTCCAGGTTTAGAATTAAATGTAAAACAATTTTACCAACACTTCACTGCACATTTGCTCAGCATTTACGGTAAATGTTGAGTAGTACTGTTGCTATTACCAACAATATTTATAAAACGGCTAGTGTATGGAAAAATAAAACAATAATTAAACTAGCATCACAGATGTGTTCAAAGCTGCAAACAGAGAGAGTAAACGCTGAAGCTATTCGTGTCTGAAGGCTTCTGTAGCTTTGCAGTGCTTTTAAATTATAACTGGAACAGCAGGAACACAGACAGTCGAGAAGTGACCATCATGAGGTTAAACAGAAAATAGCGGCGGAGGATTTGGCGAGTTGGAACGGAGAGGTTACCTGTCACAGGGGCAGACACAGAGGCCGCAGCACTTAGACAGGTCGGTCAGGTTTTTCTCAGCCTGTCTCATATCCTGGTTGATCTCGTCCATGCCCTTCTCCACATTCCTCAGTTGCTCTAAGCAAAAGCATTATGTTACAATTTTAATGTTTTAGATCATTTAATAAACTCTTTGTCATCATTTTTAAGAAAAAAAAAATAAGACTAAATTCTTAGGCTGATATTCTCATTGTAAGAGTCTCTTTAGGGTGGAATAGAAAAAAACCAAGAGAGAAAGAAAGACTGCCGCTAGTGGAAGTACCAGCAAATACTCATCTGGTTGTTGTGTGATTTTCATTGATAATAACCTAAGATATAATACAAACTCTACACTAATCCAAAAACCCATTTCTAATATAAACTAATCTAATATAAACATAGACGCCCTATGCTGCTTTTTAATATGTCCTTGAGCAAGTAGCAAAGAAACTACACGTTAGTAGCAATCACCCACCAACCTTCTTTTATACTTAACTAAGGCTGCATAATTTGCAAAGATGTCATCATTGCATTATCGGTCTGTGCAACATTTCTTAAGGGTGCGCCGTCTTATGCCTCACCATCCGAACCGATTATGATTCAGGGGATGATACTAGATAATAAAAGGGATTATTTTGTATGTTGCCCCCAACTTTTCCTCTGTAGCTAATTTCTACTTTTGAATCCATTCAGTTTCCATTTACTCAAGTATCCAAACAAATCCATGTCATGTCTTATTTATGTGAATCCACAAATCCATTCCATTTTCTACCACTTTTCCTTTCATAAGGGGATGTAAGGAAATATTGATACACAAATATATTATTGTATTTTATGTCACAATACTGTATCGATGTTCAAAAGTAAAGTATCCATTTTTATTTTACATTTTAGAATCTGAATTAATTCATGGTTGGTGGCCGTTTCACCTTCTTCGTTCCATTGGATCAACTAGATCCAGTAAAGAAAATTGGATGTGTTGTGTATAAAACAGGTTGGAGTGTATAGAATGGTTTGACAGCCTTTCTACAGCTAAATTCAGTTTTTTAAAAAGATCATAATTTATACTCTTAGTCATAGTATTGCAATATATCATGTTGGTGTCCCTGTATTATGATACATACATCATATTCTTGCCAAGACACATTCTAGCTTATAATTTTGTCATGGTCATATTTTTCCATGAAAACTAAAGGAAATGTATTTTAGGAGTATAATATAGTGAATGATTTTATTTTAAAAAGTTTTAATTTCCATGAAAGAGGACACTTGGTCCAATCCTGAAAGACTTCAAGGCATATTCTATTAGCCTACTTAAAGATTACTTTAGATTTTAACATATTCAAAGTATTACTGCTCTATGTGGTAAGAAGGAATCATTAAACAATCTTCAGAACCGTTACTAAATTGACTTAATTATTTTTTTTTTAAACTTGAAAAGCACTTTGAGAGCAGAGCAGTCTGAGAACCCAGTCCAGTTGTGATCTAATTCTACGTTTTTTGATTCGTTGATCATGAAAGCATCCCTTTGGCAGCTGGATTCACATTATTATTGGTTAGGTTATAATTCTAGTTCTAATTAGAAAAGAAACTTATAATAGGTCAAACTTTAAGTCATAAATGGAAAAAAAAAATCTGTAATAATATTCTGAGGAATTTTCTATTCAAAGTAGTAAGACTAAAAAGTAGCATTCTTCTAGACTACAGTATACACCTGCCTTTGTTTTTTTTAAGTCAGTTTAATACATGAACCCTAACCTTGCAGCATTTTCACAGTTTTTGCGTCAGTGTTACTAATGGGATTATTGGCTTGTGTCATACATAGAATCTAACCTGCAGCTCTGAGCACTCTGCACTCCACTACACCTTAGTAGTGACCAAAAACCGTATTTGGGAAATTTCCTTTGTGGTTCATCCGTGAAGCTACACTTGAGCCGACATATTATAAACATAAGCTGCCCTGCATCGTCGGGGAGGACGTGCTGGACAGCAGGTGAAAAGTGCTACCATAATACGCAAAATCTTAGACGCTCCACTCACAACTAAACTACAAAATATTTGCTGTATTTGGTCAATTTCCTGTTGCATGGATAAAACACCAGCAGCAGCCACACTGTTTCCGCCAGTGAAGCTGAAAGTTGAATTATCACGAACTGAGAGGGTGTCTACAACGAGGAGGAGCCTGTTCAAGATTCAACACCTAAAAGTTCGATAAAACTCTGCAGCTTTCCACAAAGACAAGCCAAACACCCTCTGGAGGCCTACATGATGGCAGAATATTAGAGGTAGGGATACAACAATAAAACTTTTTACAAACTGATACAGATACTTGATACCAGTATCGGTGCATCCCTAAATAGAGCTGAAGGTGAGGCTTTTAAATCTGAAAACAATAGAACTGTAGAGTGTCGCTGTGGCAGGCTCCTGCTGAGGCTACCTTCAAACTTTTAAACTCCTATTTAAACAACTTGATGGTGGTTCCAAAGCACACTTCAAAGTCGGGTTTTGAGAGAATAAAGCAGGTTAAGATTACACGTGTGGACAGAGCCTTATCTCAGTCTTGTTGGAAAATGTATATAATATCCAGGCAGAATCATACCGGGACCTTGCTAACTGCTGGTGATGGTTTAGTCTGTAACTGGCAGGGGGTGTATAGATCTGAGAATGTAACGTGTAATTTTGCCCCCTGATGGAATAGAAGAAAATATCCAGATGAAAATCTGCATCTACTGTAGTTTTTATCTTATGAAAAAAATCAACTGGAGGATTGAAGAATACAGAAAGTGTCTGGCATTATGTTCTCAAACAAGAAAAGATTGATCATCTTTCCTGCACGCTTTTTTATGCTTACCACATCTTTCATCTTCGAAACTTTTATCCAACAGTTAGTACTCTTATTGCCTCAAGAGGAAAAATATCATTAACTACTTTCATTATAAATCAAATAATCGCTTGTTCCCTTTAACAGTGACCAAATGTTTGATAGACTGGGTGTTCATGTTGGGAACTCACCTCCTTGCTGGTCAAGCATCTCCATGGTTTTGTTTCCTGTCTGTTGGCTCTGAAAAAGTAATTAAAGAACACAAATGTTACATAATACTAGACAGAAATAATCAAAGATTAAGACAGATCAAAAATAAAGAGAATCTGAAATCGCTAAAAGATAAAACATCTAATTTTAAGCTTTAACACAGCTGTAGGACAAGGCACTTTAATACCACAAGCCAAATTTCTAGACCAATTATGAAATACATCCTTTATATATATATTTTTTTAAATTAAAAATAAGAAAGTCATATTCATGACTGACATTTCTGACACTTTCATGTAGATAAAGCAGGCCCTGACTGAATAAAAGTATTTTTACTGAGAGAAAGAATAAAAAGTCTCACCTCCTCTGCCATCTGTAGCATCCTCCTTGTACTTTCCAGAGACTGGAATGGGAAAAAATGGTCAGAACAAGTTTTAGGGCAATATTAGGCAACTTTGATTCCTTGTAGTTAACTGATCAAAACGGCTAAAGCAAATGATTTCATCTCTCCAACCTTGATGGAGTTTAAAGCTAATTCTGGCTGATGGATTCATGTACTAGTGGCCTCAACTTTTAGAGCTAATAACTAAAGGTTTCCTTCAGAGACTGAGATTAATGGCATTAAAATATAAGATGGAAAACATGTAAGATGAAAAAAGGAAAAGAGAATAATAAAATCCGGTAAGGATTTTTGAAAATTTAAAAGAAAGGCATCATACTTTATTTCTTTTGCTCCACTCATCCTGCTTAGTTGACCGATTTGGGATTGTACTCCTTACAAGATAATCACAGGTTTCAACTATTTCCTTGCATATGAAAACTTATATATATATATATATATATATATATATATATAAAAATCTAACAGTTAAACATGTTTAAGAATTGTGCAATCCCTGATATATATATTTTTTAATGGGAACAGCACATAACTTAGCAAGCTGAAATACTATTTTCTGTTTAAACATGATTTTCCTTTTCCAATAATTCCAATTGGCAGTCGGTAGGCAGCAGAGACCTATTTTGGATTACATGCAGCGTACCAGCCTCTGAACACCAAAATTGGCCCCCTGTGGTCTAAACTAATAATGACTGGCACAGATTTCTGAATCTCACTGCCAACAAACTTCAGAGACAGAAACTTTTTTTATGATCAACATGATTTTCATAGGAGAGATGGCACAGCAATAAGGCTAAAACATCAAGTGTATATGATTTATTCTTCCAAAACAGAAATATTGTAATTCCTATACTGATGAACCATTGTGTTACCAATTATCGAATTAATAAAATAAAAAATAAAAAATTGTTCAATAGTTCTCAGTCTTCTCTCACCACATTACAAGAGGGCAGAAAAAAGGAGGACAAACAGTGACAGACTGATAGAATACAGTCCAACAGGTAAATGATGGACAACCGGATATTTTATGGCCAAATAGGTGGGGAATGGAGAAACAAGATGGATGACAGATAATCAGACTATGGACCAAACTGATGAATAGTAAAAATGATTGATGGATGTATGGATGGATAGACAACTGGACGAACAAACTGGCAGAAGGTTGATACATAAATAAATAAATTGATTGGATCTTTTAAAAAGTTGAAATCTTTTCTAATCTTATCTGGATGTTGGAAATACTTATAAAATATGTCATCATTTATATAACCATATCATTTGTATTCATGGTCTCCAAACACCCAAATCATAGGTTAGAGTCACTGATTAGGTAAAGCTCACACCAAAGTAAAAAGACAAAAAAACACAAGCACATTGAGACGAAATGTGTAAAAGGCACAAAGGAATGCTGTCAGTGCAGGTAAGCTACGCCCTTTATGCGTCTATTAATAGTAAACGTGGCAGAGAACCCTACGAAGTGAAGCAATTTGGAACAAGGCTGCACAGTAGCTAACACTAATTCTTAGTTAACAACAGAGAGTAGGGAACAGATTCCTCATTTTCTCTGCCATGTTTGCTCTGAATATATTCATTAGCGAGTTGAGAAACAGACAAACAGACATTGGTTGGTGGGACGTGTTGAGCTCAGCCAGGTTTCTGTGTACTTAGCCAGAGCTTCTTGTTCGGATGGACGTTACATTATTTCTTCTGCAATCCTTCAACTCGGCCACATAAGGCAAACACTGCTGTTGCTGCTAAAGTTTCTAGATCGTTGTGCTGTTGCAGATCTTAGTTATAGAACAGTATGACTTATCAGAGAGCTTTTTCATAAACATATGCATGAGTTTCACTTCTACAAAACCAAAGCGTGGATGTAAAATGCCAGGATTATGAAGTATCAAATTGATGATGAATATAAATTTGGAAGACCTTAAAAAGCTGCAATTTTATAGCTAAATAAGCAAATGTGCCTTGCAAATGTATTCATACAACTTGAACTTTCTCAGATTTCAGCCACATACTTTAATGTATTTTGTTAGTGTTTTAATGGAGAAAACACAAAACGGCATATAATTGCAGAACAGTTGGAGGGAGGGCAGTGGAAATAACATTTAGTTTTGCAATTAAAAAAAGAAGGGCGTCATATATTTAGGTTTTCAAGTAAATGTGCAAGTTGAGGTGCATGTCTGTCAATGTTTTATGTTTAAAAATGGAACATTTTGCTCACTAGTTTTTTTATTTCATTTTACAAAATGGCTCAAATTCACTGAGATTAGATGGGTGTCATAAGCAAACATCAATAAGCATAAAGGTGTAGATTTCCACTAGCATACAGCATTATGCTGCAACAACCATGTTTTAATATGGAGATGGTGAGTTCAGAGTCATGTTTAGAGTCATTTACAACAACGCAGTGTTGTCCATTTTGGTTGGCGTAGTAACGGCGGTAACTTCTGCATGGATTGGGACAAACTTCAGCCCTACTTCAACAGCAGCTTGATGAGTAATATTTGTCCAGAAAGATTTCTGTAGCTCCTCAAGAGTTCCCATGAGTCTAATGTCTGTTTTCAATCCTGCTGACCATGTTAAGCCTCTGAACACCAAAATTGGCCCCCATAGCAAATTTCTAAAAGCACACAGTTATATTTAGGAGTATTAGAATGAAGAAATGAAATGTAAATTCATGCTGCGTTTTATAGTTTTTTTAGTTTATAAAAAAATAGAAGCAATTTTTCTTAGTCATTTTGCCATTATTTGCCATTTTGTGGTAATCTGTCAAATAAAATTCAAATAGAATGACAAACTACAAAAAGCAGCACACTGTGTTTTAATTCCTAAACGTACTTTAACAACACATTCCAATGTCCTGATACACCGTCAGCCGTGCTTTGAGTGTTTAAGGTAGATGGGTAGTTACCCAAAGCCAGAGTGGTTAGCAGAATTAGCAGAGGGACGTTCCCATGCCGCTGTGGCTTGGGGATGACCTCCTTAATCAACCAGAAAGCAGCACAAAGAAGAAGAAGAAAGAAAACTGGAGGTTTATTTGAAACAAGTGGAGAGCTTAAAAAACACAACTGAGACAAACAAGAGAAGTTCAGAAACAACACACATTTGAACCATTTCTTTTTTCAGAAGACTGATTACATGATGCCCTGTAGTGCTGATTAAATCATTATGTCCAGGATAATGAAGCAGAATTAAATGACAACAGTCAGACAGGTCAGGATGCTAACACCCTAAATTTAAGAACCAAGCCTCACACTTCCAGGGTTTTAATCTAGAGATTATGAAGCACGTTTTTCCCCTGCATTTTCTGCAACATTATGGGAAAAAAAAATATTTTTTCGTACTATACTAAGCTTGTTTTGATTCTTCTCCAAAACATGGCAAAACTGAACTGATAACCAGTAGCTTTACAGCTCCAATTCTTATAGATTTACATGACTTACATATTTAGAACATATCCTCTTTAACCGTTCTGTGACATAATTCTAACCTCCAGTAGGGAACTAGATTAGGAATGCAGCTGGTTTTGGATATATTCAACAAATGAGTCCTCATTTTTGGACTGGTTGGTATACCTACATCACTAAAGATGTAGGTGGTGGACTGTTTTAACCTTTACTTGGAACCACTGCTTCCGATGTTTATGCATGCAGTTCACAAGAAGAACTCCTTCTTCTTTGCATGTTCATGTTCTCCTGCTTTCAGTAATTTCCATGGGGAAAACAATGTGGTTGAAAATGAAACACCTGTTCTGCTTGTTTATTGATGATCACCTTTGCACAGGTAGCTTATGTTTGACATGTTCCCTGTAGATAAACATTTCACCAGATGTGGAGCATGAGCCAATCTGAAAGCGATTAAATGCGGCAGGAGTTCCTTCTTTAGCCCAGACAGTGGATGGGACTAGAAAACAATTGATATAATAGGCTTACAATGGTATTGCTGTTCTTGAAAGTTTTTTTGAGATAACACTTTTCAAATCATTTACACTTTCCTGCAATGCGTCTTTACCTTTTGCTCCCAAAAGCTGAACTCTAACAGGTATCCATGCATTTATATGTCCAAACTAACCCACTCCAGTCTGTAGTGTGAGCATCCAAACCATTTTAGGTTTCATTTCATTGACCAAAGCTCTTAACATTTGTTCAGTAAAAACAGACGGGACTCAGTACCTCATCAGTCAGCTGGTTGGCTCTCACCGCCATTTGTTCCACACTCATGTCCTCCATGTTGGTGCTGTCCTGTTTAGCGGCTCCGCCTGTGGCCCCGAGCTCAATTTTTTGCGGCCTGAAGAGAGAGATCACAAATGGGTAAAATGGTAACTAATACGTTTTATTTCCAGAAAATATAAAATGACCCTAAACTTAAGAAGGATGATTATATGGAGAGCAAAGTATCTTTGACAGCAAAACAGCAGATAGTAGACTTTATTTACCAGGGCTCATTTATCAAAAGGTTTGGCTAAAAGCATACTTCTTTAAAAAAATATTCAATTAGAAAAAAAAAAATTAAAAAAACAAACAGGAAAAAAAGGGGAGTAATTTTCAAAGTATGGCAGTAACAAACTCTGTTTTGGTAACTAGTATTAAGGTATATCAAGGGTTTAAAGGTTAGAGTTTAAAAATGATCTATTACATCATGATCAACTTTTTAAAAATTATTTCTTTATATGACAAAACAGAAAATCTGCCTGAGTGAGCAAAGTTTTCGCTAGAGTGAAGGAGTGCTGCCAACTTGTTGCTGTGCACTGCCTGTCAGCTGGCAAAGAACAGGGCTCCAGCCAATAATACTAACTCAACTGTTTGGAAACTTCAGAAAGCAAATAAACAGTACAGTTCACACAATTTTACCTGTAACACATGCTATTCTATATTTAACAAGGACAGAAACTGCAGCTCTTCAATATATTGCTAATTTATGTTTATCTCAGTATCACTGATCACGTTTATCCCCAAAAGACTGCTTGGACTGCCATAAACGTTTGCTGATGATCATGTGAGAACCCTAACCCACGTCTGTGGTGGAACTGGAGACACTCGTTACATGCAGGATAACATGAGAAACTACAACCAAGTTGTTTCAATATTAACAGAGCAGATATTGGCCAGAAGAAAACAAAAAACTATATTTAAAGACACAAACACTTCCTAAATCATAGCATTATTGCGATATTCTTTAATATATATATATATATATTCAAAAATTCTATTTTTTTTAAAATAAATATATGACACGTTAATTGCGATGAATTAATCACAGAAGAATTAGCGCGTAAAGAAAATATGAGCGCATTTAATTGTAGTTTACATTCCAATCAACCAGGAACATTTGTCTGCGGATGATTTCCTGTTAGGCTGATTACAATGATGCACACGTGAGAGCTAGTTAATGGTGACCATCCACTTCTCAAGCGCCCTCTGTTGGTTCAGAGGTGGTTTTCATCATTTGTCAGGAGACCATACTTAAACTGACTGGTGCAATGTATGCAGTACGATAGTCTTTTTCTCATCTGAGGTCCTCCATGAGCGGCTACTTAACGCCTGACTCTGATTCGATCATAGACAGAACAGACAGCCGGCTGTGCGCCGAGTTGCTGCTCTTGTCAAGTCAAAGCCCACGCTATATACGCTGCAATAAACGAGGACATCACTCCCATAGCTGGCATGTGTGTTTCTGTGTGTGAGAAAAAGTTGCAAAGATCCCACAGGTCACATAGACACAGAAACGTCAGTAAAGCTTTGCAAAGTGGGATTTCATCTTTAAATTGTCAGAGGATTAATTTAAAAATGAAACAAGGAGTTTACACAGTTTTTAAATCGTATTTTTGAGACTTCTGCTTTTTTACTTTTATTACACTCAATAGGAAAAACAATTCTCAGAATATTATTTCAGATTTTTGTTTCATCTTTGTAAAATTAAACAGTAAACCATCATTGGTAGTGATAAAATTATTAATTCCGGAGAGTGATTATTTCTAACGTTACTTTAAAGTCATTTTTGTACTCATGAAAGTCTTTTAGAAGTTTGTTATTTACCCATTCTTTCTAACCACAGAGAATGAATGCTTTAAAATGATAAGGAAATTTCAATCAAACGCAACTGGACTGTCCAGTTGCGTTTGATTGAAATTTCCTTGAGATAACCATGACCTGGATGAATGAGAATATTCACAGGTTTAAAATGATAAAATCAAAAGTCTAGGCTGGGCAAAGGGTTTCAACTGAAAAGGCCAAGAGTCCTTTACAAATCCATAGATGGTCACCCTAAATAAAGATCTTTTTTCTGTTACCTTTTTGCAAGACAATAATCTGAAAATATACCTAAAATAACACTTCGGTTTTAGGTCTGTTTAGTTTTGGCTTATTATATATTTTTATTTTATTACTGTACTAAATTGACATGGATTTAATCGAATTATTCAAACATTAAAAGTCTTTAAGTTTACAGATTCATGTCTGTGCTCTTCATTTTATTGTCGTCCTCCAAAATCCATTCATATCTAAATAATTGAGCTTTTATGGGCAAAAATTGTTGGGAAAAAAAAAGATTAATCGAGATTGATGAATTAAAAACCCTCCAATTAATTAGACAAATTTTTTTAATCGAGACCCACCGCTAGTATATACATATAGCATTTTTTTTCTAATATCTTGCAACCATCAATCATTCATGCTTTCTGTTAATTTTATTAAAATGAGAAGCAAATAATATTGTGCTTTGTTTTAAAGTAGTCATCCTAAAACCATGACATTTTACTCAGAGTTACCAAACAAATGCAGCGAGCCTCACACTGGCCTATGTAGGGTCTCAACTTTTACATTTTAGGAGAGTGAGCATCAAATGTTCAAATCAATGTAATTAAAATAATAAATAAAATCAATACAACTAATCATCAATTCTGTGGGAAGATAAAGCAATCCAAGGACACAGAGTTTAAATTATCTAAAATTCACAAGACCTCTATCATTTTTAACCAATATCCTCCAACATATCAGCTGACATGTATACCGATACAAATATATACACCAATATCTGCCAGTGGATAGCCAGGATGGTTTATTGACTGAGGTCTCTCTTTTTTAATGCATGGATTAATTATTAAGGAGATAAGAGCTCCTCTTACTGGGTAGAAATCTAGAAATGCAAGGTTCCCTTATGGACGGTGTCTCCTATTTATCTGATTATTTGAAAAGTGAATAAATGAAGCAGACTTAACAGGGGAATATTTTACCTTCTTATTTAAAACTAGTCATAAGAGTTATACTGATATGATAAAACTATGGTTTAAATCTGGTCTGTCATTTAAAGCACACATATTACTTCATGCTGCAAAAAAACTTAGCTCACATGTGGAAGGAAAATTATTACTACATATATTTTAGACAACCATCATGACTGGTAGCAGGTTTCGTGTTTACTTAGCCTGTATCTGGGAGGGAAAGAAAAATGCAAAACTTAAGCAAAGCACGCTTTATAATTTAGGAAACAGGAGGAGTCTCAACGCATTGTGCATTCCAAACCCACAAAGCACATTTAAGATGTAGTTAGTAGAAAAAAACAACAACAGCAAAGCTTTAATCAAGAGATCACCCCAGACACTGAATGCTGGAAGCTGAAATATATTTAATAACTCCATCAAAACACAGTTACAGCCAGCTATGACTTCTATGGAAACAAATGACAATACTGAAAGCAATTGTTTCTGTCAGTCTTCCTTCTTTTTCATTACACAACGTCCCAACTACTTCCTCTGAGCTTTACGGTCTCAACCAGTAAAAACATACCTCATGTTTGGACATTTTCTTTTTAATTAGAGTTCATGCAACAGACCTGATGCGTTATCAATATGCAGACCTTTAAAGCTGCAGTAGGTAACTGTGAGAGGAGAGCAGACTTTGCTTGAAAATTTGAACTCAAACAAGCTTCACATCACTCCCCCTCCCTCTCCGGTGCACTCATGGCCCGCCTCCAAGGCCCCCTTGAATGTAAATTACCAAAATAAACCTCTATCTACTGACCAACATTTTAGGGAAAACCTGGTCTGATCAGAAGAGACGGAATCCTTTCCACTTTCTTTCTAGGAATTTGGCCAGATTTATTAGTCTTCCAAAACGGAAAAAAAAGAAGATCTTAATAATCTTTTTTTCTTATGCGTCTAAAACATGTTAGACAAAAAGGAATATTCCAGGTTCTTCCATAGAGGTAGGGAATTTTGAATAACACAAAAGAAAATGAGGAACTATGAGATCATCCAGATTTATGTCATAGTATAAAATCCTTTAACCATCGTGATTCTGAATAAAGTGCATCAAGTTGCATGCTGTTAAGTTGTTGTGTTTTTAGGCACGAAATGGTGGGAGCTTTGAAGTCCTGAAGAATTTGTAGAGAGAGGTAGGGGTAAATCAGATTGTTTCTGTATTTTGCTGAAAGTCGTTGAGCAGGGGAAAAACGGAATGATTCTGATCGACTGGTGCATCCCTATAAATAAATAAAAACCAACAATAAAAATCTCTGAGCTGTAACGAATGATGGCTTTCAGAGCTGTGCTCACTCTCCTCTTTTTTGTGGTACGTAGGCCCGTTTACACCTTCATCAGACTAGAACGAGCAGCTATGGATGGGGACGACGTTTGTGGCTAGGGAGAAGCACAATCAAAGCTCTGACATTTTAAGGAACATTTGATGAAAGCTTTTGCATGACTGCAAACAACAGAGGATTAAGGGGGACATAAATGTAATACTGATACTCTGTAATATACAATTAGGAACATGAGCGGCCCAAATGATATGAAACTCGTGAAAACAGCATAATCAGGATATTTCTTTTGAAGAAGATCAATAGTCAGAATATTGTTCCGCATGTAAACACAGGCATTGTTGTGGTATCTCCCAGTGCAATTGTACAAGTTTAATTATTCATGATTTCTGCCCTGTTTATCTTCAGTTTAACTCTGCACACTATTTTATTTTGCATATTTGTCTTTTTTTAACCATCATCAAACATTCATTTCAATGTACATATCTATAGCTCTTCAGTTTATGCACACATCTAGTGTTTGCACCTTTACATCCACAATACTGGGCTACCGCTAAATGCCAGAAATGACGAGCACAGTTTATGCTTCCTCACATATCCAGCGCACGCAGTCAAGCATGCTGCGTTTATGAAACGCAGATCAACTCAAATGGCCTGTTTTATAAATCCTTCATGCTTTTTCTGCAACATAAATGATTAATTCCTGCAATCAAACAGAAATGTAAGACCTGCTCCATGATTTAGAATCCCCCGCAAAAATGAGACAATAAAACATGCCAACAGATAAAACGCTGCGTGCTCTCTGCATCGTCGTGGACTTTCCAGCAACAGCTTCTCTAACACCATGTTAGTTCTCTTCTGTTGTGAAAAATCATTTGCATATCATCTCACTTTAACTCATAAAAACAAGGTTATATGTGGCGACATTAAAATGCAAATAAGATGCAACCTCTGGTTCCTCAAACAGTGCTTGAGAAACCTCTGAATTATGCAACATCTCTTAAACTATTAAAGCTCAACACCCAAGGCAACAGTTTAGTGACTCAACTCCAGGCTGATGATCGACTGTGTTGGACGGCTGCATGCACGCTTCTGTGCTTAAATGACGAATCAGACGCCGTGATCTTGATACAACGGAAGAAGATGTGTTATCAAGATGCTGGGAACTGCGACAAGGGCTGATCATGGCTCAAAGCATTTTGTTTCACTACAAATTCACTTTTTTTGTACCTACAGCAAAAAACAAGTATGGATTTTGGGAATGATCAAAGTTTAATTCCAAGTTCCTGCTACACTACCTGAAAAGGCCTTCTGCTGCAAACACTGTTCAGCTATCTGGGTGGTTTTCTTCATTCAGTATGAAGAGTGTGGGCTCATTGGCTTTTTGAAGCAATCCTTAATCACTCTGTGTGCACCATGTAATGATACAACCATTAGGAAGAGACGATTTTGAAGTAAACATTAAAATGACTGAGGCAATACCAGACAAGAGTCAACTCAGATGTAGCTGATAGATTGTTTTGTTTGGGGACGATGACAAGTCAATCATGAACACCAAGGTAAGTTTTTTTTTTTTTTTTTTTTTGACAGTAAAGTTTTCAGATAACGTGAAGGAAGTACCGCTTCATTCACTGCCGCGTTTCTTCCGCTCCAGTCAGCAGCTTTTTTTCTAAAGGTTCAAGTGACATTTCCCTGTTTTGCAAATAGCCCCCGGACTTCAGTTTCCCTGTCAAATCTACAGCAGGGTGTGTGTTTGTGTGTGGGGTGGGGGAAGACAAGGTGGAAAAATGAGTAGTCTGCTTGGCAGGTAGTTCAGTGATTTAATATTGTTGACTCTACATTTCTATCTTCTTTTCCTTTTTCTTGGACCAGGGAGCACATGTTTCACAAAAACTTAACAAAACTTAACAGCTTCTTCCTGACAGATTATTACACTTAGCGTGACACAGATGGAAGTTTACATCTAGAGCAGTGAAGGCGGATTTATTAGGAGCTACAAGAGGGACTAAATATGCCGATAGGGCTGTCAAAATCATTTCTGCTGATGATTTAATGACATACAACTAAGTCTGACCAACAATTTATTAATGCATCAGTCCTAGATCGTGCTACTGTCACTGGTCATCATCCTTTTTGCCGTTAATGTAATGATCACCCGTTTCGTTTGCAAGATGAAATCTGCCCATAACAATACTGTGTGAGATTTCCATCTTTGTAGCTGAATGCCTGAAACACATATCAATAAATGCTCGGTCGGCTGAGTATCTGAAGAACCTCAAGATGAAGAAATCTTTGCTGCAGCAACACAAGGAAATCCAAAATGGGACATTTATGACAGTTTCATTTAGCTGAATTTGTACAATTGAAAAGGAAGGATTTCAATAATCATGAAGGAAATAATCTGTTTCAATACATGATCACAGAAATGCAAAGCTAACTAGTGGGTTATTTACCAGAGGTCAACAACTTTTACAATCCAAAGGTCCATTTTTACCTTTAGACTTAGTGAATAATGTTCGTCTAGAGCCAGAGAATCTAAAACATGGGGGAGAAATTATCTAATAAATTTATAAATATATACTACCATAAAAATATTTGAATTTGAATTTAACTTGAATGATTAGTGTTGAGGTTTTTTTTTTAAAGAAAAAGAAAACCTAAATAGAAGGAATTTTGCTAAATTATTTTGTTAATTACAGAAAAAGAAAAACATGTAGCCACTAAAAATAAACATCATTACAACTCTATTGCCTCAACCACAGGGTAATGTTTTGTGGCTGTCTGTCTGCTAGCAACAGAACTCAAAAAGTTATGGGAAAATTTGGATGAAATTTTCCGTACAAATCCGCAATTAGACCAGGAACAAGTAATTCAATTATGGGGTTGATCCAACATGAAGCATGTATCCAACCACCGACCAGCGGTACTAACCCCCACTCCTCTACCGTGTCAGAGAGCTCACAAGCTACTCCCCCCGCGCAGCAGCCACACTACGGCCGGAGCACATGCACAACAAATGAATTGGAAAAAGCCAATTTCCCCTCTCTGCTGGAAGATCACAGCGACAGCACACACACACAGACAATGGCCTCATTAACAGACATTGTGTTGGAAAAGTACCACAAGTTATAATTATATAACAACTTGGAGGGGCTACACACATTGCTTGTACACTTAAAATCCTTACTATATCAATTAATGTCAAAATGAGAGCCACACTGGCCTCCAGAATCACATGTTGTAGACCAATGATTTGCTTTGTCTGCATTGCTATGGTTTGGAGTTCTTTTAACAAGAAGTTAATGATAAAGTGACTGGGCTGAAGGGCATTCTCTTTGGTTGGAGAGAGGAAGGTGCTACTGTCCTCCATCTGCTGCTACACACCGTTGATCAGCTGGCAACTTTGGTTGTTTGGAGACATTTTATGCACAATCAGGGCGATGTTTTAACCCGCTAACCAGAAAACTACATTTGGCTAGAGGGAAAGGTTTACGGAGGAGAAAAAGATGGGTAGGCATGCAATGGAAACTAAAAAAAAAGTAGCTGGATTAATATCAGGTTATACCTCTCTTACTGTTTAAAGATCAGAACAAGACACAAGGTATAATATTCCACCCAATAACCACATCTACTTGAAAACTATTATTACATTTTAGCAGCTTATCCTAAATTTCTGCTTAAGCCCACACCACCAAAAACCCAAAAAACAACCACACACACCCCATTTGAATCCAGTGTTTTACTACAAATAAACAGCAGGTGGCGGTATACAAATAAGTCTTAGTTCTCCAACAAACAAGGAGTGAGAAGTACCGACGTCATAAAACGAGCACAGCTAGAATGTAAACAAACTGGTCTACTGGTCAGCTGCTACCTGAACCATCTACAGGGTGAGTTTTGTAGTAAACCCGCCGTTTTGTAACCTGCTGTGTTGCTGTGGGATGCTTGAATCGCGTTGTTTTGGTATTTGTATGGCCAACAACCCCCACCCACACACCAAACACACCCACACACCCACCCCACACACCACAACAAAAAAACAAAACCCCAACACCCACCAAAACTAAGTCTATGCATCAAAACAAAATAACAAATAGACATTAATAACATTTCATCAACCACAGTAATGAATATATTTTAGCAAAAGTGGGATTCGTTGTTGGTTTTCAGTTTTAGATTAAAACAGCTACTACATATCTGAAATATATTTGAAATGTTAAGAGTAAATGCAACCAAATCCGGTCATTTTAATGTTTATTTTGAGATCCAATCACAAACACAACGAAACTGACAAAAGAAAATAGTTTACCACTAAGATAATTATAGTAATTATACTCTTATTTCATTCTGTATTTGCAATATGTTTAATCTATAAACTAATGATAATTTGTTTCCCCCATTATCAAAGAACCCCAGTCTGAAAAAAAGATTACACATGTATTAAGAAGGGATGACAGATTATAGTTATTTTTCCGTCAACCTGATTTGATAAATAAGCAAAGATGTTAAAGCCAGTAGGACATACCCACTCATGTTGTAGATCTTCGCTGCACCAACAGAAAGTGGATAAAAACAATAACCTCCACCGAGAGACGATTTTCTTGTTCTTCTGCCCAAACTCGTTCCTCCAGATCTTACTGATGAACGAAGTGACGTATTTTCTCGTCTCAGTCACGTTGGCAGCTCTGTACAAAGTATTTTTTTTAACCCTCGCTGTGTCCAATCGTTCAACTTTCCCTCAAAGAATTAACAGTTTTTGAGTTTTTTTCAGAAGTAAGGGGTTCAAATGTTTGATCAGGGTTGATCGCTGTTATTTATAGCATGAGGCCACAATGAACTAACCTGACATCATGCTGAAAAGTTCCAGTCTCGACGTTTTATTTTCCAGTTTACAGATGACACAGTTTGAGCCCAAACGGTGTGGTTAGCCCCACAGGTAAACAAGCTTAACAGCTGAAATCAGGCTGGTTAAACATATCTGGGGCAATGCACTATCCACGCACTTGTTGACACTTAAAGTCACATATGGGTCACCTGAGAAACAGGTGCAGTTTGGCTGAAGAAGAAATAAACACATTTCGAACTAGTCTGAACCGGGGAAGTCAAAAACACACCCAACAGGCTCAACACATAACTCCATTAAAACTAACTTTTAAAAGCACAAAAAGTAAGAAAACGCAGACAAAAGTTTACTTACATGTTTTTTAAAATGTGGTTGCTCTCATGTATCCTGGTTAGGAAGAAGAGAAGGAGGGGAGCAGCCACTCGTCTACCTAGCTAACGTCCAGCTAGCTTGGCTAGTTCCGCTTTCCTGTTAACTTTCTAACTAGTCACGACACCGCTAAAACTGCGGCTAGAGGAAACAAAACATGACCAGATATTTGACAAGGTAGTCAAGACTTACTGTTAACCAGGTAAGAGGGAAACTCCTCCTTCTTCAAGGTATGTAGACCTGGCGCTGCGCTGGTCACTCCCGGATTCCTCCACTGGCTCCGCTCCACCGTCCAAAGGAACTTGAAAGTATGTTGGTTAGGCGTTCGCGTGTCGTCGGAGAAACCAGCACTCCCACACACATTTTCAGGAGGGGTTTTTGTAGAGCTTTCCCCGAAATTTGAGCTTCATTCGAAACATATTTATTAAAAAAATAAATGACAGTTATATATGTATTTATTTATTGGCTTTATTTACTTTTTTATTTTACTAATTTTTCATGCCACGTTAGTCATGTGTAAAAATAGGGTGTAACGTGTTTCATTTCTTATATTTTTTACCCAGTTATTGCTTAAATAATTGTTACTCATTATTCATTTTTTTTCCCTTATTTGTTAGTTTGTAGGTAATGTAGTTATCAGGGATCTTTATTAGGTACAGCTAATAAAAGAGTAGCTGCATATAAAATAAACACGTGAACGCAGCACATTACAGCAGGGATGCCCTGTCATATGACTCCAGAGGGTAAAAAAAGAGGCACTGCTCAATTTCCCCACATGAGTGCAGCATTTACCCTTCCCCCGGACCTCCCCCAGCCCCCCCCCCCTCTCCTTGGGGTATTTTACATAAAAACACAACACCAGAGTGCTCTGAAATCCAAGCCTCTAGCTCTGAATGTGCTGTATAATTCCTAACTTTTATGCTTTTTAACCACAAAACCCCCTTTTCAAGGTGACTGCAAAGATACTAGGCAACCAGCCAGCCAGCCAGTGCATCAGTGACTAAAAAGCAACAGTTTACATCTCTCTTACTGTACGCAAATGCTTTCCCACCAAGAGCTAAATACTGACTAGGTAAAAAAATAGAATAAAAAATACACATACCGCCTCACGTTTCAACAAATCATGCTTCAAAGCTGCCCTCACCAGACTGCCCATAAAGCCTCAATGATGACTCGCTCTCTTCGCCCATGTAACTTTTATAGAGTCTACATAGCATGCATTATTCAGCAATAACACCAAGACCATCTGGACTTCTGTGAGTGTGTTTTTGCATGTGTGTCTTTGAATGGATGAGTGCTTCATAGTTGCCATCATTTCACACCACATCCAACAGTGCTGGAAGAGCTAAGAATTAGTATTTGATCTGTAATTACAGTAAGGTATAACGTGTGTGCTCTCCTACAGCAGATGTGTACGTGGAAGAGGAAGAAATGAAGAGTCAGAGGAGTCTACCAAAATTGCACGCTCAGGATCAAGCTCTTTCATCACGCCGTTCCCCATTAATAGAAATGGGAGCGCTGTCCTAATTCCATAATTTCTGAATCATGCCTGTTAGTCGAATATGAGGAGACAAAGGTACAAGGAAGAGCGGAGAATAGATTAGTCTGCAGCCTAATGATGTGTCAGGGAGAGACGGAGAGCGGCAGAACAAGAGATGAAGGGATGGATGGAGAAAAAGAGACAAGAAAAGAAGGGAAAGAGGTCTCCATCTGTATTTCTTGGCTTTGGTTTTTGGCCAACGCCAAAACCAACATCATACATGCCATTTTTTTTTCTTCTTTCCACTGATTCTTTCCCCTATGTGTATTCTGGCCCCAGAACGTGCTAAAATAATTAAACGGCTAATTAGATCTGAAGGAGAGTAACAGTGGACATGGTTGTACATAGGAACATGCTTGTCTGTGACTAGGTGCTGTGCTCGTTCTCCTGATTTCAACGAGCACATCTGGTAATTTCTGGCTCCGCTCCAGTTGTATCACTCATCCGTCTTTCCTCTCAAAAGAGTTGAGATATGGGGAATGTGGGAACGTTTCAAGGCTGCGCTTGATCAAGCTTAATTTTACATTGGGCTAATTCTGCCCGTACCTGATACTTGTAAGGACAAAGAATTGGCTGACCAAGCGTGCATCCCAGTATTAGAAGACAATTTCATCCCCTGTTCTTCTCTTCACTGGAGTACCCTCCTTTCCCATTTGACTTCAGCTCTCATATGAAGCAATTTGTTTGAAACTGGAGACATCAATACCCATTACCCTGCTTTGCAAGGCCCAAACATGGCAAGTTTAGCCTCATCTATTATTCATGCAGCTCATTTTTCCCTATATATATATATATATATTATTTTTTTTATTTTTTATTTTTTGCATCATGCTGTCAAAACTGACAAGTCAGTGGTTTCAAATAACACATTTAAAGCAAAGCTGCTGGATGTTTTAAGCTAGCAGTAGGCCTGATGGTCAAAGAGAGATGATTCTGTCACTCTGGTGTCTGGAGTGGTGAAAGCCTGCTGAGGGTAAAAGGCAATGCGATCTTCAAATATAGGTTTAAAAATGTCCCCATGCTTGAAATCCACATCAGTAGGTAATTGTCTTGTGTCCTGCAGAAGGACGCGGGAAGTCAAAAATCTGTAAGTGAGGCTCGAAGTGCTACCGTGTCACCTTTTTTCAAGTTACTGACACGCCTGTTATGCAGAATTAGGATTATGGTATGACTTTCAAAATCAGACAGACTGTGCATTGTTTTTGCAGGGTCTTAGCAAGGTCCCATTGCACATGCAAGTCTGTAGCTCTTCACTTAGGAATGTGTAGGATGGCAGACATCTCCAGATTGCACCCACCATCAGTTGGACTGTTTGGGAGGCCAAAGTGAGTTCTTCAGGCTGCAGTTTGAATGTAAAATGTTTGGCTGTCAAACAAAAACTAAGAAAATAAAAGGAAGGGTTATGATTGTTGTTTAAAATATTTGTAATGTGATTTTCTTTATTAGTATTTTACAGTAACATGAAAATAAATGAGAAGACTTTTGACTGATCACAATACAAAACTTCCTAACAGAGCAACATCCATGTTGGGTTATGCCAGTTGGGTGTGTGTTCTGTGGTTACACTGTCTGTATATTTCAACACTCCAAAAACTTTTCAAATTAATCTGTGATCACATGAAATTATCTTTCATTTTTGCTCTTTTTGTACATTACAGCAGAGCCAGTTTTATCGAATGCATTTTATCAATAGCAACTAATAATTAGCATTTTTTTATTACCCAGGTTTTGAAATTCATTATCTGAGAAAGGCAAAACTTTGTTGAACTCTGTTTTTTGAAACAGTGGAAATTTCCCCTTTCTAAATTTAAGAGCTGCAAACTAGAGTAAGACAACCATAAACTCTGCAGAACTATGGGAACGTCTTCTGGATTGATTCACGTTGAGAAATAGTCCTGTGAAGGCACCAGGATGTTCCTAAAGTATAATTAAAGTCAAACCGTTTTTTCTAAAGGATTCATTGTGAGGATGAAGTGGAAGAAGTTTTGCTGTGCAGAAGGTTGCACATTGCAAATTTTGCAAATCTGCATGTTGCACCCAAGTTATAAAAACATAATAATACAAAATGTCTCTGTTCACCAATCGTTGTGAGTTAATCATAAATAGGATATATATGCTGAAGTTATTATTTTTTGAAATCTCTCTAGAACCATTATAAAGTTATTTAAAAGTGCCTCGCAAAAATAATTATGCCCCTTATATTTTTTCACAAGTAACCATAAACCTGTCTTAGGCTTTTCTGAGATTTGGTCATGGGAGTAACAGGTCCAGGAGGAAAACGCAGACATCCCACCTCATTCTAGCGGATCCCAAGTTGTTCCCAGGTCAGAATAACTCTAGAGCCAGACAGTATTAACCCATTTTTTGGCTGCAACCATCCAAAAATAAATATCCATTTCCTTACATTTCACAATCCTTCTTCTTTGTCACAGTCAATCACAGAAAATCCACATAAAACAAAACAAAGTTTTTGGTTTTGATATGAAAAGAGTTAAAAAAAATGCAGGTACTGTGGTGCTTAAGAAGAAATCTTGTTCACAGAACCAACACATTTTGTTTGTGTACAATTCAGTGTGAGGTGAACACACACAGAGGCTAAAGCAGGGATCACTAATGTCGTGCCCGCGGGCACCAAGTCGCTCTCAGGGACAGCATAACGTGCTGCAAAAAGGTTGATGACCCCTGCTCTAAAGCCTGAGGTTGGTCAATTTCTTACAGTCTTGTTGCAACTATATGTGATCTTATTTTGAACCCCACAACGCCCTGCTTGGACTTTTTCCTCCACTTCTCACGTGTAAATACGTATAATGCCAAAGCTTTTCTTCTAAAGCCAAAAAGGTACACAGTGCTCACAGTGTTTGGTAGCTTCTAAGTGTGTGCGTGTGTGTGTGTGAGTATGGCTGATAGGTTGGGTTGGGAGGGGGTTGTATTTGCATTGATGATTTTATTTTTGAAGGGGGGGTTGGGTTATTTTAAATCTGTAAAGCACTTTGAGTAACTTTGTTTGTTTGAAAAGCGCTTTATAAATAAAGTTTGATTAATCGATTGATTGATTGATCAGCAATTTGGGGTTAAATTTCCTCTAAGTTTGGTTCATTCAGTCAAGCAAACTCATGCAAATGTGTTCCTGTTCTTTGTTCCTGTTATATTTTATATAGTTGTTTTTTATATTTATATATATATATGATTTTCTGCAGCTGTTATTTGATAAAGGGAAAAGGTGAGAGGTACAGGTGAAGGTAATGGCTCAGGCTGGTATCAAACCCTAACCTGCTGTGGGAGGAATCAGCAGCTCCATGTGGGGCACACAGTCTAAGTGAACAACAGAGGCTCCCTGGTTCTCCAGTCTTACACAAACACCCACACACACACACACACAAAAATAATCCAGAGGGTTCAAGAGATCAAACAAGCACAATGACGGTGCTAAAGGATAGTGAAAAGAAATTTCAAAGAAAAAAAATAGATGAAATACATTGATTAATCTTTGAATGTCAGTACTTCATGAGAAATTTAGCTGACAAAATATTTTGGTAGATAACTGGTAACCTTCAAATCCTTAACAACTTTTATATCATTTCATTTTATAATTGAAAACAATCAGATGGACATTTGTCTTTTTGATGTAAGAATCAGAGCTAGTCCAAGAATGTATGAGACCGTAGCAGAAATTTGAGGCCCTGTTAAAGCTAAGAGCCTCACAGTTACACCAATTTTAGAGAGTCAGGAATAGATGAATGAATTTTATTGTGACAGAAATAGTCACAGAAATATGAGCATAGCAGAAACCATTATGTCACCACTAAAACTTGTAATTACATTGATTTCAAATTATAAATAAGCTCCTCATGCCAACATTCCTTCAACATCTCTGTTAAATTAAAATAATATTCCCACTGATTTAGATAAAACAAACTCTTATTTCGGCCTAAATAATGTATCTTTCTCAGACAGATTGGGTGGTTTCCCAAACTTCGGTGTTTTTATGACCTTCAAATTGTTCCCCAATCCTTCTGATGCTTCACTTTACAGAGCGAAATTAAGAGCAATAATTTTATTAACCTTTTATTTTAGACATCACCTTAAGTTTTAGTAGTCTGCTAAATGTTCACTATGTCGAGATTCTGAATAGGAAAATGGATACGTTTAAAACGCCTAATGTATTAACTATGATAATATGCTTAAATAAACTTCCTTATTTGATGTGTGACATGATAAAACTTTCACATTACAAAAAAAACCCCAAAAAAACCATTGCTGATTGACTGCCCCATGTTAGTTCACCGCGGATTATGATTGTTTTTAAGGAGGTCAAACCTTAGAACAAACCTTTCATCCAATCAAAAAACCAAACCCTACAAAGTCACCAGAGACTTGTTAGGGCTGTGAATGCAGATGCATGTTTTGTACTGTACATTATGGTAGTTGGTCTAACTTTTGTATGAAATCTTGTTTCGGTAGAATAGGTGTACAAATGGTTCAAAAAAATTACAGCTTTGTCTGAACCAAAATAGGCACTACTTTCTCTTTCCTTAAAGACCTGGCCCCACTCACTGGGTGTCCAGGTAGTTTAAGGGAGTTTGAGCTCTTTCTTTTATTAGAATTCTAAGACAGTCAAAATAACTAATGAGAGTGAAACAGAGACTTAATAAATTTCAGGTTTTGATTGGCTATGTTTGCTAGGAGAAGAACTCCACTTCAATTCTTCCTTTCAGCCAACTGCTGGAAGAGTAGTTTGACATTTTTTAATCGGTATTGATTATGTATTTACTTTATTAATATGTTAATTAGATTTACCTTGTTTTATTTTTTTTCAATATAGCCCATTATTGTAAGAAGACATTAGCAGATAAACCTTATAAATGACTTTATTTAATCTTTAACAAGGTTCTGTCTTAAACTTCAGTCCTGAAGACCAGTAACTTCTAGATGTGTCCTTGTTTTGAAAAAAAAAAACCATGAACCAAATAGATGCACTACCTCTTCAGCATGCAGTCAAGTTGTAAAGAGTCCTGCTAATGATATATATTTTTATTTTTTTTATTTCACAATAAACTGAAACAGAAAAAAATGATTTACAGGACACTAATCCATAACTTCTAGTTTGATGCAGATTTTTCATGTTTATCCTTGCATTAAATATTTATAATATTGATGAGAAATCTTCTCTTCTTAAGTTCCTTTGTAATTCATGCCTTTGCTTAGATGCAATTGGTGACAGTGACAACCCATCGGACTGATTTGATTTTAATTACTAAAAACACTGGTTGTTTGATCAACCTTGTAACCATTTTAAGTAGTTGAAAAGTGGGTTCACATAGTATCTGTCTATCATCCAGCAATATGTAGGGGAGGGAAAACTTCTGCTTTATGCAATGCTTCACGCAGACTGTTAAAATGTCACTCTGACATGTTCTCTGGCATCTCACAGAAGACTTCCAAATGTAAAAAATAATCAAGACAAATTTTTTTTGGAGCTTCTAAATCGATAACTTTTCCAATCCTATTATATAGTTAATTCTGGAATTATTCATACCCCTGGCAGATTTTGAATTAGAATTTATTTATTCAAAAAATAACTATGTTTCTGATTGGAAACAAGATGTTTATATTGACCATGATAAAAAAGCAATATGAATCGAGAATGATCTGGGGTTATTTTATATTTCAGTTACAAATAATATGTAAAACACTATTTCAGACCTTCTCAATGATGAGTGGAAAAATCCTTACTGGCATGTCAGCAAATTGCTGACCAGCTTTTTAGATGTTTCTGGGTATTCTGGATGGGTATTTTGATTATTTGTCTTCCATTTTTACATGGTCTTCCTGCAATCACCACAATCATTAGTTCAAGTTAATTTAACTTTCAGTCAGAAAAATCATGTTCGTAAAATTTCAATATGACTGTACCCCAAAATCTGTTAAGGATATGAATAATTTGGGGCTTACTGCTAACCAGTCTGGAATGTTCACAAGTGGTGATTTTATAAACCTGTCCCTATTTAAACTCTGGTGCACCTGGAGCCCTCAGGCCAGCAGCAGCACCAGAAGAAGTTGCAGAGTTTGCTTATACCAAATGCTGCTGTGAAAAAATAAAAATAGAAATGCATGGAAACGCTGTCACAAAGAAATGAAACTCGACACTGTTTTCTTGTGGTAACCACTCAGTATTATTGAAATGGTGTATTTTAAAAAATTCTGATCATTTTATACACAACACTTTCAAAGTAACCTGTTAACTCTATCTATAAAATCATTGTAGTGCAGTAAAAGACACAATATATCCCTCCAAAAATGTAATACTGTGGAAAGTAACTGACCACGGAAATATCCAACACAATTAAAACCCCAGAACAGCGATTGAAGACATGCTCTTTGTTAATTCTCATCATTGGTTCAGCCACCATGCAGGACGTCTGATAGAAACACGGGAGGAAAGGCTATCAAGCTATTCTGTCTCCATGTTGTCAGCAGTTCAGATTAGCTGTCACTTTCCTGAGGGGCAAACAGCTGAAGATGAGAGAGGGTGATTTCTTCTGAATAATTTCATGCTTTGACTGGCAGAGCTCAATAATCTCTGTTCCAAGACTGACGTCAGAGGAAGATGGACTGGGCAAATAAAGACCCAGGTGCAGTCTAATACATAAATACAATCATCTGCCCTTTGGGAGAGGGAAGAAAGGGGGGGCTTCATAAAATGAAAAATAATTCACATTTCCACTGAAGAAATTCCACTCAGCCGGGTTGCTTTCGAGTAGACAAAAGACAATCTTTATTTGTGTGTTTCTCTCCCCGAGCCCACTTCTGTGTACGCCATCGTCCAACCGAACGGCCTCCGCCGCGGAGGCCCGCCCTAAAAACACCATGAACAGAAAAGGAGACAAACTCATACATGACGCTCAGACCTGGAGGCATCCTACCGCTACCAACTGTGGATCACAAACCAGAGAAGAAAAAAGAAGAAACGATAGAACGACAGCATCAGTGGAACAGAAGAAGACACAGGTTTTTGCTTTTTTTTTGAAAGCCTTCAGAGGCTGTAACCCATCACTGCATTCAACAAAGGAGTAATTAACAGTGATTTTAAATGCTACAAAAATAAGATGAATTAGGGGAACAGGCATTTCCCCTTGTTTGTGTTTTGTACACGTTTGCATGTCTTTGTAAATGTCTACAACTGCACTCTTTAGTTTTTTTTTGCATGTATGCTGGCATGTGTGGTTATCTGTTCATCGACTGTTACATGTGCATGTATGTATGTATGTGAGTGTGTGTTTGTTCACAGTGCTTACTCTTTATGTTCGAGTCCCATCAAACACTCTTTCTTCCACTGTTCGCTCCTGTCCGTGTGGGCTTTCGCCATCGCTTTACGTGTTTTGTGTGTATGTCTGCATGCGCATATATATATATATATATATATATATATATATATATGTGTGCGTGTGTTTGCGATGCTACCTCACACACGCTCGCTCACACACCTTGCCTCATTTGCCACAGTCTATGTGCTTTCACTTATTGGTTTAACCCCCCGGACCTGGGATCAGCTCCAGTCCTTGTTTACGTCCGCTGTGATCCGTGTTGGGCTTCGGGGGCCGATTTCCAGTCAGTTTCGCCCTGCGGGTCCATTTATCTTTCCGGCCCGAGCTAATCCATCAACGACTGAGAGCCCAGACAGGAGAAACTATGTGAGGAAGGAGTCTGAATTTTTTTTTTTTTTTTACCCCCTCCTCCCTTTGATGCCTGAAAAAGTCCCAGCGAGAACGAGTTGAAGCGGGATGTTTTCTGATTTAATTTTTCTCACCATGAAAAAATATATCATTAGAAACAAGTTTGATCTGAAGGTTTTCACAGTGGTCATGCAACTTGAGTGTCGCCTCCTTTTCTCTCCTACCCTCACCTCCCCTCCCACCCTCAACCCCGCCTTCTCTTCGAATCTCAGAGCCATTGATAAATCCTGCCAGTCAGTCCAAGAGAAGGTACTGTAAGTGACCACAGTCATGACAATACAGAAAAAAACCAAAGAGGTGGGTGGCCAGTGGTACATTCATACAAGATAAAGTCCTGGTTCCAAAAGTCACCCGACCCAGACGACATTAGCTAGTGCTGGATACGCCTGTGTAGGCCAGGCCGTGATAAATGCTTTGTTTAGAAACACAGAAAAGACAAAACACAGCCCACCTGAAAATCTACATCCCACCAAACCCACCCATGACATCCCACCCAATCCCCTGTCCTGTTATAACAGGCTATGATTACACTTGTCGCCAGAATCTGAATTCAGAGCTTCCGAGAAATCTGTCTCTATGATTTTCCCATTGCAGTAAATGTACAGAACATGTAGTGTTTCACAAACGTATTTGGACCATTTGAACCTTTTTACATTTAGTCACATTAAATCAACAAACTTCAATGTATTTTATTGGGCTAAAGCAACACTGTTAGAATTTTAAAGTGGAAGGATAGACTTTTTTCACCAGTTTTTGTGCATTAAAATCTGAAAAGTTAGGTGTGGTTTTTTTACTCAGCCCCCCTTTACTCTGATACCACCAAATATAATCGAGAGCCGCCAGTTGCCTTTTGGGATATCTGTCGACACTATTTCATGCATTGTCTACTATGAGGATTTTGTGAAAAATTAACCATGGGGAGTGTTTCTTGTTTTTTTAATGGGGCCACAGAAACGACTGAAATACGGTAATATTTCATTGTTTGATTGATTAATTTAACCCCAGAGCCACTTATGAGTTTGGAGCTGCTTTTTTTTCAGACCAATGATCTTGCAGATGAAAATTGTGATCCTATCACTTTAGCTGAGGCATAAAGTAAAACAAATTAATTTTTTGTTCGATTTTAAATAAAACCTTGTATGTAAAAACTGAAATTGGTCACAGTTTCCATTCCGGTGCTTCCATCATAAGAAATTGGTTTAGTATTAACTTTTCTGTACACTTTCTACTCAATGAAAGAAGAAGGTGCTAGTGGCATGATGTGGAAATGCTTTTCCTCAGCAGACAGAAAAATTAGTCTAAGCTGATGCCAAGATATATGGCACAAAACAGGAGAAATACGGAAATAAAACTGTTCGAGGCTTTGAGACCACCCTAAACAAACAACCAGAGCTACAATACAAGGGTTTTGATCAACGTGAGGAAACATTTAAGAATAGCCAAGTAATAATTTAGACCTCAAGGTAATTAAGAATCTGTGTCAGGACTTGAAAACTGATGTTCACAGACTTTTCATCCAATCAGACTGAGCTGCAGATATGTTAGAAATAAGAATGAGACCTGCTGGTATATAGATGTCTAAAGATTGTAGAGCTATAACCCCAACAGATTTGTAGGTGTGATTGGAGAGAAGGATGACACAAAGGTGGTTCAATATATATGCCTGCCACACTTTCAGATTTGTATTTATATAAAAAAAAATGAAAATGTATCCCTTTACTTCCACTTTATATTAATGTGATATGTTGTTTTGTTCTATGACATAAAATGTCAGTAAAAGGCATTAAAGGTTGTGGCTTGAAAAGACGACATTCTTTTTTAGCTTTTTGTTTTACATGGATTCTTTTTCACTTTTCTCTTTGCAAGTAAGTTCCGATCACTTTTCTCCTGCTCTCGTTGTAATTGCTCTTACCCTGATTGCACTTTGGAGATGGTCTGCGTTCTATTGAATTCAAACTTCAATGCAAGCTTGGCCACTTCCAATTCATAGATCGAGGAAGGGAAAGCCGTCCTGGTGAAAAACCAATTTTTGTGCATTCAGGCCTATCGTATAATGCCTCCCCACCGTGATTGGAGGATTGGGACTGTAACCGAACGACAAGTTTAATCATAGCCATGGCTACATCTATCCCATCAGTGGGAAAGAGTCAAAAGTCAAACAAGGACCCCCTGATATGAGTGCTGAGACATTTCTCTTGTGTTTTCAGCTGAAAGGTGCTGCTTCGCAGAGGATTCAGGGAGAGGAAAAGAGAGGGAAGCTTCCCAGACTGCTTAAAAAAAACATTGCAGGTAATCCAGGAAAGGTGTCTGTGGCTGGGCCATGAAAGGGGGCTGGCAGTGGGGGGGACGGTGGTTGGTGGTCACATTGCGGTGGAAGTGGGAAGAAGGAGGAGGGTGGAGACAGAAGGCTTCCCTGAGGGGTGGTGGATTTAGAGGGACAGCCAGCCCAGCCCATCATCCCAGGATCGGCGCTCCAGGTAGAGGGGGAAAGGGATGTAGTCACAGCCCGAAGATGGGCCCCAGGACAAGTGGGGCCAGAGCTGCTAACATTACGGCCCAGCCTGCGTTGGAGCCTGGACCTCCGTCAGTCAGGAACGGCTCCGGAGAATCATATCCCGACCCATCTGGAACAGAGACAAGAGAAGAAAGAGAAAACGACAAAACATCTGAACCGAGAAGGACAAGCATACAGATGCAAAAATAAGACGGACTTAAAAAAAAAACAAAAAAACAAACAAAGGAGAGATAAGTGGATCCGCCAGGGTGGGGTGGGAGACTGAAAGTGAGTGACAAATCACAAAAAAACCTCTTCATCCTTGAACAGCTAATGAAAGGCAAAGAGCACACAGCAGAGAGAGATGCAGAGCCGAAAAGAGGGAGACGAGGAAGACGAGAGAAACTGAGCTCTGCAGGGGGTTTAACCAACCTAATTACAGTTTAATCACAGAGACTTGGAATCTGGAGCAGCTGACACTCACACACACTCACACAGATTCACATCCACTCACACAGCACAGATATGAAACACAGCTCACTCACAAAGTGACAACATTTCACTGAGGAGATGAAAGTTGCTATGTCAGACAGATTACTTCAACTGCACATAGATAACACGTAACACACATAACAGCAGAAACTTAATGAAAAGCAGTGGCAATGACAATAAAAGAGCATATGTTGTATCAGTAATAATGTAGGAGAGATATTTTTTCCTCTGTAGCGGGGTATGGAATGATCTGAGGCTGGAAAGCTGGGAAAAAAGGCTGACATTCCTTTGTGATAATCTTCCAAGCTGTGCCATAGTCTAGGGTGTTTCTACCCAGGTTTTATTCTTTCAATCTAGTTTATTTTTTAACCCTCCTGAGGTCAGATTGGTATAAGAACAGACATGTAGGTATTTTTTTTTCAAAATAGCACAGGTTTAGTGTAATGTAAGCCAGGATGTGATCCTCATGTATGCCAGGCTTCCTTTGAGGTATTTTTAAATGGCAGAATCAGAGGCCAACGTGGAACACTTGTGAGACCGCTGAGCATGGTCTGCATCCTGGAAGCCATTTTGGAAGAAGCAGTACTAGACTGAAAAATAGATTTTGTTTTTTAAAAGCAAGCCAGTGAAGTCGTGCCTGATCTTAGCATTCAGGAACAAGGTGGACACATTTGAGAAAATCAATAATCAAGCTGTTTTATAAACGTCGCCAAATAAAAACTCATCCACTGCTTTGCAAAAGTATTCACACCCCTTGAAATGCTTCGTGATTTATCACATTGCAGTCAAAAACTTCTACGTATTTTATTGGCATTTCATTTGATAGACCAACATCAAAATTATACTCAGTTTTTATTTCTTCTTTAAAATAAAAAGTGTAAATAAAAGAGGGACTATTGTTTTACTCTATTACACCTAAATGCAATCCAAAGCAACAGTCTTCACAAGTCATCCAATTGGTAAACAGTGTCCAAATTACAGTGATTGAATTGTTCGTAAAGTTCTTTGAGATTTATTAAAGAATATTAATGATTAAAATTAAATTAAACTCAGTTACATTAAGCTTATTTATATACCGATTCGCAATATAATTTCAAGGGACTGTACAAAATGAGTAATTTCATTTCAATCATAAATAAAGTCCAATTGGCCTTACTTATTAAACATTTCATTAAAGCTGCAATCGGGAGAATTTTTTCAGGCATGAAAGTTTTCTAAATTTTAAAATCATTGTTCAGTTGTATAAGTGGCAAGGTACACAACAAGGGCCTAGGCAGGATTTGATCCCACAACTCCTGGGTGAGAGCCATACACCCTAACCATTCAGCCAAAGGGATATCCCTGTGGCCAAGCAGCCAGGGCACATGATCAAACAGAGCCATAGTGACAGGACCTCCACACTGTCACTTATACTATGATAAACGGGTGGTGCTCCAGATTTTTCATTTTTTTAAAGTCCCTCCTTCCTCCCATAGACCCCTATACTTGTGGACTGGAGTTCCCGACCCCGCCTAACCTTCCTCATGTATCAATTTGAATGTATGAATATGTGCTTCAATGTTTAGGTGTATTTTTTTTCTATTACCTGTGTTGTGAGTCTGAGTACGGAATCAAAACACAGTTGAGTGCTTTTTCCCCCCACCGTGGAACCCTCCCTCCCTGACTATCTCTCTGTCTGCATACATGGGAGCGTGGCTCTTGCGGCTGCAAGCCCTTCAGTGACCTGGAGCTGTTTGTTTTGTTTGTTGTTTGTAATGATCTTCGACAGGTCTCCCCTTGGGGATCAATAAAGTATCTTTGAATTTGAATTTGAATACATTTCACACTGATTGGCAATTTTTTTTTAGCCAATAGAATTCGAGTTTCCGCATTGCCGGCTGTCAGTCAACATGCTTCGCATCGCAAACTGTGAAGATGTGGTCGCACACAGAGGCTGCTTTGTGTCAGATGCCGTGATGGCAGAGAGCGGTCACAGAACTGTCGGAGCAACACTTCTGTTAAACGTTAGCCATATTTGGCTACTAACGGCTACAGAAAGAAAAAAAAAGAAGGAAACTCAGGCAAGCTTGTTAAAATAAACATACATCCCAAATTGTCCTCATTTTCCCAGCTATTAGCATGTCCACATTTGTTCCTCATCTTCCTCGTCATCTTTTTGCCATTTGATTCAGAGCTACAAATAAAAGTATTAATGCAACTAGCTTGTTTACTTTCATTGTCGCCATCTTGGCTCTGTCCACTGGTTGTCCATTAGTCCAATGCTTTTAAGCAGCATCACTTATGACGCTGGTTTTGGCGCGACCTGCTACAGCTAGACGTCTTGTAGTTTGACCAAATTAAATCTGGTGCCGTGCAGTGTGACACATCTCTAGTGCTCAGTGGAGCTTGCAAAGTGTGACATGAAGCAGTCTTATGAGACGGCCAAGAAATGTAGTGTGATGCTGGCTTTAGAGATTGAAAAAGGATTTCAAACAGAGATGTGTTTGAACAATGGAGATACCTTCGAATCATAAAAGGCTTCAAAACCGACACAGCTTCGACAACGTTTCTGTTGATCAGTCAAATATTCAATAAAGCAAATCAACATAATGTTATATTAATAAAGTACACAATGAAAGGCTGTGAAATCACTGGGGATTGGGGTGTTTTGGTAGGGGTCTTGGTGAATTGGATTCAAAAAAATCTATCGCGCTAAAAAACTCCAGACAGCAGATTAATGTTTAGTTCATTATTTAAATCAGTTTAAAAAGTCCAACAGATTGCATCAAGTAATTGACTTGCAGTATTCACTCATCCCCGACCTACGTTTAGCAACAGTAAATAGTTGCGTTGTGTAATGACTTTACAGCAATCACTCATAATGAGCATGCATGTAGCAACAGTGGAGAGAAAAAACTCCATTTAAACAGGAAGAAGCTCAGGGGAATCTGGTTCAGTATGAGTGTTAACAAGCAGCATCATGTAGACCAGCAGGTTCGCAACCCTAAGCGTACTAAACTGACTGCAAATGCAGACTACACTTCTAGATTTTCATTTTTTGGAAAAACATAAATCAAAATCATCATTTTTTATTTCCACTTTACAGTTGTACACTACTTTGTATGGGTCTATCATATTAAATCCCACTAAACTGCATCAAGGTTTGTGTTTGTAAAATGCAATAAGTTTCAAGGAAAATAAATACTTTCATGCAGCAATGGATTGACTGGATAGACTTCTGTATTGAACCTTCTGAGAAAACCCAGTATGCAGTTTCATGCTGGGGGTTGGTCACCTTTTTAGAAAGCACTTTCAGCCTGCTCTGTTATCTTTTTACAAGGACAGAAGGTCTCCCTCACACTCAGCATGATGTGATGTGATTTGATGTGAAGTGCGTATGCCACTTTGTGCCTATGTACGTGCACACATATCTCCACGCCTGTTTCTAAATATGTGGTTGTGTGCGCGTGTCCCCTGGCTTGCACGCTTGTGTACAGACGTACGTGTGAATGCGAGTGTTGTCAGAGTGTGTGTCTGTGTCTGAAGGTGTCAAAGTGTTGCCTGGCTGGTCTTTGAATCAGAACAGAGACTGTTGCCAGGGCATTCTATCAGACCTCTTATTCTCCCCTAATTTTACTTTGATAGGCAATCTGGAGCTTTGTGTGCATGTGTTTGTGTGAGTGGGTATTTTTGTGTGTGCTTAGGTAGAGCGCGACTTACCTGGAGGTCTGACATACACCTTTAGCTTTAGACATGCCCGGCCCACATGGTTCGGGTGAGGAGACGCTGTCAACAGAGAGATTGGAAAATGTGATCAGTTTAGAGGTGGCGCTGCTGATTGCATTCACCAGGCATCAAACTTCACTGATGATGTTTTAATGCTTAAAACTGGCTGTGGGCCACGTGACATCATTTTACTATAAGGTCTCTGATTGAGCTCTGATCGCTGAACCTTTGAATCTGATATCCTCATATCTTCCAAAATACCTCAAAACCACATCTACACATCGCCAGTCAGAATTCAATGCAAACTACTCAGGACTATATAACTTATACGAATCCTAATTTAAAAAAATGTTTATTCAAACGCTTTAGTAAAAATGTGACATTTTTAATCTCTATTTGGGACTAAAATAATACATAAAGTCAAAAGTTATCATGTAAGGCGATTGTTAAGGACCCAGGTGGCAACAGGATGTTGATGCACTGATGTATGACGGAAGATGGAAAGAAGGATTTAATAATAAGAAAATGTACAGAAAGACGTGAGAAATATTAACACAGCTACCAGGGCAAGTACAAAACCAGATGCCAGCAGTAAAAAAAAAGAAACCCATTAGCTTAAATACAGCAGCAAGGGGAGTATCTAAGCAAAGAACTGAGCGAAAGCTGAATATTGGACACAGGAGAAAATAAATGGAAACAGAGAGGATCTATCTAACCAAAATGACTGATATTAACAAGAATCTAAAAGACAAATACACAGAGCAGTACATCATAGACACATTTGTAGTATCGAAACTTCAGAATAATTTTAACAATCCTTCCTCTAGGAGACTAAATCTGTTGGCCCACCCCTCTCAGTCATTTTGTCTCCATAAAAAATTGGCCCTTTAAGGAATGTGCTAAGACAGTAGCGTATCATGCATATATAACAAAACCGATTCAGCTGTAAGCGGTGTCACGAATCAGTGCAAAAAGGAACCCAAAGCGTCAGTGAATAACAAGAGTTAGGCATGGAGGAAGAAGAGATGGTTGCTGTTGTTATAAACTGCTTTGCCAGAAACTCTTCCAGCTTTACAAAAGCGATTATTTGGCGACGTCTGCTCATTTCCCTCTGAGTTACAACCAATCAGCATGACTCAACTGCAGCTCTTGCAGTGACTCTACTGGGCTATTTCTGAGTATACTGTACATCCTAAGGCTAGTACTCAGTTGCTTCCTGAAATGGCTCTGTCAGCTCTCTCAGCCTGACGCGGTGGACACACGCCTATTAAGAATTATGAAACTCAGCTCCAAAGGAATGAACTAATATGGCGAGACCATAATGATAATAATGTAAAGAAAAACACAAGTGAGAAGCATAAAAAAACTAGGGCAAATAAGGACAAAGGGTCCAACTTTTAAGAATAATTTTCATTTTCAAGAAGGTTAAGATCAGTCATTCCAAAAGCTTAAGGTTAGCCTCCTAACAAAAAAAATTGATATGTGTTCTGGATCATTGTCTTATTCTAACATCTAATGTAGAGATGCATACGTTTCTTAGCATGCAAGGGACCTTCCTCAAGGTCATGACCCTGATGAAATCCACAAAAACGAAAACGTTGGCGTGGTTAATAGGTTTTTTCCTAACTTGAGGTGTTGCTGGAGTCTTTACTTCACTGGAAGATCTAACGTGTCCATGTTTCTACCAGCAACCTGTTGGTATGAAGTTAGAGAATTTGTAGGTAGTCTAATTTTAGTTAACCTTGAAGATGTCTGGTCAAATCCACAATAAAGTCAAGTTTGTGCTTCTATAAATTATTGAGGATGTTTCTTGCCAAACTATTTTACTTCAGAAAAAGAACAGTTTTAATCCTCAAAACAGTGTGATATTCATATCAGTTATGTTTGTATGTAAACTTCTGAATCCTGTCTGTATTTTCTGTGGCCAGCAGAATTTTTCTAAAAGACCCTGTTACAAATTTTCTGAACAAATTTTCTGTCCTTCAGTTTCAACTCAATATTTTGCCTCTCAGCACACTTCAGTAGTTTCCTATAAATGTTCAATACTTGCTGTTTATAAAATGTTCAGATGTACAGATATGTAATTAGTAATCTGACTAATAATTTCATTGTTATTGTTAATTTACTATGTAATATGAGGCTATTTTACTTTGTAAGATTTTCTAGTTATTTTCTTTGTTGTTAGATTTGTGGCCTTCATTTCATGAAATGTACTTTGCACACTTACTGGTATGCTGTTTATTATATGCTATTTTTCTTGGCAAGGACCCTCCTATTAAATAACTTTTTAATTTCAAGAGTTTAATTTCCTGGATTAATGAAGGTCTAAAAATGTTTGCAATAAAAAGACAGAAACTAGGCATTTTAGAAAGACATTCTGGCATTTTTAATGGAAAGTCTGTAGATTGAGAGTGATGATGTGAGTGTATAAAATATGAAAAAAAGTTTATTTGTGCTGGCCTTTTGGCTTCAATCAGTAAAACAACAAATAACTCCAGCTGAGTAGTGCAGAAACCAGTTAAACGCCCCAATCTTTTCTCTTGGTATAATTCAGTGGTGCCTCCTCTCAAGCAGTTTTTCAAATTATTCAAATTGCCTGCTGGGTCATCCCATCACGACTTATTTAACCCTCACAACGTCATAGATTTGCCTACGAAAAATGAGAACTAAAATGTTTTAAAGTAATAACTGACTCACTCATCTTTATTTATTTTTTAACTGACCTTTAGCTAGGAATCTATTAATATTTTTCCTTTTTTATTATGACCAAACAGAATTTCTTAACTAGAGCTGCAGCATATTTAAAAAACTATGTTTTATTTTATGACCCTATTTAAATAAAGAGTAAAAAGTGCCAACATTTTCAATGTGTTTTTTTTATTATTAACGCTCATGTTCATATTTTTTAACTGTGTGTAGCAGCACAGTTCAACCATGTCCAGAACTGACTTCACACTACATATTAAATATACATTTTACAGTTTTTGAGGTATTTGTACTATATATTTTCTCAACAAAGGCCTAAGATTTCTTCAAAACTAATATTTATTATTATAATATTTAGATTTACAAAAGAAAAAAATATGAATTGATTTACAGTTGCTTTTAATTTTATATTTTTATCTTCATATGTTTAAGTGATACTAACAAGTATGGAAAAAAAATATATATTTTTCCTAATTCTATTTCCTATCCCATCTTCTATATCGCAAATATGTTCATTTCTTAAAATAAGTTGCTCCCAGTTATTCTGGTAATACATGGGTGATATACTGAGTTAGTTTTGGCTTTTTTGTTTTCATCTACATTATCAGGCAAACTGATGTAGAACCACTAATACGCCAAAATTAAATAATCCATTAGGGTACATGGATAGACATATAATAACCTGTGAAAATAGGGATAACCATATCATATTTACAAAAACAATATTGAAAAGAATAGGAATTGCAATGTATACATATATATAATTGTGAACTGAAAAAAATATAACACCATATTCAAAGATTTTTTTTATTGTACAAATGAAAGCCGAAAAGTGTGACTTGCATTTGTATTCAGTGCCCCTTTGTCAGCTCTTTCTATAACTACCTTTTCCCAGAATTAAAGCAGCAAGTCTTTTAAGGGATATTCCCAGGATAGATTAAACAATTCTACAGTCTTCTTTCCAAAATAGCTCACGCTCAATCAGATTGAATGGAGTGCCTCTGTGAATATCAGCTTTAAGGTTTTGCCACAGAGTGGGGTTTAGGTTTGGACTTTGACTGAAATAACATATCACTGTGCTTTTATCTAAACCATTCTATGACTCTGGCTGTATTTCAAATCATGCCGATTCTGAAAGACAAGCTCCTAATCAGTCTCAAGTGTTTAGCAGCCTAACTTTTTTCATTAGCTTACATTTTCCAACACTCAAAGTGTTTTGCATATCTGCAACTCCTCTTCTTTCATGACTAAATTTGTGGTTTGCATGAATAGTTGTTCCATTCACAGATTCTTCCTGCTGAGCTGCAGCTTCTCCAGCTCCACCATAGGCCACTTGGCTACATCGGCTGGTCAGTTTACATGGAAAGTTTGCCTTCCTATGTTTGCTGTTCCTCATACTTTTTCTATTTTTATATGATTGGATGAACAGCGCTCTGTGACACGTTCAAAGCTTGAAGTATTATTTTTGTGCACCTAACACTGCTTTGAACATTTCCACGACTTTATCTCTGACCTGTCTGCTATGTTTCTTGGTCTTCATGATGCTGTTTGTTCACTAAGGGCGTTTTAACATGTGTGGCCGTGCCAGAAAACAGCCAGAGAAAAATGCTAATTTTTTCTGTTCACATGGTGCGGATCTCTGCCCATTTTTGGAATCCAGCGTATTACATGACGGACTACACCGAAACAGTAGGTGGCGATATACAAATAATTCTGTAGCATCCAACAAACAAAGCAGTGAGAAGTACCAACGCCATAAAACGAGCGACAGCCTAGAATGACAACACATTCGTCTACTGGTAAACTGCAACCTGAAGCCATCTACAGGGTGAGTTTTGTAGTAAACCTGCCGCTTTGTAACCTGGTGTGTTGAATAGCATTGTTTTGATCTCTTTATGGTCGCGTGACGATTTGGTAACTTTTGTCATGGGTATTGTCACTTCCGTGTGGAACGTGTCTATAGTCTTAGATACGGCCAGAGTACGGCTTGTGTTCACATGATCCGTATCCATTCTTACCTGGACTCTGATACTACCTCCACTGCAAGTTTCTCTGGCCGTATCCTGGCACGGTCCAGACTGTGTTCACATGGTTCGAAATAAGTGGATTTTGAGCAAATACTGTACCCGAATACTGAGTCGAGTCCCATGTTAAAATGCCCTAATGCTCTACAACAGCTAAAACAGTTGGTTTCAAAGAGGGAAAACACAACACTGGGTCTTATTTTGTGGAATCAGAGTAAAGGGATCCAAATGTTCGCCACACTTTTCCATTATTTTTGGAAAAAATTATAAAACAATATATAATTTTGTCCCCCATCACAGTTATGCATAACTTTTTCTATGTGTACATCACATTAAATCTCTATAAAATCCATTGAGGTTTTTGCTTGTAATGTGACAAAATCTGGAAAAAGTCAAGGTGGATGAATACTTCTTCAGGAAAAAGCATAATTGTCTGAAGTTAATAGTTATGTTATTCAGTTATTTTATAATAAATAAGAAATACATCCTGAATGAAATATCTCTAATCAACCGAACCATTACAAATATGACAAAAGGTTGAGTTTATGTATTTATTCATATGGTCTTTATGCTTTTTGAGGCAGTAAGTATTTTATATGGCTGGGGTTGTTATTTCATGTCCTTTAAAGTGCTCCTGAACCAATGTTTCTGAGCTTCTGAAATTCAATAAACACACTGAGCAATGTAAACAAGTCTGTAATGGATCAGCCAGCCCAATGGGATTCAGTCACACTCAGATTCACACCTAAGGGAAATAGCTGCCTCTCAAATCGACCTGACTTGAATGTATTTGGAATTGGAAAGGAAGTCCATGCAAAATCCCAACAGATGCAGTCCCGGCTTGCTGTGAGGTGACAGCGTTAACCACAGTGGTGCTGAGTGGTCCGGGCTTTAAACCTCTACCCAATGAAAGGAAGGGGAAGAATGGTGAAAAAAAAAAGTTCCAGCCATTCAAACTTCAAAGTACAACGAAATAAATTAAATCAGGGTTTTTAGTCCCACCTCACTCTGATGTGAAATAGAACTGGAGACCTCGGAGGAGATGGTGGCCAGAGTTTGACCACTCACGCATGCAGATGTGCACACAGCCGCGCTGCCCGCACACAGATGTGTGCGAGAATGTGTGCCGCAGAAATGTGGGAGCAGACCTATTGCTCTTTTCGCGAGAAGAGGTCTGTATAACAGAGACCATTGTGACCTCACAGTGGACCATCATCAAGATCCACGGTACAAAGGAAATAAAAGTGACCCTTCTTTTGCCCTTTACCCCCTTCCTGTATGTCTGTCATCAACTCCTCCTTTCATCCACCCTTCTGTCTTTCACCTCCTTTACCCTTGGCGTATCCTTTACTACTTTTCCATCCCTTACATTTTGCAAGTAACCAAGCCAATTTTTTCCAGTTTTGACCACTCCTACATCCTGGGAAAGAAAACCAAAAGCCTACTTTTTTTTTTCTTTATGCCCCGTCCCCTCTGGTTTCAACTTTGTCCTTTTCCTTGTTTTATCAACTATCCCAGCACCTATGTTTCCCAGCACATCCGCAATCCTTTCTCTCCTGAAAACCCATTGAAAACCACTCAACCTCATCAGATGGCAGCTGGGAAAAGCAAGTGTGGGGAGGAACGGGCCTGTCAGCATGTCAGGCACATGACAAAACACACACACACATCCCGCCTGCATATATATACATATATATACACACATAAACACGTAGAATAACGCTCTGACAAGCCTGGCTGCAAATCATTATCAACACTCAACACGTTTCACAAGCCAGTGAGGAGAAAACACACACAAACACTGGTTGATCCGAAAAGGCCAGGTGCTTAAAGTCGGCTTGGGTTCCACAAGCACATGAGCTTGAAGCTGTGGGTTTGCTTGATTTGGAGGAAGAGAGAAATGAAAATTGAGTGTTGGGTTGTCAATCAAGATGACGGACGTGGCCTTTCACGGACTCACGATTGCTTGACAGCTGACCCCCAAGACCAGCCCCCCTAAACCCCCCACGGACTACCCGTACACACGTACTCAAACATAATCACAAGCTCTCCAGACATCTTGACGCACACAACCCCAAGAGGTTCCCGAACACAATACCAAAGTCAGCAACTATACAAGTGTTGAGGGGCCGTAAGCATCCTTATAAGAGATGAAAAACAAAGGATGTATGTGTGTGTGTGTGTGTATGCGTGTGTGCGTGTGTGTGTGTGTGTGTGTGTGTGTGTGTGCTGACTGGGAAAAGTGCAGTAAGACTTGTTATCTTTGCCTCTTTAGCTTGCCCACTGTTTCCTGCTGTGCCTTTGCGGTGTTGACAACTCAACTACAATACTTGCACATATTAGCAATATTTCATTTTTAGATTATTACTTCCCCATACGACTTTGCTTTTTTATTGCTTTGTGGGAGTTTTTTTCCCCCCACCTATTTTATTACACTGCCAAAATAGATTGCTTCTGCATGACAAGTAAAATATGAATAGAGAACGGCAAAAGTGCATCAAAGCCTTTGACATTGTCTGTCAGTGTTTTTTTTTTTCCTTTGAGTCTCTCTTCTGAAAGCAGTCTCTGAACCAAGGCAACATCGATGTAACATGAGAATCAGGTCCAAGGTTCTGAGAAACCCAGCATAGAAACCTGTCCCACTCTCATGCTTAACAAAAAGCAGTGGCTCAGGACGTTTATCCTGTTATGAGTCACGGCTGAAATGCATAATCTTCTGCTAAAAAAGGTCAAGGTCGGTTTTTTATGATCTGTGAAGAAATACAGTCATGCATTGATGTCACTTCAGCCTTTTTCGATAAAAAAATGTTATTAGTGTGGCTAGCTTTACTAAAATGTCAGAAAAGCTGCCAGCATTTCCAAATCCGAGAGTTTAAAGACTTTTACCTATAAACTTTAAAATAATTTAAAGTGTTTAGCCTTCTCGTTATCTCCTTAAAGTGCCACACACTCACTCCCTGAATGGATCACAGACATGTAGTGAAAGATTGAGTCGCCGTTTAATTAGCTTGTCACAACTATGTATTCTTCACCTTATCTGTATTGATAAAACGATTCGTATTCTTTATTCGGTAAAAACTTTCATAGTGAAAGGTTTATTCATTGCAACATGTTATCACTTTGGCATGATGTTTTTTTACATTTTTTTGTTACCAGATGGTCACCCCTAAAAGCCGGTTATCTAAGGTTTCTCTGATTTAGTTGTCTTTATATTGCAGCAGGTAGGGGTTTCCCTCTGATCAATAGATTTTATGATGTGCAAATTTGTTTCCACACAAATTTATCTCTTACCTTTAGTATAAATTCTATAAAAACAGAGACAGACATGCTAATGTTTGGCTAACCCTTAGCAAGCCACACTTCATGAAAATATCTGACTGGGGTTCAATGTCGACAAATGTCAAATCTTAAATTAACCTGATAGCTTTTAGAGATAAAAAACTTTTCTTCAGGATGCATTTAAAACAGCTACATCCAAAGTTTGAATAACATGCCAACTCCTGTTTTTGTTTCTCACTACATCTGCGTAAAGTGTCACCTCTTACCTGTACACCAAACTTTAAGAACAAAGAAAATCTTCAGAAAGTCATTCTTATTAGGGTTGCTAATATTACTCTTAACAGTCTGAATGTGGAACATATATTGAACCCATCTGCCACACAGAGTTGCTGAAAAAAGGTGTTTATGAGTACATCCGAGCTTCTGTCTGTCCCGCATGAGCTCGGAGGAATGATAGCATTTTAATTTGATTCAGAAAAAAAAACTCTTCTCAGGGGTGCAAAGCTAATTTGTGCCACTAATACATCACTTGTTGAAGTGAGAAGAAACATCAATACAGCTAATATAAAAATGATTACAAAGTACCCCTAGTGACATTTTTACCACTTTGCTGAGCACACCACTTATGATACCGGGACACGCAGAGATATACATCAAGATATAAAGAGAGTGAGGGAAAGGAGAGGTATATTTATTCATGCCTGTAGGTGTAAAAGTAAAATAGGGGTTTATGTTTGAGAAGTTACTCTATCAACTTCTACTGATTGCATATTTACATACTGTTTACACATGCATGTTGAGTAGGAGCATAGATAAAATCCAAACAGACACGCTCTCTTGCATATGCATAACATGCAGCCTTTGGCTGTGCAAAGGAATCCGCAGACGGAGACAGTTAGCTGATAGCTTACAGATGTAGTAGTATTCGTGTCCGGGCCGGAACTCAAAGCCCAGCGAGAAGGGCGTGAAGAGCTGGAACTTCTCTGAGAAGCGCAGGGGCCCGTCAGGACCGCTGGGGCGGTTGCACTCCCAGCGTTTGAAGCCGCGCATCCTGTGCTGGCAGGAAGTGTAGCCTTCATGGTTGACCATAAAAAGAATGTAGCGCTCCATTCGCCCGTGGGATGGAGGACCCTCGTAGTAAGGACAGTAGATGTCTAGATAGTCGTTGATGTTCACTGCCACTCTGTACTCTCCATGCCAGAACCTACAAAACAGAAAAAAACAATGGAATAAAACCTCTTTGATTAAACATGACAAGTGTGCACAAAGATGTGGATGAAGGAATAATACAGTTTGCTGAAATATAATATAATTGTGTGAGAGACAGATGAGGAAAGTACTCCTTTTCTGATAAAACAATGAATGTTGACTCACTACCCAATACTGGATTTCTGTATGATTGCACAGCAGAAAAAAAACAGTGAGTTTTCATCTAATGTAATCACAATGTGTACCATGAAGACAATTAAATTCCCTTGGACTGAAATTGATTAAAATAGAATATGACTTAATGAGATGAAATAGAAGTAAAATGACCTGAGATTCATTTGTCTGTAATTTGGTCAATTTAAATAAACGTAACTAATTTCTGGTAAAAAACAAACAAACAACTTTTTTTTGACTCTGTTCAAGTGCAGCGGTCTGCAACTTGCAACTGTGGAATCAGATGTAGCTCTTTAGGCCAACCACAAAGTATATTAATATTGGTGGCCTTTTTGTAATATCTGTAAAGAACTTCCACAACTGAATAACACCAAAGACATAGATAGTTTTTTTTATCATTAGATGGCAAACGCACTTTGTTTTGTTTTCACCTTCCATAAATATACAATTATACTTTTTTAATTATAAAAATGATCTTTTTGTATATAAAAAAAGACATTTTTCTTTGCTTTAACATCTAGAAATAAGAGAGAAAAATTAAATATGGAGGTAGTTTACCATAAAGCAGATTTTATAAGGTAGGTGTTTAGAAAATGTAATAAAGAATTGGGCTACATCATGTACAGAAACTAATTTTGCTTTAGCATAGGTATGATAGCTTTGATTCAAGGGTCTTTTTCCAGTGAGGGAGCTTGAATGAGCCTGATGGGATGATACTCGAGAGAAGTGGGTAAAGTGATGTTCAAGAGGAAGCTGTTAACATATTTTAATCCAAATCTGGAAAGCTGGGAATGGTAATCGTTCAGTTATCTCAGCACATATGCTGATTAGGTTGGCATAAAGAAATATAAAAATATACAAAATAGTAAATAATGACATATATACAATGTGCTATATAACAAGGTCATTTTCTTTGCTATATTCCTCCATCTTGAACAAAATTAAAGAACTGTTCAATTAAAATGCTGGTACAGAAACACATTACAAGGCGTTTGAACTAATTAACACCTCCACTCTTTGCTTTACAGCAACCTCCATAGCAAAACATTAAAAAGCCATGACTACACTGTTTCATGTAGACAACAGATGTTATCTTTGTGCATTCGCTAGTGCCAGAGTATCTTTAGAAGTAAGCAAAGTAAAAAAACTTGCTCCTTATGGATAAAAATTTTGGGTTATTATTCATTCTTTTGTTATAGTATTACCCAGATATAGGGACTTGCAAAGATATCTTCAACATTTAAAAAAAATGCCGGTACAGCTAAAAATGTGGGTATTTTATTTTGAATTTATTTGCAGTGGCGACTTTTCATATGATTTCCTGCATTTTGATTGGCTGGGTGGTAGAAGGAGGGAGTACCCTTGAAACAAGAACCATCACAGTTTGTAGGATAGACTAACACAAAGGACAGAAGTTAATTTAAATCCAGTTGATACATTAGTGAACAAAAAGCAGACAAGACAGGACAAGTTATAGACAGAAAATATACAAAATTTGAACATCATACGCACTGTTCCATAGAAAGAATTGAACTCTTTGGCCTTCATACACAAACTAACACCTGGAGGTGGCAGCATTATCAGCATCATTGGATGTCTTTCTGAGCTGGGACTTGACAAATGTATAAAACGGATTTCAGAATTTGATTTTAATTCTTTTTTCTTTAAAAATAAACTGTTAAAAACGGTAATTTTTTGCTTAACTATGTGTATTTATGCCAGGCCGACACATAAGAGAAGCATATCAGGCACAGGGCCACAACATGGCAGCACCTGTGATGTTTTTTCCCCCACTTTTATCATTTGTATATTATAGTTTTGGGCCATATTAGGCTAAAAGGGTAGTTGGATGTTAACTCGATTGAAACTCATTAGAAAACAGATGCAGATCAACTTCCAAAAGTAAGTTGTTGCAAACAATTTTGGATGAAAAAGAGTCCTTGGGATTTATATCTCTTTGATATTTTGATTGTGTAAACATCCTGTAACATTCATCCAGCCTTTAGTGACAACCTAGTGCGAATGTAAGTGCTCCTCTATGGTCCATGTAGAGGTGGACCTTTTATTTTTTGACACAAAGCTTTTTTGGTTACCTAAGAAAGTATCCTTTTGGGATTTTTTTAATGATGCGGTTTGGTGTTGATAGTCCATTTCACTCATTGATGTATGCGCAGTGGAATCTACAGGAATCCTTTGGGGATTAGAGTTAGTCTGAGGAATGAAATGCGGCTTTGAAGTTTGTCCTCTTTCTGAGGTTTTACTGATGTTTCTATTGTTTTGAAGTGTTGAGTAAGAGGTTGTTTCTGCAGCTCTGTTATTCATCTCATGCTGGTTCCCTGGTTTGGTTGAAACAAGAAAACATTGTTTAAAGTCAGTAAAGTCAGATTCTGAAGAAGGCAACCTTAAACTTAGATTAACTGCATTTATTGTCAAATGAATGTTTATTATTAGATATCAAAGTTTTCAACTACAAGCCCTGAGAAAAAATATGTTTGATTCGTGTTTGATTTTTAGTACCAAAATCCAAGAATTTTTTTTTTAATCTGATGCTGAAAAAATGTTTTATACTCATGATAAATATGAGTAAACAACTTGAAAATCAATTCAACTTTTATTTCAGTAGCTCAACCTCCGACTTTCTTAGAGAAATATAACTTTTAATCTGAGTAAGGTTATTCAGTGGAATTGGCTCAGACTTTTTTTAGAAAATCACTTGTGGATAGTTAATGGTGCTATATAAATAAAAGTGAATGGAAGTTAATTGAATTAATGAAATCCCTGCTGTAAATACTTTGTACAATACCTTTTTTCAAGTAGAACACTGTCCTTCTCCAATAACGTTTAAAAAAGTTTGAACATGCAAAGATGGATCTTCCTCTTTGAACAGTCTCTTAAGATCACCCTATGTTATTGGCCCTATTTTATGCCCTCTTTCTTCTGCTCAATCTACAGATGTCCAGAGTTCATTGAAAGATGGTTAATTTTGTGTTCTTATATTTTGGATCATTCCAATAACCTACTATAAATCCCAGTAATGACCCATGTTGAAATTTCTGACCGTCTAGAGGTATTTCAAAGAGATCCCAATGCCATGCACAATAACAACCTGTATCTGGACTCGAGGAGGAGATACAGGCCCACAGTATTATAGATCCTCCACTGTACCTAACAGTGGCACATATTTACAAATATTTTTCTATTATAAATGCTTTATTTTACTCCAACCCCATCTGGAGGGTACGTTACCAAAAGGCTCAGTCTCACACCTTCCTCACACTACTCTGTGTCTGTCTTGCTTTTCGGGAGAGCAGGAGGATAAGCTTTAGAAAATGCTCCAGTATCACCTTCCTACACATTTCATGATTTTGCATATATCATTTGATCACCAGCTATGCAACATACCAGGCATACTACAAGTCTGTGCAACTGATAATGTCTATAAAACTAAACTCAAAATATTGCAGAAATGAGTCAATGATATTACATCGATTTTATGCAACTTTATGACGAGTGTCTGCCTGTGCTGACCATGAGTTAACCAACTCGGCATGCAGAGGCTTGAAACTGAAGGTGAACAGTTTGACCAACTTTCTGATTAATTCCACTAATGATAATCGGACCACTTGGGGGTTCTCATATAGCGTTGATATGTCATTCTTGTTATACTAATTGAGAACAACAAAAAGACAATTTCACGGCAAAAGAAACACAGCCCATCCTGAAGTACCAGCATGCTAAATTCCACACTTTTGATCCCAATAAACATGCACTGTTCAAAGTGTGAAGCTCTGAAAAGGAGACACATAAGACGTAAGAGTTCTCTTCTGACCAAAAGCACACGGTTCACAGTACCAGTAGAGTTTAGTTACTGCTCTAAGTTTAAACATCAATTCAAAACTGCTGCTTAGCATATAGACAGCAGCTAATGGTTGTGACGGAGACTTTGTGTCCCGCTCTTTGCAGTAATTCTCTAACTGTGTCGTTTGGAGATTTTTCTGTCTTCCTTACCATCACGTCTACTGTGTGTGGTGACTAGATAAATATGGCTTAAAGATATAGGCATTTGTACCACATTGCATTCACAGTTTTACCCAGAGTAACAGAAAGCCAGGGGTTGGAAGTTCATCAAAACTTATTTATAAATGAAAAAAACTAAATGAAAAGATGGTTAATTTTTCCAACAAGTGGGGCACCAGCCGTTCTTAACACAGGATTTGAAGCCCATATAATAAATGTACTCAAATTAAAGATTTAATTTTTTAAAAATTATGTTCAATTTGGCTGTGTGTAATTTAAATGTTCCAAAGAGTTTGAAATGACAAAATTATGTTTTTTTTCTACTAATAATAACAACTTGAAAAAGTAAAGTAACTTTGAAACATTTTTCAGTGTACCATCTAACATGTTGAATAGAGTTTAAATTAATCAGTGCAATGTCAAACGTCTCAATGGACATGTGCACCCCTGCTGCAACCACTTCTCCCGGTGTTTGTCATTATCGCCGCAACTCTCCGTGGCAACAAGATCAATTTAATTTCAAATGTACCACATCAAATGGATTTAAGCTATGGCAGATTATCAAATCCTGTTTCTCCAAGCTCGACAAATTTGAGACTCGAGAAAGCATCTTCAATCAAATGAGCATAAACAAAGACGCTTTTTCGGGGCAATCTCACCGCCGCAGATGGTCTGTGCACACACGCAGATTGACTTTTTTAAACAAATTTATCATTTTCCTCCTCACCTTGGCAGTAATTGATTGCTTGGAATGAAGACATTTTAGCCTAAGCTCTCTTGGTTAGCGGGATATTTAGCTTTGGGACAAATTATCCCTATAATGGCAGCCCTGTCTCCCTCCCAGAGGGCAAATCAGGAAGTGAGTTAGATGTGAAATGAGCGCATTCATGCTTCGGTGCCCTATCAGAGCACAGCCTGCAGCTTCTAAAGGGATCCTTGAGCAGATCATTTAGAGGCATTGATCCACTGGGGAGCTCCTCTCAGCTCTCTCTGCTCCCAATCAAGTCTGATTAACTACTAAAGGGGAAAGGCATGGAGAGAAGCAGCGAGTGTGATGCACAGAATGAGAATAAAAGCACTTCAAGGAAAAAACAGATGGAAAAAAGACAAAAGAAAACAGGCAGAGGAGAAATGGAAAAATGCCTGGAATGAGGACAAAAGACCAAAAAAAGATGGAGGGAAGGGAGAGGACTTGGAAACATGGGGTAATGAGATACTATTAAAGGTGGAGGCCACATGGAGGAAGAGCAGATGGAGAAAGAGTTCTTTTTTTCTGTGCTTCATTTTAATTCTAACAACAGCTTTCCTTCGGAGGAAAATGTGCTTCGTCTATCGATTGTCCAATGATACATTTAGGGATGACAACCATTTTGCATTAGCCCTTTTGGGTTTACAAGGAGGAAGTGTGTGTGTAAATGTATGTGAGTGTTGCTCCCAGACCGGCTAAATGGTGTTTTGGTAAAGTGGGTCTCGATTAGCAAGGATGCTAGGTCCAAAAAAGGGGCTAATGTGACAAGATACATTAGGTCGCATTAAGATACTAAACGCCCTGGCCTGCTGCTTTGACACTGTCTGCATTCCTAATCCACCCAGGTAAGAGGAAGCTGCATGTGGAGCAGTGTGTGTATGCTGCTGGGGTGTCACTGCACTCTGAGCTCTTAAACAGCACATGTCGATGCGAGTATAGGTTTGTGTGTCCCTCGGCCTGCATCCTGACTTCTGAGGTTGTGTCATTCAGAATTAAACACACACAGTGCACCAGCTAAAAAAGACATGGGAAAGCACTCACACTTCATGACTAACTTCTCAAAAAGATATCCTCAGAGTGTGTGTGTTGGTGGTTGTGTATGAACTGGAGAGCAGGAGCTTCTTTTGATGAGCAAAAGTGGGAATTTTGAATCGATAAAAATGCAAATAATTAACCACTGAATATTTCTTAAAGGTTTTTGGTTCGACTCCAGGTAACTTCTAAAACTATGATGCATCTAAAAAAAGTGCTTGTTATATGGATCTAAATGTGGCATGTGGCATTTGTTTGCACATCTGATAGTGATGCAGTGCAGGATTCGTGAATGCCTAACTGAAGCGGAGGAGCAATGTCAGCTGTGTGGTTGTTTTTTCACGATTTTGAAAGTGTAGGGAAAAAATAAACAATGTCTAGAATATCAGCAAATACTGGTTGTTAGCAATAACAGCAATATTAATATCAGATATCAACATTGGCCCAAATATTCATCTTGGTGCATCCCTACTTAAACCCTCCTACTGTATCACAACCTCAAGCATATGTCCTTCTGGCACCTTTACAATTGTTTTGTTTTTTTACAAGTATTCTGTAGCTTGCTTTTTCTTTTATCCATGATTTTCTAATTATTTGAAACAAAGTAGCAAGAATTTGTCTCTCTCTTTCTATATATAGTTGCATCTATAGTAATAGTTGTTATGCTTAATTCAGAGGAACACTAACTTATGCTAAAGTCAGATTTATTTAAACTGATTAACAACCCCTATAACAGTTGAGTGGAAGGGAATGTATTTTCAATTTTAAAGATATATTTACTGTTGTTGCTTTTGTCTCTATTTTGTGTAATCGATTATCACTGAGACCGCTAATAGTGTGGTCACTTTTTGTAATCACAACACAACTATATATCTTCTAAATATGAGTAAGAATGATACTGATGCTCAGAAAGCTACCAAAAAGAGGAAGATCATTCATAAAGATGAAAAAAGCTTTGAGTGTAGCAGTGCATTTTTCGTGTTTCACATTGTCAGAGTGTAAACCTGTGGTTTCATTGGTGTCTAATTTCTCAATTTCCCCACAAATTCTCGTCAAATTTTCATCGAAATTTAATTTCCCAACAAGGGGAGTCCAGTGTAGCTGGAGAATTTAGCTTTTGCATTTCAGTTCTCGACAACTTTTGATAGCGGCAGTGGCAACAAATATGATAAAACAAAGCAATCAAGTGTTGACCCATGTCTGTATTACAGGAACTGAAAAATGAAAAGTGGAAACATGTTTGAGTGTAATTTTCTCTATGTTCGTCCATTGACAGTACTAACTATAGTTTGTGTGAGTGGCTGCTCTCCAGTATTCAGTCATCAGCACCATCTCTCAGCATGGCGCTGATCAAAGCGTGTGCTTGGAGAAGCACTGGATGTTTACCTTGACTTCCTGCGTTCTAAACAGAAGGCTGGATCTACCAACACATCAAAAGAATCTACACTCAATCCATCTTTCTCGTCAGTCTCTCCTTTCCTCTCTCCCTCACTATGTTACCTCCATCCCCATGCATTACTTTCTTGATTCCCCGGCTTCACTTGAGCTCCCTCTGTCACTGCTTCTAATGTGCCCTTCACGCTTCAAATTTAGAAAAAAAAGGATGTCAGTCAGCCTAAATGCTTTATAGTTGAGAGGTTTTGGTAAAAAATGAGAGTAAAGTGGGTGAAAAGTGATTGTCTGCATACTTAAACTACACTTTTGAAAGGTCAACTACATTGCACAAACATTCCTGCAGACATAAAGTAGGCTCAAGGTGATATTATTAGTGTGGCTAGAAAAAAATAACACATATAGGTGCAAGCTTGCTTTTATAAATATGATTATCAATCACAGTTATGCTGTATCGTAGCCTGATATCCCCAGATTCTGATGGGTAAGGAAAGATCACAGTGATTGATGAAAAGATTAAATTTAAACTGGTATAACTTTGCAGAGGGCATCTTGCTTTCTGCTGTTTTGCTTTAATGTGGCTGAAATTCTAACTGGGTTTGAGAAAATGCATGGATCTAGTCGCTTTGCCTTGGTAAATCGATAGACCCAGCTTATTTCACTTTCAACTCATTAATAATTAAATAATAGCAGATTATTACATGCATACATTGATACATTATTTAAAAGGCCATCTTAATATTTTATGTGAACACATAAGATTGGGGTGCATTTTTTGGGGGGTAAACAACAATAGAATTACATGCCTTAAAATTCTAGTAGAAAACGTCTCACCAACTTCTGTTTTTTTTTTGCTCCTTTCTCTTTAAGAGGTAAATATTTCAATAAGTATTTTAGAGTCGGAAAACATAAAAATATATCAGTTATAAAAAAATATAAAAAATCCCACTCACATTTTTCCGCTTTTCAAAGGATAAAAGTAGTTTAAAATACTATCACTTTTCTAAAAACAGACCTCTATTCTAAGAAGAAAACTAAACATTTTCTGGGCAAAAAAATACCTCTAATAGGGACGCTGTGTATTGGCTACACAGAAAAGGATTGAATGAGCACTCTTACTTTCCCCCTAAAAACCTACTGCGTAAACTAAAAAGGCGTCTTTCTCCTCATCCATTGTTAGTTAAACTCTTAGTTCAAGACACTTTTTTTCAATAGGATTAAAGCAACTAGTTTCTCAGATTCAAGGGATGGGAAAAAAAAAAAAAAGTTCATGCTAAAGTGATATCACCATTGCTCACAAATTAAACCACAAGTTCTGTTTGATAGCCTAAAGTTTCTGAGGTAAGCAGATGTGTCGTTTTACTGTTGTTTTTACTATTTCTGTGTTCTCTATAAAAATCATCTGCTGAAGTCTGTGGATCATGTCAAAAAAGTTAAATCAACCCTTTGTCACTTCAATGCATATTCATGCATGAGAACGAGCTGCAACCGTGACTTTTTTTTCTTAGTGTTTAATCCAAATAGATTCTATTTCTGTATTTTGACCTTCACCTATTAGAAATTTAAGCAGTTTGCCAGACAGTGTCAACAGAGAAATTTTTTTTTTTTTAAAGCTACTCTAATGCCATTAAACTTAACCTACACATTGATGCAGTAAAATTGTGACTTTCATTTGCTTCTATTCACTGCAGCTGACTGCTCTGAGATATTTAAAGTGAAGAGATAAAACAAATCTATATTTTCAGCACACAGCCATGAGGTAAAAAAATGAACCGAATTGTACATAATTTAAATACAAAAAAAATTATTTATGTATTTATTAGGATAATAATGAATGCATTTATGTGAAAAAACATTTCAAGTTTAACTGAAATTTTAATATGTATAAATATACATTTTTTGAGATTTTGATCAAACAAATTGTGGCACATCTGACTTTCCATACCTGCTGCGGTTCAAAGTGTTTGTAGAGGAACTTTTAGGCTACTGTTCATGAAACATTTTTAGATGTGAGATGTAAACGCTATGGGCCCAACATTTTAGCAGCTAAGGTTCTATAGCAGTAATTTCATTAAATTCACGAGTGCTCACCTCCAGCCCTGATTCCTGTAGGCAGTGTTGAGGATGTGTGTGTTAACGTTAGATGAAAAGTACCAGAGAATGTACTGAAGACAGGCTGCACCTCACCTTTGACCCGTGTTCCTAAGGTAAAAATCATTGTACCGTTTCTCTGTAGGAAAGTGATAGAGGCTGCCTGACCCAGAGTGGAGGGACCAAGTGAGATTGAGTCATTTTTTCTTCCAGCGTCTAGTAGTTTGTAGCTACTCTCTTTGGATGCCAAAAGACCTGTGTTACTGAAAATGTTTGACCTCACTGGAGCCTTTGATATGGTGGTTTATTCTACCTTCCTGACACGCCTAGCTCACCATGTGGGCCTTCAAGGCCCCATACTCCAGTGGTTAAGGTCATATTTATGCAACGGAACTTTTTTCCTGATGATTAAAAGTTTGTCATCTTCTTCAGTTGCCCTGTCTTCTGGTATACCACAGGGTTTCATTTTGGGCCCTGTAATATTTTCTCTGTATTTGCTTCCTTTAGGTTCTGTGACATCCCGTCATTATGTGTCCTTCCATCTGTATGCAGATGATTTACAAATCTATCTTCTGGGTACCCAGAACCTTTCAGACCCTGATTCAATCCAAACATGTCTGCCCAACATCAAACAGTGGCTGTCAAAAAACATCCTCTGAATGAATCAAAGACTGAATTCATCCTCTTCAGTCCCTCCAGTTCAACAAATGCAGCTCCAGATCATACACCTCTGATGAACCATCTCAACCAGGCAGTGAGAAATCTCAAAGCGAGAAATCTGTGTTGTAAAATGTGGAAACTGCAATAATTTAATAGAAAATGTTTCTTTTTCACTTGAAATTTTTGTTTTGTGGTCAATGTTATTAATATGTATTTTTTTATGTAATTCACCATCAGTTGTTGTAACAATCAGAGAATAAATAAAAACCTGGGTTCCAATTCATTGCATTTATTGTGTGTGGTAGAAATATTTTATCAGTGAGTACTGCTATTTGTTTTCTAATCTGTTAATGGCCCCATTATATCTGTGCAACACCGTATGTGCCCTGCAGAGCTTTATGTTCTGCTGACCAATACCTGCTGGTGGTCCAACGTTCCAAATATAAACAGTGGGGCAATCATGCTTACGCTGTGGCCAAAGCTCTGGGATTCTCCTTTTGAATTACTCTCCATCACAAATCTTTCCTGCCGATTGAAGCATTACTTATTTAAATTAGTTTCTCATAGTTGAGAATTGTATCACTTGAATACTGTTTTTAGCTATTTTTAAGGGGATTTGATTGCTCTTTTATATTTCTTGCTTTTCAACTTTTCTTTTTTTTTTTTTTTGCTGTTTAGACCTTTGAGTAACGTACAGCTATTGTAAAGCACTTTAATAAATAACATTTTATTGATTGAATGAGCTACAATTGAAGCAGGGCAATAGACTGAATGTCACAAGTTTTCTCTATGTGTAAACCACTTCTGTGTTTGGGGATGGGGGGCCAGGGAGATCTGAAACCGCAACTGCAAGGAGGATGGGGAAGGAAAAAAAATGGTTTCATATAACTTGAAAATCAGGACTATATTTTCCTTTACAAGCAAGTGTCTTTTGAAAAACAAATTTCTTGGCTATAATGTGATCATTGGAAGTCCCCCTTCTACAATGGGCTTGGGTCAAATGTCAGTGGCCCTGCTTGCTTGTAAAAGGACAGATAATGTTATGCAGTGCATGTGATTGGTGCACACACAAGACTAATTTCAGTTTGTCAGTTCCCACAAGACGACAACATGTATATACTAATTTAGTATTCCTATTAAGTATATTGTATACCCTACTTACCGGTCTTAACGCAGCCTCACTCGCAAACGTAAGCATAGGAACATCAAGGATGAGCATTGGTTAATGGTAATTGGTCATGTGATCAATGGCAGCTAGAAGATTTTATTTATCTAAATTGTTATTAATAGTTGAACGTTTCTGTTTAGGGGCCCAGGCAGGTTCCTATATGTTCACACTTAAAAACCCCTCCAAAAAGTAATAACATAATTTTTAAAAAAAGTACACTTTGGGGCATGTTGGAGGAAAGACCCCCCACCCCCATGCATGTCCCTGTTGCCTACCATATTATACACGTCAGACTAACAATGCTGGCCAGAATTGGAGCATAAAAATTAAAATCTCCTCCTCTGTGCTGCCAGAATTATATTTGTTGTAATTGCAAGTACGGTTACATCTTAATTGGTCACTTACTGCAGCAACTTATGGGCAGACAGGAGTGGCAAAGACTGCATTTACATTTCTGCGCAAGGTGCTGGTCTGTTTGCTTTTCTAGTTTAAAGATAATTATTTATTAGCTTTAGGGCTCTGCCTTCATAAAGGCTCATACGCTGCTGAAAAGGATATTGCATTTTGCAAATTTGCTTCAGTGGAGGACTATTTAACAGAATTACAATGACTTTTAAGCAGCAAACAGTTTTGCCTGCTGCTTGAATCAAGATATCAATTTCCAAGATTACATGTGAGTCGATTTTCAAATGAAAAACATTCTGTCACGTACTCATCTTCAAAACCTAGATGTTATTGGTGGTATATTACGCCAGCATAGAGTTTATCATCATTCTCTTCCTGCCGGTAACAAACATCTGGTTCGCTCTCTACCACATACCAGCACAAATAGACTCCGGCATTATTACTGGCTGCATGACTTATTCAGCACATGAAACACGCACAGCTTCCCTTCATTTGGCAGGAAGAAAGTGCAAGCTGTTGCACAGTGTGTGTGTGTATGTGTGTGTCTTTAACTAGCCTCAGTTACGCTGCTGTCTCAGTCTGCGTCTCAGTCTGCTGTGCCACAGCTTCAGTCATTTTCACAAATTAACTCCACATTACTCTCCGTTTTCTATCCTTCCATCTTCATCTGCTCCTGTCTTACTTTTTTTCTATTATGTTCTCTTCCTTAGTCCTTATCTGCTAGTTTCATTGGCTCCTTCTCTCTTTTTTACTTCATCATGATCCCTCCAGGAGGAGCTCAGCATCCTGCAACTCTCAGTTGGTCCTCATGATTCCTATCACCCGCTCTTGTTTTCCCTCACTTTTCCCCCTCTGTCTTAACTTTTCTTCCGCATTAATGTATGCGGAATATTAATGGGGGGGGGACAAATGCCTCTCTTTACAAAACCCCTCTCAGAAAGATATGTATCGGCATATATGCTCATGAATCTGATATCAACGCTCACTGAGACATTACAGCATATGACATGTTTCTGGTAAAATCTACCAACAGACGCGTTGTGCCCAATAATCAAATTACCACATTGGGAATTACTGGAATTTGTAAGCACAGATGCAGATGTTTGATTATGTAAATCAGTTATTGATCCTGACTTCTGTGTAAACACAGAAAAAAACATCAGGAAATGGCAGCAAATAACACAAACGCATAACATAATGAACATGCGCTCCTGCAGGCGTAGCCACGAATCTATCAAAAAAATCCGAGCTCAGGTTGTGCCGTTTTGACAAGTTCCACTTCTGTCACTATGAATAATGTCACGCACAGATCATTGTGGTGATATTCAGTGTTTCTGAAAGGTTATTATACATTTCTCCAAGATGGAAAACATGCATTCCCCCCCCATAGATTAAGCAAATCACAGAAAAATTCACAAACATACACTGTGTTTACATATTAACTCGGATGAAAACACTCCTTATCCTACCCACTGACACAAGCTTGCTTTTCTCCCCTGAAGATAGATTGTCACCTTCGTGATGGTGTGGCTAAAATCCACCCATAAAAAGAAGAGATTAAATAAACCCAAAGCTAGACGGATAGAGTGAGAAAGAGTGACAAAGTCACTGATGGATGGACACGCGGGATGAGTAATTCTGGCGAGCTTCAGCGGTGCAGCTGACAGGCTGACAGACAGGCGGCATGATATGCCTATATCTGTCCCCTTGTTTTGAGAGGGGTATTCTGCAGGACACAGGGCCCGCTTTGTCCCTGACGCCTGCATAAACAGGAATGGGCATGAATTGGTATCGACAAGGTAGCCTCAAAGCGACTCCACAATCAAGCTGCGGGTGGCTTGTGTCCAGCACACCCAGTTGGAAACTTTTAACAAGGGTGTAAGGCTAAATAATTGTCAAGCATTCAAGGAATCAATGTTTAAAGATGGAGGTAGACGCCAGCATTTTTTTATTATTATTCTATCAATGCTCATTTATATTTTAGACAGTGTGATGCAGTTTTAATGACACAATGGCAAACCTTTTTTGGCTGTCAGTCAACTGGAGGACCAGGGCTTCTTAAGATATGATTTTTTTTTATCACATACACAAATGCAGAAAATACAAACAGCTACTAAGGTTGTTTGTTTTCTGACAGCTTAGCCACAAAATTCCTTCTTTGTGATCCAATTTTCATTCTGACTTAGACTGTGACACTTTTTTTCAATAATTAGTAAGTAGCTCAGCATGGAGTTCAATGTTCTATGCACAATGGGCCTGATTTATCAACGGTTTGCGCTTCTTAAAACTGGCACGAACCGCACAGTGTCGCAAAAACAGGCCATACCTGATTTACTTACAGGACACAGAGAGCATGGAGCCTGTTAAACCCAGAGCAGAACACACACAATTCATTTAGTGCCTGTCCCTTATCTGAATATGCAATATGGGCATTTCTTTAAGAAGATGCTAATTATTGTGAGGAGAAAAGGCAAATTAGTAGGCTTTCCAGGCTGACATATGAATAACGTCATCTACACACCATATAACCTAGGAGTAATTAACACTCTAATGGCCATATACCCTACAGTTATATAAATATTTATCTGTTTTTTTTCTACTGCAACTTGATGTTTAAAGCACTACTATGTAACTCTTGCTCTCGGGGTCCCTCTACAGTTGGGAAAAAGTTTTTGTCTTCTACTGTCGTAAAATCTTTTATGGTTACACCAGGGGATTCACGTGCACTGACAAGCGATATCTTCGAACATTGCAGATTTTTACGTCTTGGCCAACCTTAGTTGCTTGTCAAAAGTCTTCATCCCAGGTATATTGTTGTTTATGTTAGCATGTCATATTTGCAGCGTATATGTAATACTTACTAGTCCAACAGAATGAGGGCCAAGTCCACTTCAGTCGAGCACCCCTCATCCTCCTTTAGCTCACGCCAGCGAAAAAAAGGTTCGACCAATATTGGGCTCACGTGGGTTGCGGAAGTGAGCTATGCCGTAAAGCAGCAGTTGAGTTTTGTAGTTCTTTTTGTGCACAGGTAGCTACCTGCACCCGAAGTTACATAGCGCCAGTGAAAGCGATACAGACCCCGTCAGGCTATGGAATGCGTGTCATTCAACCTATTGTAAGTCGATGTATCATCACAAGGGTATTGGAAATATATCATTAATGTTGAAAAACAACATAGTGTTGCTTTAATAGACGCCATGATGAAGTGCAGTACATTTCAACAACATTAGTATAATATGGACATCTTAGTGACCTTGTTGTGGACATGCTGCATCTTTAATAAATCTGACTCTGGATTACGATGGCATGGAGCAGAGAGCGGTGCATATAAGACCACACACATTAAGTTCATTACTGACAAACGTGAAATATAATTCACAACATTCTAATCTAATAGTAATTTTCCAACCCTAAAGGTTACAGGAGAACAAACAACCTTGATTTTAATGGCTAAATCTAAAATTACAGACTATATTGTTGGGATTTCTGAATGTAGCACATATTTTCAAACAATGTTAATGTATTAAAAATGATTACAACATCTTTTTTTGAAATATTGATTAAGACTAAGATTAAGTTACAATTCAGGAGCAAATAAGAAGAAGGAGGTGTTTCTGTTTTTTAAAGCTTGTATTTGTTAGGGAAAAATAATAATGCTGTATTATTATTTTCTTAGGGTGTATTTCTTTATCACATAGTTTAAATGTACTTTTTAAATGTCATTTGGTTTCGACCATATGTTCCTTTGCATACACCCTGTTCTTTTAAGATGCTAATGAAGTTTGACCAAATAAAGAGAGACTGCAGTGGGAGGGCCCTTTGAGACCAGGTGACAGAGCTGTGTGATCAGGACAGAGGGCTGGGAGACTGTCTGAGAAGCTGAAAGGAGAACAGACACACGGTCAACCAGAGTATCTTCCTGGTCTCCCTCTGCAGAACTTTACTTATTTTATTTCCCACTGCAGAGTTCATTTAACTTCAATTTCTCTCCGACCCCTGTGTGTGATTCTTTCTAGGTTAAACCACTATTTTTTACCCTAACAGTATTCCCGTTCACAAACCAAACTGCTCCTTTTAGCTAATGGCCGGATGATATTTAAAAACTCTTCATGAATCTATAAACATTATTTTCTTCTCTCTAGTTGTGGTGCTGCTCATACCGGCAGGAACTTTCTCCCCCTGTCATGAATTCCTCACGCAGTCTTAGTAGATCACCCGGATATGAAGGAAAATCCACAGTCGCCAAATGTTTGCGGCACATGCAATATTGTGGTCATTATGAGGAATCTTGATGAATAAAGCCACATGTGTTTTGTTACTGTTTTTGATCATTTGCCAACTAATACAACTGTTTGAAGAAAAGTGTATAAGGTGTAATATCGCTCATAGCTTTAAGTCCATCATCATAATCAGCCAAAAAAAAAAAAAGGAATATGACAAAACCTTAAGCTGTCTACCCACTGAGAGGCCAGAGAAGGAGAACATTAGTACTAGAAGCAGCCAAGAGGCCCATGGTAACTATGGAGTGGTACAAAGCTTCACAGTTCAGATGGAAGAAGTGGGTAATGGTATTAATTTTGCCATCTGCCATGGAAGAAATATATGTATCTTTTGGAAGAAGGTGCTTTGGACAGATGAGACAAAAACTGAACTAAACTGTATGAACACACCGTACCAACAATGAAAGTGTGATGGTGGCAATGTCATACATAATTTCTTGTTCCTCAGTAGGAAAAGTAAAGCTGGTTAATCTTACTGAAGCTTGGCTGTTTTGCAAAGAAGAATGGTAAAAACAAAAAACAAAACAAAAAAACAGTCTTGAAAATCATCTATCCTTTTCATTTCTCTTTACCATTATGAAGCAGGGTTGGTTGATTTCTTACTGACCGTGAGTTTGGAACAGATGCGGTCTAGACTCCATACGGCTTCCGCAAAGAAGAAAAAACATTGAGTCCAATCAGAGTATAGGCAGAAATGCACCATGGATTGAACATATGATGTCTACGAATTTTAAAGACACATTTTGATGTCGAGAAAACAGCAACTTTTTGACTGGCAGCCAAAGTTACTTTAGGTATTGTGTAAAAACACTTGAAAAACTGCTGAAGAAGGGGACAGAGGGCCATAGCCTCCAGGACGAAAGAAGCAGTATTAAACATGGAGAAAACCTCTAGAAATCGTACAATATGGAAAGAAGCAGCGATACTGGGGGTAAAGCAGTTGGTGGAATGAGATCCAACACGGAGGAGAAGCTCTACATGGTCTTTGTGAGTGTTTTACGTGCTATTGCTAGTGCCATCTCGCGTTAGCTGTGTGACGTCATATATGCGACTTCTGATTTGTAGGCATTTTAATTGCAAATTTTCACAATCAAATAAATCCCAAATCACTTGACAAGCACAGTCAAAACACGCATCATTAGTTGTCATTTAAATTGAGGTACAAAATATGTTTGATTCAGAACGTAAGAATACGTGGACCAAAAAATAACATTTATGGCTCATTTTACTTCCATTCATTATTTTTTCGGCCAGGGGACCCATGGGCAGACTGGAAGGGGAGGAGACTTAGGCTCCCCATTCCTACCGGCTGCAGTGCGGTGCAGCTCCGGAAAACTTCCGCATGGCGTTTATATTTTCCCGACGCCACTTGCAGATTAGTTAAAGCAATTTCACAAGCCAATTACACAAACCAAACAGGACGTGAGACTTTGGCCAGCAAGGTGCACCTGGTTTATTTCAAAATAAAATTTGTCTTGCTTTTTAACTCAGTTCAACGCATATGACTATTCACATAATTTTTACAAGCATCTCCTCAAACGTATTATGTCATATTTTGTAAATGCAAGTTATTGCCAAAAATGTTTTTCCTGTAGACGTTCTGCACATGAGCCACGGTCGCTGTGAATAGCAGTCCATACGAAAACCGGACCACATCCCTTTCGCACTTTGTGTAAATCTGGCGTTACGTAGAATCCCAATATAATACATGCAAGGTTACAGTTTTAAGGATTTTATGACCCCGTCATTTACAGTCTGACCAGGAGGTAAACACAAACAGGAAAAAGACTATATTAATGACCTTGTAATGTAAAAAGATTATACCTTGTTGGCCTGCTGACTGACTGCCTCATTATGTTACCACCTGCATGAGTGCATGGAGACATGACCGATCATACACACGGACAACCCGGCAACATGTCAATCCGGTTGACTTATTACGGTAACTGTCTGTCTTGCTTTGCCTTTACCAATTGGCTGAAGTATCTCCATCTAGTATGGATGGGTTGATCCAGATTGACAAGGAGAACTAATCCATGTAGTTTAGGTCAAAGCGTTTCAGCCTCTGAAGGCTGGAAGTCACGCAGCGCATAAGGAGGGAAAGGAGGGGAAGCGAGTGTATAGATTGCTTTGCAGCATCTCTAATGAGTAATTAAACACTTGAATGGAGTCCAATTAAGGAACACACAGTGTTTTCTGACTCACACATGAATGCACGTGCACATATGTATAAACCTATAGACGTATTTCCACATGTTGACGCACAATTAAACGTCTGCATGCGAACAAACTGCTGCCACACAAATAGAAGCATGCACACATGGTCACACTAGCCTGTGTAAATCAGATACAGAAACACAAACACACACACACACTTACTCAGGTCTCGGCACATTAAGTGGAGCCATATGTGCTGACTGTTATGTGGTTCAAGACAGAGTGAAGGTCAGCGGGGTCTGCCTCTAACAGCGAACATCCCCTTTCCTCTGCTCACAGGGCATCTGTCTTTATCTTGATCTCCGTCTTTTTTCCTTCCTCAAATTTCTTCCAATCTTGTTTTGTTCCTCTTTTTTCGTCCTTCCTTCGATCTCTTGGTTTTAACCCAATTTAAAAGAAGAGCCAAAGGGCTATGAAATACTAATCTCCACCCCAGAACAGCGTGTATCGTTGTCGTTCAAAATACCTAATGTTGAGTGTTTGTTGCAAGGAGGTAATTGTTTTTTCGGGGTTAAAATATAAGTTATATGAAGAAAATGTGTTATTATTATTTATTAGGGAGCAAAGTACGACACAATCACAATATTTTTGTACCCTATGTCATGTACGGTCATAATCAATATTTCATAGTATTGTTAAAAAAAGTTAACTAATTTCTTTACCTCAATTCAATAAATGGAAAAGAATTATATGGATTAGTTATACAAAACATTTTCAAGCCTTTATTTCTTGTATTTATTATTATTTTTCACTTGCAGTTAATAAAAACATGACATGTGAGATTACAATGTGATAGTGAATAGATCAGATGAATAAAAAAATGAATACAGAAATCTAGGTTTAACGAAAAATATGTTTAATACTTCTACTACTACTACTAATAGTTCTACTTCCAGTTAGTAGACTTTGTGCAATCAGGAGGTTGTAAGTTTTAATTCCAGCCTTCTGCTCTTACATGTCGGTACAGCAGTGCAAGGCATAAACTCCAGATTGTGTACTGATCTGCATTACCTGTGTATGAATGTATGCGTTTGTGAGTGCGCAAATAGGTGAAAGTGGCTCTAATGTAAAATGCTCAATATGAAAAGTGCTAAATAAATTAATATAACTTATTGTTTATTTTCAATTTTTTCTTTTATCTTACAAATGAGCACCTTTGGAAAGCACATTCAAATGTATTGAATATGCATGTATGTATTAATGAAATGTAGCTCAAATTTTGAACTCCTTTTCTTTTACTGGACAATAATTGGACTTTACATATCTAATGGAGACCTATTCATTTTAAAGAAAGGTTGCTTTGAAATATGAATTGTTTGCAATTTCTTTTAGTGGTTGATTACAAAAAATATCCTCCACCAACCAGGAGAAAAATATATTAAAATATCTCCATTCCCGTTTGCAAAGTATTTTTGGTATCTGTGTTGTATTACAATACTGTAATAGTGAGTACATGCAACAAAAGCTGCAACATTATTATTTGACCACAAACCTCAATTTGTAAGGTACACAAGGCTAACTGACTGTAACCTTGTTGAGCAGTTGGGTAGGTAAGTGAGTGAAGAAAAATCAAAGATATCTGTTGGTTTGTTTTACACACAAACATCGGTCTGCAGATGCCCAGAAGGAGGTGATTCTCCCTCTGAGAAGTGGTTTTACATAGAAACACCAGTCAAGCACATACGAGACAACACATTATGTTTTTTAATGAAACAAATAAATGCATAACAGAAAAAAACCCCATTGAGATAGATTACGTACATTTGGGTGGAAATGTCTCGAGAATCACATACTTTGTTCTCAATAAGAATCCTTCTCTCTGAAAGGAATTTGACATTTCTGAGATAAACATTTGACACCCTGGACTCAATCTTTCAAAAAAATCCACGTGATACGGATTTATGTTGCAGAGCGTAATTTTTTCTTCTTCTAACATTTAGCACTTAGTTACATAATTTGGTAAAAATAGGATCATATAAAACCTTGGAATATTTAGCAAAAACAGAGCCGAACCTGTGAGAGAATATCATTTTAACTGTGTAAGTTGAGTTCCCTAAAAGACTCTGCTGCAGCATTGCTATCGATCGGAGTTCTAGACTGTGACTGAATTGTCATTTTGCTTTTATGACAGCTATGCCACAAGAAACTTCATAAACGCCTTTATCCTGTTCAAATATGTATTTTAAAATAAGTTGACACATTTAAACACACTAAATATAAAACTCTAAATCTTTTGCACCCATATTTAAGTTACATTTAAATTATTTTTAGTTATTACTAATATAACTATATAATAGTTATATTAACATATAACTAATATAACTATAATATAACTATAACTATTTTCTTTCTTTTTAGTCTTATATTCTATGCTATTTTAGTTTTTTGCCTTCTGGATAGTTATTTTATTGCTTGCTGCTGAGGTGAAAACAACTTTCCTTATGGGATCAATAAAGTATATGTCTATCCGTCTTTCTTGCATTGATTTCCTGCTGTGCTTGGGATCACTGTCCTGATGCATGACCCAATTTCAGTCAAGCTTCAGCTATCCAAAGGGTGGCTTCAAATTTCACTCTAAAAAACTTTTTGAGGTACAGTTTGTCTCTGTCAGCTTTGCACATGTAAATGTTTTCCCATTTTTTAGGGTTGGGAAACACAGCCTAGTCAGATTGGATGTCTAAGAACAGCCGTTTTCAAATCGTACCACATATTCTCTATTGGAGCTAGATCTGGAACTTCCTACATGGATCATTGTAAAACATGTAAATACATTCAATTTAATTCAATATAATTTAATTCAATGTATTTAAATAGGGCAAATTCTTCATGATTAGATGTTACCTTGATCCAAACCATACCTTCGTAGCTCTGGCTGAATGTCTATGTTTCTTGTCTTAGTCTCAAGTATTTTGCAAGCTTTCATTTGCGCTGCACTTTACTCCATTCATCCTCCCATAAATTCTACCCAGCTTCCCTGTGTCTGCTTTAGAAATGCATTCCAAAGCATTATGCTGACTCCACCTAGTTACAACATTAAGATGTTGTGTTTACAATGATATGCAGTGTTAGTGTTTGGCCCCATATTACATTTTGCAAATAGGTCTCAATTTTGAGTTTTGGTAACCTCTGACCAGCTCATGTTCATTCACACTTTTAGCGTTTAGCATACATTGCCTGTGGCAAACTGCACATTTTCTTTCATCAACATCGTTCTTCTGGCCAGTCTGATTTTACCCTACCTGAGTGGTGTATCTCTGCAGCTGTTTCAGAGTTACCATGGGTGTTACCTGTCAGTTGATTGGCCAAGTCTAGGTAGGTTTGTGGTTGTGCCATACTCTTCAAGGTAGCTGTTTGCACAGGATTTTATTTAAGGGTATATAAGAGAAAGGGGCTGAATACAAATCCATACCACACTTGTCACATTTTTGCTTTTCCTTCACCCCTTTCTGAGAGCCGATATGTGTTGGTCTACCACCTGAAATTATTTTCATATGCATCAGGATTTATGGGTGCAACAGGACAAAATAACAAAAAAGTTAAAAGGGCATGAATACTTTTAAAGGATACTTTACAAGAATTATTGTCAAATTCAGCTTTCTTGTTCTTGGCTTAGCTGCCTGTCACATTCATTGGGCACCCAAGATGCTTTTTGACGGCAAGTCTTCACTCTTTTTTGTTAAACAGGGCATGGTTTGACCTTGGGTGAAGTTGCTGGGTCATTGCTGTGACATCCACAGTTATGCAAACTCTTGAAATGAAATGTTTAATTGACTTAATTTCAAATAGTATTTTAAATTTCAGGTTTGTCATTTGGCAACATAATACAGTTTTAGGCATCATCAGGAAAAGAAAGGAAAAAAGATTCTCAGTTTATTTAATATAGTGGATTTAACCTCAATTTGCTGTAAATCAAACAGCAAGACGTCTCTTGCCTCCTCATTTTTCACAGAAAATATAAAAGAGTTGATGCTGTCAACATGTCTCTTCTCTCGCTGTCTTTCTGTATTCCTGTCTCCCACTCACCACATCTTGGAGTAATCCCACTGTGCCCAAACCCTCTTTTCTCATCGTCTTGCCTGCTACTGATCTCTCAAAATTCCAAACCCCAACCCGTCTGCACTCTTCTCTCTTTGAAATGTTTCTTCTCTTTCCACGCTCTAACCCCATCAAAATTATTTTTTTTCCCCAGCCTGGATTTCATTTCATTAAGATTATGCACACTTTTGCATATGCTCTTTGTAGCATATGCAAAACTGTTTGCGCAGACAGGACCCTTTGGTGCCTCATTACTTCCTTGTGAAAAAAAATAAATAAAATGCAACAAAACCAGCAGTGTAATGCACACTTTTAAAGCAACCCTCGTTGATTTAGTATTTTTGTGATTATAAAGTGCTTGAAGCTGGATAATATGATGTGCACTGTGAATTAAGTGTTCCTTTGCCAAACCAAGTTCTTCAAAGGGAAAGACGCATAGTGACCTACTTTCTGCCAACCGGATTACTTTATTATGGTGTAATAAACTATTTCAGTTTGTCTCAAAAGTAAAGCTCAGGCTATCCAGCACCTTTTAAGGAAGTGCCCACCACACTTGTTATGGACCGTTCTTTTCAAAACCAGGACTTTTCACTGAGAATGTAACTGTTATTCATTCAAACTCATATTTTTTTCTTTAGGTAAATAGTTGTTCTCCCATCTATTTAGGTAAGAATATGCCAGTTACAGTTATCAAGAAATACTAAGGTTTTAAAATGTTTAAAAGAAAATCTTCCACCAAGCTATTCCTGCAGTTCAAAGTGCTTTTAATTAGATGCGCAAGAAAGTTCTGGAGTGATCAATATTTTCTGCAGCTGCATGGAGCATTTACACTGTTTCTTTGATGATCCAGATGTTTAATCTAGGCTGGAGGAGGCTTTTTTCTTTGTTTATTTTTTTACAATTTTCTTAGCTAGTGCAAAGAAAAGAATCACCCTCATTAGGCATTAGCAGGGATGGGCTTAGGCTAACGTAAGTGTTGTAATAAAGTTTAAGGAGTCTGGGGTGTTTGTCTGATTTTCTGTGTGTTCCTGTCTGCCTGCTTCCTGCTCTTGCTCTGTTATTCTGGAAAACTCAAACAGACGCCCTGATTAAGATGAGGACCTGTCGATCAAGCTTAGGGCAGAGCCTCCCTGCTACACCTGCCAGGTGAAGCTAACTGAGCTCATCACCTGTGGCAGATTTAAGGAGCTGGCAGTCAGACGTCTGTTGCCTGAGTGTTGAAACCATTGAGTAAAAACCTAAAGTCCTCAGTGGAATGTTCTTGTAGTTCATAGTGTGATTCTTTGGCAACCTGATAAATTCTCTCTGTGGTCCTTCCAAGGTTTTTCATTATCACAATCTCCTCGTCACCAGATCTCCAGCTTTTCTGTAAGCCCTGGTACTTCCTACACATCAGATAGCCTGAAAGCTCCTCCGTGTTTCATGCTTTATCTCTGTACTCCCTTACTACCATCACCTCATCTCCAAGAATGCAGCAGGAAGCTTCCACAGACATCTTGGACTCCTAGCCTTCCCTCCCTGGTGTTCAGTCCTCCTTCCATGTAAGCCTCACCTGAATTCACTCAAGACATTAACCTCCGTGTGGAATTTAAGATCACACCCCACCCCTAAGGCTTAAAGTCTGAATAGCACTGTGGAAAGATTATCTATGTGTTGATTAGAATGGTTATTTTTATTCTGATATCTCCTGTTGCAAACTTAATGGAGTTAATGTGTTGCAGATATACTTTCTTAAACACTGACTGATCTTTTAATATCACCCAGTGGTGGGAATACATCTTACTCAAAACACTGAATTTATCTTCCCCTGTCTCCAAGCATTAAGATCCTTAAGAACATTGCTGACGCCATTTCTCTGAGTTGGCAATCAGACTGTGGAAAACAAAGCTGTTAAGAATCGTCTCTCTAGCTCCAGCTCTGGTTAAGCACTGAAACCTCTTTGGTGGAAAAACCTAAACTAAAATGTATTTTTCTGTGCCCACGTTTTTTTGTGATGTGTGATTGCTTTAAAACCCTGACAAGCTAAACCTCAAATCTGATCTCTGCCAGGAGTGTTGGGGTTAGGTGTCTTGATCTTGTAAGAGCTCTGTTGGGGATGGTTTTCATGGGTTTAGCAAGAAGTATTGGCCATGCATTTGTCCTGCTTAAACTCTGGGATGTATGATATCAAAATGAACGCAGTGAGTAATTGGGTCTCAATGAGTTAATAACCCATCTCCTGAAGAAAGTGACTATTTTCTCTGGCCCTGGTCAGAAGAAAGAGAAATTTTCATACCAGAAGTATGGTAATACAGATTAAAATAGTAGAAACCAATTAATCTTCTATCATTTCATTATGTTTGTGGTTTTCTGCAAAGAGCAGAGCCACTAAAAGCATGTGAAATAAGCTCTTGGATCCTATATATCAAGTTCAAATGGAAATAAATGGTAAAGATAACTGGGTTATATTTAGCATCAGTTGAGGGAATTGTTTATTTTTTTTAATAAAAGCAATTAGATTATGGTATACATTATGGCTTTAGATTTTTTTGGAATGTATTTTTACTTGAGGTTGCTCAAATGTGGGCATTTACGCATTATAAAAATGATAGCATATTGTAATGTTGTTTGATTTAAAAATAAAATCATTTAATTTAATTTAATCTACAGAATTAATTGTTAACGTTAATATGAAAGCGGATTAGTCGTATTAAACCTCACACTCTGACCCGATTGCTGACTGTAGAGACTGTGTGAATGAAAAACTTTGGAGTTGGAGTTCCACACCAAAGCTGATGTCTTAGTGTGAAATGTGACCAGTTTCACTGTGAGGAAAATCAAATGTATTCTCTTTGTCAGGAGCTGGTTGACGTCAGCTTGACGAAAGGCACAGCACACAGCATCCTTTGAATTGTGAAACTTTTTGAACTTTTTGGGACAGTGCAGGTGATGTCACTGTTGCCACCTTTAAGGTAACAACCCATTTGAAAACAAAACTACTTGGTAAACATGTGAATCTGACTTCTGTCTAATCTGTGAGTTTAACTCTTGAAAATTGACTCTTTTTTTTTGTAAAGTTCCACCTCAAACATGAGATATACCCCTCACAATGAACAAAGCTGTTTAACTTTGAGTTGCAATCCTGCAAAGCTCCTCAGTCTTTGCTGAGTTTTAACATATTAATCACTCATGACTCACTGCCATAAAAAAGGAGGTGTCAGACTTAAGTCTTTTAAAAGTCTGTTCAAAGTCGTTTAAAGTCCCCTAAGTAACACATTAGCTTTCATTTGCAATTCACCAAATCAAACTGGACTTGCTCTGCAAAATCCTACAAATGCCTTTGTCACATATTTTTTCAGAGGGAAAACCTTCACTTGTTGGTGTATAGCTAAAGCTTTTGGAGTTTATTGCTATATTTTTAGCACATTGGGATGCAGATTGGGAAAGTTGGTTGAAAATGGAGGAACTGAAAAAAGGGAGAGATTATAGTTGTGAGGAAGACAATGTAGTATGATTTAATCAAGACGTGCATTAAAAATCTGTCAAGGTCTTTAGATAATCTATCTTTTGCTTAGATAGCTTTGCTTTCTGGTGAGATTTCCGTGAAAATGCTGTAATTATACATCTAGGGATGTCCCAATCCCGAGCTCTAGATCAGATCAGGCCGATATTTTCACATATTTCAGTGTTCGGAGATCAGCTATATTTGCTGATGAGTAGAGCCGATTTTTATGAAAATACCTTCTAGTTTGGTGGTGATTGTTCAATAATACCTCCGTAGCGGTGCAAATAAGAATTCTTAATGATCACAAATCAGCATTGCAGATTAAAGATAACTCTAATATGGGTTAACTTCTACAAATATAGTTAACCGTATTGTAAACTATAGAATAAAGGCATAGAGACTCACCTTCTGGCATCTACACGCAACAATAACCCAAAAAGAAATATACGTAAACTCCTCTCTTAGCTCCTGCAGCAGGAGAGAAAAAAAGGCAGGTTGAACTGCAGTAGTGGTGCATTCGAATAGCGTCTGAAATCTATGCCGTTCAGGAGCATAGGATATTTAAATAGTATAGTGAAAACACCAATAATTATACTGCAATTTACAAACTTAGAATAGTATGGGCATTCGAACATGTATTTGTTAAAAATATAGAATGAACAAGATCCCATGACAGTGGAAGGCAGCATTGCTCACGCCAACATATAGCCTGCAGGAAATACTTTTTTGTTACACTTTACCAAGTTTGTTTGCTTTTTACTTTTGTCTGAATTAAAATGAAGCTGACCTTTAATTCTCTTTAAGATGTTGATTTCATTGGGTTTACAAAAATAATTATTAATAAATTAGTCTTATAAAAAGTTATGTTGAGTTACTTGCTAAAAATATATTTCAGTTTTATGCATTTCAATACTAAAGGCAAAATATCAGATCAGGACTTGAAATGGGATCGGATTTGAAGTTAAAAGATCAGACTGGGATCAGAGGCCTAAAATTCTGATTGGGACATCCCTATATACATCTCAAACATGAAATATTGTATACCTCTACGTTTTAGTGGCTTAGTTGTACTAAAATTGGACACAATCGAACCACAGTGTCTGCGTGTTGCCATGACAACTAGGTATTTGTACACTGTGTGGCAGGGGTGTCCAACTCCAACCCTTCCCTGTTTCGATACAAGTAAATCAAGGAAGCATCTAAAACGTTTTGGAAACCTACTTGTGAGGATTTGAGTTCTGCACAATGGAAAAATGCTAATCACTTACTCAAATGAGCTCACCAGCCTACTTTCTCAGATGATTACGTGAAATGAAAGTTGTTCATGAGACTTAAACCTCTGGCCTTGACTCTCGACTCTTCAGAGCGTGAGTTTGAGACAGAGATGAAGTCTCTATTTTTGCAACTTAAGCGCTACTAAAGTCAAAGTTGCAGACTGAAGTCTCCACCTCTGGCTTGTTCACGTATTTCTGTATAATGGTCTAAGGTTAGACCAATCGAATCCAACAATCAAGATTTCAAAGTCTGTTTTTGGTGTTTCATTTACTTTCTGTCATCAGCTCTATCTGTTCAGCATTATCATGTCCCTTTCCATCTCCTGCCTCTATTCACCCATCCTCCCAGCTTCTCTCTCCCTCTCATGATCTTTTTTCATTGTGCTCCTTTTCCCAAATTTCCTTCTCAGCTCTTTCATTCTCTCTTTTTCCATCTGCTGTGTTTCTATGAGCATTAATCAGTGTGCTCAAGCACCATGACCAAAACAACTGCACAGAGTTCTCTCTCTTTCTCTGATTCTCTATTCTTCGGTCTCATTTATAAATGTTTTTTTTCCTTTTAAAGAAGTCACAGATAGCCTCCGCTCACCATACAGACACACCTTCAATTTACACACGCACACACATAAAAAATAAAAATAAAAAAATCTATAAACATTATTCAACCTTGGTTATAATTTGCACTGAGCCCAGAGCAACAGTGGTTGAGATGGCCTTTCATCCATCTCAAAAGTCACTGTTGTGTGGAGATGGCTTATTTTCAAAGAGTAAAGCTAAAAGTATGAGGGGAAAAATTGTGAAAAGATGTCCTGCAGTTATATTTTTCATACAGCTGTCTGGAGTCCATCCATCACAGTGAAGTCAATGCAAATGCCTTACGGAGTTATGAATTTACACCATCAAATAGGCCCTCGATCTTATTTGCTGGCAGCTGAGGTAAGTCGGAGAAGAGGCTGCAGCTGAATACGCTATTAAAATTCATCATTATATTCTAATCACCCAGTTCTGCTATGAAATGAAGGCCTTGCAACCATCACCTTAGTGGTACCCCAAATAAAGCAATTGACAAATGCTAGGATATCCATCCTAATGAAAGCTCTCCAAACAGAACGAGTTATTTTACCAACTTGGAGCTGCATAATTAATTTCCAGGTTTCTATTTTTTTGGAGGCAATTCTATGCCACCCACATTTATTCAAAATATCTGCCAGGTGATGCCAGCTAGTGAAATGATGGCAATTAGGCTGAATACTTCTCATGGCACCAGGTTGGAAAGTTAGCGGTAGCTGTCATTCAGCTTCTGCTTAGTTTGTGATTTATTCTGCGTTCCCACAGCAGTAATCTCCAAACCTTTTCAGCTGACCTTGAACTGATGAACACTGATGGTGAATATTGAGTCCATCAAGCAAATAGCTTTCTGTCCTTTTCAGTTTCGAGTCAGCATTGTCCAATGTTCATATTCTTATGAGTAAAAAGTGTTGTTTTGCACTTTGTCTCTGCCTGACTTAGGTGCTCATGCAACGAACAAAGTGGCAATGTGATAGCTGAAAGTTGCTACATGTTTCATTTAAAAATATGTTGTTAATTCAAAAACGTTATTATATTCCATCGAATCTGAGGGATTACAAGATTAAAAATCTATTTAAGGTCAATCCAAACATTTAAGATCAGAATTTAAACAGATCAGTTTAAAACTACCTTGTTTTTCTGGCATTCAGAGATAGATTTGGTTGTGTGATGTGGATCATCACCATGTTTGACTGCCAATGCAAAGGTGCATTAGTTCGAATCACAAATAACAGGATGCAAACCTTGCGAAAACGTAAACTTTTTTTCTCGTTAGCTCACGGGAAATGTTCTTCTCATCCTTAAGATGTTTCTCTGGCAAATGTGAGCTGGGCCTTTGAAATGTAATTGGTCTCAGTGCCTTTTGCCTCAAGACTCTCTCATTGTTTCCATTTTTGCAAAGTTACCTTCTTCTTAAATCCTAAATTCTGACTTTAACTGAGGTGGGTGAAGATTGTGGTGCTTTGGTTGTTGCTCTGGGCTCTTTAGTGACCTCCTGGACGAGCCTTCAGTGTGCTTTTGGAAAAGTTTTGGTAGCCTCGCCATTCCAGGTACAGTTAATAATTGATCCATCTTCTCTGTTTATGGATATTTGCTCTGATTGTGGTTGACTGCAGTCGCAAACCCCCAGAAAAAAGGTTTTCTTTTTGTATACTCAATTTATCAGACAGGTTTTGTTTGAGTGAACAGGTTTGGTGGTGCTCATGCCTGGATGGGGAAAGTGAAACGGAATCAGAAAATGTGGTCACCTGCAGTTGGTGATTTAACAAGGAAGGGAATTGCTTTTCCACAAATTGTCAGATTGGTTCACAAATAATTTTTCCTTAAATATAGGACAACATCATTTTGTATTTAGTGTTATTGTTGTCTGCTATTGTAAAATCTTAAAAACAACTTAAGTGCTGTGTAGAAGTAAATATATTTTTTTAGCTGCCACAGTTTTTATTTGGATGCAAAGACAGGATCATCGTGACTTCGGACTCCAAAGGCTATGTAAACTGTAAATTCCTTCTCCCCTGATTCAACAATTTAAATACAGCTAATGATAAACCAATTCTAAAGATAATTTATTGTAGTTATAATCATCATTGCATTACATATTTTTGAAAAAGTCTGAATAACCAGGGCTTTTTGTTTCAAATGAAAGTGATTCGATCACATGTATATGGATTTTTGCAAGAACTTCTCACTATTATGCCATTAAAATGGTTTTTCCACAAGAAAATCACACTGTGATAATTTGATAACAGCCTATTTCATATTACATTTGTAGATTTAAATCTTAAGGATACTTCTTGTAAGTCCCCAAGAAAATTTCCCATAAGGTGACCTAAGCATTGCTGTCTATTTACAGCTCAAAAGTTAATCTGATTTAACTGTAAGTCAGAATGTGAGGCACTATACTTTTACCTTCCAGATAAAACCGTTTTATAGAACCATTAAAAGCTATTTGAAATGTCTTTAATAAAACATTTTCACATTTAATTTACCAATATTCTGCTATTTCTTTTACGGCTGATATCAAAGTGAAATATTTGTCCCACGGATCACTTTTCTGTAACTAGATCTACGGGTTAGTAGTTATATCAACTATACAATCAAGATCATATTTTTTAGCAGCCATTTTAGAAGTTTTACTTGCTGGTCACCTAATCGGTTTTGGAAGAAGATCTGCGGCAGAGTAAGGGTTAAAGGCTTTAGGAGGATGAATAATGTTCAAGCTTCTTTTCTTTGTAAAAAGAGAAAGCGGGGGCTTTTTTTTCTCTTTTAAATGGGAGCAAAGCTTTTCTCCATCGGTGGCCAAACCTTGACCCTCCAACTGATCTAGAAATAGGCACTCGCTAAGAGAGAAAAAGAAAGAACGACACTCAAGCCTCCAGCCTTTCCTTTTCACTGTGCACGTACACTTGCAGCTGCCTGAACGTAACACACACACAAACACAAACTTGCGCAAACACACACACATCTACCCAGCATGGTTTTCCATTTTGTCACTCTGGGGAGAAGGTGAACTCATATTGTCGACTGCTGAGTAAAATGTTGCCGAATATACACACAACCAACACACGCTTACATCCTCCAGGACCCTGTAGGCCCAGACCCAGACTGTTGGGCTGTATTCTTGTTTTTTGTTTTTTTAAGATTTTTAAAAGCGACTGCCCTGGTGTGTGCAGTTACTTTATCAGTGGCTGGATATTTTTACCTTATCTTTTATCAGGTTGAAAAGAGATCTGCAAGCAAACTCCTACAGTAAAAAAAAAAAAAAACAGGTGAATTATGACATAACGTTAATGCTGTTGAGTTATAAAATAACACAATACATAAATTTGACCATGAAGTTAAATAACCAATCTTTTTTGCGTAGTACCTACACTGATGCCTTTCAGTGTTGCTTCCCTCTGAAGGACATCTCACTGATGACTAAACAGATGAAGGACTAAGCAGTTTAAAGCACTACACAAGAGATTAGACAGACTACACAAGAGTGCATTTTGATGGGAATAGCTTCCAAGGTACTAAATGTAAAAGATGCAAACAAACTCCTGCTGGTTTGGATGCAACTTGCAGATCTTCTTATCTACCTCTCCTCTGCATGTTATATTCCAGGTGCCCCACTTTACTCCTGCATCGCTGTGGCCCGCTGTTAAAGATACACAGACGGGAATTCATCGGGAGGTTTCCTACTAGATGAGTTTACCATTTCTGTGTGATTGTCACTGCATGAACAGCTGGAGCAGGAAATGTAGGTTTACCACAGTTCTTTGCAAATGTATTCTGAAACAGGACCTGGTTAGTTTTTTTTTCCCTTTAAACTCTTCTATAAGGGTCAGATCTATGTAGTGCAAACCTAATATATTCTATCACCTGAGCTTTGGATCTCTGCTACTCCTCCAGAGTAATCACAAGCCTCCTGGCTGCTTCTTTGACTAACCCAGAGTCTACACCGGATGGGTCAGTGGCGGGTTATGGCAGAGGCGCAGTCTCTGCAGCAAACTGAAACCATTACAGTATGGTTTGGCACAGCAAAAAGGTTGATTTGCAGATAACCTAATAAGATTGCACACACATTTCATAAATGATACAGAGTATTGAAATTAGAACTTTGCTCGTTCCAACTGTCAAATTTTTTTTAATCACTTTTAAAGACTCATCTGTATTATCTGGCTTTCAATACAGTATGACAGTTACTGGGGGGTCTTTGATTTAGTTTTGATTTGCATCTTTGTTTGACTTTCTATAAACTTTATAAAGCACTTTGGTCAACATTGTTGTGTTTAAATGTGCTATATGAATAAATTGAACTTGCTCTTTTTTGAGCGCTAGCACTAGGTTGCCCCATGCAGCCGGAGAGTCAGACTTGCTGGAGAGGAGCACACAGTGGAGGTAAAATGTCAAGTTTATGACAGTCAGATTGCTAACTACTGTTAGGCTAGATTGTCTCTGAACGTTCTATTTTATTCGTCATTTATAAAATTAAGTCAAATCGTAGTGGATCAAAGTTAAGACATGCTTTTCAGAGTAGTTAAATATAGACGCAAAACAGCCACTTCAAACAGTTTAATCCGTCATAAATCACTCTACTTATTTGCATGTTCAACTCCCAATTTGTTGCTCCTTCTGATAGAATCACCAATATTGCATATATTTATCAAGGCTGAAGGCTCTAAGTGGATACTTTGCCCCTTAGTGGAACTCTCCAAGCAAGTTCATAACCAAGAAGCAGTCTGCTGCTGGTGTCGACAGGTTAAAAAGCGAGTATATTTCTGGCCTTACTAATAAAATGCACTTCCAATAAAGTGAGTATCGACAAAACCGGTTGTTGTTTTTATGTTGATCCAGTAGGAAGTGTCATTGTCAGCTACTGAAAGTTACTAATTAAGATAACTTGTAATCTAACCTAGTTACTTTTAAAATAATCAATAAAGTAGCTAAGTTACTTTTTGGAAGGAGTAATCAGTAATAAGTAAACAGATTACTGTTTTAAATTAACTGTGGCAACACTGCCATAAGGATGTCTGAAGTGCCACTTCAGTCATAGTTTTGAAATCGGTTAACATCTATCCAGCTGAAGTGATCAGAATTTGGCAAGACTCTGATCAAGGGCTTTTCTGATCGCTTCAACGGTAGGAAATCCCCCTGCATGCACCCTATTTTTAAAGAGTTGCATTGATTACGGCGGCGGGCTCTGACATGATGCTTACATGTTCTCATGGTAATCTTTTTTTTGATTGATTCAGTTACCTGAACTCCATGGGTAGAGTTGAAAATGTCTGTGCATCTGTGGCAAGTGTGATACTAATCTGTCAAAATGATGGATGGCCTTCAGATTTTTCCATCACCGTTTGAAAAAAAAGTGAAATACGGATAATATTTACACTCAATTGAACACAACCTACAGAGTTAAATACATCTTAAAAAAATAAAAATGCAAGAATTAAATACAAGACACGTCTTGCTGTCTGTTGATATGCAATATGTAAAAGTTCAGTCTCTTCAAATAATTTCTACTAACTTTTAAAACTGCTCAGAAAGATCCGTTTTTTTTTAACACAAAACAGTTACTTTCATGGTAACTAGTTACAGTTACTATAGAGTAATTAAGTTACTAACTCTGTTACTTTTTTTTGAACAACTGGTGACTATATTTTAAAGTAATGTTTCCAGCAATTCTAATTTCATGCAAAAAAATAAAAAATAAAGGATATTTGATCATAAATAAGAAGAGAGCAGAGGGACTAATAAAGAAGATAGATGACCCACAATGGACAGCACAGATTGCTTAATGCTTGATTAAAATGTTGATTATCGTGATTTTAATTCCCCCGTGATTGGAGTAGATATTTAGATTACAGTTAAACAATGGAAAAGCAAATGGATTTTCACTTAGGGTAAAGATCTAAGCGACTTCAGCGACTTTTTCATTTAACTGAAAATCACTTCCTTGAATGCAATTAATTGAAAAAGGAATAGAGCCCTAATTTGAAACTAAGGGCCCGTAACAGTGGTCAGCAGTGAGACTAATAGCATTGTGCTCAAACAGGAGAGCCTGAAAAGTAGACCGAGAGTTGTTTGCCTAATATTCCCGTGGCAATGCATGCATTGATCCTAACCAGCACACTTTGATGCTGCAAACAGAGATTAAACAGTGGCAGGAAAAAAATAAATAATGTAGATTTAGGTTCTTAATAGAACGTTGGGCAGCGTTGTACGCTCCATGCCTGAATAATTCACTTTAGCCAAACTGTTGCTTCGGGTTGCATTCATTTTTAATGCGGCCTTTTGATGTTGATTAATTAAGCAGTGCGAGCGCTGCTGTTTCTCCACTGTCACAGCCTCTTAAAGGCACCCACACCACACACGCCTGCTTCATCTCCCTCCTTTTCCTCTTCTTCCTCGCCCTCATCCCTATAAACCCTAAAGCTTTTACTACATCTTAATTTGGCTCTCACAGACACACACACACATACAGGGATTCGCAAAAATGCAACATTTTCCACACTTGCACACACATACATTTACAGTGACACATGCACTGATAGTTGCACACCTTCTAACACCCCGAAGCTACCCCCCCCAAAAAGTCTGCAAGTCTTTAAAGTCTTTTATTATAAACGGAGCTTGGGAGGAGCATGTATGTTTGTGACGGGGAAGTGTTGAAGGGAAAGAGAGATGCAAGGGAGAGCATTGAGGAAGTAGAGAAGGGGGATGCCTCTCAGCAAACTTGTAGCGGATTACCTCTTGTGTGTGTGTGCGAGTGTGTCAGTGAGATAGAGATGGATATATATATTGCTAGTCTGTACTGTAAGTTACAACTCAGGGGTTTGGTATGATGTTAATTAGAACACGTTCGTGCCAAAACTGGTACAGAGAAAGGTGCATATTGTTGTGCTTGAGAGAAAAGCATGCACATTCTATGGAAGAGTCTTTTATATCTTTGTAACCAATGAAGACAAGGGCAGGAATGTTGCTGCAAATCAGCACTCTGAAGTTTATAATTCAGTTAGCAACTGCACTTCTTCATACTAGTTCTCCCAGCAAGCCTCTTTCCAAAACGTTCGTCCTAAGTGGAAGTAGCACCTACGAGAGGCAAAGCACATATTCATCTGAGGTCTTGATTCTCTCTTCTTCCATAGAAGAGAAGTCATATACATTGGTTAGTGCTGGTAAAAAATTGAAAGAGGGTTCCTTAAGTGGGGGAAGCACAAAGTGGGGAATGCAGAACGGTAATGGATGACCAAACAGGCCCACAAATCTAAGCGGAGACTGAGTATGGATAGGTACAGTATTAAAAAGAAAGTGAAGACATAGACTATATTTTCCACTTTTCTTCTTTGTTCCTTTTAAACACACACACAGCTCAAACACGCACTTGCACTCCGAGTAACTTGATTTTCTTCTCATAATGAATCATCCGTGTGAGAGAAAGCGAGAGGCCATAATGGGGGAGTCTATAAATACCAGGCCAAAAAGCCTCCTGTCATGTTACATTGATCTTAGCATGATTGTATGAGCCTTTCTGATACCATTAGGATTTTTATTACACAGCTCGGTCCTGTAATAACGCCCAAAAGAAAAGGAAAGGGAAAAAAAAAGGAAAAGAAAGAAAGCTGTTGTGAAAGTGGAAAAAGAGGCCTTTTTTAAACGTTGCTCATATTAAAGGATCTAATATTTCCTAGTCAGCATATAATTTTGAGATTTACAATAGACGACAGTAAAACACTTTGCAAAAGAAGAGAAACGCAAAATAAATAAAAAAACACAGCTTTACACAATATAATTTAGTAAGTAAAAACCTCCAAAAATCTCCCTATGTGTATTTAAATTTTTTAAACATAAAAATTCAATTTCTTAATACACAAAGATGCATACATGAATGATTCTAGATCTACTGGGAAATGGCATAACTCTACAACTTAATGTCAACTCAGAACCTCAAGGAACGCAAAAGCAGGAACTTGGAAGGATATAGTTGCAGCATTAGAATAGTTGATGACTGAGCAAGAAACAAATTTTGTGCCCTTTGCACTGCTTCTTGGAAACAAATTTGTGGATCAGGTGTTACTACATATGGAGACTGAAATTGAGACTAAACTAAGGTGGAATATTTTGTTCCATGGGAATATGAGAAACCAAATCAGGTGGTTACACCCAGGGTTATAATAATTTTAGAATTTTCAATAGTTTTAGTTTTTATTCAGTTTTTAATTTAAATTTCAAAATCTATTTAGTTTTAATTAGTTTTTAGTATTTGTTAGGTAATTTAGTTTTAGTTTTTTGAAAATGCTTAGTTTCAGTTCAGTTTTTATAAGTTTCAGTTTTAGTCTTTTAATTAAACAAGTTCTTTACTGGGGCAAGACAAAAAAAAAAGTTATGCCAGATTAACAACCATACAAATAAGGCAAGTATAAAAAAATATGGCACACAATAACAGCCCCTGTGCATTAAAAAGCCAAACAATTAATGTAGGTGCTACAGTTCTATAAAAACACTGAGTGGCAACACAACAAAACAAAAGCCAAGCACATTTGCGCTTTCTCCTAACCTTCACTGACATGACGCAACACAGACAACTTCACTGACATGTTGGGATAATGCAGTACAGCCAGTAAAAACCACCAATAACCAGAAACTAGAGCAAGATTTTTTGTCCACCAACACAGCAGATACACACACAACCTACTCCAGCTACACAACTCCGTTGTAACACCGCCTCCCATTGCTATTGTTTGCAGTCGCAGTGTTAGCTTATTTTTTAGCCAACGTAGCTCACTTGTTAGGAAGTTTTTTGCTGCAGACTGTTTAATCGTCAATTCAATCGCTTCTTCTGATAGCTTGCAATCCAAAGACGTCTTTTATTTCCTTGAAAGAGAGCGAGTCAATTGGATTGTATCCAACTTTCCCCTTCTGTTGTTTTTATCATGGCAATTTGTGCAACTAAAACGCCACAACACAGATGATCGCATCTGTTTCTGGTGACAGGGCAAGAGCGACATGGAAGTAATTCTTCTAGACTTTATAAGGCAACGTATGAAACGAAAACTAAACACATTTTTTCAATAAATTTTGCTCGTTTTAGTTAGTTTCGTGAGCACTCATTACAGTTTCAGTTCGTTTTGTTTCAAATTCTCAATTTTAATTTTATTTCAGTTAACAGTTACTTCTAGTTTTCGTTATTTTGTCGGTTTTCGTTAACAATAACACTGGTTACACCCAAAGGTGAAAGTAAAATCAGATGATAATCTTCTAGCACAATCAACCACAGGAGAATCAAGCACAATACGTTACAGCTCGAATCTAATTATAAACTAATTACAAAGTTTATTGCAACTTTCACTGTGAAGTAATTGAAAATATCACTTTTGCGATATATCGTTTACATATCGTTTGATGAACATCAAATATAGATAAATACCTGAATATTTGTTGGGTTCTTCACACATTTTTACCAATATTGTGAGTAGAAAAAAATCAATTAACACAATGGATGCGGCTTTTTATCAATCTCTACTAGGACCAATAAATGTGGAAGGTATACACATTAGATGTTGAAGAGGAAGTTCCTAAACCTAACTTATTAGTCATAATGAATTGCTTAAAGTCTTTTAAACATAAAAACGTACATATCACACACATTAATACATGATCTGCCTGGTTCTGCTGGAGGTTTCTTCCTGTTAAAGGGAGTTTTTCCTCTCCACTGTCACTTCATGCTTGCTCAGTGTGAGGGATTGCTGAGAATTCACGACGCAATCTTCTGTTGCTCTCTAATTCCTAAATTAAACATTGTATTGTAATAACTCTTCTTGTAAAAAGCCTTGAGATTGCATCTGTTGTGAAACGGCTCTATATAAATAAACTGAATTGAAATTGAACTGAAAATGAAAATAGCTCAGTTTCTTTAGTCTTCAATCGTCTTGCTAGTCCATGTTTTGCTTTTGGTGCTTTATTATTGTTGCTTAAATTTGTGGAATACTATTTAGTCAGCTTTAACTAGAAATCATGGCATTGGAAATCTGGCGTTATATATTTTCAAGTTATCGTGTGAATGAAAATGATTTTCATTTTCCCATCTCATCTCAATTGCTTGGAAAAAACTGCCGATAAAGTCAGAGGAAGAAAAAAAAATTGTTTGCAGCACAACTCAATATTATAAGACCATGTTCATTTCACCAAGCTGAATATTGCCTACTTTATACAAGAATCTTCTTCCGAGGGGCCTGAATAACAAGCATGCTCTCAGCAAGCAGGGTTTTGAACTGTAAATCACACAAAAAACAATTGAGTGCAAGAAATAAAGGAAATGCAATGGAAATTGCCTCTTTAGCATGAGTAGCATGAGAACTGCACCAACCCAAACTAAATCCACTGAAACACAGGCTGTTATAGCTGCATGGATGTTCCTTGTTTTTAAAAGAGCTTTTTCACCTATTGTGTTGTGCACCCGTACAAAGTGTATATCTTGAATTACATGACGACATTGTCTGAGCACCAAATACAAATTTATCAAACAGGCACAAAACCACTTACACAGTTAAATATTTTTTTCTTCTGTCTTTGCAAACGGCACCAATACAAGTACAAAAGGCAAACACAAAATTGGAAAGAATACTAAAAAGCCTCCTCCCTAAGTTGAAATGGTGTTTCTTTCATGCTTGTGTTTTATGTAATAAAAGCTTGTGTATGTTTCAGAGAAGCTGAGCACTCATCCTTTCTTTTTTGGTCTGAACAATCCAAATGGTTAGTCTAATCTCACGGAGTCTTGCTTCAAAGAAGGTGGTGTAGCCATTTGTCAAGAGGACAAATGCAGCAAAAAGTCGATTTAAAATTACTATTATAACTGATAACCTTTAATGTGTTTCAGGTATGAGTTCCCAACAGTTTAGAACTCAGAAATGTATTATTTAAATCTGCAAGCCAGACTTTCGGTATTGTCAGTTAAACTCACTTTAGATATCGGGGCTGATTTATCAAGAAATCTGATAATGAGCCTATTCTCCTCCCAGTATTTTGCATCTTCTTAGAGAAATGCCTGGATTGCATAATCATCAAAGGCAAAAGTGCTAAATAGATTGCATGCGTCTTGCTGTAGGTTTAACAGGTGCAATGCGCTCTGCACCGTGTAGATAGATCAGCCAGAGCCTGCTTTTGCAATGCTGTGCGGATAGCGCGGGTTTTACCAAGCACCATGCCACAATCCTCATGTGTTGCAGCGGGGTTGATGTGTTTAATTGAATTGAATTGAATTGACTTTATTGTCCCCAAGGGGAAATTCAGTTTAAGGGGAAAAGAAAAGGCTAGTTTTCCTCCATACATAGATTTGCATATAGGCCATAGACTCTATGGCATAGAGTATAATGTTGGTCTTATCTTTCCAGGGCACCTACTATAATTTCATATATTTTCTCTGTACACTACATAGCTTCCAGAAAACTGCAAATGGGTCTTCCAGTGGTGTTTCAACAATGGATTTCTTCTTGCCAGTCTCCCATTAAGTCCTTACTTGTGGAATGAACAAGTAATATCAGTTCTGCCAATAGATCTTTTTACTTGAGCTGCAGATCTCAGCAGTTTTGCCAGAGTTACAATGGACTTTCCACTACTTTTCTGATTTAGTCTTTGGATCATGACTTTTTAAGAGCTTTGTGTTGTCTATCTGTCTGCTAAATGATATCACCTCTGTCTGCAGTCAGACAGCAGTTGTGGATAAACCACCAGCCTTCTTTTTTTTCTACCTGCAGAAATAAATCTGTTTGTTGTCATTCATGTTTATGCAGCGTGAAAAGCAACTTCTTTTTTTTCTTCCGAAAACTTGAAAATTGCTTGAGGTGGATAATCCACCGGCGAAGCCCAAACTGTTTGCTGCTTTATCGTTGATGCGATCGGGTTACGCTTTTATTAGCATAAGTCAACTCTGAACCCAATTTTAGCCCTGAAGGGTTATCAATGATTAAAATGCTTGAGTCAATTTTCCTATTGTTTTTTTTTTCAGGGTCATATGCGCTGCTTTTTTTTGTGACTCAGTGCAGAATTGTAAATGTTTCCAGGAAAGCATCTGTGTAGTGATTTTAAAACAGAGAGCAAGAGCGAGTCATGAGGTCTGCATGTGGAATTCTGGATAAAAGAAAAGCTGTCAGGCTAAGAAAAGTATGTTTAAATGTTTTTAATGGAGCAGAGCATGCTGGATCCCTTAGGCGGGAGCCAGTAAGACCTTCTTTTGAGGTTGCACGGTATTTCCAAGATTCTGGAGGGCTACTAATAGGGTGACTTGGGAGAGCAAATACAGATATCATACACGGTCATGACATGCACACACACAACTGACTTTACACACACAGAATCACTTTGTGTTGCTCCTGTAGGGAGATTAAGGAAAGCACTGCTGACAGATAATGCCGAAACACAGAGGGTCTGACATAGGAGTGTGTTTGTGTGTGTGCTGTCCCTCAGCAGAGAATGCCAGCTGGCACACTGAGAGCCCAAAGAACTCTGGGTACAGGAGTTGGAAACACATACTGTATGGACACAGGCTACACATTTTCAACAGGCCTAATTAATTAGATCAAAAGTTACATGTCTGAACGGCCACTCTTAGAAGTTACTTATTAAAAGCTTTTTTTTTTTAATGAATGTACGGTGCACAGTATTCATACCCCTCAAACCTATTTGTGTTTTGTCTCATTGCAATTACAAACTTTGGTGTATTTTCTTATGATTTCACGCAATAGACCAATGTGGGGGGTGACTGTGGCTCAGGAGTTGGGTGTTTGCCTTGTAATCGGAAGGTTGCCGGTTCAAGCCCTGGCTCTGACGGTCTCAGTCGTTGTGTCCTTGTGGTGGTCAGAGGGCCCGATGGCGCCATTGTCCGGCAGCCTCGCCTCTGTCAGTGCGCCCCAGGGCAGCTGTGGCTACAACGTAGCTTGCCATCATCAGTGTGTGAATGTGTGCGTGAATGGGTGGATGACTGAATGTAGTGTAAAGCGCTTTGGGGTAAAGCGCTATACAAATGCAGGCCATTTACCAATGAAACATTGGAAGAAAAGGGATTTCAAATGTTAATACAAATAAAAATCAGATCCTAAAAATCTGTGTTGCATATTTACAGTTAACCCAACTCAGACAATACTTTTCAGAACCACCTCTAAATTAAATTTTTTTGAATGATTTATATTTTTTACAATTATTCCAAGCCAAAAAACTGAAGCTCAGAAGTGTCTGTTCTTTCCAGACATTTTTATCTAGTATTAGGTTCAGGAGTTTGACTGGGGCACTCTAAGAAATTAATAGGATTTGATCTAAACTGCTCCATTGTTGTTTTGGCTCTGTGTTCATCATTTCTGTCCTGCTTTCATTGTCCCTGCCAAATAAAACCCATGTCGATACCAAGCTTTAGGGTAGGTAAAGTGCCTTCAAGTGGAGGTTGACTGAAGTTATGCAGAACATCTCTGGTTAGACCTACCATTCTGTAGCTACTTTCACCCAGCCACACTCACAAACCCATCGTAGACACCCCCACAAAGATCCTGCCCTCTTGCCTGATGCTACTTAAACCTTCGGGTTGGAGCCACAAGAAAACTTTGTTTCCTATTTAGTCATAGTTGTTCCACATGACCATTCCAGTGTTCATTTTGACATCAGAATTGAATTCAGTTTTAGTCACAGCCATTTGACTAAAATTTAACTTAGGTTTTGTCACTTTTAAGTGGTATGCAGCCATTTCAGTTTTTAGCCAGTTTTCCTTTGGTTGGAGCGCCATGAAACATTTTGTCTGGCTGCTGCAGTGTTTCATGCTTACTTCTTGCCACTCTGTCAGAAGAGGAAGATTTGTGGAGACGGATTCTCCGATCTTGGCTAATTCCATGATTAATGTCGGTTTAGGTTTTAAAGTTGAGCCACACTCTTTCCATTTTACGCTGATGGATTAAACAGTGCTCTGGAAGATGTTCAAACCTTATTTTGTAACATAACTCTGCTTTAAGTATCTCCATTACTTTATTCCTGAGCTAGGCTATGTTACTTGATCTTCACGATACTGTTTGTTCACTAATGTTCTCTAAAAACCTTTTGTGGTGTTCGCAGGACAGCTGTTATCAAAGTTAAACTGCACATAGGTGGGTTCTTATTTGGCTTCTGTTTGTACTGCTTGTCTTTCAGGTGTATGAGAGCACAGGTTTAACACATATAAAGTTAACAATTTTCAAATTTCTGCTGATAAAAAAATATTTTTCTTACAAAATGATGCATGACTTGGTGTTTCTTTACAAAATAATTACAATTTAGTGGTTGCAAAAACACGAAATGTGAAAAATTTCAGTGGGTGTGGATACTTTTCCAAGGCACTGTACATAATGGGGCTACCAAACCTCAGTTTATAAAAAAAAAGCTTGGAGAGTGAAAGCTGGCTTGACGCATTTGTTTTCAGGTGTGTGTGTGTGTGTGTGTGTAGAAGAAATAGAGAGTGTGTGTGTTCCTCTCTTCTCTATTTAATCGGTGCATTGGGGCATTGGTGGGAATCTGCACACCGTGCTAAATCAATACTCTCCCGCCTGCTTTAGTATGCTTCCGTGTGAGTATGTGTGTGTGTTTTTTTCAGAGAGCGTGTGTCTTAGTATGCAGCTCAGATAGGGAGAGGGAGAGAGAAAGAGAGAGGTTACATAAGACGAAGGAGGGACACACTTAAGTGCTTTTGACCTTGGGTACATCTTCCATCATTCCCTCTCAAGTCCGCTTCCCATCTTCTTTGGGCTAAATAAATAAACTTTATTTCAAATATGATGCACAGAAATAAAGCCCTGCAATGTGTGAACACAAGGCATTTGTTCATATAGATTAGGAGTCTGGAAGAAGAACCGCACCAAACCGAGGGGACTATGGGATTCCTCCTCTCCATCTTTTCTTCATTCTTTCCGTCTTTTCCTACATTGTCTTTTCTCTCCATCCTCATCTTCTGCCAGTATCTCCCTATCCTCTTTTGTTCTGTCTCTCCATTCTTCTGCCCTTCTAGTTTGGTCAGCTTTACTCCTTTTGAATCTACTATATCTCTCCCTCCCCCCTGCCCCTGAGTATCTTCTCATCCCTCCAAATCCGTCCTCCTCTTGCGAAGATTTTCTTTAACTATCCTTCTTCTTTTCATGTAAGATTCCCTTTTCTGCATCCTTCCCTTTCGCTTATCCTCATCCCTCATTCTGAGTGACCGCAGGTCCCTGAGGCCGTGGGCACATCAGACTGGCGAAGCTCTATCTTCCATCACCCGCCATCTCCCTCCCTCCCGTTCACAAACTCCGTCTCTTTCACTCGCTCTTTCGCTGCTGGCAGCATTGGCAGCATGACAGTGCTTTCCCAGGGCAAGGCCTTATGTAAACAGCCCCACAGCACCAAGCTCTGTGTGTGTGTGCGTGTGTTTGTGTGTGTGTGTGTCTGAGAGAAGGAGCATTACATTTCCTATGTGAGGCTGTGAAGGCAAAAACAAAGATACACACAGTGTTTTTTTTTTTTTTTAGTTTGATGGTCTTTGTGTGTGTCAAGAATGCCTGTTAATAGCAGTGGAGGTGAAAATCCCTCCAGTTGCTTATAAAGTGTACACATAAAGGTTAGGATCCCTCTGAACCCACCTTCTGAGAGAGTGCAGCGTGCACTCACTCGCATTTCCCCGCTTTTATTCCACAGGCGCGTTTTGCCGATTGAAGATGATACGGGGGGCTGCTGTTTGATTGGTTGACAAAGCTATCTTTTGATTGGCCCATCCCCACATCCTCTCTGGGGCCGTTCCAGCCACGCTCTCAGACGACCTTCAGGAAAGTTTACCAAAACTTTGCTTTGATTTACCCTTCCTTTTACCACTCCCCCTCCACCTCCTTTTTTGTCTCCTCCCTCAAAGTCTCCCATTGGATTCTGCATACAGTCGACAGCCTCTCCATGATAATGAACTCGTGGCTCAATCTGTACAGCTGACAAAGCGCAAGAAAAAAACAAAACACCCTCTATAGCAAGTTCTCTTTTATTGCAATCTAATCTCAATCAGTTGCAATCAGATTGTATTGGAATATAAGGGTCACACTGCCTCCCCTTTACTCAGGATACACCAAGTCTGAGCTGCAGTATGGGGTCAGGTTTAAACATGCAGATGACTGAAATGATTTAAAGTGCTGTTTAATAAGAAAGCAATCACGTCTTGCATATTAAAATCACAAGATAAAATTTCGTCATCAAAATATAGTCTGTCTTGCACAGCGCTATGCGGTTGCTGTCGGTATAGTGGTGGGTTTAATATTTTTTTTACCAGCTTGTATTTCAGGTGAAATGGGAGTGGCCAGGTGTCAATGCTGACTGGTAACAACGGGACCCAACAATCCTGGTAAACTTAAATACGCTGGGTCCTCACATCCCAAGTCGCTGTAGTGTTCCCACACAGCAGACATCCTAAGGGTTTGGTTTTTGAGGTGTCATTTAAGTTATCCTTTGGATTGATTGGGTTTGTTTATGTCTTACATCATTTTTGTTAAATTTGTATTAATTAAGAAAAAACAACAAAATTTGATTGGCTGTGAATCTCCTGTTATCATCATTACCTTGAGCCTGATTGTTTTAACAATTAACTTTAAGTGTAAGCTGTTATTATTAGCCCCATATAGGAAGGTGAGTATGTGAAATTCAGCATTATACCTAATCCATGGATGTTGTTATTTCTGTTAAAAGAGAGTCTTTGCAAATGGATTGTTGCCAGCATGAGGTGATAATTTTTTACATTATCAAATTTAAACATTTAAACAAAGAAGATGTTCCCCGTGGTTGAAGCTGTAGTATGCTAAGGTGTCTTCCCAAACTCTAGCTTGATTTTTTTTCTTTGACACTCTTTAAATGTTCCTCACAACCCTCAATGGCTTACTTCTGAAGTTTTTGTTTTAAAAGCAGGAAAAAGGAATAAAAAACGGCCTTGCGTTTTGTTGTCTCCAACAAAGCAAGATAGAGGGGACATATGCAAAGTTGGGCTTTATGTCATTGTTTTTGATAATCCATTGATTCAGTATCGAGTCCACACATACACACCACAAACAGTTTTTAAACTATGGATGAGAGGCTTAACTAAACAAAGAGTCTGATATGTAAAAATCTAAGTTAGAGTGGATTTATACTTGTTTTGAAATAACAAAGTAAAAAGGTCTCGAGTTGCCCTGGTGTGTTGACAGAGTTGTTTGGAAAAAATTGCTTGTAAGACTACTGGGCAGCCACCTTAATGTTAATGACTAACCATTGGCAACATTTCTGTCTGCTTTGTCTTTTCCTATTGGCACTAAGCTAAAAGGCTAATCAAGTGAAATGCTGGATGAAAATCTGCTACAGCATTTTTCTTAAGCATCCTTCTTGAATCTACAAAAATGGTTGATCCTGCTTCAAAACTGTACATGGCTGAATGCATCCTAATATTCTGGCCAATGATCTACAGAATCTCTCTCCAGGATGTTTTTTTTTTTCAAAAGAAAAAGCCAGTTAGGCACCTTGGCAAACGCTTGGGTCCAGAGAGAACTTATTAGATCTCTTTAGCACCAAGGCTTTTGTTCTCAACAGGTCTGTCAAGAGAATAACCTAGAATTTTGTGTTTTCATTTATAAATACAGCAACATGTCCACTGATAATCCACATATTTTTGTTTTATTTCCTTCCTCTGAATCAGTGTTATTCACCAAGTGATGTTGTTGTCCCTGGTTTGAGTCTCCCCCGGTGGAGCCTTGCCACATTTGTTACCTCTACAGGGGTCCCACTAAGTGAATATTTTCCATATTCGAACAGTATTCATTCAGAGTCTTTTCAACTTCTGATCGTTTCAGTTGGTAAAATGTTTACTTGTTTTAAAATATTGGCTGCGTTGATCCTTAATTCCAGTTTCCATTGCTGATTCAGCCATCTGTCCGACTCAAAAATCCAAAACCTCTTTATCTCATATCCTCTGCAGCAGGACAATTCTCTACTAATCAGAGCAGGAACTGCAGCAGGCATTTGTATTTAAAGTGCAATTGTCTGTATGTAGTTGTCTGTTCAGCTGGTTTTGGTTGAACATCAAAGTAAATGGAAAAAGACACAATTGAACAGACGATTGCCTTGTTAGGCACCAGCCCCTCCACAGGATTTAAAAATTGATGGGCAAAAATAGATTATGACCAGATTTTTTTGACCCCGTCGGTCAAAGTGATAGACATAAAACATGTCTAGTGTAACCTCTGCCTTTCTGTGTAGTGAAAAAGTTTTTGTAGCTGGCCATACTTGTAAACAGCGCCCTTAAACTGAAGCTCAAGGTTAAAACCGACTGTGTCCAGGAAATGAGGGGTCTGCTGAGATGTTAGCTGCCCTTTCCCTGAACCTACACATCTAAGTCCTGGATGGAGGGAAGGTCAGCCCTGATGATCATTTCTCCTGACCTAATTGTCCGTTGCAGTCTGAATGTATCCTCTATTGTGGATGAGCCAAACCCAGCAGTGATGGATGAACAGAAGAAGACTGAAAACTGTCAGTGGAGAAAATGTTCTGCAGCTCCTGTGGTAAGTTGCACTTCTTGAGTTGCAGAAGTACAGTCTCTGCTTGGCCTTCTAATGGCCTTAAATGTGTGAGGACCATGTCAGGTCCTGAGATGGGTCCTGAGACAGGATGGTTTCTAGCAACTGGAAGGGACCCACAGTAGACACCCGATGGTGAGGGGAGGAAGTGTCGAGGTTATTCTCTGAAAGTCCCCTGTCATCTCCACTGTCTCGAGATGTTTAAGTTCCAGGGGGTTCTGACCGCACCGGTGGAGCTGCCATTCACTTTGAATCCATAAATCATTTGAGATGCCAGCTTTTTCTAGTATTAAGTGTACATTCTCTTTAAGAATATTGTAAAACACTTTTATGCAAAGTATACTTAATTCTTTTTTGTTTTATATAGTTTGAAGGTTAAGGCTTTTTGGGACTTTTTTACAATTTTTCTGTAATCCTTCCCATTCCCACCACACCTAATGCAAATAGAAGCATGTGTCATGACATGCAACAGCAATAACCGTCCCAGAATACAACTCTATAAAATAAGCAAAACATCGAGTCAGAGACTTTGCCTTGAGTAGATTTTTTTATCAAATCATTGAAGTCCTTTATGGTATTGTTTCAACAACACTCTTATCCTTTATTCAAAACACAATACTTATTAAACTTTTATTAAACTGGTTAATGTCCGATTTCATGAAACATGTATCTTATCTTGTCAGCTGGATATATCGTTACTCCTCTGCTGTTTGATGATGACGATTTGTTTTTTTTTTTACTTGAAAAATCCAAATGCCAGGTAGGTAAATCTTTGATAAAGTCATGTGCATCATTATCCATCCTCCTGCCAGCGGCTCTGGGAAAAGCATGATGTTCAGTATATATAACAGAAAAACAACACAGTCCCACGCAAGCCTGTTTGTCTCTGCACCAATGTATTCCATCAGTTTCTGCCTGTTGCTGTTTTCTTTTTAGACATCTTAAAACGTTGACTTGGTTGCTCTTTATAATGATGGCAATTAGGCAGGTGACGTATCTTCAGATTTGACTGGAAATATCTGCAAACACGTTTCCCTCTTCCTCCTTTTCTTCTTCTCCCTCAAGAACGACTTTGAGTGTTATTGACAGGAAGGCTGAAAGACGCCTACTGGCATCCAAAGATAGCTTGAGAAAACCCTTATGCAGCTTTGAAGTGCTAATTGATGCCATCATGGCTAGAATCGGGATACAAAACAAGTTCCTCCCTTCTGCCAATTTGTTGTGGTTTATTTTCCAGGAGCAGTAATCTTGATGTAACGCTTTGATCTCTCTGAACCCATGTTACTTCGCTTTCTTGCTGTTGAATTTTAACACAACTTCATGCCCAGAGCTTATTAACCTTACTCTTATTTACCTCACCCCTTTTTACCAGGTTTTATTATAGCCTGTAAGCAATATCTCTCAGTGGTGTTCGGTGTCAAAAACATTAGTGTGCTAACCCTAAGCAAATGAGAATGATGCTTAAGGGCCTTACTATGTGTGTGTGTAAGTGTAATCCTTTCATGTGAAAAATTTCCTTTGCTCTTGCATCAATTACTCATCTGTGTGTGATTGGATTTTTGTGTGTTTTTGCAGTAGGTGGATGTCTTTGTGCACCAGCTTCGATTATCTACCTGAGCAGAATTTCTGCCTGCACTCGTCCGTGTTTATACTCGTGTGGGTGTAAGGGTGCATGCATCAGATGATGCTTGTATACTAGCGTGCATAATTAACCATGGGCAGGCATTAGCGTCTGTGTGTGGCAGCGTGGAGTTGTGAGAGGACTGGGGGGGCCGGCCCTGTCTGAGACTGGCAGGCTAAGTTATTCACGGATCACAGCAGACATATGGGCAGGCTGGGACTCACCGAAGACATGCCCTTACCGCTGGGACTGATACAATGAGATAAACAGATGCGGAGGAGGCCACGCACACAAGGAGTCATTTGACAGACGTGCCCAAAGATATTGGGAAGCCAAACAAGTGCTGAGAATTTGGAGAGAGCTGGGGGCTATGAAGCAACTCAAACATGGGCAGAAATGAGTGTAGGGAAAAAAGGTAATTATCACAGAAGACTCACAATAGTAAATTCTCATATTGCAAGCGCAAATGGAAGCGTAAGCCCACAAGTGTGCTTGCTAACAAAAAATCTCAAATAAAACTGAGTCAATTTTAACTATGTGCACGAAAACATTCAAAAAATCCACAAACAGCCCCCCTAAACCTTTATAGACTGATAAATCAACAGGGAGCTCTTCATCAGATAGTGTTCCCTTATAGGTTACTGTTCTAGCTCAATGGCTCTTACTTCACACTTTCAGACTGTAACCCTCCCTAACAGACCTTCTTCTGCCCACTGACCCTTGGCGTTCTCTGTAGGTGCAACTGAATCATTTTCTTTCTCTAAATTCTCCCCTGACCCAACCAAAACACATGTGCACGTACTCATACATGAACAGCTCCCCTATTCCCTTCATCCCATCTTTTTCTTGCGTCCTGACTCAATGCCAGGGTTTTTGAATAGCAGGGGGAGAGGGATGCAGCCAAAAGAGCAAAAGAGAGCAGGAGGTGGTTAGTGAGGGCCTGAGGGAGGCGTTGGAGTTCTGTGGAGAGGGTTTCATTCAATGTGCCAGCTGTCCTGAGAAAAATCCAAAAAGCACACAACATCTTCTCCTTGAGCAAGTGTTTTAGACATCCTCCATCTTGGTGCAACCTGTTGCCAAGATTTACAGAAGGCTGACTGGGATCAGAACTGTTCAAGATTACAGCTGGCTCTACACTGACACTATAAAGGGGATAATCATTTGCAATTTTTTAACAAGAATACCGAGTGAGGTTGTATACCCTTTAAGTGAATAAAAATTTAATTTGCTGTGCAATAATGATCCTGGGTTCCATTAACATTAGACAAAAACTACACCACAATGTTAAAGATTAGCAGAATGTAAAAGCTCTTTGTGAAGTGTTGGAGGGGTCTTATGGGGTGAACAATAAACACTGTGCATCTGTATTATACGTGATGCAGAGTGGAAGCACTCAGCTTGTTTTGAGAATACACAAAACTTCCAAAGGGTTGTTGCGGTGGATTATGATAATTGTACCAGCACAGCCGGGTTCATGGTGCAGTTTAGGGAAGTCTGATAGCAAAACTGCAAGCTCATCCATGACTTTTGGCTTGTACACACTGGAATCTAATGCCCCTTTTCCAATAGGATCGACTTACCTAGGTGGGTTTCAGATAAGCCTGGAGCAGAAAAGTTTGGTTGTGTTTCCATTACCATGTCAGGAACACAGCAGTAGGGAAGGACATAGGTGGGCTCAGTGTAACAAAAGCTCCAGTGAAAATCTTTCATTACTCACTATTTCGCGACGTTATAAATGCTGATGCTGGAGCCGGTATCTGGCCGGTATCTTTCCCGTTGCACGCCAGCCTTTCACCATAAATGCCGTCCAAATCTGTAAAACACTTACAGTCTGCCCAACTCTGGCCATTCTGGTACTTACTGGCGCAATATTCACACTTTCATTTCTTTAGTTTCCGCGAGCAACGTTTTGAATTCGCTGGAATCCATGCTTTGCCATTCTCTGTGACATCACTTCAAATTAACAAGTAAAAGTTAGAGTGATATCACTTCACCAGACCAATCTGTCCACAGGTGGGCTTGTTCGGCTCTGTTGACCCAGACAATGGTAGTGGCAATGCGCTAAATAAGGGATGACCCCACCCGTCCAGACTGTGTCGACTCCAGTGGAAAAGGGGCATAAGGTTACTACCAAATCAAACTCACACCAAGTGTAGATTATCAGACATCTAGGACATAGCAATTCTCAAAGCTTACGTAGAAGACAACTGGACTTCTCTTGTTTCTTGAAGAGGTTTCATTTCACACACAGAAAGCTTTTTCTACCCTGAACATGGGCTGGAAGTATCTTTTTAATATATTGTTGTCAGAATGATCAAAATACTAGTGCTGTTAAGGCCATTAACAGGGTTAAAGCTTCTAGCATATGTTCAGAACAGACAATCCTACTGGATGCATCCAAAATGTTTTTACCAAGCAGCTGAAATGTACAATCAATAATCTCTACCCGGATAATACAGCCTGGTGATCAGCACATTGTATCAGCATGTACCTTTCCTGTGAACAAGAACTACAAGTTAAGAGGATGTGTACACACTTCCAAATTGTGCAAATACTGGGTTGTCTCACGAGTTTTCTAAATTGCAAAACTTAATGTGATATCAGAAATAAAAGATAGCGGTTATGACCATATCAGCCCTCTTGGGTGCTCAGGTCAGCAGACCACCTCCTTTTAACAGTGCGCTCCAAATTTAGAGCTGAAAGAGCTTTCTCATTGTGTGCCCCCAAATTTTGGAATGATCTCCCTCTCCCTGTCAAACAGTTCCCCATTTATAGACATTTTTAAAACTTGTTTAAAGACAAATTTTTTTTTTAAACCTAGCTTTTTTATTTTAAGAACCTCTCTTTTTGAATTGTACATTCTGTGTTTTATGTCTTTCTTTTAATTTCTTCTCTATTTAGTTACTAATTTAATACAATGTATGTTGCTTATGGTCTTATTGTTGGCTCTTTTCTGTACAGCACCGTGGTTGACTGTTGTCATGTGTAAAGCGCTTTATAAATAAATTTGGTATGCTATGCTTGTAAAATGATTTATTTACAAGTTCAAAACAGTTGAGACAATTGCCAGGACTTCTATTAGTGGAAGTCCCACCAAATTTCCTCTAAAGATAAAAAAGGAAATTTGAAGCAAACTGTAAGTAGGCAAATCCATAACAGTACAATTAAATTTTTTTTTAAATAAACATGGTTTGTATGACAGGGGTGCCATGGAGAAGACTCCCTCTTAGAAGAATACGGCTTCAAAATTAATTTATTCAAAGTTGCATTTAAATAAACCACAAAACCTCTGAGACCAGATAAGACCAAAATGTATATATCTGGCAGTTATGCTGAACATTGTTTATCCACACAAAACCCCTCACACCAATTGTTTACCAAAGTGTCTTACAGTTACTTGTCAGGTAATGTATTTAACAGCTGAAGCTTTGCCCAAACTGGATTATGCAACAGCATAATCACCCAACCTGTCAAGCAACTTTACAATTGACTGGCTGACAAAGAAAATAATCCAGTTGTTCCAATAAAACAGTCACAAACCAGACTTCAATCTGATAAAAATGTTGTGACTTTTGAGGTTTGGGCTTGAAAGAATTTCTGCAAATCTTTTTAAATTCGAAAAAACAATTATTGGAAAAAGGAGGGAAGCAAGATTCTTTCACAAGACACTGATAAGGTCTTAGAGAAAACAACACTTTTATTGCTTGTACTTAATGTTTTTCACTATGTTTTGTACCAGGACAACTGAGAATCATGGCCAATTTGCAGCTGCATACTTTCAAACTAAGCACATCCACAAACAGCAACACTGACATTGTTTAGCTAAAAAAATATAAGAAAATTTGAATTCAGATGTAAAATACTTTCTGCAGCAGGTGCTAATTCAGATAGAGTTGCAAGCTGGAAAAATGGAAAGCATTAACACAATTGTATTTTTCTTGACATATTAACTGTCTGTCATATATGTTTGTTTTTTGGAGAAAGAAAGAATAACAATTGCTGCACACAATGGGTTTTAAAGTACATTTATACTGCGTAGGTTCCTACTCGTACCTCTACCACGTTCTACAAACTGCCGACACGCCAGCGAACAGTAATCAATTAACTGATTATAGCTCCATGTCAAAGAAACTAAACTATCCCTTTAAGGTGTCAGGATCTTTAATACCATTCTTAGTGCTCAGTTGGACCTGTACAGCACAGATTTGTATAAACTTAAAGCAAGTTACCTTGAAGAATACTTTTCAAAATACTTTTAGTCGAGTATTTGTATGTGATAGACCAGGACATGAAAGTGCAAAATTAGTAGGTGGTAGCAAAATATGGTGTTCAAACATTTTTACAATTCCATATCCAATGTTGGGAAAGTTACAAAGAAACTGTATTATATTTCACATTACTAGTTACAATGTCAAAAATGTAATATGTTTGCATTACATATTACTGTCTTAAAAATGTAACTGAGTTACACTACTTTAAGTTACTTTGGGTAAAATATCTTAAATCTATCTTTAAATTTTACACAAGTGTGACACCACAAATACTGTTTTATTAAAATTAAGTCTGTAGTTCCTTTGCATGCCTTCTATTTCATGGTAATGTTTGTTAAATTTAATCAAAAGAAGGTGCTGAAAGCGCTCATCACAAAGATGGTTGACAAAGATGAGACTCCGATGTCTAAAGTCTTAAAACAGATGGTTAGGAAAACAGTGTGAATAATGCCGCTGTTTAAATATACAGTCAATCTTTTCCTCAACCGTCATGATTCTCTGATGTTTTGGTTTTAAGCAACAGGAAGTGGATGGTGGATCTTGTTCAAACGCATCCAGCTTGATTTGGTCTGTTGCATTAGTTGGCCAGAAAAACAATTTAAAATGCTTTTGTAACTTGAGTTACTGAAATTGTAACTAGTAATATATTGCTGTATATTTTGTAAGTAATATATTCCTGTAACTTATTACTTTTGTAATGCATTACTCCCAACACTGTCCATATCTATAGTTTGCATGCTTTTCACCCTTTTTAACTGTTACATATACATAAAATTCATGGCAATCGATCGCCTACAAGGGTCACTTAATTACAAAAAATACAGTCCAGCTATATGTGATTTCAGGATAAATAGAGCTGTTCTGTTACGGGCAATTTTTTTTGCTAACATTAGTCAACAAAAAACATTATAAAGACCAAGGAACACAACAAATTGATCAGGCATAAAGTGGTGCAAAGTTTTAAAATAGGTTTAGGTTATAAAACGATTTCTCAAGTTTTGAACATCTTACTGCTAAAACTATCATCTGAAAACATGCCTTCTTCTTCTTCTTCTTCTTCTTCTTCTTCTTCTTCTTCTTCTTCTTCTTCTTCTTCTTCTTCTATCATCTTTTCCCTTTAGGGGTCGCCACAGTGAATCCCATGTCTCCATTAAGTCATATGTTCTGCCTTCACACTTACTAAAATTCATGTCCCCCTTCACCACATCGATAAATCTCATTTTTGGTCTTCCTCTATGCCTCCTGCCTGGTGGCTCCAAGCTAGGCATTCTTCTACTGATATAATTTTTGTCTCTCCTCTGAACATATCCAATCCTTCATTCAGTCCCATCTCTCATCTGCATTATCTCTCATTTTCCTAATTCATCAGCTCTTCAAACTACTCTTTCCATCTTCCCATAACACACTTGGCACCTGTTAGTACATTTCCATCCCTACCCTTAATCACCCTAAACTGTTGTACATCCGTTCCATCACTGTCTCTCTGCCATGCCAACCTATACAAATCATTCTGTCCAACCTAGCTTACAGGTAATCATACACCCTTTGTTAGGTCTTTGCCATCTCTACCTTCACCATACGCTGACACTCCCTGTCTCCTGTCTAATCTCCTCAGTCCTCTCTGTGTCCCACTTCTTCTCACTATCACTTTCATCCTACAGACCACTATCCAATGCTGTCTAACTACAATCTTGCCTATTACTACCTTGCAGTCACTAATCTCCTTCAGATCACAGTGTTTACATAAGATACAGTCCACCTGGGTGCTCCTATCTACACTCATATAAGTCACCTTATGTTCCTGTCTCTTTTGGAATAAAGTCTTTACAACAGCCATTTTCATCCATTTTTGCAAGGTTCTCCACCATCTGTCTTTCTTTGTTTCTCTTCTGGATACCAAACCTGCCCATCAATTCCTCCTCCATCCCGCCACCATCATGTCTGTTAAAGTCTACACCTGTCACCACCTCTCAAATGTGGGGACACACTGCATAGAATATTCTAGTTCACTAACTCAGAATTTCATCTGCTCTCCTAACTCACATTCTACCTTTGGGGCATAACCACTATCAATATTGATCATTATTCCTTCAATTTAAAGCTTCAGACTCATCAGCCAATCTGATACTCTTTACCCTTTTTCCAGAGGGTTGGAAAAACCCTTGTTCCTAACAAACTCCTCCTTTAAGATAACTCCTACTCCATTTCTCTTTCAACTTGAACACTTCCCCTAAGCTTCAAGCCATGCGACTTTTCCACTTGATCTCCTGAATACTAGATCTCTAGCTTTACCTGTCATAGTCCCAGCATTCAAAATCCCTACTCCAAGTTTCACACTCTTGAATTTCCTCTTCTCTCTCTGCCTTCCAACATGCCTTCCTAATATCCTTTGTCAACCAACAATAGTCTAATTTCCACCTGTGGTGGTCACTGTTATTCAGGGCCTCGACCGATCCAGTATGGAGTTCATGTTTGATATTTGATTTGTCTTGGCTTTTACGTTGGATGCCCTTCCTGACACAATCCCCTGCATTTTCCGGACTTGGGACCAGCACGTTAAAAATAACTGGCTTGTGAATCCTCATGTTTTCATTCACCTGGAAATGCACCACTCTGGCAAAAAGGGCATTAGTCAGAGAAGCATCCAGGAAGCCCATGGCAACACTGGAGGCGCAAGAATCCACAATTAAGGTGAGGGAATCTGTTGACTGGACAACTATTATGAACTCTACATGAAAAAATGGCAAGAAGCAAGGAAATGTTGAAAGCAAGTCAGAAGGAGTACCATTTACAGACAGAGCTAACATATGGTAGAGGGTGCTATGTTAAAATGAAATTCAATGGCCCACATGCCAAAAATTTATTTTGGTAAAAAAAAAAAAAAATATGACAGGGAAGCTGGTCAGAGTTGATTGGAAGATCGATAAAGCGATATTCATCTAAAAAAACAGGAAGAAAATCTGTAAAATGCTGAAAGAGACTTGAGTCTGGTGCAAAATTTCACAAGAACAAAAAAAAAAAAAACACTGATCCAAGGCTACAACAGATTTAGATCAAATTATATTTTTTAATTGTAATGAAATTAATCAGTTAAAATAGAATAGATTGGATGAAAAGATGTTCAAAATATGGAAAGGAAAGTCCAAATCAAGTCTCTTGGTGAGTCGTTGGTCCTTTTACGTGTTTAGAGTGTTTGATGATTATGGGATAAAGCCTAAAAAATAAAATAAAATACGATACGAAATAAAACAAACAAACAAAAAGTCTGATACCGCGCGCTGAATATGTGTCTGGGGACGCTCTTAGGAAACCAAGTTTGGAAACCTGTTTCAGTATGAGAAAAACCCTGAGATAACAAAAAAAGAAAAGGGGGGGGGAATCATTGTACTATTTGTGTAAGAGAGAGGGAGTACAGTATGTATGTAGGTTCCACACATGATTGTGTATCTTGTGGAGTTGTGGAGTGTGCAAATGTTTCTATTTTGTTTTTTTTATTCTCTGAGTGTGAAACGGTAGAGATAAAGTTTGTGTGGAAGAATGAGAAAGAGAAACAAAAAGAGTGAAAATGGGTGGAGATTGACAGATAGAGAGAGAAGGGCAGGGAGTCAGAGAGATAAAGTAATGGAAACAGATTGCTTTAAGAAGCTGAAAGAGATGGAGTAAGTGATAGACCAGGGGCACAAAGAGAAAAATAGGGACCTCTGGGAGCCACTAATTCAAGGACCAGCTAATGTGTGCATCCATGAAGACCTGGAGCTTCCTCTGACACTACAAAGGAGTCTGCTCTGTTTTCCTCTGAGGATGCCCGACAGCATTCCTAACACTGTGAGGTCTTTGTTTCTCTTACTCCCCCTCTTCTTCATCTCTCTTTCTCTCCCACTCTTTTTTGTGCATCTGTACACCTCCTAATCCTTATGCTTTTCTTCCGGTGAATTGGCGAGCGTGTCTTTTATTTATTCATTTGTTTCTCACCTCCTTTTTCCGTTATCCGCTCTTCTTTGTTCCACCCTCACCTTTTAGATTCTTTACCCTCTCGTCCTTCTCCCACTCTCTTCATCAGTACATGAGTGTCTTGCATTAGTGTTCTATTTTGATTAGGGCTGTTTCAGAGTAAAACCTTGAGTTGCTTATGCAGTCTTTAAGTTTAGTGACTGTTAAGTTAGTTCCAGTGATTTATGTGCATTAGCTGTGTGACAATGTAATCAAAATTCTAATTGTTTACCCCCACTATGACTCTGGGTTAATAAGCAAATTCACAAATTTCCTCCTCAATTTCATCCCTTCCTTCCTCCAGTCCATAACAAGTTGGTATGTTAATTTCCCTAAACAATCGTCATAACAGTTTGTTTTTCTTTTCATTCCATGTTTTTATTATAAAGCTAAATAGTCATAAAAATGTGAACTGATACATTTGATCGAGATGACCTTTCTGAGTTATCAGAAATATTAGCTTAATCTTAGCCTTCAGCTTGTTTTACTGTATAGACCAAATCCCAACCAAATAATTTAAGGAAGTATTTAGCTTGATTACAAGTTCTCATTTTGGATATACAGTAATAATCTATATTAAGTAAACATATAAGTACTACAAGGTTTTAAAGTAGCTTTACTTAAGAATCCTTCTCTTGATAAAGATGACTTAATTAAATAAAAATCAGTAATCTTAATTTCTGATCTAAAATACATGAAGGACAGCTGCTAATGAGCAACAAATGAGGAGGATTAGCATTGCTAGTTAACAGCTGATGGTGGCATTCAGAAGACATTACTTATAAAAAAATTTCTCTGCTTTCTTTTAGCCGTGATACCTTCCTGAGCTATTGCATGCTATAACTGCATGCTTTTCTTGTACTGTATAGAAGAGTGCTTGGCCTTGTCTGTCGCCTAGACAAAGCTAATGGTAACGGGCTAATGGCTAATATAATGTCCTCTCTTTCATCCTTTAAACATGAAAACTGGCTCATAGCTTATCTGCTTAGCTCTTTTTGTCTCCTAGATAAAGCGACTAAATGAACTTATTCCGTCATTGTTTTTGGCAAGAAAAGTGTGTGGTTCAATGCTTGTGTCTTCTCAATTGGTAGATGGCATATTGCAGATTGTCTTTCACACTGCGCCAGGAGGTTTCTTCCTGTTAAGCTTTCTGCAGTCAGAGTTGGTATAAAAAAATCCAACTTTCAAGTAACTGTCAAACCAGTAGGTACAAATAAACCACTGATTGGTACGAAGTATTGCATGGCAGACAGATCAAAATCATAAAAGTACAACGTGGCAGAAAGCCAAATGAACAGAAGGACAGCTTTTTAGGTAGAGCATTAAAGAGCTTTTAGACAGCTTGTTGGGCGTGAAAGACACTCCATATACAAAGACAAGTCTTTATGGATTTGGCTTGAATCATTGAAAGCATTTCAGGTCCAAGGAATATCTTTAGAAAATTCCCCCCTCAAAAAAACAAAGCAGGATTTCTCTACAACTTTGCTCAACCTCAAAGCTCTTCTGACTGAATGAGAGCAAATCCCTATTGTCAGGTTAAGTCTCGTGAAAAGCCACTGAAGAGGAGAAAATACTGTTGTAGCAGCCCAACAACGGAAAAGATTATTGGATAAGCTGTTAGATAATGTGGTAGAAGCATTGACGTATGTGCTCTGTGGAAATGAAGTCAGTCAACTGGTTTGATACATTCTAAAAATAATGATAATTTTCATCCCCAGGTTATTGAATAGTAGAATAATTTATTTTATGCTAGGCACCTTAAAGAAAAATAAATGAATAATAATGAGCTTGCACAGTGGGCAGTACTGTTGCCTTGCAGCAAAAGATCCTGAGTTCCAATCCTGGCCTGGGGTCATTCTGAAGTCTTCTTTGTGAAGACTTCATATAAGTCTTTCATAGCACATAGTTTGCATGTTCTCCCTGTGCATGCGTAGCTTCCCTCCAGGCACTCCGGTTTCCACCCAAAGTTCAAAAACATGACTGTTACGTTAATTGGTCTTTATAAATATGAGTTTGTGTGTGCATTGTTGGATATCCTGTGCATCTCTGTGTTGCTCTTTGATGGACTGGCCACCTTTCCACGGTGCAAACCAACTGTAACTTCATTATTGCTAGAGCAGACAGGCAAATCGGATACTAAAATAGAGTGTGACAGTGTGGCGGTCCTGTCACTGTGGCTCTGTTTGATCATGTGCCCTGGCTGCTTGGCCACAGGGATATCCCTTTGGCTGACTGTTTAGCACGCATGACTCTCACCCGGGAGTCGTGGGATCGAACACTGCCCGGGCCCTTATTCTGTACCTTGCCACAGGAGGTTGGCCAATCAGATCAAGTCTAGACAGCCCAAAATCCTAGGTGTGAATGCAATGAAGAGGTTTAAAGGACAGTTTCTCTGAAATAATCTTCGGTGGTCGTCTGGAACACTTATCTGGATTAATTAGTATTCTAACCACACTCTAAAGGATCACTAATCTCAACTTGATGTGACTCCCCTTGTTTACCACTGTTCTTACCTAGGTGTCTCTTGGATTCAGAATGATTACCTATCTGTCTCAGATACTCAGTACTCAACACGGACCAAATCAGAACACCAAGCAATAACAATTAAAGAGTTTTCTTGTTAATTGAATTAAAATCTGTAGGTACAGACCCCACTTGTCTCTCCACTCCTCAACCAGACTCTGACAATGTGAGAAAGTTCAGCAGCTTATCTTCAGAATGGTTCTTAGTGCAGTTATTTACCCCAGGAATTCCTGACTCTTTTAGAAGGCCACTTCAGCCTGCAGTGCCTATGGTGAACAGAAAGGGCGCTCCCCAAGAATAAAATCAACTTGGAAACGTGAGGTTTGGCAGGGAGGATAGACAGCACAAGCAGTGGTTCAGGCCAGGGTCAGAATCGAAACTATAACATTACGATCGACGTGAGTTAGGCTGGAATTCATAATTAATATCAAGATGCTTTGTAATACACTTAAAACTTAATGTGGTTTATCTAGTGTTAGATTCTTAACTAACACTAGACGCAGGCAACATATCACTGCAGTACTGGCTACTCTGCACTGGCTACCCATTCGCTTTAGAGTCCAATTTAAGATTTTAATGTTTGCTTACTGTATAAAGCCCTTCATAGTTTAGCACCTTTCTGATTTACTCTCTCGTTACATTCCCGCCTGGTCCCTTAGGTCAGCAGACTAGCATCTTCCCCAAATTACCAATGCTAGATATAAGGGCCATGGTAGCCATGCTTTTTCGACCTATGGCCCTTCACTTTGGAATCATATTCCGTTCCCATTAAGACTGTCCCCAACCCTTATAGACTTTAACTTTAACTAGACTCAAAACGTGTTTTTATTCCTTTATCTTTCCTCCAACTTAATTTCAATTTATACTGGGTTTGTTTTTAAAATGCTATTATTATTCTCTATTCTGTATATTGATTATCTTCTATACGTATGTTTTCTCCTGGGATGTACGGTAGAGCGCCTTGGTCGGCTCTCAAGCTGTCATGAAGTACGCTCTGTAAATAAACTTGGTATGGTACGACATTGGAATAACTGCTGGAACGCTGTGACGAGGCAAACAGATGATCTGGTAATGGAAACGTTTACAATCTCTACTCAGTTTTACACTAATCAGAGGGATTACAAGGAGGTGATATGGGTGAGCTACTGTACTTTGTTAGTTTGGCGTGTTTTTGGGAGCGGATTGTGCAATCTTTAGGCACCATATTATAAAATGTTCCATATTGAACAAACAGCATTATCTTATCAATGGTCCGTCGCATGTTTACTTGTTTTCATGCAGCTTTGTATGGCTCATCATAAGGATGAGCTGCCACAGAGACTTTAGAGAAGATTTCTTTATCCATTAAACTTATAAAAGGGTGGTAGTATATGTCTTTAAGCTGAAACTGACCTCTGTAGAGTCACATTTGTTCTCCTTTACCTCTCTCATCATGTACCATCATGGAAAGGCTTGTCATGTTGCATCTAAATCAGCCTCAATGCATAGTATTACTTGGTCTAAGCAGGGCTTCAAAGATGCTACTTTCAGATACTGTTCAACTGGACAGAAAATAAAGAAAATGAGCGGAAAAATACATGAAAATTCATGAAAATACATGAAAAAAAATCTTTGAAACTCAGAGATCCAGAGAGGAAAAAAACATAATTTTTATATAAAAATAGAAATTTGACAAAAAAACAAAACTCATCCTATGTGGTGCAAGAAAGGAAAACCCCTAAAAAAGATGGATTTGTTTTGTTTTTTTAAAAACAATTTCCATTTTCAACCAGAAATAATCTTGTCCACTTATTTATTTTTTATGTTGCAATATATTGATTTTATTTATATGCATGCCCCTGACCTTTTGTAAGAAATGCAGGATCTCCAAGCCAGCAATGCAACTTGTATAAATCTTTAGGAAAGATACTACTTACTGTATATGTACATGTTTTCATAAAAGGTTTTGCTACGTAATCTACGGACTTATTTTTCTAAACCTTTTAACCAGTTTCTATGATACCAAAGCAACTTCACAAGGGCTTTTACAAGGTGAATTAGGTTTTTCTCTTTTGATCCTTTCATTCGAATAGCTCCTAAAGCATTAGTAATCAACTGAACGTTACATCTCCAGGTTTCTCCAAGTTAATTCTTTAACCTGTACTGAAGGAAACATGCATCTATTTTTCTAATTCTTTTTAACATTTTCCACATTTTATTGACTACTCATTGGTGTTTTCTCACAATGCCTTTCACTTGTTTTTACTTCATGTTTATGCCTCCATTTTAACTATGACTCAATGAAAGTTGCGAAGCTACATCTCAGTGGAACCTTCCTGGTTAAATAAAGGCTTTCTCATAACTATACAAACTTTGGAGAGTTAATTTTTAATTATTTTTTTTTAAAGAAAGTTGGATTGCAAGCAAAGAAGAGATCTCAGGAGAAGTTTGAAACTTTTCGACAGTACTATGTGTGTATAGATGGCCCAAGTGTAATTGAACTAAACCTTTTTTTAAATTTTTGTCTAGTCAAGTATTGCAAATGTTCCTGCTGATTTATCTGATTTAGATTCCTAAAACCCCTCCACCCCCTCTCCGAATCTCGTTTCCCCCTACATCTCTAATTCTGTGTTTCACTCTCTCGCTCTGTTATTCTCTTCTTCCCTTTTTTCCAGCTGCCCCCCCGCTTTTTTTGATAATCCTAAATCGGGTGAATGGAAATAGTTCGCGCATCCTTCGCCCTTCAGTTTGATACGATGCAAAGCTGAACATGCTCACAGAAACAAATATGACACACCTGCAGGAGGATGCTTGAAACATTCACCTTGTTCAGATATACAGACCCACAGATGACCAACAGGGTTTTATAGTGGCAAACCTTCCCAAAGCTCTGCTTTATCCAAAATATTCCACGCCAAGTCCAGCCCATCTCCTGTGCTCCTTTCACCACCAGAGCATCACAAGAGCCAATCAGATTAGTTGTGGTGAGGAAATCGGAGAAGTTCTGGCAAAGAGTCATCGAGCCTACTTTTCCCTTTCATGTTCCCCTTTCTCTTGTGCTTTTCGCCGCATATATGCATACACAAACACCCCCCCCCCAACACATTCAGAGATATACACACATACAGAGGACAAGAAAGAGAGTTGCCCTGGGAGACAGAGGCCTGGGTGAAAGAAGGATGCTGGCAGTGAAAGGGCCTGACCCATCTTTTGGCAAGCAAGAGCCTCTCACCCCCCTCTAATGCACTGAAAAGAACAGTTCAACAATGCAGGGCAAAGCATTCAGGGTGATCCCTGGACCCCTGCACGTGCCTTCTTTTGGGGAAAAGGAGATAGGCTGCGCATTTTGTGCTTGTGCTTATGCCAGTGTGGGTCTGTGCAAAAGCCGCAGGAAACTTAAGCCGTGGGATCCGCTTCTCCTTCTTACTTAAGACAAAGATGGGGGGGGGAGAGAGAAAACGCTCTGCCCTTAAAATCTCCTTCGTCCAAAGTGGGGCTTCAATCATTGTGAATTTGTATGCAAACAGGGTCATAATCACCATAAATTAAGAACTTCTCTCAGAGATGTCTTGTTGGACATGATGTATGGCATCACGTTGTGGGAGTTGGAAGAAATTATTTTGAACTTTTACTGAATGCCGACAGCTCTATGCCCTGAAAGTTTCTCTGGGAGCTAGACTTCACCGTGCCGCTGACACCTGTCCGGTCCGCTTAGCTCGCCACATGTGCAGGGCTGGTTTGGGAGCGGCGGCATCTGTCTTCTGTGCTCTCTTCTCCTGTCATTAAGGAGTAAATAAATCTCCTTGTCCTTTTTTTCGCTCCTAATCTTATCTCTTTTCCAAACTTACTAGGCCAGACAGGCCCAATCTTTCAAAGTCTTGGAAACACTCAGAGCTCTGCCACTAAATCCATACAGGGGGACGGGGCCATATGTAAATCTGTATCACAGAGAGTGTATCCACCACAGCTAAACTCAGCCTGTGTCATGGATCGATACGCCGTCTGTGTTATATTAATAACTCTAAACGGCCTTTTGCTCAGTCAGCCCTTCATCAAACACCTCTTTGTGGAATCCAATCTCCACAATATAGTTTCTCCTCCTCTTTCTCTATTATAATCAGTCTGTGCAGTTATATGCAGCAAAATAAAGCTGACTAAATGCCTTAGTCCGACTGAAATCGGACTTTTCAAATGCATGTATACACCTTAGTACAAATTAAGAAAATAATTTGAGTAATAGGGCACCCAGGTAATGGGATTAGAAAATCAAATTGCTTTGCATGTAACTCCAACCCCGCCTCAGAGGAGCTTTTCACTGGAAGTGATGGGAGAGCAGTACGCAACAACACTGCAGCAACAAGTGTAACACACACAGTACAGTATTTACAATATATACTGTGCTGCAGAAATGTTGTCGTATACTTCTTCGCTCATTGTGCATATCCTACTTTTACTCCATCTGCTTCACTGCTGCCCGCATCTGTTTACTATCTGTTTGGCGATGTAGGTCAACCGGAAAAAAACAACGTGAAAGGGCACATATCAGCACCTAGCGTTGCCAGCTAACCCTCTTGATTCAATAACTTGGTTTTTAGACTGTCTGGGATAAAGGCTCCTCTTCTGGTTTTGCTATTAGTCCGATTATTGTCAAAAGCTCAATTTAAATGTGCATGTAAACGTACTGAGTGTCTTAATAACCTACAGTATCTAAGGGTTTTTGGAGGGTGAGGCTGCCCATTTGAATATGTTTCCCTAAAATTTGGATTCCAAAGTGCTTCAGAATAGGGGTTCTTATTTTTCTGGAGCCAGGGACCCCTTACAGGCAGGTAAAATCTTTCCAAGGACCCCTTTATAATCCTCATCTTTTCTAAACTGCCTTTGATATTTGTAGATACTGTGGGAATTATTTATATTGTATATAACATTTTCAACCTAAATGTTCACAATATGTTAGACTGCAGTTTGTGACCGCAACATGACAAAATGTGAAAAAATTAAACTGGTATGAATTCTTTTATGAAGGCACTCTGTATCCCATGTTTGTGTTTGAATACACATAAAAAAAGAAACTCAGGCTAGTCGATCAAAAATGAAACTATGCTCACCAACTTTTCCATCAATTTAGTAATAGGCTATGAAAGTGCAGATATTGAGAGAATATCGTTTATTTCACGATATTAATCCAGTTTGATAGAAAAGTTTACAAATAGCCTGATAGCAGCTTCAGAATTTCTGATCTTGGAAAAGCCATCAGTCTTTCAAGGTCATTGAGACAAAATACTTACATACAGAAGTAAAACCTTGTTCCACCTAAAAAAAACAATGTTCAGGATATTCTTTCGCTTTAACATATGCAGCAGGATTATAAAGCCTTACATATTACAAAATAAAACGTCACAATATTTCTTGTCCATGTGAAACATGTCTTACAAAGCAACACTTTGATGTCAGCATGTGACTTTGTCTGGCATAGTTTAAGCTTTATCACAGATATGAAGGTGAGTGCTTTAACCATAACCATCTGTAATGAAGTTTGAGAAACTTATTCTGAAGTAAAACATGTAGTAATTCTTTTGTTGTCCTTTTGTGTTTTGGATTTCAATTATTAACAGGTTCTTTTTTTGGCTTTTTGATAAACTGACAAAATAACAACGTAGCTATGAAAGCATGTAAGGTGAGGCTAGGTCCGATGAGCTCCCCCCATGGATTCCCTCAGCCGGTTATAAGGATTTTCCATAAATTATTAATCTTATTAATTGCTATAAGCAATCATCGAACAGCCAATTAATAGCCAAACAGCTGCATATCCTTCAAATATATATATTTTAATATTACTGCATACGGTTTCAATATTATTGAGTCAAGTTCAAATGCCAAATATTCTAAAAAAACCATATATGGTGTTTTTTATTCATCATTGTGTTATAAAATATTTGAAGTTCTAGACATTTAAGAACGTAATTGTGTAACAGAACATATGATTAATATCGCAGTTACTTTGCTGAGTAACTAATTACTTTTACAGTGTAGTAACTGAGTTACTGACTCAGTTACTTTTTGGTAATTTGTAACTATAACCAATGACTTTTTTAATTTAAGATGCACAACATTGTAACACACCTAGCTGTTAGATTTAGGGGGGAATTATTTTTTTCATATTAGACCAGATTGGCTTGGATAATCCTTCTCACTTTCAAATGAAAATGTAATAAAAAAACAAAAAACTGCAATTTGTATGCAATTTTGTAGATTATTTTTTGTATCAAAATGTGTTTGTTGATCTAAAACATTTAAGTCTGCCAAAAAAGAAAAAAAAAGAAAGGAGTATGCAAGGGGCAAATACTTCTTAAGAGGACTGTATTTTCTGAATTGCAGCTTTCATTTTGTAGCATTATTTTGGACAATAGCATTTCCCTAGCACTTTTTGTAAAGTGCCTGGAGATGGCATCTGTTATGAATCAGCACTATATAAATAAACTGAATTGAATAGTTGTATAGTTTCATATCAGCTGAAAGATTTCTGAAAAATTGATAAAAAATTATAAGATTGCCTGATGTCCACTGGGTTGTGATGTATACAAACTTTTTCTACAGATATGAATGAAATTAAAAGTTGCATAACAGTTTAGATACATAAAAAAAATCTGAGAATAAACAGCGACCCACTGCAGTTTTGTCTTTTGGGTAATGAGGACTGTGATTTCCTTAACCCTGATGTCAGCTTTGTGGATCTTTAAAGGCAGAGCATGAGATGTCTCCTCATGGAACACAAAAAGTGCTTTCAGGGAGTTTTTAATTTGTTAGAGCAGAGGAGTGTGGAGATGATGGCGCAGTGCACTGCCACCTGACACTTCTAAGAAAGGGAGGGGAGGAAGATGATGGAGTGAAAGCAACATCCTGATGCGGGCAACAAATAGGAGGAGGAGTAAGTACAAAGAAACACACTGAGAGACAGAGATGGTGGGACAGGAACAAGAGGAGGAGGGAAGAGGAGGTAAAAAGGTGGGAAAGGAGGAGGGAAAGACAAATTCAAAGAACAGAGTGAGAGTTTTTCTATTCCTCCTCTCAATGCTCTAAGACTCTCATTAGCGGTATTGATTCATGGCTTTTCAGGTCTTTAACAGTCAAATGCTCATCTCAGACACACATAAACACACACTCTACTCCTGTTATCTCTTCCTACCCACACACACTCACGTCGGAGGATGGCTTTTGAAGTTCTATGCGGTCAGTGCTCACATAACACTGAAATTTCAGCTCCGGAAAAAGCAGAGTATGCATTTTTAATTGGTCTCTGCACTAATGTCCCAGAAAAGACTACCTGACAATCTCTGGAAAGCGTTCTGGGTTATCTTACAAAAACTAAACATCACTTATCAGAGTTTACAAAAGTGTACATAGAAGCCTAAGTAAACATATTTTGCTCTAAAGTACTGATGTGTTCTAAGCTTATATGGATCTTTTATCCCATACTTATAAGTTATGCACACTGCTTAAGCTTACATTTTTAGAGAGTTTACTTTTTTCCCACACCCCTTTGAAATATTGTTGTAACATAATAGAACATAACAGAACGTTCCTCTTTTTTGCCCCTTCCATGGTTGGTGCAAAAAACTGCAACGGCTTTATACTTGCCATATATCTATACAACCGTATTCCTGATTAGTCTTGACAGTTCTGTTTGTTCACTGATGTTCTCTAACAAAGAGCAACTCTATGTATACTAAGGGAAATTTACATAAAAGTAGGCTACACTTTATGTGTAAAATATTCAACCTCTCCATTTGTTGCACTGGGTTTTATTTTGGAGCGTATGATTAAAGGGAGCCAAGTTCAAACAGACTTGTCTTGAATCATTTATGCTAAAATATCACTGATGTATTTTTTTATTTTATTTTCAAATGCGAATTAGCAAATTACTAACACCACTACGGGAAAAATACAACCAAATCCCTATTTAATTTATGTGGATGCTTTAATTATGCATTTATTTACACTACAAAATGAGCTAAAAGTGTGCCTACCTGCATAACAGTCATGGGTAAAACAAAGTACATTCTCCGCACATCAATGTCAATCAATCAACTCTAAAAATATCTTAATGGTGAGAACTGATCAAATTGTTCCACAACACAGGTGCATGGTCACATTGTCTTCATTAAACTTGCTTAGCAAACAACAGAGCTTGGGGACAATTAAGATAGTGGAGTCGATCAAGGGGTCCCTTGCTATGACGCGGTTCACCTTTCACAGATTTTGTTATTGCACAATTTTACATGCTTTCTTTAAAAGGTACTAACGAGCATTGTGTTCTGTGTCTTGTTAGATTGGGGGCAATTGTCGGGGTTCTCTTTGTCGTGTCTCCTTATTATGTCTGATTATGCCAGAAGAAAAAAGCAGCACAAACTACGACACATAACTATGTTCCTCACTCAGAAAAAGACACATTTTCCGAGACCTTCCATGGAAAAAGCCGCAACCGAGCGGTGCAGAGACGAAGAAACCGTGTCATGTTAATGCTTGCATGTTTCAAAATCTACAAAGATTTGAACGATGAGAGTATATAAACCAGTGAGAACTGAATAAATGTTAATGTATGTCTGAGAAAGTGTATAAGGTGTGTGACGCGGAGTTTTACAGCCTTAAAACAAATATAATACTTTGAAAAGAAATAAAGATGACTAGATTGTGGATTTCACCTGTGACAGGCAATTTTTGGAATGTAACCCCCGCATTAAACCAGTGACTACTGTACATTCAAAAGCTACATGGATATGGTTCTCTAAGGTTCAATGGCAGTACAGTTCTATATGACAACTTTTTAGTTGATGGTTTGTCGACTGATCACTATAGTCCGACTGACTCCTACGCAGACTGACCTTGGGGGTGTGAGGTGTTGAGAAAATTGGCACATTAATTCAGTTTTTTACTTGCACATAATCTTACTGTAGAGTGGTGGTCTAATCAGCTTAGTCATCTAGTAATCAGCTTGTTACAAAGCTGCCTTTGCCGGTAGAAAATGACTTAAGTAACTGCTAATGTTTTTCCACCTTAGTATTTTGCTAACCTCTGCACACCGGGCAAGCTCACTGTCAGAACTCCAGGTTTTATAGATATGTTCACACTTCCTGAAGATCATTTATTTCAGTGCTTTATTTTCCACTATATGGCTGTTACTTTCACTCCTATATTTATAGAAGCATATGGGACTTATTTAGTTCTTCAAATACAGTTCTTCATTTACGGTTTATTTTTATTTAACAACAACAACACAGTGTAGAGATTAAGTGTAAACAGTTCAACATCATGGTCAAGGCATGTTTATTTTTATTCTCCCTCTGGTACATAAAACAGTTGAATTAAAGGATAGAGTATTTACTTTTTCCAAGGACTGCCAATGTATTATCTTAAATTGATATGTAATGTAATGCACAAGGAAATGCATGCAAATGTTACATACACCTGTAAACACTTTTTATTCATACCCACATGGATATAAACTGTGTGCTCACGTTGGCATTTAAGGATCTCATTACTGATGATTTAGCAGTATGTGATTTCCAACAGCACCAGTCGCTACCAGAAGCTGCACCCCTCTAAACCCCTTTTTCTTCTCCTGCAGAGCAACACACAAATCTCCTCAATAGGCCTTGATTGGACGCTGTCGCTGACTGGATAATTTTTTCTCCCAGCCTCAAATTGTGTGTTTGTTGGTAATGGCTATTGCATATTGAGTTGGTTTAGAGGAGGTATAGCAGCCCCCCGTTAAGACTTACAGTGACAGAAAGTGCAGTAAGACCACTAATGCTCTGCTAACCAGCCGCCTTCCGATTATAATGCGTTTATAGGCCAACACACATTTGTTGAGCACACATACACACTTGCTCACTTTGCACTGGAAAGCCTTGTTTATGCTCTGCTTCATGCACATATACTGATTTACATCTATTTAACTCAGAGAGAAACTCATTCTGTTTGGACCATTTTTCATCTAAACTGATTTTTTTTTTTTTCATGCTGCAGAACGTTTATATATATTTTCAGTTTTATGCATCCAAAGGTTGGTCAATGTCGTTTCTTGAAATTGAGATTCCCTTCCGACAGGCAAAGCCATGGAAATACGTCTTCTATAAGACGTTAAAAAGAAAAGTAAGCGGAAACACAAATGAGCTGCTGATTATGCACTGGAGAAAGCAATTGTGGAGTGAATGAAAACTTTGTGTTTACGTTGCAGAAAGTATTTTTAAAATCCAAATCTGTCCCAGATTTTGTTTTTCATTGCCTCTTAAATTCCATCCCAGCGTGTTAATAATTTCCAAAATAAACAATGAATATTTTGGTATTTTAAATAAATAGAAGAAATAATGAGTCCTTCATCATTTAAACTTTATGCGACCACAAAACAACCTAGCAGCTCATGAATGCTAAAGCTTGCATAGATAAACCCAGTGCAGAGATATAAAATGAAGGAACAGCACATACACACACATGTTTCCTCTAGAGGGGTCCAGCGGTAGCTGGCAGCAATTCTTTGTGTTCAGAGGCAGAGGAGGGCAGCAGTGTCGGAGATTGTGTGTTTGTTTGGCGTGTGTTTTCTCTAAGGCGGTAGACAACTAATGGTTAGAGGTATGGCGGATGGCCGTGGTTATGGCTCCCAGTGGACCCAAGCATGCAGTGGTGGTTCTACCATTAACACCGCTCCTTTAGTGAAAAATCAAAAAACTCCCAGATATTAAAAGATTCAAACTGGGTTTTCAGAATCTCTAATCAGTGTAAAAATTCTTTAATCCAGGTTTGACAACCATATTGATGGTTGTTTCATGTTTGTCTGCAGGTTAACACGTCCCAAAGGTCTTGGAATTAATAGAATTATTCAGTGCATTTGGTTCAGTCAAGGTAATTTAGATTTCAACTATAGCCCGCCCAGATTTGTTGAAAAAAAGAATTAGCTAAATAATCCTTTCTTAATAGAGCCTAAACTATGCATAACATAGAGGAAACCCTATTTTTATTAACTAGGAATTACAAAAGCAGCAGAAAACCTGTTCAGGTTAGAAATGGGAGATGACTTTCCTTTTCAAGTGCTAATGCTGCTCCCTGATATAATGCTGCCCTCTGCGGTGAGCCATTCTACCCATATAAAACCTGCATGGGCTCTTCGTCTTGTCTTGCAAGTTTTCATTTCCTTTTATTTCTCACCTCTTCCTCTAATTTCAAACACCTCTTTCATATTAAATATTGCACCTCACTAGTAACAGTCTGGCTTAGTTATTTAATTTGTTTAGCTTTCTTTTTTCTATATATTGATTATTTAACCAGGAAGGATTAGATTAAGATTTAAAATCTCACAAGATCATCCTGGTTAAAAAATCCAGCTGGTGAAAAAAGTGTCAAAGTACCTTACATGCATAAAAATACACATTACAAAACATTAAAGATGACTGCAAAAGGGAAAGAAAATGAGTCTGACAATATGTGTCTGGTTTAACATTAACAAATTGACTAATTAAAACAATTTTCATTCATTAATAATATTTAAGGAGTATAAACTCCCTTCATAGTTTTTACTTTTAAATCAGTATTTCACAATCCCTTTGCACATTTAATAAAAAACAAAAGTACTTTCATTTTGATTTAAATTTTTTGAGAATGTAGGATCTTAGATATAGAGAAAGACAAATTAAGAGTAGCTTTGCAAATAAAGTTTGGATTTTCATACGGAAAAACACTGACCATCCAAGGCTAGAATCTTACAGATGATAATGAGTCAGATTTGGAAAATTTGTGTTTATTCTCCAATGTTTAAGGTAGAAAGCAGAAAGAGCATGTATAAGCACTGGAAAGATGTATTCAAATAAATTACATCTTCAAAATCAAGCTTTCACGTTTGGTAGTTTAAAGGGGACCCAAATGCAGAAATCCATGAATTTGAGATGAATCTTTAATGGAGCAAAAAAAAAATACAGGAGGAACCGAGGCAAAAACACATGAAGCCCAGAGCAGAATCATGGAAGGAACCAGTAAAGAACTATGCAGGTCAGAGGGCTTAAATGATCTGAGGAGGAGTGAAAGTGGCAGAGAGAGACTGGAACTAATTAGTGGAAAGTGGTTGCAGGTGTGAGGGAGAGAAAAGGTGGAGACAATGAGCAACAGGACCAGAGGAGCAGTATGACAGGGAGACAGAAGAAAACAAGGAATGATAGCAAGGAAGACTAGCCTGACCCCGTATCGCGAGCGTAACTAAAAACGTCCGTAGTAAGCGGCATTAACGCTTTTGTTTTTATCAAATCAAATCAAATTTTATTCATAAAGCGCTTTTCAAACTACAAAGCTTCTCAAAGTGCTTTACAGATTAAAAGGGCCCCACAACCCCACTTTCCCGAAACACAAAATAAAAACATCACTACAACTATACCCCCCCCATCCCATGCATGCACTTAAACAAAAAGCATGGGGGCCATCCGCATCGGCAGGAGCAGATCAGCAGCAGCAGCCAAGGCACTGACCCAGGGCGCCGGACGGAGGGAAGGCTAAGACCCCCGCCTCCACCCAAGCACTATCCGGAGAGCACACAGGCAGCCACAGCCGACCACCGCCCCCGAGGCAGAGGGCTCCAACAGAGCAAACACTACAAGAAAGATTCAAATAAATAGTTAAAATGTTAAAATAGACAGTAGATAATGATATTAAATAGTAAAAAAATGATAAAAATGTTAAGAATCATAGTGTTTAAATTATAAAATGTAAAACAATGATAAGATATGATCAAATAAAAGTGCAAAGCAGATAAACAATAATTAATAGATAACAGTCAGGTAAAAGGTAAACAAAAATTAAATCAAATAAAACATGCAGGGCAATTAAATAGAAATGATTAAATAATCAGTTAACAGCTATGTTAAAAAGGTGAGTCTTGAGCCTGCTCTTAAAAACATGTGTTCTGTCTAAGAGTGCCTCCAAGTTGTCAAATATCTCTTGGCTGCATTAATCAGAAACAAAAATCTGATTGTTGTGAGTTTGTTCAACATTAAATTGTATAACAGTGGCACCTATATGTTGCATATGGCCACCAACAGATGCTTCAATCACGGAGATCTTGCTTTTATTTAGCATCTCTACATTCTGAGTGTAGACATGATGGCTTCATGTCCAATGAGCTCAGCTGTCACCCGGCTACCAACAATTTAAGTTAATTTGAGCAACACGTCTCACTCTGGAGTACTTAAACTTTCTGACAGTTTGTTAACAGACTTCCTTATTGCTGAATTACTTTAGAATTCATTCGAAAGAAATTAAAATTTTCTTTTGCAATTCCTTAAGAGTTCTTGAATTCTCATTATATATACCACATGGTTCTGAAACATACCATTTTGTGCTTCCTACTCTTGTACTTGCATTTGTGTGTCAAAGACGGGCAGAAATTGATAAGATCGGGCATCTTTAAGCATACTGCACTGCAGTTGTGCTTTGCTGCTGTCTAATATAATCACAGCTATGCAGTGAATGTGTTTGCTTTGTTGATTCCAAACTTGAGTAAACACATCAGACAGCCTCATAGAGCCATACATCCTCCTAAAACAACATCTTCTGAGAGTTTGGAGGAAAGGAGAGTTATTCCGTATAGAGTATACCAATAAATGTGCATAACTGTGAATACTACTAAATACTACTAAAACCAGTCATTTACAGGGTTATTGGACTCCCCTTTTTTCCATTTCAGAGATCTGTCGACATGGCACAAATAAAAATCCCTTACAGAAGGCTTGGTTTAGAGTAATAAAAAAAAATGAATATAGCACCCAATGGAAAAAATGTTAAAGGCCCAGTGTGTAACAAATTCGGCTTTTTATGAATAAAAATCATGTACTGCTTTCATAAATACGTCTGATCATAATCACATTATCATAAAAGCGTTCCCGTGTTAGAATACGTTGTTTATAGATACAGAGGGTGCACCGCCCCCCATATGAGGCTGCCATGTTGCATCGGAATCTTTGAATACGTTAGCTGAAAGGGGTTAAACTTGTTAGCTTTACGCATTTTAGCCTGTGATGTAGGGGGGAGGGGGAGAGGTGAAGAGAAGAAATGAGCATAGAGGACCGTGGATCATAGTTTTCAATTTCAATGGAGGTGCATCCATACTCTTTGCCCCATGAGAGGGAGGAAACCATAGCACAGAAAAGAAATAGAAATAACCGGGAGAAAACAAGAATCTACATCGGTGGAGCGTTTACCAGATGGAGACTATTCATGAGGGACACGAACTTGAAGACGGACGCGAGGTTGTAGGCTTTCTGCTGGAAAGGGAAAGTTAATTACATGAAACAATGAAGTTTATGTTAGCGTTATGTTTGACACAGGACAGGTTAGTCCAGCAAATACTTTATCTTCCGTTCAACTCGGACAATTTACTCCGCGGCTTCCTTAGTAGTAATGACGTGTTATAACGGCGAGAGGGCAGAGAACACTGCTCAGTTGCTTGCATTCACTGAGTGCACCATTAGTTGAAGGTAATTCTTACACACGGAAGCTTTAATTTAAGAAAACGCTGAAAAAATAAGTTATTGGGTTTCCATTTAGAATAAAGAATCAATAATTTCTGAACTATTTTTGTAATGTCTCTGAGTCCAAGTTGGATTATTTATTTCAAAGGAGAAAACGCAAGAAAAGGTCTGCCAAAAACTGGGAGCATTTCTTCTTCTTTTTTAGTTTGTTCTTTGAAATGTAGTTCCTGTTATATTGCTGTCACTCAGGCATATGTGTTGAAGTTCACTGTGTTCCAGGTCGCTCTATTCTGACCTAAAAATTACCACCATTAATAAGTAAATAACTAAAAACTGTGATTTACAAGATAGGTTTCCCATCTTAATATCTCTTTTGATTTGATTTCATGGGGACATTTATTTGATTGGTTGTTTATTAATTATTATTAATAACAGTATGTGTTTATCTATTTATGGTCAATGGCCTGTACTTGTATAGCGCTTTTCTTAGTCCCTATGGACACCAAAGAGCTTCACATTACATTCAGTAATTCATCCATTCACACACACACTCACACATTGAGGATGCAAAGCTGCATAGTAGCTACAGCTGCACTGGGGCACACTGACAATTATTTCATGAATTGATTTTACATGAAACAGCTCTCCATTGATTCCATGACTAATGGTCATAATTTGAAGTATAAAGGACCCAAATGCTAAGAGGCAGTAGGAGGTTTGGAAACTCATCTTTTATGATCCAAAGCTGAACTCTGAGTGAAGGGACAAACTTGACAAGAGTCCACATAAGGAGACACGGCGACTAGATACTAACACGACGATGACCCAACGGAGACATGGAGACATGGAGGAATATAAATACACAGGGAAGGTATTTAGGGAATCACTTGGCAGCTGGGGACAATCCAGGACGCAGGGACAGACAGAGACGTGGAGAGACACTACATTATGACACTAATTAACTCAGAACGGAACTTGTCACAAAGAAAACTACAATTTAAGAGTAAAAAACTAATACTGAACAATGCAGATTAACTAAAATACAGAAAGAACAACAAGAAACACATGAGAAATGAAGCCTAAAGAAATTAACCTATATGGCAAAACCATTCTAACAATCACAATAATTTCGGAATTGATCAAAACCAAGATATGGAATCTAAAATCCATACACCCAGGGATCATAACATAATATTCATTAGCTTTGGTAGACAAGTTCTGGAACACATATTTGTAAGACTGAAATTTGAAAAACAAGACTTTATTTTGATGAATCTGTGAGATTTATTTCGAAAGGCCAACATAATCCATTTATCTTCGCTGGTTGAGGTCTATGAGGGAATTAGCACTTCCTTCTCTAACACCAATGTAAAATAAAGATTTATATTTTACAAACGTTCATTCTTGCTGTGGGGGATGCAGCTGCTGATATTAATTTCTTGAACTGTCTGCTGATAAATTGTTTTTTTTTTCTTTCTCCAGATTAGAAACTGTAACATATTAGACATGACTTGCTGTTTAAGACAAGATAATTAGTTAGCAGAAAGTGTGGAAAAGGAAGAGAAATAAGCTTTTTCCAGGGCACTGATGATTTAATAAAACCCAGAGACTCAATGAGATAAAACGATTCAAGTGTGTGATCTGCCTCTAATCCACATCTGATAGCACCAATAAATACTAGAGCTCATGGATGGGGCTGAGATGATTTCTCTGTCTCCAGTGACCCGTTTCTTTTATTTGTCTCATCATTCTTGTTTTGTTCTTGCTACACTTTTTTGTCAATAAAATGGAGAGTCATTTAGTTACAGTGGTGAGGGAATACTAAATTGACTTGGAGACACTTTTTAAGCACTCCCCTGTGTTCAAGTCTGTCTGCTTACTTCCCGCGATACAGGGAGCATCTGCACAGCGAGCAGCGCAAAACAAGGTATCATTTTTCAATAGACAGCCCTATTTTCTTGTATCTTTTTCTGGGTTATATTTGCTGCCCATTAAATAGAAAGTGATTTGGTTACATTGAAAAGGAAACTCTAAACTGGCAGGGGACACTTTTCCTACTGTGATGCATTTCTTGGTGGATGTTTTCCTTCCTTTCTTCCTCCTTACATCCAGCATAGTTCATAGAATGCAAATAAAAAAATCTACTTCTTGTTTTCAAGTAACTTTTAGGGCTTTGGATATGACAGATGTTTATAGTGACAAGGTGAGCAAGACTTTCCCAATATACTAACAAAAGAAAACTTGTAAATCTATTAACTGTGAGACTTCTCTGACACTGCTTGACAAAGATCTGTCCTCCAATGATAGATGGCTCCCATATGAATGTTGTACCAAATATTATAGCCTCTAATATAGCTAGTTAGTACCTGCTGCTTTGACAATCTATGATCCCTTACTTGCTTTTTTTAAAAGTTCAATAAAAACATCTTTGTTTTTTTTGTGTGTCAAACAGACACCAAATTAAACACGTAAAGATGTAACCTTAGGTATATAGTTTATAGATTTAGGCACAATAGGTCAAACACAAACTACTAGAAGGCAGATACCTTCCTAGTAGGTGTGGAGCCAAACCCAAATTCAGTATTCAGAAAGCACAAATAACATTTTTCTACAAATATTTTTTTCCAACAAATATTTTATGAAATATTTGTATACAGTAGCAAGAAAATGGGTCACCTCCACAATAAGATCACTTACATTTCTTGCAGTCTTGTGCCACACAATCGCAAGGATCAAGGCAAAGAAATAAGTCCTATGGACTACAATCTCTATGATTTTGCGTGGACAATAACCACCAAACACTAACACACACTAACAGTATTTTTTTTTAGGTTTTGTGGTCACAGTACCATTTATTTTGGTCTCTTTGGAATGCTATTCCCTTTACATTTTCATTGCTGGATTTACGGGAAAAGATCAACCAATACTTCATATCCATTATTATTAAAAGTGATGATAGAGTAAAGCAGAAATGCCTTTTGAATATTACTCAAATACAAATACGCCCCCAACAGATACAAATACAGATGCAAATACCGGCTGCTTTGCACACACCTACTTCCTAGTAACACATAGATTATTCATTTTACACATAAGAATGGGAGGCAGGATATCATTTATGCCCTCTTTACTAATGCAAATAGGTAATCTCATTTCTAACCTTGTTTAGTGTCTCAGCCCTCATGCTTTTAAAGTGCATCTTAAGTTTTCTGTTAGGGAAGCCGACCAATAGAGGTTAGTTTTAAGTTAGCCTCTGAATTAAAGGAAAGGTTAAGACAAGTACACGTTCCACTCATCCATATTTAATGTTGAACATAAATGAGGCAAATGAAGGTTAATTTGGGACTATAGTCTACAGGGGGTTAAAATGTTCAATACATCAAAAGTTACCAATCAAAGTCCACTAACTACTATTATAAAGACTTGTAAACCTCATTAAAATGCCTTCCAGGGTTTGTTAGTGGTTGATACTTTGTTTATGCTAGCAGAAACATACAAACAAACAAAACAAACAAAAAAACCATGACACAAGCTTTTTTACTTGAATGTTACTTGAAAATATCTCAGTCCAACAAAAAGGAATTTAATACATTTTGAGCTTAAAACCTGCTTGGGAACATTACAGTTGGCTAGTAAACTGTAGTGCTGATGGATTAACAAAACCTTTTATGTTGGGATTATTCAGCAACACTAAAGTATGTACGTAGCTTGTTTTATAACAAACTTAATCACCAACTTAAACAGCATCTCCCCCCCCAAATCAACTTGTTTTTGCTGATAAACTATATAAATTAGTGTCCAATAATGCTGTTCACAGGTCTGGTCTTTATTAGGTATTTTACTGCGTCTTAATTGGAATATATATTTACGAATAAACTGTCTGTGTGGCGCCCTCTTCAGGTTAAAACTTTATATTTTACTTGAATTTGAATTTGGCATTGCTATTCACTCTGCATTGCCGCTCCAAGGTTTTAAAAAAGCATAGTCTCCACCCACACCTCCTCCTTAGAAACTCCCTCCCTTTCCTCTCTTTCCTCTGATGAAGGAGGTGTGGAGAAATCCTCCACCTCAAAAAGACTGCTGTGAGACAAAGGAGCTCATGTTTGTCTCCATCTTTCTCACTCTCTCTCCTTGTGCCACTGCAGCAGTGCTGCTGTCAACATGTCAATCACAGCCCAGACCACACCCAGCCCTCTCCGCCCGCACTTTCACTTGTCCACCAAGCAACACCTCCTTTTGGAAAATATTTTCAAACAGGAAATGTGGGTGGAATAAGATTTCCTTTATGAGGTGAGTTGGATTCAGAAAGCCTCTACTTTTGTTCAAATGTTGGGTTTTTATAGCTCACCTGAGGTTCTACACTCTTCATGAAGATATACAGTTTTAAATACAGCCCTATAGGGGGAGAAAATATCCTGATTTACACACTGTCTATTCAAAGGAGGAAAAGAAGATGGGAAGGTATATATTGTTTTCTCCCCATAACATAAGTTAAACCTTTGTGCCCTTGTTGTCACAGAGAGATACTGTACATTATCCATTCAGGGAATTTCTCCCTAAAAACTTTGTTTCTGTTTTTCTTCTTCTTCTAATAATCTGACCCTTCATTTTTTTATATCTGCTACTTGGCGCCACCTTCTGACAGGACCTATTGTTGTCCCTGAAGGTTTGCCGTGTCATCACAAAATATGGGGTACATATTTTTCACAGAGACCTTTAGGGAACCCTTGTGAGTGGGGAAAGAATTAATTTGATGCAACACATAATTTTCAAATCCTTTTGTCAACAAAATTTATGTCCTCTATAAAATAAAGTCTCTATCTGCATCAATCATTTGTGTTGTGGTTCAAACCGGAGAAAGTAACCATCTGAAATGGTGATCAAGGGCAATGCAAAATCAGTCCAAGGGAAGTGAATGGCCCCCTAGGCTGCACTTTGGACATCCCAGGGTTAAGTGGACAATTGAGAAAGGTAAAAGGTAAGAAGTAGACTTTAATGTTGTTTACCAAAGTGCTGTGTCACCAATTCTAAAAAGCATATTTAATGGCACACAATCTTTACCTAAACTTGTTCAGACAGTTTGAAGGAGCCTCACCCGAAACAGACAGAATTCCCAGCAATAATTTGAGAAAATATTCTAGATCCGATTAAACAAAAAGCTAGTTACTTGATAGACCATTAGATTAACTTTATCATAAATCCAGCATCAACAGCAAGGTTCACATATTAAAGACCCAATCCATAACCTTAACACCAAAAAAACACATGTTTTCATAGCTTTTACTGTACACAATGCCATTTTTGATGTTTATTTTCGGAGCTGTCACTACATGGGAGGGTCGTGCTGCTGTTTACCACTCTATAAAACTTTTCACCCGCTGACCGCTCCTCCAGTTGTACTGAGTTTCGCTTTACGGCAGTATGCGCTACCTAACGATATAAACAAACCCATGGTTTTGAGACTTGAGCCATGGCAGTACCAACAAAGAAATCAAAGAAGACGCTATCAGAAGAAGTGAGGAAAAGGATGTGGGCTGCAAGAGCTGAAAGATGCTGGAGCTTCCCTGCTGGAGGCTTATTAACCGCTACACACCCAACGGATGCGACCGCCACAGAGCTGGACGTTGCAGCTGAGCCTGCTTCTCAGCCCCAAAGAAGACGCTATCAGAGGCAGCAGAGAAGAGAAACAGGGCTACAAGAGCAGCTGAAAGCTGCCAGAGCTTCACTTCTACAGAAGGCTCGTTACCCTCTTCATACCAGGGCAAACCTGCTCTGTGCCCCAGTATGAATCGGGGGGAAGGAACGTTGTAGCATGCTGAGCCGTGGTCTGCTACAACGAAAGATGGAAGAAAACCATAGAAAAGGCAGGTCAACATTTCCTTCCTTTCAATGCTGTGAAAGGTCTTTTCTGTCAAACGGTTACTCCGTTTTGGTCTAAGTAGGATCAGCTTCTAAAACCCAGTGTTACAACTTTTCAGTTTTGTGTGGTCAGCCGCTGTGAGAGACACTAGAGATACAGCAGGATGTATCGATGCTGAACTAGCTGTGTTGCTACTGGATTGGTAATTAATAAATGCTTGCTTCTCAGTTAGTTGGGCATGATGATGTGATACAATGCCAGGAAAATTGCTTGATGGTTTATCAACTGACACTCTGTTTGCTGTTTTGTTGTTTAGGCTGGCAAGCTTGTAAAACTGCCAGTACACTTGTTCAGAAGCTCTCCATAGAAATGTGTTTTTACAACAGTGACGTTACGCCGCACGGCATGAGAGGACGACATACGGCAAATATTTGTAGTTACGGAGTGTGTCCTTAAAAAAAGAAATTTATGCTGCCATTACAGCTAAAACAGAGTCAAGTGAGAAAAAGTACACTTTCATTACAACCTTTGACACAGTTGTACAAATTCTATGCTGTATACATTTTTTTATCCCGACACCACCTTCACTCCCTGTCCACTGAAGTGAGCATAGACTCTCTATAGCTTGTAAACATGTTAAATTAACTTGCAAACTCTTTCTCCAGTTTCTGTTGCTCCTTGCTTTACTCCCCATCAAATAGAAAAACGAGGCACTTGTACACACCATTTGCTTTATTGAATAAAGTCAGCCATGGTCACTAGTTCTCTTCAGGAAAAAAAGGAGAAGAAAACCCTCAAAGTGATAAAAACCCCACTAATATCCAAAGATATGAAGCAGAGACGCCAAAGCTTTGAAATCGCAAACATCAGTGCAGTGCTTATATGTAATGCGTTCCTATCACTAACTGCACTTTGATGTAACTTACCCCCTCCGCTCTTCCCTTCCCTGCCTAACATCTATTAAACAGTGCTACAGCAGTAGCAGCAAGCTACTCTAAATTAGCCGAGATTTTTTTTTTCTTTTAATCAAACCATGCCCCATGTGTCTTTTTTTTTTCTTCCTGCTCTGCACGAATTTTATTAAACAGTGAACCAGCAAATTGAATTCAGCTGCAGCTAAGATAGAGTGAGGAAAAAAAATTTGGTTTTCTCTTTATGACTGAACAATCTTTCTGTGGCCCTTTTTTACAGTCTTCTTCCAGCTCCCTGCTTGGGGTCCATTAGCACCTGAGCTGTCTGCAGCAGTGTGGGTAGTGGGCTAAAGTCTGCCTGTAATGCACTCTCCTTGTTTAGGTTCCTTTCCTCTTGACATGGACTCAGCTGGCTGGTCCCAATGCTCACTCACCCATCAGAGGAAATAGACTTTATTCCTGCTCCCTTTTTCCTCTGTTTGGCCAGGCTTTCCTCTTCATCTCTTTTTGTTTTTACATGCTCTTTTTTTGGAATGTGCCTTTATTTTTGGTTTCTCTTTTGCACATTTATGTGGGTTTGCATTTTACTCTCATTCTCTTTGCTCTTATGTTACTCAAATTCATTTGGTGTCAAACTTTTTTCACTATCTGCGTATCTCACATCCTCTCTATTAATTTGCAGACTAAACCTATAGCTCGAAGCATTCACTTTCATTAATAAAATGTTAAGATATTGCATGGCTTAGAATTTCTTTAAGTGCAGGTTCTGCTGGAAGCACATTAGCAGTTATGATCATACATGTAGCAGACGTCTCGCTTCTTGTCTAAATCACTATTTGTTGCCAAGCCGAGAGGGTGAACTTGACAGCTAACCCAAGAGGAACAAAGACCAAAACATGTTTTACTGTGGTAAAACGCTGCAATCAGAAAAAAGAAATCATAGCACTCTATACAAATGTTATTTTATGAACTTTTAAGCCAACATCATCTTTTTGTTAAGCTGTAATTTACACAAAGACTGATGATTACTTAAACAAAAAATTGACATAGGATGCGGTGCGCTGCCAATGATTTTCCTTTGTGAAACATACTGTAAATTGCACACGTGTATATGAGGCATTACCTTTTAAATAGTTTTGATACAATTCTTCTTTTTTCCCCTAATTGCTATTATATTGGAGAGATACTTTTTTTCTAAGTAAGTTTCACTCAGGACTATCGCACACCGAGTCCCACTTTATTTTGTTGGGTCTGACCCCTGAATATATGAAATTATATCAAAGGGGCCTATGATTATGAATGACCCTAATGTGCTAACTTTCCTGCCGTTTCATCCAGAGCAGGAACATCAGACCCCGGAAGGAAAACAGTGCGACACACACTGCACCTTGGACGATCAAGAACCGTCCCTCTCTCTCTCTGATCTCACTCCTGGAGGGCTGGCGTTCGATAAAACCCGACAATATTTTCTCGCCAGCCCATTGCGGACTCTCTACAACTCTGAATGGATGAATGAGCAGCTGAAAGAGGTGGGTTCCCCCCCTCTGGCGAAGTTAAAAAAGCCGCACGACCAGCTGCTTGATCTCTCTGACCGCTGCCGTACCAGCGTGAGTTCCTTGTGAACTTTTTAAAGAGAGACTGCCCGAAGTCCGAATACGGTGCTGGACACACGCGTGTGCGCCGTGCACGTGCGTGCTACGGCGTGACCGCGTACGGGAAGCAATTAGCCAAACCAATTAGCTGGTAGTTGAACTTAGGTTGTGTTTTTGTTTCCTAGAATTAGTTAATAAATTGTTAAACTGAATTAAATCTCTGTTTCTTTTTTTTGGAGTGTGTGTTTGAATCATTGCAAAGGGCTTAGCCTTCAGACAAATAATATCTGGTAAATCATTGATAATTAGCTATCATAGCTCCTGTTTGGTAGAGTTAACTCTGAAAACACATATTTTGCCGGGCTAACTCTGTGCCCCGTTTTTAATAATTTGAAGCAATAATTAAATTAATAATTTGTGAATTATTAATTTTATATTCCCAATATAACCAGATAGACCATAACTTTCTTCTAAGAAACTCAACAATTTCATGTGTAGACTTTTATCTGCTTCTGTGTAAAAATAACGGTGCAATGCATACACCTTGTAAATTATTAAAATGTCTGTACACAGTTTGTACACCTTTAGCTGCTTCTTCAACTTCACTGCTACCAATGGAGAATCGAGGTTAAGATATATGCATATTGTGTTTTCTGAACTTTAAAATCACCACGAGCATGAGTGTGTATTTGACTAATTTTCAGTCACAGGTTTCTGCTGCTGGGGAAGAGAATGATGTCAGGAAATTATGTATTATTTCCAGTCATAAAACAGGACAACGGTACTCATTATTTCTACACCTAAAATCATACCTGATCCTCTGTGAGCTACTAATTCACTGTAGGCAGTTACTAAAAAATCATGTACAGACCTGCTAACCTGTTACTTTAAATTCACTGCTCAGTATGTAAGATTACTTCAATGCACTTCCTACCGTCTTACTGGAAGTTCCATCCACAATCGATCCTGAAGCAACATTACCAGAAATAAATGGGATCCTAAATAGCAAAAGAGTAATCTACTACAGGTGTTAACTGCTTATAACCTTTGAATGGAACCTTGCTTCACAAATCCTAATCTCTCTCTTTTTACGTTGAAATTGTAATACTACATTATAAATATACCTAGGAGAACATTTAAAAATGCTACCCTTAAAGAGCTTAAGGATTATAAATTAATCCTGGACATTTAAGAATAAAATGGAAAAGCACTGAAAAGCTCTTCTTTAAAGTCTTATCGGATTAATTTAGGATGCATTAACAACAAATGCCTCATATTAAATTTGAGGTACATCAAGGTAAATCTAATTTATAATCTAGTTTATAATTTAATTGTTAAATCCACATTAAGATAAATGTAACTTGACGTAAAGTTCTTTATTAGTAAAAAATAACTAATCACTTTTGTGCTTGAGACCATGTTTTTCAGTGTCTGAAGTGACTGAAAGTACTTAGCCACAAATTCTTAGTTTGCTGCTACAATGAGCAAAGTTTCTATTTCAGATCAGGCAAATCAAATCGTTTTCGCACCGCATTAAACAGAAAGCTCTGGTGAAAGTTTTATAATGCTAAATTCATCATATCTTCAGGGTTGTGGGAGTTTTTTCAACGTACAGTCAACTGTCAGCTACATGAACATTCAAGACAAAAGTTGATCCACCTATATATGCAATAATATTATATGTTATATGACACAATCAACACTTTTCTACCACCCATCTTCCTAATTAAGTTACATTTAATTAAGTGTAATCTAATCCATCTAATTTTAGACATCTTCTCTAGGATGTTTCACTAACAAATTTGACCAGATTATTCCCTAAAAGACAAAATTGACACATTTGTTGTGGCCAGTGGTGGTTCTTTCAGTCCCACAGAAAGAAAAATAATGGTTCCTACTTTCAGCTCGAAGTAAAGGATACCAGCTCCTCATAGACTTGACATCCATTAAAGTGATAGAAAACCTGCTCAAGAAGCAACTGTTAGATAAGTTATGTTTTATTCTGGTTGTGAACCCAAATTTCCCATACACCCTTCCCCTTATATTGGTGTCCTGTGTCCATTTATACAGCTTAATCATACAAACACTAAGAAATTTGTAATTGTTTTGATGAAATCTATTTAGAATGCATTCTTTGTGTGAACTCTCAGGCCAGATAACATGCACCGAGTTAGAATAGTTTTTTTCTTGGGACGTGGGCACGTCACTGGGGTGCGGGATGGAGCTTCCGTCTTCGCTACCCGGTGGCGGCCTGGGTCCTGATTTTATTGAGCAATTTAGACACTACACTTGCAACATTTACAGGGAACGCACATGTAGGGACCTGGCGGTGTGGCGCCACAGGCGAGGCCTCGCCTGTGGTGCCGGCACCCACTGGTTAAACGCATCTAGACACTGAGGGCCCGGGGGGGGAGATGGGGGTACCCGGCAGTATTCCCATGTCCCCCCCTCTGTTTTAAGTGCACATTAGAACAACACGCAACAACACCACATTGAGCTGGGGGAGAGAGGCTGGGGGGTCTTTCCACACCCCTGTTCGTTGGACCATCAGGGGTCGGAGCCCGGATAGAACATCACGCCGTCTGGTCGGGGTCCTGGGCTGGTGGGCTGCTCTTGCCGGTGTGGGGGCCTTGGCGGTCTACTTGTCCCCGTCCTGGTGGGCAAAGGGGTCTGTCTCCTGGGTGCAGGGGCAGGGTTCTCTACTGGGGCGTCTGTCCCTGGGCCTGGGAGTATGGAGTATAGTGTACGTATGGGGGGTATGAATGAGGGTATAGCGTCCTTTTTTCGTATGTCCTGTATTTGTAAGAATGTGTACACATGAGAGGGAGGGTACGTATGAGTGTCTCTGTCTGTCTATGTCTACCTGTCAGGTTGGGTGTTTGGCTGCTCTCTGGCCTGATGCATCTTCTTCCCTCCCCGTCACTCCCCGTCGGTGATGGTTGCTCCTGCCCGCTGGTTGATGATGACTCTCGATGCATGGGGCTGGGGGTCCCGGTTGCGGCCCGGCTCGGTCCTGGTGCATGTCGGGCGGGTCCTGGGTGGTCCGGTGTGTCGGGCGGCCGCTGTTTCGGGCCGATGTCCTCCTTGGATTGACTGGGGCACCTCTTATGGGGGTGCCGGGGTTGTAGAATAGGTTGGTGCCGTCCGGTGGATCGGTGGGGACCGTGCCTGGCGCCCAGTCCTCCTGCCGGTTCCAGGACTTCAGCTGGCTGGTCTGTTCACCTGGTGGGGCTGTCCGGCATTGGCTGGGCCCCTGATCTTGGCGCCCCACGTGGGGCGGGATCTGGACCCTGGAGCTGGAAGATCTGGATGTCCAGGTGCCGGCTGGGCGCTGCCTGGGGAGGGCGTACATCCGCTGTGGCTCTTGCTGTGGCTCCCTGGCGTGTGGATGTGTGGAGGCGGGCCGGGTTGTTGGCGGTGGGTACTGGTCCGGGGTGGCGGCGGCGTGTGTTGTCCGTCGGTTGGCTGCGGGTCCTCCTTGCCTGCGGCGGCGGGGGGGCCCTTGTCGGCTGGTCCCTGGTTGGGGCCCCGCTGGGGGGCGGGGTGCCCCTGGTCCCCGTGGCCTCCGGTTCCTGGTCCGGGCCCGCCCTGGCGTAGCCGGTTACCGGCGGAGCCCGTGGGCTCGTCACTGCGATCTCTCGGGCCCCAGCATCGCGGCTGGTGGGTGCTCCCCTGGGACTTCCATCTGTTCCTCTCTTGGTGGGTGATCGACCCTGCGCTGATCCGCCTGTGGACTCTGTACTCTGTGGGACGCTGGATGCATACATCTCTTGCCTCCTCCATGTCTGTGCCGATTCCTGTAGGACGGATTGACGGTTCCTTACACCAGCTATCAATCACTTGCATGGGGAAACCTTATTCAGACCTGCATGCTCGCACACACATAGGTGTGGGGACATAGGTGAGGACGGACATATCTTAAGCTGAGGTTATCATCATTAGTTAGTTGTTCACAGGAGCTTACCAGAAACATTTGTATTATGTTCATTAATCAATGCTTGTGTGTAGTGAATGTGTAATTCTTAGTTTATTCTACCAGATCCGAACTATTGGTTTGGTTCTGTACAGTTTGTTGTTTTTGTTTTGTATTACTGTTTCTCTGCCGTCCGGCAGAGGTGGAGGACTGGGATGTTTTCTTGTGTTCTTTATTTGCCTCCCTGTCTTGTGTCGTCGGTTCGCCCCTCTGTTGGTCCGGTTTCTTTTCTTCACCTTCTTCCTTTCTCCCTTCTTGTCTCAGTTTAATGTCCATGACGTCAGGAAATTGAACCCACAGTAATCACTAATAAAGATTTTTCATACATATACATCAAGTGGCGTACTACAGCGAAGCTGTAATACTCTGCTTGGGAAAGTAAAACTGTTGGGCTTGTACTTGGTACTCAGACACCAATTCTGAGTAGCATACTGCTAGACAGGACACGTTAAAAAAAAAAAAAAGAATAGTTTTTTTCAAGGCTTATCCTAAATTGAAATTAGTATGCATAATCCCAAGTGTGGTAGGTTCCAAAAATAAGGGATATGACACAAAAGAGCTCCAATAGCCAAGCTCAGTAGGTCATTCCACTACATTAACTTACAGATGTAAATAAAGCTGTTTCATTTGAAATTTGAATTCCTCTCTTAGGAGTGATGTTTCATTAACAAATCCATGATTCATGTAAAAAAAATCAATAAAAACAGTCCAGCCATTTTTTGTCATTTATTGTGTCATTGTGAGCTCTCTGGACTTTCACTCAGTACCAAATTCGACATTTAAAGAGCTACTCAAAAGTGTGACCATATTATACAGTAAAAATTACTGTACAAAAGATACAAAAGAGAGGTAATACTAGAGTGTAGTGGTTCACTCCGCAGCCTAAAGTCTGCTGTGATAAAGGCAGCTGTTGCTGGGCAGCATTATCTATGCTTAAAGCATGTCAGACGAGACCTCAGGGTGTAAAATCAGTGTGGAATATAAAAGTAAATTATAAAGCATGTTCCATCTTGATGAAGTAACTAATGAATGTACAATATATTTCCATGAGTTGTTTAAGTATCGGAACTACCAAAGGTAAATAGACTGAAGTATATTGGCACCCTATAGGGCTTAAGACTAAAGAACCTGGCATCTGAAAAACTAAACTACAAAAACGATCTGATGTGAATTTAACATGGGTCCAAATAAAAGTCTTACAGCTTTGCCGTCTGGTAACAAAGATATTTTGTTGTCAGTCAGATATTGCCGCTCTAAGGACAACCTCCTGGAGATGTCAATAAACATGGTTTGTTTGTCAATCATGGTTTATGCATTTTTCTTTTTAAAACACTGCTCTTGTATTTTATAACATATCCTTTTTATTTACCATATTCTCTGTCCTGCTTAAATCTTTCAGTTTCAAGCCAACCCCCTGATCCTACTAAGGCTGAACATTTTCAAATGTAGGTCATAGACATATTTAAATTTTAATAGTTTACCGAGAAAATGTTTCATTTGTTACCATTTTTATTCAGCTGTGTACTGACACACATCTTGAGACTGTATTTGTTCATTTGGCAACGATCCACCTTTGCCATATTAAACATGTTGATATTGTAGCTGTTCTGTTACACCGTAACACTTCTGTAACAGTCGTCATCCTGCTGGAAGGCGAACCCCTTCCTCACGCTCACATCGATAACGATTTTCCTGTGTCTTTTACCATCATTGCGATGTCTCCTCCAGTTTCTGCGGGCTGCAGCATCTTAGCCTCTAACAAAAATGAACTTATGTTGGCATCAAGGGTGGTTGGTTAATGTCCATCTGATTGGCCAGATGTAATATTACATTGTCCAGCATAAATGCATGACACTGGCAATATAACACACTCCCAAAAATCACGTCTAGTCCTATTGCGATCACAGTATTGTAAATATTGGCATTGCACGGACTGTATCAGGTCTGTATAAAGGATACGTCTAGTCACCACTGTGAAAAACTGACAACATTTTCTAGGATGTAGTCCCTACTCTCGCCTAATGACATCTGGCAATAGGCACCACCCGTCTTAGCCCTGCAAGCACAAGTAGGTATTGATGATAGTTGAATAGATTTGGCAAAAACTTCTCCCTTATGGGATACCTAATCTTTTCTAAACGTTTCATCTTGCTTTAAGCTGCACCATTCTTGTTAAAAAAGAATCGTTAAGTGCTGTTGTGTATCGTCTCATCTTTCTACAAGCTAGACAGCAGTTACAGTACAGTACATCCACTTCGCTAAAACTTCTCTAATAATGATTTAATTATGTCTAAAGTGCAATATGAAAAGGAAAACTAAATAATGCACTAATGTAGCACTGAGGGAAATGATATATAATGGGAGTTTTTGCTTTAGTCATTCTTGATGTCCTTGGCAATTTCCTTGGCAACTCCAGGCAGACTAGAATCTTTACTTCTTCAGGAGAAACCACCTGCTAAAGTAGCATGTATGATGATTAGGGCAACAGATGTCTGCAAGAACTCAGTCCCCAAATTCTTTATTTTCTACATTTTTTCAGAGTGTATCGGTGACTCCAGAGAGATCATTATGAATCAACAGAAAACACTGAAAAAACAGAAGATATTCTCCCTACATGGAGCTATGCTGTAAACAGGCATTGATATGTCATACCACTAATGTTGATCTTCTATCTCAGAATTCAGCAACATGGAAAATTATTGGGAAGTACTAATTCACTGAAAGGTTTAATCAGCACTTATTTCCCTGTTTGAACTGTCAGCCAAGAAGTATTCAGTTGAGGTATTCAGACAGAGGACATGGTACTTACAGTACCTGAGAACATTACTGATACCCCTTGATTTTTTTCTCTATTATGTTACATAGCAACCACAAAGTATTATCTTCAGCTTTGGTGTCACACGGCAGTGGATAATTGTGAATTGGAAGAAAAATATATCTGAAATGCTACAGGTCTTGTCACAAATTCTTTATTTGATTTTGATATGAACTTTGAATTTTCTAACACAGAGATATGCTTTGATCTACACCATTCCACTGCAGCTCTAACTCTATGTTTGGCATGCTATTGGTGGAAGATGAATCGTTCTCAGCCTTTAAATGATTATGTGTCTCCATTCTCCCCACGGCATGACAGTGCCACCAGATTTCCCTGTGGAGATGCAGCATTCAGGGCGATGCACAGTTTTAGTTTTACACCCAAAATGCATCCATGTTTGTAGGCAAAAAAATAACTGAACAGAGAGGTCGATTATTGTCCTAACTGAGCGATGGATCGATCCAATTCTAGAGTTACCATTTATCTCTCTACTGCGCTTCTGATTAATGCTTCCCTGCCCTGTCTGTCAGTGTAGGTGGACTGTCATTATCTGTTTGACTTTACATTGGTGTTCTGTGTTAGTCTTCTGGTTAATGTGAATCATTTGTGTCTTTGCTTTTTTATTACTCAGGTCTATTTAGTTCTGCTGTTTTGTTAATGTTCCCACTGTTTTTGGGCTATTTCAGCCTCCCTCAGTTGTCATTGCTTCACGTTTCCCTACAACTGGAGCACAGTGAGTTATCCAGACTCATCTGATCCTTACCCCATTAATCATACTCCTATGTATTTTTAGTCCTGGTTGAGGTTTATCCTGGTTGAGGAAGACTCTTGTGTTATATGATCCGTATCTCACAGGTTACGCCTCAATCACACCGAGCGCGGAACAAATGCTGTACGATTTCCGTACCCACTGCCATTCACACCGATTACGGCTCGTGCGTCTCTGGAAAGAACAGAGTGAAAGCAATCCATGGTTAGCAATAGTTTGCCATACATTGACAAAATTTAACATGATACATTTAAATACATACCTGTAAAATATAATGTGAACTATCATACGCTGTGAATTGATATCATCATAAAAATCCAAGAATGAAACGCAACATGGGGTTTAATCTCACTGGCCCACGTCTCACTTCCTGTCTGGCTCATGTAATTTATTTTACTTCGTGGAAATCTGCACGTGGCGTCCAGAAAAAATGTATTTCATGGTGAAATTTTCCGGAACTCCGCATCCAGATGTGCACTGTAGTCGGTGAGAATTCTCTGATTGGACAGAATGTTTGTTTTTTTTGTCTTTGTGGAAGCCGTACGGAGTCTGAAACAAATCCGTTCAACACTCTGTGTGACTGAGGCGGTAGCTCCTCGCTGTAGTCCTTCATATTGCGAGCAAATTTCTAAGTCTGTCAAGTGTCTTGTTTATTCTAATTTTAAAAAACAAAAACTTCACAGTGATTCTGCCTGACTCCTGCTGCTCTTGGCCTTACAACTCCACAAAACACGATATATACATCTATATCTTGGTGTTCCATACGGCTTCCATCCTCATATGATGGAGTGAACAGTGCTCTGTGAGATATTAAATGTTTGGTACATAGTTTTAAAAAGTGGCCCTAATTTACATTTCTCCACCACTCTATCCTAGCTGTTTTCTGTGGCATATCTAATGCTTTTTGCTCACTAAGATTCTCTAACACTCTGGTCCTCAGGACCCACTGTCCTGGATGTTTTAGATAAGTAGCATCCAAAGTCCGGCCTCCAGTCCTGGAATCCAACACGTTTTAGATGTCACACTGGGTCAACACATGTCGGTTAAATAACTGGTTCACTACCAGGACACTGGAGAACTTTAACCATTTAAATCAGTTGTGATGGAGCAAGGATATATCTAAAACCTGCAGGACACCGGCCCTTCAGGACTGGAGTTGGACATCCCTGTTTCCCTATTTTCCCACCCCATTCCTTGTTAAAATGATTGCATACCATCCTTTGCAAGCCTGCAAATGATGCAATCACACATTTATTTAAGCAAAGTGTGTAGCAGCAAGGAAACACCTAAAACATGCAGGATAACAGGATAGTGGGGCCAGAGGACAAGAATTGGGGAACTCTGCTCTAACAAACCTCTGCCACTTTCACAGAACAGCTGTATTTATGTTGAACTTTGTGCCAAAATACACATAAATGGAATCTATTGAAGTGGATTTTATTTAGGGGTTAAAAGAGTAAAGGAGGGTTAAAAAAATGTGTTTCTTTTTTAAACACTTTCGACACTACCTTGTGTTGATCAAGCAAATGAAAAATAGAATAACATTTGTTGTTGTAACTTGACAATGTGAGAAAAAATTCAGGAGGTACGAATACTTTTGCAAGGCAGTACCTGTAAAAATGATGAAATAGTCATCCTTTGTTTTACCTCATGTTTCTTTTCTTTGTTCTTAAACCATTTCTCTCGTTTTTACCCCTCCTTCCTATGCACTTTATGCCCCGTCTTTCATTACTCCTCTCTCCCTTGTCCTACTCTTGTACCTCGTTCTTTCTCCTCCTCCTCCTCCACCTCCCCTGAGGGACTGACTACGTGTATGCTTGAGTGGAGAAGAGAGGTGGGTCTTGCCCTCCCAAATTCTATTTCAGACAAACTCAAGCTCAGAGAAGCATGTCTGCCATCAGAGAGCAGATGCTGGCCTGCTTTTACAGTTTCATAAGCGGCGCGGAGGGCGCTCTCCGTGCGGAGATAAATGTGGATCCCAAAACCAATAAGCACACCAAAGGAAAACCGACGTCAAACGTTTTTTTGCCCGTGATCAGCCTCTTTAACCCTGAGCCGGGCGGGAAAACATGGACTCAGCAAGTGAGCGTTCTCACGCCCATACATGATTTATATCAACATAAAGAAACAGAGATAAGCGCACACGTGCTCAACAACACGCTTGTACTGATGTGACCTGTTCTTTCTGCTTGGCTTCTTCTGGCGAGGTTCGTCTCTTCAGTCTCACAAGTAATGGTGGCAACACACACACACACACACACACAGCCAGGGGAGCACGGCTGGCAGAGAGGGTATGAATTATACATCCGGCCTGTCTCTATGCATTACATAGAAGAAAAAAAATAAAATGGGAGATGGAAGGGGGAGGCAATAAAAAAAAAAAAAAAAAAAGCCAAACAACAATGTAAGTAGGAGATAACGTGTTCTTGATAACGTGAATCGTTTTGATTTTGAGGGGGAAAAAGGAGGAGCGCGTAACAGAAGAAATCCATAAAGAACCGAAACACGCCACAAAAGACAACACACTTCAGGCCTGGTGAGGACGAGCATGTTTTTTGTACGTGTGTGCAATTCACAGGTCCACAGCTGGATGTGGTAACAGCTCCTAGCAACATCTTTCAGCTGCTGTGATGCTCATTGGTTCACAGTTCAAAGAGTTCTTCCCTCTGATGGGTATGTGGGGGGTGGGGGGAAGAAACTGCACACACATACCCGCGCATACATATACTCTCTCTCTCTCTCTCTCTCTCTCTCTCTCTCCTGACTGATTCAGGCAGAATGTTTTATTTCTGTACTTCCCAAAAGCAGCGTCCTGGTCTCAGATTTGTCTGCTGGTGGAAAAATAAATAAAAAATAGGCAGTAGTTTGCAGTAGTTAAAGTGCTCCGGGCAAAGATGGAGAGAAACCTTAGTTTCTGCCGGGGATGCGAAGCAAATTGAATGCGGTGGGGATACAAGAAGGACTTCCTGCCTGTCATTGCTGTCAGGAGAAATTCCTCACGTCTCTCAGGGCTCAGCTTCATGGGAGTAAAAATACATTCACATGTTTCCATGCTGAAAAGCTGTTCGGATCTCTGTCTGTCCGTCTGTCCGAGGACAATGGTTGGAAGTTATTGTTTACCCCCACTATTTTTTTATTTATTTACGTCGTGTTTTGATTTCATGTTTTATTTGCGTTCATGTTTACTGTCTTAAAATGCTTTGGGAGATGTTGGCATTTGAGCTCCCTTAGGAAGGTTAATTTTCATTTTGCGCATTCCTTTTTTCACTCATTTTTCATTTGAGTTTCAGATTTGCAGTGTCAGCATGTCTTTTAATATTCAAATTTGTCTTTGTCAAAGGACTGCGACCCTTAAAGATTTAATCTGTTCTCTGGATTTTTATCTTTTGGTGTTAGTTTTTAATGCTGTTATCTCTAACCGGATGAAAGCAAACAAAGTGATAAGACCTGAAGAGGAATCATGCAAAGTGAGAAAGAGTAAAGAAGAAGTATTAACAGATAACTGATGCAGCATTAATGATAATAATAATAAAAAAACAACTGTAGAGATTTAGGTGATTACATTAGCGTCTGGTCTTTTGCTATTCATTACAAGATGAAATCTAAGACTTTCCAAGACCAGATTTTTGTGATAAGCTAATGCACTGCAGCTACAGAGGAAAGATATGTATGCAACCCTCATCTACAGGGAATGTCAGCTACAATTATGCTTGTGTGAAGGTGAAAAACAGTACAGTTAGAACTTCTTGTGAGCTGTGTTGGTGTCGATTTTTTTTAACAGCTCAAAGCTAGTAAATTCCAATACATTGTTTCAACAAGTAAATTTCCTTCACACGAGATATCAGATAAGGAGTATGATCCTACTGTATATGCTTGTGCTCTCTTAGGTCTTCCTAATGGCTGACACGTGAGCAATCTGCTGAGCTAACAGTTATTCAAGGCCATTTGCTCTGCAGATAGCTCGCTGTTTGCGGCTAATTTTTTTGCGTTTTTTGGGCCTCGTGATGCGCTGAGGTGAAAATCAAACAGGTTTGATATTTTTCGCCTAGCGAGGCAAGGAACTCGCCGTGTGCGGTCTCTATGACCTGTCTGCTGAAAATGCGGTCTCATGATCACATGATTGCAAGATGGCAGCCCACGGAGAAGATGACATTTTAGAAGATAAAGACTCGTGGACATTTCACCAGACTATACCTGTTTATCGGATGCGACGACGCTTCATCAACAAATTTGTCATTCCTTTTTCTGTGGTAAGGGATGGGGGCTGCCATCATGGAATAATGTGATCGGAGACCACGTTTTGATTGGTTGCTTGAATATTTTAGCTCAACAGACAGCTCACAGAGAGCGCACACGGCGAGTTTCTTGCCTCACGAGGCGAATAATATCACAGTTATTTGATTTTCACCTCAGCGCCTCATGAGGCAGAAAAATTGCCAAAAATTAGCCGTACACAACGAGCTATCTGCTGAGCAAACGGCCTGGAATGACTGTTGGCTCAGCAGATTGCTCTCGTGTGCGGCAGGCTTAAGAGGTTTCTTCCTACTAGTGTCCAAAGACAAGAACATTAGGTTAAATTGTCTCTCTAAATGACCCATAGAAAGGAGCATGTGTGTGCATGATTGTTAGTCCAGGGTTTCGCCTGCCTTAACCCTGTAGTTATAAGCGAACATATGATGGATGGATCAGAGAGAAAATTTTACTGAATGCTGCCAGTCAGCTGGCTGAAAGCATTCCAACACACTTCTTTTCCCCACATAGAAAAAAAAAGACAAATAAGGTGAGTCCTAACCATAAACTGTATATTAAGATGGACGGAGCTCAGTGATGCACCCTTTGGTTTCTGAAGAGCTGAATAGAAGCCAACAGGGCAGTTCCCACCACCACCGTCTTGGCTGTGTCACACGCCTCGTTACGCCCAGAAAATATAAGAATGGGCAAAAAAGCTGGATCTGCGAGCGGAGCTGTGAGGGTGGGGGTGGATGACTGACACTCTAAGCTGATGTAGCAATGAGCTAACTGAGCTAAACCGGAGCTAACTGAAGTAAATGTACTTACTGAAAAAAATGGTGCAGAGACTAATTGGATGGCCATGCAATCAATACCACAGAAAGCCATCTTCGTCCAATAAGAGCACAATTGACATCACAACATTAATAAACCTTACAGATGAAATTTGGACATATTGCGTCTGCTCAGGTTGTGTCTCCTGATCCACAGCCCCAAGATCTAAAGACTCTAAGGTCTTTTTTTGGGGTTTTGTGGGTAATACCGACCGTTTATAACCAACTATGCCGCAAATGTGAGCCCACTTACAGAACTGACCAAAGGCTATGCCCCAACCCAAAAGAACAGGAAAAATTACCCAAATCCCTGTAACACAACCAAAAGTATTCTGAACCCTTTGGCGAGCAGTTGGATGACGTCTGTAGCCAAACCTTCCATCAGATAAACCACTGCTTTACCCATACACCAGTACTAACCTTCACACATCCAACCAAGCCCTACGTGCTTCATGTGAATGCTAGTTTCAAAGGCCTTGGAGCCGTCCTCTATCTGCAGGAAGAGGATGGCTTGAGTCCAGTTGTATTCGCTTGCAGGAAACTGAGCCAGAAAATCGATACCCCATTCATCAGCTGGAGTTCCTGTCGCTAAAATGGGCGGTGGTGGAAAGCTTTCAAGACTGTATGTACAGAGCTCATTTCAAAGTATGCATAGATAATAATTGGTGAAGTTCACAAAAATTAAAGGCCCTAAAACTGCATATGCGATGCAGAAGCAGCAGCCTTTCCTGAAGCAAGCACTGGGAGGAGACAGCAAGTCTGACGGCTCATCTCAGACCTGAGACTTGTCAATCAAAAGGACGTCCCTAATTATTCATAATTTGAATCTTAAATTACATCTAAATTGATAAATCATAAAAAAAAATCCCAAACAGAGCTGTCATTACAGTAAACCTGAACTATTGAGCCTAAAATTTATTTTTGAACCAGGCTGTGAAAATGTTTATTTCTGCCATGAAGATAACATTTTAAACATGGAAGACAATAGGAATGTGCTCCTTTCGAAAGGCGGCCCCAATTGGATGAGATAACATAGACCATGTAGACACATCGCCATTTTTTAAGCTAATTTCTTTGCTCATCTTATTAACAAAAATCTCCATCCACACATAATCAGATAAGTGCGTTTTTAAGCACATCCATAGACATGGCAAACCTATAGGCAGTAGTTCTCCCAAATCGTATTTGCTCAGTCTAACTTTGGCATATATAAGTGAGCAAAAAGCCCCAAAACAATCGATAATACCAACACAGCTCTGAGGACATAAATGCTGTTTCTAAGTGTAAACAAATGTTGCACAAGTGATGTTGGAGCATTTTCTTGTCACGGACAGTGACGTTACGGCACCTAAAACTCCAGTTTCATCGGTCAACACGCAGACACTGAAAACGTAACAATCGCAGGTTTTCACTTTGGCTGGAGTTTTTAGAAAGATTTGTTTTTGGTGCCGAAAAATCTGCGTTTACGTCTGGATGACAGGCCAAACTGTAGAAAAATATTTGTGAGATACCCGGCTACGTGTGGACAAAGCAATAGTCAGTGAAACTAAAGTAATGCCACCCATCTCTTATCCAAGGGGACGTGAAATGCCTATAAACCAGTTATTTTAAGTCAATATCTGTACAAAACATAATGTTACACAAAACCACTTCCATAAAGCAATCTCACCAGCTCAATTCTTGACAATTACAGTCCCTTTCAGAATTAGCTTTTAAAGGACTGTCACTTTTACGCAAATTAGCAGTTGCACACCACGGCCACCCATCTTATAGGCTGTGGGTTATCCACATGAGAATTGGGTGAAATTTGTATCGATGGGCGAGGTGAGCAATTATTTGCAAATTCCACTTATTGTGACGTCACAAAACGGCACTTTATCAAACGATTTGTAGAAGCATAAGATTTCTGACGGCAAAAATTTGCAACAAAAAAAAAAAAATAGATGGATGGTTTTCATTCAAGTTTTGATGGATTATACAGGCAGCAGATACCCAAATGTCAAATTGAAAGGATGAGAAAAAGGAAGAACTCTTGAGTTATTCTGAGTTTCTTAATCATCTCTCCTTGCAGTTAAGGCTAACAGTATGACAAGTTTTGCTCCATTGCTGTTTCAATGACAGATTTCTTCAACCAAATGGGGTAAATAGGCTATACCCTGGAAACTGGAAGACTAAAGACAAGGATGAGAAAAAAAAAAAACGACAGGGTCAAAAAAGCAAAAGCTGGAGACAGACGCCAACTTGAGCCATTGCCATGAGCATGTTGCGAAGCGCAAATGTAAAGCAGATGACTACAGGCTAGGATAGGAGCTGATAGCCTTACCAATGAACCAGTTATTATCACATTGTAAAACTTGTTACTTTAGAAAGCAAAATCACATTCTGTGTAATATGCACTTGAAAACTTCAAAAATAATATTAAATTTAACAGATTTTAATTCCACACTCTTAATCATTAATCCTAACATTATTAAAACTGCTATAATCAATGTAAATTATTTTAGCAGTAGGTGTAGGTGGAAAAATTGACGGTTTTCTGTTTCAAATAAAAGCAATACTAATAAAAGCACTGTGTTTTAGACTATTAAAAATATTTGCATAAACGCTGTCGTGTTTTTACACAAAAGAGTCATACCATGAGATTCTCATTACCATCCCATGTCTTGTTAGTAACCAGGAAATTATTTGTACACAGCTAGATCATAATTTTTCCCACGTTGTCATAAATAATATGAGATGTGTTACTGTAATGAAGGTGTTGAGAAAAGCTGAGAGAGCTCTTCATCACACCCACAGAAACACAAGCACCAATTGTAATGAAACAAATCACAGAGGGGAAGAAACTACATCGGAACAGTATTATTAGATTACAGAACTGTTTGTGCAATTCAGCCTTTTTTAGGGTGAAAACACTAATCCCTCCGATACTTACACTTGTCAATATAAAGTAACTTTCCAAACACATGTTCATCCCTGTCAGCACCTCCGTCTTTTGAGACCAGCTTAAACTCACCCTTGAGTCTGGCCCTGGGCGGATTTCCTGACAAGCAACACCATGCAGCGGTCGTCCACTGCAATTTCATTGCTGAACGGCATATTCTTCTCGTAATGTGAGATTTCCATCTCCTCTGTGGGCAGATCATTTGGATGCAGACAACGGCAGTTGGTGTCACAGCTGAGAGACACAGCAAGAGACAACAAGGCTATCAACAAACAGGAGGCTGGATTTAAGGAAAAGAGAGGCACTCTGTTAAGACTGATCCTGCTTCCTTTATTACTAGATGTTTTCTTTCTGTTAAGTAGCTCCCTAGAGGCTTTTAGGGGGAGACAACAAAGAAGGCTTTTAAATTAAAGACTGGTAAGTTACAATCGGGAGTCTAATTGTTTCCTTTTCACAAGGAGAGGGGGAACGGTAGTATCTTTGGATTTATTATCCTGTCACCTTAAAGACATTCACCTGTTTTTTTCCCTGGGTATAGAAATGCACATTCTTTGCTGACAATACAAAGCTTCACCAAAGTCATGTGCTAATTTCTTTAACTGCTGTCTTTGCAGCTCGTGTAACTTTTATTTTCATTATTTTTTTCTAGAAATGCAACCTACTTAAAATAAAATAAAAATAAGAGCTATTAAGGGGGTAATTTTTGGCGGGCTTTCACACTGATTTTTTTATTCGTGGCGATGTGGTGGTTTCTGATCACCAAAGAAGCGCCTTACTGCCAGTAACTGGGTCATGAAATCAGAGCGTCTCCCATCGCATTTAACATTTAACCAAAAGAGACAGAGCAACAATCAAAACTCCAGCAAGGGAAGGACTATATAAAGAAAATAAGAGCCTGGCTTAAAGATTTGTTTTATGCGTGGATCTTATTACCATAAGCATAATCGTAGCATGAGTGGGCTATTCATCAAAGAACTATATATATTTATATATTGCAAGTGTTTAGTTTCCATGGAAACAAAAAAAAAAAATACCAGTAACTTTTGCTTGCTCGTTCGAAGCCTAATGTGTAACATTTGATAGTCACTGAGCTTTGTCAAATCTATCCTGACAGGTACATTATTCAAAAGTGTTTTCATTTGATGTAATTACAGGCACACACATCTATCACAAGACATCGTGCTAATGTTAAGCTAACTGCACCAGCCGGTTTTAATTAAGCTGGCCAGATGCTGACATTAAACTTTGTTTGATATGGCTTCTGATGAATTCTCACCGCAGTTATTATTCTTACTGAACTGCTACATTCACTTCAGAGGCTTGCCGCAGCCTTATAAATGAATGTAAAGCTGTTTGATAATGCACTGCCAAAGTATTCACACCCCTGTGTGAACATCGAGTATGCTTCCTTTTTATGTGATAGAGCAGGGGTCTGCAAACCCAGTCACAGAGTGCCACTGTCATGCCACTGTTACATGCATCCCTGCTCGCACACCTGAGCCAAAAGGCGGAATGACCTCCATGATATGTCAGCAAGCTTTTCAAAGGCCTGGTCATCTACCCTTCATTTGATTCAGTTGTGTTGGAGCAGGGATGCACCTGAACATTTCAGGAGAGTGATAATGGAAGACTGGAGTTTCAGATCCCATGTAAAGAGCCTTGCAAAATATTTTTTTTCACAAATCACAGCTATATATTAATTTAACCCAACATATTAAGAATATGTAAGTGTGTCAATGAACACGGCTCAGCTTACACATCACCACACACCTTGAACCTACGATTGGCTACTACGGACACAACTTGCTTAATGCCTGGTCAGTCAATGTATACATTTATGAACTGGGTTCAGAAAACCACCAAAACTAGGTGTACTACAAGTAGAGTGGGGTGGAGGGTGTTTTTCCTTAGTCAAAGCTGCTGTGTCCATGGCTCTCACTCTCGCTGTGTCCCCACTCTACTTGTAGTACACATTGTTACACTACAGGTCAACAAAGTGCCCACAAACACACTATGAATACATTCGGCTGTCTTCGGCATCCATCACGTTTCTCTTTTTTTACGTTAAGTGTCGAGAGCATTCGCCAGTACATTACATCCTTGTTGCACGGTGGAGCAGTGGTTAGCAATGTTGCCTTGCAACAAGAAGTGTGTGTGTCGTATCCCGGCCCAGGGTCTTATTGCATGGAGTTAGTGCATGCGTAGGTTCCCTCCAGGTACTCCTGCTTCCTCCCACAGTCCAAAAACATTGTCAGGTTATTTGGTCTCTCTAAATTGTCCTTAGGTGTGAGTGTGTGCGTGCATGGTTGTTTGTAATGTCTGTCTCTGTGTTGCCCTGCGATGGACTGGCGACCTGTCCAGGATTTACCCCGCCTCAAGTCAGTTGACAGCTGGAGATAGGCACCAGCCCACCCCACCCCCCACCCCAACCCACGACCCCTTCAGGATTAAGTAGTTTAGAAAAAAATACTTGGATTTGCTTAAGAGTTATGAAATAGAACGATAGAATGTACCTGATTCCTAATTAATCACATTTTGTGGTTAATATTATCTAAGTAATGAACTTGTTGACTTGTACTGAAGGAGTAGGCTTAAAGAAATCTACTCCGTCCTTTTCAGAAATGTAAAGTGATTTAATAAAGACTTGAGTATAAAGCCTTTAGTAGTGATTTGGTTTATTTCATAACTCCAGGAAAATCAAATGAAATCAAATACCAATTTTGTGTTGATATACCACATAAAAACACCCCAACTAAACTAAAGTTTGTCAGTGTAAAGTGAAAAAATCTGAAATTGCTCAGAGGTACTTATGTGAAGAGCTTTGATGCCTCGGCTGAGTGTACAAGTCCAAAAATCACACATGCATTCACTCCAGTTCGTCTGGAACTTTGCGTTTTAACACTCACCGCTCAATACTTACACTTACACCCACAGATGGAAAACTCACCAGCGATTATGCAGCTTCACTGGTGTTCGCTCATACCTACATGAGGTAACCTACAGTTTGCACTAAATGCATACACCCTGAGAACCTGTCGGACAGATGACAGAGGGAGTTAAAGAGCTCAGCGGTTTTAGTCTGCCTATATCGTTCCGAAGCTGTTAAATCCAAGGTTAGGATCTACCAGAACATCAGAGAGCATTTTAAATGATCTTTCAGAATCAAATCCTTACTGACACACCATCAGCGCCAGGCTGAGTAATCACTGTCAGCTTCATGAGCATGCTCAGTTTTTCTGTCTCTCAGCAAAACACACAAGCACATGCCCTTGATCATAAACTGAGAAGCACATATTACCTATCATCTGATCTCACACAGACTCATGCTCCGCTGCACACATGCCGTAACATGAATGCATTAAACACTAACATTGCTTACTGGCTCATGCTTCCTCTACTCCCAAGAGAGTCACCAGCCCACTGACTAATAATTTTTTGATCTATTGTTCGATACGGTTTTTAATCAAGCTTTCATATGACTAAAAGACTTTTAAGCAAAAGATAAAAGAAGTCAAAGTAAAACCAAAGACAGAACTGTGTGACATTTCTGAATGGGTCACCTTTGGAGCGCATCGAGTATGAGATGTTTAGCTATACTCGGTTGTTTCTTTTGTTTCTGTATTTCCACTACAGCAGTGGACACTGAGCGGTGACTTCCCCACACATTGCTTTAGTGATGACCAAGGTCTCACACTCTCACAAAAAGCTCTGCTATTCTGGAATCAAAAGCCAGGATTTCCAGAAATAAAAATAATGATTCAGTAACAGTGAATACATTATATAACTTACAGTACATAGAGTCCTCAAAAGCTAATAGAAAGCTGAAAGTGTTGCTGTTGCTGATACTCAGTGTTCTAGCCACTACTATGCAATCATTTCAAAGCATTTACACTGTAAAACTGTAATATAATCCATTCAATCAAAGGAAGTTTGTAAAACTCATAAATATTTAATTAACAAGTCCTATGAAACCCGTCCCAAATGAGCCGCAACTTATCTTCTCCTAAAAATCTCTATAATCCACGAACTAGTGCTTGAGACCGAAACTGAGTTTTCTGGCCAACATTTAAACACTGCCCAACAAGCTCACTATCCAAATAGCGGGGGTGGTATGATGCTGAGGGAATGATTTTCTTCAGGAAGATAAGGGAAGCTGGATAAAGCTAAATGCAGCTAAATAATCCTTGATGAAAACCTGTAAGAGGCTGCAAGAGACTTGAGACTGGGCTGGAGGGCAAACTTTGCTCTACAACTGTAGCAGGCACGGGGCCAGTCAATCATTAGCAGTTGTGTGTGAAATAGTTAGTTGTGAGTGTAGACATTAGGGAAAAATCACCTCTTTCAGCTAATGGCTTTAATGAACTCTCTGGAGCCGTGGCTCTGAAACGCGGCGCTCCAATATGGAGGCGAACGGGAAAAATGACGACATGATATGAAGTACACACAGAGAGTGACTACCGACCTAACCGAGATTCAAATAAAAGCACAGATGGAAAGTGATAATGAAGACCATGGAGTGCAGCCATCCAGCTTACACAAGAGCCACTCCAACAAAGATGGTGAAAAACATTTTTCTCCAGCTACTGTAGTTACTGCGCTCATGTGAGGAGCTGACCCACATTAGATCAGCAAAATATCAAAAACACTTTAGCCTGCAAAACTGCAGCCATGCATGCAGATGCGCAGAAAGGCAAGCGAAAATATGCAGCCCTTCGTCTCCCAGCCCTCTGCATGAGGAAGTCAGCGAGGGTGTTTGAAGTTTGTTTGATCAAACAGAGAGTATGCAGCACCACTAGCTGATGCCACAGCCTATATTCCTCACTGCGCCCTGAGACAGCCATATACACCTCCTGTCAATTTTCTCTCCTTTTTCCCGTCTCTATCATTCCCTCTCTTCATCTCAGTTACATTTCTTTTTGGTCCATCTCATCTCTTTCAATTTTCAGTTCTCATCTGTTTTCTTTTCGTTGACAAACCACACAGCAGTTACGTCAGACACTAATCTCATTAGGATATATGGCAGAAGGCCGTCTTTTAAGAACAATCTTTGTCTTTTGGACCAGCTGTGTTTTCTTTCCATTTCGTAACAGGTCCTTATCTCCAAAAACATTGAAGCTCCTCCAAACTATATTACTTGTTAGCCAAACATCATTTTCAACCCTGCACAAGTGGAATATATTTGTTTCTGTCTACATATCTCCACCTCCAGCTTCAGATGATCTGTGCCACAGCAAGCTCCACACCCTTGACAAAGCCACAGTTAGTGGGGAAGCTTGCTGTGCTTAAGAGACTCTTGCAAGGCCTTGGGAAAAAGTAAACCTCTTGGGTTGTTTTTATGTTGCAGTTGCAAACATCAATTTAAAAAGTGTACATTTGCAATTGCCTTTATCACCTATAATTTAAAAAAATCTACTCAATGTAATTTGTTGTCATTAGGGATGTACCGATATTGATTTTGGGTATATATATATATATATATATATATATATATATATATATATTATATATATATATATATATATATATATATTAATGTACATGTACTCATACTCATTAAAGTTAACTAACACCATGAAATGACACTTAAAATATGGAAACTTAGAAAAAAAAAAAAATATATATATATATATATTCATGACTATTTACATTGTAGATTCTCACTAGAGGCATCAGAACTATGAATTAACACGTATAGAATTATGTAGTACTTCCAAAAAAAGTGTGAAATAACCTGGCCATCAGAGTCACCGGACCTGAATCCAATCGAGATGATTTGTGGTGAGCTGAACCGCAGAGTGAAGGCAAAAGGGCCAACAAGTACTAATCATCTCTGGGAACTCCTTCAAGACTGTTGGAAAACCATTTCAGGTGACTACCTGTTGAAGCTCAAGAGAATGCAAAGCAGGAATCAGAGCAAAGGGTGGCTACTTTGAGTATTCAGTTATTTCACCCTTTTAGTTTAAGTACATAAAGTAATTCCTTACATTATGTGTTCATTCATAGTCTTGATGCCCTTAATTGAGAATCTACAATGTAGTCGTGAAAATAAAGAAAATGCATTGAATGAGAAGGTGTGTCCAAACTTCTGGCCTGTACTATATATATATATATATATATATATAAATTCCCTTTAAATTTTTAAACATTTGAACAATTTCTGATGGTACTGGTTATTTTGTGAGGCGCTGTTCCTCTTCCACAGCCAAGCATGAGTGCGACAGCAAACAGAGCTTGGTGAAGAACAGAGCCCACCTGCTGCCCTTTTAGTAATCACACATGAGAGTGTGTGGGAGAGGAGGAGAGGGGGGTGAGCAAAATGGGTGAAGCCAAGAGAAGCGGAACCCAGCAGTTCCCTCAGAACTACACAAGAGGCACGGAAAATTCACCAGCCTTTGATTAGGCTCTTTAAACTTGTGTAAGGATCTTTTTTTCCCCTTTTGCACTGAAGCTAACACAATTGTACTCTCCTAAGGTACACCTGAGCACACACATGAAACACAAACACACACACATACACGCATACATACATACATACATACATACAGTATTCAAGCAGTCTCGCTCATACACGGATTCAGGCAGAATATGAAGAAGTCTGGGTACTACAGAAGAAATTAGCAATCTCCCTCTCATTTGTGACATAACACCTCTCTGGGGACGTGCAAGTTAAAAGGTGAAGCCTCGAAGAATGAGGCAATCTCATCAGCAGAGCATCTCCCTACCTTCTATTTCCATTAGAAGAAAAGAAGCAACTGTCAAGCAAAGATAATAATTTTTTCACTTCTCCATTCTCCCTTTATCTTTCATAAAGAGGTAACAGAGGTGAGAGAGTTTGAATCTTAATGAAGTGCACTGAAACCACAGGGAAGGTGGGTCATCATGGTCCTCATATCTTTGGCATCTTCCTCTTTGAGATCATCTTAAGTGTAATCGTTGTTTTTTATTGTCATAATCCATTAGCATCACTGTTCATTATTGACAATTCAGCCAAACATCAGAATTAGACTGCAATGAGTAGGATTGACTCGCAAAATAATTTCTGACTTGCATAAATAAGACTTTCATCCCTTTCCTTCTTTCCATCCTCACCTCACAATTACTGTCTTCATCATGGTCTCTATTCACAGCATCGCAGCAATCCTCCCAATTGTCCTGACATCATTTTAGCATCCATTTCCTCATCTTTGTTCCCATCACGTCAGGCGCTTCCTTTTGGGATTGTTAGCGCCTTTCTCGGCAGTCATTACCTTTCATCTCCATTAGTATTATTATTTTGATTTTTGCTGTCAATATTTGCATATTTTCCCTCTCCATCTCCCTCCAGTGAAATATCTGCCATAGTCAACAGCACAGCATGTGCACCAGCCTCCATGACAACAGGCTGGCTGTGATCGCTATCCTATAATCATCTCACATCTGTATTTTTCCTCGTAATCATCCCCAGCCTGCACCATCTTTATCACACCAGAGCAATATGAGCATCCCCATCACTCTTGATGCCCTCTTAATCATCTTTATAATTCACACCATTATTGTTATTTTAATCAGTCCTATCCATGGAATAAAAGCTGTAATTATTTTGACTATAATGACTCTCAAAATCTAAACCTTCTCACTATCATCATACCAATTCAAACATTGTGACTGCTATTATGATGACTTCATTGACTCATCATAATCATGCCATCAAAATCAAGTTTCTTTAAATATTCCTACCTTCACAGTTCTCATCACTAACCTAATAGACTCAGTCACGACATGCGGTAGAATTAGCATATCATTATCTGCATTACACCGCGCCTTTTGTCATATGACAGCGGGAGATACGTGCCCCTCACCAGTGCAACCCTGCAAAGATAAATTGGTATAGACAATAGATGGATGGATTAAATGCATTTTATAAAGAGGCCAATTTACATGTACTCAATCACTGAAATAAATCTCATTACATTTGTTTAGTCAACTATAAATATTTTTTGGATTTCCTTTAAACCTGTGTCTAGTAAATAGAAGGAAACCAATCCAAAACAGAGTCAGAAAATGCCTGCCAGAAGATTAAACCTCTCAGGTAAAACCCAGAAGTGGTCGACAGTATCAACATCTCCAAATAGGTCAAGAACCGCAAGAATCAGACTAATTCCCAGGATGCATGGCATCAAATGATCATTAATCATAGACCGAACAAAACCTGTAAGGCCTCAGATGTACTATAGCTACACCTGAGTACTCTAGAAAGGAATCCATGCTGTAATCACTATTAATCCATGGGATGAAGGGCCCTTCCTCCTACTGTTCTCTGATGCTAAGTGCTGTAAGGTTTATGCACTTCTAACATCCCGAGGATAAATTAGCACACACATCTACTGCTCGTTCGCTCAAATACTTGCTCTACAAACAGTGTTGCCACAGTTACTTTGAAATAGTCATCTAATTACAGACCACTGATTACTCCTTTCGAAAGTATTTTTTTTATGATTACTTTAATTTAAATGTAACTAAATTAGATTACCATTTACTTTATTAGTCACTTTCAACAGCTGCAAATAACGATCCTTACTACATCAACGTAAAAACAATAATCAGTTTTGCCAATACTCACTATTTTGGAAGTGTATTTTGACCTTAAGGCCGGAAATATAGTCACTTTTTAACCTCGCACAGACACCAGCAACAAGCTGTGTCTTGGGCACGTACTTGCTTGTGTACTGCATGTACTACTGGAGAATTCCACTGGGGGCAGAGTGCAGAGCTCAGACCAAATAGTCACGGATTTGTAGGGTAAAAACTAAACAAACTTGGCGACCATAGAGGAGATCATCAGCCGTTTAATTTTCAGATTACGACAGAAAAAGACGGCACCAGTTTTGTAAATGGTATTTAAGACCATATTTACCCATTTATATATATTTGCATACAAAAACTAAAAAAATGTATAGCGCATAGTGGCTTGAACAAGTAACTTTAATTGGATTACTGGAATGGAAATAGTAACTCTAGGATTAGTCGTTAGTAAAAACGTGGTCATATTTAGAGTAATGCGCTACTAAGTAAGACATTACCGGCATCACTGTCTACAAACATACCCCACCTCACACACAGACACAGGTTTGTTTTACTATCTTTGTGGGGACTTTTCATTGACGTAATGCTTTCTGTAGCCCCTTACCCTAACCCTAACCATCAAAAATGAATGCCTAACCCTAACCCTTACCCTAACCATAACCTAATTGTAACCCTAATTGTAAGTTGTGGGGCTGGGATTTTGGTCCCCACAACGGCTTTCGGTCCCCACAGGGATAGTAAATCCTGATTTTTGGTCCCCACGAAGATATTAAACCACGTACACACACACTCTCACACACACACAAAGTCGGTTTTCATACCAACAGGTTCCTATTAAACTACACAACACATCAACCTTGATGCCTGAGCCAACCCTGATTTATTAGTCAATCACACCCCTGGGGATACCCCAGATGAGCTTTTTGTAGATCAAAAAGGCACAGGCACATGTAAGCAACCATCTTCTTTATATGGTATGTCTGGAAAGCCAAAAAAAAATACAAATAAGAACTACTTGTACAAATAATAACTACCATCATTCCATGGTAGTTCATTTTACTAATTTCTTCCAATTAACACATGCTTTGTGATGCTACAGCAGTTGGATATCAACTGCTGCACTGTTTATTGTCTTAATGCTTGAAAAAACATTCAAAACTCCACGCAATGCATTTCAGCAGAAAATAATTGTTCATTAAGCTTCATTAAACTCATTTTCTTTATTAAAAGCAAAGCATAATTTCCTAATTTGTGCTGTCATTTCATCCTTTTCATCACTTCTACAGGCACCATCATCATCAACAACAAACATTTTCATCTATATAATCAGCGTCAAATGAAAACATCAGCTATGGCACTCATCATCACTGTGATCTGCCTATTTTCCTTGATCACATTCCTAATCACCACCATTTTGTTCCCGGCTGTTTTCATTATCCTCATCATCATCATCTTTGTGAGCACAATTAGCTTCATAGCCGTGATGAACACTGATTCCATTTATGTAAATAAATAGACAACATTTTAGTCTATACTAAGGACGAATGTTTCACAGTGTGATGGAGAGAATCCTCGCTGCTTTGTAAAGTTATCACAGCATCAGTTCCTTTCTTTCTAATTCAAACCAGACAGGAGGGAAAATAAATTCAGGACCTTTGTAAAAAGGTCTTTTGTCCCTGGGGCTGACAGCATCACAACACTGCATGAACTATCACAACTGCATCACAGAGAATGGATGTATACTAGCTCTGAATCACTCATCTTTCCACCGCAGACTTTAATTTATATGTTTACTGCACTGGAGCTGAAAGTGAAGACAAATGCTCCACCTGAATTGGACATTGTTGGCAGGAGTTATCATTAACATCCTTTCACCCGGAGGTTCATCATTACTACTGCCGTCAGCATCGACTTCATCATCCCAGAAAGATCGACATCATCACCGCTTTCTGTCTGGAGGCGTATAATATGAGTGGCTTACGTTTTAATATATGTACAGCCCTCTGAGTCTTGCATTAGATCAGACCAGGATTAGACCTGAGGTGAGGATTATTTTGTGGGTGGGAAGGAATATTGCTTCTAAGGGGGAGTAGAAACCAGATGGACACCTTGGAGAGTCTTATAAGAATAAGCTAGTGAGCAGCCTCAGCATCACTGAGCGGAGTTAAAGCGCCAAAAGAGTCATAAAAGTGTGTCAACATCTGTTGGTTCTGCCTTATTATATCCTATTAGCATACGGTAAAAAAATTACAATGTTTGTTGTTTCCTCTAACACGAGTTACCAGGACATTAAAGGCTGGCTGAGAATTAGAATGCCGTGCAAAAGTTTGCATACTCCTTGAGTTTATTTTTTTTTTCATGAACTAAAACATCCCATTGCAGCTCTGGATAAATGATTAGGGCTGTTCTACTGCAGCAAGGTGACCCTCCACCCCAGCCTCTAACAGATTTTCTTCCAGGTTTGCCCTGCAGATAGTTCCATTCATCTCACGGAACAGTTTCCTTATCCTTGCAGGAAAAAAAATGTACCAACAGAACCATGCTGCCACCACTGTGCTTCCTTTAAAACCAGCTTTCTTCACATACCTGTTCCATCAAGACCAGAAATCTTATTTTCATTACTAAGGGTTGTGGTTTTACCAGATTTCACCACCTAAAGTGCAGACGTCTGCAGCTCCTCCAGAGTCACCAAGGGTTTCCTACCTCCAGACAGCATGATGCTACTACCTCCATGTTGGAAACCATTTACTTTTTAGTGACTTTTGAAGACAACTGGTTCAACTTTCTTTAAGAGTTTTAGATTTAGGGGGTTGAAAATAAGTTAGATTTTATTTATTTTTTAAACAAAAAGAATCCCCTTAAAACGATATATTATTTTTGCTTCACAATTATGTGTTACTAGGTGTTAGTTTATCACATAAAATCCCAATATACTACATGGAAGTCTAGAGTTGAAATTTGACAAAATATAGAATAGGTAAAGGGGTATGAGCAATTTTGCAACCCACTGTAAATTCCATCTCCCTGTGCTTTCTGTCTCATCTCTTCTGCTGTTTCTAAATCTATAGGGGACAGTCTTGGACAGGGATGAAAAGCAGGTTTCCAACATGTGTACAACGCAGGGAAACCCTGCCAGCTGCCTTGTGATGTTATCTTGCCTGATATGGAGAAAAATAACCTGGTTCATAAATAAATAAAAGCATTTTAAAGGGCCAAATAGTTTAATGGGGAAAAAATATGCAAGTCAAGTTGTCTGAATGAAAGCAAAACAGGTCAGCTTTTTAAGTTCAGCATCAGCTGCAAAGATGCCAAGTGGAAAAAACATGGAGATCTTGTCTCTCCGATTTTTGAAGGGGACTCGTCTTTGACTATTCAGAATACCAAATCTCTTAATTTGAAATCTGTGTGGACCAGAGCACATCTTTAACACTGAAAGGGGGACCATGCTACAGGCCATTTCCCCCAGTTATGCTGGGCCCCCCAAATACCCATCCACTGACACAACTCAACCATGTGCTTATTGTGGCTGTCACACAATTCCTAAAGTAACCTTTGGGTTCCTTGTTTTTAGGGCCTCAGATTTTCACCACCGTTGAGTTTTCTAAATCCCACCTCTCCATACTCCATGCTTTACTTTCTTCATATTTCATCTTAAAAAAGCCTTGTTTGATTGAAGTTTTTTCTTTCATCCTTATGCTCATCGTGACCCTAATCCTTCAAGTAAATCTCTTCAATACTGTCTTCTTCCTTTTTTTTAGGTCCCTTGTGGTCTGGTCGAGGCACACCCAGACAGCAGTGTATGCTTTATTATCAGTCTCCAGCTGATCCATATGGAATCCAAGCAGCAAGCGTCCCATTAGAATACTGGGCAGACAGGACTCAAAGAGTCCTATTCTTTTGCTGGATAGCACAATCAGCCCAACCAGTCGGGACCTGAGGAAAAAGTATCAGGAGTGAAAACCAGAGTGAGGCAGGAATAACAATGGCTATTGTTCGCAGGGTATTGAATGCAGTCTGATATGTTTCATATTCTAGGCCAGTATCTCTCCCCCATTTCTTTTCTATCCTGTCTGTTGGTGTCTTCCAAAATAAATACAAAAAAAAGCCCTTGCCTTCTCTTGCTCGCTCTCTGCCTCACTTTCTCCAGGTTTGAACAGAAACTCCTGGGATCTCCCTCAGGATGTTTCGGAGTGCTTACATCATCATCTCCATCATCGGCGTGGTGATTATCATCAGCAAACCTCATTAGCGAAGGATAGCAGCCGAAGAAGCATGCAGTGCAGCATGACATCCTTACATGTTTGCTCGCCCCGTTTCGGCTTCACGAACAATCAAACGCTGAGGGAAGTTAAGCAAACATTATACGTCCCATCACAGATTTCTAGCCGTGCAGGTGACATACTAAACAGATTACAGATTATATTTTCCAGCAAGCTCAGAAACTCTGAGGTAGGATTGGAAACCCTTAAAAAAGAGCTTCCATCCATCTATCTATCCACACACACTCAGACTTTTCCAATGCATTTTCTTTAAGAAATGCATTTTCTGTAAGAAATGCATTGGGAAGGTCTGATTTCATTTGCCTGGAGGGGAAGATATTTGTGGTAAACCTGCTTTGAAAATGACATAATATCAAAAACAAGGATTAGCATTCAAAGCCACAAGTTTCACACTGATGTAAAATCTTTATTTCTGGTGTTTGGGGAAAATAGAACCCCCACAGGAATAAATGAAGAAGGAGAAAATGATTATTTTATTTTTTTCTTTGACACTAGACAACATAATAGCTTGAATATTTAATCAAGCGAAGGATTATTCAGTCAGTGTATGAGTTATTGCAAAGGAAGGCTACTAGCTTTATGTCTGTTATTTTCAATGTCGATCAGGAGAAAAAAAGTATCCACACCCTGAAACAGTGTTGCATTTTGTCATTTTATCTGAGAGACTGACATAGTAATAGATATTGGTGAGATTATGGGGAAAATCACATATGGCTTTCTTCAAAATTACACCCCCCGCCTTTATTACTTACATGGTTCTAAATAAAATCTAGTTCAACTAATTAATATTAAAAGTCACTTCACGTCGGTAATTTAATCAGTATAAATCAAGACGTTTGTTAGAGCACATCAGTAAAGGAGAAAAATCAGAAGGAACAAGGAACACAACAGACAGGTCAGTGGGGAAGCTGTGAAGTCTAAAGCGGGGCTAGGTTTAAAAAAAACAAACATCCAAAATGTTCAGCATCTCACATAGTGCTGTTCCACCCATCAAATAATATGGAAAGAGTGTGTTAGAACTGTAAACATACCAAAACATGGCCGTGCACCTATAATAACATTCCAGGGAAGAAGACAGCATTAATCAAAGAAATATAAGTGGACCACCTGGAGGAGATTCAAAGATCACGGGAGAGATTCTGTGACCAGACCATTATTAGTTTTATACTACAAGAAAAAAATAACTCCTTCAGTGTTTTCAGCAGGATGCCACAAGAAGTCCTATTTGCAGTTTGGCTCAAAGCATGACACTGGAAACATGTGAATGAAGGTGCTTTCCTTTTGAAAACATTTTGTATTGGGGAGGCATAGCACTGTAGATCTCCCTAACACAACCTCCAACAAGCTGTGGGGTTTAGAACAAAGCATATTTATGTGCACCAATGGCCTAGTCAAATCATAAGACCAACATTGAATTGTGAATCTGTAGTAAGCCTTGGGAATGGTTTTTCAAAGACTCTTTAGACTTGTATAAAGTTTTTAAATCAGTAAACATCTTTCCTGACATAAATAACTCAGTTGGTTTCCTCAAAATCTTGAGCCATTATGCAAAGAGCAATTCTCTAGATGTGTGAAGTAAGTCATGATACACACCCTCTGTTGGGTTTTCAGTAATCTTACTGACCCCACATGCAGACTCAGACTAAAATTTTAGAAATCATGTATTTGAATAATAAAGAGGTCAGGCAGGGAAACAGAGACTTTGGGAGGAACTGGGATCTGCAGGTTGAGAGAAGATGTAAGATCGAAGGTGATCACAGGAGAACTCAAGGGACTGGCTTAACACCAGATGAATCCTGGGGAGGGACGCAGGGAGTGAGTTCATACAGGCAATCTTGGGAACCAACAGGTTTGCAGCTCAGACAATCCTGAGGAGGCTCTGTGTCACCAGGTAGGTCAACGACCATTGAGCTTCTGACAGCTCCTTATAAAAGCCCTGGATGTCTGATGAGTACCAGGTGTTGTCGATGAATTTGCTCAAGCTCTCCAGTGAAGATCTTCTCTGAAACAGATGCCTCACTCGGTACAGTAAAAACACAGTCACTCACAGAACCTAACACTCTCAGATACATGCAATGGCAAATGCAGGGAAAGGTGTTTCTCCAATGTATTGACTCAGGGGAAGTAAATACAAATGTATTAATATAAAAAATTTAATGGGTGAAGATATTTTGAGGAGTATGGGTTTTAGTGGGATTTGCCTCTTGCACTTTTCTGTCATATTAAATATAAATATTGGTTGTTAATAAAAATCTGCACATTGTTTTTGGGTTAAAAACTCTTCGTTCTATTTGTTAAACAATAGGTTGGGGGAAACATTTTTACTTTTTCCTACTTCCAACTGTTTTGTATGTCTGATCAAATTTACTTTCTTTTTATCTTTTATATTTGTGCAATGTAAATAAGGTACTTGGTTCTTAGTTCAAAAGGTATTTCCAGATGACAAATTAACTGGTAAACTAGCTTGTAGATAATTAGTCACACTAAAATGTATATTATGATTTCAAAGTTAAGGGGGATGATTACAGAAAAAAACCCCATCAAACTTGGTTTCCCCCCATAAAGTCTCTATAATGTACAGTGTTAAAAGTTTTCCATTTGTCACATGACAAAATGTAAAGAAACATTTTCAAGGGGTCTGAATATGTTTGCAAGGCAACAAACATAAGATCCCCGGAGCTTTCCCAGTGCCATTTCACATCTGAAAATCAGTAGGAAGAAATGTCAACTCAAGTAGAAGGACAACTACATGAAACCCATCAGTAATTAAAAACAACTCTCAGCTGGTATAAAAACAGTAATAAACAGGCCCTCTGCTGTTAGCAGCTTGACACTTGACACATAACAGTGTTTGCTTTCCCGCAAACTCTCTGGCTCTGCACTGTGGGGAGAGCACAGGTGTAATTAATCATTTTAACGACGCTGTTCAGTGAGCCTGCTTAAGCACGGGGCCTGGCTCCAGAACACCTGAATGAACGCATTCATCGTTAATATGATCAGCCACACCTGAGATTCACCAGGCTAAATGAGCACAAAAGAGAGAAGCATCGGTTTCACATATTACAGAGTCAAAAACCAGAGCGATAAAGGGATAGATGAGGAATTTAAAATGGGATTCTGTTGAAAGTTTGCAATAAGTCAGCATCTTACCAGCCATAAATAACTCAGTTGGTTTCCACATTTACGATAAATTTATATATATCCATTATCCTGAAGCTATTTAATAAACCTTTAAAATATTATCTTGTGCACGTGCATATGCAGGATTGCATAGGAGGTTACTTATAAGGAAGCCAGTGAATGGTATTTTAGGAAATGCAGCGAGAAGTCAGTGCTCTTCCAGCGTACACTAACAATGGAATACGGAAATAACTTTTCCTTGAACCACTATAATTTTGCTTTTTACAACATTTTTTGCTCCGGATCATGATCATTTGGGCTGGTGTCCTGAAAGTTTGAGAAGTGTCTAGCAGAAATTTATAGAACCTGACTGCAAGCTGCAGATGCAATTCAACTGAATGATTCATATTTGTTGGATTCGCACAATAAAAGTTTTAGAAAGGTGTCTTTACACCCTTTGCTTTAGATCAGGGATCCCCAAATTCAGGCCTCAATTGTCAGTATGAGGAGGAAGTTGGACCATTTGAAGTAGCTGTGTTGGAGCAGAGACACCCTGCACCCGAATCCTTAGTATGTGCTAAATACTACATAGTAGCTACTACTTGCCCATTGATACAGTACATACGTCGTATTAAACGAGCGAGTAGTAGCCATGAAATTGGACGTACTGCTCCACCATTTTACCGGATATTTAAGTTACGTTATGTCGCCTGAAGTCCTGTTAAACATTAACTCATAAACTTAAATGTTTAATCAGTTGTCAAAAAACAATTACAGTAATCAGTAACATCACTACACTTTTACATTTTTATGCAGAAATTGCGGCGGTGTCAATGGTTAATAGTTCCTCAGTAGCTATAGGTCACTCTTCTTCTATGATTTTGGGGCTTCCGCTGCATTGTGGGATAATGTAGCGTACATCGACTGCTTACTGTGGCGGTAGTACACATCCAGGAACTTTATGCCTACTACTTAATTGCTTGCATACTGCTTTTCGCCTACTACGTAGTAGGCGTAGTAGGCGTATTCGGATGCAGGGACACATTTAAATCTAGTCTCCAAATCCAGCCATTGAGGCCTGGATTTGGAGACCCCTGCTTTACATCTTTCCTTCACAGTACGAGTTTCACACAGGAAGCTTATTCACTGTACGCCACCTCCAACCTCTTACCCATATGAATAATGATAACCTTGATGTAAATGACCATTGTATGCAAACATGATGGTTTAAAAGTTTACATAAATAGTGTTCAAATAAACCTTTCTGAGATCGGACTTGTTTGGAGATGGTGGACGTCCGCTTTGGTCTTGGCATCCACTGACTAGCTGATAGCTTCAAACCTCCACATAGAAATAATCAGAATTTATTCTAAAAGAGGATGCCAAGAGGGTTGTCTAATGGAAGTAAGATTTTAACTGCATATACTATTTTGACGAAATTTATCTTCAAAAACTATCCTATTAATTATTGAGGCATAGTAATATTGGTCAAAGCTCTATGGCCTTGACAAAAAAAGTATTGCCTATTCAATCTTGACCTGTTATTAAACTACAGTACAAACTGGGATTCATTCAAACTGTTTTTGATGCCTTTCTATTTTTTAATAGTTAAAAATGAATTTTTGCTCCCATCTTTTCCGTGTTCCAATTAATTGAAGTTGGCAGAAATTCAATGTTTAACATGCAAATTGAGGTCAGTACTGTCTAAAATGCAGCTCTTGGGTTTTATATAATTCCTCAGAGTTTTCGGTGGTCTGACCTTGGTGATGAACTTTTCAGGCAATAGCTCCTGGGAAGCTTGGCAACAATCTGGAGTGGTTTCCACTTGCAAAACAGTATTCAAAATGATACACTCAAAGTAGCTTTCCTTAGAAATCTTCCATGTTCCACGAGTAACAAAGGTCACTAGAGCCAACCATGCTCTAGAGAATTTGTAAAAAATAAACATATATATATATATATATACTTTTATCCATTTGAAAACATTTTTTAAACCTTGTGTTGTGTTCCTGTCATATTTTTATCCATTTAAACCATAGAAAATCGTAGGTAATTTTTTTCAGATTGTCCTACGCTACAAAGACATATTCCATTCTACTTTATTCTACTTAAATATGATTTTATGTGTTCTATTCAACTTTTATACATTCTTAATTTTCCTGGTCAAATGACCAGTTATTAGAAATTAATAGCGGAAAGAAGATTAATGTAAACAAAAAAAAAATGGGTCAGGTACATCCTCAATTTTTATAAGGACACAAGCATGAATATGTGTACTCAAATTAAGCAAAGCAAGCAAATTAACATGCACACTCACATATATATGCACACACATGCACGCACACAAACACAACATTCTTTCAATATAACTTAACCTTTCCCATAGCTTCAGTATATAACATGTTTAAAGGCTTTCTTCACACTTCATTGTATGGCATCACTATGGTACATCGATATACAGTAAGTGAGGCTCTTTGTTACATATTTGATCATCACCACTCTGCTGAGGAGGAGAGAAGCCAGGAAAATGATAGTGAGGATGGATTTGAGGGGAAAGAGTGAGAAACTGAAGATGACAGACTAAGAAATAACTGATAAGCAAGAAACCAGTGATAAAAGAAGATGGCAATGCTGAGGTTGCTGTCACATTCAAGTCAAAAATGGGAATCCATTCTGGTCTTCATATCTACCTAAGATTCAAGGTAGGCTTTCAGCTGAATATGTCATCAGGAAAGCGAGGAGATTGCAGTTTTGGCTGCAACTAAAGTTTCTTTTCTGCCGAACGCTCGCTCTCTTCCATTTAGACCGCCACTTAGGTCCGACCAGAGAGACTGGAAAATGGCTCACATTGGGGAGAAACTGCCACATCCAGACCTTTTCTTCGCTGGTGAAGGAAAGGACTCCATAGATGATAAAGACTAATGATCAATCGGGTGAATCCCAAACCACTGATGAAACAACCCCCACTGTTCAGTACCAAAGCCTACAGAAAACTTTCTGTAACACAGACTGAGGAATGAGGCCGCTAAGCTACTGCATGTAGCAGGTCTGAACAAGCCATTTCCACCCATCACTACAAAACCTACCTGGGATGAATGCTGTGCTAAAAAACTGCATAAAGGTACTGTCTTAGTGAAGGTTGGAGCTGATCACTGTTTAGCCAAGCCAGAAAGGATGAAGCCAACATCCCAGCTAAAGTGCTATCTGTGCCCCAATCAGCCATGGAACCCAGAGCTCCACTAGGCTAACAACCACAGCCATTTGTTAATCCCAGGCTAACAATCCCAGGCTAATCTTTAAATAAGGTATGTCTGGGCAGAGGAAAGATTAGTTCAGGATAAATAAGATTAAGAGTTGTTTGTTTTCACTGTGATTCATGTGTGTAAGATTTCTCCTGCTATTATTTGGGCACAAACAGACCGTTTAATCAGTGTTTTCTAAGGTTTTCCGACCAAGAGTTGTTTTAAATCCTGCAATCTGAGTTACTCAATCCGACAGAATCTTATTTTCTTTGTTTGATAAATAAATCAGAGTGTCTTTAAACGGTGTCACAAGAGTGAGCTGTAGTTCACATGCACAAGCTAACCCATGTGTCTTGCTATTGTCCGCCTGTGTTTTGTACATAATAAAGACTGCTATTGAGGGTATTCAAAATAGAGATCAGTGTTAACATCGTTTTTAAAATCTGTGTTTCAATTTTAAAACAAAAAAATTATCTTATAAACCGTGTTTGAAACCACCATTTTAGTGCATTAGAATACTAAAAGTATTATGAGTTACTCAATCCGACAGAATTTTATTTTCTTTGTTTGATAAATAAATAGAATCAATTTTCCAAGGGTTATTGATTCCTAATCCAGTGAATTTTTAAACAAAACATTGCTTCCTCCGAAGAATGTAGTATTTTATCTTGCATTGTTTATTGGTTTAGACAGAATCCAATTGTGCTAAGTAGTCTAAGATACTCACAATTAGTAAACAAATTAGCAGATGGTGTTCTTGCAAAGAACCGAGGGAAGAGTGTAAAGGTGTGATGGAAGGATCCACTGCCACACAGTGTTAAGGATGAGTAAACACTTCCACCACAATTTATCACATAATAAATTTTTTGTTACAGAGATATTTACATATTAAACAAATAATTTTATATGTCGTTTAAATTCCAGTTCAGCAAGACTGATTAGATGAAATGCGCATGCATTTAGTTACTATATTGACCTGAATATAGGACGACGACGATTAAAAGACAACCCCCTCTTTCCAAGACAAATACTCAGAAAAAGACTAAATTCACTTTTTAAAGGAACAATTTCTTTATTGAATTTTGAGATAACCATTTAAATGACAATTTAAGACTGCTTTAATATTTACCAATCACAAAGATCTGTAGTGCATATTCTAGAGTGTGTGGGGTTCCATCAGGAAAGATACTGCTGAAGAATATTGAGCAAAAACAATAACATTGTAATGCAAACCGTCAGAACTTTGCTCATGACTTGCCAAATCAAAAGTCCCATCAAAAGTCTGCATGTGGCATTTTCTCACAGACGTCCTTTGCCTTGCTGTGCTCACTGTCACTGTCATGACACTGTCATGTCCATCCATCCATCCATTTTCTTAACCGCTTAATCCTTTATGGGTCGCGGGGGTGCTGGTGCCTATCTCCAGCTGTCAACGGGCGAGAGGCGGGGTACACCCTGGACAGGTCGCCAGTCCATCACAGGGCAGGACAAACAGGACAAACAACCATGCACACACTCACACCTAAGGACAATTTACAGTGATCAATTAACCTGACAGTCATGTTTTTGGACTGTGGGAGGAAGCCGGACCACGCATGCACGGGGAGAACATGCAAACTCCATGCAGAAAGACCCTGGGCTGGGATACGAACCGCCGGGATACGAACCCACAACCTTCTTGCTGCAAGGCAACAGTGCTAACCACTGCGCCACCGTGCAGCCCCTGCAGTCATGTCTTCTCCTACAAAACGTCATCCTCACTACAATCCAATGCATTAGATATGCAGCATGTTCTACACCCATGGATAATGCTCTCTGGTGTTACTTCATCCTATGCCTCGGGGAAACATTTATGAAGCTGACATATAGCCGTTTTTTGTTTTTTTATCTTTCCATATGGTGTGAGTGCGGGATTTTCTGGTGCCTCTGCTGTTGTGGTCGAACATCTGCATGTGTCAATGGTTAGACCCCGATTATAAGATGACCCCACTTTTTTAAATTTTTTTCAACAGAAAAAAAGTCTTCCTGTATTTGTGTCAATATGGTAACCTTATTTTTGTTTAATATTAACTTTATTTGAGTTGCCGGTAAATTTCGATTCTCATTTGGCTAGGAAGTGATGCGGCAGAGGGAGGAGCAAGAATTGAACGCTTCCTGAAAGGCCAAAAGTACTGGCTAATAAGAAGGGGGAGCCAAAAGTTTTTCCTTTTAGTTTGCTTGTTTCTGAGTGTATTTAAACTTGTTTATCAATTCTGCGCAAGTTTATTTATTAGTTAATTTAACCCTATTTTGGGCCCTATTTTGTGAGGGCCTTATTATATATATTTTTTCCTGCCCACCACGAGCCCAGGTTATTTATTTATTTATCTATTTTTACTCTTCCCTTTTTTCTAATTTTTCACTTGCTAATCACAGATTGCTTATCTTTGAGGATGCATTCATTGGATTCTAACCGGCAAATTCTCCTAAGTACTTACTCTGATACCCCTAAATAAACTCTACTGCAACTATTTGTCCTCAGAAGTCACATAGTTAATGAAAATGGCTACTCTCAGCAGACCATCTTCACAATGAAATGCAATGTCAGCATCAACATGCTGTTGGAATACTCAGCAGGGTTTGAGAAACTTGTGATTTTCAATAAGATAGGTGGCACTAAATGCAAGGCAATGATAGTAAATATGAGAGGGTTCAACATTCTTTTAAATAGTCCTGTAATCACCACTTTGAGTTTACTTTCCCTCTTTTATCAATTGTTTTAAGTATTATATTTCCATCTACAAAACCTTACAGTACACACACTGTAATCGCATGCGGAAACCTGCAGCAAGGTTCTTATGGTATTGTTCCTCTGGCTCAAATCTCTTATAGGTTTTGATCATTAAATTTTGGGATTTAATGAGAAATATTTATGGTTTCTGAAAATCTTGTTATGAGTTGTCAAGCCTGACTCACCATTTATGGAGTTTTAACCTTCTCAAATGAACGAGTTCATAAAGCATCGTTAGGAAGCTATAAACTGTGCTGAGAGTTCTTACAGATTTGGTTTTCATTCAATAAGCTCAATACCAAAAATCACAAATTGATGCTCAAATGTCTTACCGCATTAACACAGCGCATTAAAAATCAACAGACCTACTTTTCCACTCTAATGGCCCTGCATATTAAGATGACCCTTTCCTGCCAATCAGTGCATTGAATATGCTGATGACTAAGATTCGCCAGACTAGACCTCGTTATGTAACAGTATATCTCCCTGCTGAGCTCAGAGAAATCATTTGCAAGGTGGGAGCCTCGGATGTTAATTACTCTAAGTATCAGTTTAGCTAGAGCTGAGAGGATATGGATATTGCATTAACTCTTGACACTGGTGTCTTTCAATATAAACCAAGGCAGAGCCTGTCATCTTAAGCAAACATGCAGATAAAGCCCAATGTGGGTCACGGCAGAAACATGTAACCTGATGTAGCGCGGCTTTATGTTAGCCTGCCCGAGGCTAAGTGGACGGTGGAGAGTAATGCGAAGTTAGATATAAAAAAAAAAAAAACACATCCCAATCGGATGAGAGATGGAGGGGTAGGAGGGAGAGAAGTCACAATCCAAGATAGAGGGAGATAAGAGAAAGTGTAAAGTTAAAGCTGGCATAAAGCAAAGAGAGGGAGGGGTTAATAAAAGAAAAATGGAGGTAAAAAGAAAGGTAGAGTGGGTAGTAAAGATTAAGGCGGCAGAAGATGGCTATAACCCAGGGGCAAGCTTGAGTCTGACAAACTGTCAGTAACTGAGCAGGAGAGAGTACAAGTCTAAATGTAAATTGGATGCAAATCCTTGTGGTGTGGGTGTCTGGATGAGTGTGGGTTGGCGGTGGAGTAACGACTAACCACACATCCAGAGCCACCAGAAAGTCTGCTTTACTGTCTCCACATTTTGTTATCTCCCAGACGTATCCTAAAACCAATCTGAGCATAATCTTCTCGAAGTGAAAATCCACAAAGCAACCCACAATAAGAAAAAGAAAAGTCAATTTTCAGACTTTTTGTTCTAAATCATAAAAAAGGAAATAATTTCAACACAATGTATGCATAAGTGATCACCACTATGAAATGATGCTAAGAATTAAGATCCAGTAAATACGATTTCCACTCATTGTCCTTGACTAAGTTGTCTAGATAGAGTCTTACATTTAACAGTGCATATCAGAGCAAAAACCAAGCAATGGAGTTAAAAGAAAAGTCTTTTCTTTACCAGATTGTGGAGATCCTAATTTGTGGAAGTGTATTAACTACTGTAGTCTGGAACCTCCAGGACACTGTGTATAGATGGTTGCTTGACTAAACTCTGGACTTGTGGAAAAAGGGCATTTGGTCATAGAGGTAACAAAAAATCCAGCAAACACCATGGCAGAGATCCTGTACTCTCCTGTGGAAATAAAGAGAACCACCTCCCACACAACACGTGTATGTGGGCCTCATCTGGAATTTGATTAAAGTAGGCCTTGGCTTACAATGGGCCTCTTGTAGGGGACTCCTTTGGGCTTTCTTTAAAAAAACATGCTAGCAAAACCGACTGGACATCCTATGTACTATGCCTTAGTGAGGGTTTCATATTGGTATCAAGAAAATCTGTTCAAACCCACCTATTGTTCAATATAAAGCTAATCTTTTACATTGAATGGTTTTACATTATCATGATTCAGACAATTTAAAAAGGTGCCATTATGCAAGCTGTGAATAACACCTGGCATAGATAGGGAAAGAGACCCATATCAGGGGTTATATATGATAATCCTGATATAGGGCCCATTTCCTATCTATGAGAGTTAAGTTGAATTTGCCAGACGTTCAGCTATTGCTAACAAACTCCAGTAATCAGGGCTTTCTGGTAAAGTGGGCAGAGAGACATGGCAGCCATGTTTGAATGATTGCACGGCTCATCACTTGGCTAACTTTCCCTTAAATGAAGCATGGTGGTGGCAATTTGATAAATGGTACAAGGCCTGTACTTGTATAGTGCTTTGATTTAGTCCCTACGGACCCCAAAGATGATATTCAGGCATTCACCCATTTACGCACACATTCACACACTGGTGATGGCAGGCTTTGTTGTAGCCACAGCCCTTGGGCGCACTGACAGAGGCGATTGCCACTGGTGCCACCGGGCCCTCTGATCACCAACAGTACGCGTGGTGGTGTCTTGCTCAAGGACACAACGATTGAGACTGTCGGACCTGGGACTTGAACAGGCTTCCTATTACGAGACAAAACCCAAACTCCTGAGCCATGGTAGCGCCATCATGTTGTGAGCATGCTTGTTGCAGCAGGAACTGGGCAAATAGTGATCATAACAGCGCATTTTTTACTATTGGAATTTCAGGGTAATTTGACCGGAACGTTCCAATAACCCTATATCTCTTCTTCACCGGGTTGGGCTGACAGGGCCATTTCCGCTGCAATTTTAGGAACCAACAAAGTACTTGAATGGGGGTATGTACTCGACCAAGTCAGATCAAACAGAAACTCAGCAACAAGCCACTTCTTTCATGTTTGTTCTATTGTTATTTCTGCTACTCTGCGTGCCTTTTTACACTGATCAGTGACTTGTGATTTGAGGTCCATCTGTCTGTCTGTCTAAAATACTAAAATCTGTTGCAGAAAGTCTTTAACAATAAAAGATAGTGTGAATACTTTAGTAATACTGTATGCCTGGCTGAAGTAGAGGGATAGGACGTGAAGGTGGAAATCAACAAGCATGGATAGGAAACAAATCCGGACATGTGTGGAAACTTTCTGTGTGAAAAAAAAAAAGTCATTTTGAAAAAGCTGTGCTCGGCACATAAAACACTTCCTCCTCAAAGGCTGCGTGGGTGCATGTGTTTGGGTGTTTGTGTGTGCGTGAACATCTCCAAGGAGATGCATTCTGTCCCATAGAAGGAAAGTGTCATCCACCATCAGCGCTTCTCACTGACATGGAGTTCCTCAAAGACACGAAATGATGAGGAGTGGAGGAGGAGGAACAAAGGAGGAAAGGAGAAGAAAGTCTTTTGAAGGATAAACCCCAGGATTAGATAAGGTGCTCCTTCTGGACTGTTAGGCCTGTGTATTTGTGCGTCTCAGAGTGTGCTCGCGTCTGTGTGGATGAGACCCTATTGCTCTGAGCACATTAGCTGCTTGGAGTGAACAAAGCCCCTCACCTGCAAGCTTTATAATATGGGCCTGGAAGCCAAACAGGGGAGGCTCTATGCATGTGCCAGCTAGGAAAGGGAAAAAAGGCAGCTGTTCTTTTTTTTTCCCTAAAACGGGAATAAATGTTGTTGCAAAATAGAAAAATGTTGCCTGCATAGCCTTGTATTCAAAGAACAGCCATAATGCTAGTGACTGACCTAAATCCGACTGCATGTATGTGTGTGTTCCACATTTATTCCTGCCTGCATGTTGGCTGAAATCACTTTTATGCTGGGTCTGAGAGATTTCCAGATCATGCTCTAATGTTGCAGCATTGTTGTGATAATGTTATGTTAATAACATTATTGCACTTTGTTAATGCGCAGCACTGCGTATCACATCACAACAGCAGGATGGACAACACGTAGTGTGTGTGTGAGAGAGCGCTGCACCCCGCCGTGACCAAAAGTGGCCGGAGCTGTTTGAATTGGATTATCTCATGCATTTTCTCTTATCCAGCGAGACCTGGAAAGAGATAGGCCTGCTGAGAGTCAGGGCTCGGGATTGAAGGGGTTGGGGCCAATTTGTAGTTGCACCCCACTGCCCCAACGCGGCAAGAAGTTACATTTATTTATTTATCTTGACTTATCCAGGTTAATCTTGTGGAGATCAATGTGCTCCTGAATTAAGTTGACTGACACACAATTAGTTGGAAGGTTCAAAAAACAATTAACAGATTTTCAGAGATGATGGTTATTAATGCTGCAAACGCACTGAGGAGAAAAGTAGGGCAAGAGGGGCTGGGGTAAACAGAGAGGAAGTGGACACGCATTAATTGAAGGGGCTGAGAAAAATCAGCATGGAAGGAAAGTAGGAAAACACAAGAGCACTAATCCAATTGTTTAGAATTGATGGGATTAAACAGAAGATGTGGTCCTCTAAGACATAAGACAAGCAAAAACCTTTGCATGGATAAAATTTTTTGAATAAATAGCTCCTCGAATGTCCTCTTTCTTTGTATCAAGACAAGTAGAGTATATCAGTGTCTTCTGTGATCTCCCGTTATGTGAGCTCAGCTAATTTGGTTTAATCACAGATTAATCTAGAAATCTAACATTGTTGGTGCATTAAATAGCAGATTGTCAATTCGTTAAATTTCTATCTCTACAGCTCCTGCAGAGTTACCATGGGCTTCCGGGCAGCTTTACCACTCAAAAATCCCTTTTCCTGCCCTGTCTGTTTTGGTAAGGATGCATTTGCATTTCTTGGTCTTCATGACGTTTGTTCACTAATGCCCTCTTTCCACTAGGTTTGGGTCGGCTCGGACCATGTCAGGTAAGCCCATATTTAGCGTGTTTCCAATACCGTTGTTTGGGCCGAGCCGTTTTTAAAAACTACCTCTGGTGCAGTCATAAGCGGGCTGAGGTGACCCAACACGCCCACCTATGGATTGATTGGTCCGGAAAAGTGATTTCACTCACACTCCTACTAAATAGGGGTAGCCACCCATTGTGAGTATGTAATATTATGGCTCAGAAAATGGCAACGCATGGCTTCCATAGAGTTCAAGATATTGCTGGGGAGAAAAAAAAAAAAAATAATAAAAAATAAAAAAACTGTGAATATTCGGTCTTGAAGGACCGCAATGGAAAGAGTGGAGCAGACCTCAGGCACTGGAAGTGCTTTGCAGAAATGGACGGCATTTATTGTGAAACGTGGGCGAGCGGCGGGACAGAGAGTGGGCTAGATACCGGCTCCTGCATCTGCATCTGTAATGTAAGAAAATTGTGAAAATTAGGGATGCACCAATACCGATACTGGTATCAGGTATCGGCCCCAATACTGCCCAATGAACTGGTATCGGTATCGGTTAAGTTTAACCGATACCATGAACCTATACTCAAAATGGGGAAAATCTGCAACAAATTCACTAAAAGATACATTTTTCACTTGAAATTTTATTGTTGTGGTAATTTTATATTTTACATCTGTTATTTTGTCTCAGTTATGTTTAGTTTGTAATGTCTGGTGCCTTTAGCCTCTTTAAGAAAGGCACCAGAAGTTATACAGTTTATTAATTCAACAATATGTGGCAAGGTTCACAACGAGGGCCCAGACAGGATTCGATCCCACAACTCCCAGGTGAAGGTCATGGTCATCACTTTGGCTAACCAGTCAGCCAAAGTGATATCCCTGTGGCCAAGCAGCCAGGGCACATCATCTATCGGAGCCATAGTGACAGGACCTCCACACTGTCACAAATAGTATCGGTATCCGGATTGAAAAAGTCGGAACGGTGCATCCGTAGTGAAAATGCAAGATCTCACTTTGTGGGGTACACATGATCTTGAGTACGGTCAGGAAACATTCCAAAACTAGACAGAGGGAACTGGTCAATGATCTAAAGAGATCTGGGAGCACAGTAACATCCATCTATCGTCTATATACCCATCATCTATAATCCATCTAAAAACAGGTGTCTTTTATACAAAAAAACAAGTTCAGTCAGGTGCCATTAATACAGGAAAGGCGTGGAGGACAGAAGAGCTTCTTAAAGAAGTAGTGACAGATCTCAAATTCTAGCTTGTTTGTTGGTGCTAAATACTTATTGTCTGCATCACCAAACAAATCATTAAAATTAATTCGTATTTGCCATATTATTTTTGTTTGTTCGTTTTTTTGTTTTGATTTTTCAAGCACTTTGAGTCTCTTTACTGTCTCTAAAAAAACTCCTTTTATTTGAATGCTTCTCATTAGATTTCAGCAAATATGGAAGGATAAGGTCAGATGAGAGCAACAGTGCATGTCACTAACGCACCATCATCACCTTGAAACACAGTATTGGCAGGATTATACTGTGCAGTTGTTTCATTTTTTTTTTCTACGGGAAAGCTGGTTCACCTTCATTCTAGACAGACACAATAAACGGATTTAGATAAATGTTCATCTCATAAGTGCCAGGTTACAGTTAAGACTTAAATCCAAATCAGAATCCAAGCGATGGTTTAAAACTGGAGCTCACAGATATTCTCCATCCAATCTGTCTGAGCATGAGATGTTTTACAAAGAAGAGACAGAGATTTAAGTCCCTAAATGTAAGAAGCTGGTAGAGATATAATGCCTAATACTTGCAGCTGTTATTATGGTGAAAGGTGACTTTACAAAGTGTACTCTTCCTTCCCTTCTACAAAAATATTTTTGTCAAACAAAAAATCCCCCAAAATACACTGAGGTTTATCAGTGCAACCGTGACGGAGTGAGAATACTTTTACAATGCACCGTATGACATGATCTGAAGTTAATGGTGTTTTTTCTATTGAATAAAAAGTCACTCATTATTGTAGTCTGCAGAATTATTCACATTTCATGCCGCCTAACACAATTCATCTATCATTTTTACTGCGGTTATACAAATAAAGAAAAAAGCAAACCTTGCCGATAAAAGGCACAAGAGCAGCATTGTGGATTAGTGTATGTGTGTGTTTGTGTGTGTAAATGCAGAGAAAGGAAAACATAAGCAATCGGCAGTGCCAAGGTCTTACAGTGGAACAACGAACCTCTCCACTTCTCCGAAGCCTAGGCTCACTGCTTTAGCACCAATGCATTTTTGATGTACCCCTTTCTCCACCTTCTGCTTCTCCGTAGTCCCAGATGGAATAACAGCGCCCCCAGCAACCTTCTATATAGCTTAAATGTACCCTGTGACGTTTGCAATGCGTAGGTGTTTCGGTGTGTGCTCCTGTGCATATGTGTGTGTGCGGAAAAAGAGAAGGAGCACAGACAGACAAAATAGAAAGACAGAAAGAGACTCTGAGAAAAGGAGAAAATGTTCCCCCTTGCCTATTAAATATTTGAGGAGCCTTATTTGGAACCGTGATGCATTGAGAGACAGGCCTGCGTTAGCACTGGGTGTGTTTGGGTGATGCAGGGAGAGTCAGGGCCGTTTAGATTTAGACAAACTCCGCCGTGAGTGAGTGAGTGAGAGAGATGTGAGAAGGAATACTTGAACTGTTTATGAGGCATAGGTTGGAGTGAGATTGTCACATCATGATATCCTTGTTTTACTTAAAACAAAAAAAGTTATCTATATTTTGATGTCACAACGATATAACATAGCAACTATCATAGATATAATAAAGTTGTAGAAAATGTTTGCTGTCATTTTGATTTCAATACCAAGGTTTAGGCAAAAATATAAATTAAGCAACTGTTAAAATTGGTATTAGTTTTAAAGTGCTTACTTTTAAAATCTGATACAACTGATATTAGTCAGAACATGTATCTGTTAGGTAGTTCATTTTGAGAAAACCTCAAAGCTTGTTTTAAAAAACCTTAAGCGCTTTTCAACTTGTGTGCACCATATTTGATACAAGAGATTTTTTTGTTCATATAGGCTAGGCTATATTCGTATTTATTCTATTTCCCCAAATAAAAAGAATAAAAAGATTTCCATTTATGTTACTGAGAAAATAAATATCAATTTTTTTCCACAAAGAAAAATATGTAGTTATCTTTTGCATGCATCAAATATCTCTTAATTTTTTTTCTCATGTTCTTTTTTTTTTTTGCACCACAACATCGTGTACGGTTGTTCTTTCTTTTTGTGTTAAGCAAGGTAAAACCATAGCAGGTGGGGGGTTAAAAAAAAGTTGTCACCTTTCAGCCAGATGACTGACAGTGCACAGCAACAGGCTGCAGTAGGGGAAGTGCTGCATTAATTTCCATGCAGCCAAAGAAAAGTACTGCTGCCACTATAGCACTTAAAAATTTGATTATTCTCCTATGTGGACGGTATAATATTTAATAAATCTAACAAATGTGCCAACATATGTACAACATTTTTTCAACAAAAAACAATGCAAATTTTTTTGTTTCATGCAAAAATTTTTACTAAAATCAGCAATTTGCTTATTTTGCATTTTTGTTCGCCGTTGAGTAGTTTTCAAAGTTTTTTGCCATTTTTTTTAAGCAAAGTTAAATTGTGCCTGGTGGGAGGGATGAAACAACAACAACAAAAAATTTCTGCCAGCTGAACAGCAATGAGCAGTAACAGGTGGGGGAGGGGCAGCGCAGCCATACTAGACAATCCACGCAGCTGGGAAAAAACTCTGATCATCATCGTTCATTATAGGGACTATATGGTGGGAAATTTTGAAATCGGAGCTTTCTAAAACCCTGTTATATCTTGCTACCGCTAACTGACACATGCCTACTGTTTATTTAACTAACTGAGCCAGAGAAAAGAAGGTACAAACAAGTAGAGAAGGAAGACAGGGTGCTAGAAAAGGAGAAAAAGAGGTTGTCACAAAGCATTAGTCAGAAGGACTGAGTGTGCTCCTGTGCCATGTCAATGAGAGAGAGAAAGCGAGAGACCAAGCGAAATGTGAGCGTTTGCATGGTTTGTGTGTGTAATGTCCCGGCATAAGTGTGCAGACCCTGAAACCAGCTGAGAAGAGCTAAAAGCTTTCTGCATATGAGAGAGAGAGAGAGAAAGACTGACAGAAAGAGAGGGAGTAAATCTCCAGACAGTGATGAAAAGAGGAGGCAGCATGCTCTCATTGTTTAAAACAAAAGAAGCCCCTTGTGCTCCATAAAATACCCAGCATGTGTGTGCTCGTTTGTGTGTATAAAAACATCAATATTGCGCTTTCAGCCAAAACACGGGGGAAAGTAGTAGAAAAAAAGGATCAAATGTAAACAAACTGAAGAGGTCAGACAATATGTCAAGCAGTGGAAAACTGTGCAGTTCCTACCACATTTCAAGGCTCACTTGCCCACCGGTATTTTTTATTTTATTTTTCTTAGAGAGAGGTAAGCTTGGCAGACAAGTAGCCTGAAAATACAAATAAACACACTCCATCTCTCTCTGTTGCACACACACACGCACACACAGACATACACCACACAGCCCAAGGCCAAACTTTAAAGAAAACTTACTTGGGATTGGAGCTGTTCCAGTAAACAGCGTGTCTGTCAAATATGATCTTCTCCTCTGCCCACACGGAGACCCAAGACAGGACGGTCAGCAGCACCAGCTCCATCACACACCTTTGTCCAAGCTGGTACAGCATCACAGCCATCCGAACGGAACCTCTCTCTCTTAAAAAAAAAAAAAAAAAAGAAGAAGCAGATCGGGCTTCTTTCACTGCGTTGTTGCTGCTGCTGCAGAAATCCTCTGTCTAGATCATGCGCGTCTTTGGCGGTCGTTTACTGGTTTGATTGGAGTCCCGATCGCCCCAATGGTGTTTCAAGTCATAATGAATGGTTTGAAAATCAAATGGGAACTTCCTCGGGTGCGATCAGAAGAAGCGGGGATTCACGTGTTATTTACAAGCGGCGGGATATGCTTCGAGCGCGTCCGAAACTTTTCTCCCATTACGCGCAGACAGAGAGGTGGATGCGCCACATTGGATCAGATCCCGACCAGTCTCCAAAATTCATCCAATGATTTAGGATTCTCTCTTCTATACCCTCGCAGCTCAGCAAAAAAAGGGACAAAATCCGCACATATTTCTACAGATTTCTGAGGGTGGCGCATGCCAGACAAAACCTGACCCTTTCACATCCTACGCAGGGAACCTTATTTTCCGTCCAAATTGAAAGCGCGTTAAGAACTGCGAGACGGCGAGCATCCTCTCTCACTGCATCCCAACTTGGTGATTCCTCCGCCGCCGCTGGCTCCGTTCCAACGTGACTCCGGTAACCTGTGCGTCACGGTGAGACCAGGTGCGAGCGGGGGGAAGACGTCGGTTCAGTCACACCATTAATCCCAACATGCTCCTCTGCAAAACTCCAGCTATGGCGGCAGTATCACTCACTGAAACCCTGATTTGGTGTAAGTAACCCTCTCCATCTCTCCCCTCTCTCTCCATCCAGCGCACGCTTCTCCTTCGGAGCGGGCGGGGCCTAGTGGCTCCCTCTGGGGACCAGGGGCCGGCTGACTCACTGCGCCCTGGCCATATACAACTGAGGGTGGGTAGAAGTCATTAAACACTCATAAAAAGTTGATTAACTTAAAATGTGCCTTAATTACGTGTTTTTCCCTACGAAATACTGACATTAAATGTCATACACTTAAATCTAATCTCATTACCCAGGTATCAGACCCTAGTCTTATCCAGAGCCGGCCCAAGGCACCAGCGAACTAAGAGCCTCAAAGACCACTTTTGTTGCTAATGCATACAGTACAACATAATATAATCAAAAACGAATAGTTTATAATCAGTAAAAGCAAAAAGACAAAAAACTTCCATTAAGCTGGTCAGCCAGAAGGATTTGTAGTTCATAATTGATTTTTTTTAATCCCCCTGTTTATTTTTTTTAAATAAAAAAAATGACTGCGGTTTTCGAAGTTGATATATTATTACAAAATTTAGATGCAAGTGACATTTCCTGTCATACGAGGCTGCTGTGTCGGATGGCCATTGCACCCTGGGATTTGCTTAAAACATGCTGCCTGAAGGATAAACCCAGAGAGGAGGAAGGAAGAGGAGACCTTCTGACGGATCTCTGGAACAGTGGAGTCATTTTTCATTAGAGTCCATTAGGGCCCAATGGGCAACTGGATAGAGTGCCGAGTTTAAAACCTGAGAGCCGTACACCTCCTGACAGCTATCAGGGAACTGCACCACTTTTTCCACCCATTCCACACAACCACATGCACGACCACGCTGCGCTCTGGTGGTGCTCCACCTGCAGAAATTTATTTCACACATAAAATTATAACAGATTGGTGGTTAGCTACGCAACTTCAAGATGTGCAGGCATTGTTATTATTATTATTATTGTTATTTGGCTTTAAAGAAAATCCCTTTCATGGCTTCTGGAAATGTGTCCAATTCTACAAAGAAAAAGACAACGTAAAAAATACCATCAAAAATCAAGAAAGAGCGGCAGAGAATGTGCTAAAACCTTTGCCCAGGCAGGAGTCAGGATTACGATAAAATTGTTTTTACATAATGTGAACTGGTTGTTTGCTGAAAACTCCAACAAAATACATACGTCACATGTCGTAGACTCATTCATTTTATCATTAATAACATAAAATACTCCGCTTTTGAAAAATTCCATTCATTTAAAACAAACAAACCCCCGTTCGTTTTAATCTCAGATGCTTGGCCCGTGCATCCAGACCAGGTGACAACCAATGCTGTTTGCAGATCTAGATGAATTGAAATATTAGTTTCAAATATATTTTTGAGAAAACAAAAAATCCACCAAAAACGTCCACAAAGAGAATTTCCAAAGTGCTCCAAACTAACCATAATGACCGTCAAATAATTCAGCCCAGCTTAAACCCATCAGAAGTTTGTTGTTTTTAAAAAATATCCAAGTTAGTGCACTGGGAAAAAAATAACTTTTTTAAGCAGGTAAAAATAATTTCTTTATGGACATTTTTTCTATTAATTTAAATATATTTTCTTATTTTGAGACATCTTTTCAAGAAACTTTTCACTTGTTCCCTTGGCAGAATTTTTTTGTTTATTATAAGCAAAGACAATCTTGTATTATTTTTTCTTTTACTTCGTTCTATAGTAGCCTTTTGGCAGTGTGCGTGTCCAAAGAAAGCATTGAAAATACCCCATTATAGGGGTTTAGAAACAGCATAAACGTGCTAGAAATGTCAAAATGTGGACAAACAAATTTGTTTTCCTTATATAATCAATTGACATCTGAATTTGTCACATTTTACTCGAGTTAGTCAAATGCATTTTAAACTGTTTAAACAAAAACTTCTGTTCCTCTCCTTACACCAGGCCACCCAGGGTGGAGAGCCAAGTCAGCCATTGCAAAACCCACCCCTGTATGCGCTGCGTTATCACACTGGCTGGGCCTATGTGTGCAGACTCCTCTTTCTGTATTTGGTCTGTGTGCACCCCCCCCCAAGGCGAGGTGGATAGAGCAGTGTGTGTATTGTTGCACACCGCGTCCACAGGGTGCACCATGCTGTTTCTAACATGTGTTGACAAGCTGTCTTTTGCAGAATGATCCCCACTGAGAATCAATTCCTGCTCGGCAAGATGAGAATTGATTCAGGGAAACTATTTGCCTTAGTGTCATTTACATTTCAAATAATTAGCAGAACAGTACGTTTTGCTCCATTTTCAAGAAAAATTGAGTTTATAAGCAACTCTGCTTCATTCCCTAAACAAAATCTTTAATAATTACTTCCATCATTCCCAAATCATGTAGCCTGAACCTTTCAGCAGCTCCATCGTTCCCATTTTATTTTGCATGTTAGATCCTTTATGCAAAGTGGCCTACTTTTGCTCTCCCTGCAAAGTAATGCCTATAATTTGGGCTGTGTGCATTCTGGCAGTGAAAGAGCCCATGCGGGGGGGGCCCCCCCCCCCCCCCCCCCCCCCCGCCATAACCCAAATACAGCTGCAGGTTGTCCGCCTCTATGCATGAATTATTCAACATCTGTCTGAGGCCTGCATATATAAACAGGAAGATTGTCTCCTGGTGGTTTTCTTAAATGGAGCCACTATATACTGAAGACGTCCCTCACCTCGGTTTGAGTTCTCCTCGCCTGTGTCACTCTGAAAGTGAGTCCAAATCTCGTGTAAGCTGACTTAACAACGCTCTGCTCATTCAGTTAAGGCGTCGTATTTAGTCAGCTTAAATCTGGGTACACGTCTCCTTTTAAAGGGTGTTTAATGTTCTAACTTACAGCGGGTTATGGCTCCAATTGCTCCTCAGTTTTGGCTTGAAGTGAGGACACAAAAGCAAAGATGAGTTGTGAACGTGGTTCCAAGCTGCAAACTGGGTAATCAATTAAAAGGTAATCAATTATTAGACTCCCAGATCACAGATGGTATTGGATATGGTCTCATCTGACTGTGGCAGGGACTGATCAGGTCACAAGTTGAACCACTTGTTAAACCTAACCCCCACCATCACCCATTATGCAATAGCCAGCAGGTTCATGTTTGTGTGGCCTTGGTATTTGCCTTGATTAAAGACTGCTACGCTAATACAAATAAATGTTTCCAGATGTGGTTGAGCTTCAATCAGTCGTGTGCGGATAGGAGAAAGGGACTAATCAAAGGGTCCCAGTTCAGAAGGGCAGCTCTGTGTAGCTGGCTCATATTAAGCTCTACTGCTGTGTTTTTTCAACCCCTGCTCCTCGAGGCATGCTGCCCTGCATATTTTACATGTTTTCCCGTGTTCTGCACACCTGACTTCAGTTGATAGACCTGCAACCATCTTAATTATGTGTGCTAAAGCAGGGAAACATGTACATCACGCCGGCCAGTGCGCCTTGAGGATCAGGGATGGGAAACACTGCTATACTGGACTCACTTATCAGGTTGAGCAAAAAGCATTTTCTCACAATCATGTTTCGGTCACTATCTGTTGAATTTTCAAAAACTCTTCATCATTGTCTATTGTGAGAACGAATCTACTTCACTCAGTTCTCAGGTTTATCAGGACTTTTAGGTTTTGGTGGTACAAACACACTCCCTATTCTACTCGTTGCGCTTCACTAGGGTGTAACAATTCCTGAAATGACAATATCCATCTTTTAATGCGTAGCCTCCATGTTTTACACAAAATTCTAGTGATTGGTTGTAAAAATACAAGATGGGGGAATCCGTTGTTTAGACTCTTTGTAGAGACCTGGTGCACTCCGTCTCCGCTTCAAATTGCTTTGTCGATGTAACTACTGGGTCAATCACCAAGCAAAGTTCTGGTTCAGATCGTTTGCAACTTCCCGGTCAAATACAGATAATGTTCTATCAGACTACCACAGTAACACCCTCCCTCATCAGTATTTTCATCCTTCTTACACAATCAGTTCTCCATCCTAACACTGGAAGTATATTTATAGTCATTGTTCGGAAACTAAAGAAGCACCATCCATTAACTTTGGTGAAGGTAATTCTGTTTTAAAACTACAGCCAGCAAACTAATCATTGAATACATTATATTCATGAGATTATAATATGTTAGCTACGGTAGGAATAATTGTTTTTTTCTCTAACTAAAATGACTAAATATTATTTTCAATTCCTTTTATTGTCACTGTGATGTGTAAAATCTAAACATTTAATCCTAAAGCAAACTCTCCATACTTTACAATGCAGAACTAAAGCTGTACAGATTTTCCATGGTTCGTCTTATTTTGATTTAGATATCCATCCATCTAATTATGCAGACTTTTTGCATTTCAATATGTTCCAGAGAGGATTCAGCATGGAGCTCTGCTTCAAATTACTGATGATGCAAAGTGAGAGATGCTCACAAGTAAACACAGTTCTGAAGTATTGCAGCAGGATGAAAGTATCAGATTTTTACTAGAGCTTGCTGACTCAATTCATCTATCTGTGTTTTCCTATTCTTTTCTAAAAATTGATAAGTCAATTTATCTAGCAGTTTAAATTGCATTTAGGATGTCTAAATAGCAAATATTGAACTTGAAAATTCTTGTACAGTAAAAAGGTTTTATCCTCAGCTTGTTTCATTCATGAGGAAAAAGCATGGTGAAGCTGGCTTTAGATTCTGCAAGGTTCTAAAGTGTTGCTTAAAATCCAAAATACTTGTGGCCAACAGATAAGTCAGTTAGGGATGTGGGTAATCATAGTAAAAGCACATCATCTAAATTTAGTTTCTCATCAAAATAGTTACGTTTTAAAACTGGTTTTACTTCCATCTACAGAAACACACTGGGGACAGTATATTGTACTTCAAATAAAGTAGACCAACTACTGAACGGGTATTCCTATCTGGGATGATTGGACTGCATCATGAGGCTCTTTTGAATTCAATGGGGGTTTTTTCAGTTGCACATTTGAGATCAGTTTTCTATACTTCACAAAAATCTTTCTGGATTGGAACCAAGTCCCCAACATGTTCTTTGGCAAATGACAACCTCAGTGCCTTTTCTTTCTTATGGAACTTGATGGATTTTTGCTGATTGAACGCCTTCATGTAGATTAACTGCTTCTGCTTCCCCCCTGAAGCTGATCTTTGGCCGAGTCTTGATATTTTCAATATTGAGCCACTGGGACAGCATTTACTTATTCCCATTTATAATTTTTTTTGCAACTTTTTTAACCAAGTACAACCTCCTTCAGATCCAATATCTCAAACGACTCGTTTAGTGGAACTTTCAAGATAACTAGACAGCATCTACAACCTATCCTGCGTTTGTCCTAGACTATAATTTACCACCAGATGAATGACCTCACTACTTGAACTCTACACCTCTTCAATTTATGATGCATGCAGTCTTTATTACCCCATTACACTTATAGTAAACTATTTGCCGTGTTGAAGTTTTTCAGTTAAAAACTGAATCTGGTTGGTGAGGAGGAAATTTAGACTTTTCTCTTTTGGGAAATAGAACATTGAGAATTGCAACATAAATACAAATTCCATACAATTACCCAGGATGCACATAATATACAGCACACATTTATAGTCTAGCAGGCTTTAGTATTAAGCTTTTTGAACAGTTTTCCTTTACTATAAATCTAGATTCCTCTCAGAAGAGGCAAATTTTTGCTAGTACTTTGAGTGTTTTGCTAGCAGAAAAAAACGGCATCAATCCACTGGCTACTCATTTTTCTGTCAATGCAGCTAAATAGCTTAGGCTAATCTTCACCGTTTTAAAGCCAATCTAAATAAAAGTGTTGCCCTGTAAAGATTTAGAGATCAATACACCAACTACTGACACTATGGCAGGTAAAGTCACCTTTACAAGCAAAAGAAATTTAATAAAGCGTGAGCTCCCCCTAGTGGTGGAAAAATGTCCAACCCCTCTGGTGTATCGCTTTCATCAGTCCTACACTAGTTTCCATAAGGTTACAGATACTAACGGTGCTCATGAGACAGCTGGACTTGGTTACCAAAGTAACACTTCCCAATCCAAAAGCACAAGATATGTAAAACTTAAAAGATAAAAGCAAAGTACAGTGCAGAGGCTGTTTTTCCATTGTGAAGGTTCAGTAGACCGTCAAAGGATGAAGCCGAGTCCAGATGAGCAGTCAGGTCAAGTTTCAGATGGAATGAGCATGAAGTTGGAAATACAGTGAAGGACTTCAGGCACAACCCACCAGTAGTAAACAGGATGTGGAATATAGAAAATATTACAGAACTGTTAACCGGCAGCATAACAGGAAAGCAAAAGAGACAGAAACCAAATGAGGCCAGATGAAAGAAGGAACAAACTAAAGATTTATTAAAGGTAGCAGAAGATGCAAGAGACAAGAATGGCAAAAAGAAAAAAAAAAAAAGAGGGGGGTGTGGGGGCACATACAGACACACTTCTGTGTTCAGATAGTTTAATGTCTTTGTGTTACAAAAGTTTTTTTCTTTGTTATTTTCCAGCTCTGGGAGAGCTTCATAGGTCTTCACGGTTTATCAAAATATACATGTTTTGAACTTAAAGTGAATATAATCCAAATCATTTTGTGGTACAAAAACATGAATATATACAATCATGAACCCCGCTTCATACAATTAATCCCAACCCGCCCCCTTATAAAAAGAAAAATAAAAGCTTTGAACAAAAACAAAGTAAAAGGCATATAATCTTCTACACTGTTAACATCACAGCTAAAACTGTGTTCAATTCTAAAGCGATCTCTGCTAAAGTAGGCTCTTTGTAAAGTGAAAACATACAGTATAAGCTGTCACCTTAAAGGCGTCTGAATTGAATCCATGTGGTTTTCGAGAACAGCAGGAATGTGTGTTAAAAAAAAAAAAAACAACTTTCAGACGCTGCAAAATAGCAGGGGTAAAACACTTTGGTCCTTAACAGCAAAAACCGTCTGCAGCTACATGAAGCTTTGAGTCATGCATTAGAGTATCCTATCGAAGAAAAAAAAAATAATAAACAGAAGTCATCTGTTACTGGTCCAAAACTACAATGGTCAGGTTTGTGGAAACTGGTGCTTGAGGCACACAGGAATGAGATTGTTTAAGACTTCAGCGTGATGGTACATGTTTGGACTCAACTGTAAGGAAAAGTGCACAAGCGGACTGTGGCTTAAGTGGGACACAGACAGGGAATGAGGCAAGGATTTCCCAACCTTCTAGTTTGCTGAACTTACAAAAGATATACTGGTTGGGTTTTTTGAACTCCGCTTAAGACTAACTCAAACTTGCCAATGCCTCCAAGCTGCCCTCTCAGGCGGGATTTACCTGATTATTATGTGAAAAGGCATCTCAGCAGACTGGTATGATGCAAGATCTGAAGGAGAGGTAAACAAAGTCCACTGACCAGGCTTGTTTCAGCATTGGAATAAAAAAATAAAAATAAAGAATCAAAGGGACAAGGCACTCTGCTAGCAAGAAAAACTCAGCTACAATAAGCACAAGTCAGTTCAATTTAGGCAAGATACATGTAAATCTACTCTTAAAAAGAAAAGATAAATGAATATAGTTTTACACACATATATGAACATAACCTGGTTAAATGAGGCCCCAAAGCCCACTAAATGAAAAGTGACCGGGGCTGTAAGACTGATTTCAGCTCTACATCAGCAACACCACACCTAAACAGAGCTACATCCCCTTAAAAAAAGATTTAGCATCTAACTGACTTACATTCATAGATTCTAGATACATATAATGGGGCTATATGCATACAAAAGATAAGCAATTGTATTTTTAAGAAGAAAAAGATTAAATGAGCCACCTTCCCCTTTTGAACAATGCTGGTAAATACCAAAAAGGTATGATAAACAAACATACCCAAAAATTAGGCCAGAGCATTCTGACTGGGGCAAAGTAAGGCACAAGAACACAACTATTAAAAGGAAAAAAAGGGGGTCCATAAAGGATCAGTTTTGATAGTGGTCTGGATCCTCAGACAGAAAAAGGGTAGATGCAACATAAAAATTAAGATGGATGATCTCACGAGTCAAAACTTAATAAAATTCTTCATCTTGAACCGTTTCTGACTGGCCAAGCAGGATTAAAGTGGCTTTTTTTCAAAACGGCACATCTTCACACAAATACAGAGTGGAAGGAATAAGGAATTGGGTCGGGTACAAATCATCTATATAGGCCTTACGGTAGAGGACGTCTTTATGGTCAAAAAGTCGAGTTGGTCAGACGTCTCTGCTTTGCCTCCAATACGACCTGTTGTGGTTACAGAATGTTGCCCATTTCACAAATCCTAACATTTTGCCAAAACAAAACTGATCAGGTTTTGCTGCTGAATTTAGTGTATGAACAATGTTGATAAAAAGGTAACTAAAGATTTAAATAGAGGCAAACTATCTGAGAAATTCTTTCACTTTCTAATCATGTCAGCAAAGAAGAATGTAAACCAACCAGCTAAAAAAAAAAAAGTTATTTTGTGCGTAGCAAGAGGGAATATTATCCATCTATTATGCTTTGGAATATTTTTTCCTCGACAGGAAATCAAAATCATGGATGTGTTACCGCATTTAGGACAAGAATCAAATCTGAAACTAAATGAAACCTAGAGAAATAAGTAATCAATGGGCAACATTCTTATGGAAAAATTACAAACAGTATAAATATGTCATGAAGGCCATTTCCACTGAAGGCAACCTCGAGAGAGGCGGCGTTCAGATGGAAGGGTGCGAGGAAAGGCACTCAGATGGTGGATTTGGAGAAGGACACTCTGAGGTGATGGTTCTCTCCCAGATCATGGTTGTGGAACTCAATGAGGCACTCGATTGCCTCTTCGACAGAGCACATCTGGATCAGGGCCATCTTGCGATCTTTCCTGTTAAATTAAAAACAAAGGAACATTCTCATTGTGTTGCATAGAAGACAAATCACTACAACCATTCAGGAGAGAGATGGTTTCAACTTTAAAAAGAATCACTGAAGAAAGCTGCAACTTACTGAAAGAACTTGAAGGCCTTGACTGTGGCTCCTGAGCTTGCAAAGAGTCTCTTGAGATCATCTTCCATCACAGAAGGCCTGAAAGCACAAAAGTGGATGAGGTAATAAAAATAGTAAACTCATTTGGATTGATAATCTCTTACTACTTAGAATGATGAACCTGGTGTGAATACATGACAAAATAAGGCGTAAACATAAACACACTCACGGTATGTTGGAGAGGTGGAGTGTTGCAGATGGTGGGAAGATGTTGGAGTAGTTTTTGGAGCCCGGCTTCTTGAAGCGATGAAGCGGCGAGTTGCTGAAATCCTTGGTGAGCCCCTGGTCCTCGTGGCCTTCTCTGGGCAGCTGAACTGTTGTATGCTTTGACAATGTCACACGCATGGCCCGACCATGAAGACGCTGGCCGTTCAGGTGGCTCATGGCTGAGAAAGGAAGTCAGGACCTTAGTTTTCACTTCAACAACTCATGGTTGCTTATAGAATTAAAATTCAACGTTTCGCTCTACTCAAGGTGAAAGTATTTACGCTCGTAATGTCACAGAACTTTTTGTTCCAGTTACTGATGTTTTCCTTCAGCTAGATTCTGAAATAATGTTTGTAAAATACATCTCAAATGTTTAAACACATTTTTTACTCCCTTGTTAATAGAAGTTGAGTTCTCTAAGCAGCTAGGCTACAGTTAGCGGTAGGCCTGGAACAAAAACAAATTTTGCTGGATGATATATTGTCCCACAAATTATTCACGATAATATTATTGTCGAAGTCGAGACCAAAATAACCACTTGTAAAATTTTTATATATCATAATAATGCAAGTACACCCTCTAAAATGCAACAATTAAATAGTTATTTAACATTGGAATGTCCAGAACCAGAACTTTTAAATAATACAAAAAACCATGAAAATAAAATATAAAAAGGACCGTCTCTGTTAGAAAATGTTGCACAAAAAACAATAAAATAGACCCGGTCTCTCTTAAAACGATAAATACAATGGCCTATCCCAGCCCTACTTAGCGGGTTAACTCTTGACCCAACATGTCGCCCTGAAGCATTTATTTTCCAATTTTTCATTTGCAAAGAGTTGTTTACCAACCTTCATAACCTCGTGGCTTTGAAAATCTAAAATTAGTTTTTTGGTAGCTTTCTCTGCAGCTCTCGTCAATAAAAAAAAAAAGAATGGAAGCTGCAGCAGGCAATACAGTCTCTCTCAGTGAAGTTGACTGTAAAGTGTGAAAAACAGAACACCCAAGTCACTTTAATAAAGTGCACAGACTATAACTTAAACAAAAAACTTTCTAAATGAAATAGGCCATAAATTTAAAGATGCCCTGGCCGAGAGTGTGGCAGGCTTGACATTTCACACTGGCCGTATAGCAGCAATTCAGATTCCAGGCTTTTCAAATGTTTCACCTACTACCACTGTGTAAGTTCGGGTCATTCCTAGTTTATACATAGTTTTGTAGTTTATTAAAATTTAAAAACTCACTTTAAACCATTCAAAACTATATTAAGGCAATTTCAAAGAAAACTTTTTTACCTCCGCCAAGGAGGTTATGTTTTCATCAGTGTTGCTTGTCCGTTAGTTAGCAACGGAACTAATAGTTACAGGTGGTTTTTGATTAAATTCTTTGGAAATGTCTGCAAAAGGACCAGGAATTATTGATTAGATTTGCTAATCAATAATTCAGCAAGTCTGCTAGACTTGCTGATCCAAGAACCGCCATTACTGAAAGCCATCATTACTACTAAACTAATGATACCAGTGTGAATCGAGCTGCTAAAGGTATTTGTTCATGGTCAAGTTATCTCAACATTTGTGGGAGGGACTAATATCCCCTGACGGTCTACGCTCTCAGTATTTTTCCAGGTACAATTGAATGTAGGGAAAGTCAGGATCCCAAAAAACAAGGACAAAGACAACATAGGAAAAATGAGGAAGGCTATTAGCAAGATTAAAGATGGAGATCAAAGAGAGAAAATTGCATGTCGTTTGGCTCACCAAGCTGAGCCTGTGTGCCATCAGACATCTGGACCAGAGCGTTCTCCTTTTTGTTAAATAAGATCTTCACTCTCATGACATCACCGTACACACCTATGGGGAAAGCAGAGCGTGTCACAACACAAGCACAATAAGGACAACATATAATGTAGTATTAACAGGAGCCACACAGCCAATCACAGCAACAAAAAACACCTAAACTATCAAATCCGATCCAAATACAGAACCGCTAAATTAAAATTAGGTAATGTTCTATTCATCTTCTGCTTTTTCTAGAAATCTAAACCTAAACTAGTCTTCCAACAATTATTACAGAGACCATTATCTCTTTAAAAAAATGGAAGAGGCAGTGATTTCAGGACAAATCAGTGAGGTTTAAGATGAGTAGATTTGATCAATTTGATCATAGTACAGGCAGGAAAAGTTCATTATTTGGCCAACTGGGGGCCTAAGCAGAAACATGCAGAAAAAAACTACACATGCACATACCTATATATAACTTCAACAAGGAAAAAAAAACTATAAAAATACAATAGAAAAAACACTAGTGACATAAAACTTAGTATATGTTAACTCTCAATTCAAAAAGCAGCAGCATTTCATCCTTTAAGTGTGCTTAAGGAAGCCCAGAATTAAAACACTGATATCTGAGGGCCACACACTGACACAATTTGTTAACAAATTAAACTTAGGTTCTGGATTGTTTAGGTGTTCTTAATTTTGTTATATTTTGACCTATACTCACTTAAAAAAAACAACTTTGGAAATGTAACAGATTTCTAATGAAAAAAAATCCTCACTTTTCTTTTTAAGTCAGGCAACAAATAAATTAAAAGGTCTCTGCTCTTTGAAGATAAAACAAAATGCTAATGTTTTGCCTGTGGTCACTAAATGAAGGCGTTACAAAAAAACTAAATGAAATGCTGCGGCTTAATGTGGCGTCCCACCTCACTTTTCCCCTCACACAACCCCACAACAACCAAACCATTCAAACCCCATAAACAGACACCCCCAGCCTCAACAGCTCTGTAGTCTGATAATGAACCATCAGTGGTTAAAAAAAACAAAAAAACAAGTAAAATGAACAAAGCCAACATGAAACAAGACATGCCCACCTCGCCACGTAACAGTAGTAATAAAAAGGAGATGAAAGGATGATAACGTACCGAAAAGAATAAAGAGGCAGTGTGGCGTAACGGTCTTTAGAGACAGCAGGGGGAGGGAGCAGCGGGGTAGGGAGGGGCCAAAAGGGAGAGGGGACAGGGGAAAAGAGGCGGAGCGGAGGACAGTGGAGTGGAGTCGGGACATGTCCGCAGGCGGCGAGGTCCACAGGAAGGCCACAGTACCATGGAGGAAGGAGAGGCATGAGAATGATGGAGGACAAAGTTTGAATTGAAAAATGAGGGGTGGAGAAAAGTAGTGAGGGGGGAGGGGCGGGGTAGATTTTAGTAAAAAAAAAAATAATAATAATCAGGGTGACCAAAGTGGTGCCAGGGTTTTGTTTTCAAAATGTGAGACATCAAAATTGGGCACGATGTAGGGACAGGAGAAAGGGTTGGGTGGATGGTGGAGTAACGGGAGTGTCAGAAGGGAGGAGGACAGAGGGGTACAGTTGGTCATGGGGCGTGCAGTCAGTCAAGTTGGCAAGATACGGGTGGGGGATGGAGTGGAGGTGGGGTTTAAAAATAAAAAGATGGTGAGGGGGACAGAAATAAGAGAGAAAAGATAAAAAAATAAATAAAAACAAGGTCAGTATACACAAAGAAATGTAGTGCTTCAGACAGTAGAATTGGCTAAATTAAAATGCACTTTCACTATGGGAACACTAGAAGAAAAAGAAGAGAAAAAAAGATTAACAATGAAATACAGAAAAAGGCAGAGACAATATATACTTTTAAATTACACTTTAGACTTTTCTTCAATTATTTAATGTTTTAAATTAAGCTGAAATCTCCATATGGTTAAATTCTAAATCTCATCTTCAAATTTACATGCTTCACATAATGATCCAACTACACTAATGTATGGAGCATGAAGGACTAAACTACACATTATATGAAAAACACCTAAAAAGTAATATTGTCTCTCCAACAACTTAAGAATGATTTTAACTAATGGATAAAAAAATGAAGATATGAAATGTTAAGTTTTTTTCACTTTATCTTTTTTTAAAGAAGTTAGTTTTTGAACAAACTTAAAATTCACAGTGAGCAAAGTGGCAGGTCAGAAATGCAGCAAGTTTGGCCAAACACAAAGAAGTCCTGAAAGAAAGGCGCTTTTTAATTTACAAACAACAGAATAGTTTAACTTGTGTTGATATGAGGAAGAAGAAAATAGCTTCTCCTGAGCAAGTGGGTTCAAGTTCACCAAACACATTGTAGCCATACAGCATTGCAAAGTTTCATTTAGCCACAGTGACTGACGCTAAAGCCTAATGAGGGTACTGACCTCAGGGTTGAGATTGCTGACCAACAACACGTTGTGTCCCCCAGTGGTACCGAGCCCTGATAGGCCAAGCCGGCTGGCTGCTGCCGCTGCTGCAGCCGCCATGCCGCCATGACCCATTCCCAGGGACGCCAAGGCACCGGGAATGCCAGGAACTGAAAGACCTGCAGCGAAGAAAAAGGAAATTGCCTTTTAATGTAAACCTATTAACTGCACTGTATTCATTTATACCTCAGCATATTTAGAGATGCACCAAGTAATCCACCAGGGACTGAAATCAGACCGTGTTTACTGACTGCTTGTTATGAAACTCAATCCGTTTTTTGGCGATTTGTGAATCTGCTGGGTCAGAATGAAACACTGGGGTTTACGTCACTGAAGGAGGAAGGTGCTAAAAATAGTTTTACCCTTACAATAATTTTCTTTTCATTGCTCTCTTACAAACAGAGTGATGTCACCTCTGCTTTTAGCTTACATATCGCTCATGGCAAATGGGCTCAGAGTCATTTTTAATGCTGTTAAATAAGGTTATTAAAACGAAATCTGACTGGACCAAAAGTGTCACTGCCAGGTCAAAGATTTACAGAAACCTTGAGATAGGAAACAGTCTAAAACTGAGTGGTGCATGCCTAAACGAGTTAAACATTTCATACTGACCAGCCTGCTGGATAGCAAACGTTGGGGGGAAGCCGTGCGCCCCAAAAGGAGAAGCTGAGATTATTCCTGGTGCAGCTGTATAACATGTAAAAACAACAAAAAACATGTAAATGCTGAAAATGAAAGTAAAAATGTATCCATCTTGGAGAGTGAAACTCTGAATCACTACACATATTAGGGGAATATTTAAGCCTTTATTTCTAGTAATATTACTGGTTTGTATGAATGCACTTGAACAAAACACTATTGCAGCCTACTGACAGTTTAATTTTCTGAATTAATTTTAGGTTAATATTGGAAAAGCATAACCACAAAACAAGAAATAATGGCTTGAAATATTGAACTTTATGTGCAACATATCTACAATACAAGAGCTTCACTCTGAAATTTGAGACAAAACTATAACAAACTTTTACCTCTTCACATTAAATATGAAGACATAAAAAGAAAAGAAAACTCAAAAATCTTACTGAATGCAGCGGCCATCGTCTGATGGTCGAGTGAAGCCTGGGAATCTGCTGTAGGAAGGTCAGGGCGGGTGTAGTCCCTGCTTTTGTCGTTGTTGTACTTGACGTTGAGGCTTGTGAGCTTGGAGAAGCTGATTCTCAGGGTACAGCAAGCATTGTAAATGTTCTGGCCATCTAGAGACTAAATGCAAGAAACAAATGGATGATTTAAACATCATTCTTTATGCTCAGTTCTCTGGTAAATGTTCTATCAGTGCCGACTCAAAGCACCTAGTGATCTGTGAACTAATGTTTCAGGTGAAACCAGTCTTACCAGTTTAGCATGCTGAGCTGTCATGGCATCAGCATACTGGATCAAGGCCTGGAACTGGTTGTTCTTGGTGAAAGTGATGATCTTCAGCACGGTTCCAAACTTTGAAAAAATCTGAAAAGAAAGACCTGCAGTTGGGTGACGTTTCTTTACTATTGCAAATGTCCTGCATTTAGGCTTAAACCTTTCATCACTTTGAACATGCTTGGGATTCAGATTCTATTCTCAGTCTTACACCATATAGAGAAACAAGACAAATAGATTTAATATTTTAATGTATTTTTAGTAGCGCAGTTGGTGAGATAGTTTGTGTGTGCGCCAGTTAGCATAATGAAAACCGGTCTTTGTTTATCCCTGGCATGGGAAATTGCAGCCGGATGATTTTACACACCATCAGCAGCTACAGACATATTTTCAAATACAAGGGGGGGAAAAAGAGATCCAGTTTTTAGTGAAAATAGTAACCGATGACTTAATAGAAATCCTTGATCAGAGAATATTTTAGAGCCCAGCTCATTATTACAAATTAAACCTGATGAATATACGTTGATCAATCCAAGTAATCATGACCACATTGCTAAAACCTAAAATCAGCAGCAACATATCTTTTTTTTTTTTGTACCATGGCCACTGTGGTACTACCTGATGCAGGACATCCAGGGTGACTGGGTAGAAAAGGTTTTCCACAATGACTCGCAGCACAGGGCTTTGGGGCACGGCTCCCGCCAGGCTGCTTGCTTCTGTGGGAAGGGCCATTCCACCTCCATGCAGGGCATTGACTGCCTGGAGAGCTGCCTGGGCACGCTAGAGGAACAGATCTTAGTTCAATTTACATGTTGAGAAGCAAGGAAACAGATTTATGTAGATCAAACCTCTGCTAGACAAAACCCAAGTGGGAGGGACTACTTCGAGATCCAAGTTGTCAGTACATTATATTTACTTTAAAGACCAAAACACTAAAGTTACTACCACAGATATATGGCACAAAACCAACAGAGGAAAGGGAGGTTTTGCAGAAAGCTAAGGAAGAAAGGGAGATTTGAAAGAAGAGAGGACAGAAGAAATGACAGAAAAAAGAAATACAATGGACAAAATGGGGCACAAGGAGGGATAGCAAACAGTAAGGACAAAAAGACAATAGGTAGGACATGAGAATGGAAGGACAGAAGAATCAAGACTGTAAGGAAGAAGAAAAAAGGTGGATATGTGAGGGATGGAGGAAGGGCGAAATAATTTCTTTGCAGCAGATTAATAAGTCCCACTGGTTTGTTTTGTTGCTTCAGTATTTAGTCGCGGACAGAACCGTCAGCTGATTAACAGCGCCCTGCGAGAACTCCCTTGGTATAACAGAACAGAGTGTTGTGGGACGTAGAACTTTGCTGCTGGGAAGCGCATCTTGATTAGCTCAGGCCGACAGACTAGACACTCCGGGTGTAGCATATATTTAAACAGATAATATTAAGTTATACATTTCAGAAGACTTCATATTTCATCGTTTGGAGATCCAGGAGCTTTAATGCCCTTTTAAAGTTGCTCTCAATCAACAATATTGTAGCACTAGCTAATTAGTGCAGCTAGCATGTGTTATCACTTCAGTGCTTCCCGCCCGTTAGCCTCAGAGGGAAATGACTTCATACTTTTGTCAAATACAGCGGGTCACATGTTTTGTTCTGGATGTTAGTCATGTTAGCAGAACTTAAAACTTCCAGCAGCTCACTGAGGAGGGACGATGCCGAGTTTGTTACTACATGGCAAATATGAATCTTTGAAAAATAATTTTTTTCTTGCATCCATTATAAAATCAATTTAAAAAACGTTGTTTAGATCAAACTCTTACCACTTGGTTTGGAGAGTTGTCCGTCTTGAGCTCCTTATGAGTGGAGTACTGCATGTAAATGGGGTGGTTTCTGATGACGGGGGTGACGGAGGAGTAGTAGCTCACCATTGTCTGTGCACATTCCTCACTGTTGAGCTCCAGGAAGGCCTGCAGAGGGCGCACCAGAGGCACATCCAATTAGTGTCTCACACTTCACAGTGCCAACCTAAAGCCCTATTTAACTTGCACTAATAATTGAAATAAATAATAATCCCTTTACATAAAATAAAAAAAAAGATGAACATGAAAGATCTAAAGTATTCTCGTAGGGTTCTTAACGAACATTACATGACTGCAAAACCACTAGGATATAACAAAAGAACAATTTTTAGAATATTAGGTTAGTAATGGAAAGATAATCCCTCATCTCCAGCGTTGGGCAAAAAAAACAGCAGGAGTACAAATGTCACAGGTTTAGTATTAAAAACCTGTATGCACTTGTTCTTACCTGATTTTTCCCTTTTAACATCAGCAAATTAGTGACCTTCCCAAAGGGAAGTCCCAGGCTTATGACTTCGGCCTCATTGATGTCATTGGGCAGCTTGCGTACGTGGACCACACGTGATGGGGCACTAGGACTGCGGACATCACCTTTGAATTTTTTGCTGTCGTTGCCATTGGCTGCCGGAGGAAAACAGAAGCTGATACAATCAGGGAGGGAACATAAGGCTCTGGTTCTTTGTGAATAATGGATTGAGCGTCATGGCAACACAAACAAGACAGACACTAAGCACTTCAATTAAAAAAGAAAGAAAGAAAGAAAAAGGATCCAACCCTTCCAACCCCCCTACCTGAGTTCATGATATAGGGTCCGTTGGATATGCAGGAAGAAAAGAGTTCGTCGGATCCCCTCTGCAAGAGGAAATATGTAAACAAAGGCTTATTTCACTGTGTTCACTAATGGAGGCACAGCATGGCAGGTGAAGAGCACAGTTCTCATATTACTTAGCAAGTGTGTGATAACCTAGGCAGTAATGTGATAACCAAAGGAGGCTAAACCAGAAACAGTTTAAAAGAAACTCCACCTTTTTTCACAAGAAACAATTCTGTTGCCAAACTTGGCAGGTGAAAGTGTCGAGTTACCTTTTCAATGTATTCTTTATACTAGAGTTAAACTTTTAAATGAAACCTAAGTTCTGTAAATTACACAGCAAAATAAACAAGGCTGTTTAAATTTTGCAGGTAATATTTCTATAGAGACTACTGCTGCTGCAATGCACCGCAATGCGACTGTGGCTCAGTGGTAGAGTAGTTGGCTTGCAATCGGAGGGCCGTAGGTCGATTCCAGCTTCCTCCAGTTCATCGGTGTATGAATATGGCTTCAATGTAAAGCGCTTTGAGGGGTCCGTATGACTAGAAAAGCACTATATAAGTTCAGTCCATTTGCCACTCAATTTTGGTCTGACCACAATTGAGTGTGATGCTGTTGGGATGGGTTTTATCGGCAAGAAGGGTTGACTTGATCAAAGTTAAGGGGGAGCATAAATAGACCTAAATACAGGCTGAACCTGGAGGGAGGGATAAAGAATCCATATAGGGATAGACGATCAACCTTCACAGGGATCAACCTATAGCCAGAGCTTCAGAGAAACGATTTCAACAAACATTTATACGTTTGAACCAGTCAAAGTCCAGCCCTAACTTCACTTTGTAATTACTAGCTAAAGTACATTGGACATTTTATTTTAAGGACTCTTACATTTAATTCACAAGCACCAAAGTTACACAGGTACACATTAAGAAGCAAGGCAGCATGGGAACCCTCCATTAAGAACCAGTTCGCTGTGTGTCTTGTTCAAACTCTCTTTAAGAGATATAAAGTGCTGTTTCAGGGCTGTTTCCATGGCTCAGTGTATTTGGAGTTAAGCAAGATGAAGTACAGAAGTCACAAGAAGTGGCTCAGCAGTCTAAGCTCTACATCAGTCACAATGGATGTCCTGTTCACGCTGAGACTAGGGGCATTGTTACTGCACACTGCACACATATGGAACCGCAAGGAGACTCTAGTATTTGAAGAGCCCATGGCTCTTTAACAGCAACCACCTAAAACAGGTTTGTTAGCATTCTTCCCTGCGGTACACATCTGAATAGAGTAGAGAGGGTGGGGAAATGAAAGATTCAAAGTTTGAGAGACGCTCTACAAGAAAAGGGTAGGGTAGTCATAGTTTGCAATAAATGGTTACTACCGTTCATAGCCTTACAGATGTTTGTCTGTGAGGTTGTGGCCTCAATCAATAGTGTTTGTAATCAATTCAAACATGTAGCAAGGACGTGCTGATGCAGATTATCATTTAGAAAACTCACCTAAGAATCAGTAAGCATGACACAACTAACCCTTTACAAACCAAATATACCATGTTAACCACAATAAGCACACTATTGAAAGTTAGATGAGTCTTAGTAAAGCCCAAGATAATGAAATATCTAATAAATAGTGACTGGAAGAAAAAGTAACATTACAAACTGATAAATAACCGAGATAGTGCCAAAGCAATGTCACCAATGTCCCTACTAAGAGATAAAAAACAATAAACCTTCAGAGATACAAATAGCTGATGAGAGGAAACGTAAAATAAATGAGCCAAGTCTTAGTAGGTCATGGGCAGACAATGAGAAATTCAGAAAAGGCACCGATCTGACTCTGGGGTGGTGAGAAGGCTGTGTGTCTTTATCAGCCAGTAGACATGCTACAAACAGGAAGAGCTGCGAGATCAGGTTAGGATTCAGGGTTTGCACAACTTCCTCCATGGGCTGTATGCTGGAGTCTTTCACTCTTTACTTCCCAATATCAGTAGGAACTTTAGAGCAAAGCTAGCACATCAGCTCTGTAAAAAGAACTGACAGCTTTAATGATTCAATAGAAAACCCAACAGTTTTAGAAGGGTGATCTAAAAACTGAGGTAAAAAGCGGCTCATACGGGGATTATACTAATATCAGTACAGTTTGAGCAATGACATTTATTTTAAAGACCAATAAATGCACCTCAGCCTGTTTACTTCTTTTGTCTGTGCAGGACTAACTGTGTAATAGTAACCGTCAGGAAAAGTTTGAGTCACTGGCTCACATCCTAAAACTGCACAACAGCTTCTTTTCAGTCACAATGGCTATGAATCAAACTTCCTGTTCTCCTAAGTGCTCCGGTAGCATTCGGGAAAAATTGTTTATCATCAAAAGGGATCAGCGTTAGCTGATGAAAGGACGCATATTAGGGGTTCTAGTGCGAGGCCGCAGAGCAAGAACTCATGGGAAAGAACAAAGGACAGGAGGAGTACAGGTAGAGACATGTTTTCACTATGATCAGCCTTCATCAGGCGAAGGGGGAGGGAACAGAGCCTCAATGGGGGGCTAAAAGGGGGGAGATTGGAATGTGACCACAGCATGCCAGACGTTCTGCCCAGACGGAATAATTACAGATTCCAGCAAGGCAAGGCTCCATAACTCAGCATCATCATTACCACAGTGTGTTATACCCAGATACCAGGAAAGGTCCAATCTAACCACAAAATTTAAGCCCCGGTTTCACCCGTAAGAATTAAATAAAAAAGGAAAAAGAAAACTGTGTATTGTGACTCAAAATGGAAACCAATAGTTCGGACTGGAATGAACAGAGACACTGTGGGTGTGTCCCAGTAACAGACGCACGCAGCACAGATCTTGTTTAAACATTGTAAAGACCTTTGGCCGTGAGGCTGAGCGCTGTTGTGGGAGGATGGTTATGGCTCAGAGTTACGATCAATTAGCCCACCTACACATGTCTCTCCCTGGCACAGTTACTAAGGATTACGCTTTAAAGAAGGAATTTTTACAGGGGAAAACATTAATGAACCTACACCAAGCTGAACAACAACGTGTCTCAGACTGCACCAACAAATAGCTGTAGAGGATCAATGACCTACATCCATGTGAAATTTCGCAGATTTCCCCCTTGCAGTATTCTAGTGCAGATTGGTTTTTGGAATAGTCTCCAAAAACCATCATCTGTCCCAATTCAGGCTTCTTAACATTCCAGTAAGGCCAAGAGACCACACAAAATAACAGGAAGTGTCATTTCCACTGCCACATAAGCAAACAAGCATAGGACAGGAAAACAAGGAGCTCCACCTCTTTAAAGAAAAAAAAAAGAAAAAATTTCAAGCAAATTATTGCAAATTCAGCATTCTGAATCCTGAGTGCAAACGCTTGACATGCAGACAGCTCGGCTATACGTAATAAATGTTTCATAGAGTCTGGTTAGTAACTGCGAACCTGTGACACATGAGCAACCGTTTTACACAACAGGCCCCGAAAATACTCAGCAGAACCAAGACTGTATGGCTAAGACCAAATATACACAGAATTTGGCTTAATTATCCCCCAGGCTATAACTAAAAACTAACTCAACGTATCCCTTTGCCAATTAATACCTATATGCATTCTCATTTCATCTTGTGCTACTTCCATATTGTATCCCCATACTTAACCCAGATGTATCTTTTTGTTTTTACATTTAACAACTTCATGAACTGTTACGAAATAACTGTACAAATGCACACATCTCAAGGAAATATTCGTTGTAATACTTTTCAGAAGATTGTGTATGAAATACAGCTGCGCTTTATTACAGCTGCAACCCATTTACACCAGCTGAAGCATATGAAATATTAAATATTATGACTCCTGATCAAAAAATAACTGAGGGATCTCCTGTTTAGCTATACAAAACTACCTTTTCATACCTACTTTCCTAAAGCAGAACACCAACATATAAAGTTTCAAATAAAAAATGTATAATGTATATGAAGCGCTTATTGTCAATAATTGACAATATAAAAACTCAGATAACATTAACGGTTTACAGACAATTCTAGGGCTGAAAATGTTCAAGAAACAAAGTAATAATGCTGAAAGTCAAAATAAAAATATGACTTGAAGAAAAATACTTAAACACTGTCATGCTTTTTTTTTTTATGTCAGGCGGTGAGTAGCATGAACACAGAATTCTAGAGATGCATAAATACTGTGTTGACTGTCTGATTGCCATGTCTTGTTTATCTTTAAGAGACTGGCCGATATGTTTTTGCTCGTGCAATATGTTGTTCAGCCCTAATCAGATGTTAAAAAGTCTATATCAAGGATTAGAAAGATCAAAAGAGGCCTACCTTTGTGCCAACTGATATGTCATGGACACTGCTGTAAAAGTAAAAAAAATTCAGTCATGCAGCCGACAAACCGTAACAGTTATGTAGTAGCTATGAACACAAATGTTTTATAAAAGTGAGAGAAACTACTTCCTTTTTTTAAGAAAAAAAGAGAAACGCTTGAAAGTGAAAAAAACAAAAAACAACAAGACGCGCAACAATGGAAAAAAAAAACTAACTAATGAAGGGGAAAACTCACTCAATTTCAGGGACGTAGCCGGATCCCAGAGGGTACAACTCAGTGGCGTCTAGGCGGCTGTAACAAAAAATAAATAAATAGAACAAATGTGAAAATACAACCAGAAGTTCAGAGGATCATTTAACCCAGTTAACAATGACGCGAAAGGCGATCAAATTGCTTTTGGTTGCGCACCTTTTTCAGTCTCCCGCTATCGAAATTAGTTAACCAAACAAGATGAACTGTACGAGTTATCATTCATCCGACCCGGATAAGATAACTTGATTAAATCAACGTGAATTGTTGAGGCCAGACATCTTAAACATGGCCCTGAAAACTTCGCGGATAAATGAATGCGGAAATGGGACACGTTGCTTTAGCTAACCTCTCGAGTTCCCGTAAAAAAACCAAGTTACAAAGGTACAGTTAGCCAACATGAACTACTGAGACAGTTGGAGAAAACGTCAAACTGTCGGTGAAAAATAAGTACAAGAAATATATATAACGGCTTCTTTAATATAAAGTCGCTTTTTTTCTGAGTCATAACATGATAAAGACGGCGATAAAATAAAAAATACCAACTTTAACGGATAGCAGTGACGCTACCGGGCTAGCAGCTGCTAGTTAGCGCTTCCTCATGCTAACTGTTGCATGTTTTGAAGAGAGGAAAAAAAGTGTTTCCAGTAAAGTTTCACCGCTCCACTGCTTGAACCGCAGCAACCCGAGGAGTCGCGACGCTCCAATATACGCAAAACATAACACAAACATTAGCCTCCCGAATGGTTTAATTTTAAAATATAAGTCTTTAAGTAAGGTTCTTTTCACTTACCCGTCCATTGCACAAGAAAAAACTGCAGGTCTGAGGCGAAGGTAGGGCGACAGACTTGCTTGATTTTCTTACAAAATGGCTGAACACGCGGAGGCGAACGCTGATTAGTCCAGGGAGCTCCAGGAGCCAAAAATGGGAGGGGACAGGGTTCAAAGCGAGCGCTGATTGGACAAGACAACCATCATTTTTAGGAGAAAAAGGAGGCCGCGGCAAATTTCCAGCAGGATATATGAACGGTTGGGGGTTTGGGTCGAGTTAAGAGTTTTATGGAAAGGTTACCGTCAGATAGCGCGCGGTTAGGGCGGATAGCTAAAGAGAAAGGGTTAGATTCACGCAGGTTAATTTCTTTACATGTGACTAGACGTGCAGGGGTGCGAAAATAAGTGCCTTCCCTCGTGACAATAAAACAATAGCACATGTACGGGATAAGCAGTGCCTCTTCTGCATTTTAACACAACAAACATTCATTTGTTTCGTTTGGATTATACATGATATACCAATACTCTAATGTAATTGTAATGTGGAAATTAATCTGTTTTTTTGTAAGGAAACACACTAAAAAACGTGTTTCGGTCATCCTGTTTTGCACAATCACTGAAGCTTATTTGAAACTGCAATTGTTGTCTCTTTGCACATCAATTTTCATTAGTTGTCATAGATTCTCAATTAGCTTAAGGTCGGACTTTTTGGGTGTGACATTCTTACACATCTTTAGCCTATGCTTTGATCTAAACAGGTTACCATGACTGGACATTCTTAAGCCTTTTGCATGTCTTCTCCCAGTAGGTATTGCCATACATTTACCTCCATCTTCATCATCCTATCAACTCTTACCACCTTCTACATGTCTAGAAAAGCATCCGTGCAGCATGATGCTGCCAATGCCATATTTTAAGTGGTGTGTGCTAGGTTTCCACACCACATGCCAATTTGCATGTAAATCAGAAAGGTTAGTTTTGGTCTCATCTAACTGGAACACTCTTGCAAACGTCTGCAGTGTTCCCTACATACATGATCTGTGGCAAAAAGGCAAATGAAATGTATCAGGTGAGAATTATCTTTATTCGCCAAGGTCTGCACACAAACAAGGATCTTTACTTTGTTTTTGCTTTGCCCTCAATAAAGATAAAAAAATATATGTATATAAAATCTAAATATATAAAAAGGCCAAATAATACAAAGTTTTTTGTCTTTTAAATATGTATATATATATACCTTATTACTAAAGAGGAAGACAATATTCAATTAGCACAAATATGGTGTTAATCTGTGCACTCTGACTATGTTCTTCAGAGAGACAGCCTGGGGGATGAAACTCTCTGTGGTGGCTGTTTTGTGTGGGGTCTGCAGAGATGTTGGCTGCCCTGGATGGAGGGAAGGTTAACCCTGATGAACCATACTGCAGACCTATTATACGTTGCGGTCTGAGGATTGGATGAGCCAAACCGCACCGTGATGGACGAACACATTTATTTAAATTATCTAACTCTAATATGTAGTTTTTACGTAAATAAAATACGTTTGGTAGATACATAACTAAATTGCGTTCATTTTATGTAAAGCTTGATACCTCAGCATTCGTTCATGTTGAGCTAATATGTTGGAATCAAGTTCCAAGTTTAGTTAAATTTGAAAATGAAGTCATATTTCTTATTTAAATTTAAGAGCTTTGATTCATTGCGTAGCAAAGTGGTTAGTGTGGGTGCTTGGTGTTCACGGCCGAGGTTTTATCCTAGGTTTTAGGCCCATCCCCTGTTGCATCGTTTTTGTGTCTCTGATTGTGGCCATGGCCATGTTAAATTGGTTAAAAAATTTTAATTTGAACAAACCTACTAAAATTTTTTTGGAAACTGTTGACAAAATAAATTTAATTAAAGTCAACATTTCAGTTATTCTAGTTGATTACTCCTTTTCTCTCTGCAGCTTTTCCATAAAGACCACAATAAAGTATGAGGAAGTATGAAGTCTGTAACATGACAGCATATACATCAAGTTCTAGTTGAATTAATAATTTTTCAATGTACTGTGTTTGTTGTTTTTTTGTTTTGTTAATTTAATTTGCTTTTCAGGGGTTTATATTTAGTTTGAGAGTTGTGCTGAAAGAAACACATTTTTTATTGCTTTGATGTTCTCCCATATTTTTTGAAGCATTTATAATTCATGATTTATTCATACTATCACAGCCCAAAATTTTTTTTTAAAAATGCCCAGCCTTAATCTTTTAAGCTAGTTTATCTAATTTGGCATTGTACGCCTCAACTTGTAATGAAAATCCACAAGAGAACTGTAAAGGTCACCTGGCACTCCCTGGAGACCAATTCAAACTTCACAGAGGGGTTTGAACTATTCAAGAAGGATTACATGATACTGAATGTAATGAGTGAGGAACGGCAACGGCTTGGGTGGGATAAAGGGCGTTGAGAGAACATTGGGTTTCAGGTCACGAATGAGCTTGCTTTTTGTTGTTGTGGTTTATACAAACTACCTAAACATGATAAATACAAAAGCCAATGACTGCTATGAAACATTAAAGCATATCTAATATATCTGACGTCGAGGACTTGGATGTCACTGTAAAATGCTTTAGAAAGTATTGAACAAACACTGTGTAATGATGCAACTAGAACATTCTTTACATCTTATTGAGATTTTTGCAACAGACCAATATAGGTGCCTAATTGTAAAGTGAAATAAAAAATGATACACTATTCTTTACAAAATATTTTAAAAGGTGCTATGTGTATTTTTATTTAGCTCCTCTAACTCTGATAGTGAAATGGAACCTGTCACCAGTTCAAGAGTAAGTTATATAAAATTATAAAGTAGAGTTAGTTTTTTTTAAACAATATTACAGGCTTTAAAAATCTAACAGTGCAGTGTTCAAGCCGTCATTTTATTTCTTTAATCCGTAATCATGGATCCATGGGGGAGTTGGTGTTTGCTGCCTTCTGTTGAGAAAAGGAAGCTATTTTAGGAGCTTTATTTGGAACTTTACTCAAATCTTTTCCCTCCCAAACATTTAAATGATTTCCTGCATTTTGATTATCTGAGCTTCCCTGGGGTGTCATTCCTGTAAGAACCTTCACTGGTAACGCTACTTCTGCATTTCAGTGACTTTCAGATACTAGTAACATAGCGTGCAGTTTGTAGCTTAGTTGTAACTATTGGTGATGTAATAGGTAAACTGGGAGTTGTTGCTGCTGTCAGCAGCCGGTCCTGTAACACTGTTGCCCTGGTGTGGTCTGCATGCGGATTTAATGACTTTGATTGTTTTATTGCATTATGTTTCTGTTCCTGCCCTAACAAACCAGTTATTGAGGAAAGGTAATTTACTGCAACTGATACCAGGGCAGCAATTAGATTCTGCTTCCATCGTGAAGCTAATTGCATTGATCTATGTGTTCTATTCTTTGGTTTGCTTTCTGCAACTAAATATATTCTAAACTTTCTAAATCTTTACCTTTTATTTCTCCATAGTTATATAATATACCTTAGATCCAGGCTTCCTTTTTTTAAAATATATTGGTGGTCGGATGCATGGCTTTAGCTGCTACATTATTCCTCTTGACTGTTGCATAATTAAACTCCAACACATCACAGAGAAGGTGATGGAAACCTAAATGTACTGCACTCATGTTGGGCTCCAGAGGATTTTTAATAGCTATTTATTAGATGTGCCACTTCTGTGTTACGCAGCCAGATAATTACATTTGTTCTGGTGAGTAGTGTATATCTGCCCTCTCTATGATAAATGTCCTGCTTAATGCATCCCTCTCATCGTCCCCCTAATTAACCCTCTGTCTGTCTTGCCTTACCCACACAAGCCATATAGTTCACTACAATGCAGGTTGATTTGCAAAATTCACAAAATTGTGGAGGCGTGCCCTCTAGTGGGTTCATTTAGGTAGTACACTTTACTACCAAAGGCAGCTGGGAGGGTAAAATAAAATAAAAAATCTCCCGGTAAGGGATTCTGCTTTGTCTATTTCAAATTGCATCTCAAAGCTTTCTATATTATTCTAAAACTAAAAATAAGGTGACTAGATGCACCCACGTACTCCACTGTATGACAATTAATAATAGGATTTGATGTGTCTCTTAAAAAGTATTTTTCTAGCTTGTTTTTTAATTAGATTAAATGTCTAACGCTTGTCTTTACCGATGATTTCCCCTGTTCTACGGCTGCTTAATTACACTCAAATGTATTCAATTGATGTTTGCAAACAGTAGTTTTATTCAAGACAGGACATCTCGATGATCACATAATAGATGAACAGGCATTTGTTCAGCACAAATGTATTTTTTTAATATATATTTTTTGCTGTGGCTGTGCTACGCCAGAGACCCACAACTAAGCAAACTGTCAGCCCATCAAATTTACATTTATCTCTATGTATGCATTTAGACACATATGTACATGTGTATACACTTTATACACACGTAGGTTGCCAGTTAGTCGTTTCTATAAAGTTTGCATCCACTCAAAATGTTAAACTTTGGATGATGCAAGAAAAACACAAATAAACAGGAACAGGATTAATAATTCCAAGACCTAAAAGCAGGATAGAAAGTTTTTTTGAAGATGCCAGCATTATTCTGCATATTACCTGTCAGCAAAGTTGCAGGTATTTGAAATTGTCAAAAAAAAAAACTATTGGATTCTCATAGCTACGTGCAAAGAATTCATATTCTTTAAACTTTTACTATTTTGTCATTTTATTACCACAAAGTTCAGTGCATCTTATTGAGGCTATATATGGTAAATCAGCACAAACTTCCATGTACTTTGGAAGTGGAAGAAAACTGAGGGTTTTCAAAAATGTTTGGTGTGCATATTTGTTCGGTCCCCTTTGCTCTGATGTCTCTAAATATAATCTAGTGCAACCGTTTGTCTGCCAGTTGTCCTGCGTGTAATCTAATCTCAGTATAAATACAGTTGTTCTGTGAAGGCCTCAGAGGTTTGTTGGAGAACGTTACTGATCAGAAAAACATCATGCAGATCAAGAAACAGAGCAGGAAAAACCAATATCCCAAGCTTTGAACAGCTCACCTCTGTTCAATCTACCATCTGAAAATGAAGAGCTTAGCACAACTTCAAACCTACCAATATATCACTATCCAGCTGCACTGAGATCCAGAAACCATGTCTTCATGGAAGATTGGCAAGAAGAAAGACGATGGAAGTCCTGTTTAAAGTCATGTCAGGCACACGGAAAAGATGTGGAAGAGTGTCCTTTCATCAACACTGCACCTCAACGTGAGCACAGCAGCCACACGAGTAAACATGACAGCATCATGCTGTTGAGTTACTCTATTCACCAGGAACCAAAAATGCTAACCATACATAAAGATAAAGCCAGAGCTTTAATGCATTTATTTATATCAAAGCATATTCATAGAGCGGTCTAGTCAAAGTCCAGACCTCAATCCAACCTTAAAACTGTGGGAAAACGTGAAAATTGATACTGCCAGATGCTCTTTATAGAATCAGACCACGTGTGGAAAAGATAGGAGAGAAATACCACAAAAGACGAGAGGTGGGTCTAGAAAATCTTGATTCAGGAGGGCTGAATACAAAAGCACACCACATTTTAATTATTAACAGCGAGGAAGAAATAAAAATCGTCTATTCTTTGCACTTCAGTTATACACTAATTTTTGTCGGTCTATCAAATTAAATATATTGAAGTTTGTGGTTTTAATGTGACAAAATGTGGAAAAATCTTAATACAAGTGCAAGGCACTGTATTCTCTTGGAGTGATCCTGCAGAGTAGAAGGCAGTGTTTCCATTGGGTTGTTGGTCTCATGAAGCAGAGCAAGAAAAACCTGTCTAAAAAAGTTCAGCCAAACAAACCTGACAAGGCACCGGCACTACACAGATGTCTTTTTTTTTTTCCTTTCTTATATACAATCATCAAATGCAATAAATAGACCTTGCTAAGAGGCCAAAAAAAATAAAATAAATACATGAATATATATGAAATGTTGTACAATTGCAGTGGAAGGGTACATATGGAAAGCAAAGACTGTAATGTGTTCGTCCAGACCTGCTGACCTCCCTTTGGAATGTAAGAAGGGATGATTTTAACTGGTGGAAAAATGCAGGCAGGACTTGCATCTGGCACTGAAGGTATCCGAAGATTCTCAGGAGGGCAGCCGAATCTGCCCTACCAGCAGTTTGAGTAAGAAAAAGAAAACAGGTTGAACAAAAGGTGGTGATTGAGGAGCCTTGCAGTATAGCACCAGCGTCAGAGGTTGTTTTTTGTTTTTTTTTTAACCTTTTTTCCCCGAGTTGCAGGTATGCAAGCATAGAGGGTTGCAGCTACAGTTTTACAGTGAGGATAAAGGAAAGTAGTATTTGGGGTATTAAAGATGTGGGTGAGCAGAATACTGTTTGTGTAACATCACTGACCCAGACCATCCATAATGTAATGTGTCAGCCAAACAAATAAGGGTCAGGACTGGGAGCAGGCCTTTCTGGCTACGAGATGCACTGCTAAAAAAAAAAAAAAATCGCCAGGGTGACATTTACTCAGGAGCATCAACTATCTATACAAGTAAAAGACACAATCTTGTTCGCTAAATTGAATTTTAAGGCGGCTCAGATCAAAGATTCTTGATTTGAAGAATGAAATCAATTTCTATATTTTGTTTTTGGAAAGAATTATGACTGTTTGCAGAGTTTTGAAAAAGAGGTCAGGGGTTAAACTGGGAGTGAGCAAAACAATCAAAACCAAACAGCCGAAAACCACACAGGAACATTACAGTATATTTAAGTTTTATTTGGTTCATAGAATGACAAAAAGCTTTTTTATTTTAGTAATGAGGGCTGAACAGCTTTGTCTTTCTATTATAGATGAACAAGATCCCAATTTAACCCCTGGATTTACATTCATGTGAAGAATGACAGCACATAATGAAGACCTAACAAGAGGTGAGATAAAGAAAGCTGCAAGGCTTCATGCAGTGCTACCTTATTCAAATTTACATTGATTCTTCTGTGTTGAGAGAACAGTTACAGTGCAGGACACATTTATTTGTACACCTGATAAAAAAAGGTGTAAAAAGCTCTAAAATAAATACATCTTTTATTGCAGTAGCATGACCTCTCATATTTTGTGAAATACAAATCCAACCTTTCATTTGAATACATTGATTTGCGAATATATTCAATGCTAAAAAAAAAAAAGTTTTCAGTTACATTACTAATGACACAATTATTAGTTACCATAACAACCCCTTTAAAGCAAATATAATTTAAAATGCTTTTTTAAAAATTATACTTGATCTTTTTTTGGTTGATCAGAGTTTTCTAGGAACACCTGATTAGCAATTTTCTGTTTCTGGGGTACAAATGTGATGTGACACAGCCTCATTTCTTTTAGCCACTGGTCCTTGCATAGTGGCTTAAAGCATCCAAGGATTGGGTTTGCCATAAAACAAAGCATGAATGTGTGGGAAAAAAAAGTCATGGTCACTCTAAAGTACAGTGGAGGATCTGTGATGCTGTGGGCATGTTTCTTCTCTAAGTGTTGTATTGGCAAAAACCTGTAGTTCATAAAATGACTGAATTCCAACATGTACTCACGTTAAAAGTTGGATTTTTCGAAAAATCTTGTGTGAGACAACGCTAATGCACTAAAAGCTGAATTCATTTCTGCCAATTAGTATGGCCCACACTTTAAGCCTTTTCAACAACAGCATAGTGGTGTGAGCAATCTCAACATCTTAAAGTATATCCATCTCGCTCGAACAAGAAAACACAAAAGCGGTGATCTCCATGTATATCTGCCGTGCTCCATATATTTAGTATTAAACTAAAGTGATCTGCAACATGATCGGTGACTCTATGTGCCTCTTTGCCATATATTTGATTTTAGACACGATGCGTTACTCGTACACTGCATTTATAATAATTCACTATTACTGACAGAACGACTTGTGTGACTAAAGATATGAGCACGTATGACTCTAAGTAAGCACGGACGCTTGTTAATGAGTGTTAATCTGGTGGCGCTCATGAGCATAACATGCAGATGACGGTGAGAGGGAGACACAGAGAACCAAAGCAATAAATACATTGTATAAAACATAATTTCATATCAATATATTAAAATACTATTCAAAATAATGTCTTAGACAATATTGCAATATGAAATTGACTGATAAATAGTTGATAGGCCTACACAGAGAAATATATATTTATATATTTAAGTATCTGTGTCCTTCATAGTTTGCTGATTTGGATTTTGTTTTTTCCAGAAATGTTCCCAGTTGGGCTGCAGTACAATCCAGAGAGCTAATACATTTTCTTTTTTAAAACAATAAGAACAATGAACATACAGTACACAGTCTCATAATAAGGATAAACACACGGAGTAGGCTACAATATAAAGGCCAAGACAGAAAAATAGAAAAACATCAATAGAAATCAAAAGTCAAATACAGAGAAAGTATATAGAGTAAGTGTACTTATGAGTCTTTGTGGTATTTGGAGATGGAGCTCGTGTCGGCTCTCATTGTTGGGCTCTCGACTGTGTAGCTGTAAATCAGTCCTGACACACACTTCCACACGAACACAAAAGCTACATACGTTTGCAGATATGGACTCATGCAATGGCACACGGCTCTGCACAGGTGCAGGTGTGTACTCACCCATACACAGTCAATCATACACACACACACAAACACACACACATTTCTCACATGACCGTGCAGCATTTGCAGGTCTGTTTCTTCTCCTTCTCTCCCTCCTCTCCACCTCCATTGGCCTTCTCTTTCTCTGCCATGCTGCCGTTGGGCGGGGCCTGCTCCTCCGTGGCAGCGTCTGCCGCCTTCCTCTCGCCATCTTCGATCACCACGAATTCAGCCTTCACATTGCCGTCCACGCCCTCCATGCCTAGGGCCTTGTCCGTCTCCTTCTCGTCCTCCACCGTCTTGTAGCCCATGAACACCAGGGTCACTGGGTTGCTCTCACTAGCTTGGTCAGGACTGGGGCCCAGCAACTTGGCTTCTACCCCGGTTACCTCTCTCTTAGGGGTCTGGCCGGAGGTCTGCACTACTCCGTTCTCACCTACAGGGAGCGCCAGAGTATTGTTGAGAGGATGCATAAAGAGAGCAGGTGATCAGGACAGGGCAGAGAGACAAGGAGAGAGAGGATATACTGTTTTAATAATCTGTAGAGCAAATGAAGAGGCTATTATTAGCCGGCTTTCTCTTTATGTCCGTTGTAGAGGCTCTGTTGCCATGGACACAGAACTCACCATTTTCTTTGGCCACACCTTTATTAGCAGGCACTCCTGTCTCCAGTTCTTCAATTTCTTGCTCCAGCCTGGCTCAGAAACACAAACACAGAGTTAAAACCCCCCAAAACAAATCATAACTCTTCGCTTTTAATGCTTTCCCTCCAAGCAATGGTCAACCTTTAACGTAGCTGCAGTTACAGTAAATTGTTCCAACCAGGTTGCTTCAAACAGATGCTCACCTGAGGATGACCTGTTCCAGAAGCTTGGTCTTCATCTCGTCCTCCTGCAGACGCCTCTGTGTCTCCTCCTCTGCTGGAGCTCCATCTAACAACCAGCGCTCCCTCAGTGACTTTGACTGTTAGTAAACACAATATAGTGAAATATGATTGTCTCTCTGTGTGTGCAGGTTTTTGTTTTTGTTGTTGTTGATAACATTAAAAAGAAGAATACAGAATATCTGTTTTCCCTTGATGGCTTAGAGTTCTTGCTATATTGTTTTATCTTACAAACCAGCATAAGGTAACCTATAACTGTAATTGTTTCTTCAAATACAAATCTGAAGAGTGTGTCAGGCATTTGCATTCACCCCATTTACTCTGATACCTCTAAATAACTCCCAGTGCAGTGCCAAAGTCCTCAGTAAGCCTATATCTGATCTGCTGGACTCCTACTCCTACTATAGGACCTATGCATTGTGCTTTGGACTTAAGGATACACTTCCTCAATTAATTTGCTGCATAGACAATATTTATTTTAATAAAAAGCAGCTGACAGCGCTTTTAATCAGATAGGCACTCAAATAGTTCTTCAATTTTATTGTTTTGTGTATTTTATTGTATTTTAGTCTCTTTGATGGGTTATTTGTATTTCTCTCTTTTCAGTAATTCTATTATTCCTGTTAGTTTAATAATCTTTTATGCTGTTTTACTCTTGTTTTAATATACATCTTATCTAACTTTTCTCTGTCAAGAGGGAATTCAATTGTCCAAAAATGGAGAGACCCTTAAACCTACCAAGACCTGGTCAACCATTTAAATTGACAAAGGAAGCATTGGGCGCATTTCCAATATCGGAAGCTCAGGGTAATTTTCTCAGATCCTTTATCCGATCTGGTAATCTGTTGGCCTGCTCCTCTTAGTCATCATGTCTCCATATAAAACTCACCCTTTAAGGAATTTGCTAAGACTTATCAGGGCCAAAGGGCCTGTTTGCAGTTTGCAACAGGCCATGTAGGGGATCCAGGAAAGATTTGAAAGACGATGTTCAGATGAGACCAAAATTTGAGATTTACATGCAGAACTGGACAATGCGTAGAAAACGAACTAATTTTCATTCCAAGATCTACATAGATTTATCACACTTGGCAAACTGAAAGATCCCGGAATGGGGGGTTTGATCCACCTCTAGGTCTAGTCATAAACCTGTAAACACTTTGAGCTGTAATATGGGATTACACAGAGAGTAAGATGTAGTGCAAAGACAAGACGAAAGCAGCAGCTCTATAGTCTGCCTGTGTGCTCAGAGCCAGATGGTATCATCACCTGTTTGTGTCTGATGGGAGCTATATGCTAATCCGCATAATCTAATAAATATTATAACCTGCTGAGGATGGTGTGCAATGATTTTGCTTGAGTTTAAACGGCTGAATGCATTTGGACAGCATGTATGAGGACTGAGAACGCATAGCTCAGCCCTGGGGAAATCCCCGCAGGTGTATGCAGTGTTGCTAGCCACCACCGTTTGATTCCTTAATCCCAGGGAGACGATCTGAACGCTCACATGGCCCACAACCTCTACGGTGAGCATTGTATGTTGTGAACGGATACAGCGAACTGCAATGGAAGAGTTTACGGTTGTGGGTTTATTGTGAAACTACGTTCTGGAGGGGGCTTAACGTTGCACACCTCCCTCAACCCACAATCCTCTCTGTGAAAAATGGTGATGGAAGCATCCTGCTGTGTAGACATTTGTCTTCAGCAGGGATACCAAAGCAGGCCAGAGTTGATGGGAAGATGGATGGAGTGAAAAACATGGTATTTCTCTAGCATAGAGGGTGCAAAAGACCCATATATGCAGCAACCCTCGCCAGAGCTACAAGCTACTATTTCAGAATAGAGATTTTTTTGTGTGTTAGAATGGGTCAAAGCCCAAACCTAAGTCCAGTTCAAGTTTGGCAAGACTTAAATATTGGTGTTCACTTCCCTATCATTATGTGACATTGTTGGGTCCTGTAACTAAACCTTTGTTAGATCACGCACCCTGGCTACTTGGCCATGGGGATATCCCTTTGGCTGACTGGTTAGCACACATGACCTAGGAGTCTTGGGATCGAATTCAGCCCCAGCCCTTGTTGCGCATCTTGCCACATTTGCCGTCGATAACAGGATCCGTGTGAGGTGGTCCGTGGATTCGTAATGGGTGGCGCCCTGCGCGGAGCATGAGGACCTGCTTATAAAACATGGGGAGAATGTGACAGTGTGGGGTCCTGTCACTATGCCTCCGTTAGATCATGCACCCTGGCTGCTTGGGCAAAAGGATATCCCTTTGGCTAACTGGTTAGCGTGCATGACTCTCACCTGGGAGTCTGGGGACTGAATCCCACCTGAGCCCTCATCATCCACCATGCCAAACATATATTTTGACTCAGCTGGAGGCATTTTACAAAGAAGAACAAATACATTTTTTATTGTCCTGAAAAACAAAGCTGACTTGCAGCTAAAAATTTTACCAAATTTTGTGCTACTTTGTGCTGATGTATTGCATAAACTCACAATAGAATACATTGTGGATACAATACTTGAAACTTTTAAAGGGGTATGGTTACTTTTGCAGGGCACTGTATTATATCTCTGTTACAAACACCTCGGTCACACACACTGCTGCTATCAAACGAGGCCGGCGTCTTATATGTACAGATGGGAATAGTGTCGCTTTCACTGAGACGCAAACCCTTTACTTAATCCAACACTAAATTCCTCTCTGTCCAATTCGTCTGCTATCTGGTGCCGCTCAGGGATTCAGTCGAACTCTTGAACTGCAACCAAACAGTCTTGGCAGTTTGAGAAAATGTGGCGCCAGGCCAGACCGGGGCAGAGGATGCCAGCATCGAACATGTAATTCTCCTAATAAATTTAACTGAGCATGGGACTGGATATGCAGCTGGGTCAGTGGAATAACAAACAAACCAGCTTTCTTCTTACACCTCCTCCACATTTACAACCGACTCTTGCCGTTCCCTTTTCGTTCTGTGTTTATTTCTTCTCCCTGTTTCCAAATAACCATGTATTCTTATCCCGACTCCCCATCCTAGCACCCTCATGTGGAGAAGCTAATATCAAAGCAAATACTTGACATGCTTTGAGGTAAATATAACAGTGCCTTGCTTGCAGCTGTTAGATCACACAAAAATAAAAAAAAGATTTAAAAAAATTAAAAAGAACCACTGCTTTGCCTGATAAAAATCTGCTGTAAATAGCTTTTTTTGTGCAAACTCGGTGAATCCATACTCGATGTGAATTCCTATGCAGTGATGCAACTTGAATTTCAACACCAAACTCCCCCTATTTTCTTTTTTGCTTCCTCTTTCCTCTCAGACTCGACCCCGTTCCATTCCTCTCTCAAAGGGATCTCTATCCGTCATAAAGTCCATGAACCCTGGATACACTTGGAAAAATGTTGGTACACCTCCTGCTTTTTCCCCCCAACCTGTCAGTTTATGGTAAAAATCCAGGGTTTCTGTCTCACTTTCTCCACTGTGTAGTCCGGATTCAGACACTCAGCTGCCCAGAGCTTTACTGCACACTCTCACGGTGTAATTCAACACCCTTCATTCCCCAGCCCTGCATGGTCTCCTGGGCACTGAATCTACCCCCCCCACCCCCCTACTCCCCCTCCAACTCCTCCATCTCTTTCTGTCTCTCGGTTTTGTTCTCTCGCCACACCCTACTACTCTCTAACGCCTGACATCACTTAACTGGCTCACCCATGCATACCCAAGCCTGCGCGCACACACAAACCGGCCTGCGTGAAAAGTCATAAAGCCGGAGCGCTGAAGTTACGTCTCGTTCCATTGTTCCTTGCAGTAAAAGCTGCTAACGTAGCAGACAAAGGGCGGAACTGGGACACAGGGTGCATACAGACAGACACACATGTGCACATCCAAATGAAATGAACAGCTGTAGACAGAAGTGCCTCATTTTCATTGCGTCATTTTCTGTTTTTCATAACCCAAATCTTCCAAAACAAAATCTGTCCGACCATTCAGCATGAGACCAGCAAAACATTTGAAACCGTTGTCCAACTGTTTTGGTTCCGTATATTGATGGATTTTTCAGTGCATATCTGAAATTAAAAAACCTACAAGCGCAATCACACTATATTGCCAAAAGTCACTTGCTACATCGCATTCCTAATCCATTGGGTTTAAAATAATGTTGGCCCACCATTTGTAGCCGCAACAGCTTTAACTCTTCTGGGAAGATTGGAGGTGTGTTTATAGGAATTTTTGATAAGTCTTCCAGATGTTCATTGCTGAGGTCAGACACTAATGTTGGACCTGAAAGCCTGATTTGCAGACTTTATACTTCATTCCTTGAGCAGCACTGTTCAGTTCAGTCAAGTTCATTGGCACCAAACTTGCTTATTCATGTTTTTAGGAACGTTACTTTGTGAAATGGTACAGATTCGTGTTGGAACTGGTGGGACCATGGCCAAAACTGTTCCCACACATTAGCAAAAATGAGCTAATGACTTGGAACGCTACAACAATTTGAGTTCCTTTCACCGTAACTAAGGGAGCTGAGCCCAGGTCCTGAAGAATAACCTCACACATGAATCTCTTTTGGACCAAACTTTACAGTTTACACAATGCAGTCTTAGAAGTGCTGCTCTTTGGAAAACCGCCAAATCCTCCTTCCTTTATTGGATTTCCGAGGGGAAAGGTGTAATTTTCTACTCCAGAGAACACATCTCCACTGCTCTAAAGTCCAGTGGCAGCAGGCTTTATATCACTACATTCAGCACTTTACATTGGAAGCAGCTTTCTGGCCACTAAAAGCAACTGCATAAAGTTATGTACACACTGTTCCTATAGTTTGAAGGTCTGTAGCTATTGTAGCTATACACTCTGCAGAAAGTTGGCGACCTCTGTCCACTATACACCTGTCTATGATTTTATTTTATTTCATTTATTTATTTTTGTACTGTTGTTACCAGTCATCTCAGCCTTTTTACAATACCACTGAGGATTCACAGTGGAATATTTAGTAGTGGAACAATTCTGATGCTGGACCTATTTTACAAGTGGCATCAAATCACAGTACTCCACATTACTGAAAAACACTACTCTGTCAAACTTTCAACTCTACAGTTTGTTCTGCATTTCTAGGTCAAGCTTGAAGGTGCCAGTTGTAGAATAGTGGTTTCTTTCTTATTTGGTATTCTCTCAGTCCAAGATGATGTTAAACTAATTACACCATGGATAGTTATACCGGTGTTCCAGTATCTTTTAGATTATAATACCTCAATATTACCTCATATATTACCTCATATATATACCTCATAAATTACCTCAGTCATCTAGCCACTAAAAAGTGACTAGATGACTGAGGTAATATTTGACTTTTCCCGATGAATGCTGCCCTTCCAAAAAACCAAAAAAAACATACGTACTGTGCAGAAAGAGCTTTCCCATACTAGGCTACCCCCAACGTGATTACACTTCCCCCTTTGCCTGTTTGTTTCAGCATGTGCGTGAGTATCTGCATGCGAGACGAAAGTGGGGTGCGGTGGGTGAACGAGCCGTTTCCTGTTGCTGGGAGTGGGACAAAAATCTGTTTCCTTTGCCAAAGCCCACTGCATTGTCTGGAGGTTCTGTGTTTTTTTGTTGTTTTTTTTGTTTTTTTATGAAGCAACACACAGAGAATCAAGCACACGCATGTACAGATACAACCTCACTATGGTTTACTCTGAAAATAGAAAAAGTAGGAGCACGCAGGAGTAACCCCGCAGGTCACGATCACTTTTTACAAACACGAAACGCCCGCGCAGGCCTGCACGAATGCACGCATCTCGACCTTTGCACCTATCTTTGAGCTGCTGAGTTGTCCCAGGATGAAATAGCTTTGATAGTGCTGACACTTACACCGACAATAGCCTTGGTTCAGATATAATGAGGGTGTGTGGCTGCATGTAGCAGTGTGCGTATAAAAATGTGGAGGAGCTGATGGCGTTATCTGCGGTCCATTCTGAACATTCCGTGACAGCGGCGGGAGGGGAGTATCTCGACGTGTTGGGCTGCTACATTGGAGAGTTTAATGTTGTTGTGTGGGTGTATAACAGCGCTCACACACGGAGCATGACTCCCAAAAACGCAGTGATCCTGCTTCAAGTTCTGCTGAGGGAGAGGCGTGAGGGGGAGAGGATGACACAGACTTGTATTTCATCAGAGAAGGGCTCGAGTACATTTCAAACAACGTTAAAACTGTGCTCAGAATGTGCACTGTGATGCTGCCTTCGGTCATCCCAATGCCTTATAAAAGTATTGACATTGTTTGAAGCTTTTCCCATTTTATCACACTAGAACCACAAATTTTGGTGTATTTTGTTTGGATTTTATGTAAAACACAGAAAGCCTGTATGGCTTTTGTTCAACAGAGGACGGCGCCCTCCATGGAGCTCCATCCAGAGCTGTTCAAATGTACACCACACCTTTCAGATTTTAATTTGTGTTAAAAAAAGAGATGAAATAAATGGATAGTATCGCTTTTCTTCCACCTCAAAAATCATGCATTTCTTTTTTAGTCTGCTACATAAAATCTAATTGAAAAGCAGTAAAGTTACTTGTTATAACTGGACGAAATGTGAAAAGTACTAGAGGTATGAGAATTTCTCCAAGGCACTGTATTATGTTTTGTCCTATACTAAGGTATAAATTTATATATTTTTAAAGCTTAGAGAAAAGCGCAAGAAAGCGCATTGTTACCTTAAGATGTTGAAGTTGCCGTCGATCGTCATCAAGCTGCCTCCTCATGTTTTCGATCTCTGTCTGCTTCTTCCTTTTCTCCTGTCACCACAAAGACACACATATTGCTCACAACAGGACCACAGATGTTTCAAAGTACTGAAAATGAATGCAACGTCACTGAGATAAACGTAATACGTTCCTGAGCCGAATTCACCTTGGGCACCCATAAATTTAATACATACACATGCATCATTCAGATTGTATTAGTTTTTAAAGAAATAGCTTTTTTAGATTAGGTGTTTTAGGGGTTGAAAGGTGTAATTAAATGGAGGCGATTGGATTATTTTAATTTTATTTTTTATTTATTTTATTTGTTCTTGCAGTCTGTTGTACAGACTGAGTGGAAGGAGAGGCAAACTTTAAAGGGGCTATATCATGCAAAATCAAGTTTTTGGAGTTTTCAACCATCTGGTAGTGCAATTGTTTCATAAACCCTCCCCCACCAGAGTGATTTTTGTCTTAATCCACGCATGTCTGAGTAATCCTCCTGAATTCTTCGCTCTGAGCTGCTGCCCCTCCCTCTCCTGGAAATCAACTGTGTGTCAACTAGTGACATCACTGGTTGAAAGTTGAGTGATAGAGGTGTCTGCACCACCCCTGCAGGCAGAGCGGTTTACCCCTGGTAGATTCTTAAACACACCATTGTCCTTCTCATAGCTAATGGCTGCTTCGGTTTTTGGCAGCTTAAAACACTTTTTTGTTGGGGGGGGGTTTATAGAGAAATCAGCCGTTTCACACCAACGGTAACATTTTATCATATATATGTCTAGCCCCGAAGTTGAAAGCTTTAAAATAGCATGATATAGTCCCTTTAAATGATATAGCCTTTAATCATATACAGAAATTGGTTGATTTTTTGGTGACATACATTTGCAAAGAGAAATAATTATGTTCCATGGTGAGGCAAGAAGCAAAATAAATAATTAAATAACAGAAGTGGTATCAAATTGTCATTATGAGTCAATTTAAACATTAAATGAAGTTGAATGTAATATTGATAAATATAAATTAATGAAAATTTTTATGTTTTTTAAGTCTATTCAATAGAAAAACAATGGAGCACATTTCAAAGTTGGTTGACAACAAACAAGCCGAAAAAAAGTTCAAAGACATCTACTGTGTGAGGGTTCAAAGGGTTTTAGGGGCCCCTGCTGGCTTGGGGCTCAGACTGGCTCTGGATGCCAGGCTGCAAAGTTCTTGTGTTAAGTTATACAGCAAATCTCTGAAAGGTTGATAGTAGTTTCATTTTAGGAGGCAGCTGGATTCTCTCAAGATTTGACTTATGAGAGAATCCAGCCTGTTGGGCTTCAAGGTATGAGTGTGTGTGACTGGTTTCTTTCCAGTTTTTTTCTGATAGAAAACAATAAAATTATTATGTTTTGATAAAAGAAAATAAATATCCAATGAGTCATAGCCAACAGAGGAAGGCGTAAATCCCTGCCTACAAACAAATCAGTTCATCCAGCAAAAGCCAGCTGACCCTCAGACACAATAGAAATTGCTGTAATTTGCTGCATGGCACTGTGCTGACTTGCACCATTTATGTAACAAGCAGTGTTGCCCCAGTTACTTTGAAAAACTAATCTGATTACTGACTACTGATTAGTTCTTCGAAAAGTAACTTTACTTTGTTTTAAAAGTAACTTAGATTAAAAGTTACTAAATTAGTTACTTTCAGCAGCTGCCAAACACTGCCAACAATAACCAGTTTTATCCAATACTCACTTTATTGGAAGAATATTTGAACAGTAAGGTCGTAATATACTTGCTTTTTTTAACCTTGCGTTGACACCAACAATGTGCTGCGTCCTGGGCATGTACTTGCTTTCGCACTGAATGTACTACTGGAGAGTTCCACTTGGGGGCAGAGTACAAAACTCAGACCAGAAAGAGTGCCATTTTTGTAGGGTAGAAACAAAACAAACATGGCGACCATAGAGGAGATAATCACCTATTTCATTTTCAGATTACATCAGAAAAAGACAGCAACAGTGTCGCAGAAGGTATTTAAGACCATATGTACCACTATTATTGCTTGTTTACCGACTGCTTTTCTGCTATTGTACCACATGTATCTTTTTACTTACAACAATCACAAAAATAGTAATGCCCAGTGGCTTTGACAAGTAACTTTAATTTGGTTACTGGTATGGAAATAGTAGCGTGTTAGATTAGTTGTTACTGAAAAAGCAGTCGTTTTTAGAGTAACGCACTACTAAGTAACGTGTTACCGGCATCTCTGCGTAAAAAAAATATTTAAGAGCCAAGCATGACACATTGGAAAGATATGAATTAATACAATGATAAGATACTGTATGTACAGCATTTTAAAATAGTGAGCTAGACAACAACAACCCATACTGAGTTGAAAAGTTATGTTGCAAAATAAACATTTTGACAGTTCTGAATTTATAGAACACAAAAACATGTCGGAAGATGCACAATAATTGTTATTCTTGCAATATTAGTCCAACCAAGTGAGTCTTTTGTAATGTCAATCAGAGGAATGTTTTTGATTTCTTACACACTGCTCCATGTGAGGTTAACAGGTCTGGAAATCCACAACAAATTCAACAACAATTTCTAGAACTGCTGGGTGAAAATTAGGTATTTGCTTTTCACCCCGATTCTTTAAAAACATCTGACTTAGCTGGTATCTCTGGAAGTTTGTGGGATACAAAGCAGTGCAGAGACCTTTTTTTTATCTTGTAAGCACTACACAGAATCCTTTTTTAAATAAAAAAAAAACTTGATTTCTTATCTGTATTTTTTCTTTCTTTAAACAGAGCATAAAAAGAAACAGATGTTGCACAATCAGATACCAAGAGACAGACAACAAAAAGGAGTGAGCTGTATCTACAGTACACCATTAGCTTTGGATGCCTACTAATGGGTGGAGAAGATGGGATCTAAAAGGTTGAGTCATTAAGCCATCCTATCAGACCTTGACAAGCGGCAATGATTTGTTGTCTCTACAACCGTCAGTGTGGCCTGATGTGCAGCGTGGAAGAGTTAGCAAGAGACAGCGAGTGTGTTTGTGTGTGTCTGCATGTGGAAATAGCTTACAGCGATTGCCTGGAGTCTCTCCTCTTGTGACACCTCAGCCATCCTGCGAAAACAGGAAAAAAACAACCCAGATTTAGCAGCAGATATTTGGAACCCCATGTGAGCATAAACATTACATTCAGCCCCAACAGATGAACAGTTTTATTCTAGAGAAACATTAGCTTTACAAACCTTTACTTTCCGATGATTTCCCAGTGACTGAAATGAACTATTTGTCTATTTGGCACTAAGGCAGTGTCTCTTTCCTGTCAGGGAGAGACGAGGGTAGGCAATGCTAATGTGGAATCATGGCGCTGCTGGAGATTCCTGCTCTAATGGGTTCCAGACTAGAGATGCAGGATGGAGGATGGACGGAAGCAAGATTTAAAGCCAGAGCGGAATGACTGCGACCATTACCCTACTCAGATGGGAGACTAAGAGATAGTAATAGTCATAATAAGTGTCTACTAAATGGCTCATGTTATGTTTACACGTATGACAGACCAAACTTTCGAAATGGTTCATAAATGTCATGCTTTCTTTATGGAAAGGCTTTCAAACACGGGATTTACACAGCTACGGAGCACTGCAACGTTCTCTTTGTATAATACTCTTTAGAAAAAAAATACCATGGTTTCATAGTATTGACATCAACATTCTAGAGACAACAATCAGTTTTATTTAACAGAAAAACAACAATTATGAAACTCCTGAGGGGTTTTGTCCTGTGTTACTCTGCTTAATAAACCTTCCAGAGCATCACATTAAAAGACCTTAAAACCAATGCAAGCAGAAACGGATTGGTGAGAGAAATCAGATGATTTTCAGCAGGACAGGCTGATAACCGGATGATCGGACCATCATCTTTTTCTGAACAAAGAACATATTACTACCTAAGCGCCAACAAGTCAAAATAACAACAACAGTCTCCTGTCTGGTTGTTGTAACCACAGGTGGCTAGTAATGTGTTAAATTTACTCAGTCAAATTTACTTGAGTAAGGTTTTGGAAATAATGTGCTTTTATGAGTAGTATTACTACACTCTAATTTTATTTTTACTTTAGTAATATTATGAACAAAATTATTAGTAATAATATTATTTTGTAGTGTCACTACCAAGTTAAATTTCTGGATATTCTATCAAGCACAAGTAACTTTAATGAATTAAAAAAAGCTTATTTTGGCCAAAAAAGCATGAGACAGACATACACTTACATTTAATTAAACAATTTGTTTTCAATAGAAAAAAATGTATAAAACTAATAAGCTTGGTAGATAGCATATATATTTATTAGTTTTATAGGTTTTTTTCTATTGAAAAAGATTGTTTAATTCAATGTTTCTCATACTTAAATTGGTATTTTGTAGTTATGTTATTTGTTGGGAATGTAAGAAAATATCGATATGGCAATACATTGTATTGTATTGTACATACCTTATATGTCGGGATATGGTCTCGATATTCAAAACCAAAAAATCTGTCTTTTCATTCAGACTACAAGTTTTAAATGAAGAGATAACATTAACAATGTTAATCTCATTACTCATTCAGAGCTTGCTTAATAACTATTATAAAACAAACAAAATGTATGAATTTTAGCTGTTTTTTTGGACATTTTCAAGCTAAGGCAAAGTTATATGTTCTCCACTGGGAATGCATAAAGAGACTGATGTTTTTACCGTTCCTAATGCTACGATGCAATTTGCAAAAAAGACATGAAGACTGTTAAAACGGTCAATTCTGTATTATTTTTTTTATAATTGTAAAACACTATTTTGTGTGATTCAGTGACAACGCCTCTTTCACTGACATTATTGAAATAACCCAGGCACAAAGCTCTCATCAGTTCCTCTCTAAATTAGAAGCAATTCAAAAAAGTATTAACCACTCCAGCTTGTTGTGTGTGAGCGGAGACACAATCAGACCATCTTATTGGATGCCCTCCATTGAAGCCACACAATCTCTCTCTCTTGCCGAGAGGTGTGTCTGCTGAATGGGACACTGAGTGGAATGTATGCAAAGCATGCCTATATTTAACCCTGTAAACATGAGATTTGGTATCTGCCAAAAATATCCATTGACATTTCTTCAGTTACAAGCCAGATATTTTTTGTTTTTGTTAGCATAAGAGGAGCAGAATGAATGAAGCACATTTAAATCTTTGTAATTTAATTGTAAATCAAAATCCACCTAAAATGTTGAAAAGTTTGAATGCTCACAGACCAAATCAAATTTCATGAACCTTCTTCTAGTTGTCTAACTTAAACTTCTCATGAGCTGATGTTTAAAGCAACTGAACATATTTTAGATATTTAAAATCAAATACAACATACGCCTATGTAGAGTTTATTTCTGGATAAGACTGCCTGTGGATACTTTACAGCAAGACTTAAATGTGGAGATCAATGGAGCCCAGTGATGGGGTTGGTTAACAAGTCTAATTTACTGACTTGGTGTCAAATTATCAATAGCTGCACCCTCAGGAGACGATATTGAGTTCTCCCACACTTGTCTGAAGGCTCTCTCGCTCATTTGTGAAAAAAAAACAAAAAAAAACAGCCAAAACTATTTTGATATTGTGTAAATTATAACTTTTTGCACAAATCCTTTATGGGCTTTGCAACAAAGCAATTTTTTATTTGGGAACTTTATTTTTTCTCACTTTGTTAAATCAAACTCTTTCAAACAAGCAACAGGGCAACTCTGCATGTCTTCAACCACCTAAACCAACAAGTTTCAGTGCAAAACACGTGTTAAAGTGGTGTCACTGCTCCTGTTGAGTGGCAAGGCTCCCACTGTCACAGTGTGAATTAGCTGGAACCGCTTGCCCACTTACCACTCATGGAGCTTTTTATGGGGTCTGAAAACACTCAGAGTCAACAGCTCTTATGTTAGCCCCGACATAAACTGGAATCTACTGAACCTCCAGGACGTATCAAAACATGCGGGTTAGGACTCTTTACACTCCTGTACAGCAATCATATGAGTGACCTTAACAAACAGACTGCTTTCCCATCAAGCAACATCAGCATCACATGGAGATGCTTCAGGAAAGAAAAAAAGAGTGAAAGAATACCGCAATCATCTGATTGACCCCTCAAGCGCACACATAAAAAAACCCACATTATACTTCCCAGATTTTTTCTTTCTTTATTACATCTGATCTGTCAAGCCAATCAAGCAAAGTCGTGAGGAGTGAAAGCACATGTGAGAAAGGCATGTGGAAGTTCTCTGCATCAAGAAAAAAATTAATATGATGCGCCAAATCTGTAAAAAACAAACAAACAAGAAATAATATAAATATTTATCAATCATTTAAATCTGTCATTGTTAGAATTAGGGTCAATCTCATCCTTGGAGACTGTCGTGCATGCCTAAACAAACAAAACAAAAAACAAAAATCTTGCTAAAGTTTTCAAGTAATGATACAGACCATTTCTCCTTGTGGACAAATGCCTACTTCCACATAGAAAATTGGCTCATTTGTAGCTGTCAGAAACACAGCCTGTGATCGAATTGTCCTCCCATTGTCTATATCTGTCCCTTCATGACACATCTGCTGCACTCAAGTCCTGTTTCAAATTGTCTTCCCATCTTTAGTTGCTGCACTACTAACTTTGACACACTGTATACAGAAGCTTGTGCATAGAAGCTGCACACTAAATTGATCAACAAGGACCGTCATTGATTTTAGCCTGTGACTATCAGGCATGCAGCCGGCGGATGCTAACATTCACAGCTCATTATCGTAATTTCCTTCACCATTAAGAATGCAGGATGACTTTATTGATTTTACTATCCACATGTTAGCTGAATATGACTATGCTTATGATAATGTTAACAAATATTTGCGATGAATGGGAGAAGAAAAAGCATCACAACCTAATGGAAAGATTATAGTTGAAGGTAACAGGGTTAGATTACAAGTGACACACAATGGTGTCACACTGGCAGATCCAGGAACTTATGTCACTTTTCCACTAGGTCCAGCTCAGCCCAGACCATGTCAGGTCAGCACATATTTAACGTGTTTCCACTATCTTTGTCCGGGCTGCGCTGACAGGTGTTTTTTCCAAATACCTCTGACTCGAAGCGGGGCCAAGGAGACGCCACAAGCCCGCCTGTGAACTGACTGGTTTGGTAAAGTGATGTCAATCTCACTGTTAACTACTAGTGGTAGCCATTGATTGGCCTAGTGGTGTGCATGTGAAGTGATGTCACAGAGAATGGGGTATCACAGCTTCCAGTGGGTTATAAACATTGCTGGGGGAAACCAAAAATATTAAAGTGTGAATATTGGGCCATGAAGGACCACAATGGCAGGAGTAGGGCAGACCAAAAGCACTGGAAGTGCTTTGGAGACATGGACGGCATTTATGGTGAAAGGCCAGCGAGCAATGGAGGAGAGAATGGGCTAGATACTGGCTCCAACACCAGAATCTGTAATGTCAGAGTAATGACTGCTTACTAGAACTTTGCTCTTGGGCAAAATCTGATTAAAAACTTTGCTCGGCAGTCCTTGCCCACTGCTACCTTCTTACAATGGCAATGGAAACACAACCAAACTCTTCAGGTCCGAGCTGACCCAACCTTTAAGGTGACAGCTCTCTAGAGTTCAAGGGATCACCAGAAGGATTTTCCATACCAGTAAACAAACAGAAAATCCCTGGCAGAAATTCAGGGGTCTTAATATGTTATGGTCAGATATGGAAGAGTCAAGGAATTGAGAGGACATAACAAGGAGGGAGTCTTGAACTGACAAGACAATAGAGCTGCACAAAATTGGGAAAAAAACTCACATTGCAATATTTTCCTAATTTCATGATATAAATTGCAATATGAGAGAACTTAGCAATTACCAACAGATGACTTGAATAGCACCTTAACTAATGCAGTACTCCTGACATTTTTTTTTTGACAGTTAACCTGTACTGATCTTTTTGTGAATGTTACAAATATGGTATTTGCCTGCATTTGAAAGTTACTGTTTAGGCAGCGACATAGTGGAACATCTGTGATAGTGATATCAATTGCCATATTTCTGCCTATTTTCTTCATTTTTTCTTCTTTCTTAACTGTGCTTCCATCACATTGCAAACTTTAGCATTTTGAGTAACTTCGTTACTGTCTGGTATAAGCCTCTGCAAGTCTGTCCATATGACATTAGCAATAAATATGATTGAGTAACACTTGGAATATATTAGCCAACAATAATTGTACTCAGTCCTTTGCGATAGGAATATTGTACATAAACAGTACGTTTACATGCACATCTAAATTGAGCTTTTGGCAGTAATCGGACTAGTAGTTTAGCCAGAATGAGAGCCGTGTCCCAGTTTACATGTTAGAGAGAATATCAAATTATTGAATGAAGTGTGTTTGACTCTGTTAGACCGGGTGGCGTAATGCGCCCCTTCATGTTAGCCTTCTTCTGGTTAACCTTAAGTGGCACACAGACAGTAAAAAGACGCTGCTGGAAATGAAATGTACAGAGTAAAAGCAGAATATGCACAATCACAATGCACTCCTGGTAAGTCCAAAAATGCACTGATTTCTAGATTTTTCGTGGCTGTCTTATGCTGTTTCTACTGCTTTGTTGTTGCTGATATACCTTTCCGCGTCTCGTCACTTCCCTCGGGAAGTTGGTTGCAGAGAACCTTAATTTCCAATCGCATTATCTGGGTGACTGAGTCCGATTACTCAAGGTCTGGTTTCGGTTCAACTTCAGTCGGACTAAGGCAAGCTCTCTCTTGCTGCATGTAAATGTGCTGACTGCTATTAAGATAAAAACTTATTTGCGATATATTGTGTAGCCCTACTTGGCATTTGATTAAGCACACCTGGCAAGACGAGGCCTACTAAAATGTTACACAACATTTGCTATTAAGGACTGGAATTGCAGATCCATGGGAAAGATGGAATGAAGTACCAGGGATATTCTTCAGAGATTGAGTTGCTTGTGTATCGACATGACAGATTCATACTCATCTTCGACTATATCACAAAAGTGCTCTGTTGGATTGAGTTGTGCTGACTATGAAGAACAGTAAGGTACAGTGCACTCACTATCAAGTTAAAGAAACGTGCGATTATATTGGTGAATGTCACGCTAACAATAAGACTGGCAATAAATAATTCAAAAATCGATAGTCTCTATGCTTTGGGTTTGAAGCAAATATGGACCAAGATTATAAGTAGTCTTTTCAGATCTTACCATCTCTTTACCTTCTGAAATATATATGCTCCATATAAAAGCAAGTGTCATCAAATATCTTACAGGCACTGAAATCCTAGTTACCTCATACCAAATATTTAGATAACAAGGCAGTTCTTTGTGATGCATTTATATTTCAATAATGATACATTTGTGACAGATTGAGTAACCACAGTCACTACCAATAGTAAGACTTCAAAGGTACTCCACACCATTACACCACCATCAGTTCAAACCGCTGACACAAGGCAAGATGGATTAATGCTTTTATGTTGCTTTTACCAACTTTTTAACATACCAACTAAACAGAGCAGCTGAATATGAGATTTGTCTGACCAGGCAATACTTTTAGAATTTGTTACTGTGCATTAAAGAGTTTATTTTCTTTGGTTGTAGCCCATCTGCTTCAAGGATTCATGTGTTTGCATGTTCAGAAATAGTAATCCACATGCCTTCATTATAAAGAGTGTTACGTTACTCTTGCCATACCGTCATCTTGTAAAAGGCAGTCCATTTTGACTTGACCTCTGACATCAACAAGGCTTGTCCATCTACATATCTGCTGGCTTTATTTCTCTACTCTCTATTTCTCTATTTCCGTACACCAAAATTAAAACTTTGGTTCATCTTGATGGAAAACTGCAGGCTCATGTCTTGCTACCTTTTAAATAAACTAAAGACACAGAGGGAAAAGCTTTGCGGCATAGTTAGGAGAGTAATTACATTTGTCACAGTAAAAGGAAGACAACGAGGGAGGCAGGAAGTCACTTACAGATGGGGTACAATGACATTTGAATCAGATAAATGTAACTGATCAAAAATGTCGCTCAAGAAAAGGCTGGAAGTGGATGTGATCTTAACTTCGAGAGTTATAAACAATGGGGTTAATATATATGTTTTTTTTTGACAAGGCAGGTGTATAGGAGTCTAAGCCAGGAAGACACAGTCATCCTTGCTTTCTGTTGGATGCACTGCAGTTGTAGCATTTTCCGGAAAACATTAACGGGCTGCAAAGAGCACCATCATGTTTTCTAACCACATTTTGCTCATAACCGTTTGCCTCCAGCATACACTTTTGCACTCTGTAATTGCCCTGAAATCCCTCTCAAAGAAATCAACTTAATGCAAGCTATCCATCATTGACTGGGGACATTGTGAAGGCCTGAAGTCAAACAACTTTTGCACCTTACAGATAGTGTTTTCTAACAGTAACTGGCAGGGTGCAGCAATAAGAAGTTAACCGTAGTTTTCACTATGACTGGTTTTTATTTCCTACACAAGTTATTCAAATATATCCTTTATTCCCTGTAACATAAACATCTTATTTGTAAGCATAATCACCTGCTTAAAAAAAAAAAGCTGGTTATTAAAGCTATTTGCACAAAAACGTTGGTTCAGAAGTCATGTATTCATTATTAACATGACGGTCTCAGTGTAAAAAGGTCAGCAAGAACATAATCTACTTGCATGCGACCACTCATACTGTTGGATATCTCCCTCTGATTCAAACTTAATTATCTTTAGTGACACGTTACAGCTGTAGTCCTTATCACAGAATCCTCTTTAACATGGAGGCAATCAATGGCATCAGTTATTTATCAGTGAATAACACCATAATTTAAAATGTTTGAGCTGATTTAGTATCCATTTCATGACTAGTTGTACAAATAAGTTAGATGTACTTCAACTAAAAACAGTTACACTAAAGACGCTTCAATGAAGTAAGGGATATAATGCCTTTCTACCTACATTTAACACCCGCTCAATTATGTTCGGGGTTAGAGGGGAGTTGGAGTTTATATTATACACTGGACAAAATGCGGGCAAGACCCACAAGCATTCACAGACACATTCTCACCTAAGGAGATTCTAGAGTCACAATTAGGGCTGAGAGGTATACGGAAAGTTTACCTATACCAAAATTTATGACTGTTACCAATGTCATTTTGCCCGTGCCGATAAATTCGGTATAAAATAAAAATGAAAATATGTATCTTAGTTAAGAGGTGCTCCTGCCACTTTAAGAAATTAGCATTGCCTTGAGTCACGTGACAACCTACAGTAATGTGACATGTCATCCAGAAAGAAACAGCGCTGCTAACGCAACAACTGTCGCCATATTTAGCGAAAGTTTACACTCATTTAGCAACTGTTTTCCAAAAACGAAGTGACTAGACCAGATGTCACTGAAGGCCAGATTCTAGCCCAACTGCTCTGCCTACCCAGGTCCTGCTCAGCCGAGCCAGATACTTTATTAACTGCTGAGTCCACAATGTTGTACACAGGGGGGTTGATTTGGCCATTGTTTTCCTCCACTTACCATTAGTGGTGAAATGCTCAATATACCACAATATTAATTTTAGGTCATATCGCCCAGCCAGGGGTTACTCGCGTTAACAGAATATTCTCTGTATTTGACAGTTTTTTTTTTTTTTAGAACTGTGATGGACAAATATCTGAAGGCCGAGATCAGTTTTCACAACTCCCTCTGACCGCTTTACATGATGCCAGGTTTTTTCCCCAACTCTATGCACGGAATCCGGGTAATTAAATTCCATCCATTATTTATCCTGCTTCTCCTTGAAGGGGCGCGGGGGGTGTAATGCATTTCTCTAGCGGTTATCGGGTGAGAGGTAGTGTTGGAGAGAATACTTTCTAAATGTACTAAATGTAACTTATTTCGTCACTTTGCTGAATCCAGGTACTTAATTCTACATACTTGGAATACTTCCCCTTAAAAACAGCATTTAAGTCTATTAAATGTCACAAAAAGCGCTGGTAGCTACTCCCACAGGAAAACAGAAGGCATATTAATGCTAAACATTAGGTACTGACTGGGAAAAAACTAAAAGCATTAATTATTTTTGGAAAGGCACTGCTACCTCTCGGTAAGCAAAAAGCAAGCAAACAAACAAACAAACTGGTTTTTAGCAGTAATATATCTTTACATTTTATTAGATTTTATATTTAGTCATTTGAAATGAAGTTTAGCTGTTTTGGTGCCACAGCCAATTAGGCTATTTGCGACTTTCTGTTATTAACACGCAAAGTATTTTAAACGGACATTTATTGCACTCCAAATGGGAAGCTTTTATCTTGGTAGCCATAATTTTTGGGAAACCTGTCAGAACAACATATAATAAAGCTAACATCATGTCAGATTCAACCAACACCCGACTGTGAGAAATGACCTAACTAACACGACAGAGGCCCTGTCAAATAATGGACAAAAAAACCCAAAACTAGACAGTCTATAAAAATAACTTACTTTAAGGTGTTTAGTCAGTGTTGGGAAAGTTAACTTTTTATATGAACTAGTTCAAAGTTCAGTTCACACATTTTAAAATGAACTAGTTCAGCTCATAAGTAACACTTTTTTAACTAAGTTCACAGGTTGAATTTTTTTGCGGTGAGCTATTTCCCTACAGAATGGTGGCATTTTCCAGTTGTTGCCATCCATTCAGTCCATACTTGTACGCAGCTGCAGCTTTTACCACATACAGTATATTCTAAAAAAAAAAAGCTTTTTATTGTTTAGTGCAATAGTGCAATATTCAAAGTGCAAAATAATGAAACATTAATTAACTTTAGTCAGTTTTCAATTTTTGAAAATGTATTTTCTGACTTGTTTCCCCGGAAAAAGCCTTCCAACCAGGAGATGTAGCTACCAGATCACTACAGGAACAGCTTTTAATTGAGTAGTCAATTTTTGTTGTTAAATTCCGCGATTCTATCTCTCTTTCCCACAATTTTGGATCTTTTAGTTAGCTCTGCCATCGTAAGTGGTGAGCGGAGCTTCTTGTGAGAGCACGAGGGGAAAACCTAAGAGCACAGCAGTCGCTCCTCCTACCTTCAGTTCCCGCGGCGTGTGTGCTGGTTAAGGAGGAGCGGGCTGCCAATGCAGTGGTTGGATTGTGTTTTTATCTCCCGCAAAAGAAGAATACAACCTTACTTTTACCGTTATATTTTTGTTGTTAAATTCCGCGATTCCATCTCTCTTTCCCACAAGGCAGAAGCTTATCGGTCCAGGTAGACTGTCAGAATCAGCCCCGGGGCTGATTTAATACCGGGTTTCGGTACCCATCCCTAGTAGAGGGTGACAATTTTTCGGGATTCCCACGGGTCACGAGATTCCTGCAGGATTCCCGCGGGACAGGAGCCAATTTCTCTGTTGGTAACGTGATTTGGACGGGACAGGAAATAATCCACGGGATTGGACGTAAACCGGAAATTAGAATCTTTTTTTTCTTTTTTTACATTTATCTTGTCAGATATCAGGGAATTGGCTTTAAATAATGACGCTGCGATGCGGTGCCAATGTGTGTGGTTATTAACTCAGCTGAAAAATGCAATCTGACAGATCGCTATCTTTAGTTGAATTCCATCGGGTCTACAACACTGCACGCACCAAAACTAAAACTGTTACGTTGTTCCTACACCACCTGGATAAACTGGTAAGCATATGATATCTGACTGAAATTGTATCTTAATAGTTTGGTAGTCAGACGAATTAAGTCCATTCATGATGTGGTAAGGTGGCCAAAGAATGAGAATGCAGGATATGGTTAAAGATGGCGGATAAAGTTAAATAGATGATCTTTGATACTATGCTAGGCTATGGTTTAAAGGGGTGGGGGAGGAGCGAGCGCCATAGGAGGTAAATTACTAATCTACGGGATTCGGGTCGGGACGGGAGTCTTGTCTTGGAATTTTTTCGGGACGAGATTTTTTTGGGGTGGCTGTTACGTGATCGGGATGTGACGGGAGTATTTTTTTGGGATCGGGATGGGAGCGACAATTGATTCCTGTGTCACCCTCTAATCCCTAGTGAATAACTTAACTGCAGTCTCCAGTGGAGTGAAGCGCAGATTCTGCCGCCAGATCAACAGCCATGATTCCCCATGGTAGTAATCTATTCTGTCCGCAGAAAATGTCGATTTCTGCAACAATCCGACTATTAGATTATGAAAAAAAAGAAAAGTAAGCATTCTCATAGCATGCTGAGCAGGAACCACATCAGGTATTCTAATAATAGCACAAGCGTTTAATTTCCCTTTTATGTGTGGTTCTCTGGTCAGAATATTTGTATGTTCTCAGTTCAGCATGAAACGGGGGTGTATACTTCTACAAACTGCCCACATACTCTCATTGAAGAGGCTGATTGTAGGCAGACAAAACATAAAGTCATATTCAATTAATTAGAATATGGTTTCTGATGAGGCATGTGGGTCAGATTAAAAGTATTTTTAAAAATAACCTTCAGGTAATATTTTATGTGTACGATTCCTTCTGGCCGTACTCCTTAGTTTATGTTTATAAAAGGCTGTAGCAGGTTTAAAAACAAACAAAAAACCTGTACAGAATCTATCAGTAAGGAACTCTTTGACTTCTAGCTATCATGCTGCTGACAGGCTGGTAAAAGTACTGATGGTGCTTTTGCCTCCAAAGTAAGACTGAAACTGAAGGTGAAGTGGCAGAAACATTCTAATTATTCTATTGGTTCTGAGACATTATAGTCCAGTTTGCATTATTATGAATGGCCAAAAAAGCAGCAGGAATAAGTCAATATGCTGGGTACTCAGTGCTATTAAAATGAAAATTTGCCAAATTTGCTGCAATCCAATACCATTTAGACAGTCTTGAAGTTCCAAATGGTAATTCTAATCTTTGCATCCAGTATATTGAGATTGCTTGCAGGCAACAATTAAAAGTAAAAAGTGTAAAAAAAAAAGAAACAACACAAACCAAAACAGTATGTTATTTTCTTGGCAGAGAAAACTACAATTAAACTGAATAAAAGTTTTGCATGCATGATTCACTCCATCATAAATGGGGGGAACATAAAGATGAACTCAGGTGGATATTTTATGATCAATCACAACCTTTCTTAGAAACCAATTAAAAGTAAAAATAGTTATTTTTCTCACATTCAAAGCTGTTGTCATGGAGCTGCTTCTATCGTGTTTCTTTGGTGCCAAAATCTGTGCGCGCATAAAAACCGTAATCAGCGCGCATAAAGACCACACTCTGTGCGCTCGCGGTCTCTGCGCATAAAGACCACACTCTGTGCGCTCGCGGTCTCTGTATACGCACGCGCCGTCACTCTCTGCGCATTTGGCGTCACTGTCTCTGCCCTCGCAGTCTCTCTCTGTGCCTTCTGCTCGCTCACCTTTAGTGAGTTTTGGCACTTTGGGGGCGGGCTTTGAATAGACGGACCACCAACCCTCCTCCTTTCTGATTGGCCACTACTGTCTCCAGGTCAGAGCCAATCGAGGTAGAGAAGGGCGGCAGCATTTAATTGCAGATCGAGATGTCAGATAGAGAAGAGGTAAGTAACTTACCTCTTCTTTATCTGAAAAAAGAGGTAAGTTTACTAAAAAAGTAGACCATTTTGGTCCGTTTTGGAGCTGGTTGGGGGGATGGTGACTTCATCACACAGAAATAAAACTTTTAATATCTCAGAAACCAAAACAGCACAAACTATTTTACAAACATTTTAATTGCACAAATCAGCACAAACGAAGCACTAAAAAAGTAGACCACTTTGGCCCGTTTTGGTGCTGTCTGGGGGGATGGTGACCTTTGAATGACCTATAAAATAAAGTTTAATATTTTCCTTTACTTTTCAAGTGGGGGGGGGGACAGTTTCACTGAGGTAGAGACGTGTGCTGCTTTGGTTTCTTAGATATTAAACTTTATTTTATAAAGGGTGCCGCCAACCGCAATGATGACCCGCCCTTCTCTGCCTCGATTGGCTCTGACCTGGAGACAGTAGTGGCCAATCAGAAAGGAGGAGGGTTGGTGGTCCGTCTATTCAAAGCCCGCCCCCAAGGTGCCAAAACTCAGCAAAGGCGAGCGAGCAAAAGGCACAGAGAGAGACAGCGAGGGCACAGACAGTGACGCCGAGCGCACAGAGAGTGACAGCGCCGCGAGCGCACAGAGAGTGACAGCGCGCGTGGCCTTTATGCGCGCGGATTTTGGCACCAAAGAAACACGATAATATCGTCGCGAGCGCACAGAGAGTGACAGCGCGCGTGGCCTTTATGCGCGCGGATTTTGGCACCAAAGAAACACGATATGCTTCCTTCCATGGAAAAAACAACAATAAAATAACTAGAACATAGCTTTAAATGATCCCATTTATGACATGTTAGAACACAAACACCTATAAACTATTCCCATAAATTAATTTGTGCCTTCTAAGCAGCGGTGTTCAATTCATAACAGTAGGAACCTTTTAACAGATCCTCAAGATGTTTAAAGAAACCAGGCTGCAAAGATTTTTCATGACAGATTTTACTTTTAAAATCCGATTTAAGAGTTTAATAATCCAGCCCTGGATTAAAAAAGATCAGGTATTCCAAAAGAGGAAGCTAATCTCAAATCACTTCACACTCTCATTGTTGAAGTGGCACTTCTTTCTCCTCAGTGCTGTTCATGTCCTCAACTTCCTTCCTTCAGGCTAAAAGAGGACATGTACAACAGCATCTGTGCCTTTTTTGCTATGATCAAGATCTTGTCTCTGGCCAAACACTCACACATACACACACCGTGACCTCCTCACCACACATGCACACTCTGCAGCCTCCAATCCAAGGGACAACGCAAACTGTGCCAAACGTAAACACTACGGTGCCAATAAAAACGGAAGGAAATCCGCTGAGGTCACATGTTAGTCTTCCAGGGTCACAGGGTAAAAGTCCTTCCCTTCTTTCAGGTCAGCAGTAAATAACAGCTCGGTCGTTACAGCAGCGCTGTGTGACATCCATGTCGAAAGCACAAATGAAGCCCTGTTTATCATGCACATCGTGAGGACAAATGGGAAACCACGCGCTGATTGAGAAATGCAGGGCGGAGTGGTGATGAGGGGTGGTGGGATCAAGAGGAGCGAGAAGAACTTTTAATGTCTTGCTTTGCAACATTAAGTTGCCAACTCAATAATGCAGTGCAGCTCCTGGCATTTTGTTGCATCAGTATTGTTGGGAAATGAAAAGAAATGCCGTAAAAAGTTCACATCTACTTAATATTTTGCTAATACGTGAATAACTCTAATTTTACTATCATTGTCTAAAACATTGTTGTCTTTCCAGCAAACATTTCATAAACAACCACACAAGACAAGAAAAATATATGTGAAGCAGGCGTTTTGTAGTTCAAATGTATTTTAAATCATTTTCGCACTTTTTTATTGTCATTATTTTCAGTGTCAAGTAGGAATACAATTGCTAATATTTCATCGTTGTTTGTCATGGTTGTCTTGGCAACTGTTGCGTTCTTCCCTTTGATTGTGATGGCTTGTCCTTTCTGCTACCTTAACCAGATATGATCTCTCAGGTCATTAATAATAGTCAACTGTGCAACAGGGGAATGCCTCATGTCTCCCTCTTGTAGTTAAAATCCCCATCTGACACAAGAAGGCAATCAGACCCACCACAATACGTATTTGCCTAAACAATAAATACAGAAACCAAATAGATGATGGTTTTCCAGGTCTTGTAGTTGTTTTTAAATTATCCTAAAGGAACACTGAAGTTGTTTGGCAGAGAAAGCAGTGGCCAGGTGTAGGATGTTGTTGTAGCTCTAGAGGTTTTATATTTGAAAATACAACAATACCACACGGTTTTGAAATCCGTTTTTAAAAGTGTACAGAATGTTGCTAAACTGCACTTTTCCACAGCAGGAAATCAAGCAGTGTTAGCTTCAAAAAGGACTCAACTTGTGACCTTTTTGGAAATTTATAGACAAGGCTAGACACATCACTCTGGCAACGTAGAAAAGGTTCAACATGTTTCTTTTTAACGGGTGATTAAAGTCCAGGCTTGTACACTCCCCACTGACCCATGCTTATCTTGTTACAAACAGGCCCTTTAAATTCAAGGAATCTCTATGGAATGAAGCAAAACTTTGCCCCTGATCTACACCATTGTGAAGCTTTATATCAATGTGGGGGTGGGAGTGGACTACAAATTGGTAGAAACACAAGTTAATGGATAAAACTGGTAAGAGTTATTTGCCCTAATAAATGTAGAAACACATTTTGCTGTTATTATTAACAGGTGTGAAACAAATTTGAGCCAAGTGGACATAACCATGAGACACACCATCTAATTCTCCATGATTTAAATAAACCTACCAATGATTGGCAGGTCCACCACTAAAATATTTCACATTTCTTTTTTTCAATTTGGTAGAAATCTGGTTTTAAAAAAAATCTTGTAATTTAACTTTTATTTCACCAGATAAAGAGTTCAGGCAAAAATCGCAGACTGGTGTGCAAACATTTCATCATGCAGGCTAGGGTGGTGAAGTTATAGTACTCACAATCCACAAAAAGAGAAAGTTTTATTAAAAAAATCCAAAATGCTAAACTAATTTTGCTGATTTTTTTATCCTGCTCAGAAGAACACATAGGGGGCATCACGTGGTGTAGTGGTTAGAACAGGCGCCCCGTGTGCAGAGGTTTCAGTCCTCAACGTGACCGTCCCTGGTTTGAGTCCCGTCCCAGGCAACCTTTGCCACACATCTTCCCCCACCACTTTCCCCCTTCAAAAACTCTCACTACGGTCAATAAAGGCCACTGTGGCCCCAAAAAACCTTTAAAAAATAACACATACAATATTTTATAAAAATAAATAATTTGATCTGATTTCTGGAGAAAAGATATAGTACCTTTGTCTTATTAAAAGAAAGGAATACAATTTCGGTATTCATTGTTTAAAAACGTTCTTTAGTTCATGTTTAGCAACAAGAACAGAACATATCAGTCTTTCTAGAAAAAAAATGCTGCATTTGGTCAAGGTCATGAATGAGATAAATTCAACTCAGTTTATTTTTTATAGCATAGATTCACAACAGGTGTCATCTCAAGGCACTTTACGAGAAAAGTCATTTCAATACAATTATACAAACATTACAGTCAATTTAAATGTTTTCTATTTAAGGAATCCCAGTAGATTGCATCGAGTCATATAAATAATATTGTAACCCGTTGATGTAGACTCCAATCACAGAAATCCTCTCAGCAATCTCTCATATTCAGCAAGCATGTAGCGACAGTGGAGAGGAAAAAGTCTCCTTTAAAAGGAAGAAACCTCCAGCAGAACCTGGCTCTGTACGAGTAACCATCTGCAACAACTGTCTGAGGGTTTGAGATCATCCAACACTGCTTTGAAAAAAGTAATCCAAAGTGTCAGGTCCTATTCACCATGAAAGCAAACAATAGCCTCAATAAAAAATGAATGCCTTGTGCTGTACCTGACATTTTTTAATTTCAGAACATTTCAGACCCGTCAATGAATTCTTGCCCTAAACAAATAAAAGAGTGTTCAGCGGCACTGATTCGTACCATTCTTGAATTGCTGCCAGGTTGCTCAACAAATATTGGCTGGAGATGGTTTGCAGGCCACCCTTGGAAAAGTCTTGGGTTAGAAGTATATGGACAACTTACTTATTTATTACATTTTTGAACAAAGGCTTACATTTTGAAACAATGGCTTAACCTTTGATATAGTCCTGAGGTGTCCAAAGATAGTCCTCAAGAGCCGGTAACCTGCATGCTTTAGTTCTTTCCCTGGTTTAACAGACCGGAACCAAATGCTGCCTCATTAGCAGGCCTCTGCAGAACTTTGCCTTGCAGAGGAGGTAGTTGAGTCAATTGAATTAGCTGTGTTGGAACAGAAACTCTTTTTACACTGCTAGGACACAAGCTATTGAGGACACCCCTGGTATAGTCCTAAGGAAGAAAATCAGAATTGGGGCAAAAGATTAAGTCCAATTCTAGCTGAAATAAGTCAGAAAGCAAACTCATAGAAGAGATAACTACAGGATATATAACTATCAGAACTGTTTCTCGATTCAGTTGTCTATAGGATGACATCAAGTAAATTGGGCAACTTTTTGGGAACTGTAGACCAATGAAATCAATTTTTATTCAACAAGAACACCTGTTCAAATACTTTGAAGTTCTTTGCAGTCATTGGTTGTAAAAATGTAAAGGGCTATGAGGCTCAAACCATAAGAGGCTCCTATTGACTGATGGCCCAGTTTACCTGATGTCAGTCAACGTTTAGTATTTGCTTCCAAGGAAAACATAAAGGTGGTGATGATAAGAGAACTTTGCTCAGCTTCTTCGCAATGATACTTATGTCCAGTATCTCTGCTCCTGTTTTTTTGATTTTGTATGCCTCTTGGTCATATTCTTCCACCACATTATTATCAAACTACATTTTCTCTGCAAAATAAACTCCTCTCTGTGCACAAACGGCTCCGCAGCGGTTCTTGCTTGTTCATCCTCACATATATGGTTTCCAGAAAAAAAACAGCTCTTGTGACTCTTCATTGATCTCAGTGTATTGATTACAGCATAAAGCCCTGAACACATGTTCTGCTTGTAGAAAGTTAAAATAGTAATAGGTGGCATTGTTGATGTTGCTGACACAAACCTCACATGCACTCATCAATGGCATGAATGTCATGTTCATATAGGACTGATGTATTTGTATTATTGTAATGTAAAGATGTTTAAAAAATAAATCTAAGGTAAAATGATTTGTCATGTCATAAATCAAATAACAAATTTGCAGATTGTGAGGGTATTTATTTTTTATTCATGACAAATAGATAACATTTGATACTGTAGAAAGTCATATTCTTGTACTTGAGAAATCTAACTTGTGATAGAATGGGTTCCTTGCAGATGAAAAAAAGCGTTATTAGTAAGTGCAACACTTTTTGTTTCCTTTATTAGCAAAAATACTCTTTGTCACTCAGTAACAACATTCACATGTTATTATACGTTGTTAGCACGACCTTGTACAGCTTAGGTAAGGTACATCTAGGAAACAATGGATATTTAATTTTCTGTTCAAGCTGAAATCAACCAATTCCATTCACCAACCAGTGCCTCTGTGCATGCTCACTGCGTCCATCAAAACACTCCAAAAAAGCCTGCCACCATCTCAGGACGTTAGGGCAGCAGAGGCTGTAAATGAGTAACGAAAAGGATAATGGGTTTTAATAATTTACTTTTATCTTCATCCCAGTGCAACAACCATTGCAAAAGCTTATGAACCAACATGACTTGCTGACACAGGAGCTTTTATCCTTCCAGACAACCAATTTTCATAGTAAGCCATCTCCTGCACCCATCACCCTGCACCCTGGTCTCTGATTCTCAGGTCAGTCAGCATCTTTTATACATCCAGGAGACAATGGACTTGCATTATTGGAGCCGCATCTCGTTTCAATGTTAACACAGGAACCATTAAGCCTAATATGAGCCTTCCCCTACTGGCAAGCTCCCAATCCCCACTTAGAACTCTAAGAACAGCTAGCAATTGTTTATAGTGAGCTTGTTTGTCTCATATCACCTCAGCCAAACTCTTCTGGGATTAAAAATACAAACAATTACAAAGAAAAAACATCACTTTCTCAAGAGGTTTGCTATTTATTCACAGTCTTCTTTTCAATTCAGGTCCTTAACAGTGAATTAAAATATGTTAGAAGCCTGTTTTGCAACTTATCAATAGTGCTTTTGAAATAATCTTGGTAACAACTAGGCTGATCGTCATATGAGAATGTGGGTGGGCGCGTGGTTTAACCAGCGGACACAAGAGTCTCTCTTTTTCTCAAAAACACACACTTCAACACAATACACACCAACTTACTCAGCCACGGATATTTCCCTCAGAGATTAAGTGATCTAGTGGCTTAAAATGACAGTAAATGAGAAGACAGATAATCTGTAAGGAAGCGAATGAAAATGAAAAAGGGAAACAAATCCCCGCCTGCCTTAGCTGTCATGACATTACAGGACACTGAGGGATGGGGTTGGGGTATTAGTTAGAAAGAGTTGAGAAAAAGTGACTATCCAGGAGAAAATGAGGGAGCAAATTATTAGGAGGTGAGTAAAATTACATAGAGGCAGAGAGGGCAAAGTATTATCTATTAATATCTCACATCTGCACAATCTAGCCCAATGTAAGTTTATAAAAGTTTTAATGCAGGCTGAGGAAGCCTTGACTCTATCATCGTTCGGCGGAAAACAAAGGCTTCTTTTAATACTTTCAGTCTGATGATTTAGTTTTAGAACCAGGGTATAAATGACAGCAGGGTCAGTGAGGGGAGCCAACAGGGTATGTGGGTGGACCTCTACACAACTGATGAAAGGTACACCTTGATAGTACCAAGTCAAAACCCATTTTACTTCAGAACTTTCTCTATTCTTGGCATTTATGTAACAAGGTGTTTTAAACATTCCATAGAGATTTTAATCCATATTAACACGACAGCATCACACTGTTGCTGCAGATTTCTTGTCTGCACATCCATGATACAAATCTGTTCCACCACATCCCAACAGTACTCTACTGGACAGAGTTCTTGTGACTGTGGACACAATTGGGGAATGATGAACTCGTGGTAATGTTCAAGACACCAGATTGAGATTAGTTTAGCTTTGTGACACGGCGGTTAGTCTGCTGGAAGAAGCCCTCTTAAGATGGGTACATTGCAGGAATAAAAGACTGGAAGTGATGAGTAACAATACTCAGAATACCTAGAAATCTAGACCAACTACAGCATATACAAAAATTGACGTTTGGTTGTAGAGAGATTTTGAGGCAGGCTTAGAACCATTACGGCAGAGCTTTATAAAACGTTTTTTAACAATGACAGCAGAGGTGCAGCGAAGCAAAGCAACAAAGATGAGCGGCTCAAGACATCATATATTCACGTGTTTTCCTGACAAAAACGTGAGAAGTTGTTGATGTTGTTGGACACTATAACTGTGCCCGTCTTCTTCTACGGTGTATGGGGGATTGCCCTGTTGACTGATTTTCATCGGTATGAATATATCACGTTGGCTTGTCAGGCTAGTAGGCTGTTGCATCAAAATAAAGCCGAGTTTATACTTCTCCACCACCATGTTTGCACCCAGATGCAGACATATCAACCCCGCTGCAGAGCTGAACGCTGAGCTGAACCAGCTTCTCAACCCCAAAGAAAACGCTATCAGAAGAAGCAAGCAAAAGGAAATAGGCTATAAGAGCAGCTGGAAGCTGCCAGAAGGCTTATTAACCTCTGACTCCAGGGTGAACCCGTTCTGTGCCCCAGTAAGGAAAGTTGTAGCATGCTGAGCCTCGTAGATGGAAGATGGGAGAAAACCATAGATATCACAGGTCAGAGAACATTTCCTTTCCTTCACTTCTGTGAAAAGTATTTTCTGTCAAACAGTTACTCATTTTAAGCCAAAGTAGCATCAGCTTCTAAATCCCTGTATTACAACTTTTTAGTTTTGTGTGGTCAGCTGCTGTGAGTGACACGTTAGAGATACAGCTTGATGTATAGATGCTGAACTAGCAGTGATGCTACTGGATTGGTAAGTAATAAATGCTTGCATGCTCTATAGAGATTTATTTTTACAACAATGATGTTACGCCACGACCCATGATAGGGCAACAGAGGGAAAATATCTGCAAAGTTACGGAGTGTGTCTTTAAGAATCCTTGGTACCAAGTAGGGATCCTTACTTTGGAGTTGAGACTCACCAAACCAGACAATGTTTTTCCAACCTAGTATTGTGTGAGTTGTAGTCTCATTTTTCACTTAAAAAGATTGGTACCCAGTGTGGTCATCTAGCTGTAGCTCTTGTGTTTCAAGGTTCAAAACGGTTAATTGTTCCAATTCTATTCTCTTCTTCTTCTAACATCTTAAGCTAGACTGCAAATTCACTTTTGACATCAACAAGCATTTTCACTGTGGCGATTTTCTCTTTTTTGAACCCTTCTCCATAAACCCAGGAGGTGTTTTTATATTAAACCCTCACCAGATCAGCAGTTTCAATAGAACACAGACACCAACCACCATACCACATTGAATTATTTCAATCTTTCTTCTTCATCTTAACCATTCTGATTCCGTGTAACAGGTTGATAAGCTGTTCGTGTTAAGGAACCATTATATAGGAACCTCATAAAGTTGCAGGCTAAATGTATATTGATTTAAAATTAAAATTGAACAAGGAGTGGTTGAGAAAGCATTTAGTTATTACATCTGTTTTATTACAGCTGTAGTTTTACGGACAAATGATAGTGAGGAGAGCCAAAACGGTATTTGGTTTCTCCCAAGTAAATCACTTTCGTTCTTCCAGAGTTTTGGGATCTGCAAACCTAAACAGTTTTGTTAGTTGAAAACACCAATTTCTCCTATAATTAACAAAATAAATGGTGGGAATGCAGAATATGAGCTAGTAAATACAAAGTAGCCTCTATTTGTAGGTACAAAGGATTTCTATCACACAGAAGAAATAATGAAGCCATAACACTAAAGTTTAGCATCTTGGATATTGAAAATATAATCCATCAAATAAAAAAACAAACAGCTATTTTTGCAAATACAAAGTTTAAAGAGAAACAATTGACCTAAATCTATTATTTTTGAGCTAACTCACTCTTACACCTTTATATTTTTTTCCCATCTGAGACCCCATATATATGAGCGAATCCGGTTACCAGCCCATTTACCCAAATCAAAATTGATGGAAATAGAGCCGTCCAATTGCCATGCCAGCCAGTTTAGGAGGCAATCATCAGCACACAAAAACAGACACAATCCATACATGTTTGGCTTATTTGTTAAACTTTGCTGCCTATTGCCTGAAACTCTCCAACAAAGCTGCACAGGGAGGCACACGGAGACAGAAATGTGACTGGCCACAGTCGTGACGCCAGATGATGATTGGGTGAACAAGACAAGTGCTGTCAGCTCTACTGTGAGTTGCTGACAAAACACAGAGCAGCCCCCACCGGATATAGAGCCCCCCCAAAAGCTCAAGCGTAGACTGGCCGAGGCATTTTGTGGGACCTAGCGTGTCTGGCTCAGACAATAAAATGACACAACAGACAACAAACAGGAGCAGTAACAGGCCTAGTATAGTTACTTTGCCTGATAAGATTGCACTAAAACAGCCCAGTGGTTAGTCTCAATTACACAAATGGTGGAAGCTTGTTTAGATGTAACTAAGATCAGAAACTATTGTTGGTGCTTTGTATGTATGTGCTGTGTACAGTATTCATACCCCAAGAACTTTTTTTTAAACATTTTGTCACCTTAGAACCAGAAACGTTTATGTACTTTACTGAGATTTTAGGTGTACACCAACACAGCCATGCAGAATTGTAAAAAGTAAAGAAAGGGACACATGATCTTCAGGTTTAAAAATGAATTAAAACCATGCATGGCATGTGGACATATTCCGTCTACTTTACTTTAATACCCCCAAGCGAAATCTAGCGCAGTCAGTTGTCTGTCAATTGTCACTTACATATTGAATCCAGTCTACATGTGTGTAACTAAATCTTAGTGTAAATCCAGCTGTTACATATAGGTCTCAACAGTTTGTAGAGAACTTTTGTGAACAAACGGAATCATGAAGACCAATGAACACAGCGGACAGTCAAAGAGAAAGCTGTGCATGAGTTAAAGTAAAGTTATGAAATGGTGTTGAACATCTCACGGAGCACTGATAAAAAAATAAATAAAAAATAATAAAAAAACACCACCAAAATTGAAAGCTTGGACAAGAAGACCTGTGATAACTCTGGAGGAGCTACAGAAATCAATGACTCATGTAGGAGAACCTGTCAACAAGACAGGTACATGAAATCACTCATTCACTATTTCCTTTATGAAATAGTGATAAGAAGAAAGCCAATGGTGAAGCAAAGCCCCAGTAAGTATTTAACGTTTGCCATGAGTCATGTAGGGGCCCCAGGTAACACGAGGAAGAAGGTGTTTAGATAAGAGCAAAAAATAACAACATGTAAAACACTGTGCATTCTTCTAAACAAACCCTCCCTGTGCTGACACATGGCGGTGGCCACACCATGCTGTGGTTCTGCTCATCTTCAGCATGGACAGGAAAGCTAGTTGTGTTTATTGGAAAAAGGGAAGAAGCGTAATGGGGGTTAATTCTGGGTTCAAATCTTTTAGAGGCTGCAAAAGATGTCCCCTTCGAGCTGGATGACGACTGTAAACGTACAACCACAGGTGCAATGGGATAGTGTAGATGAAAAAATATTTATGTGTAAACATTCCTCAAAGGCTGATGTCTACTGATGGACTTCATCTAATCTGTCTGAACTCGAGCTATTTGAACTAAAAAACAGATATACCAGTTATCCTGGGCTTGTAGTAACATTTGGGAAACAGCCTTAGAAGCAGAGTGAAGCTGACATCTTCCCGCCATCATTAGGGAACAAAAAAGGCGTATATTTATTGTCCAAAACATAAAAGTAGACTAAGGTATGTCCAAGACCTAGAAATGTTCTGGGTGTGTTATGTTTACAGACACAATACAATAATGGACTAGAGCAAGTCCACAACACAGAGAACTTGAGGGGGGAAAAAAACAATAGGTAAGGACCAAAGGATAAAAAGTGCTCTGTCTGGTTTGGCTTCTACCTGCTGGGATCAAACACAGTTAACAAGAACAGAGTAAAATTCATTGGAGGGACTCTGTTCCTTTCAGTGACAGGAAAAGACAAACAGGCGCGGGTCTACGTGCAAGTTCAGAGAGGATGGAGGAGGCAGCCCGAGCATGTTGGAGATGCTCAGCCTCTTAACTCCCTGTTCTGCTGCAGAGTGGAAATTCCGGACAGGAGTATGTAACCAAGCTTTTATCAGCTCATGTGGGAGCGCGCCATGTTGGAGCGCATCACAACACACGCACAGAGATACTCCGCTTCTCCCCTGCCTCCTCTCATCCACAGTCTGCAAGCAGTCAGCATCTCTCATCCGCGCCGTGGCGGGCCACACGCTGCTGGCGCCTCGGGAACATTTACCAGCAAAGACGTCCAGGAAACACTTCTCATTCCTCGCCCAAATCGGATCGATATTCACGCGATGGATCATCGAAAGGCGTTCTCGTAAACATGCCCTCCTGTTACACCTGTCGTGCTTCCCGTGCGTCCGGGACATGCAGTAAAAAACACGGTGCAACATTACATTTAAATCCTCCTTTAGAGCTTCTTCTGGTTTTGCTGTCATTTATCCCAGAAGGGTGCTTCCTCTCTTGGGACAAACCTTAAATGTGTTCAGCGATTGCCCAAGATGTTTACATGGCCCGAGAAGGCCACACACACCGCCAATATATTTTGTATTTTCAGCCATCCATCCACTTTCCACCGCTATGCCATCCCAGCCTTGCCCCAATAAGCCACGGATGCTGCCGCACAAATCTTTCAAAACAGGTCACCCACCGAAAAAAAAAAAAAAAAAAGAGTAGAAAAATCCGGACTTACTCAATTGCAGATCCCTTTTCCTTCCCGCTGCAGATGTCTTCCAAACTAGCTGCCTTTTTAAATAATTTATTTCTGGATTCAGAATGGGCAAACACCCCCCTCTCTCCTCCTCCTTCTTTATTTTTTTTTTCCTGTTATAGCTGAGGTGACGCGGCTGGCAACTCGCGCGCGCAGCCTCACTTTATAACGAGAGCCCGACGGCTTCGTCTCGTGCGATACAGGCGCGAGGTGGACTCGGGAATCTCATGGGCGACAGGGCGTCGTCTGGAGCAGGTTGTGGTTTAGCTTCAGCCGAGTGGGAGAGAGACAGAGAGAGGGAGGCAGACGTGAGTGGTATGTGAAGGGGAGCGCAGAGGGGGGAAAGGATACGCCTCCCTGCCGTGTGGAGATAAAGGGGACCCTGGCCGCGTACGCTGATTGAGATATGGTACCTCTCATCCCGCCCTTATCATATGACGCAAGGAAATTAGGCTGTTTGCTTCAGGGCCGCTTCATTCCGGGCTTCAAAACACAGGGGTCAAACCAAGTCCTTCTTATATTTGGAGAAGGCGCCATTCTTCACGGTTTTCCTGTTCCACTTCCCCACCTAGCGGCGGAATGGCTCAGTGTCAAAACTCAAATGGGGGGTATTTCTGCTACGTAAATAACGCCATGCTCCATGAGTGAAGCTTTTACAGCTTAGATTTTCTGATATGTTATGGTGGACCCGCATATTCATGGATCAGCTATTTTCAAACTGACGTCACAGCATTGTGTCCTAAATATTACCAGCTGGCTATAATTAATCTCATGACTGCACCCTCATTCTGGCCAAAACATATTGCACATGCAGCAATTGTACAGCAGATGGTGATAGAGACCCAAGTAGTATTTATGTTCACACCGGGTTTCCGCCTAAACAATGTCAGTCTTTCCCAGAGTTAGCCAGAAGTTCATTTCTATAGGAGGAAATGCTTCCTTAGAATGAGGAAATGCTTAAATCAGTACAGGACAATATATATATTCTTTAAATGTTTACTAAACATCTAACAAGTACACTAGGACAGTATCTATCTATCTATCTATTTACTAACAGCCAGATGTTTGTAAAAACCTTAATTATTTTTTTTTAGTTTTTACTATTTTCTATATCATACACACTAGCATACTAAAGACATACAAAATATGGAATTATGTTAACAAAAATTGTTAAATGACTGCTCTTCACACCCTTGCTTTTCTCTTAAATAACCTCATAATACGGTCATCTGAAATGGAAACACCTTAATGTTTTCCTTTATTTTACTGTTTTCTATGTTTTATATACGTACATACTAAGACATAAAATATCTAAAAATATATTAAATAAGTAGATCACAAAATATTTTTTTACATTTTATTTTCCTCAAAATAGCCAACGTTTGCTTTGTTGGCAGCTCTTCAAATCCTTAGTATTCTCTCGATGAACCTCGTGATGAAGTCACCTTAAAATGGTTTCCGGTCACTGCTTCTGAGAATAGGTTTACCAGCCTCAGAATTTGCAAGTTAAGTGCACCTTAGATGGGAGCGCAGATAAATGGCACACAGAATTCTAGTAGCAGATATATTTATTCTACACCAGCTGTTCAGAGGAGAGCACACAAATCAGACCTTCATGGTCAAACACTTGATAAAAACCTATAACTAAGAAAAAGCAAGAAACTAAAGAGATTTGTTCATACCAAGAAACAAGTAAAGGACATTAGACCAGTGGAAATCTCCGTTGTAATATCATGAGTCCACATTTGAGATCTTTGGTTCTACCTGGGTTTTACAAGGGTTCTCAGTGAACAACACCTTTAATCCTCAACAGTACGAGCAAATGCATTCTGCAAAGTGGACTGAGCCAAATATCCTCCACAGTGATCTAAAAGTCTAATTGCCTGTCATCGCAGATGCTTGGCAGTTGTTGCTTCTTTTGATTTAATAAGTTAAACAATATTCAAAGATCCTGCTAATCAGGGGGTGATCGTGGCTCAGGAGTTGGGAGTTTGTCTTGTAATCAGTAGGTTGCCAGTTCAAGTCCTGGCTCCAATGGTCTCAGTCTTGGGCAAGACACTTCACGCCTACTGGCAATGGTCAGAGGGCCTGGTGGCACCAGCATCCAGCAGCCTCGCCTGTGTCAGTGCGCCCCAGCCCAGGGCAACTATGGCTACAACATAGCTTACAAGTGTGAGAATATGTGCATGAAGTGCTATACAAATATAGGCCATCTGCCCTGAATGATGTTGCACTATACTGGTTGCCTTAGCATTCACGAAATATGTCCCCATTAATAAAAAAAACAAAACGATTTCATAATGACACACAATCCACCCAACACTGAGACATTGTTTCACATTTGTTTTATCTTAATTACTTCAAAATATGACAATTGAAGTGCAGAACACTATCCCATATCTTAAAAAAAGAGACAATTTTTCAGTGATACTTTCCTGTTGTAACTCAAGGACACCCTGTCATTTAAGGGTCCTACAAATGTGAAAAACAAAGTTTGTCATCATCTTCTTCTGCAGCCTAAATTCTCTCTGACTGGATGGAGAGCATACATGTTAAAGTCATGGTGCATATGCTAATTTGGATTAGATCTACATTTTTTTTACTTTGATCTAAAGCATCACTGTTTGTTTAGCGTCTGTACTGATTTCACTTCCCACCTTCAAACATGATGCTGTCACCCCCATATTTTACTGTTTTGTAATGTGCATTCAGGATTGTGCAGATCAGTCTAATCACATGGCTTCTGTCAAACTTTTAAAGGGACTTCTTATGGCCTTCTTTTAACTGTGGCATTATGAACGCTGCATGCTTTAACGAGGGATCAGATCTTTTTCCAGGGATCAGGGAAACCTGGAAAAATGTGAAAGTGGGTGAGACGCAGCCAGGGAGAATACAAAGAAGCAAATTTGCCCTGAAAGAGAAAAACGTCAGCCTCTCAATCTACTGCTCAATTCACCCACATCTCACTTGGTCTCCCCTGAAGCAGTTTTACATGTTTGCAGATCACACGACTGCAAGTAGGAAGAGGATCTGAAGGAGGCACAGCCTCCTGATGTTGTGCATGTGCGTTTCTCTTTCGACATCATGATAAGCACTGATGACAGATGAGGGTCAGCCATGTTTGGGTACCAAACCCCCCCCCAAAATGTTTTGGGGGATTTCTCCTTGACAAATAGAAGCAAATATATAGCCATCTCTGTCACAATTTGATAAGAATGAGGAACCATAACAGACACACCATCTGAGTGTGTACGTGATTAGAAACCAAAAGCAGTTGAGCTAGTATCATTATGTGTAAATGTATGCAAACAAGCTTGTGCGTTCACGCAGCCAGCGCTCTGCTGTGTGTGTTAATGTGCGTGTGATCTGTGTGTTTGTGACTTGGAGCCCTCGAGGCCAGCTCAGCACTTGGCTTCTTATCTCCCTCTCAGAACCTTGGTCGTGAATAAACATCTCCAGAATAAATATTTCCCAAACTGAAAATAACTGAGTGGAATTTGGAGGAAGCTGTAGAAAAATCCACATTGGAGGATGGGGGTGCAGGGGTTGTTGGGTATGTGAATGGATAAGAAAGTGAAATAATGAGGAGGGCGGCTGAAAGTCAGATTGAGTGCATGGAGGCACATAGTCTCCATGGTGTTGATCAAAAATGGTCCAATAATTCATTTATTGTTTATGACTTTTATCTTTTTGCCTTGTGTTGCTGTATCTAAATCCATCCCTGTCCTTTTTAAAATGCCAGTCGTGCCTCTGTGGGTTACTGTAGATTGTTTTCCATTCTCCTGCGCTCTTTTGCCAGCATGTGGGGGCGTTTTTTTGAGCTGGATTTTTTCTTTTGCTCCCACGTTTAACAAGCCATTTCATACAGTTCAAACATAATCTGACACAGTACAACCAGAAATTTCTATATATTTCATTTTGATTTTATTTTATGGAATACTGTAGGCTAATATGAAGCTTCACGTTTTTCTGAATTGGAATGAAAGCAGTACATGTCAATCCTTGATCATCTTTTACTGCAATTAGAAGTGCAAGTCTGTTGGAGTATCTTCCAAGTGTTTCAGAATTAAGATGCTAATAGATCATCAGGGCAAAGATTCCCAATTAGATATGTTTACACTTTAACTAGGACACAAACAAATTGATATACTCCATTCCATTTTATTCCTATAGCACTTGAAAAACAACATTACCAAAGTTCTGTACAGTAATAATATGTAATAATCCCAGTTTTTTTTAAAGGCAAAAATTAATTTATTGTAAAGTATTTTAGTTTTACGGCTCAGTAATAAACTGATCACACAATGTTTTCATCAAAACAAAGTAACCTATTTTGTGAACCTCTGTCCCAGTCTGATGTCTATTCTAGCCCCATCCTGCTCATCAACTCAGACCAGCCACTCTTTGCCTGCTGAAGAAAAGCATATGCACACAGCAGTTTTGTGGCAGTATACCTGTTTGCAGATGAATTTCTCTGTTCAGACCCCTCGTTGCGGTACAAGGTACATGAGTTTCCACACGGAAGCATAACTGCGTTGCACTTTAGCCAGCAACAGTTGCGCCCTCTGTAAACAGAGCTCAGCCCAGCGCAGTTTTGCAGATATAACTGAGAGCAGGAGTTGGAATGCCTGCTTCTCGTTTAAGAACATGTCGGCTTCCAAGTGTTACGGTGTCAGGGTTAGCTGGTTATCCACTTCCTGTAGTGTTGGTGGTTGCTGTTAACTCGTGTCATTGAGAGTCAGTGTGTTCACTACTTTTGCATTGTGTTCAATTCTTTTAAAAATACTAAATTATTGTGTTTGTGGAAGCTGTACAGTCACTAGCCTCGTCAGATATATATATATATATATATATATATATATATATATATATTGTCTGAAGTAATGAACGCTGGTTGGTGCACAAGTATAATCGGTTCGCCAAAACTTGTGAGAGACGTTCTGCAGTGCATAAATAAGTGCGAGTAAAATGCATAAAACATTTTTTATGTGTTATTTTTGTGTAATTAATTTATTTTAATTAACGCATTGAAGTCCCAGCCCTAATATATATATATATATATAAGGGCTGGGACTTCAATGCGTTAATTAAAATAAATTATATATAATGTAAAAAAAAAAATTATATATATATATATATATATATATAAATATATATATATATATACACATGTTCAAGGCTGCGGTTGTGCAGCTGACAAGGCTGGACTTCACCTCCACTTTGGCTGTAAAACATGGTCGTTTGTGGCGCTCACTTCAGAGCACATGTTAATTTAGGGGTTTTCAGAGGCACATAAGAAATAGTTTTTATATTCCAAGATTCTTCCACCTGAGCTGTGGATCTCTGCAGCTCCTCCTGAGTTGCCAAGGATTACTTCTCCAATGAATGCTTGCATTTCCCAGTCTTTCCCAGCAGGGTGTGCTATACTCTTTCAATTTTCTGACGATGGACTGAACATTGGCCCGTAAGCTTATCAAAGCGTAGGTTATTATTTTAGAAGCCTACTTCAGACTTGTCCATAACTTCATTTGGAAAGGGGGTTTGGATAGTTTTGCAGGGCATTGTATGGCAAACTGAAGAGTTGTGCTGTAGAAGTTCATAAATCATGTGTTTTTCACTGACTGTCTATTTTGTTTCTTTGTCTCATTTTCCTGTCTGTTATTTACTGCATCACTTTTTATTTTTCTCCAAGGCAACAGAAAGCTACCAACAGAACAGACATGTATGCAGATGCACACCAGTCTGTTGCCATCATGACTCTTCAGCAGCATACTGAGGGTCATGCCATGGAAATGAGTGAGTGTGAGAGGACAGCTAAACAGGCGGAGTCATGAAGTTACACACCTACAGCTCCTGTCCAATCCTTTAATCTGTTTTCATACACAGATCCAGACGTGTTTGTGTTTAGGGGCTCTTTTATAATTTTTTTTTTTTTTCGCGCCATCAGGAAGAAACCCCCTTTCATGGTGCCGGATCAGGCTGGCATCAGATGTAACAATGTGTTAATCGTGCCTGTTGTGCAGATCAGCGAGAGGCATGGTGAAGCCACTGATCCAGTTCTGGGCTCAGCTTGAAGCCTCAGTCGAATGACAGCTCTTCTATCTCCTCCATTAAGTAATTTAAAGCTAAAAAAGAATCTCTTTTCTTTCCTCCAAGCTGCGTAGATTGTTGTAGATTGTTACTGTAGCTACCTAGAGTTGTGTTGAAAGTTTATAGTTATACACTTCTGAAAAGGGCTTTGCGAGACATTCTTTGATGATTAATGTCCGTTGCATATTGATATCACTAAAATCCCGTTGCATGACATGAATCACTCAAAGATACATAATTTTTTTAGCACATGCACAGGATGACCCGCCCAGTTTATCCTACAATTCAGCCTGCGCTGCAATCAGTACACAGCATGGCAGATCCATAGTTCCAAGTAAATGTCTCTTCTCTGTCCCACACCAAATAGAAGGATTATTGGCCTACATCACTCCCTGCTCAGTCAGCAGAAAGAGACATAATCAGGTGTTGTAGACGATCAGAAAAAGCAAATGGAAAGAGCAGTTGATTAAAAATACAAGGGTTTACAATACCCAACGATAAGTTCACATCAGGTATTTTTTGGCTAACAAACAAGCTAGTATGGCTAACCAACACTGCAGCTGCAAGATAATCACAATTATTAACAGTGGGAACTGGAGTTACTTAAAGTTCGATTCGACACCATTTGCGCTAATCAGAAGTAATCCCTATAATGTTCAGATGAATACAACAAATTCAAAATGCTTTATTGATCCCAAAGGAAAAATAAATATTGTTGTATCTCATGCTATTTAATTCTTTAAGGAGTTGATCTAGATCCTGATGGCCGTGTGCAGAAAGGATCTCTTATAGTGGTCTGTGTTTGAGTAAAAGTGTTGAAGCCTTTGACTGAAAGCGTTCTGTTGTTGTGGGATAGGTCCATGAAGAGGATGCACATAGTTGCCAGTATTAATAAGAAACAGTCAGCTTTACATTAAAGATGTTAAGCACATTGTCTAAAGACCTGGCTAATAGATAAATAGGTTAAAAGGGCCACCTGTAAATGTTTTTTATTGAGTTCAAAACAAAAGTTCCATGGATCTCTCCTGTATTTCCTTTAAAAAAAAAGCAAAAGCAATGTGTTGTCCTTTATTTATACTGAAAATTGTTGTTTGTCTGTCACATTTAGGACTGATAATTTATTGTCATTAATCGGCATTAATTCACAGCTGCACTTTCATTTATTATATTAAAATTTGTATATTTTGACAGCCCAATTTTATACTCAGTGTAAGGAATTTGAGGGAAAATATCCCTCTTGTTTTTGGCTTTGGCAAAGGTTATTTGAGGTGATGGTATACCCTAACTTTAACCCATCTTAACTTGAAATTGAAAGATGATGTACAATCGATACATTGCAATAAAATATGTCTTAAAGCCTTCATAAGATAATAATTGCTTAAGGAGGTACAACTCTGAACGAGTTAGGCACGATCTGACCTAGTTAGTTCCAGGAAGAGAAATAATCTGAAAGTGCAAGTAAGTTAAGTTGTCTGAAAATACAGAGTAGAAATTTCGCCCACTTCATATGACTCACAGAGATGTAGTTTTAAAGACAGTGATGGGGGTTCGATAAATCATAATGAATTCTGAATGAAAACAAACTTTCAGATTTTTATTTGTAAAACATTTTGATGACCATGTCGGGCCATTTCAAAATGCAGGATATCATCGAAGGTCTAGAGTGAGTCCCACAGAAGGTTTTCCTAATATAGAGCAAGCGCGGGGTGCCAACTCTTTATTGACTGTACCTGCAAAAAAGCAATAGAAAACTTGTTGAAGCTGCAAATAATAGTTATCTTTTTTGTCTGGTGCTTTTGTGTCCCCTCTTTCTAATGCTGACCTTGGCAACAGCCCATTGGGGTCAATTCAAGAACAACCACTGAACCAATGTACGGTACAATTTTTGTTACATCTCTGACATTTTGTTGGTCTATCAGATGAAATTGTAAAAAAATAAATAAAAGTACATGAGCGTTTGTTTATGCAACGTGATGACATAAAAAAAGTTAATTTAAATGAATATAACCTTTGGCAGGAACTGCATACGTCTAATTTTCTACCTATTCCCTCACCTAGCTTATGTTTCACTCAGTTTCTCTTTTTATTTTCCACTCTTTTCTCCCCTTCTGAGATTTAAAGCTCTGCAGTTTCTGATACAAACCAAATTTACAATTCGTCTTTGGCCTCTCATCATCGCCCACAACTGGTGTCATTACAAACGACCACAGGATGACGGCAAGATAGGATGGGAAACAAAAAAAAAACAGACATATATACAGATACTTTCAACATGGCTAAGGTTTCTGCTTCCCTGCTTGCAGCCATCATAAAAGGATTAATCACAGGCCTGAATGTGGTGGCACACTGCTCTAATTTAGTCATTAAATCAATGCTCCCAGACTGACTGATTTAGACCGGATTAACAATGAAGCTGTGTTCTTTTAATTTCATGCTGGATTATTTTGCAGATTTGTCAAAAAATACAGAATATACAGGCACGTGCGGATGTGGGGAAATGTATTTTGTTGTGGTTGTTGTGTGTGTACTTGTGGTTATTTTGCATTACATCCATCACCCTATATGAAATAATGAGGATTGAAACTGGGTCAGACAGTAATAGGAGTACCTGATCCTATAGAAGGAGCTTGCCAAAATATATACACACAAGGAAATGCCATATTCTACGTCTTTACACATTTTTTTGACCTACATTTGAGAAGGCACGGAGGTTGAAATCTCAACAAACACATGCTGTCGCTGCGTGAAACAGTCCCAGATATGTGCTGCAACATACTGTACATTCACAATCCAAACATCCCATGCAGACACACAAACATAGTTCCAGACCCAATTAGTCTGGTCTAATAACTGTGTCAGTGTGTTATTACCCATTCCTGGGCCCGTAGGGTGTTAAAGTCATGTACTGTACAGCCTTATTCATGCATGTAAGGCCACTACACACATCAGTCCATTCATGCCTAAATACTCTGCATCGTCTACCCATCTTTCTTCTCTTCTTGCCAAAGTCAACAAAACGGAGGAAAATAAATGCATTTATCTGATGTTTATCTTCTTTTTTCTTTTGTTAACGAGATTGTATAGTCGGGTATTTTTGTGTTTCTGCATGTGCCATTGCCTCTGAGGCTACAGTGGAAGATTGTTTCATTCTATTCCATTGTTATTACCACAGTTCTCAGAGGGAAGCATGAGAAGACTACCAAACAGGCACTTTAGGTTTAATTAGAGAGTCAAAAATCAAAGACATTAAATGGACTCTCAACTGTTGTAATGAAGCTTTCTGTAATTGCAATGTCAGCTTTTTAGAATTTTTCAAATGTATTACTAATCTGCTTCAAGGTGGTAGTGAGCCAATTTTGCAGCTGTTGGCTTAACCACCTCTCCAATTACTAAATAAATTTTAAGTCACTTCTCCAAGAGCTTAGCATCAGTTGGAATTTATTGTGTGTTGAGGCTGCATGGGGTGAGATTGCTGATCTAAAAATTTAAATAAATCAAGCATTGTTGAAATACCTTAAATGAAGAAAAATTTGAAGAGCCTGGAGAGAGGAGAGAATGTAATTACAAATCAGAACAACTGAGTATCACACTGTCTGTGAGTGAGCTGGAAAATAACATAGTTATTTAAAAAGTTTCCCCTGGTTCTGCCCATGCAACATTTGCTGTTGTTCCATTTTCTTAACAAGAAAAGAAGAAGGAAAGTAAAATATCCTTTCATTTTGTGTTTTAAAAAACACATTTCTTCCTAAATTCAACATTATTCCTTCCCCTTTAATTTTGAGTGAAAATTATTTTCATTGATCTAAGTGGTTTGTTTCGATAATGAACTGAGACAGGCATCTCTCAAAAGAAAATAAGCAATGTAAAAGGAGTATCACTTATATAAAATAATTTATCTATGATTATTTATATTTTAATTTTAACTATACAATGTATGAAATTATTCATACTATTTCCAGTAATCATTGTAAGAATGTTTATCTGCATTACCATTATCAAACCTTTGTCTGTTTCCACTTGTACTTTGATAATTTGTCTAGTTCCAAATCTCTGAGGTTGGAAGGCCTTCTTTCCATCACTCTTATCCTCAGTTACCAACACAGATTCTCTGTTGAATTTGAGTCATTATGGTTCATGTCCAGTGTGAAGAAACGTTTAGTCAGAACTCAAAGATCACTTTAGACTTAATCTAACAGAGGTATGAATAGTTTTGATCTTAACTACATGATTGTTGTCACAGGTAAAATAATGCATTTCATATGTATCCATTTGTGCATTACATGTAGCCTAAAGAAAAATTGACTCTCTATTTCAGATCTAATTTTGCCTAATTTCATCTTAATTTTGTTTTTCCATTTAATGCTACAAATATTCCCCTCTTTGGGCTGCCATCTTATCGTGGTGGGGGGGTTTGAGTGTCCCAATGATTCTAGCAGCTAGGTTTTTGGAGGCTTTCCGCCCTTGGTACGATCACCCATGGCAAACTGGTCCTAGGTGAGGGATCATACAAATTGCAACACCAAAGATGAGCAACACCAATGGACTTAGTGTTCCCTTGCCCAGATGCGGGTCACGTTGGCAAGCGCCTGGTGAGCTCTGCCCGAAGAGGTGACATGGGCCCCTCTTCTTATGGGCTCACCATCTGTGGGAGGGGCCATAGGGGCCGGTTGTGATGCTAGATGGGTGGTGGCTGAAGGGGGTCCGATCCTCGGCTACATAAGATGGCTCTTTGGACATGGTACTTTAACTCTCTTGAAGGAAAGGAGCCGGAGCTGGTGTGTGAGGTTGAGAGGTTCTGACTGGTAATCATTGGACTCCCCTTGATGCACGGCTCTGGCTCCTCTAGAGGGGTTGGACTCTCTTTCTCGCTGGAGTTGCTCCCACTGAGAGGCGCCGAGCTGGGGTGGGCATACTTGTTGCCACTTATCTCTGTGCCTGTACGTTGGGGTTTACCCCGGTGAATGTTTGTGCTCATGCATCAAACAGTGGATCAGATTACTCCCCCCTTTCTGGAGTTCTTGGAGGGGATTCTGGAGAGTGCTCCTCCTGGGGAGGGTGTCAATGCACACCAGTACACTCTAGGCCACACCTTGATGATTGACCTGCTTGTCGTTTCATCTGATCTACGGCCACATGTTTTGGACACTCAGTTGAAGAGAGGGGTGGAGCTATCCACCGACAACCACCTACTAGTGAGTCGGCTGCGGTGGTGGGGGAGGATGGCGGACAGACCTGGAAGGCCCAAGCATGTTGTCAGGATCTGATGGGAACGTCTGGCAGAGTCCCCTGTCAGAAGGAGTTTCAACTCTCACCTCTGGCAGAACTTCGACGACGCCCCGGGCAAGGCAGAGGATATTGAGTCCAAGTGTGCCATGTTCCGGGCCTCCACTGTCGAGGCAGCTGGCCATAGTTGTGGCTGCAAGGTGGTTAGTGCCTGTCGCAGCGGCAACCCTCGAATCTGTTGGTGGACAACGGTAGTGATAGATACAGTCAAGCTGAAGAAGGATTCCTGCCAGGCCTTTCTCGCCTGTGGGACCCCAGAAGCATCTGATGGGTACTAGCAGGCCAAGCGGAGTGCGGCTTGGATGGTCGCTGAGGCAAAAACTTGAGCATTGGAGGAGTTTTGAGTGACCATGGAGAACAGTAGTTCAGTAGCAGTCCGCCACTGTAACTGTTTTCAGTGGGGATGTTTTGCTGCTGACCTTGACACAGGACATTTTGGGTCAGACAGCGGAATACTTCGAAGACCTCCTCAATACCACCAGCACCTCTTCCGGTCTGGAGGCAGAGCCTGGGTATTTTGGGTCGGGCTCTCCAATCTCTGCAGCTGAGGACACCGAGGTAGTTAAAAAGCTCCTCAGTGGCTAGGCTCCGGTGGTGGATGAGATTCGCCCATAGTTCCTCAAGGATGTTGTAGGGCTGTGTTGGTTAACGCAGCTCTACAATATTGCGTGAACATCGGGGACAGTTCCCTATGATTGTCAGGGGGACCACCACCCAGATCTATTTAAAAAAGGCGACCAACGGGTGTGTTCCAACTACTGGGGGATCACACTTCTGAGCCTCCCTGGTAAGGGCTATTCAGGAGTTCTTGAGAGGAAGGTCTGACGGATAGTCGAACCTCAGATTCAGGAGGAACAATGTGGCTTTCATCCTGGCTGTGGAACACTGAACCAGCTCTACATCCTCAGCAGGTTCCTGCTTGATTTGTGGAGTTGGAGAAGGAGTGCGGCTTCATCAAAATGCGATCTATAGCTTTCACTGGAGAGCTTCACAGTCAAGTATGAAACAGCTGGGATGAGGCTCAGCACCTCCAAATCTGAGACTATGGTCTTGAGCCAGAAAAGGGTAGGGCATACTTGCCAACCCTCCCAATTTTCCCGGGAGAGTCACAAACTTCAGTGGCCCTCACAAAAGACTCCAGGAGCCACCATTCTCCCGATTTTATCCTGATATCTGACGGTGTCACATATCATGTACACTCCCTGTTTCTTTTGTGAGAGGGATGGAGAGTAAAACAAGTTTCGTTTGAATTTTTCCCAAAGAAGGTGCTCTTCTAGATGTTCTTCTAGTGGGGACCAAATCGGACCTATTCACATATTAGAGTTTACATCTGTTAAAATGACATTTAAAGTAATTTTATTTTACAAAGATTTATGTGACAATGTAGCCTCTAACCTTGCTTGCGTTTAAAACAATTTAAGTGAGTGGCGAAAAATAAAATACAATCACAAATAAAAACATTGCCACTCTTCACAGAAGCTTTTTCATAAAAAAAGTTGTGGGACTGTTTAATTTGTTAACTTATGTTATTACTCTGAACTGTTATTTTTTCAAAAATTTTAAATATTATTTTTTTTATGTGTCCTGTCTAGTATGGACACAAAAATGAGAAAACAAAAAGGAAGAAAGAAAGAAGATGAAGAAGAGAAAGTGTGAACCGACAATACAAGATAGGGAGGTAAACAAAGAACACAATAAAACATCTGTTGGACGGCAGAGAAGTGGGAAAAACAAAACATACAAAAACAACCTATAGAACAGGACAACATTAACAAAATGGCTCCAGTAATATGACCTAAGAACTACACAGCCACCACACACGAAAATGGATTAATGAATACAACGCTACTGTCATTGGTAAGCTCCTGGCACCAACTATCTGTTGATGAAAACCTTAGCCCAAGAATATGTACATACACACCAATGTCCCCACACCTATGTGTGTGTGTGAGCATGCGGGTGTACATAAGGTTTCCCCATGCAGGTGATTGATAGGTGGCTAGGGGAGCCTTCAATTCATCCTACAGAAGTCGACGCAGCAATGAAGGAGGTCGGAGATGTATACTTCAATTTCTCTGTTTTTAACCCCCAATCGAGGACACCAAACTATCGACTCACATACAATATCTACTGAATAGCTGTCCTCTTTAGTGACCACTATAAAATATACAGGATGCACAATATACTGCCCTGAAAGCCTCACTGAGCATCAAGCTCGGCAGCAAACTTAGTGTAAAAATTAAAATAAATATATACAAATAGTTTCAGAGCCTCAGAAAAAAGTCTGAAGTGGTTGAAAGTTAATTTTCTATAAAGGCTCCCAGCTGGGCTGTGTCAATGTTACTTTAGCAGCCTGGTAGGACATGTTCTAACCTCCAAACAGCCTCTGGGTTAAAAAGAAGAATATGTTTTAAAATATAGCAACCAGTGGGGGACCTGTTTTTCTTCACACTCAGCTGGGGTTCTAATATTTCTCTTCACTTTGGCATTTTGCGTCACTGTATAGTCTCGTAAAAGTTAATGAAATATTGATTTGAAAAAGTACTTTCTTGCTTTGAAAAGGAGTGTGGAAGCTAGTTGAAAATAAAGCCAGAGACTCAGAGAATCTCAACCTCCTGAAAATGTCAGACTTAGCCCCCAGCTGTGGTGGGAAGAGACGGCTGACACATTTAACCTTGTTTGGATTTTTGCCACAGCTTTCCACAATGTCTGTTGGACCGACAAGCATTACAGTTTCTGACATGGGTATAAAGGAATCTGAGATATAATTTAATTCAGACTGAAATATACATTTATTTGGGTTGTGTGAAGTATTTTAAAGTAGACCATCTTACCTGGGAGAAAGGTTTATAGAAAAATGAAGCAAACCACTACTTCAAACAGTGCCTTTTGAAATAAAAATTCTGCTCCCTAAAAGAGCTTAAGCCATCCACATTAGATTGAGAATCCAGCAAATACTTCACTGTATATTTTTATATCTCTCCCTTTTGCATCTAACTCTCATTCACACTGATGTGTGAAAGCAAGTTAAAGATAATTTAGTAAAAAAAAAAGTCACATATTCTCTTGAACTGCTGTGTTTTTATTTTCTGGATGTTTTAGATGGAATAATTCTGAAAATAATTATTTAACCTTACTTCTTATTAAAATGATTTGAAAAGTGCCTGAAGAGAGAGGAAAAAGTGCAGGTAAAAGCAAGAAACCATCTTGGTTCTTTTTTTTTATTAGCTGTTTTCTAACAGCAGTTCATATACTTAGAAGTTTACAAAAGCTGCATCATATAGTCATAACATCAATTTTTTTGCATTATACAGTATATATTTGTCCTTTTCTTTACTCTTAAAGGGAGAGTTCAGATTTTTTTCAGTGATTTTAGGTTAAAAGATCATAAGTTGTTAAAATGTTACCTGGAGCAGATATCTTTCTTAGTGTCTTCCTTTCATGTAAATCCGGCTTAGGTCCTCATATGGTTGGTCCTATAGGCTGAAAGCAATGACCAGTCCCTAACATTTTAAGAACTTTTCCACAAATCAGTTTTTGTTTTCTTCCACTACCTAAGGAATAAAACTACTGGGACTCAGGTGGTAGGAATCTGTCCTATAATCAGCTGTGTGGAGGCTGTGTGCTGGTGTTTGGGTGTTCCTGCTCCTCCAACCTCTCTCTGCTGGGTGTGATTGACAGGCACAGATCCAGGTGTTCCTAATCAAAGAGGGGCGGCTGACGCCAGATGGTTCCTCTTCAAAATAAGATTCCTTTTCTCCTGAAGAAGAACTTTCACCTAAACAGTAGTATGTCCCATTCCCCAGCCAAGCACAGTTATCTGGCTCTTATATACCACCTCCACACAATGCGAGGATCAATATTCAAGTAAGCTCATTACCTCTGCAAAATCAAAGATAATCACCTCAAGAGCAATTGTTAACCACTTACCAGTTGTCTCCCTTGTTTCCTCTCTCTCCCTGTTACCAGCTCTTAAAAAAAACATTGTAAAACTCTGAGGTTGTGGTCTGAATTAGAGTTTTTGAAAACAAAATGTGACATCACCGGGTTGCCGGTTCGTGCTCTTGGTCAGTGTACGCTTGGGCGAGACACTTCACTCGCCTTGCCTGTTGGTGTTTGTCAGAGGGCCAGGTGGCCCTGTGCCTCCGTCTCTGTGCCCCAGGGGACCTGTGGCTACAATGTAGTAGCTTGTAGTGTGAAGCGCTATGTTATCCTGTGACTGAAGGTGCAATACAAATGAGCGCATTTACCATTTGATTATTAATGACAGTTATTTTTCATCTTCTACTCTGACCTGTAGGATTCTTTTACTGCTCTGAATATGGCACTATACCTGTAACTATTGCATTGCCACGATCTGAAGATACAGCCAATATGAGTGAATCAATCCATCTGAACCATTTTTCAGTCAGTCCACTAAGTAAGGCAAGGCAAGGCAATTTTTATTTGTATAGCACACTTTCAACATAAGTCAATTCAAGGTGCTTTACATGATTAGGAAAATGTGAAAAATTAAAGTATAAAATCACTAAAAGAAATCTTAAATGAACATTTATAAAATACAAATTATGTAATTAAAAGAAAAGAAAACATTTAGTGATTAGAGCATAAGAGAACATTTATGTAAAATTATAAAAATTAAAACAGAAAAATTTAACAGCAATTAAAAATAATGAACTCAAAAGTTGTATCGGTTACTCATAAGCAAGTCTAAATTGATACGTTTTAACTTTTGATTTGAAATGGTTCAGTGTCTTTACAGTTTTCCATTCATCTGGGAGTTTGTTCCAGATATGGGGAGCATAGAAACTGAAAGCTGCTTCTCCATGTTTGGTTCTGATTCTAGGAACAGTGAGTAAACTAGAGCTGGAGGATCTAAGTGATCTGGATGGTTTGTACTGTGATAGAAGATCGTTAATCTACTCTGTTGCTAACCCATTCAATGATTTATTGACTAACTGAAGCACTTTGAAGTCTATTCTCTAAGCTACAGGGAGCCAGTATAAGGAATTTAGAACTGGGGTGATGTGTTCTACTTTCCTAGTTCTAGTGAGAAAGTAAGCAAGTTATTTTTCCACTTAATCTGTAAATCCTCTAATTCATGTACTGTACCTAACAGCAGTCTGTATTGGGACTGACTTCATTCACTTAAATGGAAGCCATACATGCAATGATTATCCTGGGTGATCCATGAAACAACTACCTATACTAGGGATGAAAACTTCTAAGTCCTGGTCCACATACTGGTGAGTGCTACCTGACTAGTTTTTAATGCAGGTAAATACTGGCTACAGATAGAAACACATTTCCATTTTAAAAAGCATGGGACTAACCTTTAATTTATTTTATCAATAAAGAAAGACAAAAATAGTGTTTGGCAGATTATGGTGTGCAGTTTGTCACATTTTTACTTTAATTTTAATTTTGCTCCAAATGATCACAAATGCAATTTAAAAAAAATATACATTTAAAATCATTTCCCCAGATTCCACTTCTATTTTGATCTTGAAGTGCATTAAATGCAATGTGCTTCTAAGCTCAATGACTGATCATGGTAAATAGGGATTGACCAAAATAAATGTGATTTGGATATTTTCCTGAATTGTAAACCTAGATTACCGAAAAGTAAACAAATGTTAAAGTGTCATGCTTAATTCTGCTAACTTTCTTTTTTATGGACTCAAGACCTTCTGTATTTACCAAATATAGTAAAAAAAGATTATTTCTGTGATCTAGAAGCATCCAGTCTTTCAAAAGGCAGAGCTGTTTGAGTTCAAAATTGAAGGTGTGTAGAACCAAATCCCTTTCCTCCTTCTGTAAAGGTAGAAAGGAAGCTGTGTACGGTGGCAGATGGTAGAATGATGGTGTCAAAGTGAGCAGGATGACAAAGGAGCAGGACACAAAAGGCTTTTGTGCTGTTTCTGCAGTGGTAAATCAGTCCTGAAAAGGCTGTAAGCTGCTTGGCCTGGACTGCTGCTCCCAGTCATACACAAACAGTGGTGCACAAATACTGTATAAGCGTTAAAAAAAGTGGGCACTCAGACACAAAAATAGACACACGGTTCAGTCTCCATTTTCTGTTCTGTTGCCTCCTGCAGTCACATATCCATGCACACTTGTTGTGTGGCAGTTTCTGGGCCACCAATGAAAGAAGGTGGGGGTGGGGGTACATCGAGAGAAAGAGCTGCTAGCTTGCTGAGCGTGAGTCACGGACAGACTGACTGTCCTCAGGCCCCGGTACACCATCTGCCCCCCCACTACCTCTACGGCCTCATCACACAGCTCATTGCTGCACAGTGTTGGACATGAACAAAAATGCATATGAGCAAAGTATCGCGTTCAGAGAGAAACTGACACACATTTGCATGGAAGCCTCGTATCATCACAAACAGTGCCTCGAAAAACCATCCAAACTTGTCAGTTATTTTATTTTTTTGTGTGTTACACCAACACAGACTGTGAGCTGCAGTTGCATTCTTTGCCTACTGATCCCCCCTAAACACTAAATGTAGCTGTTTTGTGAGTTTTGTTGGGGAACATGAAATAACAAGCAGAATCATAAAGACCAAGGAAAAAAGCAGACAGGTCAGGGATGAAGTTGTAAAGAAATTTAAAGCTGGTTTAGGTTTTAAAAAACAAGCTTTGCACATCTAAAAAAAACCCCACTAAATCCCTAATCTGAAAAAAGGAAGAGGAAAAAACGCTTGCAAACCTACCAAAACGAAGCCTGAACAGCTAAACTTACTGAATGGGCAATGAGAACATAACTTGAAGAAGCAGCTAAAGAGATCCGCAGCTCAGAGACAAACTGTTTGCAGAACATCTACTGGCAGCATAATACTGTGGGATTTTTTATTTTTTTTCAACACTGGATAGGGAAGCTGCTTAGAGTTATTTCGCAGATTGATAGACATTATACAGAGCAATACTTGAAGAACTGGCTAGAGGCTACAAAACAAAAGAACAATAAATCTTACACATACAGCTACAAATGAACCCCTTATGATTCCGGGTCATTTTGGCTAAATCACATGTAATGTGACATCTTGAAATTAAAATTATTTCTGTTTTTGAACCCTCTGCAGTATAAATACATGTTTGGGCTTTTTGCAAAGGTAACACCCTCTATTTTTACCCAGAGCAGTCAGAATCACTGTAAGTATGACTGATAAAACGTTATATACTTAAAAAACTCACAGAAAAAATTATTTTTCTTTTGTATCCTCACCTTAATTTTTTGTGAAAATATAAGTGCAGATAGCTACAATGGGTAATTGGGAACTGAAAAACACTATGTGGCAACATAATACCTTGTTGACTATTCAAATTTCAAATTTGAAAAGTATATCTGTAAAAATAATTTCCCTACATCATTTTTTCTTTGGTTATGTCCTTTAGAGGCTCCCATGGTTTTTCCAAACCTATCCAAATTGGAAAAATTTTGGGAACTTACTGGAAAAGTGCAATGACTTTGGAATGATTCAACCCATATGCTGTAGTGTCTACCAGTTTAACTCCTATCTACTTTAGTTTTTATTGATATTTTATATTTACATTTATTTTATATTTATAGCCTAAGTTTATATTTTTATCTAAATTATCTGAATATCTAAATTTTTTATCTATTTTACATCTAAATATTGCATTTTATTATCTGAATTTTACCAAAAATTACTATATGGACAGAATGGGACCGAACTTTCTGGGAATTATAGATGTTAGACATGCAGGAGCCTGTCACTGGTAGGAAAAATAAATTCTTGCCGTTTTTGCTTTTCTGTGAAAAATGCTTTAGAGTCAGTGCTGTGGTTGTTGTGTGTCAAAATAGTTTATATCATTGGAAAACCGAGGCTCTGAGCTTTGATTTGATTAATAGTTTGTTGGGGTGCATGACGCACGGGAATGCATGCATTGCTGTGGAAACTCATGTTCCAGTACCGGCACGTAGGAGTCATAAGGTGTTAAAGCATATTTATGTGTTTTGGCCCAGTCGCAATTCAAACGGAGAATTTGTGGCAATGCCTAAAAAATTCTTTCTATCCAATTAGGATGAGCTTAAGCAAGTTTACAAAAAACCCAAGCATTTTAAACCCTACATGTCCAAAACCGATGTTCCTTCACCTTCAACTTAAAATGTGCTTTTTCAAGTCACTTTTCCGTTTATCTGCATTTGTTGTTTTTAAGAAAATCAAAAATAGACAGGGCTTAAATAAACAGTGCAAATGGAACAATTTCAGTGTTTTTTCGTCCCATTTTTTCTTAAAAATTAAAAAGACCTAAGAGAATGATTCTATTATTTGGGATAAGTCCTTTAGGACTGACCAACAATGTAGAAGAATTCATTTCAGAAACTTGACTCCGGAGCGTGCAAAAGGAGAAAATGCTACACTGCAAATGCGCTTCTGCTACGTACAGTATCCGCCTAGCTGCACACATTTGTGTATGTGCTCGAGTGCAGAATGAGGAAGAAAGTTTTCTTAACCTAAGAATCAATGAGGAAGATCCTTTTCATTAGAGTGGCGGTAAACGCTGCTGCGGCATCGACCCCAATCACTATTTTGAGCCTTGCTATATACACAGCACACTTGTTTTCAAGCATCACAAGATCCATTCTCAGTGAAGTAGAGATTTTTTTTTTTATTCAACAAAGTTATCAATGTTACACGTCACCACATATAAAAAAACATTAGTCCATAAAAGAGGACTGTCAAATAATAATAGTTTTAATATTGTTACGCAATTAAAATATTTTACAGTCAAACTGGGGTCAAAGAAGTATTCACCAGATGATTATTCTATCAAAGGAGTTTAAGTATTAACATAAAAAATACACACACTCTTACACTCATGCAGCACAAAGTGACAGGCAACTCTATCTACCAGCTTCTTGTTGGAGAAGCACCTCTAGAAAAAAACACAACTTGTTCCATTTAACAGAAGCTCTTCCTAGAACAACTTTACACAAACAATTCATTTACCTCTCGGGTGTTGGGGTGCACGGTGGACAGAGATGCCACCAGTGGTTGAGTCTGTTTTTTGAAAAAGTAAAACCAAATTAGAGACCAAAATTAACCACATGTGATTACATGGACTGTCTCTGACAGGAAAACAAAATAACTTTATACAAGCTATAAATACACAAAAAGGTGTGTAGGGTGTGTTGAAAAGGAGCACCAACGGGCTGTGCAAATTTTCCTTTCTTATAGGCAGAGGACTTATTTACTGACACTCCCTGGTAAAAATATGCCTTGAAATGAATTAATTTATTTAATTTATTGCAGTAGCATAATTTCATAATGAAAAGATTAGCCAATGCCAACATTTAAAATGAACATGTTTTTTTAGGAAGCAGGGGAAAATAATAAATGCAGCCCAACAATTCCTATAAAATAACTGCTTCTGTTTTATCAGGCTGGTCAGAGTGTTGAGAAACACTTTTATCAGAAATCCTTCATTCTTGTTTCAACAAAATATTAATATGTGATACAGAGTCCCATTTCTTTAACTGCTCCTTAACATTGGAAACATGCCATTCAAATAAGGCATATTTGCAGTGATTCACATGGGTCAGGAAAAGCATAAAAGATAACAGCTGCTAGCCCAAACCTGCAGTCAGAACAATAAATAAATCAGGAACAACTGGAGCTGAATGCATAGAAAAACTCGCGAGGTGATCAAGTTTCCATAGTGACAATTAGATGCAATCTACATGTCAAAATGGATCTTTGGGGGGCATACCAGGAACGTTTTCTTTCCTAGAATCACCAGCATAAACAGGTGGAGTTTGCTAAATGGTGAGATTGTAACTGGAATCTAACTGTGTGTTTGTCTGCTGAAACTAAGATTAGCTTTATAGCAATGGACACAAAAATTTAGAATAGCATAAAATAAAGAATAAAAATGTGGAAAAATCAGCACCCCATGCCCACTGTTAGGGATGGGGGAGGTTCTGTGATGCTTTGGGCCCATTTCTGTACCAAAAAAGAAATGCCTTGGGAACCTTATGTTTGGCTGACATGATGCTCCGGATTATTATAAAGAAAAGGCCAAACAATCTAGAATGATTGTGCAAAGAGCAATGGTGAAAGATCTTTGTATTCTCCAGCCTAGTGAAATCTTATAAATGCTGCCATATTGTAAAAGGAATCTTTTACAGCACTGGTGTCGATAATTTTAATATAAATGAAACTGTATTGTTTTACTTAGAACAAGTGCATATAAATTGACCTTTGAAATTGTTCTTCATAGTTTTCAGTGCAATGTTCTGTTACTGCATTGTAAAACATCTTTACTAAGGTTGCAAATAACGGCAAAGAATGTAATATTCATTCAGACTGTATGTTTATATAGCAACTGATTGGATAGAATACAGACAATTTCAATTCTTAAATTTTTCAGCTAATAAAATCACTTAAACAGTTTTTCTTTCCCTACAATAGCATAATTAGACAAATTTTCTGTGTTAGTTTGGGTGAGTATCAATGTAACCGCATAAATATGTACTTTTCTGTCTTGCAATAAAGTATATTACAGGACCTAATGGCTAAAAATAAGGAGTAGTAAGGAACACAAAATATATATATTTTTTACTTATAATCCCCAAAAATGTACAGGAGAGGTAACATTTTTGTTTAGAGCTTAATTTGCACATTCTCTTTTAAAATATAAACGTTTTTGAGCTTTAAAGGCCTGATTATATGGTCATGTTGCATCAGGTTTGAATAGGGAGAAACTTTACATATTTGATTAATTTTCAGAAAATATCTTTTAACTGGTTAATTTTATTATCCTTGTTTCATAGCTAAATAACATTTTTCCTCCACCGATCATAGCATTAAGGTCAGTAATTGTTCCACTTAGGGATGTCATATAACTTCCGGGTTTTAAAGAAGTAAGTTGTTGTATGGGAATATTTCCATGTAATTTAATTACGATTTAACTAATTCAATAAGGTAATTTAATTAATTACTTTTGTTAAGATGCATTTCTTGTCTAAAGAAACAATGCTAGAATGACTAATGCTCTAACAAGAGTGACAATAACTCATAGACCACAAAAGCAAAATGATAATTAAGAATGGGTGGTCTAGCTTTCACAAAGTTGTAAATGTACAGATCTGAGTATTCCAGAAGGGCTTCCCTGGATAAACCCTCCTTTTTATAAAGACATGGATGCATATAAAAAAAACATTGTACAGACAGAAAAATCAGAAGTTGTGTTGAAAAGTGTATGTTGATTTTAGAAGCTAGTGCGATGCAGCCCTCCATCTGCCTCAGACGTGCTGGATCATAGGGTCATTTTTACCGGCTGGGTGATCTGCCATCAAGAGGCGGTTGAGAAGTGTATGCTGGCATGGATTCATCAACGAATGCTTATCGCCATTCCATCTTGGAGCTTCAGCCTTCAACTCGTGACTTCAAGTGTTTTTCCAAGATTTCCAAGATGAGCCTGGCGCTTTGTGCTGCGTGCCCCTGCTGCATTCTTCATTTTAGAGTAATTCTCTTTCTATTCCACTGCCTCTAATGTTCACAGCGATAATCCATTCAGTGATGTCCATACAGTGGTTGCCCAACAGTGCATGATCCTACTGTCACTCACCTCTCCTTTCTAAGTCTAGCATCTCTTGGTGCTTTTGACATCAAACACACAATGTCCCCTTTTTTTCGTGCCTTTGTGCGCTGTGTTTAATACTTTTAAACCTGTGAATAAATAAGCTGAATTTACCATATTCACTGCTGTATGGTGCTGGATAAAAGAGAACACGGGAAACCTCAAATGGCTGCTCTGGTTTAAGATGAGCATGCATTGCCTGTAGTTGTTTTCTCAGTCTCCTCTCTAGGGAATTTGATTTAGCAAATCCCACAGCATTCATTGTCATATCTCGTTTTCAGCTGCCGACTCTTCGGCTCTTGCTTTGAACACATCCTTAAAGAAACGCCAAACGATGCTAAAACACCAGAGGCAAAGCACGGGTTTCTCACCCCCCCCCCCAAAGTCTTGTTTTTTTCCTTCATTCTCTTTTTCTTGTCTCAGTGTCGGCTGGTGCTGTGGTAGGAAATGCGAGAGGGGAGAAACACAGCTACCCTGCTGAGTTCTTTAAGCTGCAAGACCTCCCAATAATTCTCAGATCAGATAGCGGCTGGAAACCTTTTTGTCATTTTTCAGAAGTCGGAAATATCTGCTGATCTGTTGCAGCCTTGTTTGTTTTACTGTCTCTTTCATTTCTGCAATTCCAAGTACGATCTTTAATATTGAGATGACGTCTGTTGTCGTTCCCATCTCTGCCTAACTACAACATCCTCTCATTTTGCATGGCCTTGTAGTAGTGCTCCTGCTCGGCGTGGCTGCGAGAGGACACGGAGGGCCGGCGGGGCAGTGTGGAAGAGCGGGACAGGGCCTGGCCGTGGCCGTCCATCAGCAGGTCGGGGTGGGGTGGCGGGGGAAGCATGCCCGAGTTGGACGAGTGAGGGTGCAGAGGCATGGACGAGGAAGGAAGAGGGGGAGGAGGCAGTGGAGAGGAAGATGAGTGAGGAGGTGGAGGCATTTGGTTCGATGAGGGGTGAGGGTGGGGATGCATTTGTGAGGAAGAATGGTGTGGAGGTGGAGGCATTTGCAAGGTGGACGGGTGAGGTGGTGGGGGCAACTGGGAGGATGATGGGTGGGGGGGTGGGGGCATATGAGGAGAGATAGAATGAGGAGGAGGTGGAGGCATGGGAGCAGAGCTGGAGTGTGGAGGGGGAGGTAACGGGGAAGGCGACGACTGAGGGGGTGGTGGTGGTGGAAGAGGGGAGGATGACAGCTGAGGTGGAGGAGGCAGAGGGGAGGAGGCCGTGGGAAGGGGTGGTCGGGGCAGCTCTAGCCCCACCTCCACACTGCCGCTGGTCATTGAAGAGCCAAGCGAGTCTGTTTTCCCCGGCAGCGTCCGGTAATCCCGGTAGTGGGTAACATTGTCCTGCCTCTGCAGGGCCACTCGATGCTTGTCGCCCGACGGGTCGGTGGTTAACATGTTGCCACTGATGGTGTTCCTCCACTCCCACGGCTTGCCGTTGCTGGCCGACACACGCACCACCGGGTGGTGAGGGGCGTGCGCGTCAATCGTCACGATGCTCCCACTGCCGGCGACGCTCCCCGGGTTGCTTCCAGTGCAGCTGTCTCGATCGGATGGAATACGGTAGTATGGTGATTCGGAGCAGTTGGAGCCGCCACCAGAGGAGGAGCCCCCTTCTGATGTCTTTGTCGATGAAATGGCTCCTCCAGGACCCTGCTGCTTCGACATGGCTATAACCTGCAGGAAACAGCAGCAGTCAATAATTTTTATAAGATGGCAGCAACATCTATAAACAAAAGTTTATTTCCAATATGCTGTCCAATACATGTCTTTATTGAGATAACCATTTCAAGAAAACAACTCAGGAAAATAGTTTCCTCCAGTGTTTGGCTTGATTACTCACTAAATAAATCATAGTTATTTTCTTTGTACAGCATTTGACAGCGGCTAAAACAGTGTTCTGTTCAAACTATGCGTTGCCCTGTAAAAGTACCACGAATGTGATTGGACTTCATAAGGTAGACCACAAAGTAGCATATAATTGTGAAATAGAAAATGATGGATGCATTTTGTTTGAACCTTAAAAAACTATAAGGTGCACTTGCAAGTTACTGGTCTTGTGTCAGATTCTGTATGGGATTTAGGTTACCCTTTAATCCATTGGATCCCCTTGGAGCTCTGGCTGTATTTTTAGCGTCATTGTCCTGCTGGAAGATGAATCTTACCTCAACCTCATCTCTTCCGGACTCTAACCATTATTCCTGCAGGATTCCACCGTTATGGTGTGTTCACACTGCCCAAAATGTCAACGTCAAGAGCGACAAGATTACATGTTAAGTCTATGGTTGAGGCCGTCAGAGGGGCGTCAGAGTCTCTGCGGCACCTTGTGTGCTTTGGCTGCATCAAATTGTGAAACTTTTCCTGCGTTCCAAGCTTCAAAGCAGCCAAAGCCAGCAATGCAGACGTTCAGTCAGGTGAACTTTCAGTGGTGCCGCCCGAGCATTAACCAGTCAGAGCATCTCACTTTAGTGACGTCGGCCAACTTCAAGGTTATATGGCCAGCCAAGATCCGCCACTGTTTAAAACATGCAGTAGAGACTGGTCCACCCACATGCTTTGAAAACTTCAGCCTAAAAATGTATAAGCGTCAAATTAGTCGCTTTGTCAGTGTTTATTTGATGCTGACAAAGCGTGCGGTGTGAACACACCATTACACATGCCATTTGTGGCATTGCAACAAAATCTATAACTTTTAAGGTATGCCAAAACTCAAAGTCTTTTGGTATTCACCAAAACTGGATGTAGTCCTTTTAAAAATAATATGATACTTGAAAATTGTTCTTTAGGATCTTCTTTACCTGAGTGACTCTTTGCTGGCTTGGAGGCTGGTTGGGCTGTGTGTTGGGAACCCGTGGAGTCGACACTGCGATTGGTCCTGATCCAGGCTCTTTCACCCCTCCTCCCTCTGTAAGTGACAACCACTTGGCCCTTGTTTTGGCACTCTTGGGGGAAACGGGCGGTGGCCGCGAGGCCTCCTCGGGGATGTGAACCAGCGGGGGTGCCACAGCCATCCTAGCTGTTGCCGGTGTGCCAGTAATGTTGCCGGCCTGCACTGTAGGGTAAAGAGACGAAGGCATCCCCTTGTTCTCTACTTCCCCTGCAGCCGTTCCTCCGTCACCTCCTCTGTCCCTCTCATCCTCTGCCTCGTCTTCATCTCTCGAGCTCTGACTGCGGAGCTCTAGCGAGCGCTGCTTCCACTCTGACACCAACTGTCGAGATCTCTGGGGGTCAAAGGGCACGTGGAAGGTCATGTGGCGCTGCGTGATTATTGGCTCATCGGAGGGGGAGATGGGGCTGTTGCCATTTGCGACTCTGGGTAAGGTATTGCTGAAGGTTACCATGGTTTCCTTGCCCATGGGACCCCGTGTTGCCAGGAGCTCCACATCAGCGCTGGCTCGTTTCAGGGAGGCCAGGGACGCCTTGTCCCTCCTCACCTTACTGCGAGCTCCAGACCCCAACCCGGCTCCTAGCTCCTCCCTGCTCTCAGACACCCTGGGAGTCTTCCTGTACAGGGAGTCTCGGCTCCGCTGGCTCAACACTCTAAGTCCATCCTTCTGATGGACTGAAGTCAGCCGCTGCAAAGAGGGAGAATCTTCTTCTGATGCTTTAAAATTCCCCACAGCATACACAGCCTGGCAGAAACAGGGAAGAGAATGAAAAATGATGAGACAGAAACACTAAATGTTAATAAAAAGCGTGAAAACATATTTCTTTCATCTTTTTGGAAGTTTTTCTATTAGTGGGAAGAGTATGTGAATAATTTTTACTATGCCTAAGGTCAGTGTCAACCCCCATTTTTTCACTCCATTAAACACTAGAAATTGCTACCCCTTTCAAAACGTGAGACTAGAGAAAGAGAGGACAACCGTGGAAATTGGTAACGACAAGTTTTCTTAAAATGAAGTGTGAAATTCTTCAGAGAATCTTTATCGGATTATTTATTCTCTCCCGCTTCCCCTCCTTAATAGAAAAAGCTATATATAGCATGTGAGAAAAACTGCTGAGAAAAAAAAAATATACGGAAGCCACACAGGAAGAGTGGAAATGGTGCAAAAATCAGCAAATTGTTAGCACATGCTGTGATGTTATTAAAAGAAAGACAATGCAAAAATTTAGCAGATTGCATTTATAAATGTTTTTTTTTAAATGTAATCATGAGTCATTCCCATCATGCTGCATGCTGGCAGTTAAATACACTTTGAAGATCAATCCTATATGCATAAAAACAAAATCAAAGATGAATTCACAACTCTTTATGTTGAAATTAATAAAAAAAGGGTTTGAATGAAATTATCAAAATGACTGACTGATTCTATTAGCTTTGACTCTTAATCATCTCAAACACTGCAGGAGCTGCCGTCTATGATCGACATACAATGTCCCAGTTGCTATTCTGCCGACTAACCAGATAGACTCCGATGCCGGCTCCTATGAGGTACCCCACGTAGACATCTATCGGGTGACTGCGGTGCTGCGTTATCTGAGTCAGGCCAGCGAGGCCCGCAGCCATGCAGAAAGCAAACACCAGCAGGGGCTTCAGCAGCTTAGTTGTGCTGTTGATGCTGGCATTGAAGTACATCTGTGGGGAGAGAGACATTTACAGATTGCCAAAAGACAAATCATTTACACATGTGGGGACAGGCAAGGAGAAAAAAAGGCAGTGAGAGTTACTGAATGTTTTTCCAGACTCAAATGAGTTTTAACAAGACTTCATGAGATAGACCAATGCAATGCAGCTAATGAATGTGAAGCAGCAGAAGACGAAAGCATGGTTTTCAATGTTTGAAAAAAACCTGAAAAATGTGCCATGCATTTGTATTCAGCCCCATTTACTCTGGCAAGTGTAAAAAAATGCTGTAAACAAAAAATATTTGAGAAATATAAATAATCAATGTTTATTTTGATCAATTTACAAAACGTGAAGTGAGCAAACAAAAGAAAAATCTAAATAAAAATTGACATTTTGTTTTACTACCTTCTGCCTTCAAACCAACATCAATTCATTTAGTGCAGCTGCACAAAGTTAGGGATTTTAGTCAGGTGTATGATCAACCAATTATACAAAACAGGTGCTAAGGTTCATTAATGTCACACCTAGGTTGAAACACAGCCGTTAACTGAAACAGAAACAGCTGTGTAAGGATTAAAACTTTTTAAAAACTCCGGCCAAAGTGGAGATTTGCGTTTTCTCCGTTTTCAGTATCTACGTGTGGACGGTTGAAAACGGAGTTTTAAGAGCCGTAATGGCACTTTCCGCGACAAAAAATGCTCCAACACCACATGTGCGACCTGTGTTTACTCTCGAAAACAGCATTTATTTCCTCAGCGCTGTGTTGGTATCATCCATTGTTAAAGTGCGTCTTGTTTGTTTGCTTTTATAAGCTGTATGACTGCTGCGTGCTGAAGAGAGGATATAAAGTTTCTCTTGACGGATAGGACTGGGGAGAACTACTGCCCCCTACAGGTTTGCCACGTCTATAAATGTGCTGAAAAACGCATTTATCCGGCTACGTGTGGATGGAGATTTTTTTTTCAAGGAGCAGAGGAAAATCTTCGTTAAAAAAAAAAAAAAAACGGCTACGTGTGGACATGGCCTGAATCTGCGTTCCCCTGCAGAGCTGGACACTGGAATTGAGCGCCACTTCAGTCAAAGTTTTGAAATTAGGAAACATTTCTCCAATTGAAGTGATCAGAAGTTGAAAAGGCTCTCTAAACGAACCGTTTTCTGACTCATAAACCTTTGGAGGAAAGCCTGTGGTAGTAAAGCAGCAGCAGGTGCCGGTGTTTAGCACAAATTGCGCTCTTTGAAGCACGTCTAACCAGCTGCACAGGCCACAGTCACACTCCAAAGCCTCAGTAACTTTCCAACTTGCAGTCAGCTCCCCGTCAGTGAGATGCATTGAATATAGTGTCTGGGAATCATTTCCTTAATTTGTTTATTTACATGGACTCCATTAAAGAAGACACAATCTCCACCGTGAAAGATGATGGTGGTGGCAGCATCATGCTACGGTGATAGTTTTCTTCAGCAAGGACAGGTAAGCTGGTTGAAACTGATAGGAAGATAGAGCTAAGACGGAGCTAAATACAAGGCAACCCTGGAAGAATATCTGTTAGAAGCTGCTGAATATTTGAGATCGATTCAAAGTTTCATCTTGCAAAAGGACCACAATCTTGGACAGACAGAGCAGGAATGGGATGTATAACATGTACACTCATGTGTTATAATGTCCTAGTCTAAGTTCAAACCTAAATCTGTAGCAAGACTTACTGGACTTGAGCTATAAGAAACAAAACTCCAAATGACAAACTCGTGACTAATAGGGACTGAACTGAGTTAGTTCATCACATCCAATTTGTGGTTGATGAGACAAAATATGAAAAAAAAATATTTATGGGATGTGAATAATCACCAAACCACGACTTATTAAAAAGATGAATTTGTTTAGGGAGCAGGAAAGCAAATAGAGTGCACACAGTTGAACAGTTTGACATTTTCATGACAGCAACAGAGTTGATGAGTGAACAAGAAAACCAAGAATATATTTTTTGCAGCATTTATATTCCTAGCATGCCCACTGTATTCTGATTGCGTAAAAAGGCGACAGTTGAGTGACAGAACGGCAGGCTTTGCAAAAAAATAACCTTTTTAACAAGTGAGTCCATGGGCGACTGAGCAGAAAAAAAAAAAGAAAAAATCCTGCTCTTCGTGAAGCAATAGGGAAAACCTGTCAGCAATGAGAAATTTTACTTACATTCCACTGAATATGCTGGAAAGCGCTGAAAATATGTTCTTGGTGTGTAAGGAAACAGTTATCTTGCCTCAACATTAGTTTAGAATCGTAGAATTTGGTAAAAGTGCTGTTTGATAATTCATTTAATTAATAAGTAGAGACTATTAATCATAGAAAAAAATAAAATGCCTAATTTCACAGAATCCAACAACTCTGCAACAGATGTCAGTGAAATGTCAGAGAAAGCCTTTTAAGTTCATTTTAATGAGGACATACAGGATTTCGTGATGCAGTAGTTATATACGCACTGCTGGGAAGGGTGTTTGTGTATATACAAGTGTCTATGTGTGTGCATGTGGGAGGCTGTTGCCATAGAGAAAAACAACTATGTTACTTTGCAGCACACACAATGCTGCTAAATTAGATCTTTAGTTTTGGTTATGTTTAGAGACATGCCAAGATATCCTGTGGTTGTAAGCATGATTGTCTCTGATCATAGTTAGACGGTTGGACAAGTAAAAATCCGAGTTATTTTCTCATCAGTGAATGAACCATATCTAAGCTAACCAGTTACACTGACAACAGTCTTCATTGTAGAAGAACACTTGATTCAATATTTTAGGTTTCAATAAAGAGTTTGAAAGTGAAGAAAGAGGAACCACAACAGATAGAAGTATGTTCTATCTAAAGCTAAATGTATTACAGCAAGATTTCTCTGTTTGATCTTTTTTGAATAATCGAATTGTGTCTGTCAGGAAACACGCTGGAAATGTGAATCTTTTAAAAATGTCACAGGGCACCACCTATGCTGACAGCAGTACACACAGCGGCTGATTTTCATCGCAACACTAAGGTTCTGATTTATCAATATTTCAAATAAAGAGCCGAAAACTGCATGCAATGCAAAAATTTTGCTCTCCTGATATTTGGGTGATACATTAAGATGCGTGCAAATCATGACACAAGCAGAGCGCAGTATTCAAATGAGGACTTTGTGTCCACTGCTGTGTGTGCCAGCCTGTCTGCCCTATGCCAGAGCAAGAAAGAGGAGGAATAGGCCCAGTGGAATTATGATGCATCTTTGGTACAAAAAAAAATAAAAAAGGGGGGGGGGTGCTTGGATACCTGTGAAGTCTATGGCTGTTAAATAGTTTATTAATATTAGGCTAGAATATCTGTAAAGGACATTTTTTGTTTGTCGTTAAAACTTAATGAGTGGTGTATAGATGCACTGCTCTAAACCATGCAGATGGCCTATTCTAGGGGCAGACTTCTTAAAGTTCCAGCTTGTACAGAACAAGGCTGCTCGCAGATGTCCATATTTTACTAATCCTGTTTATCAAAATGCACTACACTCTATCATGGCCTCTATTAAATGTCAAGACTCTGTAAAAACCTACCCATATTCATTAAAAAAATATTCTGGTTAATCAGAATCATTTTACAGAAATGGCTACATCGCAAGGGCAAAAGCGCGACATGGATTGCACGCATCTTGCTGTGGGTTTGACAGGCATAAACCTTCAGTAAACATGGTCCTATCTGTGCTAAATGCACTATTTGCTACATCAGACACTTAAAAATGCTACTTCTATCTGCAGAGATGTGTAGCACAGAGTATTCTCTCACAGACACTGTTACGTCCATTTTGTTGCTTATGTAAATATTTAATGATTGTTCTTGACAACACAAAAATGCTGCTCGTGGCAATATTATTAGTCTAACACCTACTTGTAAATCTAAACTCTTTCTCTCAAATATGAAGTCAGACTTAGTTGTTATTAATTTTGAGGCAATCTTGCAGAAAACATAATATCTTTAGGTATAGCAAACGGTTATGTATTCAGGTTTAAAATAATTTAAAAAAAGAGAGTGGGCTGTTTCCTGTCATGGTAAAGTAGTAAATTAAGTATCCTGTAATAGTTTTTATCTGAGTTTTATTTATAGATACCACTGCATATTGTATGGCACAGGTGTCAAAGTCAAAGCCCGGGAGCCCGCCATGGCCATTGTTGTGGCCCTCTAAACTGTGAGGACCAAATACATAGAACTTTTAAGTTCTATTTATATCCACCTAAATACCCTTTTATCACTCAAATCAGTGTTTATTTGAATAGTCCTAAATCACATCATTATAAAAAGATGTTCAGTATCATTTGATTTTAAGAAATACTTGTTGAGACAGATATTTATTCAAGTTTTAGTGGTTTGGTAAATATAGTTTCATCAATACCTTCTGCCACAACCGGCCCTTTAAGGACATCCATTGTCTTTATGTGGCCCAAAATGAAAATGAGCTTGATATCTCTGTTGTATGGAGTTTTACTGATGCAGAGAGAAAGCTTTGCATGAATGAATTTTTTTACGTAAAATCATTGTTTTAATTTACTACAAAATATTTTTAAGTCAGTTTAATTTTCATTTTGCCTGTAAAGTGAGACGTACATTGTTGTTATTTATAGCTCTTGACAAGTCATTGCAGAATTTGGTTCTTTTGCTCATAAATCTTTGATAAATGCATCCCTAGCTTTTTGTGTGATTTAACAGTCTTGAACTCTGTCATATTTGGTGAAAAGTTTTACATTTGCAAAAACATTTGATAGGATTAAAAAGTCAATGTCTATGACCATTTATGATGTTGAGGGATGACATAAGGAAAGTATACATTCGTGGCTGAATGCAGGTTGTGCCTTGGAGAGTTATAACGTTTCAATGAATTTTGCTAAAAATATAAATATGAACAGATTTAACAGGGGATTTTTTCCAATGATACAATTATACATCCGTCGATAGACATGTCATGCAAAAAACATCATAGTAAATTAAAGCAAGAGGAATGCTTACAGAGATATAAACAGCTGCAAAGCCAGACAGAGTAGCATGTTGAGAAGGAAAGGTTTTCCTATAGGAAGAAAGCAGGAATATTAGCATAGAAGACATCAATACAGATAAAGGAAGATTTATGTTTTTTGACTTTTCTTTTTTTTTTTTTACATTTTACAATCTCTCACTTTAATGCATTTTCCTGGGAATAAACGCTTGAAATACAAAGTAGTATATTATTGCTAAGTGAAAGGAAAAGGATTCATGGTTTAAAAAAAAATGTTTTACAAATAAAAATCTGAAAAGTGCGGAGTGCATTTGTACTCAGCACCCTTTACTATGATACCCCTAAAGAAAACACAATATGACCCGCTCCCTTTAAAAGTTGACAGTAATTAATATTAAGAGTCCAAATACGTGCAATTTATTCTCACTATTAATCCAGCTGTTCGTTGAAGGCCGCAGGGGTTTATTAGACAACTTTAGTGAGCAAATGGCATCATCAAGAGCAAGGAACACATCAGACATGCCAGGAATAAAGTTTCGGGAAATGAAAGCAGGGTTACATCAAAAAAGAATGTCCCAAGCTTTGGACAAAGTAAGGCCCCTCTTCAAAGCTACAAAGACATGGCTATCCGCTTAAATTAACACACGTTAAAGTGGTAAGATGGCCCAAAACGTAACTTGTTGGCCTACATGTCTGTTGTGGAAAATTAACAATGCTGAGCACACACCATTCCCACCATTAAACATATTGGTGTTGGATTTGCTCAGAATATATTGAATAGACTCACTCTCCCAACATCCCTTGTGCCGGGTCGGCAGCCATTTTGTGACCCCAACAGCTTCCCATTGGTCAGTTGATCAGCGATGGCCAGTGATGACGTAGCTGAGCTTATATAAGTCGGCCCCATGACTTGTTCTTTTTCTCCCCAATCAACCTACATAGCTGAAGGTGGAGGTAAACTTGCTATTTGATTTCCCTTCTCCCTTCAAATCTACTGGCTGGTCCAAAGGAATCACTCAGAACTTGCGTCGGGGTTCTGTTTTTCTGCGCACCATCCAGTCCAAGCCGAGAAGCTGTCTGTGAGCCAGTGTCTTTCCCAAGAGCGTATTCATCAGCTGCAGCCCATTTATGAATGCCTTGGAAGTGCTTCTTGATTTGTGGGCCGATTTGGGCAGTTTAAACCTTATTACAAGTGACATTTGTAATGCCCCAAGCACTCCTGTTCTACAGATGTACGCTGATCAAGACTGGATGTATAAATACTACAGAACAGCTCAAACTGGCTCCAAACTTCTTAGGGTGAGTGAAAAAAACATAAATATGGCTAAAAAATGAGAACCAGGTTGAAAGAAAACGGAATTTCCTTTTAAGATTTAACATCTTTCAATTTTTAGGTGAATCCTTACTTCTGTGCATCATAATCATATGAATGAGTCTTTATCAGGCATCTGTAAAACTAAACAAGGTTGATGAAGAAATTCAAGTAATTTTATTCAGGTGTGTAGGAATAGGGATGCATCTAAAAGTTGCAGGATGGTATATCTCAAGGACTTGACTTGGGCACCTCTGATTTAGAATCTGTGGGAAGGATTGCAAATGTATGCTCAGAAACAGTAGTGGTTCTTTATATGGGAGACAAGGGCAGCATCAAAAGGGTTTGGCGGCAAAACAGGAGATGACTCCAACTTGGAAATGGTCTTTATTAATTCTGACTGAGCTGAAACGATTTTGCAAAAAAGCGGCAAAAAATGAATTACTTTATTGGGTTTTTACTGGTAGAGACCCACCTGCAAAGTTGAGGGTTATTTTAAGTCCACGCCATAATTTGGGGTTTTATTTGTAAAAAATGCTAAAACCATGAATCCTTTTCAAGGTACTATAGGCTGCATGACCCTACCACCTGTTTACCTGAGCTACTGAATGTTCTTCGATTTCCGGCTTCATTAATCAGAAATGTGAGCTATATTAATAGAGTTATATCTGGCTGCAGCGACGTCAAAGCAGTTTTTAAAAAAATGAATAAACATAAACCATGAATCTCATATAATGTGCTTTAAAGAGATTATTCTTACATAGGTCTGTCAAATTGTTTATTCACCTCTTAAAATTGTTTGCGTCGTCCCACTATTCCTGGCTACACAAAGAAATAATAATAATAATACTTACATTAGTCTTTGGATATTTTAATAACCCTCCCGAGTATACAGCAGAAGCACTCAAATGCACACTTGCAATACAGTTACTAGGATTATCCCTGTATCAGTCCTACTAAGCTGTGATCATTCCTGTGTACGGATCTAATATGCCTTTCATACCGAGTCACTGGAGCTTGTTTGTCTGATCCCCTGCCTGTGAGAAATGTACCTCTAAAGAGCATCCTAAATCCTTAATACCTCTCCTGAACACAGCTATAGGCAAAATCTCATCTAACATAGAACATCTACCTTTTCTATTTCACTTTTAATGTAATATAATCCAAGTACATGTAAATGAGTCTTGATTACTTAATGCCTGCTGTGTTCCTTTAAAATGTGTAAAAATGATAAATATGCACACATTTATTACTTTGTAAATAACAACCTCACTAAATAAATACATGCACATTTTCAAATTCAGCCACTCTTATTTTACCTTGCTGACATGATTGCATATTGGTCTTTCCCCATGCAGATGTCCTGTGTGATGTAGGCGTTGTTGTCACATGACACTCCGGGAGCGGTGTAATTGGGCTGACATACAGTGAGGAAGAAAGGGGCGTGGTAACCGGTAGCCAACTGGATGACATCTGTCACCAGGGCAGTTGCCAGGAGACCAAATACATGAACACCTGAGGGACAGAGATGGAGGTGGGGGAGGCAAAACAAGGTGAATGCAGCTTCAGTGAATGAACCAAAAGACACATGTCTTCCTAATACAGAGCTGTTCATTTCTGAGACACATGCTGCCGTGGGAAAAACACAGCGAATATGTAAAAACCTGAAGTGACACCATGAGCTGTCAGTCTGATGCATTTTTAAGCATTTATGCACACACAGAAATAAAGGCAAGTTAACTGATTACTCTTTTGACTTCAAAGCTCAAAGCTTGCTTCGGGTATTTCATTGTCTCAGCTTCTTAAGTTGTTTTCATTTTAAGTCATCCTTCATTTAATGTCGGTAATTAGCTTATTTCTCTGCTTGGAAAAGTGAAATGAAGTTGAGAGTCACATTGGGAATTTGGGATCACAGAAAAATGATCACTTTATAAATAATACTTAGCTGAGTTTGGATAACCACAGCCTAAAATATATTATAAAACTTTTGTGAGTTCTAAAAATAACAATTGGGTTCACAAGTTAAACAAATTAAGAGCTAGTTGGTCCAAATTTGGGTCATAACTGAGAGATCCAATTTCAGTAATGACCTTCTCAACGTAATGACCTCAACCCATCTGTTAATTTGTGTGATGTGTTTCTAAGTCAGGTTCTTGTCAGTCAGTGTTTTACATGAATGTGTTCAAATCAACACAATGATAAGTAGAGATAACTTGTTTTGATAAATTTGAATTAAACAAAGCATTTTTTGAACAGCAAACCTGAAGTAAAAAAAGCTTGTCCTGACATAATTTGATGAAGCTCTATCCAGAAATGACATAAAGCTCTTAACTATGTTTTTAAGGATTCAAAATTTTTGTACTTTATGTGGAAGAGACCTTAAACATTTTCCCTCCAATGTGAGAGCTTGATGACTGTATAGGTGTGCAAAGGGACAGTGCAGCTGTTACACACACATAGCCAGTCTTTGTAGGGATTTGATATGGCCTTTTAGCGAGGCATGATATCCAAGAGTGCTAATGCCAAAACCATCAAAATTGGTAGATGAAACCTAGGAGTTTTTTTGCATCTTGGTTTGCAGGTACATTGTAGACAAACAGAGGAAGGGGGCAGCATTTTAATTCATTATAACATTCTCTTCGCCTAGGGGGTCAAACTCATTTCCATTTTGGGCCACACCAAGCTCATGAATATCTTTAAAGAGTCGGTTGATTGCGGTGATGAAACTATGGGTGTTTTCACATGGTACGGGAGTCCGTACTCGGATACCATATTTGGTCAAAATCCAAGTCGTATCTTGTGAACGCAGCCTGGACCATGCCAGGATACGGCCACAGAGACCTGCCTTGGAGGTAGTATTGGAGTCCAGGTAAGAGTGGATACGGATCATGTGAACACAAGCCGTACTCTGGCTGTACCTAACACAATACACGCGCTCCACGCGTAAATGACGAAACCGCTGGCCGAAATGACAGAATCACCTTGTGACCGTTAAAAGACCAAAACAATGCGATTTAAGCGTCCCACAGCAACACAGGAGGTTACAAAACGGTTGGTTTACTTCAAAACTCACCCTGTAGATGGCTTCAGGTAGCAGTTTGTTTACATTCTAGGCTATCGCTCGTTTTATACTGTCACTACGTCTGACTCCCTTGTTAGTTGGATAGCTACATAATTATTTGTATACCGCCACCTGCTGTTTTGGCAGAGTCCGTCATGTAAAACACTTGACTCCAGTACAGGCCGAGATTCACGCCATGTGAACAGAAAAAATATGTGTTTTTCCATTTTTGCATGTTTCCGTTGTCATCCACAAGTAAACGCAGATTTTCGGCATCGAAAATGAATCTTTTCAAACACTCAAACAAACTTGAGATTGCCGTTTTCTCCGTTTTCAGTATCTGTGTGTGGACAGATGAAAATAGAATTTTAAGAGCCGTAACATCACTATCCGTGACAAAAAAAAAAAAAATCACTTTTGTGATCTTTGTTTACTCTCAGAAACAGCATTTCTGCCCCCCAGAGCTGTGTTGGCATCATCAATTGTCAAAGCGTGTTTAACTTGCTTGCTTTTACAAGCTCCATCAGTGCTGCATGTTAAAGTTACAGGATAGAAAGTTACTTTGAGCAGATAGGATTTGGGAGAATTACTGCGCCCTAAAGGTTTGCCACATTTATAAATGTGCTGAAAAACGCATTTATCCGGTTATGTGTGGATGGAGATTTTTTTTAAGGAACGGAGGAAAATCTTCATTTAAAAAAAAAACCCAGTTGTGTACATGCCCTTAAACAAACCGTTAAGATATGATTTAAAAAATCTATATCCGCATTGGATGTTCTTGAAATTCTTTAAAATGATATCTTGAAATTATTTAAAACTGAACATTTTTACGTAATGATGTGATTTAGGGCTGTTCAAATAAACACTGATTTGATTTTGTATTAAGGAGCACATTAATTAAACTTTAAGGTTCTATTTGTAGGGTCTTCTAGCATTTAGAGGACCATATAAATTGCTATGGCGGGCCAGATTTGGCCCCGGGGCCTTGAATTTGAGACGCGTGCCATCTTTCACGTAAGCAGACAAAACAACCATACAGATGTTGCCTTTAATTGACAGTAGTGAAGATTGTCTCACCAAAGATACTTCAATGAAATTATGATGAATAGAGAAACACCAAACTCAAGGTTATTTACAAGAGGATGAAATTAAATATACATAATAGACAAATTTTTTGGAAATATTTTGTTATATTTTAGCTTTCAGGCAACAAATACACAATAGTGTGAAAATAAAATCAGTTTTCTTTTTATTTAGCCATAATAAACTAGATTTTTATGTGTAAAAAAATAAAACAGGAGAGAGTGAAATTAAATTAAATAGGCTGACAAAAGCTAGGGTTCAAATCCACTATGACATTCCATACCAGTGAATGACATTTTCGTCAAAATATATGCAGACTTAAACTTAATTTATTAGATTCTCAAACAGAATCTAATAAATGAACAACTAGGTCATTTTGGAGCATTGAGCTTGGTTCATAAAATACAGGTGATAAAATACAAGCAGAAAAGGATTCATTTCAACTTGACTTCATTTAGTTTAAAGCCAGTTTTTGTTTAAGGTTGAACTGGCAGGAGGCTGAAACCAAGCAACTTAGATTATCTTATGACAGTAGGAGGGATCAAAAGTCCAGCCAGAATTATATCAAAAGCTTGTTGATAGTTACAAAAAGTCATGTTGATGATCATCTTGCTGAGTGATATTTAAAGAAGTATTAGTAGAAGTTTGTGTAAATATAAAAATGTTGATCCGTTTAGATGAGAGAAAAAAATCCCCAAACGTACCAACGAAGCGCACGGTCCTGCGCAGGAAAGAGTTGAAGCTGCAACCTCCGGCGTTTATGCTGGCTTCAGACTTCGGACAGGTCTTCAGTTTGGACTGCATGCAGTACATCACCGCCTCCCCCAACATGATCTGCAGCAAGTTATGAAAGGAGGGGGAAAACATTGGAACACAGGTATTTTTAACTGTTTGCGATTACATTTTGCAGAGGGATAAGATAGGAAGAGTAGAGTAAACACAAACAGGTAAAAGTGTGAAAGTGCTATTCATGTCAGGTAGAAATGTCTGTGATTTTGATGTACAGCAAGGTGAAAGCAGATGTGCTATTGAACAGTAATCACTTCCAATCAGAGTGACAAATGAGCGCTGTTCGTTTCTATGCTGCTGATGGATTACTGTTGTGTGTATCTCTATCGATTTGGGGGACATGGAATGACTGATAGTGTGTATGGGAAATATGGGTGTTTATCTATCAATCAAAAAATCGATATACTGCATTAGAGAGGGCAGACTGAATTTGCTCTACATTTGCGTTTGTCTGTTTGCGGGATTTAAGTATTATTCTGTTTCCCAGTACTCTGCATGAAGTCTCGGAATCTCTATAAGGTGTTATCGCTGTAAAGTTTATTTGAGGTGTGTGTTTTGTTGAACACACTACAAATCGAAATAATATCTTTAAGCACAAGTCCACTGGGAATAACTGCTCAAAAAGTACATTAGCTTACTTTAGATTAATGTTTGATGATGCAGCTGCAAATCAAAGGAACACTCAAACCAAAAGCAGACTATGTGGAAAAGTTTTGCTTTTATCTAAACAGGACAGGAAACCTCTGATAAAGCACTACTTTGTGTTGAAGGTATTTAGATGGACTTACAGAAGCTGCTGGACCGGCGAACGCCAGACTCAGCAGCATCAGCAGAGGGATGAGCTCATCTCCAGTCTCCACGTAGGGCATGGAGAGGTCGCGGTCATAGCATCGGAAGCCCACCATCGCCGGGGAAAGGACATCTGTCAACTCCAGGAAGTACAAGGACACCAAGGAGGACAGGACAATCGGGAGCTGGACAAGAATGTGTGGACACACATCGTAATTCCCACCACGTAAAATTAAAAATAAAAACCAAGGGCAAAGCAAAGAGCGACAAGCAATCAATTTTCCTGGATCAGAGTAACTTATAATGTTTCATTTTAGCTTCTACCACAGCAGCATGCACACAGTCATACATGGACATGCTATATGTATATGTATTGCTTGTATTCAAGCTTTAAAAGGGTTCAGATATTTAATTAATATTGACATTATTTAGCAGAAAATGTAGAGGGGAGACCATTTTTAATAAAAAAATGAAGAACTGTTATATTTTAGCAATAGTTTTTTTAATATTCTCAATATTTCCTTACCTCTACAAAATAAAAACATGGCAGCAGAGATATGCTGTCTTTGGGTGGTTTCTTCTTGGCTTTGGTTTTGGGAGAGGTCATCTTGGGGTGGGACCAGTCGCAGCCTGTTGGGATAACATTACAAATAGATATTGGCTTGCATATCCAGAGGATTTCAAACATTATTGTTAAAAGTTTCTGTAAATACCAAAATATGGTCATATTTTTTCTCTTTTAAAATATGAAACCGATTCAAAAAGGTTTCAAAGACAGAGGTTGTACTGTGTATTTAATTTTAATGATGAGTAATAACATAGAGCTTTAATTGTTTTTAAATTAATATTTAGCACGACACTGGCACATTTAATTTTAATTAATTTGATTTAATTTGATCAAGTTATTATCAATCAGCACTGCAAATAACCTCATCCAAGTAGAACTACTACAGAGGGATACAAGGATTTAGAAATTGTGGCGATATTATGTTATGATAATATCATAATAATAATTGCCTAAGGGCAATTCAGATAGATCAAGTGGAGGAAGCCAGAGTACCCAGAGAGAACCCATGCATGTACAGGGAAAACATGCAAACTCCATGCAGTAAGATCCCAGGCTTGGGTTCAAATCCAGGTAGCACTGTAACAGGCAACAATGCTACCAACGGTGCAGCCCAACCATGCACCGTGTTTTTGAGTTGTTGCCTAAATATATATACCTCACATATGCAACCAGCTAAATCAAATGTTAAAAGTTAACCTATCAGAAGCTTACCATCATCATCAGGCTTTACCATATTTGCTTAAAGGCATATTAATAGTTGTGTATGCAAACTACTGATTTGTAGAAGAGCGTAAAAAACTATGAAATTGTCAGAAATTATTATGGCTTTTAGAAAATAGACAGTTTTTTTAAAAGAGAGAAAAAGGGTTATGCCATTTTTTTTACACATTGGATTTGTGTTTCCACAGTGCATCCATTTGATGTAATACTATTATTAAGGCAACATAGACACATGACCTGGGAAAATAATTCTGTGGGGATGCTTAGGAGTGAGAGTATTTCTATTTTACCTGGAGCAGCTTTTTAATCAAAAGACACTTTAGCTGCTCGGATTCTTCAAAGCTTTGAACTGAACAGGAAATATTCCGACAACCCAACAGCTGTTTACCAAATTAATGTTACACACACACACATATTATATATTTATTAAAGGCATATAGAGGCAAACTACTGACCAGAGCATGTATGAGGAATACATTTTAAAGAATTAGAAGCTAAAAATAAATACATCTAAAATGTTAAATAAAAAATGTATGTGTTGTTCTTCCCATAACAGAGAAGTCTGAGGGACAAGAACAACTCACACAGAAATGATCAACATGCAAAAGAAATGCAAATAAAAACTTAAAAATAATGAATAAAATACTGTCATTATATATATATACATCTCAATTAAGGGCATCAAAACTATGAATTCAATTCAATTCAATTCAATTCAGTTTATTTATATAGCGCCATTTCACAACAGATGTCATCTCAAGGCACTTTACAAAAAGAGTTATTACAATACAATGTTTAGTGTAGAAATTACAGAACCACAGAAGATTGCGTCGTGGAATTCTCAGCAATCCCTCATACTGAGCAAGCATGCAGCGACAGTGGGAAGGAAAAACTCCCTTTTAACAGGAAGAAACCTCCGGCAGAACCAGGCTCAGCACAAGCGGTTATCTGCCGCGACCGTCTGTGGCTTGGAGAATACATAACAGAGACACAGAAAGAGCAATAGAACTGATGCAGAAGTTTGTTGCAGGACGTGGAGAATTTTCCGTCACTGCAATGCCATCTTAGTCAGGGTCGTCAAGCAGGGCTAATCCGGAGCACCTACTATAATAGAAAACAGGTTAGTGCTTGAATTGACAGCACATCATGCAGTTGGGGAGAAGTAGGAGAGAAAGTAGGAACAGACCCTAATAATGTCCTCCAACAGCCTAGCCTAAAGCAGCATAGCTACTAACATTAACCTGTCTCCTAGCTACTAGGAGACCTGGCTACCAACACTCTGTCTGAGTCCTCCTGACCCGTGGACGGTGTAGGGCCGGTAACGGCCCCCGTCATGCCGGGGTCTTCTCGGAGTCGGGTTGTTTGAGAATGCAGCCCAAAGTGGGTGGTAAACTCCATCTAAGGCTAAATACCGGCACGAGACCGATAGTCGACAACTATCTTAAGGAAAAATAGACAGAACTGAGAGGACAGAGTTGAAGAGGGCGAGAAACGTTTAAGAGATAAACGGGTGGGGTCCGCACAGTCTGCCCGGGGGATTCAACCCGGCAGGTAATGGGCGGCCGCACTGTGCGGGAGGATCCCCTTGAGGGACCTCTCTCCGGCGCTGGCTGGCCCCTGTGGGGCACATTTCTTCCGCGGCGGTAAGCCGCGACCGGCTCCGGATCTTTACCTGGCTTACATTAATCTATCTCTACCTAGCTACTCTACCTCTTCCTATCTCTTCCTAACTTTTGACACTCTGCCTGACTACTAACATTAACCTGTCTCTTCCTATCTACCTGTCTGACCTGACTCTAACTACCTATAAACATATCTCTAACTGTAAGCTTTAGAATGTAAGAATGAACACAGGATGTATGGAATTACTGTGTGTACTTAAACAAAAAGGGTGAAATAACTGAATACATGTGTTATATTTTAGATTCCTCAAAGTAGCCACCTTTTGCTCTGATTACTGCTTTGCATTCTCTTGAGCTTCAAGAGGTAGTCACACGAAATGGTTTTCCAACAGTCTTGAAGGAGTACCCAGAGACGCTTAGTACTTGTTGGTCCTTTTGCCTTCACTCTGCGGTTCAGCTCACCCCAAATCATCACGGTTGGGTTCAGGTCCGGTGACTTTGGAGGCCAGGTTATTTCAAATTTTTCTGTAAAAGTACTACATAATTCTATATGTGTTCATTCATAGTTTGATGCCTTCAATGAGAATCTACAATGTAGTCACACAGTATGGCATCTTAAGTAACCTTTGGGAGAACAGAAGGCCTCAGAGAGGGGAAACAGCCAGCAGCAAAGATGGAAAGACAAACAGAGTTAAATATTCACGGTTCTCCCTACAGCTCCCAATTTTTCCCAATACTTTCCCATCCTGTTGACTTCTCCTTTATATCTCAGTTATTTTTCCCTCCCTGACTCACATATCACCTTGTCTCATGTATTTGACATGTCACAACTTCTTAAGTATTTACCAAATGCTCCACACTGATTTCACCGGATTTGTGATTTAATTTAACCAACAATTTTACTCATCCTTCTCTCTGTTAGTTTCTGCTTATTTTTTTCTCAAAAAATTGGCTATGACTAATATATCTGAGGAATTATTTTGGGGTCAGGTATCCTTTTTACCCCTCTAGAAGTTTTCCACAGTTTTACATGTAGCAACCAAAAACTTAAATGTACTTAGTTTTTTGTTTTTTAAACCATTCAATCTGAATACATAATTGTGATGTATTCAGCCCTTCTGAGTCAATACTTCAGAACAACCTGTTGCTGTCTCAAGGAAATTTCAATCGGACGCATCTGGACTTTGTCTTGGAAGACGTTTCACCTCTTATCCAAGAGGATTCATCAGTTCATGACCAGGCTGGGACTGGTCCAACTAACTGGTGTGGAGACTCAGCTATTTAACCTCTTGGAGGACTTTTACAAGACTGATTATGTCATTGGATCCTTTGTGCTCCACGTCTTAACAACAGTCGTTGGCGTGTTGCCTTCCAAGACAAATTACCAAGTCCAGTTACGTTCGATTTTACATTTCCTTGAGATAACCATGACCTGGATGAATGAGAATATTCACAGGCTAACCTATTGCTGCATTAACAGCTGCAAGTTTTGAATGTACTGTATGTCTTTGCACATCAACTTTGCACATTTACAGGCTTTTAGCCCATTATTCTTTGCAAAATAGTTCAGTCTCATTCAAATTGGATTGAGATAATCTGTCAAAATAACCTTTCAATCCTTGGCACAAATTCTGAATTGGATTTAGGTTTGGCCATTCTAACACGTTGTTAATTCAAAATTTTTATATCTTTCTTCATCATGACACCTTTCCGTGTTTTTTATTCTTTGCTGCTCTCTATATCTGACAATGCCTTATAGCCATTATCCCTTAGTTTTCTTTTTGTGTCACTGTTTCTTTTGGAAGATTAGAGTTCGTGACCCTGAGGCACTGCGGTGCACAGAGACTCAAAGACTTTTACAATCTAATTTACATGACTCCTGGAAATGTGTTGGAGAAGAGAGGAAGACAGGACAGAGATAATCATGAATAAAAAAAATTTATAATAAAAGTCTGTGTATGCGTGTACATTTTTGCACATTTGTAGGACGAGGAGAAGCAGAGAAAGGAACTGGAATTAGAACCAGAGAGGATGCTATGATGGAGATTCCTGTTTGGCTAAAAGCAGCTTAGCAAGATGCCAAAGACCGGGGTCTCACTCTCACATCGACTTGGTCTCAGTGACCTACTCCAGTCAGCATTTAAACCTCATCCTAACTCACATTTTGCACACACAAACACACACACGCACACACACACACACACACACAGAATGAGCTCAAGGCCCAGAGAAAGGGGGTCGTTTATCTATCAAGCCAGCATTCGTCCTCTGGGATACATCACACAAGTAAGTGGCTGCAGTCTGTAGCCTAAGCTGATGTACACTCATGCTTGCAAACATCATGAAAGTGTTTGGATAAGTATACTGTAAGCAGTCTGTATGCATTGTGGCTATCCAAGTGTGAATGAGGTGAGTAAGGGGGTGGAGGTGAAAAACATGTGCGTTGATGTGTCTGGAAAAACACGAAGTACAAGAAGCACCATAATGAGATGGAAACTATATGGAGATTTAACATTCATACCAAACAAGGGCTTCCAAAATTAAGAATAAGAATTAAGAATAACATAAAGCTTTTAAAAATAGCTTCAGGACAACAGATTCACAAACTAAAAATGGTTAGATGCCTACACAAACCAAACCACACCACAACCAAAAACAACAAACCAACACAACAAACCACCCACCAAACCACACACCCCAAACAACACAAACAACACATACATCTGTATAGTGACGATTGGGACCATTACAATCCAGTATTACTAACATAATTTATACTATTATTCACTACCAAACCAGAGAGCATGACCTTTTGTTGCTGATTGTTAGATTTTGACTGATTTTATTCTGAGAATTGAAGATGACATCTCACCAAATACTGTACACTTGAATGGTAATTTCAGAAATTGCCATTAGAAACTGTATCAAATGTATTTATGACTTTATATTTTAGAACTGGCAGATCATTTTAAGCATCAAACATATGGCAGTGAAGACTCTAGAGTAGAGGTCACTAATAGGTGTACCTTGGTCTGGGTCTGGACTGAAATTCTGTCTCATGTGGACCTGGACTTAATGCTAAAACAGGGATACCATTTAAAACCTTATGGAGCATTTATAGTTTATCAAAGCAGTTTTTGCATTCTTTATAGTAGTGTTCAAACATGGAGAGCCACAGACCAATTGTATGCAAGTTTTTCCATACCATGTAATAAAATTAAACCAATAAGTTCTTTGCATTCCAGCCGGAAAACTTTGAAACATGGAAGCGCAAATAAACAAGTATGTGAGAGAAGTTACTGAAGAAAAGGCAAAAAATATAATGAAAACATGTAGATACAGTGACACTTAGCAAAAGAAATAGAGCGATACCAACTGGTGAGATAGGACAGACACAAGCATGAAAAAGGAGAGAAACAGGGGTGTGAGACAGAGAAGAGAAAAAACCTGGTCATTGAAAAGGAGAAGAGAAACAAGTGGAAAGAAAGAGAAATTCAGGCAGGTGATAACGCAAAAGGGATAGATACATGTGGAGAAAGAAAGAGAAACAGTCTGAGAAAGGAAGGGAAACGGACAGAAGCAAGGAGAGATGCGGGCATCAAAAAGGAAATGGGTGCGTGAGACAGAGAAAAAAAAAGACTGTTGAGATAAACAAGGGGACAGAAAAAAATCAAGTAAAACAGAGACAAATAGAAAAAAATTAAATGGCGGCCTGACTGAGGTCATCTAATTCCAAAAATTTAGAGTGGCAGTGATTGATAAAGCAGTTTTAGGCTCATGTTTATATTTTGCAGAATATTTTAGACTAAAAAACTTTGTAGAAAAAGCACAAATAAAAGCAGCAGACTAACATAAATGCACCACGCTTTTGCATTACTTCTACATTACTCTTACAGTTAACTATGTTAAATTGCTAAAACTCAGAGGATTCTTAGGCTACGTCCACACTAAGCCGATAATGTTATACGGGGAGTTAGACGCCTAATGTTATCCACTCCAGACGAGCATTTACGCCCCGTTTAAGGTCCCATGATTGTGAAATCCCATACCGACCTGTGCAAATACTGGGCATGCGTGAAAAGACGCACGTAACACGCGTATAATCTACGTGAGGCCAGCGCCTACATAATATACAAGAAGCTCTACAGCACAGTTCATATCTGCTTGTCCCGTTAACTGGAGAGATCAATAGCTGCTCAGAAGAAGAGAGAGTTTTTGGTGTGGGCAGACGAGGAGATCGATTTATTACTCTTCGCTGTTGTCTTTGTATAAATAAATATAAAATGTTAAATAAAAAAATGTATGTGTTCTTCTTCCCATAAGAGAGAAGTCTGAGGCACAAGAGCAGCTCACACAGAAATGATCAACATGCACAAGAAACGCACATAAAAAAACTTAAATTCATTTAAAAAAATAAATAAAATAACTGTTGGATGATGGAATCTTAGAATTTTATCAACATGTAAATATGTTTCATGATTAAAGTGATTCAAATACTTGTTGAGTTTAGGATGACTGAAACGCTTCTTTGTTTATGTTTTTTATTCTGCTAATATTGCTGCACCTATTTTTATGAAGTCAAGTGAAAAACCTTACTAGTGCAGTACGTACTCATAGTTAATCAAAAACAGTACAGCAAACAAAGAAAAATATGTCTGGTGAAAAAAGCAGACTACATATCGTGATCTAAAAGTTCCTAGTCAGTTGTGTCTCTGCACTGAAATGTACGAAGCTTCTAGCAAGCTAGTTGCTTTCATTCTTAAGAAAAAAACAACTCTAATTCTTAGTATATTCAAGCGAATTTTGATCTCTTATATTCACTTCTCAGATTTTCCATGAGTTTCATGCACTGCTTTAATACATTTAGAAGAAAAATAAGTAATGAAACCGACGCTTGCGACATCACGCTGCAATATGTCTATTCTACTTTAACAAATGCAACCTTTTAACTGATCAAACTTTAAATACAAGTCGCTTGCCTGACATTTACAATATTGGCTAAAAAGAACGCTGGTTAATCTAAGATCATTAGTTGAGCGTTTCATAGGAACTAAAAAAAGGTTTTAAAGTTAAGCAACATTTTTTGCAATTATGAATCATATCGTTTCACAGGTTTAATACTGAGGAACATAAATAACCCTCAGATTTCAGCTTTCAAACCGCTCTAGCCATCCTTTATACACATGATATGGGTAATATAGTAACAAGGTATTCTGTTGGTATTTCAGAAAGAAAAAAATAACTGGACATAATGAGGTTGTTGGCTGTTTTTCTTAACCAGAACATTCAGATCAATTTAACCCAAATACTACTTGTTTTCTACAAATTAAGTAATATTTGGGTTGAACTTGAGGTTATGGGCTTTTCATATCAGCCAGTTTAACAATTTATTTATTTTTTTTACCTTAAACCTCACCCAGCTAATTTCAACCCATCAGTTCTTTTGTACAGTAAGGATTTTGGCAAACAGGTTTTGAAAAACATGGAATCGGTCCCCCTGAGGGTTATACATACACAATTACAGATAAATACAGAGATCACCTTTATTTCTTGATGAAGTATTTATTTCCCAACGGGAATGGTGACCTCTGTGATGAATGTTCCCATCATCCGGTTCAGTAAATTATCCATTATTCATGATTTTGTTGACCATGAATATGATATTAGTCACATGCTAATGCCATCAATATCATTAGATCTAAACCAACCTGACCACCAGTAAAACACCTTTAACCGGTATGTGACATAGTGTTCTCCATCCATTTTCAATGGAAGACAACAATGAAGCTAAAAATGCTGATCCAGCTTTTTAGGCTTAAAAAAAATCTCTGCACATCAATTATTATTTACACAGATTTTTGTAATAGGAACAAACAAAAAAGTAAGACTATCAACAGGCAGGGCAGTTATCAATAGCAGGTTTTTATTTTATTTCTGAGTGATGCATATATCATAAAAGCATCCATTATTGTATAAAATGACAAAATATATCAGAATCTGGAGTTTTACCTTGAGTATGTGAAGGCATGCAACATTAAACCATTGAAATGTGCAAGTTACTATAATATTTATTTTTGAATTTTTTTTTATAGTTAATGTGACTTTGCATCCACAGATGAGAAACCCTTATCAGCAAACTGTTAGCTGAGACCATAGTAGTATGATTCATTCATGGGGAGGATTAATCAGGAAAACACAGAGGTTTTCAAACAACAAAGGGACCCACGGGTCAGACACCTGGTGCAGACAAGATGTTCCCTGCAGAAGATAGTGAGGGGAGAGTGAACTTTACGAACTGCTGCCATCACATAAGTGATACCATTGCATCCAACGCACACCAGACTGCTACACAGCTTTGATCCCTAAAACTGGTAACATGCTGAATTTGTGTCTAATTTGCAAACACTGCCTGGATTTGTTGTGTCCTAATAGTAGTACAGTGAAGTGACACTAAAATTATATGATTTGTGCTCTACTGTATTCCAGCCTAATCTTAATGAAATACTGTGCATTTCATCACTATACAAATATTCATGTCAGTGACGATTATGCTCAGTTCTACGGTCTACATTGGATCCTGCTCTTCATTCAACAATAAGCAATTGAGCCCAATCATCCAAACCTTGCTTTTGGACATAATTAGCTCAGTTATTCTGCTCTTTCCAGCAGTTGAGGAAATTTGCTTTGTAATACCAGTGTAATAAACTGAGGTTTTATCTCTTAGATGCACAGGGCATGTTATATCTGTGCATTGATTCAATTGATTAATTTATTGGTTAATAGATTATTAGACTTTTTCAAGTTCATTAGAGAACAAAAATCATCATGAAGATCAAAAACACAGCAGAAAGTTCAGAGCAAAGTTTTAGGTTAGGTTAAAAAACAACATTCCAAGCTTTGAACATCTTATAGCACACTGTTAAATCCATCATCCTAAGCTTCATATAAACCCAACCAAGACATGATGAACCACCTAAACCAACATACTAAGCAAGAAAAATGTAATACATAGATAGCTCTGTAGGAGCAACAGATAGACATACTCGGGTGGGAGAACCTAGTTTTAATGTAAGAATAAAAGACGAACACCTAAAAAAAGTCAAATTTGCAATTCATCTCAAGCCATCCAAGTGGCATGGAATATGTGGAATAGGGTGCAATAAAACATACAGGATTGAAATTTTTCTTGTCGGCCTATATTTCTGGCGGATTGGTAGCACAATAAATCACAGTGAATGTTTGATGAAACATGGTGTTGGCTGCATCATGCTGAAAGGATGTTTCTCTTTGCCAGGAAGCTAATACTTGAAAAAAATAAATAAAATAAAAACCAACTGTTTTAGTATGCAAAAGAGTTGGGTGGTGGTTCACGTTATAACAACATAAACCCAGAGCTGCCAAGGAATGTTTTAGCTTGGAATAAGGACTATACGAAAATGTGATAATTTTCTTTCCACTTCACATTCACAGAAAAGTTTAAGTGGAATGCATTTGAAATGCCTCCAGCTTACACAGGAACCTAAAAGGGCCTTTAGTCCAATGAAAGAGGGAACACCCAACTTAATTCGCATGCTGTGGAGAAAATGCCGAACTCTCATGGTTATTATGCTTTTTAATCCTAAAATATATTAAACATATTTTTTAGATGGATAGACATGTTCAACTGTAGATTTTTATCAATCAGCATTTAAGAAGCATCATTTCACAGCAACGCCTCCACCGATAGAAACAAGCAGACTGCCTCAGATCATACAGAAACGTGAAAGCCATGTGCCTGAGTGTCCGCCTCTCACCTCCTTGCGCTGGGGAGGAGAGAAGCGCAGCCTCCCTGTGTAATCCATGCGGAGTGGTCGGAGGGCTGTACTCACCTCTGTCCCGGGGGCTCCGTGAATTCACCGAGTCCCGTCGCCCCCTTCCCCCCCGGCGTGGTCTCGCGTGCTGCTCCAGTTTTGCCGTTGCGCCGTCTCTGCTAATCCATCCTCCGGCTTCCCGAGAGTCACCCCGAAATTCCAAATACTCCTCTGAGATAAGGGGTGCGAGGCTATTCTGGGATCACGGAAGAAGGAGACAGAGAGGAGGGAGGGAAGCAGGGGTGGTGTTGTGCCAAATGAGGAGCAGGGATGAGGCGAGGAAAGGAGGGATGCTGATGGTGGAAAAGTCCAATTTTGCCGCACTTGCTGGTTACAGGCTCCTCTTGCTGTCTCTGTCCTGGCTTTGGAGAAGTGAGATTTCCAGGCGTTCGCCCAGACCTCCTTATTATCACCTGCAGGTTTCCATACATCCAACAGAAGCTGTTGCTGATGAATAAAATGTATCCATGTCATTTAAAAAGTTGAAATAATAGGCTACTAAAAAAGAGGATTGATGAGCTCGGCATCCGTCACCATGTCTCTCAGCATGAACATATAAACACACAAAGAGGTTGAGGAGGTGTGTGTGTGTTATTTGTAGTGGTAAGTGGGGGGTTATGAAGGGAGGAGAGAGTGTTGTAGTGTGTGTGTATGTGTGTGATTGTGTGTGCTTATGGTGGGGGGAGGAGACAGTCTGGTCCACACAAGCACGCTTCTCGGACGAATTCCTGTTTCAGGGGCGACAGAAACAAAGGGGCTGATTTTGGAAAGTGCACCTCATGTGCGCATGCCTGCGCTACTGTGAACATGTATGCACGAGCAGCCTACGCGTATGTGCGTAAAAGTGAGGTGGGTATGTGGGCGTGTGTTTGGAGATAAACTCTGCATTTGCGAGCAAAAGCTCGTCTGTCACTGCACTATTTAAATCCCACGGCGTTCATCTAAACGAGCCGTAATGTCGAACATCCGCCACCCGCAGATGAAAGTCCACGTGTCGGCCTTTGTTCACTCTGAAGGGTGTGGTGGGCGGTTGACCACAGTGGTGCGTTTAGATCACCCCGGAATCCAACATTCCCCACAAACGCAACCTGCTCTGACTCAACCAGAATGAATGACTCTGCGGAAATTAACATCACAGGGCTCGAGTGCAAGTGGACAGGAGCGCGCACGGGCAACAAATTGTCAGTGTGAGCATTTTTTTTTTCTTTTGGTGCTTTCAGAAGATGCTCTCTGAGAGACCTATAACCTCTGCTGTTGCTGTGATCAATTCTTAATGCGGCTTCTAAAGTTGAGCTTAAACATCAGTGTCAGTGAAAATGCTGTGCCAAACTCAGGGAAACTTGAGTCCCATATGTTAACAAATTGCATTACAAAAATTTGACAACACATATATCTATGTTTAATGCATTTAATTTTGATTTTATGTACAAGATCAACATAATATCAGTAACCGTGGCTAAAATTTTAGAAATGAAAAAACCTGAAAATTGTTGCCAGCGTCTGTAATCACTCCCATTTACTATGTTACAGTTTCATAAAATTCTTATTCAGTCAAGTCCCTTCAGAAGTCACCAACTTTCTAAATGGATTGTGTGATTTAATCTTGGAATTAATCCAGCAAAGTTTTTTTTTTTTGTATAGTTGTGGAGAAGTTTTAACCCTGTTTGGTTATTAGCAATATCCCCAGCTCTAAGCATATCTGAATTCAGAACATAATATGAAAATGGTAAGAGTACGATACATTTTGAAACCTAAAACGACACGGCCATCCACCTAAACTCACAGGATGAAAGGGTAGGTGTGATTGTGGAAGAAGCACAGAGTCCCAAGGTAACTCTGGAGGAGTTCTTGTGGGAGATTCTGTACACATGACAACTATTACCTCAGCAAATCTCGCCTTCATTGCAGAGTAGTAGGAGAAAGGCATCTTCAAAGTGACAGTGTGACATGGTGGAGGCAGCATCTGTGTTCCTTTAGCAGAGAAAGGGAAGTTGAACAAAATTGGTGGAAAAGATAGATGTAGCTAAAGAGAAGTCAGTCTGAGAAGAAAACATGTACAAGGCTACAAATAATGTAAGACTAGCATGACTATGACTTACAAATCATTCAACCTGTGCTGCTATGGAATGGTTTACTTCAAAGCATATTCATGTGCCTTTGACAGCCCAGTCAAAGATCAGACCCAAAAGACTTGGAGCTGGAACTGTAGCTAGAGGGTTTTTACAAACATTGCATCTGACACAATTTTCAGATTTGTGTTTGTTGGAACCTTTGAAAACAATTTATTATTTTACTTCATTTCACAATGTTGTGCTACTTTGTGTTGGTCTATCACATACGTTCCATTATGATGTACTAATGGTTGTGGTTACAAAACGTCTAATTGTTAAAAGATTAAGACTTTTTGAAGCACTCTATGTGGGTAGAAAACTTGCTAAGGAGAGCAGAAATGTGTCTGCTGTCCAGATTTCAGAAGCTTAATACCCATTCAGATATCTGCATACCTCTGTCACTTGCCTTTGTTTGAGTACTTCATGGCGAGAGAACGGGAGCCCCATTTATAGCGTCGATCCTGTCTCTAGTTGCCAGGGAGCTCTTCTGCTACTCACAGACACTCCCCTCGTCTGTGATTCCCTCCCCTCCGTCTCTCCCCTGCCCTCTGTGTCCCACAGCTTGTTCTGAGTCCCCATCGCTACAATGCTGTGCTCATAGAGATATAGCTATACACCTCCAATAATACCCAAGGGTTGGTCACAGCTGGTAGGAGATAATAAACTCATCATTCACCGTGTCTGAATGCTGTTTACTAACCTACAAAGCACCATCAAGAGGAGGAGAGAGGCATGTGAGGTCGCTTTTGTTTTTTTGGCAACTCAATGTTCTCACTATGAATTTTACAACATATGACAAAAAATGTAAGTTTCTAATTAAAAAGCTGCCAAATATCAGCCCTTTTCACCAGTTATCCTGGTTGGATGCTAATTGGATGCTGTAGGGTATATGCATTGCGGATTTTCTTAGTTTAATTAAAATTACTTTTGACTGCTGTTCACACATGTGACTTAAATATCTTACTTGAGCAAACATGCAGTCTATTGCCTTTGACTGTACATGTAGATTTGCACAACTTTAGTGAAGTAAAGTTTTGTTCAAATATTATTTAAAAAAAATCTCTGACCTACAGTGAATAACACTTGGTGTCCTCATTTGGTATAAATTCAGAATAGCTGGTGGCATTAGACTGAAGCTAATGGTTAGTCTGAGAAGGAGCGAGAAAAACTAAAGTAGTGTAAACAGCAGGAATATTGTTGTGGCTTTTTGATTACTATTCTATTGAGTTTTACACCAAATTACTTTTATATCAGAGTTACTCTGATCTGAAACATATTACATTTTCTGTTATCTGTTAATTCTGTTACGTTTCACGAAAGATCACTGGGAGTGCGCTGCTTCCAGCCTTCACTTCCCATGTAAGTAATAGTTTACCTTTTTGTAAATAACACTTTGCAACCAATCAGTGCGACTCACTGTAGTGACGTTGCCCGACATCGACGCTGCCTAGCCAGCCACGATTCGTGAGTGTTTTAAACATCAATCAGAGAAAGGCCTGCCCACGAGCTTTGTTAGTATTTGGTACAGTATTCGGAAAGGTACAAATAACATGTTTTTTATGAATACGTATTTCAAACAAATACTTGAAGAAATATTTGTATTTGGGAGCAAGAAAAACTTTACATCAAAAAGCTGTGTTTCCTCATGAGACAGGAGTACATGGACCCTGGATGAGTGCGTGACAGGAGTCAGTGATGGGAGGGGAAAAGACGTGATCGACCCAGCTGCTCCACACAGCAACAGAGAAGGGATGAAAAAAAGAAAAAACTTAACTAGATGACTATTTTTATTGAATATATTTTTGTAACTAGACTGGGGTCTGCAGGCAGTTTATAACTTTTGGTAAACGGCTTCAATCATTTTTTAACTCAGCCGACACTCCCCACATTGATTTAGGAGACCAAATAGATAACAGTGTGTCTGCTACTGAGCATTGTCATCCACCTGCCAAAAAACTTGCTCAAGTTCTCTGTGGAGCACATTTTAAAGTCAGTGCTGCGAATAAAACCTAAGTGATATGTTTGTGCAAAAGTCAAATGAGCAGAGGCAGGAATATATATCAAACATCTGTCAACATCTGCTATGCATAATCACATTCACTTAAAGCATCCTCTCTAGGTACTGTCTGCCAACAACCCAAGCAGCAATCCTCTGAAATCGTCTGAAAGGATGACCTAAGCCATTCTAATTATAAGCTTTATCAAAAAGGATCAGAACATTCAATTGCCTATGACTGCTCTATGGGTGGATTTCTAATGTCCACATACCTTTTAGCATTACCTCTGAGTCATCCCTATACTCACATCTTTCCGCCAACAGCATTAACTGACAAAGTTTTTCTATCAGAACCAACATGGGTTTTGTCAGCGTCTCCTTTATTGGTTTGTAAGTGAGACAGGCTAGCCTTGTCTCCCAATCATTTCATAACCCTGCAACTTTTTTTGTTGTGTTCCTTCATTTTAAAGTAAGTGAACCAGCACAGTCGTGCTATGTTTCTCACCACCACAATATGGCCTAAATTGCTGCACTGCCGTGCTCATATGTAATGGAATTTTCAATACTCTTCATTTAATCTGATGACAGTAGTAATATTATCTCTGATTGAGGCATGTGCCATATGAAAGCATCTTGGTTTACCTTATCCTTATATGTCAGTGTATTTATTCATTTGGCGGAAATCTCAATCAGTTCTGTGATTGGTTCCTGATTGATTTCTTACAACTCCATTCAGTGGGTCCCAAAAGGCTTTCAACGCATCTGACAAAAGGGACCATTGTCTATTGTCTCAAAGCCTCAGGGAGACTATGTGCAAGCGGAGAGGATTGATTGGTTTGATCAATATAGGGGTTATTTTAATTCGTGCAATCTGGCCAATTTACCATTACCAAGTCATTAGCATAATACTTATGCCTCTTGACTATCATTCTTTAAACCACTGCATATGCTGTTATATCTGTTTGACAAAAAATTGACAGCTGAATGTCTTTGGACCATCAAATGTGACAGGGATCTTAAAAACAAACATATCCTGTAAATTGTGACCAATGTCATTTTTTTCTATTGAAAACAGAAATGAGTGTTAGTGCAGTTATTGCCTGGAGGTAATTCCAATACACAGTCTTTACTCAAGTCAAAGTGATGGACTCAAGTGCCACTATGTGGTTAAATGCTGTCATTACAAACAAAAACCTGCACTTTAGACCAGTCTCTGAATGAGCCTCAGGGACACAAGTACTGTTGTCATGAAATGCAAAACACATCAACAAATCACTAAAGCATTACAAAAATAATAAAATAGAAACAACAAATTCATAATTAATACGACAATAATAAAAAAAAATTCAAAAGGGATACAACAATTAAAAACAACAAATTCAAAAGAAATACAACAACTCAAAAAACATAACAAATTCAAAGGCAATGCGAGATTTCAAAAACAAAACAACAAATTCAAAAAACAATATAAAATGGACACATCGGAAGAGGTAGGAACCAGTATGTGCAAAATGAACCATCACTGATTGGATGATGGCAATAATACCCAACTGCTGCCACCACACAGGTCTCCCCAGGCATGAGAAATCTGTCATGGCAGCTCTTCAGAGGGCTTCTCCCTCTGCATCAGCCCAAAGAATGATGGCAATTTATCAACAAATAACCATGTTGAGTTGAGTTAATCAACTCATATCTCTACTGCAAGGTGTTTATGCTGCGCCATCTGCTCCATGCATCTATGCAGATAGCCCAGGACTGTGCCTGTATTCCAGTGGGCAACGTGGGCATACACTTTATGATTTATGGCCCATTTCTAGCAGTTTTTCATCTGGTGTGAACAGGTGTAGCAGCGGATAGAACATGATTTTTCCCAGCATGCCGCGTCGCTTTAACAGCCAGTGTGAGTTATCCATTAATATGTCAGATAAATTATCATTATTATACATAGTTTGAAGAATTTTTTTTTTAAAATATATATATATCAGGGATGAATATTTGAAATATTTTAAATATATATATATATATATATATATATATATATATATATATATATATATATATATATATATATATATATATATAGTTTAATATGAGTCAATGGGGGTCAAGGTGATAAATATGTTTTTTAATCTGGCATGGGGGAGACCCGCCAAGACCCTCCCCGGCACCATCGCAAGTGATGCCCAATTCAGTTATCACACTTTGCTGTAATAAAACTTATGACATTACAAAATAGAGGATTTGACCCCATATGTTGCAAAATCATGATGCACTGAACTGAAGAACTTTTGCTGACAACAAAAATCAATATCAGCAAAAATGTAAAACCTTCTAATCAATCGCATTTTTCACTTTTCACAAAATCAAAAACAAATGGCTAAGCGGATAAAAAAGCTGATGGGTTATTTAATTGATCCTTATATGTTTTGGGAAAAAAATACTAAACATTAACTAAATAAAACTTTAATATGGAAAAAAATAGAAACTAGATTTATTTTTACATTAAGTTTTCTTGCGACATTCCTTTCAAAATGATGTGCTTTCGTTGTTTTGATATAACTAATAATTTTATTTTGGAGTTTTTACCCCAGATCGACTGAAAAAAAAGATTAGTTTTACACGAATCATACTTAAAAAAAAATAAAAGTCTATTTATATGCATTAAAAACAAACTATGAATTCGACCCAGGGTTGCTTGGTACATATTTAGGCCAAGGCTAAGTTGAAAAAAATAATTCAGATTGCTCGTTTAAACCCAGGAGTTGGACGAGTGTATAAGAGATCTGTTTTAAAAGCTGACAATTTATAGTTTTGACACTACTATTATCATCCCTGATTGAAATAATTCTTTTCAGCATAAAATACTGATTGTTGATGATTGTTAAAGTTTATAACCTGTAGAGGGTTACATCCGTTCTTTAAACATATAGGCTACTTTTAAAAAAATCACACAATGCAAACCCATCAGTATATAAATGTTTATTTCAAAACATGAGAATGTCCATTTATGCATAAAATGTAATATGTTGATATAACTTTTATAAGTGATCATTTAAAAGTTTCTCTTTAAATATCCAGTGCCACAAGCTTTTCCTCGACAAAAGTCCTAAAATATTTTACGTCCTTTAAGCATGGCATGTGAACACAACCACTTCACACCACAGCAAAGGTTGAGATGCTGAAATTTACATTAGTACCACCAAATAAAACAAAAACTCAAGATATCAGTAGGCATTTTTCAGATTTCTGGAGCAAATCTGAAATCTGCTTCTAGAGTTTGAGAATCTCAATACAATAAGTTTAACTGCATTGTTAGATGCTGGAGAGACTTTGTGAAACCATTCGGCTCTGTAGGAGAACAAAGTTTATAAATTCACCTTTTACATGCCATTATTTCTTTATTCGTAAACCACTTGAACCGTTTAATTCATTTTTGTTTATCAAAAATATGTCACTAGAAACTCTCCAGTGTCCATAGCTGCGGGAAGCGGAGATACATCTCCCTCTAGTGGGCAACTGGCCACCTGCATGAAAGTCAACAAAATAATGAAAGATATACATGTTCATAAAGCAGGAGCGTACAAAACAAGCAGATGTGTCGCAATCGCAAGTCACTTTTTGTTGCAATGATTTCTTCCATGAAACAAATGAGACACCTGGTCTGGTCAAACTGCCAGATCCAAAACACCATGGATGGGATTTTAATTAAAGGGATATTGCATTAATTTAATATTGCACCTTTATAGAATTAGGGTTATCACTGTAGAAACTGGAAAAGGCAGATAATAAAAATATGTGAAAAATCTGAGATAACCAAATCTGCGATGGGTCAAACCACTGGAACAAAGAAGAGGGTCCTCAGTGGATTTTTCAGCAGCATTTTTTCGCTCAAGTTAAAGTTATCCTTTATTTATAAATGTGCTTTCAGCCTATGTAATCTTTCTCAGAACAAATATTCTAAAAAGAGCTGAAATGCTGTGTAAAACATAACCTTCTTGAAGAGTTTCAAAATGTGTTAAGCACCAACATATCATTTTTGTTTGAGAAAGAATGTATTATAACTTTTGTTTATGCGAGCAAACTGGATAACATTTCCAAAACCTGCATGTAGTGCATGCTGTTTTTAGTAGATGCCTATAAATCAGTAAGCTGAAACCTCCTTAATGAGACAACTCTCTCCTTACTACTACTTCAAACAGAGGCAATTACACACAAAACTACTGCATTTAACTCACGATCTTAGTAAATGAACAGCTTTTAACTGTTTCACAACAGGCACTTGAAGAGAAATAGACTTCAACCAAAAACAGCTTAAATGTTTTCCCAGGCAATTGCAAATGTGACTATAGGAATATTGCAAATTAACAATTAAAGTGAAATACTGTAGTTTTTTACCCCAAATACTGGGTTTAGACTGTAAGGTAATTCTGACCAAACATGGGTAAAAAAAATCTGAACCGGTTTATTGGCATCTCTTAGCACCAATTGGAACAAAACAATGAGGCACTCATACCTGAATTAACCCATTCCAATGGTCAAAACAAGAAATGGTAAGAAATGATGCTGTACAATACTGTTTAAGCCAGTTGGAAATTAATAGGGGTATGTAGGGAAAGAGTTTTATTAATAATGTTAACATTAGCTTTTAAATGCTCAGTAGTTTGGGCAAGCCAGACCTAACTGTGTTCAGACACATTTTGATCAAATAATTTGTAAAACAGTCAACATGAAAGTGTGAGGGATTTACTACCTTACTAACAAGTGCTGTATTTATGTACTTTCCATGCACAAATGTATAAAATTTATAAATGTTTTTGGATTACTGTTGATCTACTTAACCTGGTTGATGTTGATTACTTTGTAATAGAAATAATATAACTTTAAGATGCTGTTTCTTTTCATCATTCTCTCCGTTTCTTTGAGGTCATCTGGTCAGGTGTTGCCCTGGAAATGAAGCCATGAGCAGTGCTGATAAGGAACTGGTGCATTCAAACAGCCTCGCTGGGAAAAACCACATTGACTGGAGGGAGGGGAGATGGTTTGGGTGTACATAAAATGGAACGCACATAAGTAATAATTTTGTTCTAAAGTTTTCATTTAGTCAAAACAGTGGGTTTGTCTCCAACCTTTTTAATTATTAGTGGTAAACTAAAACATTGGTGTCTCTCTTGTTGCTGGTAGAGGAAAGGGGAATCCATGTCCCTTGGCTGTAACAAATATTTTGTTTCATAAAAATATATCACAAACAATTCAAAGCTCTACAAGTATTGGATTCCTTCTTATTTTTTTATTCTTTTTTTGTTTTTTATGGTGTATGTCACTAAAAAAACTATTTGACATGAATTGTTCTTTTTTTAATAACTCTGACCATCGTTATTGCATAATTAAGCAAATACAAAGAATAGTCTTAATCTAAATATCATTTCGTAATGTACTGGTGTTTATTTATTTTTTCACCCAAGCCAATAGGCAGCCTAGATGTTAGACATGAGTCAGTTTAAACCATTTTCTGGGCTGAAAACTGTATAGAGACTGTATTTAATTAATTTGAAATTCTTGATGTGTTAAACAACTTCTGTGCTGGATCGACCTATATTTGACAAGGGGGAGAAATTGGGCCGTTTACCTAGCAGTTTTTGGAGTGCAGATTGTGTCACATCTCCTAGAAGTCATTTGGATTTACTTTTTACACAGCATCCCAGACACAACAAGAAATTGACTGAAGTTTCAATTACTAATAGAGAAATTGAAAAAAAAGTAAAATGCATTCCAATATTATATATTTCCATTACCCAACAGAAACAAGGAGAAAAGCACCAGTTATGCCTCATTTTACAAAATGAAAAAAATAATAACTTAACATTTTGGCTGAAGGACAGTATATAATATCAATACACATATAGCTTTAGTTCATTCAATTGAGTAATTTCAAATTTTTCCTAGTCAATATTGTTAATTTCTTATTTTCTTCTTTACTTTCCACAAATTAGTTTAGTTCAGTTTAGTTCAATTTTAAATTGAATTAGTCTTCTAAAATGTCTTCCCTCTTTCCACTGATTGTCCATGTAGTTGCTCAACACCATCTTTTTCCCCCTCCTACTATACTGTTAATTGTTCTTGACGTGAACCACCACAGAAAGTTCACTTTTTTAACTGCAACAATTTTAATCTTTCAGATTTAGACGATTTAGACATCATTGAAATTATTGTTGCTATCATAGATTGTTTTCATTGTTATTCCAACGTGAATGTAGAAGTTTCATCCTTACTCTAGATTTAGCTTTGTATTTTCCTCAGAATATAAATTGAAACAAGACAGGAATTTATTAAGATTGTTTAAATTAGGCATATAGCTATAAATTATGAATAAACATTTCCAGCTTTCTATCATCTTACTCCCCTCCTACAAAACCAATGAAATCCAACTGACTTCAGCTTGATTCACCCTCTTTGCCAATTTGCACTCCATTCAATACCCTTGCATCGCCATTGTGTCACTTCTTAGTTTTATACCCATCTAGCTAAATCATTGTATGTCACTTTATTTCTTGTGGTGATTAAGTAGAGTGCTTTACAAAAAAAACTGCCACCTTTGTTTAGATCCCTATCGCTACAGTCATCGGGCAAAAGGCTGGGTAAACCCTGGATGGATCGCCATTCCATCACAGGGCAACATTTGACAATTTGATTTCATTTATTAGATGAAAAAACCTATCCAAACCTAGTTGGTCATATCTACAGAATAAACTGTTTATAATAACTGTCAGTAAGTCTTTTACATTGTTATGCAGGATTTTAGGTCTTCCTTTGGGTTTCCTGACAGAAATGGTTTAGCCACAATCATGGGCATTTTGAACATGAACTGCCTGTTTTGGGTCATGCTGCAGAATCTTAATTGTATTTAACGCAAGACTTTGAATTATAGGCTCCTTTAAAAGCATCATTGCTTTTACTTATTAGACATTTAGGGCATTCTGGTTGTTATCTGACTCTTTTCACCCAGTCTCTTTGTAACTGCTAAATCATGGACACTGAAGTCAACTAACCTTGAACAAGTGAGGCCTGTAGAACCTTAAATGTTACCATGGGTGTTTTTGAGACCAGTTGAATGAGTCACCTATGCAGTCTTTGGGTTATTCAGGTAGGGTGGCCATTCCTGGGAAGAATTCCTACTGATCTATGTCTTCTCTGCTTGTGGGTTATGGCTCTCACTGTGGTTCACTAGAGTCCCAAAGCCTTAGAAATGGCTTTGAAAGTGATATGGATTTGGAAGTATTGATTATTGTGTTTACTGAGAGAAATTGAATAAAAATCCTGGTTAATAACAGATGAGGCTATTATCAGCCTACTAACTAACCTAGGACTGTTTTAAATTAAGTCATTGTTTGAAAACACCAGATTGAATCAAATCAATCGATCATTATCTTATATCAAAATGTGACATAATAGGATCAAAAACATAATAGGTAACTAAGAGGGGCAAATATGTGATCTTTGAGACCAATGACACTTATCAATACGAATCAAACCAATAAGGTTTGTGCTCATATTCTTTATTGGAGTCACTTTTTCCTTAAGCTGAATGTAAGATGAATATTCATGAAAATACTCAGTGTGACAGGTACAAAGTGACACAGTGTCAGTACGAAACATCCTTGGTGGAGGGCTGCTTTTTATACCTGAAAGGGTCAGGTAGGAAAAGACCAAAGCTCCAAAGGCAAAAAATGGCAAAGAGGGTGAAATGACCAGAACCCATTCCAAGCTATCTTCCCACGGCTATGAGAGCACCACCTGACTAGTTCTCAGTTAATTCCTGCACACCAAAAAGGCTTCAGAGAACCAATCAGGTTCCACTGCTTACACTTGACTGGTTGGCTTTTGTCCTCTCCAAAGTGTTCAGAGTGCGTGATAGGTTGGCTTTCTGTCTGTCTAGGCTGGAAGTGTTCCTTGTTTGGACTGTTACGTTTCCAGCACCTTGCTGGTTGGCTTGACTTCGCTCCAAACTAGAAGAGGTACGTGATTGAACAGTCCTTTCTCCTGTCACAGTAATAACGGGGCGTGATTGAGTGGCCCTTCCCCTGTCCAAACTGTTCACTGTGTTTAACTGGCTGCTTCTTCCAAGCCCCACTTTATCAGCTCCTGCTGTTTGGTTAGGCTTTCCTGTCGGTTGATTGTTCAGGGTTTGCAGTTGGCTGGTTCTGTCTCTTCCAGGTAGTTTGGACTGAGTGGAACTACTTCTTTCTGTGTTAATAGTCTGTACCTTCTGTCTGTCCCTTTCCCTCTCCAGACTGGTGTCCCTGCGTACCAGCCCACTCCTCTCTCTGTCTAGGCTGGTCTGGATCTCAGCTCTTCGAGCCAGAGCCTCTCTCAACTGGTTGCGGAAAGTTTCGATCTTTGCCTGAAGCTCCTGCAGTTCCCCCTCCCATAGGCTGGTCTGAGTAGCTCTGTTTCCCAGGGGAGAGAGCACCAAACCTGTGGATGCTAAAGTAGACACTGGACCTCCATTGGCATGGAGATTAATCTGAGGAGGGGAGGTAAAGCTGCCCAAGCTACCAAACCCAAACCCTCCCAGACCAAGGCCAGGACGGCCGACCATGCCCGGTCTTCCACGCACCGATGCTGTGTGGGTGCGCAGACGGTAGCTGTGAAGCGTGTCCAGGTCAAAGTGAACACGTTTCTCCTTGGGTTCATAAGAAGGCGAGGAGTTTCTAGTGTCACCAGCTGTAGTGGAAGCAGGGAGCGATGTGGGAGGTGACGGTGGAGGAGGCTGATGCTGTTTCCTGTGTAAGGTGCAGTTTTCTGAGATACAAGAGGAGGGCCTGGAATAAAAGAGAAAAATTACAGCATGCTTCCAGTGACATATTTGGCACAGCAGTAAAATGATAACATCCCCTACATCCCCTTTGGTCTACCTCTTGGTTTTGTGACACAAAGTAATAATCACAAACATTTATATATTTAATTGGGATTTAATGGGATACTTAAAAGTTAAATCTCAAAAGAAGCCTAAATGGAAATTCTGGTCTTAATACATTTTAGAAAACATAAAAAAGTGCAAAAAGAAAAGTAAGATAATACCACAACTATAGAAATGTGCATTTGCACCTATAAGTCTTTAGTGAATTATGAATTTCCCTTAAAGAGTTTAAGCTGGATTTAGCAGAATATTTTGAGAACAAGTGGTTGTTAACTGAGAGCAAATGTGGATCAAAATGTCAGTAAGCTCATTACTTTTGGTCAAGGCCGGTCAGCTCCTTCCCGACATCCTCATACGTAGTGTTGAGCGCTCTGTGGACTTTCTGCAACCAGAAACAATGATAAGAAATTTGTTATGACTTCATCTGACCTGCGACAAATTAGGAACGCTATTTTCTGAGCGTTAATACTCCGCCTGGTCTCACAGAGTATCTGTGGAAGCTTCTTTTCCTGAATAATTCAGAGAAGATCCTCTGAATTACAACAAAAAGACTAATTTTTCATGCTTGCCATTTTTTGAGACAGTTTAAGGCACCAGTAAATCCATTTTGATTGAAGTCTCAGTGTTAGTCTAAATTCACACAGTGAAAGATATAACGCATGGCCATGCTTTAATTTAGTCAGTTCTGGTCAGAAGATTACAGACACTCACTGACTTAATGGAAAAATTCCTTTTTTAGAATAGCCAAAAAATATATATATAATTATAAAGAAGAACTCAAATAAATACATACATTCCATCTAATATAAATGGACCAGATAAAGTATACATTATATTAGCCTTTAGCAAAAGTCCAATGAAATACTTGTTTTAGTATTTGGCCAATCTTTATCCTAAGAACTAGTAGAGCTCATTTTCAATCAGATTCCAGCTGTTACACAAAGTTTACACATCTTCAACATGGTTGAGTTCAGGGCCATTTCATTTCTTTATTTATTTCAATTTTTCATGTGCAACCCTTTAACAACCAGAACCAGCATCACTGCTCACAGAGAGGCAAGTTTAACACCAGACAGGATTTAGAGCTGACAGATGAAGTCGACGATAGATTAAGTCATTTCCAAAACTAACTGGACACCTTCAAGAAGGTGTAATATGTAAGAATAACATTTTGTGGTCAAATTTGAGTACTTCAGTCTATAGAAAAACAAGAGTCAGCTCTCAGCCAATCCCCTACCCTTCATACCAGGTTGCCAGTTACGGAGGATTCAAGATGAGAACCCAATACGAGCCATACACAGCCAGTTAAGTGGATAAATAAATTTCACTTCAGTAAGTTGTTGGTAATTGAAAAAAAAACTATCTTTAGATATTTTTAGAGCTGACAATTTTTGTTGTCTCGAATTTACTGCTAGCATTGTTAGCTCAACATTAGCCTTTAGCCAGGTCGTTGTTAAATAACAAATGCCAGTGCAGCGTTTTTGTTGAAGTCCGTGGGCTCACGTGATTGGCTCTGGAACCAAGTATGGAGGAGGGACTTATTGAGACTACATTGCTTTTGCAGCTTTTTTGAAAGGGGGTTGGCATGTAAAATCCTCTTTTTAAAAGTTTTCATCACATTCGTATGTCATTCCCTCCTTAAAAACATATCTAAAGTGTTTCTTAGGTTAATTTATGTATGGTTGAGTAATCTTTTAAAACTCTTGCGGCTGCCATGTTGAACGCTGAATGCCAGAGTCCTCCTAGCTACGCCTTCACCTCCCAGCAACGCCCCTACATTACTTCATCGATTACTGCCCATGTCTTTCCACAGCACTCACTTCCCCGCTTCCTGAGCGCAAAAGTAGAACACTGTCAACAGCAATCAGCTATAACCTGTGGAAATTAGTATATACCTAGTTATTTTTCCTAAGTGTGCACTGCCTTCTTGAAAAAAATAAAAAAATAAATAAAAGGTCTGATACACCGAAGATGGTACAATACTGTAATGTCAGTGATGCTGTTACTGACAAAGAGTCACAGTATCAGCATGGCATGGAGGAAATACTGATGGACAGCATGGCTAATCACCCTGGGCTACATGACACCAGCTGTTTTCTATACAGAAACAGGAATAAAAAAAATAAAAAAACATTATCAAGAGGTTAAACTATTTAGACAGGAAAGCTCTTAAGAGGTTAGTTGGTGGCTCTTAAAAAGGCCGTTGTGGCTGCAAATGCACCGCTCTATCCGCAGAGAATTTAGCCATGAACAGCTTACTCACCCGGACAGCCTCTCTGGAGGATTAAACACGACCCAGACCAGGCAATAGCTCCGCCATAGCACCTCCTGAGCCGCTCTCAAATATGATATTATACGCTTTTACTAACTGCAGACAGATAGGAAGCTGCTCATCATTGTAGTTGGTGACTCGGCGGGCGATGCTTGGACCGATGCGGGACACCAGCTCCTGAAACTGGGCTTGTCGACGCAGCGAGGGGCCTGCTGTTTATGGATCCCCACCAATTCCCCCCTGTAGCAGTCCCAGCTCTGCCAGGCCAGGCAGAACACGTAACGTGATCAGCTCGGCGACTAGAGCCGAGCTGCAGCCGCGCTCCACATGCTGGGTTCGATGAAGCTGGCGCACTGAGAATGTTGTGATGAAGTTGAAAACAGCGTGTTCGAAGGGAGAACCTCAGAGGCTCTTAAAGGGACATGCATCTAATTTCAAGGCATTAAGTTCGGACATGTCGTGAGTGCAGTATTTCAAATAGGTAGTACATATTATTTATTGAACTTACAGATCGATTTAGGGTAATATTATAGCTGTAATGTACCACAGAATTGCTCTGTATGCCTGAGAAGAACCCCCCCCCCTTTAAAATGATTAAAACTTGAAACCACCCAGCCAGCTGAGAACGAAATTTTGTTTCAATGTGACCTTCCTTCAAAAATGGTTGAGACATCAGAATGCTGTGATTATTTGACAGTAAATTTTTTGCATATTGCACCTTTGCAGCTGCTTACATGAACTAGCCAAACAGATTCTGGAGAAAAGTTTCATGGTTAGACGAAGACGAAGATTGAACTGTTAGGCGACACTAAGAAACATTTAGAGATGTTTTTAAAGGATAATGATTCCAAAAAATCTTCAGAACTGGTTGATAAATTAGGCTAATACTGGGCAAGGGCTCTGCCTGAACCAAATTGAAAATGTGTGGACTATGCATGAACCCAACACCCAGCATGAAACTAATTATTCAAAAGAGCTTGAACTAGGGATGCACTGATAACAATACTGGTATTGGATATCAGGGCTGATGCTGTTCTAATCTAATCGTATTGCTTAGTTAAACAAAATCATGAACTGATACTTAAAATGTAGAAACTCTGCTGTAATTTCACAGAAAATGTTTATTTTTCATCTGAGAATTTTTGATTTGTGGGCGTTTTTATTAGCATTTAATGTTCTGTTTAATTCACCATCATCATCTTCCAATTCATTGCATTTGTATTGTCGGGTAGAAGTATCAGCATGTGTACATGGTATTGGCAAGTACTACGATCAAAGTATCAGCATCATATCAGGCTGAAAAGTGTGGCATCGTTGCATCCGTAGCTCCAATCTTTCTGATATGAAGAATGGTAATAAATTAATGATGTTTATAGCCACGTTGAGTGTACGTAAACTTCTGACCAGAACTCATTGCAGTTAAATGTTTCCTTATTTTAAAGGGATCTTATTAAACTACTACTTCAGATGCCATAAGTAGGTGCTCCTAAGTGGGTCCCCTTTTAGAAAAATGTGGCAAAAGAATGCAAGCAGTCTTGATATTTAGACTGCTTGTTCCATTATTCACTCCAAAAACTGCCACAGGGCTCTCATTTGATAATGACTAGAGTTGCATAAAAAGAAAAACTTCATATGACCTTTAAATCTGCATTGTTATTCATTTGTTATTTCAATGTTGCAGCAAAACACAAATTCTCATATATGGTGTGTTATATTAAAGTCTGGAATATTGTATTGTATTTGAAGAACCCATTAGTATCAGATGAAAGCTGCTATGCTGACAAAGGCATAGATGTATGACGCGGGTCATGAACCAGAGCAGAAAAAATTGCTTATCGGAAATGTGCTTAACTTAAGGAGTTTAAATTAACTTCTTAATTTATAGGCAGCATTAAAACTTAATTAGGCAATTAACACGTTTTTTTCAGTAATTAATGTAATTAACATACCATAAAAAGGTCAGACTGTATCTTTCCTCAGTGATGTATAATCAAATTGTAACTATAATGGTCTCAAAGTAAGTGTTATTAAAAGTCTGCAACAGCAGAGGGCGCAGGTTATCTACAAGAGATGCAGGTAGGAACTTTGTAGCAGGAGCAGCTGGAGTGTATGAACACAAGAGACTAATATAAAGATTACAGACTGTCTCTGCACATCCTCGCTATATATTTGCTCCGGGGTGTGCAAGATGTGACAGGGGGAGCGTGCATGCATAACCGCGCATGTGTTCACCCACCTGGCTGGTGTGCAGCCAGTACTGCAGGGTGTTTGAGCGCCGGAGGCGGGGGACCACCAGGTGATAGAAGGTGTGTTCACCTGCCAAGGTCAGCAGAGCTCCACCGACACCCATGCACAGCAACACAAACAGACCTGAAAAATGCTGGATCCCCATCTGAAGAGTCTGACCAATAGAACAGAGGGAAGACAGGGAAGTGTCAGAGGAACTCACATGCAAAGATTTCTGATTAATTCTTGAAATAATTACCGTCGAGACCACTAGTTGTATGCAATTGATATTCTGTTCTTGTAATGCGGCTGTGTAAGCCCATAAGAGCAGTAATAAAGTGTAAAAAAAACATGCTGGAGGAAGAGAGGGAAGATAGAGGAGTGCAGAACTGGGAGGCTCAACTTAGAGTAATAAAAAAAAACAGCAGTTAGCAGAGAGATCATAAAAGGGGAAAATGGTTAAATAAAAAAGCACTTTGTTTCCCTTCTGATCACCCACAACCCTTACTCAAGCAATGCCCATCTTATGACATTCATCAAAGAAAGCGGAAGAGATGGTGGGGAGCTCCTCCTGCAGCCTCTAATCACGTTTCTCCCGCCTAACTCATTTCTGCATCGCCTCTGATGGCAATTAGCCCCATGCTGACTTGACAAATTCATCAACATCGACAGTGACCTCCTTTTGCTCCCGATTCAGGGGGCCAAGTTTGCACTAATGCTTACATTGTTTCAGGGTAGCCAGCTCTCCAGGCTTTAAATGGGACGGTGACTAGTGCAGGGTGAAGTTAAGGTAGCGTAATTGCATTTTGTTACCATATTTCAACTTTGAAGTGTTTTTTTTTTTCCAGAAAGGGGGAGTTGGATTGCTTCTTTAGTTGCAAATATGAGATACAGACAGTGTGCTGGGTCTGGGGATTTTAACACTTTAAGAAAAGGAGAGAAAGGAGAAAGAAAGTGCAGAGAACTTCATGTACTCCTCAATCACACACAAAAAAGATGAAATGGGTGTCGACACTTGGTTTCTGCTTGAAACTGTGGTTAAGGGCAGGGAATAAACCTGAGTTCATGTAATTTAACACTTCATGTGTATCTCTTTGTGGATGTGTACTTTAGCTGGCAGCCAATCTCATCTCCATCCCGGAGACTCATTTATAGAAGTACAGTGGCAGAAGGGTTTGCTTTGTACACAATACACGTTCACCACGTGAACACTCCCACTGATGACTTACCTCAGTGACTGCAAAGACTCTCTTTCCGCAGGGTACAACCTTATACCATTTGTCATGCAGCATGTCCATGAAGCCGTCAGACTTGTAGCGACTCACAAACTCTGACACATTGCGGGTCAGAGGAGAGCCCTGGGGAAGGCCTATGCCATAGCCTGAAAGAAGACATAGACATGGATGTAAATGCATTTTCCCTCAGTGGAGGAACTCTAAACTTTAGCTGTACCCGAGGCAGAGGGTATGCAAACTTTGTTTTCCTCTTGTTGGAAAACGGTTAGCCACTTGGAAATGGCCAAAGGGCAAATTGCCTCTGGGAAAATGCAACTTTAGTTTGCAGGCTTCACTTTGAATCAGAATCAGCCATGTTTTTCGCCTGGGTACAGTGCATACGCACAATATTTAGTGCCTGTTTTAACCAATGGTTGGGTTTTACACTGACCAGTTATTTTATTGGGTCCACCTCGATAATACTTGATGGGACCCCATTTTATCATTTCATTTCATAATGACATGTCATCATCAAACAGTTACTGCAGATTTGTTGCTAATGATGCATGTAAGATTTTATGCTACTGTCATATTCTATTTTATTCTAAAGCTAATCCCCTGAGCAAAGATCTGGGGTCTCATTGATAGAGCTTACTTACTAACAAAACTGGGTCTGAAAAGGCCTCGTAGCTTAATAAAAAGTTTAATACCTTCTTAAAGGTTGTTATTTTCAAAAGGTACTTAATCTGACAAATGAGCCTCACTGAAATGCAGATTCTAATTGTAGTTATTATGACAATACCTTACACCTGACATTAAGAAAGCACTTTTGCCTCTTTCTCTTTTTTTAGACTATTCTGTCTAAATCAGAAAGTTGGTGTTTTAAAAATCTCAGTTGATCAACAATTTATTAATACAGAGACCAGCCAATCTTCCATCAACACTCATTTTATGCTCTAAGTAAAGTAGTAACACAGTCTTCCCCTGCCTGATGCCCGATTTATGCCCTAAATGCATTTAATTGCTGCCATTTGATTGGGCTATTCACTGTATGTGTCAACAAACAAGTGAGCAAGTGTATCTAGCGAAGTTGTGTGTATTATCTACAGGAAGACCTGCCAGATTTACAGTATGTGTACTGTAGTTTTGATCTTTGGTTAAGGTCAAAGGCTGGTCATAATCTTTTACATGGAAAAGTCTGTTCCTTTCTTTGCTAATAACTTAGAATTGTTTCACACTTTGAAAGTAACCCAATCCTCTTGGAAAGGAAGACATTTTTTTTACACAAGGTCATTGACAATAAGAAAAAACAAACAAAAGAGAAATAGGTGGCGCAGTGGTTAGCACTGTTGCCTTGCAGCAAGAAGGTTGTGGGTTCTATCCCAGCTCTGCATTGGGGTTTGCATGTTCTCCCCGTGCATGCATGAGGGATCCAGGTACTCCGGCTTCCTCCGACAGTCCAAAAACATGACTGTCAGGTTAATTGATCACTCTAAATTGTCCTTAGGTGTGAGTGTGTGCGTGCATGGTTGTTTGTCCTGTCCGTCTCTATGTGGCCCTGTGATGGACTGGCGATCTGTCCAGGGTGTACCCCGCCTCTCGCCTGTTAACAGCTGGAGATAGGCACCAACCCCCCTGCAACCCCTTGAGGATTAATCGGTTCAGAAAATGGATGGATGGACAAAAGAGAAATATTAGCAAGCGGTCTTTCATTTCCTGGATGATCTCCACTGAAATATAGAGACAAACAAATATATTTTGGGTTCCTTATATGTGAAGAATGAAATAATTCTCTTCTTTGTCTCTTTGTTGGAACTCAGTGAAGCATCCTACATTTTTCTTTCACTTTAATGAGAAAGCAAACATTATTCCTGGCACTCATTTCCGTGCTCAGTACAGTTAGTCTGATTCTGGCTTAACCAATGTAACGAGATCTCCTATCTTTAGACCTATATGTTTTATAGAGGTATAGTTTTGAATTTTGTATTATTTAATTTATGAATACAAAGTCATGATTTCTTTAAATTGTACACAGTAAGTACTATGTAAATGTTTTCGTCATTATCTTTGCTATTTTTGTATATTTTAGTGAAAAAACGAATTTTCTACCAAAACCAATTAGTGGAGTGCCCTCTTCTGGTTGAAACTTGAAGACTGCACTTGAATTTTAATCACGTTTTGCAAGCCGCTCAGCTTGGATTTTATGTCCTGCCGCTGTGGAGTATAAAAGAAGCTTGGTCTCGGCCAGAGCTCCATAGTAAGTTAGCAACTCACGAGCAATAAGCTTGAAACGATACGGCTCAGGACTGCTCACCTCCTCCACAGAACCTTCCTCCCTTTAATCTCTTCTCACTAAAGGGGGTGGATAGAAATATTCGATCTCATAATTGCCCTCCTCTGAGGCAATGTAGCTCGCATCGCTATTGCTTTGCATATTTCTGGCTGTCTGTGGGTGTGTCCTGCTGCAGAAGCTGCAGGCAGTCCTATCAGTTCACAGTGCAGAGCACACCTAATCCTCCCCATCCGTGTACCAAAAGCCAACTTCTCATTTTTGAGGCATTTTTCAAATGTGGGCAAATGAGGGCAGATTTTGACTCTGGTAAGGGGTGAGTTACTCTTTAATAACTACATCTAATTGTTTATATGAAACAAACTGCGGACAACAGTCAGAAATCCTGTTGTAGAGATAAAATTTAGGATAGATGTTCAGTATCTGGACAGACTACTCATTATTTGGGGTCTATGTTTACCTTGAATGCAAAGCAGTAACACTAAAACAGTGCTTATATAGTTGTTGCTTATGTCATTTTTGCAGCTTTGACCCATATTATCACATGTTCTCATAATATTGTTTAGCCCTAGTTTTACTGTAAATATTTAAAATTTACCACAGAGTAGATAGATATAGGTCCTAACACCGTGCCATCACTAAACATTGTTAGATGAAAAAGAAGGGAATTTTTAAAGGTATTTTTTAAAAGAGGTCACTATGTTGAGACGGCGTGTTTTTATTTTTATTTTGCACAGTTTTTTCCCTTTTCTGCTGGCACTTTTCAATTTACAACTCCTTACATTTCTACCTGGCTTTCATCTGTGAGTGATTACTGTTGAAATAATGTAGATAGTTTTAACTCTGTCTTATAGCTCTCTAGCTTACAGCTCTATAGCTGGGAAATATTTTGCTATCTCATGGTTTCCAACCACAAATCTGTATCGGTAATACATTTTAAAGATGTGGATAAATGTTCTTGGAACATATATTCAGCCGAGGCTGAGCATCCACATTACAGCAACAACAGCTTCAGTGCCATCAGCGAAAAGTGTACTAGCTTGATGGTAGAATGGTATCAAGCAAGCTATTTGTCACAATAATGAACACAAGTGCCTAGTGGACATTTACCAAAATACAAGTGAATGTCCCCCAGACTAAGGGAGGAAAAAACAGAGAATTTGAAGAAAGAAAATGAAATACCCAATACAACATTTGGAAATGAAACCAGACTAATTATCAAGTAATTTTTAATTGATCATCGGTGGGGTCATTGACTTAACTAAACTCTTTTTTAATTGTTTTTAGTGGACAGTCTATAATTTTATATCAGCCACCATGCACATTATTCTGCTGATCAAACTGTCTAAGCATTTTTCATTATTTGCAGAAATGTTGACTGTAAGTTACAGCTTCCTCTGCTTCCACTTTAGGCATGTGCTCTGCTCTGATACATTCAATGCAGGGAGAGCTGTATAGATAGCAACTGAAACACGAGTTAATAAAATTGCAAAATTCAAATCTAGGCACTAAAATTGCTGTGATTTTCTATAAATTCTGCCTTCATACAGTCAACTGGTGTCCCACTGAAGTGCCTTACAAGGCAAATCATTAGAAGGTCATATCAAAACATAGACTAAACCCATTAATGTTAGCCTAGACCTTCAGGAAACGTTTACACATACAAATATCATCAGGAGGAGGATGGCATGATATAAGACTATAGCTGCATGCTTTGAGAAAAAATATCTTTCAAAACAAATGATAAAACTAACCAAGTTTCAGGTGAAGGGGGTGTCAGAACATCATAGTTGCTTTCTTAACCTAACTAACCTTGTGTTGGAGGTGCATAGTCATCCCAGCAGAAACTAGTTGGGGCAGAATCTGAAGATTTAGATAACAGTAATTCCATTAACCTTAGCACAACAATTCACGCTTCAGTACGTGCGTATTTCTTGTGTTAGGCTTATGGTAAATGGAGTGAATGCATATAGTGCTTTTCCAGTCATGCTGAACACTCAAAGCGCTTTACACTGAAGCCACATTCACCTATTCACACTCACAAACGCATGCATATCTATACACAGATAAGCAGATCAGTAGGCAACTTGGGGTTAAGTGTCCTGCACAGGGCACATAGACATGTGACAAGGAATGGAATTGAACCTACAACCCTCTGATTACATGTGAGACACATTCTAAAAGGTTAGAAAGAAAATGCGGCTTGAGAAGCTAAAATACCTACAAGCATTGCTACTTGACACACTATTGGCTGGTGTTTGCAAAACAGTTAATCCATGAGCAGCATTTATTTATTTTTTCCTTGAAGCTGATTGGTTGCGGCCCCAAAGCTGGAGATAAGTAAGACAGTTGATGTTAGATTCTGAGGTAGTGTTAAGATGGTTCCACTGTGTGCAATAATGCATTTTATGGTATGAAAACTGCAGACCTCGTCAGAAAAATGATTAGCATACCACGTAGGCAAATTCAGGAATGGCTTTGTGGAAGTAGTCCTGATGTAGTTCATGCAGGAGACCTTTTAACTGTTTGGTAAATTGAAACAATTTTGCCTAATGTACTCCAGTTGTTGGATCATCCTAAAGAAATAAAGAGGCCCAGATGGCTTGACAAAACAGTAAATGAAAGGAAATGGGTCAGTACTTTTACAAAGTGTTTACCCTTCATATTGAGTTTTTTATTAAATCTCCCAAAAAACCATCAAACAAATCTAAAAGAAAGTATTCAGGGTAACATTTCATTAGATGAGTTCCTTGGTCCAGCAACTTCCAGCAGCGTGTGGAGTTATTCACCCACAAACAGAAATAACATATACTGCATTTACAGTTTTAAAGTTGCATAACCATAATTTTAATTAAGAGGTTAAAATACGTATGTCACAAGCTTTTATTAGTTTAATGTAATGCTTTAATTGCTTTTATGATATTTTCATGACTAACTTTTTGTAATCTCCAAAGAAATATGACTCTCCCCTTTACAGACTTACAGAAACTGCCTCTGATTTGCACTACACCATGCATTTCTGCACGTACAAAAAAAACACAAAAAAAAACAAAAAACCAGAACTCTGTTCCTTAACTTTCAATCAGAAGACTTTCTGAGAATTACAAGTTCCCCTGGGGTTGTTTGTTTCATTTCATCTGTACCACAGTCAAAGATGCGGTCGAGTCAACTTTCTTTTTATTTTAGCTGTGCAGGGTTGTCTCAGGCTTGGCAGCTGTTAGTTGGTGTGTGTGGGACTATGGGACTGTCAAGGTGTGTGAGCCTGATGGGGTTGTGGACAAAAAAAGGAGAATAGCAAAGGTTCACGCAACTGTCACACTCTGCTTCTTACATGACAAAGACTGTCGACGCTCTTCTTCCCTGTGTTCCCATTTTCTATCTCTGTTTCTTCTTCCCTTCTTTTGCCATCATTTCATTATTCCTCCTTCTCACTCTGAGGTCATTTCTCTCCCGCTACTGCTGCCGGTCGTCTTCCCCTCATCTCTGTCATTCCTTTGCTTTTGTTCTCTTTCTGCTTCAATCCATTCTTCTTCACATTCCGCAGGTCCTCTCCCGGGTCCACTCATCTGTCTCCATATGTCTCTCTTGTCTTTTCTTTTACTTCCAGCCGGCAGACGTTTTTTTTCTGTCATCAGCCAATCTCTATCTGCATTGTTTTGTGGAGCACTCAGTCAGACACTGAAATGCATGTGGACAGCCACTTGTCATTTGTTTTGATTGTGTCCCCGAGACATTCGCTTGCTTCATCTAAAGCCTAAAGCCGTCACTCAAATTGCCACACAGCGACTTAAACAGACATGATGGTGCACTTTAGACTTTACTTAAAAGCACTCGATAAAATTGAGAAAAAACCCTGTTTGATAATGTGCAACATATAGGAGATATGAGAAAACAGAACGTTTAACTGCTGTGAGTTAAGAAATTACCCCTAATTAAATTTCTTTTGTAATCCGGCAGGTTTTAGATTGTAATTCTCACAACCATGACAAAATAATCAGCAAAAAAAATGTACTAATAAAAACACCCACGTTTTGTTTTTGTAATATAGTAAATGGTAAAAAAAATTTTTTTTGCATAATCTACCCCTTGTTGGAGTGGCAACATTCTATTCAGAAAATACACAATATATTTTTTGCATATCTATCTGTTTTACATTAGATTTTACAGATTCTCCAGCATGCTGAGATTTAAATGGACTGTATTTAAAATGTGCACTTCTCTATTTAATGTCATCCATACAGCTAGTGCTAAGTAAGGGTTTGACTAAAGGGGATGATAGCAGACAGCTGCTGATGCATTTCAGAAGCTTCACACATGGAACCGTGCTTTATAATTATGTAGTGGATGTGCTAAATGATGTCTTTAGCGTAAAATAGAAACAGGACACCTGCACAATAGTACTATTTTGAGAGGCATACACACTAAATCAGTGATACGTGTCTCTCACCCGCTTTAGAATCAAAATTATTTTAGTACATGACCATCATAATTTAGGAACGAAGTGATCGGACTATGCAACATGCTGATGATCACAGCTGTAACTTGTCTCTGAAATTGAAAATTTTCCACAGAAATCAGCAACAAACCGCTCTAATACAGCCATTTCCATTCAATTTTAATGGTTGCAGCAGCTCACATTAAATGCTACATAACACAGTGTTACCACATTTACAGTTTGGACAGAGCAACACAATCACTTCTGTAGGGCTCATGCATGTACCATTGCATGGTTGAGACATCAAGCATAAATCTAATTAGCAAGATGTCTGTTTTGCCTCTCATGCATTCTCGCTTTGTTTAATAGTAGCATGAACCTCCAGCTAACATTAGCACCTGTCTGACAGCAATTTTCGTAGGGTTTTTCCAGTAAGGCTGGGTGCGCTAATTGCGCTGAAAGATGTAGGTGGTTCTGTGTGTCAAAATGACATCCCTGTGAATGTCGAAGCCTTGCTAACGCTGGGTAGAGTTTGGCTCACAAGGCATCCTTCTTCCATCTGTTTCAGAAATTAACATTTTAAAAATGAGATATGATTCCACCTCATTTCTTTGCTTCATGGCTCGGGTCTGTGCTCCGTGCATACATATTCTCTGCACATGGGCGTTAAACGGAATCTGCAGCTGTGCTGATATATTCAGTAGCTGATGTGACACCCATAACCCTGCCGTTCAGCTGCTAAATAATTTGGACTGCTTTCCTTAAGAACAAATCATTGGATACAGATCCAGCTTCAAAATACTCTATTTTGGCAGTCCTGACCTCGACGTCACTCTATCAAAGTTTAGTCTGTCCAAAAGTTTGTTAAATTCTCATGCTTTAGCCCATCACCAGTTTTCTTCAAGTCATTCACAAAGAACTTGATGGCTCTAATTGTCCCAAAACTTGGCACGGGCCATTGTAAACCAATAAAGATTGTAATTCTCTTTACCTGTCAGTTTTAATGACTGCAGTGTATTGTGTGTGACCTTCATGTTACTGATTTCAATCTTTCATCCCAGATCTTCGAACTGGTGACAGAAAAGCAGGAACATGATCAATTTTACCCACTGTAGAAAAATAAAAATTGAGAAATTAGATTTTGAGAAACTTTAGTTGTTTTTTAGTCGACACAGAGTTACGATTTGTCAATAAAATATTATGGGAATGACTTTATTTGACCATCCAGTGTCTGTGTGTGTGCCATTTACAGTGGGGATGCTGTGCTGCTGACCTCGAGACAGGAGGCATCTTGGGTTAGTGAATGGAATACTTCAAATACCTCCTCAATCCATGCCTAACATGCCTTTCTGCTTGGAAGCAGAGCCTGGGGACTTTGGGTCAGGCTCTCAAATGTCTGGTGCTGAAGTCACTGAGGTCGTTAAAAAGTTCCCCGTTGGCAGGGCTTCAGAGGTGGAAGAGATTCACCTAGAGTTCCTTAAAGCCTGCCGCAAACGAGAGCAATGTGCTGAGCTAACAGTCATTCGAGGCCGTTTGCCCAGCAGATAGCACGCTGTGTGCGGCTACTCTTTGGTGATTTTTCTGCCTCATGAGGCGCTGAGGTGAAAATCAAACCGGGATTGATATTGTTTGCATTGCGAGGTGAGAAACTCGCCATGCGCGGTCTCTGTGAGCTGTCTGCGGAGCTAAAATATTCAAGACACCAATCAAAACGCGGTCTCCGATCACATGATTGCAAGATGGGAGCCCACGGAGAAGATTACATTTTAGAAGATAAAGACTCGTGGACAATTTGCCAGACTATACATGTTTAAATGATGAGACAACGCTTCGTCAACAAAATGAGTAGCAGCATTTCTTCGATATCCATCTCGGTCTTCGTGTCATTCCTTTTTCTGAGGTAAGGGACGGGCGCTGGTAGGCATTTAGAGTTTGGACCGGGAAATTCTGAGCTAAAGTTGAAGTTGGATTCTGAGAGCAAGAAACAAGATGATGAGCTACCCACGGACCTACTGAACTGTGCTGAGCAGGAGAAAACCGACCCTGCTGAACGTTGCCTTCTTCCACTGAAAAACTGGTAGGATTTATCCATACACCTCTGCAAATGAACAGTGGACTCTAAAACCCTGGATAACCATTCAGAGTAATTAAGAAGTTGATAGTTAAAAATGTCACCAAGACAATTTTTTCTTTCTTTGGCCTTTTGCTGAATTATTTTCAGTTTTGAACACTTTATATTTTTTTGTTAACTATACATCTTAATGCTTTAATGGTGTTAAGTGAAATTCAACAAATTTTGTTGGGTTAAAACAAAATAGAGAATGGTTTAAGCCTAAAGGTGAACTTAACCAAACTTGAATTAAATCTTAGAACTGAAGAACTAAATTTGATTTGAAATAACAGCGTTAACTCTAATAGATTAAAGGACACTTGAACTTAGAATTTGAAATCAATAAAAACAATAACCTAGGTTGAACATAACATCCTTTTAAGGCCAAATAAGAGGTTTTAAAGTAAAAAGGATAGATGAACAAAAATTACTGCAAACAAAAAAGGAAAGAAAATATATTGTTTTTCCTTAAAGTGGTGTTGAATGTTTCTATGTCATTGGTATGTCAACTTTTTATTCAGTTTTTTTCACTACAGAAATATTAGGCCAACAATTTAAAATTATCTTCTGATCTGTGGTCTTTATTATTTGTTATACTCATTACTAGTAGCCGAACCTAACTGGCCCTGGGAAGCTGTAACTACTTTAGAGGTGTTACACTTGGTCATCCAAGAGGGGCTTAGAGTAGAGCTACTTCTTCTCCACATCGAGAGTGGAGGTGGCTCAGGCATCTGGTCAGAATGCCTCCTGGGCGCCTCTCTGATGAGGTGCTCCAGGCACGTCTCACTGGGAGGAGATATCTGCTCACTCACCCCAACTTCAACCCCTGAATCTGGATCCACAAAGAATAGTAATACATTTTTCTGCTGAGAAATGGGAAATTAATGCAAGAAATCATAAGAAATAAAAGGAAATGTGTTTAAATGGTGTACAAATACACAATGTTATTCACGGTCAAGTATCAGCTTTCTATACATTGGAATACAATCTAAGATCAACCAATTTGTTCCAGATTTATTTGGTATGTTGAAAATGTATGCTGCCATCTTTGTGAGTAGATGTCAAAAGAAATACCCAGTAATAATTTATCTAATCTTATTCTGTGCTATCTGGATGCTGTGTTTGCACTGAGGAAAATGTCACTCACCTCGACATGTTGAATGCTTGAAGTGTCTCCAACTGGAGAACAGTTCAGTCTAATAATTCAACTACTAATTATTTAAGCACTTTAAAGCACTAATTGGCTGTCTATGGAGCTCTGAAATGTAGCCCTAAGACTTTTAGGCATTATATAAAAAGTGGACACATTATCGGGTACACTGATCGATGTGGTGTTATTAAATGTTTTTGAAAAAGAACTTCAAATTCAATATAGTGCCATATATAGTGAAATCGCGGACAAATTTAACACAGGAATTATTAGGTGTTAATAAAATTATTATAAAGTGTAAAATGAAATAAAAAAACAAAAATATTTGTCTTGTAATCTGAACCCAAGGACAAAAAGCACATGGACTGGAACTCCTAACCTATAGCAATGCAGTGCTATAGAGAGACTAGATGACATACATTTATAAGAAAGAAACAGTGTCTTAGACATGTGGGAAAAAATACTTGTGAACATGTCTACAATACGAACCCATCACATACACGTTAATACTTAACCGAGATTTAGAGTCACTAAAAATGTACACGTTATAAGTGTTTTGCAAGGTAAATGTCTCCCCTTGCGTTCAGGTGTGCATCTGAAGAACCTATATTTCATCTACATTTCATCTACACTTTCAGTCACAATCCCCAGCATGAATAATGTGCAGATTAATTTTCAGCCTTAGTATTCTTAAACTTATAAGAACAACTCCAAAACCATACAACGAAACTGAAAAATCAGAAAATAGACAAAGCTAATTTATAGTTATGAACTTCTAATCAGAAAATGTAAACAAAAAAATAACATATGTGTTGTAAATCACTTTTAAAATGAGCAGATTATTCTATTTTTATTTAGAATGTCATGGAGCTTCAGCCACAGAAACAGACAAAGGTGGCCATGTATTGCCAACGTCAGACGTGAGCTGCCCAACCAATGACAGCCTTAGCCCTGGTAGCAAAGTCCGCTCCCATCCTCATTTTGATCTTCAGACATACTCCGTCCTGTTTGGCTGAGCTTGAATGGAGCGCTTATGCACAGAGGAAGAAACACATTCACAAACACATCGACACAACCATCCTTTGCACATATACACAGCAGCAGCGGCAAGCGGCTCCGTGTTCAGTGGCAATATTATTAATGGGGTGTGTCTAGGTTGTCGTAAACATCTCCCAACAGCACTCAGTGGAAACAGACACACAGCAACACCCCCACATCTCTCTCCAGTTAAGCAGCCATAAGATTTCAGACGAGCACCTTGCCTGCAGCAACTACACACTCCCAATTCTTCTGCCTTTCTGTATCCCCTGACCACAAACCACTCGATAAATCCTTCCTCAGATGGACCAAATAATGTTCCCTCTCTTTCTTTTCCTCCTACTTTCCCCTCTCTTTCCTTCTTCTCCCTCTGCCTAAGTCCATCTGCTTGGGGTAAAGGTTTGTCTTGATTAGGGAACTCTGTTGGCTGGCTCTTTTATCACTTGCTGTGCAGAAAGTCGCAAACTGGCAGTGGGCAAATGAAAGCCCTCTATCTCCTTCTCATGCTCGACTCCCACCTCAGTCAGCCCACGTTTTCATCGCCCTTGTTATTTTTTTCTGCCACCTTCTTCCATATCATGTGCTGCCCTTTCTTTTTTCCTCTTTGTGTTTTCCCATTTCCTGTCTGGGTCATTTCCTGCTCATTCTTCTAACACTGCTAAGATGTATTGAGGTATTCACTCCCATCGGGTAAATAATCCCCGATACCCACAGAAGATTCTTTTAGCCTGCTTTTTTGCACAGAATATGAATCAGGCAGTCATCAAGCTGACCCATTCCACATACGAATGAGACCCACTCATACACAGCGATCAAGAGCATTGCAACAACAGTGGTTCCTAACTTCTTTTGTGGTGTGCAGCAGAGAAAGAAGTAGACATTCTCCAGTTGTACACCAAGTAAGGGAATGCGGGAGAGGGGTCTTTCTGAGGCTACACTCTGAGTGACAGAGAAGGAGCAACAAAGTTAGTGTTTGCTCCCACGTGGCACCCTTACTAGTAGTATCTGCATGTCTCAAGGATGTGAAGACTGACACAAACACAAGCATGCACAATCCCCCTGTTCCTGCAGGATCCTTCAAGTGACTGAGCTGAGTGGGGTTAGAAGTTAACAGTTTGATATATTTAATACATTTGTTCTGCTAGCTGAAATTTCAGGTCAAAGTCACCTTCACAAGGTGTCTAAGTGCAAATGGCATGTGACTAGAATAATGTAAAACTCTGAATAATAGCTTTTCATTTAACAGACTGAAAGAGAACGGCTGACTGTTATTAGACAGAGGACATGATTTCTTTTGGCAGTTCATCAGAAGCTTTTTATTTCTTAATATAATAAAATTCACTGTGCTACACATGCGTGCGTATCTCTGCTGATGAGAATATAACAGTTAAACAGCTTAATCTAAATCAGATCATCCAGTTAATGACATTGCAAAGAGAATAACTACTGTATCAAAACACAATTCATGCATTTGAGTTTAATATTTAAAATGTTTGTCTTAAAATTAAAATATATGTGTTTCAACTGTGCTAACTACGACCTTTAGCTCCCTAAAAATGTAGATTTTATTTGTTTTTTCTTACCTAAATTTGTCATACCTAAATGTTTACAATAATCTAATAAATCCAAAGACAAATACACCCTAAGTGTCTTTGAGAAAAGTTTATTAAGGAAAAAAAAATAATTAACACCAATTTCACCCTAATTGCTCCCCTTCTGAAATCCTGAATTAACTTGGAGGAGTTGTGTTTTTTGGAAAGCTGAGTTCAGTTTCACCCACCACCCCAATGCCTGATTACAAAAAGACATATTGAAGTAAGAGGTACATTAAAAATACTACATAAAGTAGGCTAAAAGATATCAAAAACCCAATCCATGATGGCCCAATCTTTAGATATTCCAGAACAGACGAGAATCAAAGTCACTGAGACCTCTCAGATGGAAAGGCTTAAAATGCAATTTCTAAGACTCTGGGACTCCAGTTAATCCCAAATGAGAGTCATTATACTCAAAAGAGGAAAACCTAGAACAGTGATAAACCTTCCTAGTAGTGACCTGCCATTTTAAGCCTTTCCATCTGAGAGATCTCAGTGTCTTTTATTTTACAATAACACATAAACCACCCATCCTGGAGGTCAAGAAATTATCACTCTCTCTCAATGGCATTTGGAAAAATATTGTGTGCACTTATGAGGAAAATGTTGAACTTTATAATTTACGTCTGGGATTTCAGACCCCCCCGTCATCATACTAACAGTTAAACATGGTAGGTGCAGTATTATGGTCTGAATTCAGGACTTAGAACACTAGCTATTTTTATTTCTATTAATTATTATTATCTGAGCTACAGGGAGCCAGTGTAAAGACTTTAGAACAGGCATGATGTGCTCTACTTTCCAATGAGAACATGGGCAGCAGCATTCTGGATCAGCTGCAACTGTATGACTGATTTTTTTTAGGTTTTTCTAGGTCTCCTTGCATCATCACTCCTTTAATCCTAGACATGTTCCTCAGGAAATAAAAAGCTGACCTTGTTTTTGCCTTCAAGGTTCAGGTCTAAGTCCATTTTTACACCTAGATTTCTGGCCTTGTCGGTAGTTTCTAGTTGGACCAACTGAAGCTGTGAACTGATATTTCATTATTATTTTTTGGGTCCAAAGATAAGTACTTCGGTTTTGCTCATGTTCAGCTGGAGAACAGTATGGGACATCCAGCTGTTAATTTGATTTGGATGGGTTGAACATCACCTGGTGACAATGAGATATAGAGCTTAGTGTCGTCAGCATAGTTGTGGTAGTTGATACTGTTTGTTGTTATTATCTGGCTTAGCCGGATCATATAAATGAAAACTAGGAGGGGCCCCAGGATGGAGCCCTGTTTCTGGTGATGAGAATTTCCTTTTTGATACAAAGAAGTTCTTGAGGTAGGATTTGAACCAGTCGAGTACCATACCAGCTCTCTTGACGTTTCATTAATATATCATGATCAACATTGTCAAACGCCGCACTAACGTCTAATAGTACCAGTACTGTGGTTTTACCACATTCAACATTTATGCGGATGTCATTGAAAATTTAGACAAATGCAGTCTCTGCGCTGTGGTGCTTACAAAACCCAGATTGATAAATATCAAAGTGTTTGTTCATTGTTAAAAGCTGTTTACCTGTTGGAACACTGCTTTTCAATAATTTTACCAATAAATGGGAGATTAGAGATTGGTCTGTAGTTTTGCATCAACATGCTGGCTAGGTTCTTCTTTTTTAGTATTGGTTTGATAACTGCTGTTTTTAAAGCTTGGGGAAAAAAACACCTGACAGGAGGAATGAGTTAACTATTTGGAACAGACCCGACCTCATGATTGGGAGGACTTTCTTACCAAAAAAACTGTTGGTAAGATATCTAAGCAACAGGTGGCGGAGCTTAGTTTCTCAATAATTTCATTAAGGCTCGATTGGTTTATTATTTGGAAATCTGTCATTCTCTCAGTATGGGTGTCAAGCGGGCAACACATTGGTAGTGGTGTTGAAACTGATGTATAAATTGACCTCCTGATGTTCAAGATTTTTCAGTAAAGAAGCTGGCAAATTCATTGCAGACCCTGGTGGAGCTTAGTTCTCCACTGTAGCAAATACTGTCCTTGCATTATTGTTGTTGCTGTGAACAATATCACAGAAGAATGATTCCCTTGCACCCTTCAAAGTCAATTGATATTTGTTCAGTCTCTCTTTTTATATCTCATAATGAACATGGAGTCGAGTTTTCCACCATTTTCTCTTGGCTAGTCAACATTCCCTTTTTTCACTACATACCATTGGATTATTTCTCCATGGAGACTTTTTTCTACTTTAGACAGTTTTAACCTTAATTGGCGCAACCTTATCCATAGTGTCTGAAATTTTTGAGAGAAATCTGTACTCAGCCCGCTGTTTTTGTAGCTTTTAAGTGTGTGTGTATGGCTGATGGGTTGGGTTGGGAAGGGGTGTAGTTGAGATTATGATTTTTGGTTTTTGAAGGGGGGGGGTCGGGGGGTCATTTTACATCTGTAAACCACTTTGAGAAACTGTATTTGAAAAGCACTTTATGAATAAAGTTTGATTTGATTTGATTTGAAATTCATCTGTCAGTTTACTGAATGTGTGTTGGTAAATGTTGGGGATTGGGGAAAAGTAGGAGTTTACATTATCTTAAAGTTTTCAGATGAATTATCTTTGAGGGAGCGCTATTTTACAGTGGTGTTACTGTGATTAGATATTTTAGCTGAGATGGTGCTTTTAAATGAGATGCAGAAATGGTCAGATAATGAAACATCAGTTACCGTAATGTTGGAGATATTTTAGTCTTTGCTAATAATTAGGTCCAGAGTGTGTCCCCGATTGTGTGTTGGTTCTTTAATATGCTGGGTTAGGTTGAAGTTATGGAGGGCATCATTTAATGCTTTTGTTTCTCTATCTTGGGGGTTGTCAGTATGGATGTTGAAATCTCCCACAATTAATAAGTGGTCATAGTCTATACATATTGCAGAGCAAAGATTGTTGGAATCGTTAAACAAGTTTAAGTTACTTCTACGTTTCTTCAAAGAGTTTATGTAGATTCTGATGGCTGTGGGCAGAAATGATCTCCTGTAGCTGTTTCTGTTACAGTGGAGCTTATGAAGCCTCTAAGAGAATACATATTTATGCTCTGTTGTTACATAAAACTCTTGTGAGGAGAATGTTTAGAGATGCTTTTATTATTTGAGAAGAATATTTTTGTAAAGTGTTGAAAGGTTTAAACTGAAAGATGACTATGTATTGTTTTGGTGATATTCAAGCAATCAAAAATAAAATAAAATAAAATGTTGGCAAACTCCCACCACAAAGCTCCAACCCCATTATGCAGAGTAGATTCAAACCTACTGCCTTGTCTTTGGCTTGTGCCATAAAAAATTCAAATAATTAAATGGTTCCAGGAGTCTAACCTGGTTCCTAGAAAAAGGTTCCTGCAGTACAAAAAAACTAAACAAAAAATTAAAATTATATATATATATATATATATATATATATATATATATATATATATATATATATATATCTTTTTTTCTTTCTTAAATATTAGAAAATGTGTAGTTCGAATTTTTAAATGTAGTGATAACAAGAAATGAGAAATAAGTGCTTTCAATGCTTAACTCATAAGTCTGGGAGCTGCAGAAAATAATTTTTCAAAGTGTCTTGATTGTACTTGAGGCTTGTTTTCCCCATTCATGGAAAATATATGACATTGTGATAATCAGACAGAACAAAACCAAAGACCACAGCTGTGAAAAAATGTCCTCCCCCGAAAATCACGAAGGGAAATACTTTTCATCAAGAGTGGCACTGGGACACACGCACACACCAAAAACACACACACACACATGTTCACACAAACATGCATTAATCCACACATGCATGTACCACTGTGGAAGAACTTGGATACACTAAACCCCTATGTGGGTCATTAGGTGCTTCCTGCCTGGCTATGGATTTGTTTATGGGTTTTATGGATGGTTTGCTTTTAATCTAACTTGTGATCATTAAACCAAAGTCTTCTTGTCTCACATTGTCTTATTAATATTAGATGGCTGAGTACCCTGGGGTTTTATAAGCTCACACACTTGTTATCCTGTCAGTCATGTTGCTGACTACAGTGTTTGATCTCAATCTTTTCGTGAGTCGGCTGCATAAAACAGATTTTTCTTAATATGAATGTGTGCTTGAGTATGAAATACATAAAAAATATGCCATCTTTACAATGCTGGTTTGCAGTTTAATATAGAAATTTAACTGGTTTTGAAGTGGACTGACTATATAACAAACAAACAATGACTATTTAAAGAAAGTAATTAGATTAACATGCTTGAATTTATTTGGCTGTTCCCTAACCCACTCAGGGAGAAAATACACAAACACGTAAAAAAAAAAAAAACATCTCCTTGATAAATGTTCCGTAGCTAATTGCAACTTATTCAAAAAGCTTCTGGCTGTTTTATTTCAGAATGTTGAACTAATCATGCTAGAATTGGTAGAGTTAATTTAAAATGATGGTTTTTCTTTCTGCCACAGACCCTTTTTTAAGAATAGTTAAAGGATTGTCTACAACCCTGAGATCAAATAATTCCAGAAACTTAATGTCAACTTGGTTTATCCAGTCCATAACCAGTTCTTGTGTGTGTTTGATACCATTTTCCAACATGAACACCAGCCTGTGACCAAGTGGCAATGGACTAGCTGTTCATTTGAGTAAGGTTTAGGAATTACGAGGTACAGTAATCTTTGATCCCCGGTCATACAACAATTTTGTGTATTTCATCAGTATCAAAGGAAGCAAAACAGACTCTCACGATGAAGATGCTATCGCCATGCTTGGAAGTTAGGTTATTTGAAAAACCCACCTCCGCTAATCCAAACAACTGTCTTTTTTCATTTTTGCTTAATGGCTCAATCTTTGTCTCATCTAATTGCAAAACCTTTCTACAGAAGGCAGCTGACTTGTCCATATGGGCAACTGCTCATTTAATTTTAGTTTAACAATGTTGAATTTGATCATCTTTATTTGCTGGCAAGATCTAAGTCCATATTTATGTTAAACTCTAGCATGTTCTAGCTGAGTCACGGTGCGTCCTGGTTTGTGCTAATGCATTCTAACAAATTTAATTTAGACTGAATGTGACAGTTTTGGGTTATCCATTCATTCATGGACAGAAGGTCCAGGAGAGAAACCCATACCATTCTCTGCTAATGTCGGGCTGCCCTGTCTCCTTCCAATAGGACATACCCAGAGAATGTCCAAAGCAAGGGGTCCATGAGATATCTTAGTCAGATGACAGAAGGACCTCAATTGTGTCCTTTTAATGCGGAGGAGCAGTGCCCCTACTCCTTCGGCCACCTACGTATAGATATATATCGTTTTTCACCATTTCTTTGAACCTGATCTTGTCCTACTTTTGGAGAAAGCTAATTTTAAACTTCTTAAATGGTTCTGAAATCAATTCTATAAAAAATTATTATCTTTATTATTAAAATGGCTCTTTCTTAGGAAACCAACAATTTAAATGGATTACACAAGAATCTTGTTGATGACAACAACATTTTGTGGTTTCTCTATAACATGCTTATTTATGCAAATATTAGTAGATATATATATATACATCTGTATGTACACTACCGTTCAAAAGTTTGGGGTCACATTGAAATGTCCTTATTTTTGAAGGAAAAGCACTGTACTTTTCAAAGAAGATAACTTTAAACTAGTCTTAACTTTAAAGAAACACACGCTATACATTGCTAATGTGGTAAATGACTATTCTAGCTGCAAATGTCTGATTTTTGGTGCAATATCTACATAGGTGTATAGAGGCCCATTTCCAGCAACTATCACTCCAGTGTTCTAATGGTACAATGTGTTTGCTCATTGGCTCAGAAGGCTAATTGATGATTAGAAAACCCTTGTGCAATCATGTTCACACATCTGAAAACAGTTTAGCTCGGTACAGAAGCTACAAAACTGACCTTCCTTTGAGCAGATTGAGTTTCTGGAGCATCACATTTGTGGGGTCAATTAAACGCTCAAAATGGCCAGAAAAAGAGAACTTTCATCTGAAACTCGACAGTCTATTCTTGTTCTTAGAAATGAAGGCTATTCCATGCGAGAAATTGCTAAGAAATTGAAGATTTCCTACAACGGTGTGTACTACTCCCTTCAGAGGACAGCACAAACAGGCTCTAACCAGAGTAGAAAAAGAAGTGGGAGGCCGCGTTGCACAACTGAGCAAGAAGATAAGTACATTAGAGTCTCTAGTTTGAGAAACAGACGCCTCACAGGTCCCCAACTGGCATCTTCATTAAATAGTACCCGCAAAACACCAGTGTCAACATCTACAGTGAAGAGGCGGCTGCGGGATTCTGGGCTTCAGGGCAGAGTGGCAAAGAAAAAGCCATATCTGAGACTGGCCAATAAAAGAAAAAGATTAAGATGGGCAAAAGAACACAGACATTGGACAGAGGAAGACTGGAAAAAAGTGCTGTGGACGGATGAATCCAAGTTTGAGGTGTTTGGATCACAAAGAAGAACGTTTGTGAGACGCAGAACAACTGAAAAGATGCTGGAAGAATGCCTGACGCCATCTGTTAAGCATGGTGGAGGTAATGTGATGGTCTGGGGTTGCTTTGGTGCTGGTAAGGTGGGAGATTTGTACAGGGTAAAAGGGATTCTGAATAAGGAAGGCTATCACTCCATTTTGCAACGCCATGCCATACCCAGTGGACAGCGCTTGATTGGAGCCAATTTCATCCTACAACAGGACAATGACCCAAAACACACCTCGAAATTGTGCAAGAACTATTTAGAGAAGAAGCAGGCAGCTGGTATTCTATCGGTAATGGAGTGGCCAGCGCAGTCACCAGATTTGAACCCCGTTGAGCTGTTGTGGGAGCAGCTTGACCGTATGGTACGCAAGAAGTGCCCATCCAACCAATCCAAATTGTGGGAGCTGCTTCTAGAAGCGTGGGGTGCAATTTCTCCAGATTACCTCAACAAATTAACAGCTAGAATGCCAAAGGTCTGCAATGCTGTAATTGCTGCAAATGGAGGATTCTTTGATGAAAGCAAAGTTTGATGTAAAAACAATCTTATTTCAAATAAAAATCATTATTTCTATCCTTGTCAATGTCTTGACTCTATTTTTTATTCATTTCACAACGTATGGTGGTGAATAAGTGTGACTTTTCATGGAAAACACAAAATTGTTTGGGTGACCCCAAACGTTTGAACGGTAGTGTATATAATTTACCTTGTATTGATTAGATAATAGCCATTATTAATATATGTGTGTCTAACCCTTTCAATAATTTGTGTTTTTGAAAGCCCAGTTTAAAATTCACGCCCACATTGAATATAATTATATTTCTAACTGCATTGTAGATGGAAAAATGAACACTGATAAGTGAATTTGAGAGTCTGATATTTTTGACAACATATTATGGAAAAAATTGTGGTCATTGGTTTACTGAAGTCGTAAACAAAAAAAAAACAGTGTCCAAGACCAATTATTTCATGATATTAGGCTTTGAAAAAGTTTAGATCCCTTATTAGGATGGAAGATTCAGTGAGATAAAAGTTCAGGCCATTTCATGTCGTATTTAAAGTAAACCACCAAAGTAAAATACCAAAATATGTTATAAGATCAAGAGAAATTAAAAAAAATAAATAATTTTTTTTAAATACTGCCCAGGCTGCATGACTTCAAGTCAATAAAAATCTCTTACAAGTCATATAAACAAGTGTGTGAGTCTGCTGGCGTGTGTACCTTCAATGGCAAAAGGCTTCCCCACGGTGAGCAGCTTGCAGTCTGCATCAATGGAGACCTCAAAGTCAAGCAGAGCTTTATCCATGATGAATGCATCCAGGGCCGGAGGATCTGTCCTTCACCACCAACACACACACACACACACAACACAAGCAGGAGAAGAAGAGAGTCAGAGACAGTGAAAGATTAATTGAAGACCACTAATCTGTAAAGAAGGTACATATAAACGTATGCCAGATTAGGTTTTCACGATCCTGAATTTGAGGCTGTCATGTTAGCTCATCATTTATAGGTGGGATTAGATTAACCGTGCTCCAATACACTTTGTGAACACACACATCATTACCTAAACCAACAGGCTCTGCAACAGACTGATAAGGCATTATACACTCTGCAGAAGACTCTCCTGCTCCAGCAATATCGATCCAATTGACCCTAATTGACCCCTAATTACAGTCCATCCCCGTGCTGCTGACCACTGCTGGCTGTGGTTTAAGCCTCAGGATACACAACACTCAGAGTCTGAAAAATACACTGGTTTACATAGGATGAAAAAACAAACTTTTTCAATGTAAGCGCATAAACACAAATTGATGGTAAAATATGAGTGAGCGCATGTACGTAAAGACATATTGTTAATGTCTATTGGTAAAAAATAGACCAGCCTGATCAAATTTCCAGGATCTCGTTGTAATTCAGGACGTAAGCCTCAAAACAAAAGGTTGACTTTACAAAGTCTTTGCCTTCCTGGCATAGATGGAAAGTCTGTTTTTCCATGTCTAGACCTGTCAAAAATGAGGCACGGGGAGCAGAAAGGATAAAGACAACTTGTGGGAATGAAGAGGGTCGGGTTTTACCTGATGCATGGCCTTGGAATAAGAATCAAATGTGCCCGTGTATGAGTGTGTGCATGAATAGAAATGCATGAAAGACGGCAGCCAGAAAAGCATGTGCATAGGTGGAGTGTATGCAAGTTATTTACTGAGCCTCTACATGTGGGCAAAATCGCATGAGTAGCTAAGGAAGGCTTGGGATTTTTTTTCCCTCTGAGATTTGAGAGCAGTATTGGGGTCAGTAGTTCTGCCAACATAGTATTTTAAATTCCAACTCGGGCTCCGTGCACTGCTGTGTCTTACAATTCCGCTTTGCCTTGCACACAAACAAACGGTGCCTTCATCATCTTCTTTCTCTGAACAAGTGCTTTGTATCTTCCCACTGGTATCACAAAGTCAGCACATGCTCTATCTCCGGATCTCTGCTGGTGCTTTATGGAGCAGGCAGCAAATCTGACAAGTGCATGTACGGTTATAGCATCGTCTTTCTTCAGTATTGCATGTAGCCAGTCCAAATTTACTTTTTAAATTCTTGCATTCTGTGTTCATTTCACTAGTTTTCTGTAAAACTTTTGAAGGCACCTCTGACGGATGTTACAGAATAAGTTATGAAACATTGAGAGCGTTTGCTACCTAACTTGAGGTTAGGCTTAGTTGATCATTTAATTTAATAAAAGAAGAATTTTAACTCTGGTCTGCAGGTTCAGTAAAGTTGAATGCTTTGAAAGATTTGCAGTATAGTTACTTTCATCCTTCTTTAATGTCAGAACAATTAGCAAAATAAGCTCACTTTTGAAGAAATTGAGAAAACAACTCAGAAACCAGTACATAAACTGCCATACTCTGATACAGAAATAACAGATGTGCTAGATGTGTTGCTGTACAGCTCAAGTACAGAGAGCTCAAAATACATTTTGAAACTCAACATCATAACCAGTATAATCAAAGCAAAGATTGCGGGGGATATACGTAATGTATGTGTAGCTGTTTATGTTGATGTTGCTCATGTTGATCATGAGCTGATGCCAAAGTGGGAAAAAGTCAAATAAATTCAGCATTGTCAAAATGTACTGACTTTTACAGTTTGTTAAAAGTATAGTTTTTGATAGGGCTCATGTGAATATCCTTTACCAAAAAAGTTTTAGTGGTAGACTAAAATATTACCAGAGCCAGGTTTTCTTTCATTCCATAAAACCTTGGTAAATGAATTATTTGGATTTTCACAGATAGATTTAAATTTCTTTTAGCAACAAACTAGATTTTTCTCTGGTGTTTTTGAAACGGGCGAGAGGCGGGGCACACCACGGACAGGTTGCCAGTCCATCACAGTCCTATTAAGTTCTCTTGTAATATTTTCTCATCTTTCCTTTCTTTTTCTTCAATAAATGTTAAATTGTACATTTTTATTTTTAGGTGTCCTTGATATTTTGTTTTGTATCTGTTTTAATAAAGATTTGATAATAAAAATAAGCACAGTGGTATTTAGCAGCGTGTTATAGCAGCAATGTCAAGGGGTCAAAATCGAGTTTTGTCCCTTTCTGTTTAGAAGGAACATATCCTCCCTGTGCACATGTGGGGTTTCCACAGGTACTCCAGCTTTACCCCAGTGTCCACAAACAAATTCCACAGAACAGACCTACCAGTGTGAATATATTTGGATGCAGGGCTCCATATTTCAGCTGCTCCCAACAGGAGGGTACTGCAGGTACATAAACCTTTCCCCCTCTGCTCACTGAAAATATTTGTTTTTAGTACCTTGTGTCTTATCTGCTTTATGTTTTTTAATGCCGTATATGAATCACTTCTGCAGCCCTTGTGAATTACTTATACTTTAAAAATAAACGTGCCCTGCCTTCTTGCTTTCATCTGCTTTCTGTCCCCATTCAAAATCCCACTGAACCATTCCTTCTCAGTGATAATTACATCAGTCTGGCCCTGACTTGAATTCATTCCTATTTTCCAAAACTCATTATGAATAAGAAAACCATTTTCCTCTACATAGCAAGTAAGTTGTCAATGCAATTTATGTCTGGCTTTAGCACACTTATACCTTTATCTGAAATGGGTTTAGATGTGAAAAAAAGAAGGTAATGTTGATGCAGAGTTCAAATACATACATCAACGGGGGTTCGTTTGTATCGTTGACAGGTGCAATTGCAAAGTAGCGTGTTCTCTTTAATAAGAAAACATTGAGAATGGATTAGATGGAGCATTACTTCAAGCGGGAAAAATGGCAACAAAAAAATCTGAGACGAAACACGTAACCTTTAACTAGTCCTTTTGAAAATCAAAACTAATATTTAAGATATAAAAGACAGGACAAGCAGAGTCGGTCACAAATATGAACGTGCTCTATAAAGAATTGCCTCTGACAGATGTAAAGAGGTAGGATCAACAGATGCAACATGGACTGGATTATAAATGCTTGGACAGCACTTCGGAAATAACTCATAGATTTAAAAGAATGTTCTTTTATCTTACTTTAGCATGTGCACACCCTCTGGGGTTGTGGGTTGGTTAAAGCGTCTCATGTAGTCGTACATCTCTGGGAAACTCTTCTTCATGTAATCCTCAGCACTGCTCTCCCTCACCGTCCCAAAGCGGAAGCCCAAGGAGGGATGGTGCAGCTGGGGAAATAACACGGAAACAAAAAATAAAATAAAATTTACTGCAGCTCTAAATTCCCAACTTGGTTTAGAGATATGAAAAGCAGTTATTCCATAGAAAATTATTATTCTCTTTGCACCTTCATCTTTTTCACAGTTTCTCTTCAACCACCACCTATTTTATTGGGATTTTATCAAATCAAAACAAAGTAGCAGATGCCTGTGAAATGGAAGGAAAGTGATACATAGTTTTTAACTTATCTTACCAAAACATCTGAAATATCTGTCAAATATACAGTATGCATTCATCCAACCTGATCAATGCTTGAGGAACCATGTATTTTTATGTCTTGTTGCTCCCATAGTGACTAGTAACGTTACATAAAACTCTGCAGAATGATAATCTTTGTGATGTCTGCATGCTGCTGTTTACATGTCTTGTGAGCATGAGAAATAGACTAAGGTGTAATTTATACTTTTAAAGCAATAATTGATTAATAGTCAGATAGTAACACACATAAAAGGCACACAGATATAAGCTAGCAGCCCATTGTTTGTGCAGGGTTTTTCCTACACAAGGATCTCAGTGGCGCCAACCAGCACTGCCTGTTGTGTCTATGTGCTCAATGGTCGAAATTTAACTGCAGTTGTTCCAAACACAGCAACAGTGGCATTCTTTCGAAATCAGTGCATTAACCTGCACTCCAGTGTTGCCAACTTAGTGACTTTGATGCTGTTTCTAACAAGTTTTAGTTCCCTTTTTTTCCAAAACCGCCTAGCAAAAAAATTCTGAAAACCTTTTTCTACTTTCTGTTAAACTTTGTCGCTGATATTCCCTGCAGATTAGATACCTGACTTGCTCTGCTACTGCACTGTCAGTGCATGCAGCTTGGCTCAATTCACTCAGAGTCACACAAAGAGAAGACAATGATTTTTACCACTCAATAACAAATTTGTTATATATTTAAAATTAACTCAAAAGTTATCTGCAATTATGTAAGATCAACCTTTGTTTTAAAAGCCTCATACTAATATAGTTATCCACTTTGCATAAACTTTTCTGCATTGAAAAAAGTAGCTGAAGCTGCCCCAGAAAGTCGTTAGATGTTGCCAGATGATGTCACGCGCTAATTTGCATATCAATTTTGTCACGATGGCATGATGGCATCATCAGTAATGTGGTGATCTTCATTTTCTTCCACAACATCCAACACAAATGAAGCCAGTTTGCAATAGAAACTGTCTGTAAATCCATTGTGTTAAAATAAAATAAATTATATAACAGAAAAAGTCATTTCTATTTCATCCCTACTGACCGCCAGAGGCGGTGCCTTAAGCACTGAATGATCCATCTCGCGCATGCGCAGGTCGAGTGTTTATACCAACAATGTCACGTGTGACCCCTGATGAAATCGGAGACCTATATCTTCCGGTGACATCAGAGGATCTGTTCCTACAGAATCTTCTCGCTTCGCAGGTAGTAGTATGGCGCTAGCTAAAGACTAGGATCTTACTAAAAGCTACAATTTTTTCAAATTATCGTTCGTTGCTGGTGGCCTTGTGACTTTGTGTCGGAGCTGCGAGCTGCTCGCCCTTCAGAGGCCGCAACGGACCCGACCGGGAGGTTTGTGGGTCGTGCTTCGGCGCGTTTCCTCCGCTGGGTAAGTTTGTTTTGTTTCACATAGCTGGTTGTATGATTGTCGGTGTAGGCAGTGTGCTCGCTCCTTCTCCCGACATCGTGCAGCTGAATATTTTGTGTATATCAATGCTTTTTGTGAGGGGTGACGGTTGTGGTTTCGCTCCCTCTCCTGGCATTGATAACCGCACCTACGGTTGATATTTTGTGTGGCTGAGGAAGGCGGTGCTCTCGCTCCCGCTCTAAGCATAAATGTGTCTTGATGACTAGTTTGTTTTGCAACATTTTTTGGTGAAGGTTGTGCTTTCGCTCCCTCTCCCGGCATCTTTACTGCACTTACTTTTCATTTCGTTGGGATAGCTCCCGGCATAGGTACTTTGGGGCTAGTTTCTTGATACATTTGCAGGTGAAGGTGTGTTTTCGCTCCCTCTCCCGGCATCTGTACGGCACTTACCGCTTCGTTTGTAAGTGTATTAATTAGCCTTGACTGGGAGGACGGTGCTCGCTCTTCCAGTCTCTGTCACTCCTCCATTAATTTCTTTTATTTTTATTTGTTTTCGTTTCTGAAACTAGTTGTCAGCATGGATGGTAACCACTCCTACACATCCTGTATGGCCCCTCTACAGCTTGAGGATAGCCATGATTTATGTCCCTCATGCCTTGGCCTCGGGCATCTGAAAGAGGGTCTTTCTGACATTCCTGCAGTATCATGCCTTGGGCAGTGAGGGTTGCAAGACTGACTGAGGTGGGGCAATTGTTGAACCCCACGTCATCACCCGACCGGCTGGCCCCAGCCGAGCAACGGGCTCCATCCCCGACCGATCTAGACGTCGGGCTGCTGAGAGCCCAGGCCCCACCCCCGGGAAGAAGGCCAAGGGGTCCGGGCTTGCCTCCAGAGTGGACCAATTAACTAAGGAGCTTGATGCTATGAAGTCCCTCTTCCTGGCCTTCCAGTCAGGGACGGGCCAAGATCAGCCAGATGCTCTTGCTCCTCCGGCAGCCTTCTTGGGGTCGGAAGACGATATACTTTCTATAGCGGCATCAGCCGCCCAGTTTGGAGAGGTGGTCCTACAGGAGGAGGCCACCCATCTGAGCTCCGTGGTCGGCTCCCATTCGTCAGCCAACAGCTCTACTAGTGTTCTTGAGGACTGTTCCATGGGAGCCACCATTCGTATGGCTCTAGCCCGCCTGCAGTTGGACATACCGCAGGCTCAGTCAGCCCCGGCTAGTGCCTTCTTCAGGCGTGTCCCAGCCCCTGCCAACTTTGCTGTGCCTCCATCTGCAGAGTATCTGAGGGAGTTGCAGGCATGCTGGAGGGATTCTAGGACCCTCTCTCATCCAACGTCTGACGGCCGGACCCTGGTAGCCATGCAGGATGCACATAGGTTTGACCTGGACCACATGCCAGCGGTGGAGCCGACTATAGCTGCTCTAATTGTCTGACCTGATGAGGTTCTGAGACCGGATGCCAGGTGTCCTCGTCCCCAGTGCCGGGTTACAAATGACCTTCTTTCCAAGGCCTATGATGCAGCGGCACGCATGGGACGCATGGGTAACTCCATGTCCCACCTGATGCTTGCTCTCTCAGCATCCCTGCAGGAGGTTGAACTGGACGTGTCAGTCTATAATTTCAGCGACGCTTCCCTACAGGCATTTGCACTGATGTCTAGAGAGTTGGGGCGGTTGATGTCTACTCTGGTTCAGGCTCGCCGCCAGGTCTGGCTGGCACAATCCCCTCTCACTGAGGCCTGCAGAATAACTCTCCGGAGTGTTCCGGTGGAACCGGGCGAGCTGTTTGGTTCTGCGGCTCTGGAAGCACTTGAGCGCACGGTCCAAGCCGGGAGTACTCGACAGCAGCTGTCCGGGCTTCAGAGGAGTGTGCCTCCTCCTAGTAGGCCTAGGCGTCCTCCAGCTGCCCCAAACCGCAGCTCTCATCCACAGGCTTACCCCAGGGGCTACCTTAGGTCCCACCACACACGACCACAGCCGGCTCAGCGGCAGGCGCAGACCTTTCGGGCACCCGAGGAACTGCCTCCTGGGCAGCCCCGCCCCTCATATACTACCCGTCGTACCCCCAGAGCCTTTAGAGGCCGGGGGGCCCGGCACTGAGGCCCTGGGGCCGGCCGTCGGTTGTTTTTCCCAGCAGCAGCTCAGTTACTGGGCTGCCTCTACCAGGGACCCATGGGTGCTTTCCACCTTGACCCATGGGTACAAACTTCAGTTCCAATGCCGGCCCCCAACCTGTGGCCTGGTCAACATGACCATCATTCGCGACCCGGCAAAAGCCCAAGTCCTCGCCCAGGAGTTGTCTTCCATCCTGGACAAGGGTGCCATCGAGCGGGTAGACCCCCTATTGCACCCCGGGGGGGTTCTACTCGACCTACTTTCTGGTAGCAAAGAAAGATGGTGGACTCCGCCCTATCCTCGACCTGAGGGCCCTCAACAGGTTCCTGAGGGTCCTGAGGTTCCACATGCTAACCACTGCAGAGGTTTGCGTACGGTTGTCAGAGGGGAATGGTTTACATCAATAGACCTGAAGGATGCCTACTTCCACGTCCCTATAGCGCCACACCACCGGCAGTTTCTGCGGTTCGCTTTTCAGGGGCGTCATTTTCAGTTCAGGGTGCTCCCATTCGGTCTCTCCCTTTCCCCTCGGGTGTTCACCAGGTGTGTGACGGCAGCCCTCTCACACCTGCAGTCACGGGGCATGAAGATCCTGCCGTATCTGGACGACTGGCTCGTCTGTGCACCATCCCAATCTCAGGTGGCCCTGGACACAGCATGTCTCCTCTCCCATGTGGCCCGCTTGGGTCTCCGGGTGAATTTTATGAAGAGTTGCCTGGTACCATCGCAGAGCACAGTCTTTCTTGGGGTTACCCTAAAGGCAGTCACCATGAAGGCTTGCCCGTCACCACGGCGAGTGGACGACATCCTCTGCCTCCTCCTCTTGTTTCGGGAGGGCAGGCAGTTGCAATATGTGATGTTCTTGCGCCTCCTAGGGAGACTGACTGCTGCTGCTACCGTGGTTCCTCTCAGACTGCTGTCGTTGCGCCCCCTCCAGAGGTGGTTGCACACCTTTCATCTAGATGTCAAGTGGCACCGGCACAGGAGACTAAAGGTGTCACGCCGTTGCCTCGCTGCTCTGGCCCCGTGGAGGGAGCGGTTGTTTCTCCTCCAGGGTGTGCCCATGGGTTCCGTTGCATCCCATTGGGAAACCATCACAACGGACGCCTCCCCCTCAGGGTGGGGTGCTGTATGGCACAACCGGGTTGTGGTCTGCACAAGACCGCTCACAACATATCAAGGTTCTGGAGATGTGGGTTGTGTACAGGGCGTTGCAGGTTTTTCTTCCCTTCCTGGGAGGCCGGCATGTCCTTGTAAGGTCAGACAATGTCTCGACGGTCTCTCACATAAACCATCAAGAGGGAACCAGGTCTGCACGGCTACTGCAGGAATCCCAGGACCTCCTGCTTTGGGCAGCACCACGCCTGGCCAGCTTGAGGGCAATGTACTTGCCTGGAGAACAGAATCAGGTGGCAGACTTACTTTCCCGTTGCAAGCCCCTACCGGGGGAGTGGCGGCTTCATCCGGAGGTGGCTCTCAACATTTGGGACATCTTTGGCAGGGCGGGGGTGGATCTCTTTGCCTCAGAGGAGTCGACCCATTGCCCCCTCTGGTTCTCCTGGATGCAGGAGAGCAGTCCTCTGGGCCAGGATGCTCTCGCCCACGATTGGCCAGAGGTTCTCCTCTATGGGTTTCCACCAATCCCTCTGATTTTTCCAACACTACAGAGGATCTTCCAGCACGGTCACAGGCTGCTGTTGGTAGCCCCATGGTTTCCACTGCTGTACAGGCTCTGCAGCAGTCCGCCGTGGCGTCTCCCAGACAGGAGGGATCTCCTGTCTCAGTTACGGGGCCAGATGTGGCATCCCGACCAGCTCCGCCTGCAGCTGTGGGTCTGGCCACTGCAGGGCCCGACCCGCTGCTGATTGAGTGTTCAGATGGTGTCTGCAATACCATATTGAATGCGAGGGCACCCTCCACCCGGGCACAGTATGAGAATAGGTGGCCGCTGTTCACTGGATGGTGTTCAGACGAGGGTGAGGACCCTGTTCACTGTTCAATTCCAAAGATTTTGGAGTTCCTCCAGTCACTCCTGGATGGCGGCCGGTCCCCTGCTACTTTGAGGGTATACGTGGCAGCCATTTCCTCTCGACATGCTCGGGTTGATAATAATACGGTGGGTTGTCACAAATTGATGTACCTTTTTCTGAAGGGAGCGTGGCGGTTACGCCCCCCATGAGTTCCGCGCATGGGATCTGCACCTGGTGCTCGGGGCTTTGTGTTTGCCCCCTTTTGAACCCCTGGCTCAGGCGGAGCTAAAGTGGATCTCTATTAAAACGGCCATTCTCCTTGCCATCACGTCAGCGAAGCGTGTCGGGGAGCTTCATGCTCTGTCGGTGAGTGACTCGTGTCTGAGGTGGAACTCCGACGGCTCGGGGGTTACCCTATGGCCGAACACAGCCTTTATCCCGAAGGTTCTGTCGGCATCAACACTCAACCGACCTATCCACCTAGCACAATTTAATCCTCCAGGAGGGGAGGACAGATTACGTGTGCTGTGCCCTGTGCTGCGACTGCTGGTATCAGACAGTCTGATCAGCTCTTTCTCTGCTATGGTGGTCCCAGGAGGGGCTGTGCTCTCTCCAAGCAACGGTTGTCCCATTGGGTAGTGGATGTCATCACCCAGGCGTATAACAGAAGTGGTTGCCCCCTGCCATCCGGGGTGAGGTGCCACTCTGCCAGGGCAGACTCCACATCATGGGCGGCCTTGTGTGGCGTACCCCTAGAAGACTTCTGCGCCGCAGCGTCATGGGCATCGCCAAGTACCTTCTCCAGGTTTTACCGGGTGAATGTTGCCACCCCCCATCCATGGGGGTGGTCCTGGGGCCAGGCTCTGCGGGTTCCTCCCATTGAGGTATGTGCATGAGTTCTTCGTGACTTTTCTGGTATAGGTCATTTAGTGCTTAAGGCACCGCCTCTGGCGGTCAGTAGGGATGAAATAGAACGAAAGTTACGTATGTAACTACGGTTCTATGAATCCCGAATGACCGCCAGAGAGTTCTGTCACTCAGAATCATTGTGCACTCGCGAAAAGTTTCTGTAGGAACAGATCTTCTGATGTAACCGGAAGATATAGGTCTCCGAGGTCATCAGGGGTCACACGTGACATTGTTGGTATAAACACTCGACCTGCGCATGCGCAAGATGGATCATTCAGTGCTTAAGGCACCTCCTCTGGCGGTCATTCGGGATTCATAGAACCGTAGTTACATACGTAACTTTCGCTTTAAAAGATCAAGAAAAGATGGCAAGAAGAAAAAACAAAGGGAATGCAGCTTTATAACATTTGAAGGAAAGCTGATGTAATCAGGAAAGTGGAGCACAACAGAAAGCAATAAATAATTATATCTAAATTAGGCTTAAATAAAAAAGGATTTAGTAAAACATTATTGAAACATGGAAAACATGTTACCAGAAACTGTGGAACATGTTATATTATGTTTGCCTGAAGTATACTGTTGAGGGAAGGCAAGTGGTACCAAATGTTCATGATATCAAATTACAACCGGACATCGAATACCTTTTGAGCAAAAATATGATCGTATTACATGCATGCACATTTCATTTTCACTTTTCAATTAATGTTTAAGATAAAACAACTTCTTGTTTGACTTGGTAAAATCGACACAAATTCTTTATGATGCTGGGTAAAATGAACTGAGAGAGGTTAATGATGTGTGATCATGCCATCTGCACTTGCACATATTATTCCCTGGCTGAAAGACAGTTCAGAGCAGAGCAAGTTGGGACTAAAATATGCCGGGAATATAAGCGTCAAAGTTCCAGAAAAAGTAGCAAAAGGCGGTCAGAAAATTCACTAGATTTGTCGCTTTGATTTGCCGCTTATAAAAAAAAAATGCAGTTAAGGGGTCTGAAAAGTCGTTAGAAATAACAACAAAGTCGCTAAGTTGGCAACACTGGTTGTATATACAATAGAGTCTTCGGTTTTAAACTGGGAAGGGAACTCTTAACAAAAATGCATGACTTTTTTTTCATCATAAAATATACATTTGTTGTGGTAGATAAGTTGGCAGCAATAGCAGCTATAACTACCGAGATCACTAACTGTGTGCATATATGTGTGCTGTCGGTTAAAGTCTTTCCAGATTTAAGTGTGGATCCTTGCATATCCTCTTACCTTGTCGTCGTGAATTCCTGAAACCTGTTCGAAGGTTTTCTCTCCAACCATAACAGCAGCAAGGTTTGCTGTGTAGCTGGACAGCACCAGTAAGCAGAAAATTGCCCAAAGGTTCATCAAGAAGCGTCCTGTCCAGCATTTAGGAGTCTGCAGAGAGGAGAGAGATGATGAATGACTATTCAAACAGATCTATTTACTGTAGCTTAAAAAGAAACACGGTTACTAACAAATTTTTTTCAGAAATTGTCTTTTGGCCTTTTTTAAAATTAAATGGAACCCATTTTATCCCCAAAATTCCAAAGTTATCTAATCAATAAGTCAGTAAAACAAAAATGAGCTCAGGAAAAAAACAAACAAACAACAACCTGTAAATGTATTTGTTGCAGTACATGTGTTTACGTTAAATTTCCTGATAGGGGAATCCAACACCTGAAAAGTGTAATCATTTAATTACTAAACCAATTAAAATCCACTTAAAATACAGACAATACATTTACTTCTAGTGTTCTAAGGGCTGGAGATTAATGGTACATCAATTATACAAACAAGGTTATAACCCAGTTTCACAACAGTGTGGAGAGGGTGATGAACACTCAGCATAATTAGTGGGCTTACTAAAAAAGGGAATAAAGTGAGACTTCATATAATTTACCCATTAACATCTTTTTTGGAGGATGCCATTCTTAGGAAAGGTTTGTTGTTTTTCCATAACACTATAATGGAGATGTAACCTAAAAGGTGGCTTCATAATGAAGACTCAGCACTACTTTGTAAATTGTTTGCTTGTTCCTTAATGAATGTAAGGTATAAATCTAGTCAAACTTGTTTTAATTTACTACATATAAACATATGTAAATAATGAGCTGAAAGCAACATTTTCTGTGTAAACTGTCTATTTCATCAAAGCTGATGAGTACTGAAAAAAATAAAGCTTTGTTCAATAAAAATCTCATAAAGAAGGTTTCAAAATAGACACCTAATTCAGTCTAACACCATCCGTTTGACAGCGTAGCCTAGATACTTGTTTGTCTTCACAAGTTGAATGTGTTTGTATTCCTGAGGAAAAAGAGCTTCAGGATTAGATAATCTGTTGGCACAATACAGTGCTAAAAGTTAGGGTTTTTTTGTGTGTAACAGGGTTGCTCAGAGCATGAATAGGCTGTAGATGTGAGCCTTAACTCTGAAAACATCCACAGCCTGTTTCCAGAATGCTGGGAAATAAATATTACATGGCTTATGAACTGCTTGTATGTGAAAGAATAACCTATGTATTACACATACTTGCCAAATGTTTTAGTAAATAAACACATAATTCTTCCCAAAAGGATTTTGAAGAGATACTATCCTTAGGAAAGTTTAGTTCTTCTATAACATTATAATAAAAATATAAAGATAAAGGTGAATTGATTTTAGTTTACACGAATAAAAAAACACAACACTAAAAGATAAAGATGTAGTATTAACAAACAAGCTTTAAGATTAATAAAGAAAACACAAGTCCTAAAATAACATGTATAAATTAATATATAACATTTACAAATAAACAATGGTTTCAGTTTTATTTTGTAAGCACACATTATCGTTTCAACCAAAACTACTTCCATTTAGCATGCCATCTTATACTCACATACATGACCATTACCTATTTGTTTAGTTCTCCTGCTAGTTAAGTATTTAGATCCATTATGAAGGTTCATAAATCAATTAAATGTGGTTTACTAAACATAAGATCTCTCCCCTCAAAAACACTCTTGGTAAATTACTTAATTTGTGATAATAATATTGATCTCTTTTGTCTTGCAGAGACATGGTTGCAGGGAGAGGACCATGTCACAATAAATTAGTCAACTCCCCCTAGCTATGTACTTAAACTTTAGTGTCCCTCAAAGTACTGGTCGAGGAGGTGGAGTAGCCACCGTCTTTCATTCAGATTTACTAGTTAATCCCCCAAAACACTGATAAAGTTATTATAGTTGGAGACTTCAATATTCATGTTGATAGTGAAAGTGATAATCTAAATACAGCTTTTAACATTATCTTAGACTCAATAGGCTTTACTCAAAATATGCAGCGACCAACCCATTCTTGTCACCACACTTTAGATCTTGTGTTGACTTATGGCATTGACTGTGAAGAAATAACAGCCTTTCCACATAACCCTATCCTGTCTGATCATTTTCTGATCACTTTTAAACTCCCTCTAACTGACCATTCCAAACCTGAAAGAAAACTTCATTATAGAAGAACGTTATCAGACAATGCTGTAGCAAGTTTTAAAGAAGCTCTTCCAACTTTAGTTTCCTCAGTATATGAAAGTACAATAGAAAATAGTGATTTAACTCCTGACCCCTCACAACTTGGCATTTTAGTTCATAGCGTTAATTCCTCCCTGCGTCTGGGAATAGACAAAGTTGCCCCCTTGAAAAGGAAGTTGGCTAGCCATAGAAGATTAGCTCCCTGGTTTAATTTAGAGCTAAGTACCCTTAAAGCAGAATGTTCGACAACTAGAGAGAAAATGGCGCTCCACGCATTTAAAGGATTCTTATTTAGTGTGGAAAAGTAGTCTATTGCTATATAAAAAGAGCCTTTGAACATCCAGAACAGCATATTTTTCATCTTTATTTGAGGAGAATAAAAACAATCCTAGGTTTTTTTTTAATACAGTTGCCAAACTCACACAGGATCATAGCTCTGTCGAGCCAACCATTCCCCCAGCTCTTAGTAGTGACGACTTCATGAAATTTTTTATAAATAAAATAGACTCTATAAAAAATAAGATAAATGGGAACCTTCCCAATATGCTTGCTTCTTCCTTAGTTAGTGAGGCAGCATCAAAAATGGTTGAACCTAATATATGCTTGAACTGCTTTAATGCAGCCGAACTTTCAGATCTACTAAAATTATTAGCTTCATCAAAACATTCAACTTGCATGTTAGACCCAGTCCCAACTAAACTTTTAAGAGGTTTTCCCTTTGATTGCTGCTCCAATTTTAGATATAATGAATCTATCCTTAGTAAATGGATATGTACCACAGGAGTTTAAGATTGCTGTAATTAAACCTCTACTTAAGAAACCATCTCTTGATCAAAACGACTTAATTAACTATAGACCTATATCGAATCTTCCCTTCTTATCTAAAATTCTTGAGAAAATATTTGCATATCAGATGTGTGAGCATTTAAACAATAATGAGCTGTTTGAGAAGTTTCAGTGAGGCTTTAGAGCTCATCACAGCACTGAAACAGCTCTGGTGAAGGTTACTAATGATATTCTCATAGCCTCAGACAATGGACCTGTGACCATTCTGGTCCTGTTGGATCTCAGTGCTGCCTTTGACACTGTTGATCACAATATACTCATAGTACGGCTTCAAAGTGTCGGTATAATAGGAACAGCACTAGGCTGGTTTAAATCGTATTTGTCCAACAGATTTCAGTTTGTTCAGGAAAACACTAAATCTTCCTCGGCCTCAATGGTTACTTGCGGAGTACCACATATGCTTCCTATTGGTAAAATCATTAGGCAGCATGGGATAAATTTCCAAAGTTACGCAGATGATATAAAGCTAAATATCTATCCATAAATCCTGATTAATGGGATTTTTTCCTCTCCACTGTTGCTTCATGCTTGCTCAGTGCGAGGGATTGCTGATAAGTCACGACACAATCTTCTGTGGTTCTCTTATCCCTAAATTAAACATTGTATTGTAATAACTCTTCTGGTAAAGTGCCTTGAGATAACATCTGTTGTGAAATGGCGCTATATAAATAAACTGAATTGAAATGAATTAATTATACATCTCTCAAATAATATATAACTTGATTTTAATCACGTTACTTTTTGAAAGATGTACATTACTCTCATTTTCACCGATTGTCTTTTGATTGACACTTTTGAAATATAACAGATTGTGACTATTAAACCAAAATAGCTATGAGCAACCTCCTGCTGGTTGATATTATTTACTGGAAATTATAAAACAGCTTTCTCTGACAGCAGGCGTTGAAGATATAAAAAAAAAAAAAAAACAGTTTAAATCATTGCTTGTCAAAGTGGGTATGAAATGTCCCCAGCCTGGTGAAAACAAGTCAGGGACAAAAGGGCCGAAAATATGATTGGAGAAAATGGCTAACTCTCTGCAAGATATTGCAGTCTTCAAAAAAACAGATCACAAAACAATTCAGAAAAAGACATAATTTCATACATTTTTTATTTTGTACTTTTACAGTCTGATTCACACCTGACAAAGGAAAGGAATAAGGTGTAATATAAATTGTTAGAAAATATAGCAAATGAAACTATAAGATTTAGACATTTAACGAACAGTTATCTTCATAAGTCATACAATACTAAGAAAGTAATGAAACAGTATGAAATATTTGTGTAAGCAATAGAAGTTGGTTGGGGTGAAATGGAAAGACATAAGAAAACAAACAGCAGCAATAAACAAACAAACATAATAAATAAATAAATAAATAAATAAACAAATAAACTAATAAATAAATATGGCCAATTGCCAAAATATACTATGTTAAGACACTTTTACTTCGCAAGATAAAGGCGCCGAATGAAAATTTTTAGATGTACAGACAGCCTCAGGTCAATAACATAGACCACTTCAACCACAGTTATAAAGCTGTGCAATATGTTTTAAAATGTCAACTTATAAAAGAATTCTATGGAAGTTCAGTTTTAAGACACACCCCGTAACTTTATGGATATTTACCCTCCGTCTCCCTCTCAAGGCTTGCAGCGTAATGTCACTGTCATAAAAACAAATCTCTTTGGAGTGCAGCAGAAGAAGTGTACTGAAGGTTTTACAAGCTTGTCAGCCAAAAAAACTAAGCATCAGACTAAAGGCGCATCAGTTGGCAAACAGTTTTCCCAGCACTGTATCACATCATGTTGCCTCAATATCCCCGGCACAAGCATTTATTGCTTACCAATCCAGCAACACGGCTAGTTCAGCATCCGTAGTACATCCTGTTGTATATTTAATGTCTCATTCACACCGGCTGCACACAATAAAGTGAAAACTTGTAACACTGGGTTTTAGAAAGTAATCCTACTTTGACCTAAACTGAGCCACAGTTTGACAAAAAAGGTATTTTACAGCAGTGAGGGGAAGGAAGTGTTGTCTGACATGTGTCTTCTCCCATCTTGCTGCTCTATGCGATATCAGTAGGTAGTTGGTAGCGGGAGTTTCACTGTTAACGAGGGGAACAACCTGGTCATGAGCTGAGGAACAAGCCCAGTTCAGTGTCTTGCTCCGAGACTCTACATGCTGCAACTTTCCTTATGCATCAGGGATTAACAAGCCTTCTCCAGAAGTGAACCTCCAGCAGCTCTTGCAGCCCAGTTTCTTTTCCTAGCTTATTCTGTTAGCATCTTCTTTGGTTTCTTCAGTGGTTCTCCCATGGCTCAAGTCTCAAAACTGCTGATTTTTTGGTTTTTACATCATTAGGTAGCATGTTGCATACTGCCATAAAGCAAAGCTCAGTCAGTACATATGGGCAGGGAGCCCGTCGGAGAAAAGTTATATAGTGCGGTTTTCAGCAGCGAGTTAGTTATTGATGCACTAACGTTGCATCAATACCTCTCTAGTTAGTGTTAGGTAATGTATTTAAATCATGTCATAATGTGGTGAGTTTATTAATTATTTATCCCTAATGGCCTTCTATGTAAGCCAGTGGCCTTACCTGTGATTCTCTTTGGTCATGTAAAGTAGCAGTGATTGTTAGCAATGCCAGTCAATACCCTGTTCCTCACTCTGCAGCTTATGGTTTTAATTGAAACAATCTGAAAGATTTAGCTTACTTTTTCTATAATTTATTTACTGTAGACATAAATACTTTTTTGTTTATGTTAGCTCTACAATACAATGGAAAAATACTGTGGGTATATTCTGCTTCTTGCTGGGCTTGGTTCCAGCGCCTCACAACCCACTCCAAAACAAATTGGGGGAAGCTAATAGATGTCTGAATGGATTAAATCAAATATCAAAGCTGAACTTTACAATAACTGTTAGCAATCGATTTACTTGCCCTGCCCTCCCTGCAGTCTAAAAAAACATCACAGCTTGGCTCAACACCCAGACTTTCACGGAGCTGTTGAAGGACGTTTTAACAGGTCCTAAGGCTGCTAATGCATACCACTGTTAACTGACACATTAGCTGCTGCAAAGATCAAACATGTGACCTTACACTTATGCATTGAGGTGAGGACTTCAGGAACACTTGTAACACTAGTAGACAACTTTATTAGCAGACTGAGGGATTTTTTGGCTTGTGGCCGTCATCAGGGTCACATTCAGTTATGCGGCAATACTCTGAATTAGTCTTCCACCTTAGTTTTTCTGGGTAGCTTCCTTTGGGGACAGCATATAATTATGCATTTAAAAATACTTTATGACTAGCCGCAAATTCAACAAGAGGACAGGCATAATTTCATGAAGTGACACTTGCTGCTTGAAATTTTCAAGAGCACAAGCGCACGTTTTCATAATGATGGATTTTGAAAGGCTGTGTTACTGCATGAAAAACAAAGAATGCACGGAGGATGCAGTTATCATTCATCAACATTGTGGTTGGACTAGGCGCCAATGTGACTGTGGGTGTGAATCTGTCGGTTAAAATCTGTCAAATCTGACACATCCCAGAAGAATCTTGTTATAGCAAATGTCCATTTAATATCTTTACATATTTATGTTAAATAGATAACACAAAGAGTTTCAAGAGTCAATGTAAATTAACAGAAAATAATCAGTCAGATTTCTCTATTGGAGCTTTTCAGTCCTGCTCAGAGCTTATTTTCCTTTTTTTCGGTGTAAAGATATGTATTGAACATTTTGAGTTTTTCTCTGTAAATATATATCTAATACAGCTATGAAAATGAAATTCAAGTCACATGTTCTTAACAACTCTAGAACTGTAAGCATAGAAATAAATCTGAACAAATTAGATGTTGTGATTAAGTGCTGAACACACAAAAAAACGTCAAAAAGATGATGCAAGACAAGAAAAACTTCCAAGAATTAGTCAGTATTCCTACCACCTATTATCATCCATCCATCCATCCATCCATCCATCCTCCGCTTATCGCTGTGGCAGCATCTTAAGCAGAGACACCCAGACTTCCCTCTCCTTATCCTCTTGGTCCAGCTCCACAGGTGGTTCCTAAGGCGTTTCCAGGCAAGCTGAAAAAATGGTCTCTCCTGTGTTTCCTGAGTCTTCCCTTGGGTCTCGTCCTGGTGGGACGTACCTGGAACATCCGCACAGGAAGGTTTCGAAGAAGCATCCTGAACAGATGCCCGAGCCACCTCAACTGACTCCTTTCAGTGTGGAGAAGCAGTGGCTCTACTCTGAGCCTCCTCCAGATGACTGAGCTTCTCACCCTATCTCTAAGGGAGAGCACAGACACCCTACAGAATAAGCTATTTTCAGCTGCTTGTATCTATGATCTCGTTTTTTCAGTCACTACCTAGAACTCATGATCACAGATGAGGGTGGGAAGGTAGATCGAACGAAAGATCGAGAGCTGCGGCTTTCTGCTCAGCTCTCTCTTCACAGCTACAGGCCAGTACAGCAACTGCATCACTGCAGATGCCGCAGGATTCCATCCATCAATTTCCTGCTCATTGTCCCTCATCCATGAACAAGACCCCCAGATACTTGAACTCCTCCACTTGTGCAGGACTTCATCCCATTTGTCTTTACTTATGATTCACACAGGAAGAATCTAAAGAATGATCCATGGATGACAGTCAGGAGAAGTCGAACTTTTGAGAGTCTGGGCAGTCCCCCTTCAAGAAGCAAAGAGACTGCAGAAACAGAAACTACAACAGGCCAAGGAGCAACAAGGAGTGTAATACAATTAAATAGTGCAGTACTTACAAAATCAGCTGTGCTGCAGAGTTGTTGTTTTCCATTTCTTTTATCATTGCCCTTATACTGTATTTACACTGTCTGCTTAACTGACTTTAGCATTTGTTTACTATCTGCGTGACTATACTCAACGTTAGAATGTCAGCGCAAAAGGGCCCATGTCGCCACCTAGCATCACAGAGTCAAATGCACTTCATTCAATAATTAAATTTTCTGAGTGATGTATAACAAGGACTTGACTCTCAATTCTGGTTGAGCCATTAGTGCGATTACTACCATAAACTCGATTTAGATGTGGCTGTAAACATACTGACTGATTGGGCTTGCAGTGTTCATTCGAAGAGATGTCACAGAGAGTGGCAAAGCATGGCTTTCATCAAGTTAAAAACATTTCTGGGGGAAACTAAAGAAATGAAAGTGTGAATATTACACTATGAAAATCACAAGCAAGGAGTGGGGTAGACCTGGAAGTGCTTTGCAGATAAGGACAACATTTATGGTGAAAGGCCGACAAGCAATGGAGGAGAAAGTGGGCAAGATATTGGCTCCAGCATCGACATCTCTAATGTTACAGAATGGTGAGTGATAACTGACTTTTACTGGAACTTCTGCTAGGCTGACCTCACCTATGTCCTCCCCCACTGCCACGTTCCTGAGATAGCACTGGAAATAAGACCAGGACATTCTGGTCTTGATTGACCTAACACAGCCTGCTCCAAGCCACACCTAGTGGAAAATTGTCATTTCTCAAATCTCTTGTCTGCACTGAAATGTACATAACGTTTCTTTATTTTTTTCATTTGAAAGTTTCAACGCTGCAAACTGTGCCACTACATGCCGAGGATGAGATAACAAAACTTTTTCCAGCGCAGATATATGGATGCTATTAACTCTGCGCAATATGCAGAAAGAAACATTACTATGTGGGTTAGACTTTCTGTTTCCACCCCTTCACTCAATCAAACATATGCAAAATTTGTTAAAGTTTGTGCTCTGAATACTTGTCTGAATTGTCTGTTTATCGGCTGTTGCTAAGGGTATGTTTTGGTCTTGGTCATGACTTTGTCTCAGGTTAGGTGGTTGTGGCAACAGAAACTCACAGAGAGCCTCAGAAAGATCTGGGCTTGTTGCACAAAACTAGGATAAATGATTAAGATGGGATAGCTTGGATATCCGGGCTCAACTTATCTATGATCCTGTTGCACAAACACGGGATCAGTAGGATATGTTATGGTATAGGTTACCATGGAAAATTATTTACTGGAGCTAGCCTGCTCCAGACCAGGCTAAGGCCCAGTCCACACTACTGCAATTTCTTTTAGAAACGGAGAGTAAAAACGAAAACTATCTCCGTCCACACTAGTGTTTTCCCTGTGTATTAGAATTGATCTCATCCACATTAAAATGACCGAAAACGCGGATCACATGACCATTCTCCAACACTGGGCATGCGCGCGCCGGTATAAACAGGAAACAGATTGACCATTCCTCAAAGACATCAAAGCCAGTAACGCTTGTAATTCGTTATCCATGTTGCAGTTTCTAACGTAATGTACTCTACATTAGGTATTAGGTATAGCTATTTTTGTATGTTATCTTCTGGGGACGGGTCATGTGATGGGTGGCTGACGAATCAGGGAAGGATACGCCATAACCGATGACACCTAATCATAGAGCCGACTTTGATCTGCTGCGTCATCGTTTCTAAAGTCCTCCGTTTTGAGACGTCCACACCAAAACTCCCTCCAGAGTTTCAAAACTAAAAACGGGGTCGGCAGCGTTTCTAAACTTCTCCATTTTGGGTCTCCGTTTTTGCCGTTTCAGTGTGGATGGGAGGTGCAAACGTAGCAAAAGGTCTCCGTTTTCAAACGAAAACGCAGTAGTGTGGACGGGGCCTTACTTCAAGGATCTATTTAATTTTATCCCTTATCTCAGTCAGCAGTCACCACAATCTAAAACCAATAGTTATTCCACTGCCCGCCACACAATATTATCACATTATTTAAAAGTTTGTATAAAAATATAAATCGTTTGGAATATAACATGGTTTTAGATGATATTGCAGTTTTCCTTAGACTAATACCTAGTATTGAATATATTTCTGTAACCATGTTCAGTACTTGCTTTTCTGTGTAATTTCACTTTTTGTTTTGGTGCCCGTCTGTCTGTCTGTAACCAAGATAACTCAAAAAGTTATGGAGGGGTTTCAATCAATTTTTCAGGAAATGTGTGCAATGGGATCAGGAACAACTGGCAAAATTTTGGGGTTGATCCGACATGATGCGCAGTTCTATTCACCAACCAGCAGTGCTAACCTTCACTCCACTCAGATGTCAAAGAGCTCACAAGAGGCTCCCTTTGCACAGGAGCCCCAAATCTTTGCTCTCTGCTGCAAGACCAAAGCAACAGCATAAGTACCAAAAGTTAGAATTAGATAACAAGATAGGAATGGGGGAAAGGAGTGGCCTTGCGGAGGTCTGCCATCTCTGAGTGCTTTTCTAGTTTACACGTAATGCATGGACATCTTTGTTTTCATTTCAATGTATGTACAGATTTCTTGTGTTCTTACTGATATCTGATATAAATTTCCTGTCAGTAGCTACATTCGGTGTATATTTACAAGGGAAGCATTGATGTGTTCAGTTGTTTACCCCGTAGTACATCACCCTCAAACGGTTTCCTCCCTCATATTCACAATTACCCTTTGAACTCTGTCTAAGAATGTATCTGTCAGCCTGGATATTAGCTCCATTTTTTCTCACCTTTGCAACCCTGAAGCAGGCCTCCACCCTCCACTTTCTTGTTTTTAACTCTGTCTGACTACTTTTGGGAGTTAACCTTTAACCGGTAAATCTTTTACCACTTTCATCTATCGTAATCATTCTCTCCAAAACTCCCTTTGTATCTGTCGGCGCACTTACCCTTTTCCCCTTTCTCTCCCTGTACATGCATTATCTTCCCTTTATTTCTCTACTTCATCACTGCCTACCCTCTTAACCACACTCCTATTAATCTTTTCTCTTATGGTCATTTCTATCATTTTCCCCAAGCATTTTTTTCCATGACTTGCCCCTCACTGTTTTTGCTCTCATTCTCTCCTTGACTTGTTTGGCTGTTATCTATTTTCAGACACACCCTGCATGATGCCTACTTGCCACAGCGAGTCAGAGCTTCTTTACCTTGGTGGCGACAGTCCGTCCGAAGAGTATTGCGTAGCAGAGATTGAGGGCAGATGAGTAGGAGAACACACGCAGCCTGTTTCTGCCATGGGGAGTCATGCCGAACGGGCTGTTCCACTCATACAAAGTGAGGAAGAGCGCTGTGAGGTGCAACGTGACAAAAATGCCCACCCACATGGACCAGTGGAGCGGCCACATGAAGGCTCCGATGGGTGCTGCCGTGTCCCGGCTACGAACCTAAATGATATAAAAAAACATGAGCTTGACTCAATACATTTTTTTTTGTTTTGTTATTTAGACCATAACTGTTACTCTTACTCTTTGTTTCCCGAAGATAATCAGAGTCAACACCATTCTAATTATTATAATTAGTTATAGCAAACTGAATTAATTGCTTATTCTGCGTACATTTTTAGGGAACAAATTTCTTTTTTTTCTTCTAATTAGGCTATTTTCCTATGTAGTGAGGCTATTTCTTAAGCCAACTCTTTTTTTGAACTCTGTAATTAAAATGTCCTCGACAAAGCTCCGCGAACTAAGCATTGTCAAAAAAGGATCTGTCGCTCAAAAGAAGACCAGGATTAAGAGTGAAAGATACAGAATATTAAAAGGTTATATAGTGTTGGATCTAACTGAAACTGTGGCAGAGATAAGATTCTGAAACCTTCAAATGGAACTATAATCTAGAATTTTTTCGATCCATAGCTGAAACAAGCATGAACAAATTTGCTGGCACCCATGGTAAACATGTAAAACAAGCCATCAAATAAATTCGTCTTTTGTTGTAGAAGCATAATTTCACATAGGGGGAAACATTTTCTCATCTGGAGAAATAAATATTCATGCTGGCATTATTATTGATATTTCAAAAAACATTTAAATGAATGCATAAAAAGCGTTTCTAACTTATAGCTAATTCTTAATTGAAAATAATGATTGTTAATATCTCTTTGATTAACAAGCTGGAGGTTGACTTATTTTTACCTGCTACCACGCAGAAGAGCAGACTAGTAAAGGTTCCAAACAACCTAAAACTCTCACTTAGACATCAGAAGGAAAGAGTACAGTAAATAGTCATTCTATTAGATGTTTTCCATGTGTTAACTATATTCCAGATAAAGCCTATTATGACCTACCATCACAAATGTAAACAGGCAGAGTTAGCTTAACATTATAGGGACTTTAACTGGAAACATTTGGTTAGACGGCAATATGATTTAGTTTTACATGAACAAGAAAAAATCTAGTTTGGTGTGAAAGAAATAATGAAAATGTGGAAAAGCATCTCCATGCCACTGTTAAGTGTAGTGGTGGATCTGTTACGTTGTGGGCCTTATTCCTTTGTAAAGGCCCAGGGAACCTTTTGAGGGTCCATGGCTATATAAACTCCTTGAAATTGTGGATACATATGCAACCAGTTGTAAGAGTAAATGTTTAACCTGTTTAGTTATGGAGGGCATTGGGAGAGGTGCTATAAATAGAGAAAAAGAGGAGCCAGTGAGTTGCATTGTCTCATGTTATGTACACGTGCTTAAAAAAGGTAGCTGACTTCCTGGGAGGTATGATCAGAGTTCTATTTGCAAAGTAATGCCTCAGAGTGTTATTATTCCTCTGTGATTGTAGTGTTAATGAAGACAAACATAAAAAAGTCTGTTCAATTTTGTTATAACAGAAATGTCTTATGGAAAATCTGGTGCCATCCCCGGTAAACTGAAAATGGGATTTAAATGAGAGTTTCAAATTTTTTTCTAAACCATAGCAAAGCATCATAGAATTTCTTTAGACACAAGATGGGTCTTGTCCTATGGTCATTATGGTCCCTGTGTCTAAACCCTGTGGAAAGTGTGAGCTAGTCCAATGAGTCTGAATGATCAGAAAGGATTTTGTAAGTATCCCCCTGTCTGTATGTGTATAAGAAACAGTGTTGGGGAGTAACGGAATACATTTACGGACGGTATGTATTTAGAATACTAAATATGAGTAACTGTATTTCGTTACAGTTACTATTTTTAAACATGGTATTCAGAATACAGTTACTTTGGTAATACCATTGGAATACCTGTGTATTTTCCACTTTCCACCTGAAAGATGAAGATATAAGGTATGGGAAATGTGTGTCTCCGTGGTAGTGGTGGTGGTGGGGGGTGTAGCCATAACCGCAGCAGCCAAATAAATCAACTAGCAGTGAAGAAAATTATGCATTCAATGTGTTCTCTCGCAGTTTTTTTCAAGTGATGCTAGATTTCATCGAGCATTCCTGACAAAAGCCCAGCTAAAACCATGGGGGTTAAAACAGGGGAAAAGATCAGATCTGGCAACCCAAGTCATAGAGTTGCACCGCAATGCATCTGGTGTCAAACTGTGAAGTATGCAGGCAAACTCCAGTGATTGCTGGAGCAGCTGTAATTCAGTTTTAATGAATTAAGCAGCATATTCTCATTAGCACATAAAGGTATTTTTTGAAATGGTTAGTGATGATTCAAGGCGGGATACACCGCCGCACATCAACAATGTCAGCAGCAAACTAGAAAAATAAAGCATCTGGCTGAAAAGCCTTTCAACGTATGTGAAAGTTACAAAAAAATAAATAAAAGACATTGCAGCAATGTACAAAAACAAAGCAAATCTTCTATCGCTGTTTTTTTTTTTTGGTCCATAATTTGACATGCCCGTATCGTGTTGGTTAGGTCATTTCTCACAGTTACAGTGTTGGTGTTGGTTGAATCTGACATGAAGTTAGCTTGATTATATGTCGGTATGATGGGTTTCCTGGAAATTATGGCTACAAGGATAAAAGCTTTCCATTTGGAGTGCAATGAATGTCAGTTTACAATACTTTGCATATTCATTACAGAAAGTCGCAAATAGTCTAATTGGCTGTGGCTGCAAAAAAATTAAACTTAATTTTAAATGACTAAATATAAAATCTAAGAAAATGTAAAAAGATATTTGAGTGTTTGTTTGTTTGGTTTTTGATCACTGAGAGGTAGCAGTATTGTGCCAAAAATAATTTTCCCAGTCAGTACCTAATGTTTAGCATTAATATGCCCTCTGTTATCCTGCGGGAATAGCTACCAGCACATTTTGTGACATTTAATAGACTTAAATGCTGATTTTAAGGGGAAGTATTCCAAATATTTAGAATACAGTACCAGGACTCAGCAAAGTAACTGAATATGTTACAAAATACATTTTAAAGCAAGTATTCAGTATTCTGTAACTAAGTACATTTACAAAGTATTCTCTCCAACAATGATAACAAATATTAGAAAACAGTAAATGTTGTCCGAATTGGAAAAGGGGGTTTTACAAAGATTTGACTATAAGGCTGCTAATAGCTGTGGCTTAATAAGATCAGAATGTTCCTTGTTGAATAAATGTACTTTCCAAAAATTCCAGTGTGAGATTATTCTACTGTTAAAAAATGTAAGAAATTTTAAAGTTTTAAACACATCTTCACCTGGGATGCCATAAACATAGCCAGCAACCTGACTTAAAATGAATGAAATGATGGTGATGTTAAGCAAGGATACCAGAATTCCTAGACTGGTGGAGTAAAAGGGAGAGGTGAAATCTATCACTCTGCTCCTGGCAGAGTTGATGGAGAAAGAAGTGACGGCCATATCAGCTGTTCCATTCAGAAGGTCACCCACGAGGCCAGTCCAGCGTCCTGTCCCGCTCAGTGCACCATATTTTCCATCTCCCACAATGTAAAGGTCAAAGGTAAATCCCATGTCCTCTGCCAGTTTTTCCAACAAGTCAATGCAGTACCCATAGCAGCATTTTCTTAGGTCTCCTGGTAAGTCTAAGAGGAAAGGAAGGAGAGATGATGTCAAACAATTTGGACATTTATATGCATGCTTTGTCAGAGCAGTGTTGCACCACTGGGAATCTCTATACAACAGTGATTTAATAAAATTGCTGATGAATCATCAAAAGAAAAATTCAGTTCGGACATTTTAATGAACCTGGCACCCTGGCTCAGGCTGCATTTATTAAAATTAGGGCTAGAAAAACTTTTTAAAATAATGAACCCCCTAAAATATGTATAAAAACATACAGCTGCCAAAGTATAACATACTTTTTGCAATCTTGATTTCTTTGGCAAAGGATTTTTTACAATCTCAGCTAATTGCCTGTGGCCATCTGCCAACTCCATTAGGATGTCTCTATAAGTCCAAATCTAAAGAAAACCATGTGGAAACTCTGGTTTTGGCATTTTGAGTTAAAAAACTGCCATAATATTAGAACATTTGTATTTATATGTTGATCCTAGCATCACATCTACTGCTGAGAATACATACAGTGTGGATTTTTTTGGGTTTGGAAACTTGTCTTTCTACTTTGATATTTTAACAGTTATAATAGTGATAAAGTTGGCATGGTTGGAATGATACCAGTGAGGAAATTTGAAGGAAGACTTGCTAAGGATGGAATCATCAATATGAATGCACTGCATCAACAAAGACTGTGTAAAATACGAGTGACTTTATATGAAGTAAATAGTCCATCCTGACCACTGCCCCTGAGCTTCATTATATGTGATATATCATCTTTAAATACATATTTTTTTCTAATACACCATCATGACTTACTGCTTTAACTTATTAAAAAATACCAAATTTTCAGTTCCATTTGCAAATTTATGATTTACATTGCAAAAACATGCAAAAAAATTCTAGTTCAAAACCTCTAGCGGCCCTGTTGTCAAATATCTGTCTGAGTCAGAGAAAAACACGCCACCCAATTTAACTTTGATAGAGAAGTCTTTATCGCATATTGATTTGATCCTTTTCATGCACTTCATTCACAAAAATGTGATGTGACTGTAGAACTCAGTCCTCGACACCAAACGCTTTTTTTTTTACGATACGGTACATTACTGATCTCTATAGTGAAAACATACCACTATGCTTATAAACTGAGTTGCTTTAGATATGTAGTCACGGTATCAATTCAAAAGCAAAATCCTCAAACTCATCAATGAACAATGTTGGATGTTAAAGCAAATAAAAATAATTCTGTAAAGCCACAGTTGTCTTTGGGTTAAGTTATATAACTTACATTGTTATTCTATTACTACTTGTTTGATTTGAAATGTGCAACACACTGATACTAATGTATTTAGCAAGCAATTACCAAAACAAACCCACCAATTCCTTCCCAGTCCATTACTGTAGAGTTAGGGTTGTGAAGTTGGTTGAAGAGGCCATTTATTATGTCGGACCGATTGGTTTTCGGATCCAGACAGAGTTGACCTGCTGGACAAAACCCATCCTCATCCACCTCCCGTGTGAAGACAAAGGGATGTTCTACCAGCGTCACAACACGAAGGCGGTGTCCCTCGACGGAAAGTCCTGGCCTCCATCGTCCTCCAAAATAGCCATCCCCCTGTCCGTCCCCTCCTCTCACACCAGCACCAAGGCCTTGTCCTTGGCTGTTACCAAGCCCTCCCACCAGTCCCAAAATGCCCCCCTCCAGTTCTAGTCGACCACGGGTCCACTGTCCTACAGTTACCCAAGCTGGCTGTCCCAGCGCTCCTCTTTTAAGACTCCATACGTGGAACAGTTGTGAGGAGAGGACACGAGAAACATCAGCATCCACTTGGATCAAACCCGTAGAGCCAGTGAAAGAAATGTTGGACAGGAACCTCAAAGGAAAGGAAACAACAATAAGCCAGAGAGAACAAAATAAATGTTGCACCTTAAAAATGTGGAAATATAGCCTAAATTAAGCAGCAGTACACTTAATAAAAAAGCTAAAGTTTCTAAACCTTGCACAGATGGGCACAGTCTGGTTGTAGTGCTCTAACAGGTCTAGTCTCAAATGGGTAATTGAATCTCCCAGACGGTCATAATTAAAAGTTAATGCAGTGCAATGAGGGTCTCCTTCTATCTGCCAGTCCATACAAACAGTCATTGCTATTCACCTCACTCGTCTGCTGGCCCTGCAATGGTCTTTACTGTGGAATATATTAAGATGAGCAATCCCCATTCATACATAGATCTTCCCTGGCCTCTCTTAAACCACACAGGAATTGTTAGTTCATGTCTTAGCATTTCATCATAGAGATGTTGTCATGTGACCACGTAGAGAGCCATGCACTGTACACTTCATCTTTATTAGTAGGGGTTTGTAATCATAGAAATGGTTGTGCATATGTTAAAGTAATTAGGGTTCATTGCATTTTGTGCATGCAATGAACTGTGCCAGGGATGTCATGGTCAAGACTTTGAAATGGTAAGTTTTGCTTCCTGCTAATGGGAAAAGAGTATTTAAGTTGTGGTTTATAAATGTAGTGCATGAAAAGGACAATGACTAGACTAAACTGATCATCTGGGTCATTAATCTCTTCTCTAAGCCAAATTTTGAAGAGCTTGTGTCTGTTCCTGCTTGTGAATTTGTTCATTGCCCTACATTACATTAGAATTTACGTCAGTGTCTATCTGATGAACCTGATTAAATATGCCCACGTCTTATTTCATATTAACTTGATTTTGTCATCAGCAGCTCTTTCTACCTCTTTGACCATAAAGTGGAAGCACTAGCCTTGCCTTAAGATGAAATCGCTCATGGTAATGGCGCAGCTGAATCATCATATCGAACAGACAGCAGATTCATCAAGCCAACCCACTCTAGACTCATACTCTAATGGCTTCTGCTGGCCAACAATATAAATAAATAAATTAATTAACCAGAGAGTAAGCTTTACTTTACATCTATCTGTGGAGGACACTACAAAACCACTTTTTCACACTTTGTGACAAGTTTGGATTGGACTGTGCGGCAGTACGGAATTGGCTGTAGAGTTGAGGTTTAACGATTTCAACATTTTTAAGCAGTGCCACCTTTTTGTTATGTTTTCAGGAGGTTGTACTGCCGTACTAGGACAAAAGTAGGATTTAAAGAATGATTGCTGATGTCAGAGCAGTTTGATGAGTCTGCTTGCAGTGTCAGAGAGGAATGGCTTTCTCTCACCAACACCTGGTCCCGGTTTACCCGGCCAGCCTGAATGTCATCAGAGGGGCCGGTAAGTGATGACTCTATAAGTGAGTCTCGGGCATGTGTCTTGGCCTCTTATCACTCCATCTCCTTTAGTTTGGAGGGAAGTTTACTCCCTCTGTCTTTTTCGGAGTGTTTGGGGATGATACAACAGTTTCTTGTTTCAACGGTTTTAATCTCCCCTTTGGAGATCGGAATCAGTGTGGCAGCTATGTTGAGTGAGATGGAACCGACTGGCAGATCTCACTCTGATAACAATAGTACTGTTTTCCCCCCTTTACTCCTCCCCCACATTCTTCTTTCCTTACAAGCTTTACTTTGACTTTATTCCAATTTTACCTCTTGCTGCTTCCTACTTCCTCTGTCTTTCATCAATCTGCTTGTCTGTGACCAAGGTCTTGTTTTTCTCTAGCATATTTTTGGGAAGTTTGGAGACTTGAAAAAAAAGGGAAAAGAAAAACCAGTAAGAACATCAGTACTTTGGCTTTATCTTTGTTGCTCCACAGTTTTTGATTTTAAACTCTAACATTTTGCATTTCCTCACTTTCCTCCTTTGCGCCTTCCTCGCCTGCTCATATCTCCAGACATCCTCTCTATCCTTCCCTGTTTTCTCGGTCCATCCCTTGGGGCACTGAGCTGTTAATTGCCTCCTCCATGTGGAAGTCTCTCACTTCCTTCAGCTTTGTTAGCATTCTCCCGAGCAATGCAATGTCTGGCTGTAGGATGGGAGGGATAAGAATCAGGCCGTATGGAGGGAGAGCACTGAGTGTAACTTCATGGGTTACACAGTGTGATAGTATGACCCCTTTTATCAGTCTCTTTCATGCCAGAATAAAGGTCATTGGAACTATATTGCTAGTAGTACTATTATAAACAACCCAATCTGAGAGTCTATAGACTATGTCCTAATTGACCGTCCACAGAAGGATTGTAACTTTCCCTGATGTCTTGACAAAGTTAAAGGTGATTGTATACCATTACTGAGTTTTTTATTCTACAAAGAACAGCAAGACTATAAATGAGGCAGCTCTTGGCAGCACTGCTTTCAGTATGTGATCAATCTAATCTGTTCACACCAAGGTTTAGCAAGTACAATATTTACGGTGGCAACAATCATCGTTTACCCTGTTAAGATAACTGAAATGTGTTGGAATTTAGATTTGATAAGAATAGTTTCATTTTGGGAAACTTGATTATAAAGTAAAATCCAATTTTTAAACAGACAGCGGAAAGATTAATCCTTAGATTAGACATTAATAGGGTGAATGTTAAAAGCATCGGCTCCATTAGAAAACACAAACCCATAACCTAAACACTACAGGAATCTATTAAGTTGGATTTTTACTCTGTGATATTATTTAATTGTTATCCTTTCATTGCAAATACGAGCTTTTAGCATAGTATTAATCACACATTCCAGTGTTGGAAAGCTGCACTGTTGACTATTAGATTATTGCATGAATAAATAAAATAAATAGAAGTGTCAAATTGTAAATACAAAAAGAAAAGAAAATTAACAATTGACTAATTAAATATATGCTGATAATAGTAATTCACATGTCTATATCAACTATCAGCTGTGGTGTTAGAGAAGTCAAAGTCCTGGCTTTAACTTCTCTAACACCACAGCTGAAAGTTTTTCTACTGACTTTTAAAGAAAGGTCTACGTCAGTGATGTCTAGGGCTGGGCGATATGACGAAATACATCATCAGGACGATAGAAAATGTCTATCGTTTTATAAGAATCTCTATCGTTTAAGCCATGATAGGGTTTAACAGCAGTGAATTCCATCAAGATGCAGCTTGTGGCATTCCTGTGCATGCGGCAATACATGAAAAAAACAGCGAGGAAGACGGTAGCCAACACGTTTCAGACCAGAGATCTAAACAACATTATCAGACAACCCAAAGTTGGTCTTCCTGCGTGTCTCGCCTCTCCTCCCGACATGCGGCTTGAACAGAAAAAAGCGTCTCACAGACAGAACGACACCGGCTCTAAAAGCTGTTTCGTTCTAGCAACACATCAGTGGTGTGCTACAGCGTCCGTGTCTGGAGTTTATCCGAGTTTACGCCATGAGCTGGTAAACTTTACAAACTGTTGTCATATCTGTGTCGGTCTTCTAATATACAAATGGCATCGATAACCATAACTTGACTATTTTCCTTATCCTACTATTCGGGAACCAGTTCCTAAACCTAACGTGATCCATCTCAAATTTACCAGCAGCAGCCACCTCGCGTGTGGGTGGAGTCGGAACACATCTTTAGGGGGGAACACATATCGACATAACAGCCCTCTTTTACATAGGAGACACGCATGAGAGAGTGCATGAGGAGAGAGAAAAATAACGGAACAACCAAAACATGCTGTAAGGTTAAGAAAATGAGTGACAGCAGGTATTGTAGCAGCATTTGGATGCTTTTCAAATAATATTTTTAATAGGTTTTTGCATTTCCAAGTTTTTAGTTTTTATAAACTATTCATGAAATAACAGAACAATTGCTTATCGTGATATAAACTAAGCTATATCGGGATATAAAAATTTTGCCATATCGCCCAGCCATAATGGTGTCTAACGTTACTCCCCGAGAACCGGTATCCAGCATGTTTTATGATTTTTTCCCTGGTTCAATAAAGCTGAATCAAATGATAGTTCATTAACAGGCCTCCGCAGAACTCTGACACGCTGAAGAGGCATTATACCATTTAAATCCGCTGTCATGGAGCAGAGACCCATCTAAAACTGGCAGGATACTGGCCTTTTTAGACTTGAGCTGATCACCTATGCTCTACGTCTGGCATATTCCAATCAAAAACACTGTAACGACTAAACTGTCATTAGTAGGGGTGGAGCTGAACCTGAATACGTTATTCTAAAAGGCAAAAATAACGTGTTTTTCACCCATACTTATTTCAAACAAATACCTTAAATTACTGCTAAATTAGAAGTGTAATGCAATTTTTTAACACATATTCTGAATTTTGCTCAAATACAAATAGAAATACCTTTCCCCCCTCAGCAAACACAAATACAGATACCAGCTGCACTGCAATCCCCTAGTCATTAGGTGGGGACAACTTTGACATTATTGACATTCAGCTTCAAACAAAGAAGATTTTTAAAACTTTTTGTCCAAACATTATGTTTTCGTGACACATGCAAAAAATTATCATTGCTTTCTCATCCAGCTTGATCCAGCTTCCCTAATTGTTTTGTCTTGGCCCCTCAGGAGCCAGTGACCTTGGTATTTGACTAATCTCCCGAAGTAAGGAGCAGAGTGAGAATTCAACAAGTATTAATGTTTGTGTTGTAGATGATCATTTTCTGGCAAAGGCACAGTGTGCAGACCCAGCTCCTTCTGTGAATCCTTGTCTCGGCAACACCTTATGATTAGTAGATGTTGGACACTTGCTGTTTTATCCATTGTGCCATTTGCGGAATATCCGTGTCAACTGACGGGGCAAAAGTCTTTCCGTTTGGAGGGAATACACTGAAGAAGAGTTCAGCATCTCACACAGAATCAGCTACATGGGGCTTAACTGGATTTCTAAAGTGTGCTAGCTTGTCTATGTGTCCATATGTGAGGATTATATTTTTCTTCCTGAAGTGAAATCATTATTATTTAATAAGTACTTTTTCTGCTCTCTGCGCGTCTTTATATCACAGAGAGCACCTTGGCAGATTTGTGTGAGCTGTCAGGCATTTTTTTTAAAGCTGAAGGGATTGAGGTGATAGTAACAGCACGGACCCTTTGGTGTCAGTCTATGAATTTATATGTTACATAGACCTCCTCCCCACCTCCAGTATGAGCGCGCTGTTAAGAAATTAGTGCCCCTATTGTGCAGAGGACAGACAAGGGCAACAGCCAGAGCGTGGAGAACCATGAGAGGAGAATTTACTAAAAAAGAAAAAGCCAAATGTCACTCAGAAAGCTAATGAGCTCAAAGACACCAAGTAGTGGGACCAGCTGAATTTAATTGTAGTTTGTCAGTGTGATCAATGTGTTGTAGGGGCATTGTATAACTGCTCACTTGTTGGTGTACATCTCGCAATTTTCAGCTCTCAGTAGCAATGATTTTACAGGAGAAACAGGAGTTTGCCCTGAGGGTGGCTGGAAGAGTTAGAAAGATAGGCATCACATGAGCTTCTGCTATTCCTAAGATCATCTGAGGGAAGATATTAAGAGGCCGGATAAACGTATGAATCTTACTCTGGTGAAGCTTGGTTCTACAGGAATGAAATGCGCAAATCGTGGCATGTGGCAGAGTTTGTCTTCAGCAGCTTAAAGCCACGCTATCTACCAGAGCAGGATGATTGATTTAATGGAAAAGCAATTGAGAGATGGGTTAAAGAATGAATTTGTGGAACAGTGTATGGATGTTTTAACTGGTCTCAATGTTCAAAGTACAGGTGTAAATAATACTGTTATTAAAGTAATAATTATAGTGCCACTGTTATATAATATAAAATGTAGTATTGGAGGATTTATCTAATAGATACCATTTATCAAAGCAGTATCAGTATCGCAACTCTGAATAAAACCACTTATGCAAATCATTAAATGATGTGGTGAATAAAAAATGATTATATATATATATATATATATATATATATATATAAATTGAAAAGACAATAGTCACTATTAAAAATAACGTTACTTTAAAAGCCCTTAAGAGATTTGTTAAGGAACATTAGTGAACTAAACATTAAGAAGAAACACAGTAGACAGGTCAGCTAGAAAGCTGCAGAGAAGTTTCAATTACAGTAAAATAAATGGAGGAGCTGCAGAAATGTGTAGCTCTGGTGGAAAAATCTATTGACAAGACAACTTAGTCGTTAACTCCACATCTGACCTTTATGAAAGACTGGCAGAGATAAAGCTGAAAGAAGTCCTGATTGCAGTTTGTCACATGCCATGTAGTAAACATAGAAAACATGTGAAATAAGATTCTCTGTTCAGATAAAAAAATAAAATAAACTTTTCTCACAGTGAATCAACATACTCTGGAAATCAATTTATTTCTAAAAGAGAGAAAGGTGATCACAGTCGCCATGAAAATGGATGGAGCTAAAACACAGCAACTCAGGGAAAAAAACCTTTTAGTGACCAAGATTCGAAGATCTGATAATGGATTGTTCTATTCATCAACTGAAAATGGAGAGTGTAACTGCAAGCTAACCAGAGTGTGACCATCCACCTATGCTGTCATTCAGGCAATGAGAGAAGTTTCCAAGAGGTACATGAGCCACAGTTCAGGTGACCCATAAGGGCTAAATACATACCATACTTGTCAAATTTTCATTTGTGTTATACCTTGACAATCATGTGTTCCATTTTTACATCACAACTACACCATACTTCATGTTGGTCAGCCCCACAAAATAACAGTAGATATTCAGGTTTGTGGTCTTAATGTAACAAACAGTGAAAAAAAATCCAAGGTTTATAGATAGGTTTCATAAGATCAACAGGTGTAATTGTGTATGCTCGTGTGCTCATACCTGGAAAGATATTGTCCAGAAGACGGTAGCTCATGCCTGTTTGGTTTATCGTAACAGTTTACCAAATTCTGAACCAGCGCTAACTCTGGTTTCACCATGGTGGCTGCAGTGACCGCTCGACCAATCAGTTGCAAGGCATCCCGTACATAGAAGCTTATCGGTTTGCGTCCCACTTCCCCATAGGCTAACAGTCCAAGGGGACCTCCAAGAGTGTGCAGTGAATCAGGGGACAAAGGATATCCCATGATCCACTGCAGGGTTGGAAGTGATGGGGCGAGACGCTGAGCAGCTCGCAGGACAGATGAGAGGCACTCCGGGTCAGATCCCATGAGTAGCACGGAGGAGATCGGGGAGGGGGAGCGCAGGAAACTGGAAGAGATGATGTTCAAAGCCTCTTCTTCCATTTGATCCTCCCTCCTTTCCTCACTGGCCTCCCCCCTTCTATCTTTACCGCGTGTGATGAGAGTCAGGTTGATGATATCCCACAAATGCCAAGCAGGACCACTGTGGCTCTGCAGGTGAGTCAGCAAGCCGTCGCTGCCTTCATCCCATCCGGGGCAGATCACAGCTGCTCCTCCCCACCTGCCTTCTCCTCGGTTCCCTCGGTCCCTGTCCCCATCTCCACTCTGCAGGACTGCCAGCAGCAAGCTGCCGAGGGTTGATGGAGGCACGCGGGCCGACATTTGCAGGTGAAATCGGTTCTGCAAAAGAGAAAAAGCATTGTAGAAACTTTCTAAACAGTTACAGATAGATAAATCACAGGACATTTGAAGTTCAAAAGATAAGAGGACAAAAACAGCACAAAGGGGGAAAAAAGAGAGCGAGGGGTAAAAGAAAAAAGATCAGAAGAGAGATTAATAGAGATTGCAAAACACCTTAGGGCTAAATAACCATTAAATACAGCTTTGTAAACACAAGAGACTGTGAAGCATTCCCTGTCACTGTGGCAATTCAACACAACACAGATCAGAAATAATCTGTCATATTGACTAATTATCTCTTACTCCAAATGAAAGGAGATGCAGGGATTCAAACAAGGAGTCAATGTTTTGCATCTAATCTGCAACATCACAGTTGGCTTGGCAGGACAACAGTAGTATCCACAGTTCATCCAGGAGCCGGCATTCCCAAACCCCAATGAAAACACTGGCTTGTTTCATACTGTTCCAAAATGGATAACACAGTTGTCCTTGAATGAAGCTCACAGATGGCCCCCTCTTCTGCTTCCTTTGAGGGGCTCTATCCATTTTTCATCCTATCACTGCTTCAGGCAAGGTTGATAGGAGGTGGGTGGGGTGGCTGCTTTTGTGTAGATAAGGCAAAGTTTAGCCTTAGATGGTTTAAGTTTTGCTTTGAATTCATCCATCTCAGTACTTATTATGACAGAACCATTCGATTATGCAAAAAAATAAAAATAAATGCACACAAACATTTTCTTCAATATTAAAGTCACACTGTTCTGTGCTTTAAAATAAAGGAAGTTGGTTTTTAATCTTTATGTTTTCTCATAAACCAAGATTAAGGCCATGTACACACTTAGCTATTTTCTTAAAAAAAAACAAATATTTTACTCCGCTCCTTTAAATAAAATTAAAAAAATCTCTATCCACACATAACCAAATAAATATTTTTTTCAGCACATTGATAGACATGGCAAACCTTTAGCGGGCAGTAGTTCTCCCAAATCCTATCCTCTCAGAGTAAATTTCCACCTTCAGCATACAGCAGTGATAGAGCTTGTAAGAACAAGCGAGCAAAAAGCACTTTGACAATTGATAATACCAACTTAAATGCTGTGTCTGAGTTTAAATATATGTCACACAATTTATTTTGGAGCATTTTATGTTGCGGACACTGCCGTTACGGCACTAAAAACTCCGGTTTTATCTGTCCACACGCAGATACTGTTTAACAGTGTATGGATATTACTTTTGCCCGAGGTTTGAAACAAATTTTTTTTGGTACCGAAAATCTGCTTTCACGTGTGGATGACAGGCCAAACCATAGAAAAATATCTCTGTTTTATGAGATACCCGGCTCAAGTGGACAAGCGTAAGCCTTTGCACAGTCTTTTAATTTTACCTACATATTTACCCTGATTTTAGTAATATTAACATTTTGCAGTGGCTCAGCCAGAGTTCAAACTTAAAAATGATAGAGACTCTGTGGATCTAGGTTATCATTTGAGAAAAAATGTCAAAGACTGATCATCAAAGACACATTCCGAAGATATCATCCGACGCAAGCTAAAACCTGGTGACTCATTGTAAGAAGTGGTGTATTATTGTAATTTCTTCATTAAATGAAGGGGTTTGAAAAACATTGGGCTTAACTGTAATGTAAAATAAATGCTGTAATTGTGAATGTAACTGTGTGCAAGGGCATGTCAATGTACGAGGTTGCATGGGTTGTTCCCTGCCATCCCCAGACCCATGGCTCTCACACAGTGTAAATCAAGTCACTGACTGCAGTCTAACAAGAGAATCTCACAACCACCCGTCACATAATCAACTCAAAAATCTCAGCGTAACAAAGAGAAACACAATTCCACCTAAAGATCACAAACCTCCAATAACACCAGTGTACAACAGCTGGGCACCTCAAGGAGCAACGTTGACATTGCTGATGCACACAACCCTTTTTAATCTAAAAAACTACAATAACTCAGGACTCAGCCCTCACAGAACACCCAATTCCCCCAAACACTTTTGACCCACTCATAAAAGCTACGCATCCATAGAGCCAGGGAGCAGAATATCACATTAAAACTAAACAAAAGAAACATAGATGATGTGACAGCACAATCAGCACCTACTTAAAGAAAAATAATGTATTATTTGTTTTTATCATCGTCAACTCAGAGGCAAGATAAGCTGTGTACACAGTCAAGGTTTCAGATTTGTAATAATCTCATGGTTAGATACCGTAAAAGAACAAAAATGTTTATGAGTTTATGAAATGAAAAAACAAGATCATATTTTTTTTTAAAAACACTGACAGCTACTGACATGCATTGCCCTTGCTGGACTCATACTGTACACTTGGCCACAGAAGGTTTCTGATTGTAGACCGCTAAGTGAGTGGGCAATGTCAGAACTTGGTGTTTATTAACACTACACTTTAGTAAGCTATAGGTGAGGAGTAGAATAACTTAAAAATACATATACCTCATCAGTGTCATGTTATGCATGTTTGTGATTGTGTAATTTACTGACTCAATAATGATGTATGAACATGACTCAGATGTTCCTTTTTGGCTTCGTTTTTTTTTTCATGACACAAAATTGTATCTTGGTCCCCTGAGGAGTTGCTTCTTCAACACAGGGTTTCAGAGATGGTATAACACTCAGATATAGCAACACTTCACCAAAGACATGCATGGCTTTTTTCTTATCTGACTCAGCATATACAGTTACAAAGATGTCAGTAAGCTTTGATCTCACTTCCGTTGACAATCTTTGCAGGAAGCATAGGATGTTGTGATAGAAAGCTGACACGAGCTTGCCTCCTCTGTGATTTATTATAACTTCAATAGTTTGGCTCATAACATGTTTTGGTTTTGTTTTAGCAAAAAAGTGTTTCTTCCACTTTATCTATTTAGTTTGAGCATCTGAGAAGTAAAGCACTTGTGTTTATAGTTTGTTCAGATATCTCTCTCACTCGACTTTTGGTCTAACACAGACCAGTGGTTCACCTGAGCAGGTTGAATCTCAGATACAGGAATTTGGAAACACCAGTTTGGTGTGGTTCCTTCTGAAGGTGTTAAAATGCTTCAGGATTGTTTCATACAGTAATTACTCTAAGTATTTTTGGTCAGAAACTGTCCTTCCCCGAACATTTAATTTTCAAGGCTTTTTGTGTGTGTGGGTTTCTACTCAACCATGCCTCATTCTGCAGGAGGGCTGCTGCAATATGGAGAAAAAAAAGGATTAAAAACAGTAAAATCGATCTCTGATTGCCAGCCACAAAGTACCACTCCAAACTATGAAAATGTATAGGTAGAGGGGATTTTGACTTAACTGCACTGATCACAGTTCTTGACATCAGGAGGACTTATAGCAGTGCTCATATTGGGATTGGCTAACAAATGTTCATTACAATTTCATTGTAGATAAGAATCATTTGAAACTGAATTAAAACATGTTTTAGTTTAGCAGATTTTAGTAAAGAAAAATCAACAAATCTTTAATATTGAAAGTCTGTGGGATGTGTCTCCTAGAATATTGAGACGCAACTGCATTTAAAATATGTTATAAAACTTTGAGAATGTTATTCTCTGTCTCCATGTTCGCAGAGATGCTGAAAGCTAAAATCTATGCTTCCTTTAATTAAAACTTTCTACTAAGGTGTGTTTTGAATTAGAGATGGACCGATACTGGTATCGGGACAGACACCGTTCTAATGTACTCGTATTGGTATCGGTTAGTTTACCGATACCTAAACTGTCAAAACTCTCGAATAATCTCACAGAAAATGTTTATTTTTCCCTTAGAATTTTAGTTTTTACTTGATTTTAATTATAATTTTAATTTTATCTAATTCACCATCATTTGTTATAACAAGCAGAGAGAAAATAAAAACTGTCTTCCACTTCATTGAATTTTTTTTATGTGGTCATCGTATCAGCAAGCATTCAGATCCAAGTATCCGTATTTTATCGGTTTGAAAATAATTGCATCTTTGCATCCCTGATTTGAATAGAAACTTTGCAAAACACTTTCAGCACCAGTGGTTGGGTTTAAATATTGTATTTGCAGACAATAATCAAAATGCCTGTAGGGAAATTTAAAGTTAACAGAAAATATTACCAACAGAGGTACTGAGGAAATGACTGAATTAAAATGTTGGGGACATTAAATCGATGGGTTTAAAAGTTCTGCTTCTGGTTCAGGGTCCAACCAAAATGTTTTATATCTTTTCAGTACCTTTTTAAGATTTATTATATCATGTCTGCATATTTAACAAATCCCATGACAATATACATGTTAAATGGCTTGGAAGCAAAATACATTAGAGATCTGTTGTCATTGTATCAACCTTCCAGATCACTTTGGTTCTCTGTTTTGGGTATACTTTACATCCCCAAAGTCATAACCAAACATGGAGAAGCAGCATCTAGTTTTATAGTACAGCATTTAGTTTTACAGTCCAGTAAGGAACCAACTTCAAGAGAACTGCAAAACTCTTGAAACACAAAGGTCCTTTAAATCAGTGCTTCTCAAATAGTGGGGTCCGCCCCCCATCCCCTCTCCTTCGCACCTCCCGGTAGCCAAGGCTTTCATTCATACTTTAATTGTGATTAAACCTCCAGTCACTAGGTGGCAGCAGTGCTCAAACTTATAACCAGGCTGCCTGTTCAACCCAGCAGAAGAAGTCTACAGAGAGAGAAAGATAACATACATGCTCTAATCCACGGCGTGGGAAAGGGAGATGGAATCGCGGAATTTAACAACAAAAAATGGACTACACAAACGCTGTTCCTGTAGTGATCTGCCGGCTCCTGCTACTGTAAGGCTGCCTGTTTTTAACGGGGGTTTCGGCCTACCTCTCCATGCAGGTAATCTAAACCTGCCAGCCACAACGAGAAAACTCACTGACACACAGACGCGCCACGGTCCCCCCAAAAAACAAACAAAAAGAGATGTTTATGAATCAGAAGAACAATCTTTCCATAGGTTCTGTAAGCTCAAGGTGACAACCAGTGATACTGAATAGTCACATTAGAAAGAAGAAGAAACAAGCTCTGTCAGGGAAAAAATGCAAACAGAGCGTTGCAGGAAGAGTAAACACAAAAACACTGATATTTCATGCTTTTATTTCACTGGAGTCTGGGAAGGAGTGGGAAATAAATGAACAAAGGTCTTGATCAATATGGAATTAATATGAATATGTACTGCTTCCAGGTCTTTTTATGAGACTTGATTTGGTGGTGAGAGATTTTCTTTTATAATATGAAAAAGATGAGATTATTCGTTTTGCACATTGGATTTTTTAGTTCTTAATAACAACAGGGGGATGCTTAAACCATAGAACTGTTAGATTTGTGAAAACAGTTGTGAATGACAGTAAATGTGGATCTGTTTGGTTATTTATTTGGTAAGTTGTTTTCAGTCGTCATAATTACACACTCTTTGGTTTAATAAATATGGTTAGAATCGAAAAAGTATTCAGAAAAATCTAAATGGAAAAAATTGAACTTTTGAAATAAAGCATTTCTAAAATAAATAAATGGGTTGCATAGGGTTGGAGAGTTGAAAAGAAAAACAGTGCAGGTGACATAGAGGGAGCTATTTAGCCTCCCTTTTTGAAAAGTAATAAGCTGATGAAGCTGACAGGTAACCAATGTTCATGGTTCAAAAAAGTTTGTTTGAAAATTGCAGTTTAGTTTAAAAATGCACATCCCAGTGAATCATATGAACTTTTTTCTGTTCTGAGCATAGCACGGATTGAGCAGTCTGGATCAAATTTTACCAACTGAGTTAATAAAATAAACTTTGAAAAAGTGTTAAGACCTAAAAAAATAAAATAAGCTGCGACCATTACAAGTACTTACAGCTTATTTAATTTATCTTTTTTGGTAATCAGTATATACTATATGCAGTGTGCCACTGTCAGTGGTTTGTATCAGTAAATTATAAATTTTTTTTAGATATCAATCTGGGGGGGCGTGAAAAAAATGTATGCCTTTCTAAAACCCAAGGTTGTCTCATAAATGTTAAATGGTCTGTAATTGTATGGAGTTTTACTTAGTCCCTATGTATCCCAAATTAATCCCAAATAGCAAATTAGTATACAACAACCAAATTTAATGTCTAAAGTGAATAAGATGGTTTGAACAAAAGCTATTTAAATAAAGGAAGAGAGTCTATATTTCTGATGCTGGGAGGAAATGAGTTCCAGAGCAAAGGAGCAGAGCAACTGAAAGCTCTGTACCCTGTGGTGACAAGTTTGACAAAAGGAAAACTGTCAGAGTCTGTGTTTTGTGAGTGAGTATGTGGTCTTACCCTATACAGGACGTCCGCTATAGATGCTTCACCTGCTTCAGGCAGCACACCTGGTGATAACTGGGTTATTGTTTGCTGGAGATTCAAAAGTAGCAGGATAATGACTATTCAGTGTCTGATTCTTAATTGTCACTAGTAGATTTAAGCTTCCCTTGTGAGCCCTGTTATCTCCTGGAGTTTTCGATGTCCCCTGTCTCTTCTTTGACCCAGATATCCTCATCTGTGTTATTATGGCTTAAAGTTTTTCTACATTTTCACCCCTGGTTGCTGTCTGCACCGCTCCGTAAATGCCCACCTGCCTGCTTGCTCAAAGACTTTCCGGGCTATATCCTGCATGCTCCTCTTTGTTGTTTCAATCCCTGCAAAACCATAAGAAACACCCAAATACATATCCAACTGCCCGAATAATCACCACAAGTTTTATTCATCCAATAATCGGTCCTCCTGTCCTTCCAGTTGATCCAGCTCCAGAACCCGAAGCATGTTTCCTGCTCACATCACACATTTTATTATTGTAAATAAGTGTTTGAATCTTTACTACCGTTTCTGAGTTTAATTTCTACATGTGGGTCAGAGGACTTGCAAGAAACATGACTAAATGAGTTGCTGATAAAGATCTGAGAGAATGGTAAGGAGTGGCCATATGTGGCAGGTCGCCAAGAGAAGTAGGGTAAAGGATGGATGCACTTAAACATGACAATTAGAATTTTGAAGCTGATCCGAGACTGTATGGGCAACCAGTAAAGCTGCTGATGAACTGGTGTACTGGGTTCTCAACGAGGGCCTCCTGGTTATGATCTGATCTGTTGAGTTCTGAAGGAGTTGGACTTTATAAATTGACTTACTGGGGGGACCAGAGAGTTTCAATAGTTGATCCAGGAGGTTACAAGACTATTGGCAAGGATGGCAGCAGCATGGGGAGTAGTGAAAGGACAAAGTAATTTAATATTAAGTAAATGGAAGTGTGCAGACTGGGTAATATAATTAATATGACACTAAACTGAGCGTGTACTATTAAGTATCACACCAAAACTCTACCTGAGGGGAAGGATGAACAAGGGAGTTATCAGTGTTAAAAGAGAAATTGGAGAGTTTAGGTAATGTGGAGACCATGCCAACTAGTAGCCCTTCAGTTTTAATACTTTGAGTTTGAGAAAATTAGAAGAGAACCATGATCTAATCTCCATGAGACAGTCTTACAGAGAGGTAGGTGGAAGGGAGGAATTGGATTTGGAAGAAATGTAGAGCTGGGCGTATCTGCATTACAATCGACATTTATGTTAAATTTATGGAATATTTGGCTAAGAGGGAGCATGTAAATAATTAATAGAAGGTTTCCTAACACTGAACCAAAGGGCATACCTGCACAAACCGGAAACAAAGTTGAGGAGTGGGATTCAAACTGGTTGAGGTCTAAACAATTTAAGGTAAAACATGCAGGGGGAATGTAACTTGTGGCAATGGATTCTAATCTGTTCAGAATAATATTATGCATTTTACAATAAATTGTGGCAAATGCATCACTGAGATTAAGAAGGATGAATGGTGAAGAGATCAGAATTTGTTTCCATCAGAAGGTCATTGGTGATGTTTACAAGAGCTCTTTTTGTACTATGGTGGGGAAGGAAACAGACAGAATTTGTTAATAAAATTTGTGATTATTGAGGTGTGACTAGAGCTGGAAGGCAACAATTTTCTCAAGGAATAAAAAAAGGAAGGTTTGAAATTGGACAGAAGATTATCAAGGTTATTGGGATATGCATCAGGTTTTTTTGAGAGTTGGAGTAACAAAGTTGCAAAGTTAATTTAGCAGTTTTCAAAGATGAAGGAACAATTCCAGTGCTATGGGAAGAGTGGATTATAGTAGTTATGAGAGGAACCAGAAAGAGGAGACAAGCTTTAGCTAGCACTGTGGGGAGAGGATCAAGCTGGCAGCGGGATGATTTGGATTTGTAAATAATATGAGTAACATTAATTATGGAAGGAAGAGTGAAACTTGAAAATAACTGACAGAATGATAGTGGAGAAAACAGGGAGTGAACTTCAGAATGGGCAGCTTCTACAGAGTTAAGTTGTCAGAGGACGTCAGAAATGTTGCAAATGAAATAAGACATGAGGGAGTTGCAAAAGTGATTGGAGTACATATTGGAGCTCCTATATTCCCCCCTAGGGGAATGAGTCTGAAGGCATTGTGATTTTACTAAATAGAGAAACTTGGAATTACCTTCACTAGAACTAATTAAACCAGATTAGTATGCAGGTTTTGCTCAGGCAATAGAGTCATAAAACAAAATATAATTATTGTACTGTTATTTGTATATGGTAAGTCCAGTTTCCTAAACAGATGTTCCAGTTGTCGTCCTTTGTCTTTGAGATGGTGCAGACTGAGAGTAAACCATGAAGCTGTGGAGGGTAACATTATTAGAAAAGGGGTTCTTCTCAGAACATCCGCCTTCCACCAAAGCCTGGGACATTTGCTCATAAAAAATAAAAAAAATAGCTATGATCAGCTATGGGATCAAAGCACAAAGAAAGTACGGTATACCATGCTTTATGGAACTTCAAACGTCGAAATAATTTGGACATCATTCCATCTCCATCTGTGATTCTCTTCTAGCCTGTTTTGACACATAGCACTGCGTTTCTCAAGTATTTTGTGGAGTGTGTACCCCAAATAAATTACCATTGGGAGCATACTTGTTGCTGGCTGCAGAGCCATACAGAAAGAGAGAGGGTTAGGCTGGCCCTTTTTTTATTTTAATCTGGTAATTTGATTGGCTGTTCAGCAGCTCTTGCACACATACATACACAGAGATTACGTTAAAGTGTGCCATTTTCAACTGATAGATGTTTTAAACTTAGATAATGTGCAAAATATAAAGTGTCTTTTAGAAAATAGGAGCAAGTCGTAAGTCACTGATGTAAAAGTCCAAGTCAAGTCTCAAATCATAAAATGAATAACTCAAAGTCATGTGACTTGACCACACCTTTGCTTTGAACTGCCTTGTAACTGAAATGTGGTATTAAAATAAACTTCATTTGACTTGAAGTGGATTCCTCCATTTAGATTACATTACATTGTTATCAAGAAGGAGTATTGTGAAAACTCTGCAATAATTACAAAACATATATACTTTTTTTAGTTTATTTTTAGTTTTGTGGTCATTTTTATTAATATTTATTCTTTTATGTAATTCACCATCCTTTGTTCTATAAGCAGATAAGAAAATAAAACCTGTCTTCCAATTTATTGCATTTTATTTTGTGTGTATCAGCATAGGTACTCAGGTACTTTAAGGTACTCAGATATATGTATCTGTATCATATCGGTTTGAAAAAAGTACTATCGATGCATTTCTATTATTAAGTAATAGTTGCCCCATATGAAAATATAGTATATCATATAAAAAGGCCTGAAAACTGGAGTTGAAATTGAAATTACACTAGTTTTATAGTCCTGCCAAATAGAAAAGCTCCCATGACATTTTCAAAATTTTTCTAACATGTGCATGAATACATGATAACAAACATTGTGACATTAAAACTGCAGACAGTTATTTAAATAAATCTGGACGTATCCAATGCAGGTAGAGATAATGCTTAGATAACACTTGTGAGACACACATGAATGTGGGATTGAAGATGAGATGTGTCTGAATGCAACTCCAACTGAGGCGCATTCATTCAAATGGAAATGTACCACCAGGGGAGTACAAAGCTAACAAAGCAACACTCCACGGAAAGTCCTTAAGTCCCTGAAGACAGCTTAAAAAATTATTTGAAGTCTAGAGAATTAATGTATCCAATGTATTCATCCTCGTGGAACGAGCCAGGTGTGTGAGGACAGACAAGAGAAGATCTGTTTGTTTGAATTGGATGTGTGGTGTGGGGTGATTAAAGAGTGTGGACTGTTGAGGAGCTGGCGGTGCAACAGGTGTGAATAATATTCAGTCTTTTACTACCAGGATTTAAGCTAACAAAATGCCAATTCCCTCAAAAGGCTCAGAAAACACAAAAATGTGTGATGATAAAAGATCAACACTGTGCCTCAAGGCAGCTGGGGGATATACGGTGAAAATCTATATCCCAAGATTTGTAGAGTGCAATCCATCCGAGTACTCAAAATGATTCACTGCACGATACATGTAAAATAATGAGATTTTAGGACTGATCAGTACCAAAGATCTGCTTGAAACAATCCCTAATTCACAACAACCGGAGTTTGTAGCTTGTTAGAAAGTTAGAAAGATAGATTTATGCTACACACACATCATTGTTAAATTAATTGTAATAATGTTCGTCTGTGGGACATCCCACGGCTGTGTCAGCTGTTTCACGCTAGTATTATTTCATTATTTCTCCCGCCCAATTACACCCAGCCTGCTTGACTTTTAGAAAGATTCCTACACTGTTTCAATTACATTCCTGGTATTAAACCAGAGCTCTTATCCAGATAGACTCGGAACGAGCACAACAGTGGAATTACTTCAAACGCAAAGACGTGAGAACAATAATAAGAGGTAACAGCAGCATTACAGTAGTTAGATGATGGTGCCAGGAGAGAAAACAAATAGAAGTAAAGGGAGGAAACAGATTTGGGAGCCATGTTGTGACTCTTAAGAGATAAGGTGATTTATTATCTTAAGCCAAGAGTTCTAGTCCATTAGATGTGATAGCACTCTGCTGTTTTTGGAGTAGAGGAGGAACAATTTCTTAATCTACAGGCAATCAAATTTGACAAGCTCCAAAATGGAGTCTGAAAAAGATACAAAAAGCACATGATAAGATTGGCTATTACAACTGCAGTAATTTTCATTCTCTCTCTTCCTTTAGGAGAATACATCTCAATTATTTAATAACACTGTGGCTTAAAACACGGTTTGTTTTAATCTGAAACCTACACTGGTTCCACCGTCTATTTTTCGTTCTTCTTCTTCTTTTTCTTTTATGATGATCTGGTCACGGTCTATTTATCTATGTGCTCCCTTTAATGTAAATAATGGTAATGGATTGCATTTTTTATAGTGCTTTTTGAGACCCTCAAAGCGCTTCGCAATTCCACTATTAATTCACTCTCACATTCACACACGGGTTGAGGCAAGCTACAGTTGTAGCCAAAGCTGCCCTGGGGCAGATGGACAGAAGCGAGGTCGACATACAGTCTTGCGCCCCTCACCAGTAGGCGGTGGGTGGGCAAACTCCCAATACCCTGAGCCACGGTGGCCCTGTGTCCACCTATTATCCTCACGTAAGTTTCTTTATTGTTTATTTTCAAATTCAAAATATTCTACTCTACACGTTTCAACACTTGGGTCCTCCTTAACTACTGCAAAGGATGGACTGAATGTAAATGCATGCCACACTTTTCAGATATTCGTTTATAAAAAAATCTGCATGCATAATTTTTTTATCACAATTAAAAGATGTTTTGTGTTGGTTTGTCACATTAAATTTACAAAAGTTTGTAGCTTTAATAGGATTTTTTATTTATTAAAGGGGGTGTTACAGTATATTTTTCTAAGTTTACACAAGAAAAATAACCACCATTTCTTACCCATGTAAATATAGAAAAACACTAACCTACAAACTGCCATGTGTAAGTCCAGCAAATAATTTCAGTGATGATTCTCATCCACAATATAATATAAATTATTCAACTTATTGCTGATACCAAATAATGATAATCCCCAACTGCTCACTGACACCCATTTTCATTCTAACAATGACAGAAGCCTACATGCAGCTTTTGGAAGTATGGCACCATACACAGAACAGTGAAATCCCCAACAGTCATCATTCCAGCTTAATCTGGCGTGTTTTAAATGTGAGCTGGCAAACATGAGTGTTTATGTCCCGTGACCCAGCATATTTAATGCATGTGTATGATTGTGTGTGCAAACTGATGCATGAATAAAAGACAACAAATCTTTGAGTCCATTCAGGCTGCTACCGGGTTTGTTTTTTGACATCCTGTGCTTTGGCTCTCGGTCAGGGCCGACTTTGTAGCTGTTGCATATCGGACATTCAAAATCATAATGTATTTTTTTTTTTTGGAACCTTAGCCCAAGGACACAGGGAGAAAAGATGTTATGATCTCAATGTCTTGACAGATAAAAGGTGACTGTACAGTCCATGGAAGTTTGGAGGGTGTTGCCGGTTTTATCTGCAACACAGAGACATATCTATTATTTTGCAGGGGATTTGTCTCTGTCTGCAAGAAAAGCTACAGCCAGACTTGCTACTCATGTCCAATTCTGCTCCATAGGTCAACAAAAACTTGAGTTGATTCTTTTGTGAAGCACTTCAGAAATGGTTAAAAATGTAACAGACTGGTTAAGCAGCTTGTAAGGCTCTCCATTGTGTATGTGCATTTTTGCTTCTTATCTTCTTCTTTTCTCAGGGGAAAGCTTCACATGCAGGTATGAAGGTAAAGTGATTCAGAAAATGATGAAAGATAAGCACAACAAAAAGAGGTGTCAGCATTATTATGGTATAAAATATTAAATCCAAAGCTTATCTCTTGCATCTGCAAATTACAAGCCTTGAACTGAACCCTTACCTCTTCTAAAAAAATCCATACTGCTCCTTGCTGTGCTGGTCAAATTATTTTCAGGTCCTCAAAGAAACCACATCTGCAGCCGCTGATGCGCATAAGCAGTTCACACAAAATATCAACACACAGGAGCACTCACAGATATAGAAAAAAGCCAACCAAGCTGTATAGTAGTGCAAAATCCGCTTGTGTCTATTTATTTATCAATTTCAAGCTTTTTAAATTTCAAGAATCATTCAATTTATCCAAATTAAGAGAGTCGAGTACAGCTGCAAACCAACCAAGTCATAGTTGTCCACCTAAACTGTCAGGCCTTAATCAAAGAGGCAGTCATAAAGGCAATCTGGGTGAGGTGCAATGATCCACAGCTCTGGTGGTGGACTCTTAAATTGAGCCTTTATGGAAACATAAAAATAAGAAAAGTGTTGAAAGAAAGCCAACAGAAAACTCACTTGCAGTTTTTTACAAGCCAAGAAGGGATCCCTGCAAACAAAAACAATGCTGCTCTATATGAGACCGAAAACGTTTTGGTCATCACATCAACCTTAACAAGTAAACTTAGTAGTGGCAGCTTCATCCTGTGGAGATGTTTTTCTTCACTTGGGACATGGAGGCTATTCAGAAGATTTTGTCAGGAAGTCATCAGATCCAACTCAAACCAGCCGCACCTGATGAGCTTCCTGACAATCACCCCACTCTCCCCTCAGCTTAAAAGACGATCCCACTCACCTCTACTCCGCTCAATCATCGTCTACACGTTGTCCAGAGCTCCTGATCTGTCCTAACGCATCAGTCCTTCCAAGCCACACCAGCGTTCCTGATCTGATCCTGATCAGCGTTCCTGATCAACATCAGTCTCAGCTACCAGACCTAGACGTTCTACCGCCCGTGCCCGAGGCATCACCCGTCCGCGCCTGATGCGTGACGATCCCACGGTCACCGTCTCCAGTCCAGCGAGGACCTTGACAGATTGACCATTCAGATGGAGAGGCTATTCAGAAGATGGAGAATCTGGGGCAAGACTTTCAAATTTACAGTACATCAACCTAAACACACAATCCTCACTTTATAACACACTAGTGGCTGCATCATTCTTTTTGTAAACATTACTCTAGTATAAAATATCAAATCTAGAGAGGTTGACAAATAGGAGCTTTTGTGTTACCAATATTTTAAATTTGGGATGCCTTATTGAGAGTATGTTGTCCCTATACGTTTCAAGGGAATTGCAATCGAACGCAACTGGACTTGGTAATTTGTCGTGGAAGACGTTTCACCTCTTATCTAAGAGGCTTCATCAGTTCATGCTCGCCGCTGACCAGGCTGGGACTGGTCCAACTAACTGGTGTGGAGACTCAGCTATTTAACCTCTTGGAGGGCTTTTACAAGACTGATTATGTAATTGGATCCTTTGTGCTCCATGTCTTAACGACGGTCGTTGGCGTGTCGCCTATTGGTGGAGGTTAGTGCTGCATTGCAGTTAACCTTTCCGAGTTGGAAAGTCGAAAATCTCGCAGTTGTCTCGCGTCATTTCACAGTGACACGCCCCCTTTAGGTCGGAATATACGAGCTCCAACTCTGAGCTTTGAGAGTAGACCGAGTAGGAAGTACTGATCGGAGAACAAAGATGGCTGCGACCGTAGTTGAAATATATTTTATTTGTATTCGTACTGTTGGTCATTTTAATGTCATTTTTAAATGCTCTTACACACTTGACTACATTTCTGCTTTAATCTGGTCACCAATAATCCGGTCACGGCCTTGCTGTGTGTGCATTACAACGTACAGCTTTGTTTTTCATGCTGGTCTGCTGAAGATGCTATGTCGCTAACAACAATGGCAATAACTAGCCCGCCCCTCGACAGCTGCTGCCCTCAAAGCGTCCATGTTCTTCCCGACTCGGAGTGTAGTGAGACAAACTGGAATGCTTTAAGTCGGGAATGACTTCACGTTCTCGTGTACAGCAACTCGGACGCCAGAGTTTCCAAGACAAATGGAATGCAGCATAGGTTTCGGCTTCATTAGTGCCCTATTGTGTTCGTTGGAGTCACAGTTATTTTTCTTATTAGTTAAGACATGGAGCACAAAAGATCCAATTACATAATCAGTCTTTTAAAAGCCCTCCAAGAGGTTAAATAGCTGAGTCTCCACACCAGTTAGTTGGACCAGTCCCAGCCTGGTCAACGGCGAGCATGAACTGATGAAGCCTCTTGGATAAGAGGTGAAACGTCTTCCAAGACAAATTACCAAGTCCAGTTGCGTTCGATTGAAATGTCATTGAGATAACCATGACCTTGATGAATGAGAATATTCACAGGCTTGTCCCTATACAATTTTTTTTATTTTATTATATTATTATCAGTAAGATTGATGACATGCACGTTTCTGTACTCTGGTTGCTAACTGCAACACTGGCTCTGTTTACCAAAATCAGTAACATTAGACAAAACTGGTGCAGGTATTTATGCTTAGATGGAGTTAATCACCCAGTTTAGGCAGCATTACCAAACACGACTGTATTCCAATGTGCTACTGGCCGCAAAAGGATTCCACTTAGGAACTACCACAGTTACAGCCTGCAGAAGGATGCCACACACCGCAGGCAGACAGGTATTCAGTGCCACGGTCTCGCTCTTTGCTATGAGTTAATCCTTGATAATTTATTGTCAACCGCTTAGCAATATGCTGAAATCGTGTGAGTTGTCTTGTCTTGTTTGAGCCAATAGTCTATTCGGAACAAGCCCCCCCGCACACAAACACACACCGCGCTGACGAGCAGAGAGACCTCACGCCAGCTACGTAGGACCGGGTTTGAAGAGTCGGTTACTTTTGAGGATAATTTTAAAAAAAAACATCTCTGGGTGGATGTGGTCACAGATATTAGCTGTTAGCCGAGGTAGTACATTTCTTTGTCATGGCATGTTTTAACAGAATAGTTAAAAAGTTAAACACTGGGTGAAAAGTTAAACACTACTTACAGCCTGGGAGCTGGTGTTGCACCATTGTGACGGTACAGATCCTTCTTTTAAGTTCAACATCGAGGCAAAGCAAATGCTGTAAGCTCCATAGCCTCTAGAAGCTGCAAGAGGCTCGGCTTTCACCTTGCCAGAAACAACATTCCTGTAAGGCGGTGAAAAGCTAGGTAGGCGAAGCCATGAATGCGACGTTAGCATTATGACGGGTGGTTGTTGGACTTTTTCAAACTCAGGCGTTTTCTGGTCTCTTTTCTTTATGTAACTGATTCAGGGACTGGAGTGTGTATAAAATGTTCATATGCCTCATGCTTTCAGAACAGAGTGACTGACTTTATTGAAAGAAAACTCAGTTTTTCATTATTTTCAGTGGAAAACTTTAAAAAATGATAAATTATACGACTTTGTCCAATAATTTTTTTAAATCCAAAAGTAAACCGCATGTGCAGAAATCTAGGCAACAGAAACATGCCCGCACCTCTCACAAAAAACCCCACCACACATGGGTACTCGAGCAGACACACACAGCTACGGTGCAGGCAAACTGAGGGGGGAATAGTTGAGCAGAAATCCTCTGGGATCTGTGAGCAATGTGGAGTAAGAAAAAACAACATGAACACGTTGAATCAGAAGTGGAGGGGGCAGTCTGATCCAAGAGAGAGCTCATTTATTATTTAGGCCTCCATAAGAAACGTATCGACACTTGGAAGGTGTTCATTTGGTTGCACGCTTCTTTAGTTCCCCCTCCCCAAAGAAAGATGAATGGAAAACAACACACAGAGGAAACAGCTGCACGTTCAGTTTCAAAGCTTGGTGAAATCAGGTTGGAAGAATTATTAAGGAGGTGGGATAACACAGCATATGTGTTAGGTAGCTGGGGGAGAAAAGAGGGCTAAGATGTAAGCTGGAGCTCTGACACAACCAGGTGTCTCCTTTTGGCCTTCATCCACACCTTCCAGCAAGGGATCTCTTTAACTCACCTCGCCTTATCAGAAAACGTCACTGTCGCCTAATTTCTACTTTGACTTTCTGTCTTGACTCATTTGCATTGAGGAAGAGCCTCATGGGCAGACTGAGGGCATGACAGCAGTTGCCCTCGCTGTTGCATGCAGCAGCATGGACCTTTGCCTGAGCCCTCTGGATGGCAGCTTGACCAGAAACACAACCCATGGTCAGGGCACCTCTCCAAATATCAGCACCTCACTGAGCACATCATTATTTCACAAGCACTGTTATCAGGTGAGCTGTCTGAGCATAAGGCAGGATAGACGGAGGGAGACATTGGAGAAGAGGCAGGAGTACGCTGGCATGGAGATGTGAAAACATGTTCAAGATGAAAGAAAACTTGATAATGTGGTTTAATATCCGTTTTGATGAAAAAGAAAGGTATAAACAGGGTGGCCTGCATCTCAATGTGCCCCCCCCCCAGAACGTTCGTAGGGTGCTTGCGTCCGTCAGATTTTCTCAGCAGGAAGTAAACCGTGGATCTGAAACACCTGAGCTGGACAGGATTGTATTTATAATGCCAAATAAAAAATTCTGGATCCAGTGCTAATGCATACAAAGAAAAACACCTCTAAATCCAACTAAACCAATCCCATTCAATTCATTGTGCAAAAATTATTTTTAAAAGATGTGCGATACATGTGCCAACTTGCATCTTTTCATACATAATTGAAACAGGTGAAAGTGTGTAATTTCACCAACTATTCTTTCTAAAAAGTCTAAATAGTGTTGAAGCCTTAAGGCCAGTGACAGGTATTTGTATGGTTAATGAAGCAATTTGAGCAGTGCTCTTTAACACTGACCAGGCGGGGGGATGACCAGACGGCTTGCTACGTGAATTTTCTAAGTGCATGCAAATAGCGTTGTTTAATTTTCCTCTAATTTCCTCCTGTCTTCTGGCGCCTAGAGTTGTATGGGGGATTTTAATCTCACTCAGCCATTCTGCCAGGGAGTGGAAGCTAAACTTGGTGGGGGGAAAGAAGCTGGCGCTGCTAGACACAAATGTAAACGAGGCGTAAGCGGAAATATGTGCACATACACACATCAAAAGGTGCAACGCATGCATATTCATTTAGTTACATTCATGTGTCTTCACAAGTTTGCCACATGCACACTTACCCAACCAAATAACAGGACTACTAAGTATTCAGCCACTTAACACAAGGAACGACAGCGGTTATCTAAGCATAACAGAGTGTTAGTTCAAAGAGTGATGAACAGTAATGCACACATTATTAGGCTGGGCTGAGTCTTGCCTCACTGCTAACACTTGATAGAGATAGCGCCATGTCAGTCTATCGTGGCTTAACAGCATTTGCCTTATTCTATCCAATTTCACCCACAATATCAAGTAGACTACCTGAGAGGAAAAAATTAGGCTCAAGATTGTGACCCTTCGGCGTGCGCCATGAAACGGCGAGCACAAAGTGTTAAACACACTTGGAATTAGGCTTGATTAGAAGGAAATGGATTCCTGTTGCTCAGGCCTCTTGTGCTGTCACTGGGAACAATTTGGGGACAGCTGCAGGTAAGAGTATTGAGTCCATTAAACATAAGGATCTTGTTAGTTTGCTGTTGGTGTGGCCGGTTGGGAAAATTGAGGTTTTACGTTGGCTTCATAAAACTACCATTGCGGTCCTGAACGATTGCGGGAAAAGCCATAAAAGTCCTGACAGGCCATGCTTTCTCCCTTCCTGAAGGCTTTGTGTTTGCTGGAATGGTTTTGTATGAGAGAGTAGAGTAGAAGAAAATATAATTTGCTCATTTAGTTCAACCGAGCATAGCAAACTGAGCACACGTGTGTAAGTAAAAACGTTATTTGCTTGCGCACATACAGTGTCTTGCAAAATAACATCTACCTGAGTGGCTTTTCATAACTCTGAAAGAGCTGCAGTGATCCACCTCTTAAGTACAGGAATCTTTTAATGGGAAAACTATTAATTATTGAAACCAGAATTGTACTTTTTGGCCTACATGCAAACACTATGTGTTGCAGATATCAACCATAGAAATCAACCCTGAACACACCCCTCTCACAGTAAAACATGCTGATGGCAGCATGATACTGTGAGGATGCTTTTCCTCAACAGGGATGGGTGAGCTTGTTAGAGTTAATTGGAAGATGGAGCTAAATGCTTGGAGGAAAACCTTTTAGAGCCTAAAAAGAACTTGAGACTAGGATGGTGGTCAACCTTGCAGCAGAACAATGACCATAAACATACAGCCAGGGGTACAAGGGAAATGTTCTAAGAAAAGCTCAATCAAGTGTTAACATGGTCCAGTCAAAGTCCAACCTAAATCAAACTGAGAATCTATAGCAAAATTAAAAATTCAGATTCACAGCTCAGGTAGGATATAGGCTCCTAGTCCAATTTTGCAAGGAACAGTCAGGGGGGGGGTAGTCACATAACCATGAACACACCATCTTCGCAGTGACACTTGATGGTGTCAGCATCATAATCGAGGAAGATTTTTCTTTAACAAATATAGCGAAGCTGGTCAGAGTTAATGGAAAGATGTTTACAAACACGGCAACCTTAGAGGAAAACCTGTCAAAAGCTGCAAAAGACTTTAGATGGTGGTGTAGGTTTACCTTCCAGCCAGATGATTATAAACCTATAACCAGAAATAAAGCATAATAGAAGAGAAAGAATATAATCCATATTATATGATAATATGAGAATACTTGAATGTTAATTTTCACCTACACCCATTACCCAATTTGAGGTAGAGCTATTCTGTAAACAAGCATGCACAGATTTGTGCAAAGCTGGTATTGACACCAAAATACTTGCTGCTGTAATTGCAGCTTCAGATGGCTCCACAAAACATTCACTCAGAGGGGCTTAAAATAACCACAATGTAATGTGTTTGTCTATCATAAAGGTATAAGAAAATGCACAGAAGTTTAGGGGTTTAATGTGACAAAATATGAAAGATATTTTTCGGAGCATACTTTTGTGAGCCACCATTAAGAATGATATTGTTAAAAAGATGTGTGGGTGAAGAGGAAACTGCTTTTTATTTATGTGAATGTGTGACAATGCAAATGATTTACAAGCCATTTGATAGAATATTGTTCTCAGCATAGCTTCAAATTAATTTGAGTGATCAAGACACAGAGCACATCAGCATGTTTCCCCCCTCAAGCAGCGCAGGCTGCTGCAGAAAAAAAGAAACAGTTGAACGCTGGTTGTACACAAACATTATGACACAAAAGGCAATGCAGGCTGATCCACCAAGTGCTCTGGGCCTCGTGCAATATCCATGAAGAAGTTTTTGCAACACGATTCCACACTTTAATCAAATGGCAGTCCAGCAGGAACGACTAAAATCCATTGCGCATATAAAGAGAATGCTAATTCCTCCGCGCCAGTCTAAGTAAATGAAGTAATCCTGAGCGGAATGTTTAGTTTCATTAATATTTAGCTGAGATTTAATGAGCCTCCTCAGGCCTGAAAACGGCTTGATGTCATCAGTAACGGGACGAATTGTGCTGTTCTGGACTGGTTAGTCAGGTCTCCAGTCAGCCGGTGTTACTGCCGAGTGCACTGCCGGATTCGGCAAGTGCTGTCATCTCAGCACACTGCATCTGCGCCTCTTTTGTTAGGAGCTCCTCTTTGATCCCGTCAGTTTGCAGAGTTACAAGCCCACAGCAGAAATATGCTGAATGGATTCATGTATCATCCCCCCCTGCCTACAAACAGCCTCTCGGCTGCTCGCTATTTATAATCATAATAGCTGCCGTTATTTATTAAAGAGAGCAATTGTTGTCCATGCTTAATAGACAGTGCTGTTTTCCCTGGTGGGTGAAGAATTTGTCCTTTAGGTGTGGCCCTGTGTGCCCTCTGAAGCGGCGTGGCGAATGCAATGGTGATTGATTCACGAGCCGAACGGTAAAGAGGGGTACAGAGGACAGCTAATCTGAGTTATGATTGCCACCGTAATCGTATTTTCTCCACTGACTCATCCATCCGCTCAAAAGAAACGCAAACAGACTACATCCCGGTGACGTGTCGCCGCTCCTCTTTCCTAACACCTCACCCCTGCTTTCCATCACCGCGATTTTCTGGTTCATAACTCAGCCTCGCTTCATGCGGCCCTGGTTTTATCTTCCACGCTGGCTGAGTTGCTAACCTGCTGGAGGTGGCGTCGAGTGTTTGGATTAATAATGCCGTCGTGTTGGGGGTAAACTGAGCTGTTTTAGGTCTTCTGACAGTGCGGCGGAGAAGATGATTGCCCTCTTGTTTGGGTATTCTCTCACAAGGGAGCTGGATCGAAGAGGTGGCAGCATTATTTACTTACAGAGGGAGCGATGCTAACAGTCCTCAAAGTACAGACGCGTAGTAGTGTGATTTCATTAACAGTCGGCCCACGGGAGCAGAGGTGAGGAGTAGAAACTTTAGAGGGGAACACATCTATTTACAAAGCCCCAGCGGCGAAGGTATACCATAATGAGATGCCAAAAGCTTTGAGTACACGGTGTGTATCTGAGTATGTGTGATGTGTCATTTTTGTAAGGTGCCTGCCTTGTTTTTTTTTTCTTTGCAGGCTCAAAATGTGTGAATGAGCAAATTTCTGACAGAAAGGGGTCCTTTTGGTCCATTTGTTGAATACGTAACATCCAGACCAGACTTCCCTGGAGAGAAATAACACACCCAGAGAGACAGAAGTCATTCAGGAGCGCTTGGTTAGTCGTGGTGAGTAATGGAAATGTGTATGAAGTGGATCTATGTGTGGGTCCCAGGATGGATGAGCTTACGGTGAACGAATGACCTGCCTTGATTCAACCTATAAGCCGAGTTCTCCACCAAGACTGCCTGATATGCCCTTTCATCCATCTTTATAAGAGAGATGACAGAGAGATGAAGGATGAGGGAGTAAGGAAATGAATATGCACAGAGGAGAGCCAACGATTTCAAGAGCAAGAGCGCTCATAAAAGAGCTAATTAAAGAAGTGGGGAAAGTTGGAAGCAGGAGCGACCAGAAAAGAGGAGGGGGACAATAGACTATCAGACTGAAGTCCGAATCTAGGTTAATGTGTTTGACAAATCAAAATTGCTTCATAATTGTGACTCAGATTTGCAGTTGAATGGGGAACCAAATGGACAGATAGTTAAGGATGTGTTCTCACTATATTAAATACACATCAACAATTTGGAATTATTTGTTTATTGATCACAAGTCATTCAATTATTATAGAATTTAGCCATTTTTTCCCACATATTACATGCTTTTTTCAATATCTAGGGTCTCTGGTTAGACTTAATAAATCAAGTCCCTATCTAAAATATTCACATTTCTCAGAGTTCCAATTGTCGTTGCAGACATTAATTTTGGGTTATATTGATTTGTCATGTGATTGATTAACACTAAGTAGTGCATGAGTTGTTTTCTATTTTTTTTCTAAACACAAATCTAAATTGTGTGGCATGCATTTGTGTTAATCTCTTGTGAACTCTGATACCTCTAGATAAAATTCAGGGCAACCAGCTGCCTTCAGAAGTTACATAATCAGTAAATAGAGGACATCAATGTGTAATTTAAACACAGTTGTTTTGTTCAGGCTTTAGAGGTTGGTTAGAGATTAGTCAACAAACAGCCCCACGATGACCAAGGAATACAGTGTTAGAGTTAAATCAGAGTTAAATTTGTGATTTAACACACCGTTAGCTCATTAAACAATACCTCAAGATTTTTGATCTCAAAAGGGCACTGGTCGATTCTTCCAAAAAAGAAAAAAGAAAACAACTGCAAAACTACAAATATATGAAAGCCTATAGTAATTTTGGAGGAGCTGCAGTTATCAAACTCTCAGATGGAGGTTTATTATGACAGGAAAACTATTAGTTATGCACCCAATATAATATATAATATATTGCCAATATAAGTATTAAGAAGGCAGCTGTTAACCCTTTATAGGGCCTACGATTAAATTGTTTGTTAAAGTTGTAGACCACAGAACGTTATTTTAGCATATGACATATGTGCTGGTGACACAAAATGCCAAAAGAGTATATGTGACAACATGGATAAAACCTTATATAACTTATATGAACATTAATTTAAAATACCATGTTACATTATAAAACACTTTAAAATAATCTAGCAAATTAAATATATAATTTTTAGAATGTAATATAGAATAAGACATATATAAAATATATTTTATAGCAATATAGAAAACTTTCTAACTTTTTGAATGTCTGTTTCATAATCTTACTGAAACAGAATAAAACAGAACAAAATATTTCAAACACAGTCTTTAAAGTATAAACAAAATATTTGGCCTCTAACACTAACACAAGTATGTCTAACTTGATGCACTAGGCTTCTGCCTGAAAATAGACTTGTGTGTTACTTGTTAAGGGCAAATCATCAAATATGGTGCCTCCAATTTTTATGGTATAATTTCACCTATTTCATGTAGTTTAACTATATAGCACAGATATCCTTCTAAAGATTTAAAAACATACTCACGAAACATCATGCTTAAAGGATCAGGGGGCCGGATTGAAGAAATTAAACTCAGGACTGCTGCGGCCGGCGTAACTGCAGCCACCGCAGGTGCGAGCACAAAAAGTAAATAAATCAGTACTTTCACATGAGGGGCCGTATGAGACATTATTCTGAATTATCCTCTCACACACACACATGTGAAATTTAAGTCATTCACAAACCATAGTGAAACCTTTCATATAGCATACTGAAATCATTCACACACTATAGTAAAACCTCTCATACATTATACTGAAACTGCTTCTTGTATAACATACTGAAATATCCTCTCATATAACATAGTGAAATCCTCTCATATAACATAGTGAAACCCTTTCATATAACATACTGAAACCCTCTCATATAAAATCGTGAAACCCTCTCATATAACATAGTAAAACCCTCTCATATAACATACTGAAACCCTCTCATATAACGTACTGAAACCCTCTCATATAACATAGTGAAATCTTCTCGTATAATATACTGAAATAATTCACATACTACACTAAAATTTTTTAAATAAAATGTCACTAGTATGTGTAAAAGCAATTCTACTTCTATGTGTGAGAGGGATTCTACATGTATGTGTGAGAGGCAAATTTCACTTGAAACGGAAGTCGTAGAAAAAAGGAGCGCATTTTCAAAACAAACGAAGAAGAAGTGGGAGAAGTTGGTGACACAAATATTTATTTTAGATCAATCCTATACTAATGTCTGCTCAGCAGCCTGAACGTAACCTCAGCGAAGCAGCTGCCTTACTGAATACGATACTGGCCTCAGCAGAAACTATTAGAACTCTGAGTAATGCGACAGCAGCCGGACAACCGCCGGTAGCCAGTCTGAATGAGGACACGCTAACTTGCCACCTAGCATCGCTCTTTCCATCCCGCCGGCAAAGCAGTGCGTTTGCCTGCCAAGATTTGCATCCCCTGCCGCGGGAACGCGCATCGTTGTAAACTCGCTGATAACGATGGGAAAACTGATTAAAATATCAGCAACACAACACCTTTTACATATACTCTTAATATTACCATGTATCTCATGCATGTGCATCCTGAAAACGTAAAACGTTATCACAATTGAATTTAGGCTATATATTAAAAGAAATCCAAACACTTTTGACTTTATACTGTTTTAACGTCACTGTGTCTGCGTTTTTTTTCCGGCGCTCTGGTGTTTATGTGTCACATTCTCCGCATGGTTTCTACTAACATCATAATAGTTAAAGCATTTTATAACATTAAAACTTTTTAAAGTGGGGATTAAAGGGTTGATATCGACGCAAAAAGGACACAGTGGGCCTCAGTTATCAAACTTGCGCAGAAAACGGTGTATATTTTGGGTGTATATTCCAAATATGCAAGACCCAACGTGGGGTTTATGAACGTGTCGGATCCGCCCAGATTTGTGCGTGAAGACCTGCAATTGTTGATAAATACCACGGATAAAACGAGCGTATTTATGAAAGTCACGTCTATAAATATTCACCAACCGCCTCTTCCGCGCCTTGTTTTTGCGACATGGCTGAACAGCAGACGACCAAGATTGTTAAAAAGAGGAACTTCACTAGCAGGAAATAGGTCACAGGCAGACCCAGCTCCTTGGTGCGTCTTGTGTGCGCTTGGAACGGAGGGTTATTAGATGCTCCAACAACCATTGTCACCTAAAGCATGACATGCAGTTATTCATTGTTGTTATGAGAGGGTTTCAGTATGTTGTATGAGGAGATTTCACCATGTTATATGAGAGGATTTCACTAAGTTATATGAGAGGATTTCACTATGTTATATGAGAGGGTTTCAGTATGTTATATGAGAGGGTTTAAGTATGTTATATGAAAGGGTTTCACTATGTTATATGAAAGGGTTTCACTATGTTATATGAGATGATTTCACTATGTTATATGAGAGGGTTTCAGTATGTTATATGAGAGGGTTTAAGTATGTTATATGAAAGGGTTTCACTATGTTATATGAAAGGGTTTCACTATGTTATATGAGATGATTTCACTATGTTATATGAGAGGGTTTCAGTATGTTATATGAGAGGGTTTAAGTATGTTATATGAAAGGGTTTCACTATGTTATATGAAAGGGTTTCACTATGTTATATGAGATGATTTCACTATGTTATATGAGAGGGTTTCAGTATGTTATATGAGAGGGTTTAAGTATGTTATATGAAAGGGTTTCACTATGTTATATGAGAAGATTTCACCATGTTATATGAGAGGATTTCACTATGTTATATGAGAGGGTTTCACTATGTTATATGAGAGGGTTTCAGTATGTTATATGAAAGGGTTTCACTATGTTATATGACAGGATTTCACTATGTTATATGAGAGGATATTTCAGTATGTTATACTAGAAGCAATTTCAGTATAATGTATGAGAGGTTTTACTATAGTGTGTGAAGGATTTCAGTATGCTATATGAAAGGTTTCACTATAGTGTGAGAATGACTTAAATTTCACATGTGTTTGTGAGAGGATAATTCTGAAAAATGTCTCATACGGCCCCTCATAGCACTGCACATTGCGCACATCACCAGCTGTACAACAACAAGCAACATCTCTAGCGACAAAGTAAGTATTGTTTAATTTACCGCATCTGAAGTCCGGGTTCTTTCTCTTCCTTCTTCCTGTTAAATCTAGAATGCCCAAGAATTGTAGATTGACGTTACATCCGCGTGTAAGCGTGGGAAATCCGGCCACCGAATCGCAGACTATTTTGCAGCACACAGGCTGTTCAAGATAGGGGGATTACACATGGGTGGGCTCATTTTACTTAGTTTAAAACGTTTCATTACCCAATACTGAAAACTGAATATGAATATAATTTATTTTAGAAATCCAGCACCCTGCTCCTTTAAAATGTTTCATACTCCAGCAAAGGTGTGGAAAGTACTCACATTCTCTATTTAAGTAGAAGTACAGATACGTGTTTGAAAAAATACCTTTTTCAAAGTACAAAAATACAGTTTTTACTATTATTATGTGTATTTAAGTACTAAATTAAAAGTAAAAAAAAAAAACCTAAATGACATACGTTTACTTTTGATTAATCAAAGAACAAAGAAAGTTCTATTCATAGAAAATACATTTTGTTTTATTAAAAACTTTCAGTGTTGGTATAGAGTAGAACTAAAACATTCTGATACAATGTTGTTTAAATGTAACTTTAATGATACATTATTTTATTCAAATATAATTTCAGACAGTAAAATATAGTCCTTGAAAAAGTAATGGTTACATTGTTTTTTGTATATAATGGACGACGTGGGGGCGTGAATCCGTCCGACGCGAAATCCATTATTTTCTGATAAAGGACACCTCGAAGGGCATTATCCCACTTATACCATGGTCACTTACGATAGAAAGACATATTTAATTAATTAGTAATACTTTAATGTGTTTTAGAGTTAAAATCGCAAGGGTTTTTATATAAGTCTAGCGCACTATTTAATATCTCCCGTATACAGGCGTTGCCAAGCAACGTAGCCAGAGCGAGCCGACCGCAGCGATTTATCAGTGAGGGGATGCGAGATGATGGCTTTACCTTATGTTACGTGATCCTAAATATCATTTCAGAAGGCCAGTACACTACTTACTGCTTGTGTGTGTCCAGAGGCTGATGCAAATAACGTTGAGACTCCGTTGCCATTTGAGCCAGCGCAATAATTTAGAACTGTCATCAGGCAATTTGACAGGACGCCTTTCCTAGGTGTACATTATCACTTTTTAAAGTACACCCTCCAGCCAATCCAAATCGAGTATTCACCCAGACCATGGTATATATATATATATATATATATATATATATATATATATATATATATATATATATATATATATATATTGTCCCACATTTAAATGGGGATCTGGTCACCCTACTTGCAATGCTGAAAAGTATGTTCACCTCTGACAAAGCACTTTGACAGGTAATGGCTGACTTTTGCATCTTTCAAATGATTTGTTATGGCAAAAAGTAATTATTCCTCAAATCTAACACCTGGTTGTTCTGTTATTACGAATTTACGAGTCTTCTATTTTGCTTCAGAGAAATTTGGTTAAGTGTTTAGGAGAACACGTTTAATTTAGACTAATTAAACTAAGTAATTAAACTTAATTTAATTTAGACTGATAGATAGTAAATAGTTTTTTTCTTATTTATCTATTTAGATCGTACCATGATGTATTGTATTTTGAGGTCTTTTGACTCACTTAGTTTTCAGGTTCAATTAAAGTTTTTTTGTGGTAGAGTTTAGACTCAAACAAACTTGTGTGACTAGTAAACTTCAACCACAACATGCTGGCAATTAGGATCAAAATAAAATTTTCTAAATGGTTTTGGATCAAGTTTCTTTCCTTATTTGATTTTAAAAACAGTTTGATCCGAAACAATTAACTATGACAAAATAAGCAAAACCCAAGGAATTCGTAATGGTTTTTGAAAAAAATTGTACCTTCAGTGACATTTTTCATTTAATTGCTAGGATTCTTTCAGTTCTATGAAATGATTGACCAGCACAATGTGCTTCAATCTTTCATCGTTTCATTTTTAGTTTAGCACTAATCTTGCTTGCAGTGCCTGTCTGAATCCCTGTAATACACAGATTTCAATGGCTCCAGTTTTCTTTACTCATTTTCTCCTCCTTTCCCCCACATTGCACCTAGGCATTACCCTTTCGTCTCAACCTACTGAATGAGGAGACAAGTGGCAGACAGCTCCTTTTCGTCTCCAGTAAAGACAGTCTGAAATTGAAACTGTCTGTTTCTGGGAGGTATTTTTTTCCTTGTAGCTTTACTATAGCGGGCAAACAAGATTAAAGAGAGAGAGAAAAAAAAAAACTTAAGACTAGACTGGCTACTTGTATTTCACGATTAATTCCTAAAGTTAGTTCAGTGTCTGTAAAGCAGACCTCTGTTAGCTTGCAAGTATAAGAGGATCAGCTGTTGTGTTAGCATGCCTGTATTTGGTACAATAGTTTAAAGAAATAAAGAAACAATTCACTTTAAATGTTTTGATCGAGAACAGAAATGTTAATAGTTGGCACCACATGATTATACCACAAAATTATAGCCATGTTCAAGTAGTAAAAAAAAAGAAAACAAAGAGAAGATAACTGGTGCTATTTTAATTAAGAACAGCAAGTATTTCTTGAACTGTTAAATTTCAAAAGACAGCTTGATGTTACATTTGATAGTGGTGGTTAATAAAACTGTTTATATTTCAATTTAATTAGTTTCCCTTTTATTGCTCACTGATGACATGCACACGACTTTGATTCAGCAGACATGAATTTCTCTTGTCTGCCTGAGTCTTATCAAAATGTGTCACGGTAGAACAGTGATTTGCTCTCTTGTTACATTTAATTTTTTCACTGAGTTTCCTGTTCTGGCATGATGTTAGTCATTTAGGTGAAAGCATTTAAAGTACTTCATAATGGAGGAAAGAACAGTTTTTCTCAAAGTACTGGTCAATATGATAACTCGCTATTTTTTGCTCATTAGTTAAAAAATCCAATACAGACTTTAAAACACACTTGCTTTTACAAGAAACACGTATACATGAGTTACTATTGACTTTGTGGAGTGTGACAGCTACAAAATCAAGTGGGTCAGCACAAGTATTTACAATTGATTACGTGCCTATTTCTTACTTTGTCATAAATTGATTTTCCTGCATCCTTCTTGGGCAGCAAAGTGTCTAAGATGACTTAAAAATGACAACAGAATAATAATAAAAAACTCTTAGAAAAGCATGTAAAAAGTTATTGTTGCTGCTTTCTTACCATTTTGAAGAACTAATTGAACACCTTAAAAGAGGTGGGCATGTATTGGACATGGAACATATTGTTAGGTGTTAAATATAATTTTAGGTCTACAATTTGAGACAGTAGACTATCTATAGTAAATGAGCTTTACTTTTATAGAAGTTTGTCTAGTCCAGAGGACCCTAAAGCGCTTTATATTATATTCACCCATTCACAGCGATTATGGTAAGCTACAATATAGCCACATCTGCCTTGGAGCAGTCTAACAGAAACAAGGCTGCAGTACACTAGTGCCACGAGGCCCTCTGACCACCAACAGTAGACAAGGTGGCTGAAATGTCTTGGGAGCAGAGGGATAAGATGAAATCCTAAGGTAAAGCATGCAACATCAGAGGGACCGAGAGGATAGGAACATGAAAGGAAACAATTGAAGAATCCAGCAAGGATGTAATACAAGACAGAGCATATTGTGTAGTAGAGTAATGTTACTCAAGGGTCAAAATACATATTTCTTTTTTATTCATCAGAGAGTAAACAATGTTTATATTTTCTGACAAAAAATATATTTTATTTTGTAAAACCATTTCAAAATGTGGCCAATACAGAACTGTTTTTGTCAAATTTGATCAATCAGTAAAACCACTCAAAAAAAGAGGACTCTGGCATTATTTGACAATATGTGCGAGTTATTATTAAATGCACCTTGGGGTCAAAAGTGAAGAACAACCTTGGAGGGACACAACTCTTAGTGGACAGATTCATTTCAGCAATACGGGTGTGTTTAACAAAATTAGTCTCATGTCTGATTTTGGTCTTCAAGCCGAGTCCAATGTTACGGGCAGCTAAATTTACTCTTGAGCTTCATTTTCTACATATCAGTGATGTTTACATTTGGCTTGATATTATTTCAAGTAAATAGTTAAGTTAAAAGCAGAGAAATCAATGTATCTTCTGTACATTTTTGCTAATATGAAACTTTGGGTCAGTCTTGTCTTGTTCCCAAACATCAAATCAAACTTTATTTATAAAGCGCTTTTCATACAAAGTTTCTCAAAGCACTTTACAGATTTAAAATGACCCCAAAACCCCCCTAACCCCCATACAAAACCCAAAATAAAATAACCACCACGACTACACTCCCCTCCCAACCCAACCCCCGTACACACACACACGCACACACACACACACACACACACACACAAACTTTAAAGCTAAAAAAAGCTGAGCACGGATGAGCCAGGAAACGCCATCATGGGAGCCATCTGCATCAGCAGCAGCAGATCAGCAGCACCAGCCAAGGCACCGACCCAGGGCACCCAGAGGAGGGAGGGCTGGTACCCCCAACTTCCACGAAAGCAGTACCTGGGGGGCACCCAGGCAGCCACAGCCGACCACCGCCGCCGATGCAGGGGGCCCCCACAGAGGAAACACTGGCAAGAAAGATTAAAATAAGTTAAAATATAAAGTGTATACAATGTATGAAATATAAAGTGTAAAGCAATAAGTGTAAAACAATGATAACATAGAATCAAGATACAAATGCAAAGCAGATTAATATATAAACAGTTAAAAGCTAAAACTAAAAATTAAATCAGGTAAAACATGCAAAGCAGTTAAAAATATATTCATAAATAATAATTAGTTAAAGGCTAGACTAAAAAGGTAAGTCTTGAGCCTGTTCTTAAAAACAAGAAGGTTCTCTGCGGCCCTGAGGTCCTCTGGCAGCGTGTTCTAGAGGTGAGGGCCATAATAATGGAAAGACGCCTCACCATGAGTTTGTGTCCTGACTTTGGGGATGATAAGGAGACGGCTGCTAGAGGAGTGCAGAGACCGCGGGGGTTCATACGGTAAAAGCATTTCTGAAAGATAAGAAGGTCCAAGACCATTAAGACACTTAAAAACCATTCAAAGAACCTTAAAATCGATCCTAAAACATACGGGGAACCAATGCAGCGATTTTAAGACCGGGGTAATGTGCTCCTGCCTCCTGGTCTTCATCATCCAGTAGAACCAACACTGTCACCTTTTTAGCATCATAGTTTAATCTATAATCATTTAAAATCTTTAAAAGAGCCGTCTCTGTGCTGTGGTTCACCCTAAAACCAGACTGAAATTTCTCTAGGACATTATGAGCATTAATAAAATCATTGAGTTGAATAAAAACAAGTTTTTCCAAATACTTTGCTTAAAAATGTTAAGTTAGATACCGGTCGATAATTGTTTAAATCATTAAAATCTAAATTGCTCTTCTTCAACAGGGGCCTCACTACCGCCGCTTTAAAGGCAGCAGGAAAAAAACCCATCTGAAGGGAGCAATTCATAAAGTTTAAAATCTCGTCTCTAAAAGAACCATACAATTGCTTAAAAAACCTGGTAGGAATTGGGTCCAAAGCGCTTGTGGTGGGCCTCACTGAGGAGAAAACTTTATCAAGGGTCCCAGCATCCACCAGGACAAAACTGTCCAGTGATTCCTCTGGTAGGGCAGACACTCAGAATTATCTAAACCCATGTTATTTTGAGAGGATAAAATATTACATCTGATGGTGTCTACCTTCCCTCTGAAGTGGTCTGCAAACTCCTCACAGAGAATGTTTGAGGGGGTTATCTGAAGAGTATTAGATGAATGATTTAGAATATTGTCAATGGTGGAAAACAGAATTTTGGGGTTATTTTTATGTTCTGAGATGATTCTTTACTTGTGAAGAAGGATTGTCATCAGGTTTTCATGATAGTTAGTAATCTTCAAACTCTGCTTTGTTATGGTGTCATTATTAAAATTGTTCCGCTCATAAGCGTTCTGAATGCATACAGGCCTAAAACGAGCATGAAGTGCTACGGAGTGGCGAGATCCTATCTGTCAGAACTTTTTCTGTGCAACTCAGGGATCACTCCTAGCCCCTTTGACATGTGGGATCCCTCAATGCTCAGTACTGGGTCCTTTATCATTTTCTTTCAATCTGCTTACCCTGTGGTCCACAAAAAAAAAAAAAAAAAAAAAAAAAACATCTATCCAAATGATTGCCAAGTTAACTGCCTCTGAAAAACATGTGATGGTTGGTTCATAATGCCACTGTTAGTTTGTCTCATGGATGTTTAAACATGGCTAGTATTGAACTTTTTAAAATTCAATTGAAAAAAGATTGAGATACTGGTGTTTGTATCCATGTGGATACTGTCTAACCCAGATTATTGATTTAGGTTCTGTAGCCCAATATATTAAAACCACAGCCATAAGTCTTAGTGGTAAGATGGCTGATGGCTTTAAATTTGACAACCGGATAAGAGCCAGTGTAAAGTCTGGTTTTATCACTTAAGAAAATTAGCTAAAGTAAAATCTATCCTCTCCAGAGAACAGTTGGAAACAGTAACTCATGCCTTCATTACATCACGGTTGGACTACTGTAATTTGCTATATATTGGAGTCAGTCACGGTGAACTTGGATAGCTGCAGCTTGTACAAAACGCTGCTGCACACCGCTTAACAGGAGCGTGCAAAAGGGAGCACATAACCAGAGTTCTGGCTTCCCTTTATGTGTGGCTGGTGTATTTTAGAGTTCATTATTCAATTATATTGTTTGATTTTAAAATTTTTAATGATCTTGCTCTGCCTTATTTAACCAAGCTGCTTTTTTGGTAAAACACCCGCTCAAGCACTCAGGTCAGCTGACCAAATGCTGTTGATCACACCTGGCTCCAAACGGAAACTTAGAGAAGACAAAGCTTTCTTTGTCGAGACGCATAAATCATGAAGTGTCTTACCTTTGTGCATCAGACAGGCCTCTTCAATATTCATGTTCTTGTTCTTAAAACAAGTTTAAAAACCCCTTATTTACTCATTGGCTTTGAACCCAAATTGAGACTTCATTTTATGTTGATGTGATGTTATTTAATTTATGTTGTTTCCATGTTTATTTTAATCAGATGTATCTTTTCTCCTTTGCATGAACTGCTTTTGGCCTTGCTAAACTGTATACCAACTGTGAGATTGTGTTTTAATGTTTGTGTTCCTTCTTTGATGTGCAGAACCTTGCCTTATAAATAAAGATGATGATGATGATGATGATGATGATGATGATGACGATGATGATATCTACATGCCTACCAAAGCAAAAGACAAAAAAAAGTGTTTTTATATCGATAAATAATAGACATATGATAACTTTTGGTTGATTAGCTCTTTATATAGTAACATAATTATAAGCAGCTTATACAAACTGGTTAATAAGTCAGACTGTTGCCTCAGGTAGCCGGAAGGGGAGGGGGCTACCTAAAGTGCCCTTTTGTGAGGTTTTTTTTTTTTTTTTTTGGCTGGGGGGTGAAATTATTCTTTGGCAACTGAAGAAATTACATTTGCATACTTTTCCTTTGTGTATACTGTGCAACTGCATGACAAAACATTACCTGTCCTTTTACTAAGGCCTGGTTCACACGGCAGAATTTTTAAGCCTATTTTGCCCTGATTCTCCCCTTCTAGACAAACCCCCATTATTGGGACGGCTCTTAAGATAATTCTAACAGACATTCCTGCCAGGTGTGGTGTGTAAGAGCGCTCGGGTCTGATAGAAGGAGGTTGGGAACGCTCCGACTGCAAATCGGGGATATCCAACATGTTGGATTCCCTCGCCCTGATATCAAAATGTGTGTGGTGTGTTCTAAGCACAAGCGACCATGTGGCCTGTTGAATGTGATATGTAGCCAATGAGAAAGCAAGGTGAAAGGTTGAGATGAGTAAATGCACCTTTGAAGCGTCTATTAATATTTCTAAGTGTCCGTCTGAAAAATATAAAAACATTCACCTGCATATCTTAGCAAGTACAGCGCCTGCTCCTTATGTGTCCAATTCTTTATAAAAAAGCTTACCAACTATAAATAAATGTTGCACATATCAACATGTGTTATTCAGTTGTGAATATATTTTAAATGTTGAGCTGACAAGTAATAAAAAGTGAAGAAACAAGGAGTAAAATATTCTACCGAGCTGGAGCCGCTCATTTGGATGAAATATGACATGAATGTTCAGACTGCAGTTGCTTTTAAAACATCAAACATGTTTCTGTTTTTCCAAAACAGATATTTTTGTTAAAAGAAATATAGGCCTACATTTGAAGTTACATAGAACAGTTTTATTTACTTATTTTTTTTCATCCCCATCATTCTTGCAGTGATGGTTTAGGAACCTGCCCTACCCCCTTCCCAAACACAGAAATGGTTTGACTGCAGATAACACTTCTGACTTTCAGTTTGTTTGGCTGCTACATGGCTGCATAAAATGTTCAGTCTACTTTGGGTTAAGGTTGGACAAAAAAAATACATAAAAATGACGCAGTCTCACTTGGTCCATCTGCTGTGGATCAGGCAGCCTCCATCACTTTAACTGAAAGAAATGGCAAACCTAAGGTTCACTGTCCCCTCTATTTTTACCTGACATTACTATCATGCAAGTCCCCACTGCGGTACGCAGGACCTGGGCTGGAGGTAAACAGCGGTGAATCAAATTAAGTTACTTCCTCAGACCCTTAGCTGCAAAAGGATGGTTGGGCCCATAGCATTTGGACACTGCATAAAAACGGTCACGTTGACAGTAGTGAAAATACAGTATCAACTATTTGAACCGCAGTAGGTATGGAATGCCAGACGTGCCACAATTCGATAAATCAAAATGTCCCAAAATTCATATTTATACTGTACATGTAAAAAAAAAAAAAAAACGTAAAGCACTGACGTAAATAGATCAGCTAAGGACGCAATGGCTTTATTTATGTTCGCTGAGTTTGGGCAGTTGGTGCAGTTTGTCCTCTGTGGGACACCGTACTTCTGCATCCAACACTGTGAGCGGGCCAGATTTTGATCAGTGTTTGCCCATGGTTCACACATAAAGCTCTGTACTATCTGATGACAATTATATATTTTTTTGCGAGAGCATATTAAATCCTTAATGGAAATTGGTTGTGGATAATCAGGATCGTATACTATGAGTTATATTGTTTTAAGGTGTAGAAGTGTTAAAAGTTTTGCTCTATGTGCCCCTTTTTAACTTTTAGCACCTGGCCCTCTAAAGGTCTCTGCATGGCCCTATTTCCAAACATAGCTTTTAAACAAAAAACAGTGAATATATGTTTGATCGCAAGTGAGGGAAAAGTGGAGTAGTTGCACTCTTTCAGCCAGCTGCTTGGAAGTGTAGCGACAAGTAAGGGAAGGACATCAAATCTTATTTCTATACTCTAAACTGCTGGAGAACCTTCAGAAGTCTTATTAAAAGAACTCTGAAGCACTCCAACATATAGTGTGTAACAACTTTAGTAGTTATAGCAGTAATTGGCCTATACTTCAGCAGTTCATAAATATTTTTTCTTATATAGGTAATACTGAATGTACTTTATGCACTAAGATCAATGAATGCAACAGTAGCACAATACAGTACAAGCAATAACTCCTTTTGATGTTTTTCAAGTTATGTATTTTGGTGTAACTGAGAATATAACATTGATCCTGAAGAACAATGTTTATCCCTAATTGTGCCTGCAGAGCATAAACTGACTCATCTAAATACCTTTGTTTGAAAATTGTTGTATTGCCTCTGCTAATCTAAACCAATCTGCGGTCCCCCTGTACTCCACAGGGGTATCTCTTGAGACGCTTCTGATTTGTTCTGAGTGTCATCTTTGGTTTTTGGCAAAAAGCTAGCGAAAATGGCTCAGAGAAAGTAATTTCAAAAGACATGAGCTCTGTGTTAGAAGAAGTGGAGACAAGGATGTGGATAAAATGCAGATAGAAAAAGATTAAGGCAGCATGGCTGCACCAAAAATCCTGTTACTTGGATATCACAGAGTGGAACATGGATCATAGCTCTAAAAAGTTCATTTCTGTGCTTATGTTAAAATATATGTGTAACATAAAACTGCAGGAGAGTAAATCAGTATATGTGATAACCAATATTAAAATAAAATGTTGCCACAATGAAACTTCCCTGAAAACTGTTTCTATATACCAGATTCAATGTTTGGGCGTAGGAAATCGTTGTTATTTGATGTCCTCTTACAAAAATGATCGATTATGGTTAGACTAAAGGATATTTTTTCTTACTGGGTTTTCTACACTTCTGAACATAAGGCAGTGGCCACATAAATTTTGTACATCTGTACTTGTCATTAGTTCAGTCTACCAACAGAGTGTGAATAAACTGCACTAATGTTGTTCTAATGAATAACTTTCAAGAAGGGATTACTTGCAATGGCTGCTGCAGCATTAATTCAAAATAGATGTGCGTATGTTTTCTCCCCCTTCTTTTCCTGCAACAGCTACAATTGTAATATCTATATTTAAACCTTTTTTGAGCCTGAGATGATTTGCAGCACATGCTGAGCCCGCAATTTTGTTTTTCTTTACAGAAATGTACTGCCAATGCTCACATTTATACATTGTCATATTCTGGAAGGTCTCACATTTACCTAACCTTCACCAGCTAACTATATCACAAAAGACAAGGACAAACAAGACTCTGGACATCTACAAATGCCAGTAAGGTGGGATTTTACCATTCACACCATCAAATTAAGGATGACCTTGACTCCCAGCTGTTTGGTCTGAAAGCAGCTGCATTATAAATGTGTGTCCCCTTCACCCTGTTTTGCATCAGAGCCAGTAAAGCTTGAACACACTCTAGCACTACAGCTCCAAAAAAAGATAGCAAAAAACTGGTCTCAGGAAATGATGTCTCATGTTTTTCTTTCTTTCCTTTGTAAGCGGTAATATTCTTGCAAGCAGCCTGATGACTTATCGAAAAAAAGAGCAAAGGCTAGTACATGTCTCTGTTGATCTCTGAGTCAAATCTCTGCAGATAAGGTTCATCTGCATACAGAGTGTTTTTTAAAACATATGTTGCCCAGGATCAAGCATGATATTCTTTGCAATGTTAAAAAAAATGTTAAAGGGTGTTTTGGCAGATACTCTGATACAAACAAACTAGACAAAAGGCATGCATGCAAGCAAGACTTAAATGGCTGCTGAAACTGAGAAATGCAAAAGGACAATGCTGCTCTCATTTAAAGAGATGAATTAGATTTTTTTTCAGGTGGGATTCTTTTTTAGAAGTTGGGAGCAATTCATATCTTCAACCCAGAACTCAATTTAGTATCCATACACTCTGATTTTTACCAAAGGCTAAAGAAAATGGCTAGTCCAGGCTGCTTTTTAATCATTGTAAAACATATAAAATGTAAATCTTTGGCTTGCAATATGAAATGACACATCAAAGATTATCAATATGGTACAATAAAGAATCCATTATTATTAAGATTAAATGTTTTTTTCCAGGGTTAAAATTGTTTACTTAACATAGAGAAATAGTTTTTCCTTTTCACATAAAACAAAAGCTGTTTAATAAGATCAATGCTTTTAAGATGGACCCAATGGATGCAATATTTGTCGATTAGATGATTCATTGGTTTTATTGTTGCTTGCAATATAACTCATTAAGTGGACATTAAATAATATTTAAAAAAGATCTGAAATTTTTTATGACAAAAAATAAAACACCTGTTTTGTATGATCTGATTAGATTTGTTGGAGAACGCCCGCATAGGGCGATCTGTTCCCCGGGTGAGTCATCCCGGCATATATACATTGTTATTCCATCCAATCATGTTTGATTCAGTCATGATAACTAATGCACATTTCAAGGGCAGAGCTAAATGACCGACTGGGAAGCTCTAAGCTAATTTTCATCCAGAAGTACACGATACACAGCGGAGCGACACAGGCCTCCAAAGAAAAATTCCAACAGAGGGGTAGTGAGACCAAAGGACAGGGGAAAAAAACAACATTAATAACTATTCCTTACAATTGACTGGAATAACCTCAATTGACCAATACAAGAACTAGCCTGCAGCTCCAAGCAGATCATTAAAATAAGAAAGTGTGAAAAACACTTTCATATATCTTAAAACAGCATGACAGCTTTATCATTTTATTTTGTCATTAATATGAATAACTTGTGGCAACTGACAGGAGCCGCCCTCATTAGATGATGTCTTATCTTTAATCTACTCTGGCCATGATTTAATTTTAGCCACTTAGCTGTGGTGATTTAATTAAGCCCAGATATCAGGCTATATTTAGAAATAGATGCCCTCTTTTGTGGTACTAAATCTATCAGATCTACATAGTCGCCACGGGAAATGTATTTTGTAATCAATATTGTGCTTCTTCATAAAAAAGTATCTGATTTTAACAAATATTTAAAGCTAATATAGTAACACTGGTTAATTAAAAAATAACTGAATAAATCTGGTATCACATTTGTGTTTGTCGAAAAAAGAAAAAGAAAAAAAAGGTTTCTCTACTTTGGTTGATTGGCTACAACCATTCACTGATATGTATTGTGTGGTTGAAGCAGGATCAAACTGCTGACCAGTTCATCTCTGTGTAGACAGGGGGTGTTTCTCAATGTCAAGGTGCCTCGCCTACCCAGACAGTGCCTGGTTAGGCGAGGCGCCTTGCTTACGAGGACACTGTCCTTCCTTGGTAAAAAAAAAGGTTTGGAACAGACTTGCCTTACCTGACCGCGGCTGCTGGCTTACGTGCTGTTTACGTCCCGCCCCTCATAGTAGCACTGTAGCGTAGTAATATTACTTCAAACATGGAACTGGAAATGTATAACGAGAGTTTTACTTTTTTTTTTTTATATATGTCAGTTAAATCAAGTACCTGGTAGCCACCGAAGCTGCAACTACTAAGCAACTAACCAACCATATATAACTGCTTTGGATCTAAAAAAAAAAAAAAAAAATAAAACTAACATTTTAGATATAAGCCCGATTGTTAATATTTGTTGACTTACATTTAAAATAGAAATTCACCCCCAAAGTAGCTGCTGCTGGCTCCTACTGCGCTGTATTCTGGGAAATTTTTGACAGAGAAGCCATCAAGGCAAGTCTGATGTATTCTTAGTTAGTTAGCTAAACGGCTAACAAACGGAGGACAGATTCCTTGGTAGAACATGAACATTGGAACACACCTTGGCGGTCCCTGATGACGTATTTCCTAGGCAACCGGGGCGGGACCAAGGTATCAAGGCGAGGTTCCTGGGCATTGAGAAAGATCCAGGGTGTCACAAGACACCAGAAGAACAGAACTCGAAAGCAGGATGGCTTCATGGAAGGAACCAGCAATTAACAATGGGTATTGATATACAGAGTTGAGATCAAAGACAGAGGAACCAGGTGAGTAAACCAATGGAACGTTGAACAGGTGGGAGAGTGTACTGAGCATAGAACTAGGGGATGGAGACTAAAGAGGAAAAAGGCTGACATTAACAGAGAATAAACCATGATGCACAGAGAGAAAATAAATAGGAAACTCGTCACAGAAAACAAGGAAAGCTAAATACATAATAATGGGAAGAACCAGAAATGAACACTGCAACCAGAGTGTTGTATATACATTGAGGAAGCAGTGTAGAATGACATTGGTTGCAGGTAAGGAAATCATGTGACTAGGAACAGCTGTGGAAGCTGAGGGTAGGTGAACAATAATCCCAAAGAGGCTGAACTAGGGCTCAAAGCAGTAACAAATCCAGGGGAGAAGAATAATACTAGTCAGAGAGAGAACAATTCCCAAAGCACAAAGAACAGAACAAGAATAAACAATGGAGCTAAATACAAAGAAATTAACATATCCAGCAAGACCTTTGAAGCAATAATAATGGACTGAATATGGTAAGCCCTAATGAGTAATAACAGAACACAAACATAAATGACACCCAACATTCAAAAATCTAAGAATCATAACAAGAAGAGAATAATGAAAAAGGAATAAACTGAATATGGCAAGACCTTACAAAGACAAATAAACTCGGAAACGATCAGAAAAACCAAAAAGAAAACCAAAATACACATCCAACGATCAAGACATTCATATTAGAGATGTTATGTTTTGACATGAATGCATGGAAATTTTTTAGTACTAAACATTGTAGAGATCCAAGAGAGCCTGGAAAAGTGTGGAAAGTAGAAAATTTGATTTCAGTATTTTCTAATGATATTTTCGTGATAAGTCTGGATAGGCAAAACAGTATGATAATGTACTTGTAATGAAAGGCTTTGTTCAGTAGTCTTGTTTAAATATTCATTCATCTATCAATCCATCCATCCACCCAATCGTCCACCCATCCATTCATTTTAATCTGTTCAAATATTGATGAGTGTTGACATATTTATCAGAAATTATTTCTGAAATAAATTGGGAAATGAACAGTCTTCAGAATTTTATCAGCGCCTCTGTTTTCGAGTTAAACATTTTGGCGGCAACATAGCATTTGATAGTACTTTGTGTTGTCTATAACTGCTTAATCTACTTACCTAAAACCAGGGTCTTTTGTATTTTACATTTATTTTTTTTCAGAATTTTACTAATAGAGCTGTGGAATTTACTTAAATGCATAGATATTTCTCCAAAATAAAAGATAAATCAGAATTTTTGCAGTGACTGAACATTGGTGTGAGTTTACAGTATATATACATATTTAAAAAAAACGTCAGTATGGACTTAATTATAAACTCAGTACAGTAAAAAAAAACAACATCTCAACTGTTCCAAAGTGTAACAATAAATAGGCTTGAAATGCTCCCTTGCAACAATTGCAGAAGGGGAGTAAAACACCTGCTTTGCAGAAGCATGATTGCCTTGTTCTGCAACTTCAAGAACACAGCCAGCCTCAGTAATCACCAAATGTAATGAGCTGCTGTTAACTTGTTCTCTAACTCCAAGAGAGTTATAGAATCATCAAAGCTACTACAGAAGTTTATTTGCCCTCTTAGTAAATGTTGAACTGACTACTGTTTCTCTCTAAAAAGTAAACTACCAAGAATATAATGCTGTTGTCTGCCGACTAGTTTGCTCTCCTGATCCACTTGAGCACTTTTTAAGTATTAGATTATATTTGATTCATGTCTTTGCTCAGCTTTAAAGCATCCCCTTGATCCTGAACTACATCGCATTCATTAATGAAACATAATTGATTTTAGCTAATTAAGCATCGTATCTCTTTGTTTTTTTTTACTTTGTGCTGGGCAGGCCCAGTAGCTTTTCATGTTTTTTTTAAGTCCCTTTGAATTTAGCACCAAAAACAAACTCTAGACAAAACTTGGGCTGAATTCTAATTAACCAGGACTCTTTGACATTCAATGAAATGTGAAATTAAAAAAGTGAATTATTTTTCATGAAATGCTCACAATAATGTTTCTAAGTTCCGTGTTGTCGATTAATATGTGCCAGTGAGTATTTTGGACTCTTTGGGCCACAGGAAAATTGACTCCCTAATCTGTCTGGTACCTCACTTTGAGTATTAATTGCAACATCAAATAAATGGGCCAAATCTCTGCACCAAGCTCCAATCACTAATCTGCCATTAGTGCTTCCAGCCAGGGGGTATAATTGGAGCGGTTTATACTTGTGGAAAATAACTCATCATCAACAAAGGCGCAAGGGTGGCCGCTTGCGCAAAACAGCTATTGTCAGATCAGAGAAAAATAAAAGGATTACCCTGCAACTTCTGTGTTGCTAGAAGCTGAGTGTACTCTCTTGTATTATTGTCTCAAAGCTACAGTACGGGTGAGCTGATATGCCTGTGTATGTGTGTGAGACAAACAATGGACTTTGATGATTATGTGGGTGTATCAAAGCAAACTCACTATTCAAATAGGTATTGGCAATTCTCTCACTAAATATATTTCTCATGGTATTATTGGCATGAAATTTACACCAGATCTCAGTAATAATGTAAGTGGCCCACACTTATGAAGATATCAAAATATTTGTGTATCTTTGAAATTCTGCAGTCAAGTTGAATGACACAGGAAAAAGGTATTTAGCAAGTTAACAAAATTTTCCATAATCCTCTGTGGAGAAACCTGTCACCAGAATTTCTCAGTTTTGACTTTAACCCAGTCTTTCACAGAAACCATCATACAAATCTTGAAAGTTCTTGGACCTCATCTATGCCCTCTGATTGTCAGCTCTTTGTATCCAATTTTGAGTTGTATCGGATTCAAGTTGAGTGTTTGTCTGGGCCACTCTAGCAAGTGTTTTTTTCTTTCACTGAAACCAATAGAGTTTTAAGATAATTTTAAACCCAGAAAATTCACCTGTTTCATCTTTTGTTTCTTGTAGGAAAATCATAGCATAATCATATAAAGTCAATTTCTTGTGCCCTGCAGCGTGATACTCCCCCATCCAAACTACATTTTTATCTCTAACCAATAATTGACTGGGTTGTTCAAAAATCCTGGAACAAAGTTTGAATGAGATTGACAACATCTGTTTCTGCAGTAGAGTCTGGTACTGTGAATGGAAACAGAGGCAGTAGAGTTTGACTGTATTAGTTATTGTGTTGATGGAAATATTTTACTTGCTAGTTCCAGGTCTTTCTGTTACTCTAACCAGTTAACCAGTGAACATCATTTTACAAAAGAGGGGTATAGTTTCTCTCTAAACACTGGCTGATATGAGCCATTTTGAGCAGTTCTATGTATTTTTTTGTTTCCTTTCATTCTTTCAGTACTTGTTATTGGTCATTTCGCTGTATTACGCATACAGTTATGTCCAAAATTATTGACACCCTTGGAAAATTTAGATTTAAAGTAAACTTTTAATCTGGATAACATTATTCTCTTGACTGGATGTGATCTTAATGTTAGTGGCCCAGCTAGAGTCCTGATTTTAATCTGGTGAATCCGTGGAGTGAGCAAAAAAGAAATGCCTGTTTCGTTCAGTAATAATAATAATAATAATAATAATAATAATAATAATAATAATAATAATAATAATAATAATAACCAGAAAAACATATATTGGTTTAATGTATATAATTTTGATTATATAGCTAATTTAAATTCAAAAACCACTTTGGAAATATGTTTACTGGGAAATACTGACATCTTCAATATTTACATCCTACTGTTTGAACAAATGCTGCTTTTCTTGTAAGTAAACTAAAATATGCAAAAGTTAGACATTTATAAACCTTTCACTAGGATATTTTATCACTTCACAAAACCTAATGATAGCTCGGGCTCTACTCCTCAAAGCAGGAGAGCAGAAAGAAATGATAAAAGAGAGAAGACTATAATCTTCCTGTAAATGCCAGCTCACAGTTTAACACTCTACAAAGTCACCTCTAATTTAGATTCATAAAAAAGATTGGATGAGTCAGATATTTCTAAGTGCAGTGACTTTAAAGAATCAAACTTAATCCCCTTAGTTGGCAAACATTTCGCTCTGTGTGATCTTTCGGTTACAGGGAACAGCAGTGAATATATGTTTGATTTGTGTGTGCACGGCCGTGCGGCGCACAGAGGTCAGCAAAGTTACATTGGTCTACTACGACATTTGACCCAATTATCTTGTAAATGAAAAGAGAGCAGTATTTACTGATCTGATGAAAATCCCCTGTCGCTCTGCCGTTGCATTTTACATTCAGAATTAATATTAAGAGCCAAGTTCCACCTGCTGATTGATGTTGATTGAAACCTCTAAAGGGCATGAAAGAGCAAAGAGAGCCAGCATGTCAGCCCACACACACAAACTCACTTGTTCAGAGGAAAATGATCTAATCCTAGCGTGCGTGTGTGCGTGGGTCAGCCCATGCGTTTGCCCCTGCCGTGTCCTCCTTCCTCTCAGTGTGCGTGAGAAGGAGCACATAATTTACAAAATATAACAGATAATCGTGTCAAGATTAACGATCTCATTTTGATTAATGCTTAATGTTTAATTAACTGAGCTTTAGGTCTTCAGCTTGTCAGAGGTGCTCCTGCATAGCAAATAGGATTCTTCCTCAGTGTCAGGTGTGCGCCACCGGTGCGAATGCAAGCCTGTAAAAAGGAAGTGGGACAGATACATTTTTTACATTAATCTTCTGGGATGATATTTGTGGGCTTCCAGTGGCAATGAATAATTAATGCTATCCCCCAAATATGAGAAATAACAAAATAATAAACACCTGGATTTGGAATATATTTACGGTCGATTTCCGTAGGTGTGAGCTTACTTTGAAAACACCGCGCATTTCACACGTGTGTGTCCTGCAAGGAAAGAAATTCTGTGTTTAATGTGATACTTCAGAGATAAAAGTGTGGGCTTTGAGTGTGCATCCACATGCCAACAAAGGGGAGATTATGCCAACACTGTGTACACTATGCATGAGGATGTGTGAGTGCATTTTATGTGTGTGATTATACGCTTTTCCTTCTATCTAAGACTTTTCTTTGAAGCTTAGGTTGTTGTGTGAGACAAAGTAACCATGAAATTGATGCCTAATCCGTCGAAACCACATTCAAATTAACAATTTTAACATTTATGAGCAACAAATATGAACCCCTCTGGTAATCATTCATCAATATATAATATATATTTTTCAATATTTATAAAAAAACATTATATTTTATTGCTGTGGCATAATCTCACACAAGGCTGCACAGTGAAGCAGTTGGTAGCACGGTTTCCTGGCAGCAAGAAGGTTCTGGGTGCAAAACTAGGCCTGTATAGGAGTTACATTTCTAATAACTTCTATAATAGATTACTTAGTTTCCTTAGGAAAAATAAATAATAGAGGCCCTTTAAAGGCCACTATGATGGATAATGACTAGTCTATTTCTTGTCATAAATTGAGCTATAAACTTTGAAAAACTTTGTTCTTTACGGTTTCCTTGAATTGTGTTTTGAGTGCTCTTTCTTCTTTTTTTGCATTAACTATAGTTTTTTCTGTTAGTTTCTATGTCACTTTTTTTCTGTGCTTTTAATGGTTTTATTTTGGGTTGCATTCTGTTTTAAATTTGTACACTATTGTGGGTTTCTGTGGGTAAGTTTCTGTCCATTCTTTTCTGCTATTTGATCCCCTCAGTTGTTTTTGTCCTATAGTAGATGCTTCCCCTAAGCTGCAACACATTCTGCTCATTGAACTCACCTGGTCCTAGTTCACGTAACTAGCTCCCGAGTTTTTACATACATCTGTTTTAGCCAACTATGGCATCAGATTTGTGTCAAAAGTCAAAGGAGCAATTTTCTCTACTGCACGCTCATATCAACTCCCACGAGAGTGTACCTTTTTCGCAAGGGAGGAACAGCTACTCGCAAGGCAACCCACAATGGCCTTTTCAGATCATTTAACTGACCAGTCTCCTTCTGCTCTCTTCACACTTACCAGTGTGCTCCAGTGCCCTCGGTGTAATTTTCTTTTGTTTCTAACTTAAATCAATTCTATGTTTGTAAAATAATCTGCCAGCCTTCTTTTTACATTTGTGTCCCTTAATGCACAGTGGTTAATTTAGGCATCCCATATACAGAGGGCTCAAGCCAACTTTATACTAGTTTTTTAACTTTCTGTTGAATGAAATGGAGCGTGCAAGCTCGAAAACAACCAAAGATCATTTCACCAGAATGGTGCTTTATAGTTGATGGAATTAGTAGTCAATGCAATGTTTGGGCTCTAGATCTTGTATATTGAAAGGCGATTTTGAACCCAACAACAACAACAGACAGAGTTTTGTATGAGCTACACTTGTACTAAAAAAGTTCCAGTTCAATCAAAACGTACTTTTTTTCATAACATTGCTCCTTGGGGGGTGGGGGTGGGGGTGGGGGTGTGCGTTTACAAGCTTAACAAAATAAACTCTGGTTGACCAGAAACAACATTGCAATGGTAGGCAGACACCCCAGAAAAAGTCTGCACCCCCTGCTGTCCTGGAGACAAATTGTTTTGCAATACCAACCGAAAAGGATAAAAGGAAATCTACTCCATCAATACGTCTGGGTCTAACCTGCTGATGGAGGAGTATAAACTAGGCAGCAGTCATTGATGTGGTCGGCTCAGGTTCGAGTCCTGTCCCTTCCTGGTTGACCTCTGCCACATATCTTACCCCACTTCTCAGTACTATCCACTGTCAAAAAAAAGCCATTAGTCTTGCACTAATAACAGAAAAAATCATTTTCTGTCTTAAAAATACAAACATTAGGAGTTTGTTAAATGCTTCTAGGACTTTAACTGGGACAATGTGGTTTGGTCAGTTGAGACTTAAATTGGGCTTTTGGCAAAAATCATTTGTGGTGGGTTTGGTATAAAACAGAGATTTTTATGTGGAAAAGCTCCTCATGTTAACTGGTGGGAGACCCATGACGCTAAGAGCTTATGTCTCTTCCAAAAGCCCTGGAAACCTTTATAGGATTAATCCTATCTCCTCAGGCCATCCCTACCCACAACACTCTCCCTACCACTTCAGGTAGTGCTTAAAATACTCCATTAAGGCATTGGACAATCTTTCAAGAAGCTTAAACATTATGTGTTCTGCCTATATTCTGCTAAGTAAAAATGTGTAACTTTATAAGCCTGCATGTGTCATGTAACCAACCAGCTTCTCCTTGTTTTTCAAAGATCAAAGTAAAACATACAGGTGATGGAGTCTTCATGTGGCACATCCCATGAGACTGTGGAATACCTTAACTCCAGAAAGGAAAGGAATTAGCCGCCTGTTGGCTGACATAGGTAAACCGGCCACAGAAGATCTGTGTTGCCAGCTGAAGGTGAGATTTGAGGTGAAAACACACAAAAATATGTGTGACGTGTATTTGATAAATAACATTTAATTTTTGCCACAAACACATGTAGAAAAAGTTCAATAATTTAGTCAAATTCTATTAAACCAAGAGGGAAATAAAACATTGTAACTCATACAATTTTATCCGGAGTTGTTTTCTATGCTGATGGCAATGGAGAGGAAGGATCTCCTGTAGCTGTCTGTATTACAGCGCTATGAAGAAGCCTCTGACTAAAAACCTTGCACAAACCAGATTACTCGACTTTAGCCAAGTACATATTTTTTTCAGGACCTGTTATGCATGAAAATCACTCTACAGATAGGGTTAAGGATTTTCTGACCCATATTCTTTAATCCTCTATACCAACTTTAGAAAAACCCACTCAGTACCTCATTTGGATCCTCATATGTGAGTATGACCTTCCCAACTTCAATATTAACAATAAGCTTCACAGAGAGGGACTCAACCATGTTGGTTTAAGCTATTTCAAACGGGTGAAGAGCAATGGCTCTTACACCCCCCCATATCACAAGAACATTTCATTATGTGGTGTTTTTTACTATTGAATACATTTACTCAAATGAAAGGTTGGATTTTTCATAACTTTTCAGTCAGTTTTTTGGCTTTTATCTTACACAGAAAAAAAATATTTTTTCTTTGACTGTATCTTGCAGTAAGTGGCCAGAATATGAAAGCTTTCAGGATGTAGAGCATCCCCCATTCCTGTCACTCAAAAACTCCTCCTCAGCTTTCTTCTGCTGGCTGACAAACCCTGAGCCACTCTGATAACGTGATTTCATGCAAAAGTGAAATCCTGCTCATGTCTGATGTGTGTCTCTCAGCCAATCCCCTAACCTCCCCAAAGGCCACCATCACTCTTCCTTCATCGCCCCCACCCTAACATCCCTACACACCTCTACAGAAAGAGAAGAGATTATTTGTGGAAACGGTGGGTCAGACTGCGTATGTATGAGTGTGTATGTGTTGGGGGGGTGGGGGGAATATAGGAGAGACAGAAAAGGTGAGGAAGGAATCAATACCTTTGGCAAGAGTAGCATCGTATATGAGAAAGACACTGAGCAAGAGAAAGGTGACAGAAGATAGAAAGGAGTGAGTGTCCTCCGTGGCTAGACGTGTCTCAGAGGAAAATGGGAGCTCTGAAGGGTAGTTTCACATTTGGGAGTATGCTTAGCATCAGATTATGTATCTGACAGATAAAGGAGAGGGAGAATAAATGTAAGAAAATGTGCAAGTGTGTGTTTCTGTGTGTAAAACTTCACCCTTTAGAGAGAGACGAGGAGAGAATGAAATTTGAAAGATAGCCAAGAGATAAATGACATTTACGGATCAGAACTTCACACGTCTTCCATTCCTTAACATCAGGCAGCCTGTCCTTTCCTTGGGACCAATCTGTCACCTCAGCTGGGCCCACCAGCTTGGTTAAGAACAGGCAGATGGAAACAACATACTTTAATGGAAAAAAAGGCTCTCCTCTGTGCCAAAAAGTTCAAAAAACTCCATCAATATATATATATATATATATATATATATATTTAAGTTTATGGTTATTTTTTTCCTCGGAAGTGTCAAGGGACTATGAACAAGGTTCATCGTGTTCACATTTTGTCTCTTTCACACCACCCCAAACCTTCATTATGTTTTGAGAAAAGTCTGACAATTCTCTAGTCTCAGCACTGATTTTCAGCATTCCAAACCTTTCTCCCATGGCCCTAAAGGATCTGCACATACTTACCCATGAACAAATCGATCCATCTCAAAGGTGCACAGCACTACTAATGGTACAGGGTCAGTTCAGGAAGTGTGAAATGTTTTCAATTGCATTCAACAACTCTGGAAACTGGAAACCCGCTTCCCTCGCTGTTTTGACACAAAGCATTGAAGGAACAGGAAGACCATGTTGCCGTTTTCTGCTTAAGAGTTAGGGTGACCAACTCGCCTGTCATTCACACATGCAGAGCTGTGTGCCTGACACTACATATAAAAATAGGGACTAGCAAGAGAAACAAGACTCATGCCTAACAAAATTCTGTCCTGACCGCACTAAAAAAACCTTATGCAGTTAATTCATCTGAAAAAATGAAATTTCAACTTTTAACTTCAACTTTTAGTATTAAAGCGACTATGTGAAGTTTGAAAGTTTTTTGCTCGCGAGAGTGCTCAGGCCAAACACATAACAGCAGCCTGAATGGAAAGCTCGTGCATGAGGCATGCATGCTGTGTGATCTCACGAATGGACAAACAAACAGAAACAACTACCGAGTCAGTCCCATCCTGGACAATTTACAGATTTCCAGGCTTGAATTCAAATGACGTAAGAAATGTTACTGTTGTGCAAGTTTTCCTGTAATCTGAGCTGGAGTATTTGCTGCTGTGCAAAGCTGCTCTGTTCTTATGCTCAGCTGAATCGGTCCTTCAGTTACCTCTCGCTCTGCAGTTGTTTATGATGGAGATAGTGGACGCTACACCTGAGTGTGAATGCGCATGACATCATTACTCAAGCTGCCCTGCAAAGTAGTTGGGAAATATGCTTTTTTGACCCGAAAACTCAGTATTTAAGTGAATTTACAGGCATATACAGTAGAGGCAACCACAGTAAAAGGGCAGGGCTTATTCTACTGACAAGGGCACTGATGGGGCATATAAGAGAAAGAATTATTAAATGTTTATATTCTTTTTTGTGGTTAAACTTATGTATAGTATCTTTAAAGGAGATTTATTTGACATGCACAAACCATTTTGCAGTCTGATGCAGGTTGACTGTAGCAGAAATAGCTGAATTACAATATATTTATATTTTTAGATTTATATATATTTATATATATATATAAATATACTTGAAAATGGATAATCACAGACCCATGCTATCTGACTGAGCTTGAGCTATCTGCCACAAACGAATTGGAAAAATCTTCCGTTTTAAAATCTACAAAGCTGGAAGAGACATACCCCCGAGGACCGGCAGCTATACTTTCAGAGAAATGTTGATTCAAGGGGACTGACCATGAAATCTCAACAAACTTTTATTGTAAACTCTTCATCCTGTTTTGTTCCAATGTATGATTATGCACAACTATTGGCTCATCAAATAAAATCCTAATAAATTATGTTGATGTACATCGATGTAATGGTAAAAAAAAAGTGAAAAACCTGAAGAGGTATGAATCCTTTTTGCAAAGCTTGGATCCTTTTTTATTAATTCTTTGACAACTTTTCTGTGCAGTACTCTTCAATGTCTGATGTTCCCTTTTAGTATGTGTCATTTTACTCTGCACAGAAGGGCATCTAATATGCTTCTAGGAAAAGAGAACTTACACTAAATGTAATAATCTGCAAATCAGCTGTCACGTTCTGAGACATAACATGACTGTTATCATTGAAATCTTCACCACTGAGATTCGAAATCTGACAGAAACCCCTGTCTTTTAGAGCTCAGCTATTGTAGAATGCATAGATAATGTTTTAATAATTTTTTTGTAATTACTGAGCTTACACTGTAAGTATTATTATTGTGTTTATTCATGGTGCAACGCTAACTGCTGTACTGGCCAAGTTGGGAAAAGCAGGTCAACTTTAAGTACTAGTTTGTGGATCTAGACCCGTTAAAAGTTAACATAGCTAAAATTGTGTTGGATACTGAAATATGTATGAATATGAATTAAAATCTGATGTTATCCAAACATGACTTTGCTTATGTTTTCTGCTTATTAAATAATGTAGAAACCTGCCTTCTGCACAGCAAAGCAGTGTCTCATTGCAAAGGCATAAATTGTGAGTCCCGGGTGGCGGCTAGAACTATGCTGTAAAATATGTTAAAGATATATCTTTTTTTTTAATTACTAAATGCAGGCATCCCTGTCACTGAAGCTACAGTGCTGTTCTTTTTTCACATATGGATTGTGCTTCACAGAAGTATCCATATCAGTTTAGCTCCTTCAGATTTGGTCATTTTACAATGACTAATTCATTTTTTCTGGATTTAAATATGATAGACTAGCACAAAGTATCATACACTGTAATTTTGAAATTAGAAGTACAACAGTGGAAGTGGAAGTGCAACATGATCTTTTGTTGTTTATACAAAAATATATAGAAAATGGGACCTGTGTCCTTTTCCAGGCCCATTTATTCTTTTTCCCCAAAATCCAGTGCAACCAACAACCTTTAAAAGTCACCTTATTGTTAAATGGAGTTAATCTGTGTTTAACAAAACTTCAGTTGTTCTGTGAAGGCCTCCAAGGTATGTTAGAGAACGGTAATGTGAAGACCAAAAAACACAGCAGACGGGTCGGGGATAAAGTTGTAGAGAAATTTAAAGTAAGGTTAGGTTATGAAACAAAAGTTTAGATTTTTGGTATCTTACTTTTTAATCTAGCAACTGAATATGGAAAGAGTGTAGCATAACTCCAAATTAAGGTGTTTTTTTACATAAACCAACATGCTGGATAAACTGACTATAGCTCTGTTAAACAGCTAAGAGGTCATATTAAATTGAGAGGAGCTGCAGAAATCTATAGCTCGGGGTGAGATCTGTCAAAAATTCAACTAGAAGTCCTGCCCTCTACAAATCTGGCTTTTATGGTGGAGTGGTATGTGTAAACCAATTTTAAGACTGCCATATTTATTCCAAAATATGTAAATTTTATGCCTTGAAACAGGAAATGTGTGGACGAATGTGCTTTGCACATAGATATTCAGCATTCGAATTGCCTTTTGGCAACCAGACAACATACATCACCCTAAAAAGGCCAGACCTATGCTGAAACACAGGTATGCAATCATGTTCTGCGGATACTATTCTTCCACAGGGACATAGCTGGTTAATGAAATGAATAAAGCTAAATATATGGAAATGCCGGAAGAAAACCTGGTAAAGGCTACACAGACCTCTAGCTAGGGCAGATGTTCACATTTTAGCAGGACAATCACTTTAAACGTACAGCCTGAAAAAAGCAATGTAAGGTTTCAGATTACACCATATTCATGTGCCAGAATGGTTTAGTCCAAGCCAAACCCAGTAACTGGTGAGAATTGAAAAAAATGGTAACCCACAGATGGTCTGCATGGTATCTGACTAAGTTTGAGCTATTTTGCAAAGAAAATCTGGACATAATTTCAGGCTCTAAGATGTGCAAAGCTGGCAGAGACATGTCCCAAAACATCTGCTACCGTAATTCCAGCAAACGTTGACTCAGGGGATCTGATTCCAAATAAACTTCCAGTAATTTTTTTTATCATAAATATTTTTCTATTTTTAAAAACCATGTATTTTAGGTAATAAGGTGACAAAATGTGGAAAAGTTCAAGAGGTAGGACTGTTTTTACAGAGCACTGCAGAAAGTTGCTTCATTTTTTTTTTCTTCAACAAGCGCTGATGAATAGATACACATAATACTTGTTTGGTACACTGATGTAACCTAGGACAGTTTTAAATCACCAACAGGGGTAAATGTGAACAATATGAGAGGGATCTTCAAAAATTCCACATGCTGGTGACTTCCTAAAATATTGTAATATGATAATAAACTAAAAGTGTTCCTGTTTAAAAACATACAACATGTATTTATAATATGATCACTTTGCTAACAGGTAATTGTCAAAAGCATTTCAGTGTAATTTCATTATATGCAGAACATATACAGAACTATCTGATCGCAAATACCTGTAAAAAATAACTACAAAAAAATAGACCATGTGTGATACGACGTAACCATGGCACTTTTATCATGCCAACACAGAGCTCTAGATAACATTATTATTCAGCAATCATGACAGCGAATTTCAGCCTAAGTGAACGTCTGGCAGATGGATTTTACAAACCAGCGAGAAGGTGGCAGCTGACTAAAAATAGCCCTGCAGCAGGGTCTCATAAATGGGAAGGAGAAACAGTAAAGGGGAACGAAACGAAAAACACACACGGCAGAGTGGTGATTTCATTTCCCTACCTGTCATTGTGCAGCTAAATAACTCTGGTCAGGGTATTACACGCTCTGGGCTTGGTGGCTCTGAGCAGCAATCCAGTACAGGTGGGAAATGAGCAGGAGGAAAATAGAGGGTAAGAAAGGCGATAAGAGGCAAAGAAAGGACGCAAGACGTAAAACAAAAGAGGGGAGTAGAGGAGATGGATGGACCAAGACGAAGTAGAGGCGCCGAGACGGAAAGCTGGAGAGGGGGAAAAAAGAGGCAAAGAAATAAATAAGGCAATAGGGAGGTACAGGAGAGAGATGGAAAAAACAAAGCAAGTAAAGGCAGGACTTAATAAGAAAGTGAACAATGTGAATGGGACAAGGAAAGGTGTCATGCTGCTGTATGCACTCCAGGATGGACACCTGCTGAAAGCACACACCCAGACATACGCAGAGAGCATCCAAGTGTTTTAGATTCTGACAGATGAAATTACACACACCTATAACTCTGTAACAGTGCCGCAACGTACATGAAGGTGAGAGTTGGCTTGTCGAAGCCAGATCTCTCTGGGTAATGTTACTTTCTCAGCAACTTTATTTCAATCTACCACATCTTTCAATCTCTTCTTTGTAAAATTTTGTTCAACTCTTTTTTTATCAATGCAAACCTTACACTTAAAAACTCAAGCTTTTATAGTTTAAAGACAGACAAGTGTGGGAGTTTGCACAGACTTTATTTGGGTCATTTATTCGATATGTTGAATATAAACTATTTTGGACAAATGGCTAAAATACATCTAAATCGATTAAGTAAATTACATCAATAATATATATATATTCAAATCTGACGATTTCATTTACTTAATAACAATAGATGGAAATCTAAAAAAATTACATTTACTTATTTAACTGCAATAACTTATTCAACTGCAATAACAAGTAAATTATTTAGGTTCTGGATAATATCTTTTGTAATCTGTTTAGACACGACAGGCACTGAATTTATGTTATTAATTAACTTTAGGTGCTATAATGCCTGCACAAAAAAGTACAACTTTAGGATAGTGGCCTGTTTTTAAAATGTGTCAATGTGTAATTATGTAAGCTATTCTCATTGATCTATACTAGATACATCTGATTAAAAACAATACTTTTTAACAGACAACAGGTTTTGTGAATGCAGAGAATCTCCACTATCATGATAGGCACACAGCTCTTTTCTCTGGAAACAAGACCTGAAATACGGTGCTGACAACTGCCTCAGGGTTAAGAAACTCTGCTTGTTAAAAAGTTTGACCTTACTGTAGCATCACCACAGTGCTTAACCATATAAATAGTTACCTCAGATGGAAGCTTGCAAAACCAAGTTGACTATATAGTTAAATTCACATCAAACTGTTCAGGCAGAATTTGTTATTAAATCAACACACTCATTATAGTTACAATTCAACTAGGCTATCATTAAAAATTATATTTCCAAATAAAATACTGGACACTGAACAATCTTCATAGTTATGGTTAATAAAAGGGCTAGACCAGTTACTAATATCCACACATATACCAAACTTTCAGAAAATCAAAATTTTTAAAACTACTAAACCATCTTAGAGTTAAGGTTTAAAGTCCTTGTATTAAGATAACAAATTTAGAGTGCATGGAATTTTTTCTTGGCTGGATAATGCATTGAATCCCAAAGTTGGGGTAATATGCTCCTCTTCAGAGATTAACCTAAATAACAAACATGACATTGACATAGGATATTCATTTTAAACATGTAAAAGAAAGCAAGAATTCAAAAATAATTACAAACATTGCGTTGGCCAATATATTGGCTGGTAATGCTGGTTGTCTTTTCACTGTACAACTTTTTACTGACTCAGTAAAACGGCTTGTATGCCTAACCAAGAGTTGGGATCATACCCAATTATACTTTTATTTAGTGGGTGAGAAGCTTGACGGAACCACTGGTATAGATAATGGAGTACTACAATGCAGCCATTGGCAATCAGATGGCTGAAAGAACGGTAGTACACATTTCGCTTGTTTAGAATAAACAGATTTGGCTGTAAGGAGATATTTCCAGTCAAATGTTATAAATAATATTCCTATAACTACTATTGTCAGTGCTATATCTTAGCTCAGGGGCAGAAAGAACAATTGTGACTTTTCTATTAAAAATAAATGCAGTTAGATAATTATCATACAATTTTGCATTCAATTGTTTTAATAACACTGTGATTCAGTAAAGCCATGGTATTTTTATTCCAGGATATCCAACTGTTAGAATCTCATGCAGGTCCATTCCTATTTATACCATCAGAAATTATGTTTTATAGTGTGCCAAAAGTATAAATATTAACATTTTAAGACTGAACTAAATTTAAAATGAACTAACTTTAGACCTTTACTATACAGGCTTAAGGAACGACACCCCTACTGTGTGACATGCCATTCAAGCTTTTGAGAAACACTATCTTAATCAGTTAGTGATAAAAATGGAAAATATCCATAACATACACACAAACATAAACTTTGTGATTCCAAACGTCCATCTTTATGTGGGTGACAAACAGCTGCAGCTTTCTGTCAAATGAGAGATACAGTGGGTATGAGAGACTGACGACAGTGAGGTGAAGAATGAAAAGTGTTGGACAGGGAGAGATAAACTGGGGAGGACGATGAAGTGAACAAAAACTGTACATAGTGTAGGTTTCTGTACCAGTGCCAAAGCAGAGCAGATACAGGGTTTGCTGCTAAATGGCAGGTATTAAAATCTGTGCCCAGTGGACCAGTGCACGTATTGTCATTATAGTTTTCCCAGCCTTTCAGCCAGTATAAGAGTGCATGATCAGGGTGTATTTAGGCTCCAAGGACATTTGATTGAAGTCATAAAAATGAAAGATGACTTGTTGGAACAGAGTCACTGCGGAATCTTCTCTCTCTTAACTTCTCTTCTCCCCCTCCCTCCCAATCCAACCTCTGTCCCATCCCATTCGGTCCCAACCCCACACCTGCCTACCCACACCTCTCCTACTCTCTCCTCTGTGGACTCTTTATTCTGCCAAAACAGTACCTCCGCCCCTAAACCTCTGAGGTGGAAGCAGGGATAATTGAAAAAGTTTGCACTCTGGGAGTTAAGTAAAGCAGATAAGAGGAGAAGGTGCACAGAGGCAAAGATGTTAGCGGCACAACAAATACACAAAATCAATGTGTTAGTATGGTGAGGATGTTTGCAGGGAAGCGGAAGGGAAAATGTAGGAAAAGGGCATTTTTCCTACCCAGAGTTTAAAAAAAAAATTGTGAGAGCAAAAGAGGAAAAAACGGGTGTGCAGCTACAGCACAGAAAACGAGAATGAAAACTTTATCTTATCTGGTTCAGCTATCTCCACTGTCCATTGGTTTAGAGTACAATGCCCTTTTATGCAAATATATCAATATCTCTGCTCCCTTGATGATGTGGAAGTGCTAACAGCGGCTTAACAAAGTGTGTTTTTGTGCAAGCCTGTGTCTAAATGCACACATGAGTGTGTGTGTAGTTGTGTGTGCAGGAAACTGCTGTGCCAGGAAAGACACCCCCCCCATCTCCTCCTGCTTCTTTTCTCATCCATCCAGCCATACTTCCATGCCTTGCTCCCCTTCATCCCTTATTCCATCTCCCTGGCGATGTGCTACCCTCCCTTCCCTCCCCGCTGACATCCCCCTGCTTTTTTTTTTTAATTCCTCTTCTACCTTTTTTCTCCTTTAATCCTCCCGCCATGGTATTCCTTGTTTCACAACCTTCCATTTTCTATCTCTGCTTACCGGTCCTCCCCCCCACACTGCCTTTGTCTTTTCGTGGCTCCTTGAAATGGCTTCAGATCAATCAAAAGCACTCAGCAGAGTTTGTTAGCGAGCCACTTTGGTGGGAGAATAAAGCTATGCACCCAAGGGTCTCTCGCCCTCATAATTAAATAGCTAGAGGAATGAATGCTTTCCTGTGCAGGACCTCCAAGCCTCTTCGCTGACAATCTACCTCAAGGCGTTTTCTGCCGCCACAAAACTAATCACTTAGGCTTGTGCGGTCCCAGGCATGCTATTGAGAAAATTTCAGCAATATTATTAGGTTTTGGAAAGTGTCCACTCTTAATAAATGGAGACGCAGCAGATGCTAATTTGAAAGGAGGATTGCCCAGCGGTTGGCTTGAGAGCGAAGGCAGGTATGCCTGATGAAATCAGCAGTCGATGAGATAGACACATCTAGGCCTGGAAGCTGTCAATCAAGATCTGATTTAGGTAATGCAGGAAAATAATCTGTGCTTACCATGATCAATATCTCATTCTTTGAGTACAAGCAAGGAATTGCATCTGACCTGCATTTCTTACAGTGTATGACATGAGGGATGTACAAAAACCTTATTCTATTAGCATGCTCTCTATTTAAACAAGGCAGCGTGTAGTATTTTGTGACGGGGGAAAAAAAGGCTGTATTTCTGAAATACATTTACTTCTAACCTATCAAGTTTACCGTACTTCATTATGTGGTCAATTTCATCTTTGGTGGGTCCACCTCCAGAATGCTGTGTTTTGTCAGGCCGTCCACCTAAACTAATTTCCCGGGCCAGTCTTCTGGAATCATCCACTCCATGGCTGCTTATGTTTTTATGAGGATGTCTGGAATTTGCCCTGTTGAGGTGGGTACTTTTCATAGTGTGATGTACTTTGTGATTATGCTGTTATAACGTTTGAAATATAATAGTTAATGGCACTTTACTGTCCTCTTCACTCTGTAGTTGCTATTTCTATTTGTAGACCTGAATTTGGTTGTCTCTTATTATTAGTAAAGACTTCAGGTTTTCCTGTTACCACTGTGAATGTTAGTCACCTTTTTACTGTCCTTGTCTTCTGCTTATTTGTTTATTATTGTTCATGTTTCTGGGTCTTTTGTAGAATTTAGCCCGTCCTATCCTTACAGTTTGATTCTGTCATTTGCCTTTTAGGTAGTCCCAGCCTCTGGTTTCTCTGTTACTCTTTTTTAACACCTGATACTATTTTTAGATATCTGAGATCCATGCTAAAAGATAATACTGTTGGTTCTTGGTCTAGATTGCTTCTTGTTTAGATTTTTTGACTTCAACTCGTGTTTTTGTGAGTCTCAGTTTTCATCATTTTATCTCTTTATTTTCTTCCCTGCTGCTTCCAATAAGCACTTCGCCACACATTCGAATCCTCTCACCACACTGTCACTGACAAATAATCCAAAGCTTAACTCTTCCCAGCTATTCCTTCCGAAAGGAATAGCTAGTTTTTAGTTCTCTGTTGTGTGGGGAAGTAGGGAATGTCTAACATCCAGAATACAAAGCAAGTCAGAGCAGGCTCAGTTGAAAACATTGGTCTGTTTTCCAGGTGCTCAGAATTTAAAAGCACATTTTTTGTTCTTTTTGAAATAACAAAAATCACACAAATTGTCAGTAGTTTGAGGGGAATGTAATATTAAGTATTTGCACATGACAGCGTTGCCAAATAACGCATTAGAGTGGGTTCTACTATCACTGCTGTGCACAGCTTAAAATGAGTAGCAATGATATTTCAGTAAATTTGAACTGAACATCTATTTAATTTGCTGTAAGTGGAAAATCATCATAATTAACAGAAATAAAGGCTTGAAAATACCAGTCTGTGTTTAAATAGTCTGCATAACCTAATGTATTTCACTAAGCAAACTGAGTTGCTGAGATGAATTATCTTTTCAATAATATTTTATTTCACTGAATATAACTGCACTTCTTTGGTAATGAATTCCAAGTTCCTGTTGGGAGGCGTCCTTGCAATCACCCTGATGTTTAACTCCTGCATCAGATACATGTATGGACTCTGTCCTCTGTGATTATGTTAAGAAGAAACATGTAAAATGTCAAACATTGTATTAAAACTATATCTGCTAAATTAATTGATCATCTTAGGCTCAACAATACATCTCATTGTAGACCTCTTGAACATAAATGTTTTCCCATTTTTTTTTTTTTTTACAATTCACCACTGCCATTCTGTAGATTCTCTAAACCTATAAACAATAGTATTTGTGTAAGCAGGTCTTAATTATTATATGTCAATGACTGTTTCAACACATGGAATGGTAATAGGAAAGTTTTATTCAGCATTTGAAACCAGATGTTTTCATCCTCTGCATCAAATACAAAGTACTGATTTGTGTCTTACGCACATTTTTTTTGGCAAAGTAGAAAGGTGTGTGTGACCAAGGCAGCCTACAAAACTGACTCAGTTACACCAGTTTTGTCAGGAAGAGTCAAAACTCCAACAGACTGCTGTCATAAACTGGTGTCTGCCCAAACTATCTGCTTCTGAGACAAGTCATATGGTTCTTAAGGCAATGGTACCAATTGCTAAGAAAATGTATATAAACTTCAAATTTTGAAGAAAGGAATGTAGGACATATTCATCTTTTTATACAGTGTGTGCTAATATATGATTTCAACAGCATAAAGATTTTTTGCCACCTCAGTGTGCATCTTATTTTTTGTGTCAAATCCAATATGAATGGTAAACATCCTCCAAGTAATGTGGCTTTTCTCATTTCTCATGAATGAAGCTATTAGGACTTAAAAAGTGGTCTCTGTCTGAATGACTGAATGCCATCAGCTGAACAGATTGTTAGAGCCATTAATGTTACATATTCTGTGTCTGAAAAGGCCTTTTGACATAAAATCAGGGTGACTATTGGACTTCATTAGTCAGGGGGTTAGAAACAAATTAAGATAAAGGCTAATGGTCCTCTGTGTCTGCAGGGAGTGTAATAGCTAACTGTTTCCTAACACGTTTGATAATTTGCTTTGCATTTTAAGGTTACTATTTTGTTTTCCTAAGTGGCTAAAAGAAATAACTCTAACCTAAATGATCAGCACAATTTAAACAGCAATAATGTCAGCATAGACAAATAGAACCCAAAGAACTCAGAAGAGAAATGGGAACATCCATAACTTTTTTACCAATATAAAATCTGCGGGAAAAATAGCGAGGTAATGAAAGAAATCTAAATCTAAAAATGAAATGAACAAAGGTAAAGTACCAGATCAAAATTAAGAAACATGTTTTCACTTAGGACAACTGTTTATTACATGGTTTTATCTCATCTATAAAATCCTTAGCAATCAACCTGTAAGGCCCCCACTGCTGCTGATGCACTGGCCACGGTCAGATCAAGACGAAAAGGGAACCAGCTTCCTTTAACAAGAGTTGACAAGGCTGCCAATAAATTCTGCAACAGTACTACAGTGCCATTTTGAAAATTAACACTGTTAACAAGTGTTTGCATTGATTGGATGGGCCAATACAACTGTTTTGCTGACTCACAACACTACCTCAATTTGTTCTGCCAAAACAGAAAGACGTAAACATGCACCAAAAAAAAAAAAAAAAAGAGGAACAAACATCCACATCAGACTGCCTACTCACACAGACCTTTTGGAAGCAAAAATGTGTTGAATGCTGAAATCACAAGATTTGAATTTTCAGGCTACATCTTTTCCTCTTTGCCGTCATGTGAAATGTGGGACTTGAGTAATACATTTTTAACTTGTTACGTAATCTTGGCTCGACTAAGCTGTTTCATAATGACCATTTCAAATAAGCCTGATTACATCCGCCAAGGAGGTTACAGTATGTTTTTGCCGGGGTTTGTTTGTTTTGCTGTCTGACAGCAACATAACTCAAAAAGTTATGGGTTTATTTTGATGACATTTTCAGGTCTGCCTGCAATGGGACCAGAAGTTATTAGAATGTGGTCCAAAAACTGCCATTACAAGTGAGTTTTGTGAATAACTACTGAACTAATAATGATATCAGTATAAATCCAAATGAGAAATTTATTTTTTATGTTTAAGGAATCTACACATTTATAATTAGATCACAGTATTAGGTGGGGAACGAGCTGCCTTGACGTCGGTCTGCACTCTCCAAGAGCTTTTCTTGTTTGTTTTGTGTTTTAAATCCACAAGAGGCCAGTGATATTCAAGTGAAGTGGCCCTTAGCTCCCACTTAGGACAGGGGTATTACATTTCTGCAAATACTGTAGATCGAATGTGTGTACTCTGGGATCAATGTGTTTTAGTCATAATAGCATTTTTTCTGTTTTAAAGGCAGAAAAAGAACACATTGCAATGATGACCAATGCTAGAATTTTTTTAGACTAAATCTACATTCCTAGGTGAAAAGCATAAAAGGTGAGATGAACAAACTACAGAGTTGAAAGCTATTACGCAAAAATATATCTTTTTTTTACCGATAAAAGTACCCTAATCGAAAAACCATAGCTGAGCAAATAAAGTGTACATTTTAATTGCAGGATTTTACAAAATACAAGGTGGGAAAAAAGGGAAATTGCTAATGCTGCTTTCATAGTCAGCAGCTATAATTGGTCAACAATTGAACTTTGCCTGATTTTACTTGTACTAGTCTAACTTACTCGTACAACTTTTTGACAACAAAGCAACTGGATTCATCTTTTTCACTTCTTCCCCCGATGTTGACTAGAAATATAACAATGAGCCTAAAGGCAGATGCCAATATTGTGGGGCTATTGATAGGAGTGGTCTGATTGAGAGACGGCAATTGCACAACTGTGAAAGAAAAAGTGAGCCAGACCATTAACATAATGAGAAATATAACTAAGGAACTGCAAAAACAAGACTCTGCATTTATTTCCTGGTAAAAAAAAAATCACTTTATTTCCTAATGTCAGTTCTGTTTTTCTTCCTCTCCTTTGATTATACAGAGCACAATCCTGCACATTATGAGTTTCACTATCACTAACATTCACAATGGGCCGGATTTATCAACGGTTGCAAAAACAGGCTGATCTATCAACACGGCACAGGGAGCATTGCGCCTGTTAAACCCGAAGCAAGATGCACGCAGTCCATTTAACGCTTTTGCTCTTGACGAAAATGCAATCTGGGCCTTTCTGTAAGAAGACACAAAATACTAGGAGGAGAATATGCAAAGAAGTACGCGTTCCAGGTGCACTGTGATTTACTAAGCATAAAAATGTTTGCGGCGACTATTTTACCATCAATTTTTAGCACTTCTGAAAAACACATCTTAATTTTGCGCTACCACATTCAACATAAGTTTATTATTGACAAATGAAAAATGTCATTCACACACAATATAACCTAAAAGTAAATAACACTCTAATGGCCATAAACCTTACAGTTATGTAAATATTTACCCGTTTTCCCCCGAACAAAGTATCATAACTGACTGCACTCTTATCAGGTCTCCACCTGGTGAAGACGCGTTGAGCGCACATAATCCTAATGGATCCTCATTAGTTTCCCCTTCTGTGGTTAACTTCCTGGAGTCCAATTAATAAAATGTAGTAATCATATACCATACCACAAAGATAATTCGCATTATATATGACAGTTTTTAAAAAAATCTGAAATTTCAGATTACACATTTTCAAGATTAAATTCAATAGGGGCCTTGATAAAGTGCGAAGCATTTCACCAACATTAGTGGAATAAGGAGATTTTAGCGACATAGTTCTGGACATGCTGCAGTTTTAATCAGTCCAACGCTGCAATATGATGTGTGCATGCAGAAGAGAGCAGCGCATGTACACCGAAAAACAAAAATCAGAATTCACAACATTCTAACCTAATAGTAATTAATTTTGTAACAGCCAAAGAATTGATACATATGTCGTCCCCCTCCCCTCCTTTTTTTGTGCCAAAGACACATCATGAATCCATGCGCAAATTCCTTCTCTATAGCCGTGGTGCAGCTCGCATTTGCAGCTTCAATCTCCTGATTTGCATAGTGCTACTTGCGGCTGTTGTGAATTGCTCACACAAATCTTGGTAAATCACCCACAAATTTAGGATAACCCAGTCACACAATTTTTTAGAGCCGCGTACAAGTTTACAGTCATTATCAGGAATCTTGATCATTCAGGCCCTATGTCTCTAGTGGTTCACCATATCAAAAAGTGGTACATAAATATGGCAATGTGGTTTATGGCAAGAAACAAGCAGTTTGAGTACCTGGACACGGTCAGGTATGTAAGAGCTTTGCATAGGTTTGCTAATAATTTTTTGGTGCAAGTAGAAGGTGATTGTGCAGTTCAGCAAGAAACATGACTGGGACTTAAAAATCTTCTTAGTAAAATGACCATATCATGGGGTTTTTACATCACACTCACGATGCTTGAAATTATGATCTAAGATTGCTGATAATGAAATCTCACCTAGCCCCTCTTTAAACATTGTTTAAATTAGTTTTATTGTTAATACATTTACCTGAAAGCCATGTAACGTCTTTACACAAGTTTCAAACATTTTTCCTGCAGCCATTCATCAAAGCAGATGCACAAATAAGATGCACACTAAACTCTTTTGAAAAAGGAAAGTTCACAAAAACCTGTGAATAAAGGGTAAAAAAAAAAAAACGAAGACAACCTTATGGTTGCATTAGGTCCTCTGTTACGACCATGTAAACTTGTTTTTTTGGAAGGGTAGATTTTATTCTGATTAAATATAGTTTTATAGCCAGATAAATAGAAAAATGGACTGTGGCATGCTCTGTAGGCAACAAGTGAGTTTGATTTATTTTACTGTTGAGTTTTAATGTATACATTCACTGCAAGTGTGGTGAAGTTATCAATTAAGATGTCTTCAGTAGCATCTCAATAAATATGACATTGCTTCCAGGTGATTTTTTTTCTTCACTTTGCCTATGAGACATTTCTTCTCAGCTAAGCATTTAGAATTTGAAAATATTCTTTTTATGGGGCCAGGATGCTTGCATCATAACTACTTAAAACTACTTCCCCATATATGAAAACATGGGGAAAAAAGTGAGCCTTGGGCAAAGGCTTATGTTGGTCACTCTACTCACAAAACAGAGAGAGAGCAAAACAGGAAATATACTGAGCCAGGAACCAAGAAAAAAAAAGTGCCTGTCCATTCCATTTTCCTCAATTAAAAAATCTTCACCTCTCTGGTTTCCTTGCCTGAGGTGATCCTGAACTTATGGATTCTGCTGTAATATGTGCTGTTTCTGCAAAAACAGTGTCCTGAGTCCTGACACATGATTATTTTCCCTCTCAGCTAATATTGGAACAGCAATCAAATTCAAATTAGTAATTTGTTTACAGCCAAAAACAGGCAGATTAAAGGGGATTTATTTTCCTTCTCAAGACGATCTGACATTTTAAATGAATATGTGTTTCCTCTCCCAAACAGTCCAGATCTTGGTCATGAAATAAATCTTTAAAAGTGTTATAAATAGTCGTAATTTCATGATGTTCTTCATTACTGCCTTTAAAAGGCAGTGAGTGAATGGGAGCTTGCTACAAGATATATGAATGCTACTGACCTGAATTAGAGTGAAATATTGCCCAGCTCTCTGGCGTGACTTGGCATGAGATAAGTGCTACAGTGAAGCTGCTTTAGCACAATCTTGAGGACAATGTGTCCTCTGTTCAGAAGGGCACTGAAGAAGAAAAATTGATCACATCTCTTTTCTCTTACCACCATCTATTTCTTCATCTCTTCTCTTTTTATGACATAACCCCTCATTTATAGTCTCCTTGCTTCATTCACCCACCATTTGTTTCACTACTCCCCCTACCAAACGAGTCTCCCCGTGATTAGGTCTCTGCATCAGTTGTAGCACGTCTCCATCCATTCATCCTCCCATAAACAGCGTTTATATGTTAGATGAAGTGCATGCGAGTATCAGATCATTTTTGACATTTCCCCCGCAAAGAGTCCGGCCGGGACATCGCTCAGAATGTATCTGTCGTTTCGCTCTGCTCTGCTTTATGGAGGCAGCTCGCATGCTGTGGTCAGTACAGAAAAAGAGGTAGAGAGAGAGAGAGATGAATTCCCCCTAACAAATGACAAGTTCTTGTGTTTGATAGATGCTCACAGATATAATCTTGTTCTCATTCTTGTGTGAGTGAGTATTTGTGTGTGTGGACCTGGTATTACTATCTTTGTGGGGACCAAAAATTGGAAGTTTACTATCCAAGTGGGGACCGACCTCCCTTGTGGGGACCAAAATCCCGGTCCCCACAAGTTTGAAGCAATTTTTGAGGCTTAAAATTTGGTTTTAGTGTCAGGGTTACACTTAGGTTATGGTTAGGTTGGGGTAAGGGTTAGGGTTAGGCATTAATTTTTGATGGTTAAGGTTAGGGTAAGGCGCTACGGAAAACATTATGTCAATGAGAAGTCCCCACAAGACATAGAAACCCAACATGTGTGTGTGTGTGTGTGTGTGGGTGTGTGTGTGAAAGAGAGGGAGAGGGGGAGAGATAGAGAGAGAGAGACAGAGACAGACATGACTGTCAGGTCTGAGTGACAGTGTGTTTTTCACATCATTTTGTGGTGAGTGTGAGAAGGAGTGAGTGCTTATAACAGCATTAACAGCTATGAGTCTGTTTGATTACAGCCGCTGTGTGTGTCTCTGTGCGTTACTATATCGTGCAGTGTAATACATGTGTCTGAGGGAGGTAAAGAACCATTTAGGAGCCATGAAATGACATTTTCAGCTTAGTTAACAAAACGTTTTTTTTTTGTCCAACAGCTTCATAGTTAGATTACAAAATAAACATTTATTTAATCAAAAATCTACTGCTCCACCGCCATTTTTGTGCTCTTATGAATTTTCTCAAAGTTTGAAGGAGTTTTATCTACAGTGCCTTGTAAAATATCCATACTCATTTTTATACACACTGTCACATTTCTACAAAAACTGACAATGCACTCGGTTGCGATTTTATGAAGCACATAATTCTAATATGATCTAAATCTTTTACACTTCAAGTTGAATCAATCAATCAATCAAACATTATTTATGAAGTGCTTTTCATACAAAAAAATGCAATTCAAAGTGCTTTATAGAATAAAAATTACCCCACACCCTCACCTCCCCACACAAGTTTAAGTATGAGCCCATTTATACAACCCCTCCCCCAATTGCTAAAGCACTACTAAAACATTGCAATAACAAAAATAAAGTCAATAACCATCTGCAAAGATCCAGTCACCAACTCCCCATCACTTAAGTGTACTGGATCTCTATCAAGCTGGCTCAGACAAAAAATATAAAAATTAAAACATCAAATGTTTAAAACAAAATCAGAGAACAGTACTGACTGATAAACACAACATAGTTTACAAAAACAGTCTTCAGTTTGCTATACTTCAAATTCTATCCATATTTCTAAAGAAAAATCCAAGATTTAAATCACTGACAAAACAGCTTCCCTATAAATATTGCCAAACCTAAAGTACTTTTTTTTTAACACAATCCAATATAAATTCAAAGTACTTTTGCTTATATGATTCCTCTTTAAACAAACCCAAATGTGCTCACTTGCCCAAATATTCTGATTGTAAATAATGAAAACATTTCATACTTCAAAAACATCTGTCCGATTCTGTGAAGTGAATCGAACATAGTCAAACTGATTTTTGCAACTAAAACTCCTCTTAAATTTTTGTAGGATACATAGTAGTCTAATTCCCCTTAGCAGTAAAACAAAACAAAAAAAATTCAATAAAGGAGGTTCAAGAGATGAGATTTCTCTAAACAAAAACTAGTCGCATTAAAATAAAAAAATAAAAAATAAAAACCAGCATTTTTTCAGTATCCCTCTTTTCCTCTCAGGCTTCTTTTTTTTCTTTTCTCCAATGATAAACACCAAATTAAATTGAAGCTTCTAGAGATGTCAAATAAATTACCACTGAATCATGTTTTCTTTAATCCAGCTTCTCAAATTAACATTTTCCAAAGTTCTAATTAATAAGCAGACCGCAGTTCAGAAATCTGGGTCAGAATCCAAGTCGAACCAAATATATAAAGGTTGAGAGAGAAAAATAAAAAAATAAAAATAAAAATAAGAAAAAATAAAGAAAATAAAATCAAAAAATCTAAATAAATTGTCAGTTACAGAGTCCCCACTAATCAAATGATATATTATGCCATTATTCTATGATCAGAACTGTTCCAAAATGTTGTAGGACCTGTAAATTTACTCTCAGCATCAAGTGAACTAGCTAACAATCAATGAATAACATCTGAAAGATTAATCTTAAACTTTAAAACTAAAACCAATTCTTATTTTTTAAAACAAAATGTGCATTCAAATATATGGTAAAAAATATTTCAATGTAGCTGGTCCAATCACATTTTGCCTCTACACGATCAGAATAAATGAATTTAGAATTTACTTCTTACTTCCAACTTAAACCATCATTTCGATCACCGCGATATTCATTACTTTCAATCCTTAGACCAATTCAAATTTATCCCCAGCCTGTTTAAAAACAAACTGATTACTTAAAGATGACTCTGTGTTTTAATTGTTTTTTTTTTTCAAACTCAAACATTCAAATCCCACTAGTTTAGAAAATATCACTATGATAAGTGTTGTTTTGCATGGTAAAAACATTCAATTTATAACGGAATTGAAATGTACTGGGTTACTTCTTGAGCCCCAGTTGAAATTTGATAACTCCAATAAGCCTTGAGTGTCCACAAAATCATTAAGAATGTTCAATTGTTTAAATAATTTAACATCAGTCTCCTTTAGATCATTTATTCAGAGACCAAGCTATAGTTCTAAAGTCTATAGAGCCATCAGAAATAAGCCAAACATAATTTTAGCATAAATGATACTTATTTAAATCACAGAAAGAATTCATTCTCTGTATCATACAACACGGTGCTTAGAAAATAATTTAGGCCAGTTTGTTGCTTTCCAATTAACACCGTTTGCTTTTCGTTAAATTCTTATAATTACTGCTTATAGCTTTATCTTTATTTAGGCCAACTTAACAAATCCTGCTTAGATCAATCAAAAAAGCAAAAAATCCACCTACTTAAAGATTCAAAAAATGCAACTTTTATTTTGACTAAACACTCTCCTCTTTTTAATTTTAAAGATGAAATCAAAAATTAAAACTTCACCAAGTCAGAATCGACTCATGAGTAACTGTTCTCAGCCATTTGCGTTTAATTATAACATGCATAATTGCTCTCCTCATGTAATCAATCGAGCCTTCTCAGGCAAAAGCAGTTAACCAAATTCAGCATGTACTTCTTAATCTTTAATCTCCGTACCGTAACAGTTCAGTTAAACATGAAACACCTTAAATTGCCCTTCGTAAAAAATGTGCTAAAACATTGCCGAAAGGGAGTAGCAACCAAAAGTTATCTGAGCAGTTATCTTGAGGCCGTTTTACCTCTTACTCAACCAGAAAAAGTTAACAAAAATCCAAATAAGTTTAAGTCTTAACAAGGCAATCGTCTGCAGGAGTCTGTAATCACTTTCTATCCAAAATCAACTTTCAGCTTGCTACACATAGAACATGCAGTTAGTTTCAACCACAAAACACATTGACACACAACAGCAAAAAACCGCTAGCTTAGCAGCAGCCACAGCCACGTGCTACCGTTAGCTTTCTTTGTGAAACGAAACGTAAAACAGTACAAAAACGTACGGCGAAAACACTCCAGAAAATCACAACACACACTTTAGAAAATGACTTACCGCAATACCAGGACTTTATCCGCACAATTTATACCACTTTACCAAACATTAATTCGGCACGAACATAAAGAATCGTCCAACACGGACTGAAACATATGTTTCCAACACAGCCGTCCCGCACAGCAAACACCGAACTCTACAACGTCCGTTACAGCCCAAAACCATTAACAAAAAACACAACATTATAAGCGGTGACTTTTAGACCTTATTAATTATTTTCTCGCGGAGGTTTACACCAATCTGTTATAAGTTCCGTAGTCCGCTTTGAGAAATTTCCTGGCGCCGGCCTCCAGAAAACCACTCAAAAGACTCGAACAGATGGCAGAAAACCGCCTATTACCACTAATTTATTTATCAAAACATATAGTCAAAGCTGTCGTATGTTAGCCGTGCTATCAAGCAAAAACTCACACAGAATTAGCTCCGCCATCTACCCACCTAGCTTGGGGCGGCCACTCTGATGGCCTGTCGTAAATGTTCACAACTAATTCTTATAGATTTTTAATTTCAGTTATCCATCATATTCAGTTATATATTCATTTATCTATTTTAATTTATTTATTATACTCGAGTTCATTATTTATACTATAACATTTTAACACAAAACGCAACATCACCAGCACGTCTCGCAAAGCGCCTGCGTAAAAAACATCTCACACACACACATAGACACACACTTGTACAAGCAGAAATCTAAACACTAACCTCATTGGACCTCTTCCAAAAATGCCGGACCATTTACACAATTCCAATTCGTGGTGCTCAGCCACGCGTTTGGAAGAAACGCAGCCCCTCTCCCAGGTAATCCGTTAGATTTAACAGAGGGCGACCCAGGCTCTTCTGTAATCTTTTTTCGATTGCCAGCCTGGGAGCTCCCAGATAGCGTCCTGTCTGGGCAGAGTGGCCAACCCGTCGAGTTCCGATCCGCACCTTGGTTCCGATTTTGAGTCGCTGAAGAGATCGCTCCATCTGCTCCACCGTCCTGTCCGGAGAAAAACCAGCCCCCCCTGGGCGCGCAGAGTAAGAAACTCCATCTCCCAGCAGGCACCGGTGTTTCTCTACGGAGCGTAAAGAAGGACGCAATCCTGCTCAGAACAGAGAAACAGACAGACGAGCAGCTTCAACACTCCGGGCTCACAACAGTCAATCTGCTCAAAACAAAAAAACAAACATATTTAACTTGCATGACAACATTACCCAATGTTAGATTAACCAATCTAAAGAAATCTGACAATTGAATGATCTTCATTTCACAACTTTATAGAAACCGGGCCTCTAGGCGTTTCTACTCCCTCCAATCAGAACATTTCCATACAGTGTCTTAGCCATTATTGGCTGTCAGAGAATTATGCAGTCATAAGGTGAGACGTGTCTTTTCTCTTGGTCAAAAGCTCATTCTGAGTTTTATGGTTTTATGGCAACACACTAAATCTACAGACATCCTGTTTTTACAGCTTGCAATAAAACTTACCCAAGAGTTTTATGACTTAAGAGCTTACCCCCATAAACAATACTGACAGACCATATATATTTTTTACAACCATGCAAACTATATAAACAGACTTTTACCTTCTGAATAATAAAAGTTTAAAACATATATAGAATAACACCACGATAGATAGATAGATAGATAGATAGATAGATAGATAGATAGATAGATAGATAGATAGATAGATAGATAGATAGATAGATAGATAGATTTTCTCTTACTAAATTTAAAACATTGCATACTCAACAAACTAACACAGATGTCCCTCCGTCATTTTTTCGTGCCATTGACTCCAACACAAATTATATTTTTCTAACAAGAATTTTGTTTCTACAGTCTTCATCAAAAAAATCTGTGTTTGTCCACATAAGAATATCAGTGCATCGTCCTAATATGACACACATGCATGCACTTACGAATCAAAGCACTTCATAAATATTCAGAGGACAGATACTGTATGTCTGTGCATTTTGGGGGGTATGAGCGTGGTGGGGTGGTGTGGGGTGGTAGCCATCAGGTGGGTTCTATATGCTTATGTAGAAAACTATTATTTTCAGCAAAGCCTCTCTACAGCTGAATAAATATTGAATACTGAACGTCTCTGTGGTGGCATCAGCCATCTTTTATGGTGTATGTCGGAGCAGTAGCTTATCTGTAGCTGAAACAAAGAGGTTTGATAGGCTCATCAGGAAGGCCAGCTCTGTCCTAAGGTTCCCAATGGCTGTAGAGCAGGTGGTAGGAGACAGAAGGTTTCTGGCCAAAATGACATCACTGTTAGACAGATTCTCCCACCCCGTGCATGAATATGTTGCTGAAATGCAGATCTCCTTAAGTGACAAAGTGCAGCATCCTAGATGCATGAAGTAGCAGCTGTCAAACTTTACAACCAAAACTGTTCATAACAAACTACAACCAAAATTTCCCCTTGTGGGACCATTAAGGATTGTTCTATTCTATTTCCTTCCAGGATAAGCCTGACCCATCACTGTCATTGCTGTGGAAAAGCAGCTCCAAAGCATGATCCTGCCACCATCATGTTTAATGATTTGAGTGAATAAGTCTGTTATAAGTTATCTTCCACCAGCGGCAGATTGACCGCTCGGAGAGCTGGGACATTTCCTGGTGGCCTAGCCACTGAACTGGCCCGCTCTGTGATTGCAGATGGTCAGGTCAGGTGATCCTTGAATTGTAAATTAACAATCTGTCCTGTGCCTCATTAGGGAATCTGCCCTGCTGGACATTGGCGTAACAGACGCAGGGTACTTGTGGGACATGACCCTCCTACTTTCTGTGTCCACGCCTGTGTTTAAACACACCTCAAGCATACACAAGCTAACGAGGGCCAGCAATAGTTATGATTGACGGGTTTGTCACCACCAAACCTGATTCGGAAATTCTTTACCTGCACTGATCTAACAGCCACTTGTGCTCCCAGCAACATTGGCGCATCAGCATTTGAACTGAATTTTATTTAAATCACTCCACTTTCTCATGCAGTCATGTTTATTTCTACTCATATACAATGCTACAGCATTCTCTGTAGTAGATGTCATGTTTTAAAAGACTGGGAGTCAGCTACAGGGCCGGGTCCTGCAATGTCACTGGTACCCGTTTCAAGATGGAAAAAATGCAATTATCCTATACACTTCCTTTGCTATAACACGATACACCCTTCACTGCTTTGCTGTTTCGTTAATTATTTTAATGGCACACATTAAATGCTTTTATTACAGCGCACACGCATTGTGTTCTGCATCCTAAATGATTAAACGATGCATGATTTTACTTCCTGTGTTTCTGCTCTGCTTTTACTGTTAAATTAAAAAGAAAAGCATCCTCATTTTCTCATATCTAATGTAAGATTTTTCTGTAATGTCTTACAAAATGAGCTATTATTGTTACTGTGTAATTTTCTGATACAGAATGTAATTATTTATTTTAATGTATTTATTTCCAGACAATTTAAAATAGTTTTTGCCGCGTTTGAGCTATGAAAGCCTATCTGCAATTTAATATTTAACTGTTCTATTTAACAAATGAGAGAAGGAACACTTTGAATGTTAAAATTAAAAGTCTTCACATTTCTCCAATACAACCAATCAGAAGACAGAATAATCAGAAAACTCTCCGTTTCCTGATCCATGAACTGTGCTTCAGTGGCAGGAAAGCCTGCTGGAGGAAAGCAGCAGCAGGCTCGTTCAGCAATGCCGATTTAAATTTCTTTCAGTGGGAGCTCACACTCTCCCCGACAAAATATAGCAGTAGCAGGCCATACCTTTCCCCCATAGTCCTTTAGTGATATCCTACTTAGTCCAACCTAAACGAGTACAAGTTATAAAACTATCAAAAAGACACCTCGTAGTAAAATGAAGTAATGAAGTAAAAAGACAAAAACATATCAAATATGCAAATACATTTCACTCACCAGCATGGATGTTCTTCACACCACCTGCTTATTTGAAAACTAAATCCATTCTTCATTCTTTTCAATAGGCATATCTCCCTATTTTTCCTTATCTTTTTCGTTGTGGAACTCTGCTTTCCTGCGTGCTTGTTTGCTGGGCAGCAGATCCACTAAGGTGTACCCTGTATCTCAGTTGTATCTCAGTTCTTTTGGTTACAGAATCTCTGGCTAAAAATTATTATTAACTAAATAATTATTAATTTCCGAGAAAGACGCACCTGATGTGGTGCAATACGGAGAGACCATATTGCGTATTAATACCTTTATGTTTTAAATCTACTAAGGTTTGAGTATTAAAACTGGTGAGAAATGTGAGTAAATGTTAATGTATGTCTGGGAAAAGTGTAAAAAAAAAAAGTCTGTCGAGGGGTTTAACAGCCTTAAAATACAACAACTGTAAAAAGGTAGGAAAAAATCAAAAAGGAAAATAACTTGATCCATTTGTGAAAGTAAATTATAGTGCTGTGAATTATTAGTCTGTTATTTTTTGGATACTGCTGCTCAAATTTATATTGTGCAGAAATCACTGTGCAGAAAGCAAAAACTGTCCACAGTCCCGGGATTTACCTGGATTTCTCATTTCTGAATCACTGGAAGCATTGGATGGATAGATAGCGACAGCAATGCGTCATCAGTGCAACTTCGGGAAAACTTCCCTCCTGCTCTTTCCACCAAAATAACATATGAACATTTTCCTCTTTGGGACAAATTTTACAACAACAATATTGTCTCACTCCCAGTCCGCTCGCATTAAATAAGCTTCCCCCCGAAAAAACTTTATGCGGATCACCCACAGGTAGCTGCCCTATTGCAGGACTGTCAGCTGTAAGTTTAATTTTAAGTTTCTCCAAACAGAACGGTGTTGGGGTTGGAAAAGGAGCACGTTTTATTGTTGCACATTCTGTTGGTGCGAGTACATATTACGTTTAGCATTGTTCTTTGTGCTATGGTGTGTTTTTAATCATTCTTCCCATCAAACAGCCTATTAGCGAGGTTTAAAAAGTAAAACAGTTAAACCTATGGCTTTTAAGTTGTATTGATTTAATAAAGATGTGATTTTCACCAGGTTTATACACTGCAGTGCATATTGTAATGAAGCATGAAACAAATGAATACCTAGAGCCTAAATAAATATTTAACATCTGTCCCCAGCAATTCTCAAACTGCATTCAAGATTATAATCATGTCCCCAGCAATTTTAAATACGAACTGACGCCCTTGTCTACATGTCTATATGTTAAGCTAGTTAACAATACTAATATTGTCTCTTTTACATCCCATACTATTTAGTTTATACTATGAATATTCCAAACTCTCTTTCATTCATGTGCAGAACTTGTGATCACTATTGTTGTCCACATACTTTTTTAAAATAAATATTTATTTTCAAATAAAGAGCAATGGAGCAGGGTCAGGGCAGGGAGTGGCTGCACATGTGAAAAGACAATATAAATGGCTGAAAATTTGATTTGGCACAAAAGGGACTTTGAGGCTAAGTATCACAGTAATTTCACTGCTACTCAACCTAGTTCTATCAAACTTTTACGTTCCACATTTTCATATCCTTATTGTCACTATAGAAAAATCAGAGTCAGGGAGAAGGAATACAACCAAAGGCAAGCAGCAGGGAACAGGACACAGGGTGTTCACCGGTAAAGAGAGATTGGAACCTGCTAAGAGAAAAATAGTGTTTAGTGGGAGAAACCAAGCAGGAATCAGGACACGCTTTTCCAGTCTGTCCTTGTCTTTCACACATAGGAGTTTGAATTTAAGCAAGATATATTATTTGTTGGTCTTGTTTGAGCAGAGCACCTACTTTTACATGTATACTGTGTCCCTTACATGGCTTGTGGCAGACTTGATGCTGCACCTCTTGTGACTTTTATTCAACAATGGCTTCTCCTTGCTACCCTTCCCTAGAGACCAGAATTGTGCAGTGCTTGACTTATTGTTGTCCTGACCACATATTTTCCTTCTTGAGCTTCACAGTTATAAATCACAGGTCTTGCTAGGTTTTCAGTTGTGCAATTATAAGATGGTGAATAGATAAATGCTATTTGAGATGTTCAAAGTGCAGTGTGTTGTTTTCATAAGTGCACTTGGAACTTCTTGACATCTTCATTCCTGACCTGTCTTATATGTTTGGTCTTCATAATGCTGTTGTTTCCTAAAATCCATCAACAAACCTCTACATCCTTCACAGAGAAGCTTTAAACTGAAATTACATGATTTCCAGATATATTTATTCACTCATTAACTGACTTCTAAATGCAGTTGGTTGCAATGAACTTATTTAGTAAGATCAAAGTAAACCCAAAACAAACTTCATTTTACATTTGTGGACATTTTTTAAAGCCCGTTATCTTTTTTTGGCAGCACAGATAGTAGTGTGGCAGCCTTGCAGTAAGAAGAGCTTGGGTTTGAATTTCAGCTCTAGTTCTTTCTGAATTCAGTTTGCATTTTATTGGACCTGCAACCCATCAAGGTTGGACCTCATCTTTGCCCAATGACCACACAGCGTCCCTGCATGGATAAGTGGGCGTATAACATTAATGAATGGATTGATAATCTAACGAAGCTCCTATTTAGTTTAGGGGGGGGGGGGATTCAAACATCTTTTGAATTTGTAGATGTGCACAAGAAAATGAAAACACACTTACTTATGCTGAAATTAAAAGGTTTTAATTAATGCCTTTAGATTTCTTAAATTACAAGTGATATGGAAAAACTGAGCTAAACTCATGCACAACACAATTTTGCAAGGAGTTTGCATGCTCTCCCTGTAGATGCATGAGTTCCCTCTGGAACTACAGCTTCCCCCACAGTCCAAAAATACTGTTAATAGGTCTCTCTAAAGTGTATGAGTGTGTGCGTGCATGGGTGTTTGCCCTGTTTGTCTCTATGTTGCCCTGCGATGGACTGGCGACATGTACAGGGTGTACCCTTCCTTTCACCAAATGAATGCTCAAGAAAGGCACCCACAAACTTGCAGAGGATAGATAGGTATAGATAATGGATGAATGGCATTTCAGTATTTTTGAAATTAATGAATTTCAGGACACCCTGGTGTACTGATTAGCACACAAAGATGTCTGATTACCAGATGCCTGCTCACACTGTTTCAGTGTTGAATTGGTTTCCTGAATAACCATTATGCTACACCTATAAGATCAAAGCAATAAAATTATTCCACAAATATACATATGAGATGTTTTTTCAATAAACTAAGTAAAAAAAAAACAAAACAAAAAAAACAGGTGTCTTCATTGAACATGGACATAAAAGCAGGTGATCTTTTTTTAAACTACTATCTTCAGGAAATGAATGTTTTGGAAAAATTCTGGAAGAGTCAAAACTATTGTAGTGTGGTTATTTAAATGCTGTCACAGGGGCTCCAGTAGCAGAGCTTGGATTTGAAAATTATGGTTTGTGAGCCTTTTTAAATTGTAACTTTTGACCCAGCTAAATGTTTTTCCCTATGAGGCAGAGCTCTATGCTCTAAAAAATGGTTTTATAGCATTCTTGAGGCATGATATCAGTATCTGCTGGAGGAGGGGGATTTATGATAATGTTTAATGAATAAAAAAGGAGATAATTACACAACTGGGAGCAAGATAATTGGCAAGACATATTGCTTTTTATTTGGGGGTTGATGGTTACTAGAGTCACTCCGCAAATTGAGTGGTCTAGTTGTATTTTTTGGCTTTATTAAGTTTTTGGTTAATTATAATTTCATCAAGTGTGCTTTATAGTACAATGGCTTTATACTAGAATGGCAGGAGAATAGTTTCAATTCATTGCATAATCATACATACAGTCCAATCAGGTTAAAAGGTTCTATCTGAGGCTTGGAGGCTTCTCTGGTCTACAGCATCAGAGGGGGACCATTGGGTTCACAACATAGAGCAGCGACCTGGCAAATTTTTCAACGAGAGCAGGCATCAAGGCACCTCCCATGTATCCTTGGTCAGTTAGTTAAACGGCTAACAAACGGAGGACAGATGCCTTAGTAGCAAATGAACATTTGAACACGCCTTAGCGGTCCCTGATGACATATCTCCCAGGCAACCGGGACAGGACCAAGGCATCAAGGTGAGGTTCCTGGGCATTGAGAAACACCCAATGTCTTGTCACCGGATTGGTGTCCTTAAATGTGCCATTTTGTAACATTAACTGTAGGTTCTTATTTGTAACCCTCTAGTCTGCACCTTTTATCAGTGCTAACTTGACAGCCAATTATTATTGACATGACATGACATCACCTAAACACAATGTAGCCAATAGTCATCCAGTTGTTTATTTGTTTGATTATTACAACAAGGGAGGTCTCAACACAGTCATCTGGATGGACGAGCCCAAGTTCCTTTGAGCTAATTCCATGGGCAGCATGATTCATGCCTAATAATTAAATGATTGTTTTATCTTTGTCTTTTTTATTTCAACTCTCGCTCCACCCATTAGTTAAATTATAATATAATCTAGAAATATTAATGTTATGTTTTTGGTATTACTATACTAATAAAAGCACATAAGGTGATGGAAATATTTCAAAGTAATTAGAATTATTTGACTAGTTATATGTTAGTAAATGCATCTAGGAAATATGTCATGTAGTGATCATCAGGATGCCTAAACAGACGTTAGTGAGCAGCAGATATCGGCAGGAAAAACTCTGACATTGTTCCTTATACTCTACTATGTAAGGTGATTTAACCTTGTGGGACCAGAGATTAAGACTGTGCTGGAGGGACTGAGTAAGACAATGTATAATTACCATTTACCATATAACATGAGGAATAAGAGGTTGCGAGAAAAAGTTTAAGCATGGCACTAGATAGATAGATAGATAGATACTTTATTCATCTCCAAGAGAAATTCACAGTTCCAGCAGCTTACGGGAACACAGGGGCATGCAGGGAAAATACAGTATAAAAATTTAAAAGAAGAACTAAGGTAAAATATAATGGTATAAAAAAGTATAATGTCTGCCAGTCCAGTTCAGGTGCAGTTGTGCAGATGTCAGTATACAGAAACACTTGAGTAATGGTCAGTTTGTACATACTTAGAGTCCAACTTGTAGATCTGTGTGTATGATGAAGTGCATGTGTGACCGAAGGTGCATGGTGTGATTAGCATTAAGTCCAGTGTTCTATGGTTGATTTTATCGCCCTCCCCCTAGAGTTGTTGAAGAGCCGCATGGCGTGGGGGAGGAACGATTTCTTCAGTCTGTCAGTGGAGCAGGACAATGACAGCAGTCTGTCACTGAAGCTGCTCCTCTGCCTGGAGATGGCGTTGTGCAGTGGATGGTGTGGACTGATTCTACTATTCTTATTGCACAGTTTGTCTTGTAAACTGGCCAATCTACTTATAAAATATCTAAAACGCCCAAAGGACTGCAGTGTCATATTTGATAAGATGAAGAACTTACTTTCTCCATGACACCTGTAAGCCAGAAAGCCCTGTTTTTTTGGTCTGCTACTTTTCTTATATGTCATGCTCTCCGCAAAGCAACGCATATCCAACGAACAAACCATTTCAATCACAGTGGAGTACTTAAGCCGTCAGTGCTCCACTCATTCTTTTGCTGCATGCCTGCGCATTCTAATAACCCTCAAGTCCCTGCTGAGTTGAGCTCAGTGTTTCCTTCTGGGGAGTGATGAGGTCAGAGCCTTGACACCAACATTAATGCTCTACATATTCCCCATTTTTATAATAATCTACCCCATGTGAGTGGAATAACTACAATTCTAGGCTGTAGTGGTAGTAGTAGGACTATACAGTCACTGTAAAAAGAAGGTACATCCTCTTTCAATCATATATCTGTATGTATCAGGGCGTGAAGACGTATGCCCTTTATAAATGGATCATTCTTAAAAGGAATAACTTCTAAAAAGATTAAGAATCTTGGCAATTTTAGTATGGATCATACAGGAATGTGTTGCATAATTTTAATGAGAAGATCATCATACCTGACCTCTAAGATCACTTGTTTTAGCCAATTAATTGCAAATGGGTTATTAGAAAATTACCAAATAAATTAACGTTATTTACTCTACAGTTGAAAATGTCATTCACAAGCGAAAAACGATCCAAAAACAATCTTTCCAGGATACATTCCACTAAATTACCAGCTAAAGCAACCTATGCAATGATCAAATAAACTCAAAATACCCAAGTCCAACATGTCAGGTTAAACAGGCCTCACTTCACATGTTGAACTTTGAATGTTATGACAGTTTGACAGTTTATTTAGAAATTAATTAAAGCATGAATTCTAAGGGAGCGTAAATAATAGAAACCTTCTTATATCAAAAAATTATTATAAAGCATAATTTGTTTTTTCAAAGTTGTATACAAACAAACCACATAAAGGATAAGACTAAAATAGAGATGTTTAGCCAGAATGCAGAGCTTGGAAAAGTCAAACATGCCAAGTCAGCTCAAGCACTTCACACCAACTGTTGATTCGGGATTGCTTCTCAACCAAAGGACCAAAAGACAACTTACATTATTTATTCGACATCAACTCAGACTACCCAAGTGGGGCCTTTTGTGCTATGGGTAAGATTTGGTTGAGATTTGGTTTAGATTTGTTCATGATACAGTGATCTCAAAAATGCAGCAAAGCTGCAACATAACGGCAGAAAAAAAGAAAAATGAATATCTCAGTCAAAGTCCAGACCATGACAGAAATGCTGCGGCAAGTTCTCAGGAGAGCTCTGTGTAAATGAACACCCACTAACCTCACTGAAGCAATGTTGTAAAAGTTGCTCAGAATTTCTCCACGAGAGAGACATAAAGTGAGACATAAAGCAAGACAGAAATTTTTTTTTATTTTTTTTTTTTACATTGTGCTTCACATTGCTTGATGGTTAACCCATTTTTCGATCTACTCTGCAGGCATCTGGACAACCTTGCCACTCACTGAGGTGTGTCCCGCAGTCATCTGTCAGCGTCTGCATAATTGAACATCACAATGTCTTCAAATTTTCTCCCCCTGATCTCCCCTATGGCCTGGCTCTTCCTTCTGCTAGTCTTTTACCTCTAACCTATGCTTATGGAAGCTTCAGAACACTATAATGAATGTGTGTTGTCTTGAGGGTCCTCAGCTGTCAATGGCATCCAACTGGACAAGATTTCTAGTGTTCTGCCAAATAATAACATTCTGAACAAACAGCACAGCCGTGTTCTTCAAGGGTTTTAAATGTTAAGATAATTTGGGAAGTATTTTTAATTTGTGTGAGCACTACATATTTACAGCTGGTTGACAGTGTATTTTTTAAAATGTATGTGTTTGAGTATGTGTGGGCGTTTGAGCATGACTTCACTTATTTCAGTAAGTGCAGCTTGGTATACAATTATAGATAAGACCAACTAATCACCAACTAATGAGCCAGCGCACATTAGAGATAAAGCTATCAAGCTCCTCAACAACAAAAAGAACCCATATGAAACTGCCTGCCACCATCATTCATTATTTTATATGTTTCATTACCACTGTTTAACCTCAGAGCCAGAAAATACTGGAGTTCTCTTAGATTTCCTTTGTGAATGAACAAGACGTAAAAATATTAGATGGCTTTGAAAATAAATTCTTCACATTTAAATTTTTATTTGCCATGGGACATCCTCAAGTAAGAGTAAGCCTGTAAAACAACTATTGAATCTCAGTTGCGATTTAATCTCCAAAACAACTACAAAAAAGAAAAAACACATTGATTGGTTCACTACGGTTATAAGGGAGTGGCACATAAACTTATACTGAAGTGGTACTGTGGAGCCCAAATTGTACCAGCAAAATTTCTTCAAAACCATTACATCTCCACTATCAGCCTGATCCATTAAAATGCAGCAACATTAATCCATACTTTCAGGTTGTTTATGGTCCAGTTCTGACCTTACCATCTCAATGTTGCCTCTTCAATCAAGATATGTTGGACAATAGGTTTTTGCAATCCATGATTGTACATTATCGGTGAGTCTGTGTCATTTCAAGTAACTAAGTACTTGATAAGTAAGGTAACAAAACATGTGTGTAAAGATACCCATGGTAAAAACTAAGGCAAATGCACCATTACAATACTTCTAAGCAACTAGTCATCATATTTTACATTCAATGAAAAACATATTCATTCTCAGTAGCCCAGATATGATTTTTTTTTTGTGTTTGCATTACACTAAAATGCATTCTTTTTAATGGACATACATATGCAGCAGAAACAGATTGAATAATGTATCCCAATGTTTTCAATATTGACATTTTTATAAAACATTATTATAGTTCTTAAATTATAGTTCTTATAGTTATTATGGCCTTGTTTGGGGGGAGGTGTGGTAGTGCTGTAGTGCAGTTTAAGCCTTAGTCTTTAATGGCACCTTCTACTCACATTGCCCTTACGTTTATATTTTAAGTAGTTTGAATCCAGTTGTTTTTCTTTTAGTTGATTAAAAATCTTAATTTGATACTTCAACTTCTACAGAAGTCTTTTTAAACCCTAGTATCTACTCTTCTGCTTGAGTATTGAATGTGAAAACCTTTGACTCCATCTGCTTTAAGTTGTCTTTTGGTTGAAACAAGCCATTATTTGAGCTACTGATGACTTTCTTTGACCTTGAACTAGAAATCCCAGTAGATCCATCGTGTCAGATCATTCTTTTTTGCACAAGAAAACACCATCACATTCAAATTCCACTTTTTTTTCTTTCTAATTTGATGCTTGGCTTAAACACAAACAAGTTATTTTACTCAAATCTCAATACCTAAAAACATTGATTGCTGTAATGTGACAAGGAGATGAGCTATTTTTCAAAAAGTAATTGAATGGCAAAAAACCTAAAAAAGTTAATGCAGTGTGTACATGTGGATGATATCTGACACATGGATTCGATCTAACAAAAATTGCCTTTTTCAATCTTTGAAATTAGATATACTATACACAGTTTTGCCAAAGAAATAGATATAGGCTACCATTGTTGAGTGTCATTTAGAGCCATCTTTAATTTCCTCAATGTTTCTTCTTACTGTCACTAACATTTTGGTATGATGTTGATGGGAAGAAGCCCTTTCAAGTTTGAATACTTTTATGTTAAAATGTATTACTAAATGTATTTTTTTCCAAAACCAATACTCTATTTTTTAAATAGCTCATTTTTATAAATGTCTTGTTTTCATTTCTCTGTCAGAAACAAATGCATGGTAGAATAAAATCATTTTAAAAAAACAACACTAATTGAGTTTAAGGTAAACTGTATTACAATGTAGTGTGCTTTGTTGAAAAAGAACAGAGTGATGCCACTAACCTTTTTTTCCTACTGCCTTTTTCTAGCCCTGGCTTTTATCTCTGGCCCTTCTCACAATCCCTACTTTCCATTTCACCTCCCACTCAGTCCTTCTGTTTCCTCTTTCTTGATCCCACCCAATGCTCCAACGTCCTGCCTTTTTCTGCCTTGATCCATGTCCATGCTACACTTTAGTTTAATTTTAGACCCAATAAATATTTCTTCTATTCTTCAGATATTACAGTACAGTTTGATTTTTAGAATGTAATGCTATTCCACCTTAACCCTAGCTATCCACAACTCTGGATTTTGTTTATCTATTGATCCTAACTTTATACCCATTTCTGCTATAGAATTGCTCAGTTCTTTATCCCTTCCATTTTTATCAGCCCTCATTATTACGTTTTTTTTATTACATTTAGAAGCCAGATATGTTTCTCTGATACAAAAAAGGCACGCTCTACTTTTCTCCTCTATCTCCATCACTGGTGTATTTGTTTTCTTTTTTTGTGTTATTCAGCTCTACAGCAAAATTAGTTTGGGATTACTGGTGACAATCTCTTTACCCGAGGCAAAAACAAACACCAAACATACGCAAAATTTTGGAACACTAACTCAAATGCTAAACAGACTCACACACTCCTTTAGGTAACACATATTCTGCCATTTTCTGCTCTGCTCAATTAATCTGCCTCAGTCAAGACTGGGCCCAACTGTCATTGCAAGACTAATAAAGAAAAAAGCTTTGAGCTGTTTGCATTAAGTGGCCCCGCTTGTCTCAAACTGCCAGTTTGCCCACAGGACAAGCTTGGTGCAACTGTTGTCCCGCTCTCTTTCATTTATTCTACTATGGTTGGGGCACAAATCCCTCCTTCATCCCTAAGAAAACACTAAAGGCAGCGAGGCCCTGTAAAGCCTCATTAGGCTTAATAACCTTTAGTGAACACATAGTAGACACTCAGTGTGGGAATACATCTGTGGAAACTCATATGTGTGTGTGTGCTGTGGGAGTGGGGCTAGCTGCAAGCCACAATGTGTATTATTCAGCAGGGTCCCTGGATTAAAATGTAATTTCATTCAAAGTCACAAATTGGGGTTTTTACTGTTCTAATCTTCATTTTACTAAGCAGAATGAGGTATGCCATTAAAAGGAAGATGTGACTCAAAAAAATGTGGGCTGGACAAATAGCAGAGGAGGGTGTACTTACCAAGAAGGATTCCAAAGGTTATTCTAAATGGTAAAAACCTAATGAATAATGCATTGTATAGCTAAATACGTGTGCAGTGTATTTTTCTTTTAAGGATAATGACATCAAGTGATTTGCTCTTTTAGTATTCAGCAACTGTCTTTATTGTAATCTATTTTAAAGTTTAGCAGCAAAATAAACTCAATTACAGAGTCAAATTAAAAAGATTTTAGGCAAAATATGCTTTTGTACTCAAAGGTGAATACAGTATGCAGCATCTTCACAAGGTAATCACATATCTTGAGGTTTTTAACACATTATAAACTTACAGCAACAGCAGTGTAATATATATATATATATATATACATAGTATACAGAAGTATTGATATGAAATTCTGCTACTGACCAAATAATTAACAAATAAATTCGTTAAAAATCAGACCATGTGATTTTCTGGATTTTTTTCTCCCCTTTTTTCTTAATAGTCTTCATAGTTGAGCTGTGATCATCTTTTTCAGTGGGAGAACTTGCGCTGTTGGTGGCTTACTAAATACTTTTTTGACCTACTGTTTATATGGCAATCTTACAGCCGCCTGAACACCCTTGCGATGTATGTCGAGTCTGTATGTTTTTTCTCATGGAAGGTGTGCTGAAAGTAAGTTTCGTTGTACCACTAGTTACAATAGCAAATAAAGCAATTAATTTCCCACAGTGCCACTGTACACCTGTTTTTCATCTACTCATTTACGGGCCTGATACATACTCCCTGTTTTAGTAAAGCAAAGTCAGAATCTCCTATTATCCTCACACTGGTTTCTTTGTTCTGTTAATCCCATTAAATATTCCTTTTCACCCTCCTTCCTGCAGTCTTCGCCTTTGCACTTACAAACATGACGATACTGTAGCAGTCGGATTTTTTGTGAAAGAAGGGTTCTATGAATCATAGATCCAAAACATTAAAAAAGTGTTGCACATCTGACTTTTAAAAGAAAAAAGATACAATTCATGGAATTGTTTGGAGTGGATTGTTTTCTATTTTCTTGATCTAGATATGACATGTACTAACTTTTAGCATTCTATTTTCAGGAGATTTTATTTTTTCTGTATAAGTCTTGCTCTGACATTTCTCCATCTGCATCAACAGTCTGAACCATTCTTTAATTCTTCTTAAAATTATTCCAACGTCTAAAATCGCCTGCAGGCCCCACTTGGTTACCCCTGGTTTGGATCTCTGTCATACTGGAAGCTGAAGTTCTAATTTAATCTAAAGTCTTTTGCAACCTCTAAAAGGTTTAATTATTTAAGTGCTCTGTGTTTAGCCGCATCAATCCACCCACCAACTAGCCAGCTAGCTTTCCAGACCTATGGAAGAAAATCCTCACCCATGCAGGATCCTCTATTTACAGTGTTTTACAGTTGGAATTATTTGTTTGAAACAGTGTTCAGCTGCAGCTTTTTTTGGTGGGGGAGGGGGCATGCAGTGTTTTGTATATAGTAAGTAAAGTCTGTTACATGGCCGTTGGCATGTTTTAATGAGGACTTTTTATGGTTCTCAGCTTGGAACTGTTCCACAGAGACCAAACTGTAGATGAATAACTTTTGTTTATTGGATAACAAATTGTTCACTTGAGCTGTCGATCTCTGCAGTTCCTCGAGAGTTCCCATGAACCTCTGGACTGCTTCTCTGAGTAAGGTAACTTTATTTATATAGTGCGCCTTCAACAACATTGCTATTCAATGTGCTGTACTATATGAAGGGATAAAATAAAAGCAGTGATTAACCAACAGTAAAAGCATAAAACACAGCATTACAGACAGACAACGTGACACATTACAAGAACATTCTGGGTATTATTTATCTTTTACTTAAAGTAAGCACTAAAAACATGGGTTTCTAGCTTTGATTCAAAGGAACTTGATGTTTTAGAAGCTTTGCAGTGTCTGCAAGATATTTCCAGTTAAGGGGAGCATAGAAAGTGAAAGTTGTTTTTCTATGTTTGGTTCTGATTCTAGGGGTTATTAGTCGACAAGAGTTGGAAGACCCGAGTGGTCTAGGAGGTTGTATAGTGACAACAGATCTTCAATATACTTTGGTGATAAGCCATTCATTAATTAATAGAATATAAAAAGTATTTTGAGTCAGTTCTCTGGGCTACTGAGAGCGAGACAGTACGTTTACATGCAGCAAGAGTCCGGCTTGAATCGAACCAAACTGGAGTTTCAGAAGCCCAAATAAGCTACCCAAATAATGCAATTGGAAATCGGACTTCTCTGCAACCAATCCGCCTGCCCCCGCCCCGGGAAATTAGGAGACGCGGAACTGCACGTCAGCAACAAAACAGTAGTAGAATAAAAAAAATATGCCAACTCAGAAAAATGTAAGGTGCCAATCAGTGCGTGTTTGGACTGACGAAGAGGTTGTGCATTGGGATTGTGAATAACCTGCTTTGACTCCATCTGCCCATCTCCCACCAGCCTCTGTTAACTGCCTGCTTGCAGCTCGAATCTAACTGCTATAAGCTAACGTGTAGGGGCGCATGACGCCATCTATCGTCACTTCGTGAGGGAGTCGAACGTACTTCATTAAATAATTTGATTTTCTGAGTGACATGTAAACTGGGATTCTGCTCTCAAAAGGGGGGCAGGCCCTGAGTTGGATTACTCCAAAAAGCTCGATTTAAATGTTCATGTAAACGTACTGAGTGTGACAACTTTAGAACTGGGGTATTGTTCTCTACATTCCTAGATTTAGTGAGAAAATGAGGAGCGGCATTCTGGATCAGCTGCAGAGGTCCAATTGACTTTTTGGGCAGACCTCTTAGAACACTTTTGCAGTAATCAATACGATTAAAGCAACTATGAGGAGTTTGAAAGTTTTTTGCTCGCCCCCTCAGGCCAAAGGCGTAACGTCAGCCTCAATGGTAAGCTTGTGCATGAGGCTCAAACATACTGTATGAGCTTACTCCCGAACACTGAGAAGCAGCTGAGTAAGTGGACTGATTTGCAGCCATGACTTCAACAGAGGTAAGAAATGTTACTGTTGTGTAAGTTTAGTTGGGGTCTGGGCTGGAGTTTTGCTGCTGCGAAAAAGCCATAGTCTGCTCTGCTGAAGCCATCCTTCATTTACCTCTCGCTCCGGGGTTCGTTATGATGGAGATAGCACACGCTACACCTGAGTGTGAACGCGCATGACATCATTACTCAGGCTGCCCTGGAAAGAAGTTGGGAAATCTGCTTTTTCAACCCGAACAATTGCTATTTAAGTGAATTTACAGGCATATAGAGGCAACCGTGGTGAAATGGCCAGGACTCATTCTACTGACCAAGGCATTGCTGGAGCATGTATGAGGAAGACATTTTAAATGTATTTTTAGTTGTGGTTAAACTAACTATAGGCCCTTCAAAGCTAAATGTATGGACGAGATTTCAAGGTTCTATTGCAACATTAGTCCTCTGATCCTAGATATGTTCATCCAGTGATTTTGGTCTGACCTTGTGATTGACTTTATGTGATCCTGGGGATTGAGTTCTGAGTTCATTACTAACCCTAGATTTCCGTCCTGATCAGTTTTTCTAGCTGTAGCCAACTAACTGAAGTGTGCTGACTCTTGATCATTCCTGTTTAGTTCCAAACATAATAACTTCAGATTTATTTCTGTTTGGCTGGATAAAAAACATAGCACATCCATCAACTGATTAGCTTAATGTATTCACTTAGTGTATGGATAGGTTCATGGATTGTAACCTGCTGACATTGTTATATAAAGCTGAGTATCATCTTTATAGTTATGGTAACTAATCTTATTGGTTGTTATAATCTGGGCTAGTGCGAGCATGTAGATATTAAATAGAATGGGCTTTAGGATTAAAGCCCTGAGGCACCGCACACAGGATTTCTGTCTGTTCTGAGGAACATTTGCCTATTTACACAAATAATTTCCTGTTCTTTCGGTAAGAATCGAACCAGTCAAGTACTTAACCAGAAAGTACGACCCAGCCCTCCAGTCATTTCAATAACATATAATGGTCAACAGTGTCAAATGCTGGACACCTGACAGGAGGGATGAGTTAACTATTTGAATCAGATCAGGCTTAGGGAAACAGGGAAAACTTTCTTAAGTGTAACTGTGGGTAAGATGTCAAGGTAGCAAGATGAGGAGCTTAAATGTGTCATGCTTTATTGATTTAGTTTTTAAAAATTCAGATATCTTCTCTACACTAACGTTGAATGGGGATCATGGTAATGATAGTGATATACAGATTAACCTCTTTGATCTCCATGTCAGATTAGGTGGACTGCAACACCTTAGTAAGTTTGCAGTTACACTATATTTGTGATTTTGCTTGATGGTGCGTTGAAACCATATTTTCTTCCCACTTTGCAATCCTCCTCTAATTCAGGTATTTTAATTACAGAAAATCCAAATGAAACGTAATAAAGATTGTGGTTGTAAAGTCATAAAATGTAGAAAGGTTAAAAGGATATAAATACTGTGCAATGCCATATAGGGATTCCAACCTCAGAAACAAAATCAAAAAGCTCCTCTGCTTTTAGAGGATAAATTTAAATGTGAAACTATGCACGAAAAAAGGGGCAACTGAAATATAGACAGAAAAAACATCACCGTTACTCATAATTGCTGAAAAAAACAGATTTTTTTTCTGACTCAGCGGAAAGACAACAATCCTCCAAAAAAGGGAGTTTTTATACCTCAGTGATTAAATTTTACAGACTTGTATCATGCAATTTCAATAAAGCAGAGTTTTCACCAGCATTAAAAAGCCCTAGTCATTCCTTATTCTGTGTTATTCAAATTAGACCCTGAAAAAGAGAACTGTAAATTTGACTATATGAAACAATTTCAGGGTGCATTTCAACAGCATGACAAGCCGCTCAGGGAGTGAAGCAAGTCACACGAACACAGCTCCCACTGCGAAAACTAACAAATAATGAACTTGTGCCACGCCATCGCTCTCACCTAATCACAAATAGGGATTCAGCAGAAACCATTTCCTGCAGTTCAAGCCAGTAATAAATTTCTGAAATAGAAATCATGATCCACAGAATCATTTCTGAGATTTTTATCAGCAAATCTGGGATTGTCTGCTGAGGCAGGGCATTAAAAAGACAGGCTACATAAATACTGCATGAATGTTCGTTTTCAATTACATTTGTTGCATGTATTTTTTTACAAAGGATTACTTAACAATTTTCAACAAACACTATCACACCAATAGAAAATCAACATAAAAACAAAATCCACCCATTTTTTGAATAATTTTCTAGTTATTTTTATTCACTATATCAGGTCACGTATCAAAGCTTACATTCAGAACATCATTGGCACATATGCCGGTAATGGACTTAATGGGAATTTAAATCCCATTTTCATTTTATTCCTCCGCTCTCTATTCTTTCTCCCCTTCCTCCTCTCCTTTCTTCCTGTTCCAAGCCTGCTAAAGATGGACAAAAGAGATTTACAGTCAAGGGTCACACTGTGGTTCTAATTAGCCTAAGTAGATAGGGAGGAATGTGAGCTTCCTCGCCAAGATGCATCACACAGTCCCATAGCTATTTCTGACAAAGCAGCGAGACACGGGACAATACCGATGGAGAGTCCAGCTCTGTCTCCCTCCTGTTCTGTCCTTTTACCCTCTGTTTTGTAAGTGCGAGATTTTCTTTGCAACACACGAGCATTTTGATGATAAAAATAATAAAAGAAAACTTAATGTGACGATATCTTAGAAAAATGCAAACATGATGACAAACTTCCAGCAGATATCGGCCCATCTTAAGCTAAGTGATATTTAAGACAGCTTCAGCTTTAGGGTTGATTCCAGGTTCCAGTTTTGTAGGGCTTTAACTTCGACAAATCTGAATTTTATCGTCCTTCGTCTTGTAACCAAAATTACCAGCATTACCAAAGAGACGGTGATTCTTTTTAGAATATCAAGCATTTTGAAAACGTTTGGTTTATTTTGGCTTTAGTTTTTTGCTTGAGTGAAACAATAGTAGTAGTAGTAGTAGTAGTAGTAGTAGTAGTAGTAGTAGTAGTAGTAAAAGGCTGGTAGTAAAACTGTTTATTTGTTTTTGTTTTTTTACATTTCTCAACATCAGCAACAGGTAAGAGGATTTCCTTCTTCTTTAAATATAAATTTAGACATAAAGAATTTATTCCACCTTTTTTTGTACAAAACATTTACTGTAAGAGGTAAAATGTTTTCTAAAAGACATAATAATATCAATTTCAGTCAGTCATATTTAGGTGCTGACTCTGTTGTTATAAAGACTCTTTAACATGCTCACGGTCTGAATTCACAACCAAAAAGCTTCAGGAAACACTGGTCTTACAAGACAGGGGAGACGATGACGAGAGACAACTCACACGAGGACGAACCAGCAAAGACACACAGAGGAGAACAAATACACAGGGAAGGTAATCAGGGAGACAATGAGGAATAGTTGGGAATGGCAGGGACTATAAAGGATGCAGGGACAGACAAAGAAAGGGACAGAAGTCATATCATGGCAAAAATTAACTTAAAATTAATTTTATTTGTGTGTCTTTCCCTTGAACCTTTTTACAGGTTGTCACATTACAACCACATACTTCAATTTTTATTTTTATTTTTTTTTTGGGGGGGGGGTTGTTTATATGATTGTGCAAAACCCATAATCTAATCATAAAACCTCAAATTTTTAGGCTAAATCGAGCTGGGAATCTTTGGCATGGCTTATGTTTATAGATGCACTCAATGAAGGCTTTAAAATTAATTGAATTTATTTTTTCATTTAGATTTTAATGATGGCAAAAAATAATTTAATTTTCAAAAAAATATTAGCTTTCCTGTTTTTAACATGTTCCACTTTGACAGTATATATTTTTTAGCTCCCTGCTGAATTCACTTCAGTCAGAACAATATATGACCTGCACAGGAGTGGGAGAGTGGTGAAAAATACTGTACCCTATGGCTAGTATAATTTCACGAACGGATGGTACCAAAAAGAGAAGGTAGTTAACCCAAAACTGAACAGTTATGAATTGGTGAAAGGATTAAATGGCCAGCACCTGTGGAGACAGCAACAGGAACAGTAAGCAAGCAAAGAAGGTAGTGTGTTAATTTTTATGAGAACTCTTTGGATTCAAGAACAAGGCAACTCTGTGCTATCTGCACCTCTTGGGAATAATAACATCTATATTTCAAAAGAATTGCTTGGACTGTAGCATGCAACATGCATTTAGAGTCTCCATGCTAGAAAATGTTTTGTGACAGTTACTGCCTTAGTACAGTATAAATATGTTTTTGAGTTGAAGAGGTGAGAAGCTGGTCAATCAGATGCGGCGCTAAGACTGCAATGCCCATGTAAATTAAGTATCAATCATGCAATGAATTAACCCAAGACAACCAATAGAGGGTTATGTAGGCTATAAAGTGGGACTTTTGGCAGGGATATAGAAGATACTTTGATACATTTGTACCCCAAAATGGACATTACAGCTAAATAAAATTTAAAAAAGAGCAGAATTAACACAAGCAATGACAAAGCTAAAATTCAACAGTATAGAGGTGCAACCTTGAGTGACATTCTGGTCCACACAGAAAACCAGTAAATATCTTTCAAAGTAGATTTATTGGACATTTGTGGATGTAAAACCAAAAAATGTTTGGGGGCGTTTCTGGCCGTTTTTTTACCCCAGATGGTTTTGTTCTGACAATTATATTAAAGCTTCCAACGGTTGGTTCAAATTATTTTCTTTCTGAGTGGTTGACAAAAGTGTTTACTGTGACTATAGTTATGATTTTATCATCCGTTGGCATACATCAAAATAACCCTAACCCATAAAATACGTGACGGCAAACCGGTTAAATTCATCTGGTGCTGATTCTGAGGGCAAATTCACTTGTTTTCTGATAACACTAAGCACTATATTTGGTAGCATATCACGTTTTTTAAACTACCTGATATTTAAGTACAGAGGTATCTATAATGTCTTATGCAAAAATATTATGTTATGCAAAAATTCAGAGCTCGATTGCCCATTCATACCTTAACAAATGAACCGGACTTTCCGGGCAAACAAACTAGCGTTGGTTTCATGCGGACTAAACAGGGCTGGTGTGAATGCACCCTTAATTGTGTTTATTCTTTATATAATACTACACTTTTAAATAAATATAAGTATTAAAAAAGATAATTTAAATGCTGACCAAAATGATCATGATTCTAGTTTTATTTTTCTACTTTCCACTGAGCTAAAAAAAGTTTAAACTGTTATTGTGGAGAAACGTTTTTTTCAAGCACTTAGGGCAAGTGACTGACATTGTTCAATTTTTATTTTCTCTTGTAAAAAAAAAAGTTTTTAAAAACATTTTTACTGTGCATCAGTTTTCTTCCACTTCACGATCGTGTATTGATTTACGTACATCAAATAAAGTTCAAATAAAAGGAGTTTGCATTTGTTGTTCTAAAAAGAGAAGATGTGACAAGTTTGAGAATTAATATGCTTGAGTTTTTAATCAAATGAAAGGAAACTATAAACTAATTTGGTTTAACAAGCCCTTAAAAAGATACATGAATAACTATTGAATACTGTTATTTGGACACATTCAGCGAGAGACACATTCAGTGTCCACGTATCTAATTTTTCTTTCCTTTTTTTTCTTTTCTTTGTCACATAAAGCTCCCTAATTGTTAAAACCCAGTGGGATAGATTTTGTTTTCAGAGACAAACACAAAAACACCTCATTTGGATCAATTGTGACGGATCGAGCGCATTCTTTGGCAGAACCATTTGTTTTGCCTCCGTTTTCTCAAGCCCTCCTACCCCCTCTCTGGAGAGCACTCCTCTCCACCGATGCTACAATGTAAATTGCATTTTTAATTAAAATCATACCTCCTGTTTCACTCCGAAGCCAGTGTGGTGTTCCCTGTTTGTACAGGCTAACAATATGCCTCCCCATTGACCTAACCCACTTATCACTGCCCTTTGCGTTTTTGTGTGTCTGAGGACCTTTCCCACCTTCTTGCTGTCTCTGTTTACTCTGCACATTGCTCCTTTTCTATTGAGGTTCTCTGACAATCTCATTGCAGTTCATATTGTTTAATGTCCAAAAACAGTGCCTTGTTCCATTGTCACTAAATTATTTCAATAGGGGCCAGCACAACATGAATTACTTTGGAAAATGGGATTTAACCACCAATTTTTAAGAGTTTTTTTTTTAAGTTAAAGCTACAAGTCCAACTTTTATGAGTAAATATTAAACTATTTTACAACATTTCTCAATTTGTATAACATTTTTTTTGGTGTTGTCATCTAATCAAGATCAAATATACCCTCTCAAAAAAGCTTCCACATGCACATGGTGACTTCACATAAGGCATCAAACCAAAGATCAGAACTTTTTTGGTTGTGCTTATCTGTCATTTCTTCTGTTTTTAATCAATCTTCTTTGTTAGTATTGTCTATTTATATTGTGTACAGAACAATGAATATATTTTAGCTAAATTTGGCAACAGAAAGACATTGGAGAGGTACATGGTGTACACAGGGCCCACTGAAATGGCTAGAATTTGTTAAACATAATCATAAAAAAAAATCTCCAGTTTGGTTGATGCATTTATTTAAAATCATTTTTAAGTCCTGACTATGTTTCTTGCAGAACTGCAGCATTTTCTGCTACAACTGCAAAACAATAATTGCCATGCAGACTGACTAGTAATAAACCAAATGCCACAAACTAGCCCTACGATACAGTACAGTCTATTGGTTATGGAGAATTATCCTACTGTTTATCATTTGTTAGGAATCAATAAAACAGAATGCTGTTATGTGTGTTGGGATTTATCTTGATAATAAATTTGGAGGCTCGATTATATGGAGCTAGAATTGGGACTTAAGTTTTGTACCTGTAACTTTCATTTTTGTACTTTTAACTTAATATTTGTACCTGTAACTTATGTTTTGTACTTGTAACTTATATTTTGTACTTGTAACTTATGTTTTGTACTTGTAATTTATGTTTTGTAACTTGCACACATTTTAAAAATACAAGTTACAAGTTTCAAGTTTCAAGTTTCAGGTTTCAAGTTTCAGGTTTCAAGTTACAAGTTTCAAGTTACAGATCATTTTTGACCATATTTGGCTTGCCTAGAAGAACCAATGAGTGGCTTGCTGATTTTGGACCAACAAATCATTTTTCGCCAATTTCTATACAATCCTGGAAGAAGGAAGGTAGGGCTCTGCACAGCTCACTTACAAACTTGATTACATCCACACCTGAGTTATAAGTACAAAATTTAAGTTACAAGTACAAAACATAAGTTACAGGTACAAATTTTAAGTTAAAAGTACAAAAATGAAAGTTACAGGTACAAAACTTAAGTCCCAATTCTAGCTCCATATGATTATAGCAGTTGCAATGCATTTCAACTTTGCTTGGCAACAATATTCTTTCAGCAGTTCAATTGAATTATACTTTTACACCCACACGTCAGGTAAAACTTAACCAAGAAGCCAAAGGTGCTGCTCTTAGCAACCTAGAGTAAACTGGTGCTGCACAACTTTTTTTTTGTTTACTTCAGAAAAGATCAGTGTAGCTATTTTAAAATATTTCTGGTGCTAAATGTGTTAAATCTAAAGATGCTCAATCCTGCTGTTTTGCTAGCCTGGGTGCCAGCCGAACTTAGCCTCGCCCACAACATGGTCTGGAAGGTCGGTCTGGCATTCCTCGATTGAGGAGCAATTATGCCCGAACAAGATCTGTTTGGACCAATCAAATCGGAGTTACGATGATTGACAGGTGAACAACAGTGACATAATAAACCACATGACCAAAGAGCGCCTGGGTTGAATTTGTTTACAAGAATGATGGCTGCCGCTGGAGAACTGAGATGTGCAGATTCTGCCATCGTGTCTGTTCTAGAAGATATCGACAGCATATTAATTTTAAAAGAGGAACGGATAACGGTCACAAACTTCTGTTGCTCTGATTGGTTATAGGTCTATCCAATTGAGTGCAGAGTCATTTTTCCCCTGCTTTGGCTAAAAAACGCCCTATAATCACAGGCCAATGGAGCAGTGTCAGACTCACATTCTGAGTAGAATTGAGTATGGGTATGTCAGGCTACTGTTTTGCTTTTTAGAAAGCAGTTTGCATCAAAATGATGTCCTGTCCACATGTAGCTGGGTATCTCACAAAACTGAGATATTTTTCTACGGTTTGATGTGTCATCCACATGAAAACTCGCCAACGATTCTTTCTGAAAACAGCAGCCAAAGTGAAAATCTGCATTTTCTCTGTTTTTAATATCTGGATAGATGAAACCGAGGTTTTCGGGGTCGCAACATCACTGTCCGCAACAAAAATGCTCCAACATCACTTGTCCAACCTGTGTTTGCAGACAGCTCTGAAACACCTGTGTTTCAGAGCTGTCTTGTTATTAACAACTGTCCAAGCCCTTTTTGTTCACTTGTTTTTACAAACTATCACTGCTGAATGTAGAAGTAAGAGATTAGAAAGTTATTTTACGTGGATAGGATTTGGGAGAACTACTGCCATATCTATTAATTTGTGCTTTAAAATGAACTTATCTGGTTAATGTGTGGTTGGGGATTGTTTTTAGATGAGCTGAGGATATATGTATATGTATATTGATGTATATTATGTATTTTTTTTTAAACCTGGCTATTGGCGTACATGGCCTCAGTAAGGTGATGTAATAGGTATAGGTATAGTCTTGAAATGAGCCACAGTTGCCCCCAATGGTAAAAGGTTTTTTTCTCTCTTTAGGAAAAGTCCCATACAGGCCCATACAGGCCGTAGTCAAAAGTGTTGTGTTTTCTTTTGCTAAAAACAGCTGAGTGGTCCAAATTATTGTCCCATTTAACACATTTCCAGGTATTAACAGCACTTTTACATCAACTACCTTCATTTGTAGTATCTTGCACAAACAACGAACTATAGTCAGAAAAAGTTGAAAAGAAATCCTGTAATAACCCAGTAGACTTCAGATTTTTTAATTTACTGAAAGGATAAAATACTTTTCATATGCATGACATTAGACCCTAAAGAGTGATTAATTTCAACATACTTGGAATAATATAAAAGAGTACTGAAAAGTTGAGCCATCAAGATACAGAGGAGTTTTTTTTTCTTTTCTTATTTCTACAGCCTGCCTGCTTGGCACAAGTCTTTTTTTCTAGCCTCCCACAGGTCAAGAAAAAACCCTGTCCTTATATCTGCTCTCTCCTACTCCTCTCGCTTGCTTATCTCTTTGCATTTTCAAGCCATTCGTCAAGTGGTTTGGCTTCTCACTGATGTTAGCTCTATTGAGATTAAGTAACCATAACATTGTTGACAACAATGCATGGCTCAGAGAAGACAACTGCAGATTGTACCCTCCTCCTTCTGTCTTCTCTGTTATTCTGACTTTTCATGTTAGGTGTACCTTTTTGTATACGCGTCCTTCTCACAAATATTGCTTTGAGAGTGAGAACTTGCCGCTGTGCAAGAGTACATACACTCTAATGGGTGTCCGAAAGAGATGCAGCTGGCTGTTTGGCTAGACTGAGGCGGATACCGCTGGAAACACTGGCAGCCAACTTGCTCCTACTCCTCTAATGAATATTAACACATTTACCCCAGTCTTATGTCTTTTGCTGCCCTGTATTTAGCTCCATTTATGTTTCCATCTACTCTAACCAGCTAAACATTGAACGTTTCCCCTCTCCTGCTATTAACTTTTTACTTTCTTGTGCCCCTATATAATTTCTTCTGTTTCCTATTGTTATCTGCTGTATCTTCTCAAACCCGCAGGTGGTTGTGGCAGATTACCACTTCTACTGAAGGTTTCTTCCTGCTAAAGGTTTTTTCTCTCCACCGTCAGAACATGCATCCTCAGTATGAGAGAAGGCTATAAGCAATTATCCATTGTCTCTACATGCTCATCCAAGGATGGATGCTGCAAGTCAATTATTTGACGCAACCTGCTGGGTTTTTTTGAATAAAAAAGGAATTACCCTCTCCCAAAAAACATACCATATCATGATGCAACGACCACTATGTTTTACCATTGGTGATTTTGCAGGGGTTTCTGCCATGTCTTCTTTTTTTCATGTAGCAAAAAACAAGTTAAAATTTGCTCTCATCTGACCAGAGCACCTTCCGCCACGTGTTTGCTGTGTCAAACTCCAAAGGTGACTTCTTCTGTCTTTGAGGTCCCTGACACCCGTGTGTGAGGGTTTTTATTTTACAACTTTTGGCAGATGATGTTGGCTGCTTCCCTGGATTAAGATGAAAACCACTGGAAACTTTGGTAATAAATTAAGTAGCTGGAAATAAATAAAGTTGAAATATTTGATCACAAAAACAACAAAAGCTCCAGGAGCAACACCTCTCCAAAAGAGCTATCTATCACCATCACAACTGGTTGAAATCATTTCGAAAGGTGTTTAAAAAACATCTCCAAACAAGCACAAGCAGTTGTTTTGGCTCATACCTTGTTTGTGTTCACATTCTAACAAAAAAAAAAGAATAAGGCTTTAAAAGAAAAATAATCATGTTTTTGCCTTGAGGGTCCTGTCCTACCAATTCTGCTCTATCTGATATTAAACATGTGGGCCTCCAGGTCCAACATGCTGTTCAACTAAAATCCATCTGAACAACAGAGTTTTCTAGAAAAAAGAAATGTAATGATGGAAATTGGAGTCTGAGACCTCTATCTTAGTGTTGCAATTAACTGTGCAGCATTTTGATTGTTTTTTGGTTCCCTAACGTGATTGTTTTAATCATTCTTTAGATAAGGCACAAAGATAATTACCCTCATTATCCCTGTTACAATTTCTTTCCCTTACATTGTTCATTTGCAGAATGCTAGTCTGAATATCTGACTGGTTTTGCAGCAGCTTAGACAACAAAATCCCTGCCACAAGCTACAGTATCAGGCAGATTCTTTGCTCACTGACAACCCATTTATAAGCCACAAGTTGAATTGATTATTAGGCATGGGTTGCTGATTGTTTTGCAGGAAATAAAACATACATAGCACATGATATTTAAAAGATGCTGTACGATCTAATATTACCTTAGTCACAAGGGGTTCTATGTCCTCCAGGATGGAGACGAAGGGGATCTCCAGGAAAGAGGAGAGGAACTCCACCTGGATCAGCTCCTCCTTGGAGCGTGGAAAAGCGAGCACGGCTGTCACACCTCTGATCACCAGGTCCTGACAGGCGCTGTGGGACAGCGACTCCGGGTCCCATCCCGCCGGCGATCGTGCCACCATCTCCAGGGTCAGATTGTAGGGCAGCAGAGGGGCCGGCTGGGAGGACGCGGTGGTGGAGTCTGTCCCGACGCTCTGGTGCCGGATACTCGCCAGGGCGCGGTTGAGCGCGTTCTGTATTCGCGCCGGCTGGCGGGTCGGCAGGAGCGCACCGAGGCGCACAGTGTGTCCGATCCTTGCCAGAATGTGGCAGGGCGCCGGATGAGGGAAACAGGTCTCGGCAGAGGAAAAGGGAGTTAACGTGAGGAGAAGTAGCAGCAGAAGCACTTCGACAGAGATGGAAAGGAGACGGGTTCTCCCCGGGGCGAGGTAGTGGCTCCAGAGTCCAGAAAGAGGCACCATGCTGTAAATCCGACACGCAACTGAGGAGGACTGGGATCTGCTCGGCAGGAGATGGCATAGCTCCCTCTGTCACCCGGTTCCACTGCTTTTTTTGGACTTGATCTCTCTTTTCTTTTCTGTCCCGCTTCTTTTTCTTTCTGAACGATTTTCTTTCACATTTCGCCCCTCACCCCTTTAAAGTTTTCATGAGAACACTGAAAGACGCGCCGTTGGTGCACAGGAGAGACGAGCGCTCGCAGCTTAGAGCGGTCGCCCTGCTTCTGTCAGTCTCTGCTGGAGGAAGGCACACCAGCTGTGAAGTTTGTGTGCGTGTGTGTGTGGGTGTGTGTGTGTGTGTGAGAGAGAGAGAGTGTTTGTGTGTGTGTGTATCCATCCTCCCTCCCGCCAATAATCTAACCTCTCACGGAGCTTGCCTCTTGTTGAATTTTAATGAAAATTCGTTGAGTAAAATATCCTTCCGCTTTTTTCACTTCTTCCACTCTGAATTTAACACAGCAGTCGGATATATGTCCTGGTAATTAGTCTGTGGATCACGTTATAATATAGGATATAAAGTTCGCAATCTTGAACCACATATTTTTTTATCTACATATATTATGTAAACTGTGTTTTTTCCACTGGTGAAGATATGTAAAAGTCTCACTTTTGGTGTCTATTTCTGTCGGTCATTGGGCAAAAAGTAGGGTACACGCTGGACAGGTCACCAGTCCATCACAGAGACACATATGCACACACTCTCACCTAAGGCCAGTTTAGATTAAGCTAAAGCTTCATCAGTTTGGAGCGTGAGTACCCTGAGGGAACCCACACATGCACATGGAGACATGCAAACCTCATGCAGAAAGACCCCAGGCCAGAATTCCAACCCAGGAACGTTTTGCTGCAAGGCAACAGCATTAACTGTGTCTATGTGCAGCCTTCGAATATTTAGTATTTTCTTATTAGTAGGCTAATGCAAGATGCGTTTTTTTTATCTTAAATTGATTCAACACATGACCAGTGGCAACTAGACAAGACTAGAACCTATATTTATCTTTCCATCAGTAGGGATGTTATAAGGTGTAAAAAAAGAGACAAAAAAAGAGTTAAGTCTCTAGAGCAAACATTAGATGCCAACAGGTTGTTTGGGAGGTATACAAAAAGCCTTTATGTTCCATCATCACAAACACATGGAGAAGTGTGCTTAGATGATAGTAACATTAAACTTTGTCAGGTATAGTGGGGCATATCTGTTACATTATTGTCACAATCCTTTGGCTTTCTGTTCTGTTTTCATTTTTTGTGTGTTCCTTATTATTGCCTAACAGGGCTTGCAACGATTAATTCATTAAAGTCTTGCCATACATGTTCACTCCTTTGTATTTGGTTTCCTCATTTATTTCTTTCTACTGTTCTTTGTCCTTTTAGATTAGGTTCTCTTAGGTTAGTGTTATTCCCTGCCGATGTGTAGTTTCCTTAAGTCACAGTTCTTCAGTTTTTGTTATTCACTTTCCCTCAGTCTGACTGTTTGCTTTCTTCTACAGCTGCTTTCTGTCTCCTGATTTTCCTCTGTCTGCACTTGGCCTCAGGTGTTCCCCATTTGCCTATGATTAGTTCTTCAGGTCTGCTTTGTCAATTCCAACTCTGCTCCAATATATCAGCTCTTTGGTTCTCCTTGTTCATTACTGGAATATTTTTTTAGATGGCCGGCTTACATTATGCATTCCGTCACCGTCTCTCTGCATTTAGTTCTGTAAGTTCTGATTTTCACTGAAAAAACAAAAAAATATGAGTTTTTCTCTGTACTTGAGTCTTTGCAAACCAAAAAACTTGCTTTTTTAAGCTCTGTTTTCTTCTTCCAAAGGTCTTGGGAACCTTGTTAGTGTGTCAGGAAAATCATAAATTATAATTGAATGTATTCTACATTTAAACAGAAAGTGTGGCAGTCTTTCATAAGGATAATGATCAGAAACATATCTGATAATATCCAAATAGTTCACTAAAAATAAAGTCAACATACATTCATGCCCTTCCAAGCACTTTAACAAACTTGAGAGATGAAATATTCCTTAAATGCAACTATTGTATAAACACCCCTTAAAAATGAGTCAACATAACCAGTCAATAGAGTTGTAAAAAGATTAATCAATTACATGTTTCAAATGCAACATTTAAATTTAAAGTGACAGTGTGTAGTTTTTTTCAGTACATCTTTGAAAATAGCCATTAAAATATTATGTAATAATTATTACGTAAAGCAGATTAATTGCAAAGTATTGGCGATCTTGTAAAATATGACTTTAAAAATCTGTTTTAAAATACATAGGTGCGGGTCCTCTTTTCAGGGGAAAGCCATATTAGATGACGTCTTTACTTCTACAAGAGCCCGGACGGACAAAGCGCACGGAACACGGCCGCTATTAAAACATTGATTTCCCCTCAAAATGCAAAAAAGTTCCACCATAAATACATTTTTACTTCTTCGCTAGTTCCAAGCGATGAAAGAGAGACTGATGTGCTCGTCATGTTGCTGCAAATAGATAATTCTCAGGGAATTGAGCGTCTGAAAACGGTACTAGTTGGACCTCCATTGTTGAGTTTCTTACTCAAAGACACAGATACTGTATGCCTGTGATAATTCAGGTATGCACTTCCCCCTACTGGCCGACAATTACACACTGTGCCTTTAATTTAGACATGAAACACATGGTCTGGGTGCCAGACAATCTATGGACCCTCCAGCGGTAGTGGCATCATACAAGGATCCAGTATTAATCCTCATGTTAAATTTAAACTACTGTATCATTTCAGACTGCTGTTCAGACTGTAGTTTAGACTGCTGATGAACCCATTTCTCTGATCTCTTTTCAGTCTGATGCCCTGTCCACCGCTGCTGCTCTGTCCTCTGCTGTTGCCTGATCTACTGCTGCTGGCCCGTCCACCACTGCTTCCACTTTTGGCAACCCTTCTCTCAGAAATAGGAAGCAAAAAAGTTAGATCTTAGTAGATTTCCTCAAGCAGGAATGCAAAAAAACAAAAAAAACAAAAGCACAATGAAGAGAGTTGGGAGCAAACAGAGTGCTTTTTGAAAAAAATATTGGACAAAATATAGGCCCAATGTTTACAGTTCTAAAGCAAAATATTGCAATATTTTTTCACTTGCATGTTTATTTTGTGTTAAGATTAAAATTAAGATTTCTATTTATTAGTAATGGTAGTTTTATAGTTATATGAAAAAGAAAAGCTTATTCATTCTTTTGGACACAGATACCTTAAACTTTATACCTACAATTTTATAATCATTATTGATTTCTACATTTTTGTTTTTCTACAACTTTGAATACATATCTTTAAATAAACATTAAAGTTTTCAAGCTTTTGTCCTGTTAATAACAAGCAAATTATCATATTTGTAAACAAGCTCCAGCAGCACAGTATAACAATGTTAAAGAAATCAGATGAACTGAGGGAAGCTACGTTTTAAGCCATAAGGGGAAGGGCTAAGAGGGAGGGCTAGGCCTAAAATCCATTTGGGATCTGGCCAAAGTGTAACTTTAAAGCAATCCTGTTTGTAGAAGGGAACCATCCAAAAGTTGTAAAATGGTAGCTCTTGTGGACTGGAATTAGATACCCCTGTTGCGAAGTAACAAGTCATATAAAGTAGGTTTTTTTTTATAGAAAACAGTAATGGTTGAGTTTCAAAGACAGAAACCAAAATATCAAACTTTAAAAAGAAATGGTAGTATTGATTTTGTGAAGTTCAGCTCCTCTTGCTGGCTATCCTGGGTAATAACTACACATTTTGGAAGCGTTTAGAAATTCTATAAATGTGTAGTTATTCTGAGTTAAATTTTATATTCAGCCTGAGGCAAGACTGGACTTTTTAAAGTTTAGGACATTCCTCAACTTTAATGATGAACAAATTCTGAAACCGAAATTCCCAGGAAAACCATCCAAGGTCTTTAATCCATCAAAACAATATTTTAAAATACCCTAAATATTTAAATTATAATTGTAAACACATTTATTTTAATCCAAATGATAAAGCATGTAGTCATTAAAGGACATCCAACTGTGATATAATTATTCTTATCACATTTACGGAATAAATTACTTAGAAACAGAAAATCACCAATTTTTTCAGTTGGAAATAATAATGAAAACTCTCTTGCAATAAGCAAACATTCTCTTTGAGTGGGAATTGGAAAGGACAGTGCGGGTAGAAAATAAGAATTTAAAAATTCTTGTTCTTGTTTAACACAGACTAAATCCACTATTTTGGGATCTTTATCTTCTGTTTAAGATTAAAAGCATGATGGGATTTTTGGCTTTATTTCTTTCATAAAGGAGCCCAACATGTTTTCCTTAGTAATGGGCTACTTCCAAGCACCTTCAGGGTTCACACCAAGATGTTCCTGACAGTCTGGCGAACACAAAACTAATAGTTCGCTGAAATCTCAGTTATGCCTTAAGATTTATTTCCACTTTCTTCCTGCTGTCCAGCTAGAACATTACCTCTTGTGTAATCACGACTTTTCAGCACTATGGACAGCGCCAGAGCCATAAAGAAGATCTACTGCACATGCTAATTTGGCTTAAAGCAAGGGAGAGCACTAAGTTCTTCTTCCCTTCATTCACCAGTCATTTCCTCCTCCGCATTTCTGATTTATGATATTTTAAATGTTTTTTTTATTTTATCTAAAATTTCCTCACTCACTTTCACTTAGTTTGACATCCACTGCAGGGCCACTTTCAGCATGATGGCTGACAGAAAAAAAATGATTTTGGTCCACCTCATAAAGGGATTCCTGCCTCACTTTTCCCCTGCACAAAGACAGACACACACATGTATTCATGTTCTCAACTTGTTATTTCACGGCTCAATAGGTGACCTGAGCCCAAAGCTGTTCTACTGTTGATATATCTAAAAAGTTACGCTAAAAAAGGAAAAGAAAAGTATTTTCCCTCATCCTCCTCATGTTTAACGGGCTAAATATGGAGAAAAAATCAGAAGAAACGCTGAAAGTTTCATTGCATTGCAGAAACAGCAACTTTTACTACTTCTAGTACCCTTTAAAGCTTAATAGAACTGAGTGCATGCAAGCTAAATCGATCTATATCGAAACAGTACCTGCAAAGTAGCAATTCCCCTATTTGTTATGCTAATATCCAAACCACATCCATAAAAACATCAAACTGTTAGTTTCCACTAGGGTCAGTTTGGCCTAGACTGTGTCGGGTCAGTTCAGTACAGAACAGTCTGGTTGTGTTTCCATTACCATCTCAGGAGCGTGGGGTGGGTGAGGACATAGTTTGGCTAAGCAAAAATCTTTCAGGAAGTTACCATGCTCATCACTGATCCCCTTACAAGTTAAAAGACCATCTCACATTGCTCAGTCATTAATCCGTTCATGTGTAGAGCTCCTGATCTGTGTTCTTCATGTCAGTTCTGATATAACCAATCATACAGTCTGTCGAGACGCCAGCTGCAGCCTTCTAGGCCAGACCAGCTGACTTTCACTCCAGCTGTCTGATCACCACAGAGACCTTCTGATTCTCTGCTGCTATCGGCTACCAGCTTCCTCTCTGACACTGCAGGCTTTCCGCGGCTTCTCCATCCTGTCACTCGCCTTCTTTGCCTGCTCTATCACTCCCCAACTGCTCCAACCTGTGTGTGGAACACAATTCAATCCCTGATCGCAGCTCCTTTCCTCTTGGTGACCTGACAAAAAACAGCCAGCACTCAGTTTTCTAAGAATGCTTTATGAAATACCTACTGGGGTCTTGGGCCTAAATTCCACTACATGCGCTCTGCTCCGCCACGCACGCCGCAGCGTTTCTCTGCCGTCGTTAATTTATACTGTATGCGCCCCACCTCCGCTCAGCTCCCCTCTGGAGGAGCCCAGAGCTGCTCAAAGACTCATGGCAGGAATATGAAAGTCAGATCAAAACTATTCATACTTGGAAGACGGACAGAAAACAACAGCTGCTTCTCTTTAATCTTTGTCAAGACATCTCCAGTAACAGAATGAGCTTCTCCGCATCTATGTTATCCTCCCGGATATACGAAGGCGAATGTCTCCCACGCACCTACTGCAGGAAATGACAACATTTCAGAATTAAATAATTTGAAATAAGTTTTGATTTTATTCTGTGTTTAAATTATGTATAAACCCACACAATTATTTTAGACAGGATATGTATACATTTAAATGAGATTATATTATTATAGCTATGCATACAAAGGAAAATAAGTTGGTCTTTACTGATTTATTTTGAAAAACCGGATGGTGTGCATGTTCAGCATCCTGCGTGGTGATTTTTATTTGTGTAGATTGACTGCGTATTTGCTCCGGAGGGCGAAACGCTGGCTGTCGGAAAAGGAAATGTTCTTTTTGATTACAATGTGATCAGTTTTGCAGTGGCGTGCGGGTTGGAGCGGAACGGAGCGCATGTAGTGGAATTTAGGGGTAAGAACAATATACCACAGTAAGGAAACACAGTAAGTGTCTTCGAGTAAGGATCTCAACTACGGAGGTCCAACTGTTTGTTTTCAAACGCTCAATTCCCTGAGAATTATCCGTTTGCAGCAACATGACGAGCACATCGGTCTCTCTTTCATCGCTTGGAACTAGTGAAGAGGTAAAAATGTATTTATGGCGAAACTTTTTTGCATTTTGAGGGGAAATCAATGTTTTACTACCGGGCCTGTTACGTGCGCTTTGTCTGTCCGGGCTCTTGTGGAAGTAAAGACTAATATGGCTCCCCCCTGAAAAGAGGACCCGCGCCTATGTATTTTAAAACTGATTTTTAAAGTCATGTTTTACACTATCGCAAATATTTTACAATTAATGTTCTTTATGTAATTATTATTACATAATATTTTAATGGCTATTTTCAAAGATGTACTGCAAAAACTACACACTGTCACTTTAACTAAACTTTACTTGACCCATATAACTAATGCAGTGTTCTTAAATCCTACAGATTACATTATCTAAGTGTTTAAAATATATCCACTACAGTACATACCGTCCATTTCTCCAAAGCACTTCCAGTGCTTGCAGTCTGCCCCACTCCAGCTGTTGTGGTGCTTCACAGTGCAAGATTCGCACTTTCATTTATTTAGTTCCCCCTCAGCATTTTTTTTTAACTCACTGGAAGCCTTGCTTCTCCATTCTCTGTGACATCACCTCAAACAAACAAAGCCTGGCCAATCAGTGGCTACCACTAATAGATAAGTGTGAGAGTGATATTCCTTTACTGGACCAATCAGTTCACAGGTGGGTGTGTTGGGTCACCTCAGCCCACTTTGAAATAAGGGTTTTGCTTGGCCCAGATAAAGGTAATGGAAATGCACCAAATTGGAGCTGAATTTATCGGGTCCAGAAGGTGTGACCTGTGCTGACCCTAGTGGCAAAGACTTATACATCAAAGTGTAATTTAACCTCGGCATAAAAACAGCTATTCTGTTAATATATCAGGAATGTGCTAGTGAACATTTGTGAACAGCGACCATCATGAAGACTAAAGAAAATTCTAGGTCAGAAAAAAAAATAGGTTGTAGAAAAATTTAAAACCAATATTTGGGTTTAAAACAGTAGAAGGTAAGGCACAGCTGCAAACCTTCACTGGTCTTCAAAATTTGGTTAAATTGACAGGAAAGGAGAGCATTTGACTTAAAACTGAAGTGGAGTTTCACTTTCATAGTACCAGCATAGCTATGTTGAACATAAAGCAAGAGCTACAGTCTAATACTTTAGATTATCACATATTGAGTTAGAATAGCCTGTTCAAAGTCCATGCCTATCAGTCCAACCAATTATCTGTCGAAATCAAAATGCTGATGTTCGCAGAGCCCCCCCTGCAATCTGACAGAGCTTGGTCTATTTTATGAAATAGAATAGACAGGTATCATGGTTTGTATATGTGGTAGAGACATACTCCGAAAGACTTCCATCTATAATTCTTAAGAAGGGCCTACAAGCAGGAAAAACATTTTGGACTTATTTTTATTAGAAAAGAAACTAAACAATTTCCTTTCACGCCACAAATATAGACGTCTTTGTGTTTTATTATTGCATCTCAATAAAATACAAAGAAAAGAAAGAAAATATAATGAAATTTGCTACTGCACCAGGAAAACAAGTGCAAGGTATTGATGTTAAAATACATTCTTCTTGAATGAAGAGTATAAATACAGAAGGTTCTTCCTTTTAGGTTTATTTTCTAACAAACCTTCAGCTATAAACAACAATAACCTGTTTTAAAACAGCCCAGGCAAGTTTGTTTGGTTTTATTTTTAGTAATTCTAGTAAATGAATTTAGTTTTTTAGGAGTTTTATCTTATATTACTGTAATGATCTGTTGTTATAGTTTTTTTTCAAATACAGGCTTTGTCAAAGTTTTTTAGTTCTCTTGTTTCTGTTTTTAAGCCCTTTGCAATTAGCGTTATTACTATGCTATTCCAGTTCTTTGAAAGTGTGATTCTAATATATGGAATATCTTGTTGCCTCCTATTTGCTCTGAGGTAAATGTTGCCATCTGTGTCTGTTCACCTCTGTTCATATATAGTCCCACCTCTCTCATTTGCCTTTGTTGGTGTGTCTGTTCATCCAGGCCGTCATGTTCTTATGGTTCCCTCCTGTTCATCTACCTTTATTTGTTCCCTGGATTCATGCTTGGATTACCTGTCATATGGACTTTTTGTTCAGCCTCCCTTGCACCTGCAGCATCTTTTGTTCTTTGAAAATTTCATTAAAGTCTTTTTGTTTTGTTTAACCTCTTGTGTCTTTTCTCCCACTCCTATGTTATGTGAGGCACCTTCGCATAAAAGTCATGGTCAAATATAGAACAAAAATCTGGATGGGTTTTCAGGTATATACAATTTAAGCCAAAAATGAGGTGGGATGGTGATCAACAAAGTACACCCTGTACAGGTCGCCAGTCCATCGCAGGGCAGCATACTGACACACATTACAAACCACCATGTAAGCACACGCTCATACTTAAAGGAGAAGTTTGTTTTCTTGTCATGTTCAGTTACTCACCCAGACAAGTCTGGAGCTTTTTAGAGTCCTTCAGGAGAAGTTGATTTCCATTCACGTTCAGCTAATATCCATATAATGGGAGTGAATCAGGGCAGGAGATTTGCCGCCTCTAAATAAGGCATTATCTGCCCCAAAATGAAATTAATTTAACCATGTTTTGTTATGAATTGTTAGTCAGGTGGTTGTAAATTGGAATCGGTTGCATTAAAAGCCTGTAAAACACCCAGTCGTTATTATCTTAGCACCTCTGAGATGTTCTGAACTCACAGGGGAATATTGCCACTATTCATAACAAAACGTTGAATAAATTAAAGAGTTTTGGGGCAGATAACGCCTTATAAGAGGCGGCAAATCTCCTGCCCTGATTGACTCCCATTATATGGATATATGCTGATCACAACTGGATAGAGTTTTCTTCCAAAGGACTCCAAGAGGCTCCTAGCTTGTCTTGATGAGTAACTGAACGTCATATTGAATAAAAATAAGGTCCAGCTTGAAAAAAAGGTAACTTCTCCTTTAAGGGAAATGTAGAAAGAACAATTAACATAACAGTCAAGATTGACTATAGGTATATGTTTGTGTGCATATATGTCTGTTTCTTTGTCTGTTAGGAAGATAACTCAAAAGGTTATGGACAGATTTCAATGAAAATTTCAGGAAATGTCCATAACTGGACAAGGAACAAATGATTATGTTTTGGGGTCGATCTGACATGAAGCGTGTATGAAGCAGCTCCCCTTGTGCAATAGCCCCAAATCTCTACCCTCCGCTGGAAGAGCACAACAGCAGCACAAACTGTGTAATTACTCTTTTTATTTCTGAATACTTTAAAGATTTGTTTAAAATAAAAATATATATTTAAACATGTAGGGAAAACACAAGCTGTCATAGGAAAGCATATTTTTTGCACTCTCTGAAAATAGAGTCCATTCATTTGTTCACTATGCCAGTCAGCAGATGAGCCTCATGACAACACAAACCTTTGTACAGGTGTTAATAATTTCACCTCAGTCATAACCATTTCCTTTTTGCCATTTTTTTAATTTATTTTCCGTATTTCTTTATGTACACCTTCTTGGTGACATTCTTAAACTCCTTTGACAATCAGTGATTGTAGGTAATTTTCCGGTAGTCTACTCTACTATAAAGAAATGCAGGTATGTTGCTATAAGCAATATCTACCTGCTGGTGATTGCTTGGTGTTATTTCTGGCTCCCTTCAGAGTTCATGATCTCCTTTTTTACAAATGCAACAAGCCCTAAGTGTGTTTATGAGCACCATCATGTAAATGAGATGCAATGAAAAAGGTTTTAGATCATTTTTCCCTTTTGCCAATTTGTTTCCCCATTTCGTACCCAGCCTGAATTAAAGTCGGACCATTTCATCCCAACCTGCCTCTATTCTGTTCTCTGTAAACAAACAGTTTCATAACACCTACTCAAACACTCTGTATTTGTTTAATTCTCTTGGTCATTAACTATTTTTCTAGTTACTGAAAATAACTTAAGCGATCTCCTGCTTTAGATAAAATTTGATGTACTCATATAACTTAATTTCCCACAGTAGGCAAAGAGTTCATTATGGCAAATTACCTGCCGTCATTAAAATGGCAACAAACAATCCCTAAGGTAAGTATAAATTGAACCATTCTTCAAACAAAAACCTCTGTGGAAGATTGTTACTTGTTCTAATCAAACAGGGAGATAGAAAAAGACTATGTATGCAAAAGCAGGAAATGCCAAAGGAGCAACTGCAAATACACTTGTGGGTCAAGTTTATAACTACCTAAAATCCGTGCGCTGCACCACCAGTTCCCTAATTGTATACAGTGGTCACAATAATCCAGTGGTCACAATAATTAATATTTGCCTGAATAAGTCGTCTTATCTTCATATTTTAGGAGATATTGGACTCCCCCTTGGATTTGCCACCAGACTCAAATGGCTCTTCTTTCATAATGGAAATGCAATGCTAAAGCTACTTCATTGGATTGCTTACCTGAAACTGCTGCCCTGTTTGTACAACCCGTTCAAGTGAGGAAAGTACACAAATTCATACTTACCATGCCTTTCTACAAGTAAGACAGGATATTCAAACAATCTTATGTCCAATGTCCCACTTGACCAACACTGTTTCAGATGATCCGTATTCATGTTGTGCCAATTTTCCAAAGATTTTTTATTACAGTCAAATCCTGTCAACTTTTATCCCAGTTTGGGCTATCTGATTTTTATCAAACATTGCAGCTGGAGCCCTAATAAACTAATATAACACTCCTGACTATGATAAAAAATATACTTAAAGGTAAAATTCGTTTTTTTTTTCAACCTGGAACTTATTTTTAGCAAAATATTATGTTTATTTACTCATCCAGACAAGTTTGGATGCAACTTGGAACCATTCGGCAGAAGTTTTTATCCAGTTTCAATCAGCGCATATCCATATTATGGGAGTAAATGGGGGCAGGAGTTTGCTGCCTGTAATAAGGCATTATCTGCCCCAAAATACCTACATTTTACCATATTTGTTATTAATTGTTAGCACTACTCCCCTCTGTGTTCAGAATGTCTCAGAAGTGCTTATTGGTTCTGTTCCGGGGTGATTTAGAGACTATAACACAACTACACTAACGCATGATTACAATTACATCACTGTCATGCTCCATCCCAGCTGTAGTCTGATAAGGACTTTCACTCTGGGCTCTACAGTGGTCGGTCAGACAGAATTTGCTACCACAAATGTAAACAGGATTTCTTCTTGCTTGTTTCTAATTTGCACAAGCTGAATGGCAAAATTTGAATGGCAAACTTCTGCTGAATGGCTCCGAACTTGTCTCGATGCGCAACTTAACGTAATATTTGCTAAAAATAAGGTCCAGGTTGAAAAAACCCGAACTTTCCCTTTAACAAGGAAGAGGGATAATTAATGCATGACTGTCATAAAAAAAAATTCTGTGAGACATGGGTTCTTTACATATCCCAGAAATTCAGGTAGCAAACAACTACAAATGCAAACGTACTAACTTGAGGGCATAAAAGGGAATTAATCCGTAAACATTTTAAACAAGCTGATGTGTTTGCTTGGTTGTTGTCTTTTTGGTCTATTTGCCTTCATAGTATAGAAATCTGGTGGATCACAGTCCTGGTAACCTCTTTTAAAAAGCTTATCTTGTTGCTGCCTGAGAATGCTTTTCTTCCTCAAGAGGAGCTCATTAATGTCCGGAGAAATGTAATTGGTCTACATTCTAAAACTTTGTTGACTATTCAAAAAAATGTAATCCTTACTCGTCACTTGCCCGACTTCAAAATCCATTTGAACTGTACAAGGTAAATGTTTATGTGCTATTGAACATTACCTTCTGCTACAGGGAAAAATAAAGTCTGTGCTTTATTAAGCTGATGTAGAGGAAGACAAACACGATTTTTAAGCATAGCAGGCAAAAATAAAACATCTCAAACAGGATTACAAAAAGAAAGAAATATCTAAGTAATCTGCATGGATCAGAAAGCAGGAGCAGTAAGTGGTATAATTTACCTAACTTAAACCTGAGGCATTTCTTGAGTGTCTTCTTTTTTGTGGCACTGACAAATTGTTATTACAGTCTATTATTTTCGAATAGAGCTTCAAACTGTGACTGATGTACTGAATAATTTCCTCAGACATTCAGATTTTTCTCTTTTTCCCTTGTTGGTACTTCAAGGCCCAGAACAAGAGTTTTTTGCCACACATTTATATGGACCCATGCATATGGCAAATAGATTTGTAAAATGATGTGCCAATACCTGAAATAAGCAGCATGTTTCCATATTAAATTAATTCATTGTTACCATTTTCTATCGCTTACAGTATGAGACTCATTGTTCTCATCATAAAGGACAAATATATAATCTTTCTAATTACACACAAAGCTGGAGAACATAACCCTTTTTCAAGTCTTGACTTCTTAATTACCTCTTTCACTCAGCAGAATGAAAACTCTGAGCTGAAGTTAAAGTTGCAGTAAAGTTGATTAATTACTTTAATACAGTTTACCTTGGTAGGTTTTTCTCTTTAATGAACCTTTATAACTGTAGCTTTTGAAATGTTGTAAAACACCTGTATGACAGTGAAAATGCATCTTATTATTTCAATAACATGTTATGATAACACAAATTTACAAATTCCCCTCAACTTTGTAATGTCAAGAGGGAAATGTATGGTCAGAAATGTACATTCACTGCCTGTGGCCATGAACACCGTCTATTTTTGGGTTTAAGGATGCATTTTTCTGTTACCAGGGTCGAATACTTATGCAACATACATCTTTAATAAACTTGAAAAAAAGAAGTAGGTGCAAAAGTTTAAAGGTTGGATATGGAACATGAACACAATAGCGACATCTAGTGTGTCTTGGTTGTAGTTGCAACAATAGAAATATGATTCCAGCCATTGGGTTGCCTGGTTTGCTACAACCACTGACCAGCCTGAACCGTATCTAGTGAGGAATATATTGTAGAAGAGTTCAACTAACAGCTAACATTAGCACAGTTAGCAAGTGAGCTAGCTTACTGATCCAGGAGGTAAGCTGCAGTTTCTGCATGTGTTTGATATATGCCTCCATCTAGAGTTTTCTAGTTTTTGGTCTTCTCTGGTCACACCTCTCCTGAGACTGATGATAATATATCCGTGGCTCTGAAGCAGCTGCTTTACTTGCCAACTCAGCCATTTTTTCCCGTGCAAGCCGAGCTGTGCCGACCATTGTCAGAGTCAAAATCTCTGTTTCCAATATTTATCAAGAATACCTTCACAAGGAGATCCAAGAGCCATGAGTGTATATAAAATGAACTCTTTAGTTGCTTTCAGAGCACAAGGAGCCATCTGATAGATCTTCCAGAGACAACTAAAGAAATACAGTTTACACACCACATTTTATTACAGATTCAATTCAATTCAATTCAGTTTATTTATATAGCGCCATTTCACAACAGATGTCATCTCAAGGCACTTTACAAAAAGAGTTATTACAATACAATGTTAAGTGTAGAAATTACAGAACCACAGAAGATTGCGTCGTGGAATTCTCAGCAATCCCTCATACTGAGCAAGCATGCAGCGACAGTGGGAAGGAAAAACTCCCTTTTAACAGGAAGAAACCTCCGGCAGAACCAGGCTCAGCACAAGCGGTTATCTGCCGCGACCGTCTGTGGCTTGGAGAATACATAACAGAGACACAGAAAGAGCAATAGAACTGATGCAGAAGTTTGTTGCAGGACGTGGAGAATTTTCCGTCACTGCAATGCCATCTTAGTCAGGGTCGTCAAGCAGGGCTAATCCGGAGCACCTACTATAATAGAAAACAGGTTAGTGCTTGAATTGACAGCACATCATGCAGTTGGGGAGAAGTAGGAGAGAAAGTAGGAACAGACCCTAATAATGTCCTCCAACAGCCTAGCCTAAGCAGCATTTAACATTAACCTGTCTCTAGCTACTAGGAGACCTGGCACCAACACTCTGTTGAGTCCTCCTGACCCGTGGACGGTGTAGGGCCGGTAACGGCCCGTCATGCCGGGGTCTTCTCGGAGTCGGGTTGTTTGAGAATGAGCCCAAATTGGTGGTAAACTCCATCTAAGGCTAAATACCGGCACGAGACCGATAGTCGACAACTATCTTAAGGAAAAATAGACAGAACTGAGAGGACAGAGTTGAAGAGGGCGAGAAACGTTTAAGAGATAAACGGGTGGGGTCCGCACAGTCTGCCCGGGGGATTCAACCCGGCAGGTAATGGGCGGCCGCACTGTGCGGGAGGATCCCCTTGAGGGACCTCTCTCCGGCGCTGGCTGGCCCCTGTGGGGCACATTTCTTCCGCGGCGGTAAGCCGCGACCGGCTCCGGATCTTTACCTGGCTTACATTAATCTATCTCTACCTAGCTACTCTACCTCTTCCTATCTCTTCCTAACTTTTGACACTCTGCCTGACTACTAACATTAACCTGTCTCTTCCTATCTACCTGTCTGACCTGACTCTAACTACCTATAAACATATCTCTAACTGTAAGCTTTGTCAAAGAGGAAAGTTTTTAGCCTAGTTTTAAAGATAGACAAATTGTCTGCTTCACGAACCAACCCTGGGAGCCGGTTCCATAGGAGGGGAGCCTGATAGCTGAAAGATCTGCCACCCATTCTACTTTTAGAAATCCTAGGAACTACCAGTAAACCTGCAGTCTGAGAGCGAAGGTCTCTGTTAGGAACATATGGAACAATCAGGTCTCTTATGTATGATGGAGCTAGATTATTAAGGGCTTTATATGTCAGAAGGAGGATCTTGAATTCTATTCTAGATTTTACTGGGAGCCAGTGAAGAGAAGCTAAAACAGGGGAAATGTGATCTCTTCTTTTAATATTCATCAGAATCCTAGCAGCAGCATTTTGAACTAACTGTAGACTTTTAATTGTATTCTGTGGACTACCTGATAATAGACAGTTACAGTAATCCAGCCTTGAAGTAACAAAGGCATGGACTAGTTTTTCAGCATCAGTCCTGGACAGGATGGTTCTAATTTTTGCAATATTCCTAAGGTGAAAAAAGGAAATCCTACAGACTTCTTTAATGTGAGTTCTAAATGACATATCTTGGTCAAAAATGACACCGAGGTTTTTTGCTTTATTACTGGAGGCTAATTTAATGCCGTCCAGGTGAAGGGGCTGACTAAGTAGTTTCTTTTTCAGAGCTTCTGGTCCAAAGACGACAACTTCTGTTTTATCAGAATTTAGAAGCAAGAAGTTTAGAGTCATCCAAGTTTTTATGTCTTCCAGACATGCCTGTAGTCTACCTAACTGATTGGATTCATCAGGATTTATGGATAGATATAGCTGTGTATCATCTGCGTAACTATGGAATTTTATCCCATGCTGCCTAATTATTTTACCAATAGGAAGCATATATATAGTAAAGAGAATCGGCCCAAGCACTGAACCCTGTGGTACTCCGCAAGTAACTATTGAGGTTGAGGAAGATCTATTGTTTACCTGAACAAACTGAAATCTGTTAGACAAATAAGATTTAAACCAACCTAGTGCTGTTCCTATTATACCGACACTTTGAAGCCTTTCTATGAGAATATTGTGGTCAACAGTGTCAAAGGCAGCACTGAGATCTAACAGAACCAGAATGGTCACCAGTCCATTGTCTGAGGCTATGAGAATATCATTAGTAACCTTCACCAGAGCTGTTTCAGTGCTGTGATGAGCTCTAAAGCCTGACTGAAACTTCTCAAACAGCTCATTATTGTTTAAATGCTCACATATCTGGTGTGCAACTATTTTCTCAAGAATTTTAGATAAGAAGGGAAGATTAGATATCGGTCTATAGTTAATTAAGTCGTTTTGATCAAGAGAGGGTTTCTTAAGTAGAGGTTTAATTACAGCAATCTTAAACTCCTGTGGTACATATCCATTGACTAAGGATAGATTCATTATATTTAAAATTGGAGCAGCGATCAGAGGGAAAACTTCTTTTAAGAGTTTAGTTGGGATTGGGTCTAAAACGCAAGTTGAAGGTTTAGATGAAGCTAATAATTTTAGTACATCACAAAGTTCGGCTGCATTAAAGCAGTTTAAGCATATATTAGGTTCCACCATTTTTGAGGCTGCCTCATTAACTAAGGAGGAAGCAAGCATATTGGGAAGGTTCCCAATTATCTTATTCTTTATGGAGTCTATTTTATTTATAAAGAATTGCATGAAGTCGTCACTGCTTAGAGCTTGGGGAATGGTTGGCTCGATAGAGCTATGATCCTGTGTGAGTTTGGCAACTGTATTAAAAAGAAACCTAGGATTATTTTTATTCTCCTCGATTAAAGATGAATAATATGCTGTTCTAGCTGTGTGAAGGCTCTTTTTATATAGCAATAAACTATTTTTCCATATTAAAAAGGAATCATGTAAATGCGTGGAGCGCCATTTTCTCTCTAGTTTTCTAACATTCTGCTTTAGGGTACGTAGCTCTAAATTAAACCAGGGAGTTAATCTTCTATGGCTAGCCACCTTCCTTTTCAAGGGGGCAACTTTGTCTATTGCCCGACGCAGGGAGGAATTAACGCTATGAACTAAAATGTCAAGTTGTGAGGGGTCACGAGTTAAATCACTGTTTTCTGTTCTGCATTTATAAACTGAGGAAATTAAAGTTGGAAGAGCTTCTTTAAAATTTGCTACAGCGTTGTCTGATAACGTTCTGGTATAATGAAGTTTTCTTTCAGGTTTGATATGATCCATTAGAGTAAGTTTAAAAGTGATAAGGAAATGATCAGACAGGATAGGGTTATGTGGAAAGACTGTTATTTCTTCACAGTCAATGCCATAAGTCAGCACAAGATCTAAAGTGTGGTGACAAGAATGTGTTGGTCCCTGCACATTTTGAGTAAAGCCTATTGAGTCTAGGATAGTGTGAAAAGCTGTATTTAGACTATCACTTTCATTATCAACATGAATATTGAAGTCTCCGACTATAATGACTTTATCAGTGTTTAAAACTAAGTCAGATAGAAAATCTGAAATCTGATCTAAAAATTGAGAATAAGGTCCTGGTGGACGATATAAGACCACAAACAAAAGTGGCTTTACTGCTTTGTTATGTGTATGAGGAAAGCTAAAAACTAGATGCTCAAAGGAACTGTAACTATTATTTTTTTGGAGATTAATTAGTAAATCGGAATGAAAGATAGTTGCTACTCCACCTCCTCGACCAGTACTTCGAGGGACACTAAAGTTTAAGTAGCTAGGGGGAGTTGACTCATTTATTGTGACATGGTCCTCTTCCTGCAACCATGTCTCTGCAAGACAAAACAAATCAATATTATTTTCACAAATTAAGTCATTTACCAAGAGTGTTTTTGAGGGGAGAGATCTTATGTTTAGTAAACCACATTTAATTGATTTGTTTTTATGTTCAGTCCGAGTTTTATTTATCTTTATGAGATTTTTATACTTTGCTCTAGTAGCATTAACTTTTAATTCATTAGTTTTGGGTAGTGGACGGGAAACTATCTCTATAGGGTAGTGGGTGGGTGGCAGTCCCTGTTCCTTGACCTGGACTCTGGGTTCCCTGAGCTGGACTCTGGGTTGTCACGGCTTTGGGGAACTAGAGATAACCCTATCAATGTTCCTGGAAAGAAGCGAAGCTCCGTCCTCGGTGGGATGGATGCCGTCTCTACGTAACAGTCCAGGTTTTCCCCAGAAGGCCCCCCAGTTATCAATGTAGCCCACATCGTTTTCTGGACACCACCTTGACAACCAAAGGTGGAACGAAAGCATACGGCTGTACATGTCATCGCTAGTACGATCAGGCAGGGGACCAGAAAAAATTACAGAGTCAGACATCTTTTTGGCAGCCCTACACACCGAAGCTACGCTAATTTTAGTGACCTCCGACTGCCGTCGCCGGGTGTCATTGCCACCAGCATGGATAACGATCCTGCTATACCGCCGTTTGTCCTTGGCCAAAAGCTTCAGATGGGACCTAATGTCCGCAGCCCTGGCCCCTGGAAGGCATTTGACGGTGGTCTTTCGTGTCTCTGGAGCCACATTCCTAACTATGGAGCTGCCAATTACAAGAATCGGCCTCTCCTGCTCGGCGGGTGCGTCGCTGAGCGGGGCGAACCTATTGTTCAGAGAAAGGGGCTGGAGGTTGGCCGCGGACTGGGGTCTGGCGCTAATCTTCCTACGAACAGTCACCCAGCTCGCCTGAGGTCCCGGCTGCACGGGAGCTGTTGAAGGACGGCTAGGTCCTGTCCTAGTTGACTCCGCGCTAGCTACTGCTGGGCCTGGCTGTTCTACAGCGCGGAGCCGGGCCTCTAGCTCAGAAACCCTCGCCTCCAAAGCTACAAAAATGCTGCACTTATTACACCTACCAACTTCACTAAATGAGGCGGAGGAGTAACTAAACATCTGACAGAGAGAGCAGGAAAGAGGAGGAGGTGTAGAGAGAGATGGAGGGACAAGAGAGAAAGCTGCCGAAGCCATGCTAGCCGTAAAGCTAAGCTAACCAAGCGGTACCTTACCTTACCTAAAAACAAAGTAATTAACCCAGTAAAACGCTTAAAGAGTCCTAAACCGTGAAGAAAATTAACGTTTTAATGTGTTTGTGTGTTAAGCAACTCAGAAAAAACTTATTGACAGAGAAAGTTAGATCAGTTCAAGAGAGAGAGAAACACCGACTTGCTACAAACGAGTTAGTCACAAAACAGGAAATGACGCGATACGTCTTACCAACGCGATACGTCTCCAGATGAAATGGCCCTCTACTACTCCCCCACATTTCTTTGCTTTTTCCGAGGGGCAATAATGTTTTATGACCCCAGTCTCCTGCTAATCCATGTGTCCTCACCCAAGCACCATAGAACATCTCCAGTGTTTAACTAAATGAATTATAAAATACATATATTTACAATATTTCTTACAACCATATCGTTGGAACATAGAAAAAATAGAGTAAACCAGCAATCGCACCCACAACTGGCCGGTAGATCTAAACATAACGGTTCTGGTTTGCGCATAAAAATATACATTTTAAAATATTTTAATTCCAATTTTTTTAAGGAAATGTACTTTCGTTCTGGAACCCTCTAAACGCCCCATAGAGGTATTATTTTTTTTCCACCTTTAATTTGTTGTGACTTTTGTTCAACCCCTACAGAGTGTCACCCAGACTAATGTTTTGTCACTTAGTAAATTGCTCCTCAGCCACATACTTTTTGTTACCATCAGCATGGTCCTGTCATTCTTTTGGATGGACATTTAACCATTCTCCTTGGCAGCATTGAGACAATTTGATTTTTTTTTTTATTTTAGTTGGCAAAACATAATTCTAGTCAGTCTCATCCACTCCGAAGAATTTAGATGTGTGCTAGCGGCTATTTTCCTGTTGGAATCACCCAGCTGTTTACAAGTTTCAGCAATCTCAAAATAATTTGAAAAGAAGTTGTGCAATTTTAAGCTAGTTTGGCTGACTTCATTGTTTTTATTTTACCTCATACAGTATAGTACCAGCATTACTATCATTGTTGCTGTATCGAAGTTTGCCCTGCAGCCGAGAGAAAAATTTACAGAAAACACAAAACAGTTATTAAGGAAAAACCTCAGTACAAATATCTCTTAAAAGCAGAAACAGACAAAGCAATCACCACAAGTCACTATCTGGATAACTGTCTGAGTTATAAGATAGAAAATATGTGGGTTGTTTCACCCATAAAGGAAGTGGAATGTCTTGCTTTTTTTCTGAGTCTTTACAAATATTTTTTAGATTAGGTGATTTAATACAACAGTTTTTGTTTCTTCTTGTGTTTGTCTCTGACTGATAGATCGCAGAACTAAGAGATTAAAAACAAATGTAAGGAGAGATTCTATCAATAATTATATATATATATTGATGTAGATATTTAATTTAATTTGTTTAGGAAGTGTAATTGTTAATTGATTGATTTTTTTGCTGACTTTATCAGAATCTTGACTAAATACCAATGGCAGCAAACTATACCCCAACCATAATGCTGCCACCTCCTAGCTTTGCTGTTGGTACAGTGTGCTTAAGTTTGAAGATCTGGCATTGGCCCTCCAAAATTATTGTCATTTAAGTCAAATTATGTGTACCATAAAGAACATTCCCATTAATTCACATCCCTGTTTGTCTTTTTTATGTCTTTAGGTTTTTAATGTGTGATTATCTCGACCTTGAAAAAAGAATGGTTGAAATAAATTATTAAAATCCCAAAATGAATGAGACCCATAGTATTGACGGATGTATGCGAACTTTTAAATGCCACAATAGTGTTGGTGTAGCTAGTGCTGTGGTTTGGGATGGGGTTCTTACTCTACAGGAGAAAGAATATGTTTAAAAGTTTTACACTTAATTAGCTAGTTAAAAACATGATTCCACTCAGTCAATGTACAATACCTGAAAGTCACACAAACAACAACACTCTGCAGTGTGGAAGTTGTTACTGAGAAAATAATCTGCATAGTTACTAATATTTCTTAGAGAGAGGAATTTGTTTTTAAACGAAATCAGAGGAACCACAAAACTATTTAAAAGCTATTTTTAGATGTTGTTTCCTCTGACTTTTCACACTGGCTGCTACTTTGACAAAAGGAAGTGGGCCTTCAGAGAATAACATAAAGGTTACATTTCAGCAAATTTGATTATATAACATCTTTCTGTAAGGCAACATGCTGAATTTTAAGCTTTTAAAATGTCTGAGTCCTTATGGTAGCCTCAGTATTAATTGTAAAATCAATGTTTAATTCAGTTAGCTGATTAAAATAATCATTTTAAACAACACTTGGATTAATCATTAATAAAAAAATCATATGAATGATAAATTACTGTTAAGCTTTAGTGGAAAATTTAACTTATACCAAGATGGAACAAGTAGATCCAAATCAGGCACATAGGAATGTCACTTCCTTTTTTTGACCAGCGTGCATTCTACTTGTTGCTCTTTTCTATCAAAATAAAGCTCCATTCAACAATATAATAGTGGTACATTTGCAATTCAATGGCACAAAGGATTCCAGGAGGGTGAAGCTTCTTAAGAGTCTCAAGTGTAGCAGCAAAGCTCTTTTGGTGCTCAGATGGGTGCACAGGGAGAGCGATGACTGGGACACGTCCTCAGTACAGCCCCGGAGGTAGTATACAGGTATCCCACATGCGTATTTTATCTCTAATACTGTTTCTTATTACCAGGCTCTCTCCTTTGGGTGTATTTGTTTTGATTATGTACATTGTGGGGGATTAATACGGAGAATGGGATTAGGCAGGCATCAGAAACCTAATTAAAGTAGCCCTTCATCTTTTTAAGCTGGGCCGAGTCTCTTGTTTTCCGCTGTGTGAGATCCCTGCGTCACTACCTCCTGCTCTCTGTTATTTCTGGCCCTCCTTCTAAAGTATCATCCTTCATTTTAAAACCCGTGCACATCATTTCTTTACGTGCTCTATGTTGGTTTTTAAACGCAGCCCCGCCCTTTTTCTCTGCTCTCACCTTCATCCCCTCCGGCTCTGATCTTTTCCTCACATGGTCTAGCTCTACCTTTCATATTTTAATGTCACTTCAAGGTAGACGGCAATTTTGCAGTTTACACCGAAATACATGACGCACTCTATTAAATCGCATCAGTGATTCATTCCTGAGTGAAAACTGCAATTACACAGGTAAAAGACTGCTGGAGAACACAGAGGTTCAGATGAGGGGTGAGCCAACAACAGTTGCCAATTTGAGAAAAAGTGAGGGGGAGTGGGGGGAGTTTTGTCTAAGCATGTGTGTTCAGCAGGTGTGTGTGTGTGTGAGTGTCTTTGTGTAATCCTAAATAATCTGGAAGGACAAGCATAGGTTGCAAACAGGCTTTTTCAAATGCCAGGGAGCTGCAAGTTAGTATTCCTGGCACAGCACTAAAGGCACTATAATATCACCTTTTAGCACAATGCTTGGTTACACGGAGCAAGAGAGAGACACATGAGAAGAGGGACACAGAAGAATAAAGGAAGGACTAAAGAAATCAAAAGAGGAAAGACAATCGGGGGCACAGGAAAGGTTTGCCGGCTGCACGACAAGGCAAACAAGTCAGGAGAAGAGGGAGTGTTTTGTGAAGATTTGGACTTTGTTTTTTTGTTGTGTTTGTAGAGTTGAAGTTCCTTAGACAGTGTTGAACAAAGACAGCGGTCTATGAAGGGAGACTTATCTAGAAACAGCAGCAGCCTGCTTGTGTATGTGTGTCGAGCATGTGCTAGTTCGTGTTTTTGAAGTGTGTTTTTTGGTGTGTTGTGTTAGTACATGTGCAAATGTATGGTGACAGGCATATGTCTGGCAGACAGCACTCCTTGTGAGCATGTGAGCATGCAAGCGTATGCGCACTCCATTTACTGCCAACATTCTCCCTGTCGGCGCCAAGCAAGCCCTCATCACAGGTTGCACTGTTATTGATTTTTAAAGTTTGGTACAAAAACAACACTGAAAGCTCAAATCAATCCTTATGGCTATACTGTTTTATAGAGACGGCGTTATTCAGATTTGGGAGTCATTTTTTGAAGAAAGATAAATATGTTTTAATACAGTTTAAATATTTTATTTCAATTTAGAATTAATGAAGTATTATTGATTATGAATTTAAAAGAATTTAATTGAATAACACCCAGGCCTTTGAGAGATGAATGCTACGATGGTGGTATGATGTCTTTCAGACAAAATAATTTAATGACAGGTAAACAGTTTGGTTGCACTGTTATTACTTTAAAATCCCATATGACTAATTCTGCAAAAAAAATTTATTTTAGACCTTTACTTAACCATATTAAAAATGAAACAAGTCACTCAGTACCTGATTAGCTACACTGATTGCAAACCACCTTAAAGGGATTTACTTTTATGGGTTTAAGTATTTTATTTCCTCTGAGTTTAAATATAAATAGCCTCAGGCCATGATTCCTTAATCAGAAGCAACATTTACCGGAATTGCATGCCCCAGTCCGAGAGAATCACAAGTTGGTCAATATCACTGATCACTCGTCTATTGCATTGGTTCTCAGATTATAGAAGTAAACAGAAGATGGGGAAGGAAGCTCAAATGGAGCTTGAGAGTCAGTTTTAAGTTAGGTGGTTCTAAGCCACATGGAGATAGTGAATAAGTTTTGGTCAAACACCTGAAGATAAGCTGACAGGAGGGCTGCAACATCACAACCAAGATGGAAAGTCTTACCTACATCAGAGTACAGAGACAATACAGAAAATGACAACCAACCCATAATTTATAGAATAGAATAGAATAGGATAGAAGTTTCCTTTATTCAAATTCAGAAACATAATAGCATTATTTGTTGTCCCTCAGCACTATGACTCTAGGATACAATATATTTTGTTTCCCTGTTGCCGAATCCATTTCTTTTGATGTATTGTTGTAATAATTTGGGTTCCTAACACTCCTATGTTTTCATAATTACATTTTTGCAGAACTCCAGCTGACCAGGGTAGAGTTGTGCAACCTTAGGTTATAAAGCAACAAAACAATAAATTGCATAGCAAAGAAAGTTATTTGTGGGGTAAATAATTTCACAATAAAGCATTTTGACAGGTCAGGTTGAGAATAAAACATGCAGCAGTACTGTTGGCTACTTTATGCGAGGTGAATGTTTGATGTCTCGTCGAAATTGAAAACTGTCTGAGCAGGGGGATGGGGTAAACTTTTCCATAAACAAACAAAAAGCTCAATCTGGTTTTATTTTGTAGAATCAATTGGTAGTGCTGGTAAAGTGGCTGTAAATAGCCTGCAAACATCTGCTAAAATGTTATGTTATTTTCAATCTGGAAAAATGAGATCCGGTTAAAAAAATTTCTGACATGTTTTTTCCTGCTTTAGAGAAATAACTACTGTAATTGACATTAAAGTGTTTTCAGGGTAAAACATAAAAAGCTTAAATGATTTGGCTGCCTCATGGTATAAAGATATCACAATGCTGTGAATTTGTTGAAAAAGGGAATACATCCTGAGACTGGTAGATCAGCTAAAAAAGCTAGCCAAATGCACGATGTATCAGTCCACGTTGTTGGCTGATTGTGAGTACTCCAGGATAATTTTCAAGCATCTAAATCAACCTGAAATCATGGGAACAGATCATCTTTCATGCTGCTGTACAACCTAAAACCTGACAGTAATACTTTAACGCCCATTCTTTGCAAAGCTAAAACAAAATAATGAGTTACAGGATCTAGGGGACTTCTACAACCTGTTTGGCTTAACGAGATAGCACCATCCTTATCAAATATCGTATGTGAAAATTTTAAAGGTAAATATCTGCAAACATGAAGTCCTATCAAACGTATTTTTACCATTTTCAGTTTGAGTTTCTTCAGTTAGCAAATTCAGCTTAAACAGATTGTGGACGGTCTGAATAGGTTGGAAGCCAGCCACGACTCCCAGAATCTATTTACTTTCCAGCAAGCTTATGATAGTATGACATTGTTCTACAACAGGTAAAATAAGTATTATCCATAATAACATCACAGAAACTTGCTTGATAAAGCCCTTTGTTCTATTTTTTTTTTCAAGCCTCTTTTGATTATATTTCAGCACTTAGTCTTTTAATGCTGGATTAACTGGCAATAATTATCCAAATTGTGAGGACATCTGTTGTACAAAGCCTTCTTTAATTCCACTCTAAGATATTTACTTGGATGCAACCTAGTTTCAGATGCTTTTATGTTATTGCCTAAGATGTACAATTTGAGTCAACATTAAATAAAAAAAGTTTTTTCTTTCTCAATTGTGTAGTTGGCATGCCAGCACTCTGGTGTTTGAAGCTCTTTATTTATAATTCCCTCCATCGGTCTGCATCAGGACCCTGCCACTGCCATGCTTTACTGCAGGTGTGACATTTTTTAGGTGATGACATTGTTGTTTTTGTGCCTACTAGAACAGTTGATCCTTTTTAACATTTTAACACCAATGAGTACACTTTTTTGTATCTACGGTGACATACTACAACAAAAAATTAAGCTTTCAAGCAAATGCATCAGGAGTCAGTCTGATATGTCTACTGCAACCAGTTTTTAATGACCAAAAAAATCTCTAGTAATAAATTTCACCTTACCTGAAGCATAGAACAAAAAAAAGAAAGAAAAAGCTGAGCCCCCTAGTGTGACCACGAAGTGGGCCCATTTTCAGGATTAAATTCACAAACCCATTATAGTCCAAACTGTCAATGTAAATGGTCAGAGAAATACATTGTTGTGCTTCCTGAAAGCAAGCAGGATGCAAGATGAATAATGGCTCGATTGTAGTAGATTCAGTCAGGGAACATCTGTGGTGGAGAGCTGCACTGATTAGCCTAAACAGTCTCCAAAAAAATGCTGTAGGCATAAGGCATTGCCTGGAAATCGTGTACACACAAATCTGATCAGTGAATGTGGGAGCATGCATATGTGTGTGGGTCTAAGTATGGTAAAGTAAACTTGCAAACAAGAAAAATGAGTGAGTTTGTGTGTTAGCAGAGAAAGGATCCAATACAAACAGTAGTGTCATTACAAAGTCATGCCTAATTGTTTGTTTGGGTGTTAGCCCACTTAATCAACTCCCTGGGAGACAGTGGTTGTTTTTTTGTTTGCTTTTTTTTGCTCTGAGTGAGGGGAAGTTCTAATCAAATCCTTGGGATACATTTTAATTAATATATATCTGTATTAAATACAGAAGTAACTACTTTTGCATTTACACTTTATGACATGACTGATTAATATGTGCATATTATACAAGACTTCCAATCAGATTCTTCAGGATTGTGTCTGAAAGCTACACTAATCTGCATGTGTGAAAACAACACAGGATTAGAAAGGCCTAATTTCCCATTACTTTTGTTCCCACAGACGGTCCCAATTGACATTCAGAGAGGAGGGACTTTCTCTTAATTAGGTTGGCTCACACAATTTGAGATTCAACCAATCAATGGGCTGCTAATGGGCTGTCAGTCAAGTGACAAGGCCTGGGACAGGTCAGGGTTACAAGAGGAATGCCTTAATTTCTCAGCAGAATGGTACAAAATAGGCCAAATGGGAATCCAGCCAGGGGAGGCAATTATAGAAAATTATGAGGTCCAATACTGGGACACAATGCATAATGAGCAAAATGATTGTTGCAGAGGGGGTGTGGGGAGCTTGTTAATCATTTAATCTTTACCAAGGTGGAAGCTTGAGTTAACTTTCTTCTTTCTGCAATTTCTTGATCTCTGATTACCAGAATGTATGCAGGAAATGATCTGTTGCACTTTCCTAGCTAAAAATGAAAAATAAATCAATGGACCCCAGATATATTTTTTAAAATTCTTATGTTAATTGGATCAAAACCAAATCTCAAGTGTAATTGTAAATCTGTTGACAGTGGAAGCAAAAAGACAGAGTGGTTGTAAATTGGTAGTTGGCAAGTTCTTGCACAGCTTGTGTAGTTTATGCTGTAATTTTCTCAGAAAGAAAAACAGAAAGGGAAAATATGTAAATTGTAGCAATTTCAATTCATTTGTGAGTGAAATAAGCTTAGACATTCTGTAATGTGGATACAAAAGTGTGCAATTATTGAAAAAAAAACATGAGCCTACAAGATAAGGTGGATTTTAGTAAAATTGCAGGTTTCATAAAATTATATATTTACACTCATTTATGAATGGAACAACCTTACAAAAAAAAGTGATGTCTGTTGCATAAAAGCTAAAATTTGAAATATAATGTAGGATGTCAATGTTTGTTTGTTTGTTTCTTTGGGGCTATTCATAATTTGCATACCCAAAGCATGAGCTGTGACTGCATTCTTTTTTTCTTTTTTTTTTTTAAATACTTTTCATCCCACGGTTTTTTCCCATTATCACCCAGTGTCCGTCTCTAAGTCTAGTCCTGGGCATTGCTCTCCCTCCGCCAACCCCAGGAGGGCCCTACACTGGGCTCAAGCGTCCTTCATGCTTTGAGGAGTGATGAACCCTTCTTTTCACCTGAGGGGGTGGGGATTCCCCAGCTGGACGTAGTGCGTGGAAGGATCACGTTATTCCAGCCAGATCCTCCCCAATCCCTCAGGCACCGTGGTCATCCAGGAGGGGGCAGTGTACAGCCCACAACTAGTGCATGTTTTTGTGGGAGTAGCTCACATTAGCTACTCAAAAGAACATGGTGAGAATATGCAAACTTCACACAGAAAGGCCCTTTCGCCAACCCCAACCAGGGTGTGGGTTGTGGCTGCATTCTTAGCAAGAAGTTAAACTTGTTTTCAGCAAGTCATCCGTTTTTGTGGTGTGCATTGGCAGTATCTTATGATGGTTAAGAGAGGAGGGTGTGGGGCAACCACAGGGTGTTGCATTTTCTTTTTGTGGATGATGTGATTTTATTGTCATCTTAAAGCTATTACTTTCAATGTTCACTGAAACAGTTCACAGCTGAGCTTGACATGACCAGTGAGACAACGTGATTCTTTAAACAGACAGGAGTACAAGTCTTTAGGTACAAGTGTTAGTTGAGTCTGAAGTCTTTCAATTTTGCTACTTAAGTACAACTCAAATTGGAGTGTCTAATAAAAGTTCCTATCTCTGTCTAGCACTAAGTCTATACTTTGACTTAGGGATTTGTTTTAGTGGCAATGGCTGGCTGTATGCTCATACACTTCTTACCTAAATTTTTTACAACACAGTTGGGTGCCCATCCTTGTTTAACTGGATATGCCAATACGTCATAGAAACGTAGTTTGGGGCACAATATGAAGATATACTATATTTTTGAATGTGCTTGCTTCTTTGGGGCTCTGTAAGAACCGCTACATTGCCAATATCCTAAACAACTACTGATCACACAATTATTATTATTATTCCCCTTTTCATGATGGTTGTATGTACCATGTTCTTAGCCTTGATTTGATAGTTGGTTGTAGTTTGGCACTTGGAAAAACCCCCTGATCTTTTCTTGTTTCTACAGGATCTGCTGTTTGGGTGGAGAAGGCTATGTTAAATTTGAAAAGCTGCAATACAAATCACTGTTAAAAAACAAAGTTCCAACAAATGCTAAAATCCCATAAGGCAAGGCAATTGTATTTGTATAGCACACTTTCAACACAAGGCAATTCAAGGTGCTTTACATGATTCAGTGATAATGAAACCACATGATTACAAACAAAACATAAGTTTAAAAGTAATCAATCAGTAAGAAAAGATGATGTAAGGAACAAATTTATGTAATTAATACACAATCACTTAAATAAGAAATAAAAAAGCAAGAATAGAAATTAAACAACAACAATAAAAATAATTTAAGAAACAAATGTATGCAATTAAAACAGATTAAAACAGATAAAACATAATAGGGTAAACAAAACAAAAAGTGATCAGAAAGCGCAATTTAAGATTCAAATGCAGCTCTGAATAGTAGAGTTTTTATCTTTGATTTAAAAGAGCCTAGCGATTCAGCGTTTTTTGCATTCGTCTGGAAGTTTATTCCACATTTGTGGAGCATAGAAGCTGAAAGCTGCCTCTCCCTGTTTAGTTCTGATTCTAGGGATGATTAGTACGCTAGAGTTGGAGGAGCTGAGTGGTCTGCTGGGTTGATATAGTGACAGCATATCTTCAATGTACTTTGGTGCTAAACCGTTCAATGATTTATAAACAAGTAGGAGTATTTTAAAGTCTATTATCTGAGCTACAGGGAGCCAGTGGAAGGACTTTAGAACTGGGGTGATGTGTTCTACTTTCCTGGTTCTAGTGAGAACACGAGCAGCAGCGTTCTGGATCTGCCATAAGATAGTGTTAGAGCAACTATCACTACCAGTCTTCGTAATTGGTTTATTGGAGATTTTAGTCAAAATCAGAAAACTTTAAATTGTCTGTCTGGAAGGCAGTTCTTGTTATCTCTTAGTACAGAAAAATCAATAGATTGACTGACTGGTTGTCCTATCAGGTTAACCAGTTGCACAGCAAAGTAAGTACTTAATTCAGTCAAGGTGTAAGCATTGCTCTGTTCAAAGCTAGATAGGTTGTTAGCAGTGAGGTGCGGTGAAGTTCATCACTGGGGAGTTACTGACTCTTCTGGAATTGGATGTACAAATACAAAACACAAAACAGAAGATCATGTATTTAGATTTTTAACTTCCTGTAAACACTAAGGGCTTGATTTATCAAGATACCTGATAATGACAGCAAAATGATGCAACTCATAACAGGCACAAGTGGCATTATTCAAATGAATAGTTTGTGGCTGCTAATGTGAGCTGCACAGCTAGAGAGATGAAGAATATGCGCATGGATTCATGATGTGTCTTTGGCAAAATGAAGGGGAAAAAACCTACATACATATCAATGGCTGTTGCAGAGTTGACATTAGAATATTGTGATATAACTTTCTCGTTTCTCATTAAAAAACTTAATGTGTGCGGTTTATATAGGTTGCTCTCTGCTCATTGGAAATCCAGAGTCAGATTTATTAAAACTGCAACATCTTTAAAGGAAGGTCAAAAAGATGTCCATATTGTACTAATGTTATTAAAATTATCCATACTTTATAATTGCCTCTATTAAATGTGAAGTTGCAGTGGAAAAAAAAATCTTCAAAATATGTAATTTGAAATGCCTGAATTTTGTTTTTAAATATCATATAATGCCATTCATCATTATGGTACTGTATCTGATTAGATAGATAGATAGATAGATAGATAGATAGATAGATAGATAGATAGATAGATCTGAACCTCTCAGTCCTACATCTCAAAGAGATCAATCTTTCACTTTTTACTACATTTTATTAATTGGAACCCATAAAGGGTAACCACTATGGGGGAAACTAATGAGGCTCTACGAGAATCATAACTCACATCTTCACCAATTGGAGATGCGCTGAGCGCAGTGAGTTATGATGCGTCCTTTGGGGGAAAACAGAAAAATATCTACATAACTGTCAGGTTTATGGCCATTAGAGTGTTAATTAATATTAGGTTATATTGTGTGTGAATGACATTTTTATGTTTGACGATAATAAACTTATGTTAAATGTGATCACGCAGAATGAATTTGAGAAGTGCTAAAATAGCGCAAACATTTTTATGCTTAGTAAATCACACTGCGCCTGGAACGCCTAGTTATTTGCCTATTCTCCCCCCAATATTTTGCGTCTTCTAACAGAAATGCCCATATTGGATATTCAGATTAGGGAAACACACTAAATGGATTGCGTGCATCTTGCTCCGGGTGTAACGGTTGCAATGCTCTCTGCATCATGTAAGTGAATCAGGTACTGTGTGTTTTTGCGACGCTGTGCTGTTTGCGCCGGTTTTAACAAGTGCAACCCATTGATACTTCAGGGCCTAAGTTGTTTAAAAAGCTTTTAATTACACTTTAATCAACAGCGGGGAAAATAAACGTGTTTAAAATGTTTACTGTTGCTGATCTGTTTCTCTGTTTTTATTAAAACTGAAAACCATGTATGATCTCATTTTCATTTGTATATGAGATTCATGCACCTTTTCCTCCTGCATTACTATCTGTAATCCTGGAACAGTTTCATTCTGACTGTACATTATTGTATTTATCCTCTATTGTTGTCAATAAATCAGTGCAGCAGGGTACTTTCTGCCTTATATCCTACGTTGTTCTTCTGGGAATTTCAACTGTGCATTTATGGCCGATCAGAACTAAATCGCACACATATTTATTAAATATAATAAACCCACTGTGAAATGTCATCATGTATAGTACAATTTTAATAAAACAAGTATATTGGTGATATACAGTCACTCTGAGATACACGCCACCACGGTTGAGGCACAGCACTGCAGTGTCTCAGCCAATACTTCTGCCTTGTATTTCAGCAGGCAATGTGTAAATTCGTTATGGTACAAGTTCAGCCATTTCGACCATAGAAATGTTGAAATCATAGATTTTTTTTTTTGAACTATGAAATGGACAAGCTTATTTTCTCCTATCACCCTTAATACTTGTTTTGCATGCCATGAGGCAGTGCCTTACATGTGTCCTCTGACTACATGTCCCTGGTTATTTGGCATAACAAACTCATTTCACCACAAATCAAAATAATAACTTAGACAATCATGAATGTAGCTTAAACAGATTTCTATATCAAGCTACATTTAGTTAAATTATTTTATTTGTAACAAGCCTTCTGAAAAAAAACATATATAATCACATGAAATAAATATATATATCAGAAAATTACTTCTCAGTTTTTATGTGGAAATGATATATTCTGTTGCCTAAGCAAAGAAAATCTGCCCAGACTCTGCTGGTACAGCAGCAGATGTTTTAGTTGTCAGACAGCAGCAGGCTGAACTGACTCAAGCTGTTTCCCTACACCAGGATCCTTCTGGCTCCACAGACTCCTCACAGATATGCTGCTTTGTAAATGGATGCCAAAGACGTTCTGCAAAAATTTAATTGCCTACCGTTGGATCCTTTCTGTTTTGAGTCATGCACATCCGATTTCAGTCAGTTCATGATGTCCCCACCTAGCATACTCTTTTTGCTCCAGTGTAGAGCTTTGAGATAACTTCTCCTGTGCATGACTCTCATTTCCTTTATGAAATAATGTTCTTTTCTGCACTTTCTCAAACAGAAATGCCTGTCAGGTGCTATCTGAACTTTCAGTTGTTTTACTTTACTTTAATAATCATGTTATTCAGTGTCTGTACACATTAATTTTAAATATTAAATAAAAGACCAAATCAAACTCAGAATATTGAGTAGTTATCATTAATCTTATGACAGTTGCTTTCTGCCAAGTCACTTTTGTCTATAAAGGTCACAGCCACAATCTGATGAGGTCATTTCTAACCTCATTTTACCTCACTTGATGTATTATGCTTGCTATTACAATCCCCTTCCTATCTGGTTTATTGAGGAATAAATCACACACATAGCGTGACTTTATTTCTTTGAGGGACCAACACGAACTGCATAACTGCAAAGTAGAAGGAAACTGATGCATGATTTTCAAACCTCAATACATATACAAAATCTGAAAAGTATGGTGTACGCATACATTGTTGGAGACATTGTTCTTTTTTTGCCTAAGCCTGGTTTAAACTTCTCTACAACTTCATCCCCAACCTGCCGTTTTTCCTGGGCTTCACTATGCTGTTTTTTTTACTAATGTTTCTTTACAGAACAACCCTTACAGAACAGCCGTATTTACACTGAGATTAAATTTAGCAAAGTGCACTATTAGGTGGCTTCTGAAACTGATTTCACAGAATTGTATTAAATGTATAGCTGTTACTCTAAATCAATTGAATACAAATTAATGTTACACCTTTCAGAGTTTTATTTGCAAAGCTTGCAAAGTTTTATCCCCCAAACTTGAAAAACAACAGATACTAAAAAAGAAGAACCTAGACAGCTCATTAATGCAAAACTTAATACAAAACTACAGAACAATCTCTAATCTCCTCTTTATTGGTAAAATTATTGAAAAGCGGTGTTCCAACAATTAAAAAGCTTCCTACAAAATGAACGGCAGCTTTGATATTTATCAGTGTGGTTTCCGTAAGCACAGAGTTTTCAATGACATCCGCATAAACAGTGACAGTGGTAAAACCACATTACTGGTACTATTAGACCTCAGTGCGGCGTTTGACACGTTGATCATGAGATATTACTGGAATGTCTAGAGAGCTGGGTTGGACTCTTTTGTACAGTAATCGACTGGTTCAAATCTTACCTCAAGAACAGGAATTTCTTTGTGTCGATTAGCCAATTCTCATCCTAAGAAACAGAAATCATCATTAAGCCAGATTATAACAACAAATAATATCAACTACCCCAACTATGCTGACGACACTCAACTTTATATCTCAATGTCACCAGGTGATGTTGAACCCATCCAAATCTTTAATAAATGCATTAAGGAAATTAACAGCTGTATGCCCCATAATTCCTGTGATACGACCTGTATACCCCATTGTCCTGTAGGTCAACATGTCCTGCATAGATGGGAGCCTGGTGAGAACAGGGTGGTTTGGATTGTTCTTTCACTTTAAGAAAATAATCATTGTTTTGTATTTATTCAAGGTATCTTTTTCTGATTTTATTCTGTTTTGGGGGGATTTGAAGCATTTAGTTGTGACAAAAAAAAGCTAAATCAAAAAAAAAATCTTAAAAGGAGTACATCATTTTTCACTGTGCTTGCCATTTATTCAAATATAAAGAAGTAATACAATAAATCAGCTATAATTCATGGTACCAGGAGTGCTGAAATTCAACACTGCTTTCCTGCAATAAGTAATATTGTTTTAAAAGGAGACTGATTAGATTTTAGCGACATAGAAATATTACAGATTAGCTGTGTGAAATGGACAATATAGCCGCAGTGTTTTCAACCATGTTTTTTTTTCATTTGAGGTAATTATTACATGGTTTACATGTAATTTGACAGTGATATACGGTCTGTGAACCAGTTCCTAATGCAGAACATGTTCAATGCATAGTTTTCAGATGGAAAATGGATTACATAGTATTATTTTTAGATTACTGATTATGTGGTTAGATACTCAAGTCTACAATTACATGATTTATTTATGTTCTTTACATCACTTATGATGAAGTATATTTCCACTCTGTTTTTGGAGACTTTGAATCTCTTGGGTCCAGGGGAATAAACTGATGGTATGTGTTAATAAATTGCGTTTTCATTTCATGGCTGAAGGATGCGTGGGTTAATTAAATTTTTGCACATTTACATGCTAAAAAAGATTAGCTGTACCTTGGAAGTGTTTTCTCGAATTCAATTTTCTCAGCTGTGAAAAAAATGGTCCCAATACTTCCCTGTGAGATAGAGATTTCCCCTAGAACTGCTAGCAGTATGGCTGCAGCTTTCATTAAGTATTGGTGATCAGTTTCTTCATTTATGTTAAAAACAAAGAGACAGTAACAGAGTAAGAGAGAAATAAATTGGGCTGCGGCAGACTGTCGTGGAGAGCAAGATGTACATGTTGAGCTCCACAGGTTAATGTCCCCTCTGGCTAACGGTGAGCTGTGATAATAGGTAAGAGCTGCACCCATTACTTCGATTGTCGTAAGGGAGGCTGCTTGATGCTGAGCTGGCAGTGCTAGGTGCAGAGGATTACATTAATATAGGCCACGGTGCCTCTCCCTAGGTATTTGCGGCAATTTGCAATGTGTTGAGATGGAGAGAGAAGGAGGAGCAGTATGAAGAAGAAGTGAAGGGCTTGGGAGTCCAAGCTTAGAGGGTACAGTCCAGGTGGGTAATAATGACAGCCCCCGTGTGAGGATAATTTGTGCTGATCTGCTTCCTTTCTGATCTATTTCAATTTAATCAGGCAGATTCCAATGCAGGCCATTTGTCAGTGTATTAACATGGAACACACTAATGAAGTTGGTGACAGAAAGGCTGCCTTACTTACCGGGAGCACCTAATATAATTGTCACGAGATTAGCACCTGCACTCTGCCCACCTCTGAACAGGCAGACAGGTGCATCTATAAAAACTGGATATTGCTGGAACTGGATACCCCCCCTCCAAATAATTGACAGCATCAGAGAACATTTCTGGAGAATAGAACTCTCCATTCTCTAAAACCTACCAGTTACTGTGTATCAATATAAATCCTCCAACACTAAATTATAATATATTGTGTGATATATAATACTGTGTTTAAAACAAATTAACTCCAGAAACTTGAAAGCAGTTTTATATGAACTTCTACTGAAAAAACTATATGTTTGAAGGAATACTAAAAAAATTTAAAGATTTTTCACACAAACCTTGCACATAAATGAAAACATGCTCTGTGGAGAATGCTTTATAAAGCATAAGGATTTACTATAGGAAAAAGAGAAATTTATGTGGTGCTCTCTCAGATTTTGGCAGAGTTTGAGAGGAGCTTAACTGACTTTTCAACTTCTGAACAAGCCTTTTTAGGCTGAATTGCTCTGCTGTTGAAAACGAGGCACCAACATCAATAAATGACATGTAACAGAATTCAAAGCAACGTGAGCCCCTTTAGAAACCTGTTGTGAGGGGAAAAATATCAAATCCTTGGAAGGTAACACTAGATGGGGCGACCAGGGGCCAGTACTCCTGTAGAAGTGGAGTGCAGAATTGTGTTTACCTTAAAAGTTTTATTTTACAACAAATCGAAAAATTTGATTTTGCACTTAAAATTTAGCTGTACTAAGATAGGATCACAGTTTTCATCTGCTAGATGACATATGTATCGTCCTATTTTTTTTTTTTTTTCATTCTATTGTTCTGTGCCCCCATGAAATAACTATGGTCCCAACCTGGTCCTGCTGGCAAATTTAGTCCAGACATGCCACACTAGACAGTACTTTTAAGATCCACCTATATATGCCAGTCTGTATTTTCTCACATGAAGATAATCAAATCAAAATACTGATCTACTATGAATGATTAACCCCTGCTGACCTGCCTCATTTATCCCATAGGTAAATTAGGGTTTTTTGTAAATGCTGATGCTGTTGGGCAGGAAGTATCTTCTGTAGCAGTCTGTATTATAAGAAACTAACTACCTCCTCCCACTGTCAGAAGTCCCACTAAGGAAGGAACTAGTTTTGGTTTTATTTCAATCTAAATGTTCTGACATATCCAATGTTTGCATATGAAATATGTCAATATAGTTTAATTTAAACTTTTTACAGCTTTCTGTCATGTGGTAGGTCTAAGCAGACTGTTGTGAAAAAAGTAAATCATCCAGAAAGATTGGGCACCACTACTTTAGATTGTTGGTGACAAGAGGAGGTTTAAAAAATTACAACAAATGAACACTGTTTTAATTTAGAAAACCTAAAAACAGAATGTGTTGTATTGCAATAGCCCTAGTATTTCTCTATACCTTATTCAACTCCACTTTTTTCATATTAGAGATCAGATAAAGTTTCGCTAGAAATTTTGTGATAAGACAAGGAGACAGGGAGTTGGAAGAATAAAAGGAATAAGATAATAAAAGTTTGGTTTTAGATTATTGATGATGAGAGGAAGGTTAAAAAAAGATTTTAAAAACAACGAACACAGTTAATTGAAATAATAATACAAGAATGACATAAACTTAAGAACAAAAAACCTCTCTCTGATTTAAAAAAAAAAAAAAAAGATCATGCATATTTTAAAAAAGCAGCCTTTTCAGCACTGGGCACATTTTGTTTTTGAAAGCAATTTATTTGAGATAAATGTTAGACTCTCCACAGGCTCATATCTTGGCTTTGATGCACAATGACAGAAAATGGATTGAACTGTGTTACTGTCTGTCATATCGTTGACCTAATGGAAAATAAGTAAATATGTGAGAAATTTGTGGTTGAAAAGGACAGGTGTAAAAAACCTACATTTGGGCCCTGTTGCTTTAGCCATTGTTTTTAACTTTTGTTTGGAATGACAAGTTTGCACTAAACAAAAACAACAAAAATATAACATGGTAAACAAATTATTAAATGCAACCCAAAATATGTCTTCTTTTACCTTTTAAAATGTATCTTATTTAGTAGATAAAAATGTATTGGGGAATTTTTTGCAGGGTTGTTACTTAAAGATATATCTTTGTTCAAACCATCAACAGATCTCTCAGGTTTCTGATATAGGTCCCCCTCCAATGTAAAAAAAATCATTCTTATGCCACTGGTCACTATACTAACCCTCCAGACCACTTAGTTCTTACAACTCTATTCTACTAATCATCACTTGAATCAGAAATAAACATGGAGAAGCAACTTTCAGTGTTTTATCTTTCCCTGATCTGGAACAAACCTCCTGATGACTGCAAAGTTGCTGAAACACTGAGCTGATTTATTTCAAAGCTAAAAACTCATCTGATTAGAGCTGCCTTTGAGTAAATGATTAATCACAACTTTAATGTCATATGTTTTAATGTGTCATATGTTTTGTGTCTATAATGTTGTATTGAATGGTTATTCTTCTCAAATCATTTTAAGCCCCTTGAATTATACAAACGTGAACTATTCAAATAAAGTTGCCTTGACCTGCTTTGCCTTGTGAGTTTGCTTTTAATCATCATTTAGTCTCTTAAGCACCAAATGCCTCTCTGCTTTTGGGTCCATAAACCGCATCATGACAAAAAAATCTGTTGATGTCTTGCAATTTTTATATCAATAACCACTCTATAGGGAAAAAAAAACAACCCACCCATATGTTTACCAGTAACAATTATTTTCCCTTTGTATTTGAGCAAAATGAATGAAAATTTGTATATTGGCATTTTAACTGTCCCTCCAAGGCTGTCTATTTTCACCCTTCTGAGATAAGAGAAGCTTTCAATAGTTGGAATATAAAATTGCATGATTAACTTTTCAACCTCTGGCAGGGCTTTGATTGAACTGTTTTGAGGAAAAATATTTCACCCTATTCTTTATTAGCTTTGTGGTCTATAAAAATATGTCAGTAAACTGAGCAATGACATATACAGTACATCACAATATCAAGGTAGAGCTCCAATTACGTTTGTTGTGATTTCATTGACCTGGTTGGGTAACATTGTAGTCCATAGATGTTTGAGTACCTGGGAATAACATTTAGAGTGTCTTCTGAGAAGAACTTCCTGAAGTAATCAAATGGGGACATGTCATCATGAAATGGTAAAAGACCTATTTAATCTGGGTAAACATCAATATGTGCATTGTAGGTTACTCTCCGTTATGGTAGCCGTGGAGCATCATCTTCTTTAATATAATTATCATTCTCAGACTTGGATTTAGTGTTAACCTCAGCATGTGGAAATTCTTTTTTTTTTTAAAGAAAACACAAACCACTGTTTCATCCTTGTCCTGTTGTGCTCTTCATTCATCAACCTGCACACAACCATACATGGGTTACTCATGTTGCTGTTCTGACTGAATAGTTGGTTTGACAGAAAATAGGATCTAAATCAATTAGATTCAGTTCTGTCAGTGATTGATCTTGATTTTAAATGACAAGCCTCTTTTCAAACTTTTCCTGGTTCCTTTGGTTGATCAAATGCATGCAGCCATTTTAATATTGCCTGTTGCAGCTAAAAACATGTTGACAGACAGAGCCAGTGAGTCAATGAAACTGGTAAAGATAATAGCTGTAAAGCATAAACCATAAGCTGACACCTGCTGTGTATCTCTGAGTAGAGTAGCTCTTCGTGAGGGAAGTCCCCCATAGAGTTTTGCTCTACTTCTACAGTTGTTTTGCTTCTATCTGACCTACTCCACGGAACTTGTACAGTCACCTGGAAAACTCTCTTAATTTCTGTGGCATTAATTACCACTGTTTTGTTTACATAAGCAGGCATGTATTTTTAGTACTAGTTTTCTTATTCAAGTAAAATGTTATGTTAATGTTTGTCTCTATGAACATGTGTGTGTTTACTAATTGTCAACTTTTAATGCAGACGATAGTTTTAGAATTTTGCATTTACAAAACCCTCAAAAGGTTCTTGCTCCTTTTCAGCAGAATAACTCATGTGCAACTCAAAACAAACCCCTCTTACCGCACCAGTAAGTGTTTGACTAACAGAGGAGGAGATAATTAATACAATTTGACACATTTTTTAATCTTTTGATCATAGTGTAGGAACATATTTGCAAGAAGTTCCTAGAGTCCGTGTGTATATTAATAAAATATAACGTCACAATGTGTAACACTTTTGGGCTAAGCGAAACTGACTGTAGGTTGTGCCAGACATAGATTTTAAATATACGGTACAAAATGAAATGCTTTGCAGAAGTCAATGTCCAAATAAGTTTTTTCCTTTGTTTTTCAGTTCAATTCAGTTTGTTCTGGGTCGTTCCATAACATTTTTTAGAGTTCGTAAGGATTTTAGTGGTCCTACTGCACAGGCAAGTCAATAGGTCAATAGCTCGCCATCATAAGGAAAGTTGGAGGGTTGCACTTAGTTAGAACAGCTTCAATCAATCCGTTACAAAAACTTGATCTGGTAGGTTAAAATGAAAAACAACAGAATATTTTTCTAAACGGAAGTGAAACTATATACATTCTGTATGTAGAATATGTGTCGACTAAAGTGTATATTTAAATATCTAAATACAATTACAATGAATAATTAATGTTTTTCCAAAATATGTAAACAGCTATAATATTTCCAACTATAAAGGTTAATTTAAATAACTTTTAAACAGCTAATTTGTGTTATAAGCACTGTTTCCTTAATTAAGAAACCTACTGTATGTACTGTATGGGTAGAAGTTTGTGCCATCACAAACTGAATTTGAATTAGTTTAGTATGAATTTGCATCACTCATATTGAATCTGAAATGCTCAAATTGAATAAATGTAATAAATGTAATTTGAATTGAATTTCATGTTTTGAAAATGACTTTATTCACTTTAAAACTGTATTTCGTCTTTTTTTAAATTCAGCTTTCAAACATTAAGTTTCAATTCTCACCCCTCAGTTTCATTTCTAAAATTCAATTGCAATTCTTAAATTCAGATTTTTGATCACACAGAGTAAAAGTACTACATTGTACCCAGCATCTTCATCCAGTCTGAACTGAAGAAGGGAACATTATGAAGCTGTCAGCTGTCACCCTTCATGTCATATGAGCAGCCACCGTACTCGCATGGAGGTAATAAATGTGTTAAATATATAAGAAAATGTGCAATGTAAATAAAATAAAACCCAACAGTAACTGCTATCCAAACTATAGCTGTTAGTTAAAAGTGATATGTATATATATATTTTTTTTTTACATCAGGCTAAATTCAGACGGTACAAAACAAAAGTTTAAAGTGGTTGTGTTGGTGGGCTTTTACTGTTTGCACAGACATACTTTTAATATTATTTTTGTGGAAATCGACACTTGTAAAGTAGCTCATATAGCATTCCTGTCGTTTTTCATTTGTTGCCCCTTTTATAATGCTAATTTTACACACATCAACCATCAGGCACTACAGAGCCTGAAAACTCAGAATGTAATTGTCATGTGTTCTACAGTAAAAAATACAGTTTTGCATTCACTGTTTAACACAGTTGGCTGATCTCCCTCTTCACTTGTTTTCTATGTTTTGAGTACAATTGGACTTGCGGTGAACATTAACCTCTTGCTGTCCAAAAACAAATGAGAGGCTTTTTAAAAACTGACTGCATGTACATGTGTTCTATGGATATAATTTTTAACTGCTCAAGTTAAATATAAATGTCCTTATTTGTTCCTCTGTTTAGGGTATGATGCAGCAAAGAAGCTGAGGAGAGCCCAGGTGAACAGGCAAATGATAAAATGCTTTCTGTTTGGGTATTTTTTCTTCTTCTAGTATTTAATAGTGTGTGTGTGTGTGTGTGTGCGTGTAATATGTTTATGCATGAATAAAATTAGCGTTATGACACTTTTATAGTAAGACAATTTTATTTGTTCAGCACACTTTCAACACAAGGCAATTAAAGGTGCTAGTAGTCTACAAACAGTGAAAATGCGCTCCTATGAGAAACATTTGGTTTAAATGAATGTGCCATATTAGTGTGACTGTACAATAACCACCAGTCATTCAGACCATGGGCCTCACTAGCTAGTTATTCCTGAAAACTTGTAGATTGAATAAAATTACTTGACCTTGATATAATTATCTCTCAGCATGAGATATAAAGCAAAGATGATACAGCTGCTGAGCTACACCCCCAATGCGCTCTGCATGCACTCCGCAGCAAATACTATCCAATTGTAGTGAATGAGATCATTTCCACTGCCGCCGCTGAATGGTGCAGGGCGCCGGCTGCTGTTTCACAATCCGGGCAGTAGAACTGATCCCATTTTTGCTGGACACCAGAGCAGGTGGATTAATAGAAGCTCATTCTTGAAGTGGAAAGAAAAGTAGATTAAGCTGTTGTTTTCTGTTTTTCTTCCACATAAAGATTAGTTTTGGTCTGACTTCCATATTTATTACTGTCCTTTATCACGAGATCTTGCAGTTTCCGCGCATGGTTTCTTTTAGCACCTCTGGACTCCTAAGCAGAGCGGAGCTGATGTGGACGCATGTTGTGTAATTCAAGGAAGGCAGCAAACGGCTGGAGAGTGTGTTGTTCAGCTGTGCGTACGCAGTGGAAATTAGGGGACAGTGTACCTATCCTGCTCAGGGTGCCGTAGGCTGGCTGAAGAGGCTGGGCTGAAGTACAACGTAGTTCTAATATTCTGCGCTCGATTGCTTTTTGAGGACCAGGATGTGCGACTTAAAAAAACGAATTCAAGAACTGAATTTGAGGGTTAGGGTTAGAAGATCCACCCGGAAGAAAAAAATCCTCCACAATACGTTTAAATAAAATCTCTGGGATATTTAAAATGTAGAACACATGTTGATTATCCTGTAATAAAATAAGACAGAATTAATGTAATCTGTAGTGTTGGGAACCAGACATTAGCTTAAGGTGTTTATGCAGTAGAGTTGCATGGTTCACCCTAAAAAATGTTGGTCATGGTTTGCCTGTAAGTGAATCCTAATCCAGTTAATTACACTGGGCCGCAAAAAATACCATCAAGCACAGTGTTCTTTAACTGTGGTCTTCAGGGCCCACTGTCCTTCAGATGTTAGATGTATTTATGCTCCATTACACCTGTTTCAAAAGATTGCAATACCTCTGGCTTGCCATCAAGTGATAAACAAGGCTGTTAATCACCCATTTATTCAGGTCAGATGTGTAGCAGATGGGAAACACATAAAATATGCAGGGCCATGGACCCTGAGGAGCAGGGTTAAGATAAACTGATCAAGCATATGAAAGAAACATCTTTCTGTCCACAAAGCATTTCGTAGTTTTTCGTTCTGTGCCATCGTTTTCAAACGGTTGCATCTAATGTGTATTTCAAAATGGATTGCTTACTGTCTTGTCTACTGCTAATCCTAGGCAAATTCTTGTAAAAAAAGCAATTTGTCTTGAAGGCACCATTTTAAAAATGTTAATTCCAGTTGTTTTGTTGTTGTTGTAAGCATGCTGAAGAATGGATCTCAGTTGTCACTATAGACAGTGAATGAATCCCGATTCCCTCTTTTCCATGTTTTATACTTATTTTGATGTGTGAAACTGAACTAAGATAATCACAGTGAGTCACCCCAACAGTCCCAGTGTAAAAGCCCCTTGAGTTATTCTGGAACAGAAGAGATTGATGTACACATGATTGCAGCAATGCTCGATCAAAAACCTCTAACCTTTCTCATCCATCACCTCAGATTCCATCTTTAGGCTTTAAGGTTAGAGCTATTCTTATGACTTTATGATGTGTTAAGCAACATGTATGAGGAGTGATAAAATATGAGTCTAGATAGGAAATTCAGTCTATCTTCTTCAATAAGAATGAATAATTGAACATCGCCATGCATGTCTTTCTAAAACCAGTTAGAGTTAATTCAATTCAATTCAATTCAATTCAGTTTATTTATATAGCGCCATTTCACAACAGATGTCATCTCAAGGCACTTTACAAAAAGAGTTATTACAATACAATGTTTAGTGTAGAAATTACAGAACCACAGAAGATTGCGTCGTGGAATTCTCAGCAATCCCTCATACTGAGCAAGCATGCAGCGACAGTGGGAAGGAAAAACTCCCTTTTAACAGGAAGAAACCTCCGGCAGAACCAGGCTCAGCACAAGCGGTTATCTGCCGCGACCGTCTGTGGCTTGGAGAATACATAACAGAGACACAGAAAGAGCAATAGAGCTGATGCAGAAGTTTGTTGCAGGACGTGGAGAATTTTCCGTCACTGCAATGCCATCTTAGTCAGGGTCGTCAAGCAGGGCTAATCCGGAGCACCTACTATAATAGAAAACAGGTTAGTGCTTGAATTGACAGCACATCATGCAGTTGGGGAGAAGTAGGAGAGAAAGTAGGAACAGACCCTAATAATGTCCTCCAACAGCCTAGCCTAAAGCAGCATAGCTACTAACATTAACCTGTCTCCTAGCTACTAGGAGACCTGGCTACCAACACTCTGTCTGAGTCCTCCTGATCGAGGCTCAGCCCGTGGACGGTGTAGGGCCGGTAACGGCCCCCGTCATGCCGGGGTCTTCTCGGAGTCGGGTTGTTTGAGAATGAAGCCCAAAACTCCATGTAAGGCTAAATACCGGCACGAGACCAATAGTCGACAACTATCTTAAGGAAAAATAGACAGAACTATCTTAAGGAAAAATAGACAGAACTGAGAGGACAGAGTTGAAGAGGGCAAGAAACGTTTAAGAGATAAACGGGTGGGGTCCGCACATGTCATGCAGGTAATGGGCGCCTGCACTGGCTGGGAGGATCCCCTTGAGGGAAGCCTTCTCTCTGGCGCTGGCTGGCCCCCGTGGGGCGCATTTCTTTCGCGGCGGTAAGCCGTGACCGGCTCCGGATCTTTACCTGGCTTACATTAATCTATCTCTACCTAGCTACTCTACCTCTTCCTATCTCTTCCTAACTTTTGACACCCTGCCTGACTACTAACATTAACCTGTCTCTTCCTATCTACCTGTCGACTAGGAACAAACCTACCTATTAGAACATAGCTCTAACGTAACATGTCTAAGAGTGCAAGTTTTTAGCCTAGTTTTAAAGATAGACAAATTGTCTGCTACACGAACCAACCCTGGGAGCCGGTTCCATAGGAGGGGAGCCTGATAGCTGAAAGATATGCCACCCATTCTACTTTTAGAAATCCTAGGAACTACCAGTAAACCTGCAGTCTGAGAGCGAAGGTCTCTGTTGGGAACATATGGAACAATCAGGTCTCTTATGTATGATGAAGCTAGACTATTAAGAGCTTTATATGTCAGAAGGAGGATCTTGAATTCTATTCTAGATTTTACTGGGAGCCAGTGAAGAGAAGCTAAAACAGGGGAAATGTGATCTCTTCATTTAATATTCATCAGAATCCTAGCAGCAGCATTTTGAACTAACTGAAGACTTTTAATTGTATTCTGTGGACTACCTGATAATAGACAGTTACAGTAATCCAGCCTTGAAGTAACAAAGGCATGGACTAGTTTTTCAGCATCACTCCTGGACAGGATGGTTCTAATTTTTGTAATATTCCTAAGGTGAAAAAAGGAAATCCTGCAGACTTCTTTGATGTGAGATCTAAATGACATATCTTGGTCAAAAATGACACCGAGGTTTTTTGCTTTATTACTGGAGGCTAATTTAATGCCGTCCAGGTGAAGGGGCTGACTAAGTAGTTTCTTTTTCAGAGCTTCTGGTCCAAAGACGACAACTTCTGTTTTATCAGAATTTAGAAGTAACAAGTTTAGAGTCATCCACGTTTTTATGTCTTCCAGACAGGCCTGTAGTCTACCTAACTGATTGGATTCATCAGGATTTATGGATAGATATAGCTGTGTATCATCCGCGTAACTATGGAATTTTATCCCATGCTGCCTAATTATTTTACCAATAGGAAGCATATATATAGTAAAGAGAATACTCGCCCTAATCCCTAACCCTGTGGGTACTCCGCAAGTAACTATTGAGGTTTGAGGAAATCTAGTCGTTTAAACCAGACAGACTGAAATCTGTTAGACAAATAAGATTTAAACCAACCTAGTGCTGTTCCTATTATACCGACACTTTGAAGCCTTTCTATGAGAATATTGTGATCAACAGTGTCAAAGGCAGCACTGAGATCTAACAGGACCAGAATGGTCACCAGTCCAATGTCTGAGGCTATGAGAATATCATTAGTAACCTTTACCAGAGCTGTTTCAGTGCTATGATGAGCTCTAAAGCCTGACTGAAACGTCTCAAACAGCTCATTATTGTTTAAATGCTCACATATCTGGTGTGCAACTATTTTCTCAAGAATTTTAGATAAGAAGGGAAGATTAGATATCGGTCTATAGTTAATTAAGTCGTTTTGATCAAGAGAGGGTTTCTTAAGTAGAGGTGTAATTACAGCAATCTTAAACTCCTGTGGTACATATCCATTGACTAAGGATAGATTCATTATATTTAAAATTGGAGCAGCGATCAGAGGGAAAACTTCTTTTAAGAGTTTAGTTGGGATTGGGTCTAAAACGCAAGTTGAAGTTTTAAATGAAGCTAATAATTTTAGTACATCACAAAGTTCGGCTGCATTAAAGCAGTTTAAGCATATATTAGGTTCCACCATTTTTGAGGCTGCCTCATTAACTAAGGAGGAAGCAAGCATATTGGGAAGGTTCCCAATTATCTTATTCTTAATGGAGTCTATTTTATTTATAAAGAATTGCATGAAGTCGTCACTGCTTAGAGCTTGGGGAATGGTTGGCTCGATAGAGCTATGATCCTGTGTGAGTTTAGCAACTGTATTAAAAAGAAACCTAGGATTATTTTTATTCTCCTCGATTAAAGATGAATAATATGCTGTTCTAGCTGTGTGAAGGCTCTTTTTATATAGCAATAAACTATTTTTCCATATTAAAAAGGAATCATGTAAATGCGTGGAGCGCCATTTTCTCTCTAGTTTTCTAACATTCTGCTTTAGGGTACTTAGCTCTAAATTAAACCAGGGAGTTAATCTTCTATGGCTAGCCACCTTCCTTTTCAAGGGGGCAACTTTGTCTATTGCCCGACGCAGGGAGGAATTAACGCTATGAACTAAAATGTCAAGTTGTGAGGGGTCACGAGTTAAATCACTGTTTTCTGTTCTGCATTTATTAACTGAGGAAATTAAAGTTGGAAGAGCTTCTTTAAAATTTGCTACAGCGTTGTCTGATAACGTTCTGGTATAATGAAGTTTTCTTTCAGGTTTGATATGATCCATTAGAGTAAGTTTAAAAGTGATAATGAAATGATCAGACAGGATAGGGTTATGTGGAAAGACTGTTATTTCTTCACAGTCAATGCCATAAGACAGCACAAGATCTAAAGTGTGGTGACAAGAATGTGTTGGTCCCTGCACATTTTGAGTAAAGCCTATTGAGTCTAGGATAGTGTGAAAAGCTGTATTTAGACTATCACTTTCATTATCAACATATCACTTTCATTATCAACATGAATATTGAAGTCTCCGACTATAATGACTTTATCAGTGTTTAAAACTAAGTCAGATAGAAAATCTGAAATCTGATCTAAAAATTGAGAATAAGGTCCTGGTGGACGATATAAGACCACAAACAAAAGTGGCTTTACTGCTTTGTTATGTGTATGAGGAAAGCTAAAAACTAGATGCTCAAAGGAACTGTAACTATTATTTTTTTGGAGATTAATTAGTAAATCGGAATGAAAGATAGTTGCTACTCCACCTCCTCGACCAGTACTTCGAGGGACACTAAAGTTTAAGTAGCTAGGGGGAGTTGACTCATTTATTGTGACATGGTCCTCTTCCTGCAACCATGTCTCTGCAAGACAAAACAAATCAATATTATTTTCACAAATTAAGTCATTTACTAAGAGTGTTTTTGAGGGGAGAGATCTTATGTTTAGTAAACCACATTTAATTGATTTGTTTTTATGTTCAGTCCGAGTTTTATTTATCTTTATGAGATTTTTATACTTTGCTCTAGTAGCATTAACTTTTAATTCATTAGTTTTGGGTAGTGGACGGGAAACTATCTCTATAGGGTAGTGGGTGGGTGGCAGTCCCTGTTCCTTGACCTGGACTCTGGGTTCCCTGATCTGGACTCTGGTTTCCCTGAGCTCGACTCTGGGTTCCCTGAGCTGGACTCTGGGTTGTCACGGCTTTGGGGAACTAGAGATAACCCTATCAATGTTCCTGGAAAGAAGCGAAGCTCCGTCCTCGGTGGGATGGATGCCGTCTCTACGTAACAGTCCAGGTTTTCCCCAGAAGGCCCCCCAGTTATCAATGTAGCCCACATCGTTTTCTGGACACCACCTTGACAACCAAAGGTGGAACGAAAGCATACGGCTGTACATGTCATCGCTAGTACGATCAGGCAGGGGACCAGAAAAAATTACAGAGTCAGACATCTTTTTGGCAGCCCTACACACCGAAGCTACGCTAATTTTAGTGACCTCCGACTGCCGTCGCCGGGTGTCGTTGCCACCAGCATGGATAACGATCCTGCTATACCGCCGTTTGTCCTTGGCCAAAAGCTTCAGATGGGACCTAATGTCCGCAGCCCTGGCCCCTGGAAGGCATTTGACGGTGGTCTTTCGTGTCTCTGGAGCCACATTCCTAACTATGGAGCTGCCAATTACAAGAATCGGCCTCTCCTGCTCGGCGGGTGCGTCGCTGAGCGGGGCGAACCTATTGTTCAGAGAAAGGGGCTGGAGGTTGGCCGCGGACTGGGGTCTGGCGCTAGTCTTCCTACGAACAGTCACCCAGTAATCACAGTTAGAATGTGATCACTGTAAAAAAAGATTAAATAAAAAAAGAAAGATTTTGCAATGGTTTCTGGAAGATCAGTTGAACAATGCATCATAAGTAACCATCAAATTATTTCTCAGATATTAGCATTTTATAGTTTATTTTAAATGGTCACAATTTACTGTATTAAATAGTGTTTTCTTGCTTACTCAACCTATTTTTTAGATGTTTAAATGAGTTTGGAAATCTATGAGTAATTGACAGCTCAACTTTATGCAAGTATATTAAATGCATCCCATGATAAGAAATCAAGATGAAGTGTGGAAAACACATTTTACATAATTTCCGCACCATTGCATTACTTACTTGGTATCCTGTAACCAAAACAAATTGCTTCCTTGTAGTTCTCCTGCAGTACTAATGCGGGATAGCTGCATGCAAGGCAGATTTTCTACAACAGGCACAACAGGGGGTTTCATTTTCAATGAATCGAATAAGCTGTGCTGTGCAGCTCAAAATGTCAGGGAGCGTAAATGTGTACTAAGAAGGAAAAGTGGGTTTGCCGACTCTGCTCGTTTTATTGTTTATTCTTTACCTTTTTTGATCCAGGTTTGCATATACTTCATAATTTGCAACTAGCCTCAGTATGTGTGTGTAATGATGTGTGTCTCTGCATGTGTAACCCTGTCATCTTTTGATAGCTAAATATTCGGATACAATCTGGCTTTTTAAGAAAGATCTGCATCTGTTTCATCTACCTGTTGTGCAAGGAAACTGTGCAGAAGGCTGTCCAAGAATTTGAGAAGGGGTTGTTGGGGAGGGGGTTGATCACAAAGACAGAAGCTTCTGATGTTTGGCCATGAGAATAGTAAGGGACTTGTGGCACCACGACACACAACAATATAAAAAACTTTTTTAGTATTTGTCAAACATAAACTGAAAGAGAGGGAAAAATATTGTGCCGTGTATCCATAACCACATTTCTTTTCAGATATGGTCACATAATAATAAGAAACTTCCATATATTTTATTGGGATATTTTCTTACAAGCCAACAGAAAAGTGTGCATAATTCTGCACTGTGGAAGAAAAATGAAGAGTAATACTTTGTCCAACCATTTAGGGCTGCAATTGCGGCTTCAGGACTCTTAGAATGTCTATCTATCAGATGGATGTGTTCCTACACTGAAATTTGTGTCCCTTTAAATTGCAAAAAAATGTAAGGTCACTCAATTTGGTTACATAGCATCTGTGTATAATGGTTTTTAAGTCTTACTACAGATTGTCACCTGGATTTGGGTTTGAGCTTTACACCAGTCATAAATATGCTTCATGTGTTCAAATAGGGATGGATCTACAAGTTGGAGGGTAGTGGCTCTTTAAGACTGGATTTCAAGGATCCTGATCTTAACCACAATATTGTACCTTTGACCAAAAGCTGGGGCTCATTATTCTGCTAAAAGATAAACACCCTCCCCATTACAAACTTTGTTGCGGCCTCTAAGACATTTTCTTTAAGGATTTCCCTGTATTTAGCTTCATTAGTTTTAATCTACAGATGTTGAAAAGCTTTTTATTTCGATGTTTGTCTTTTTGTAACTCTTTCATAAAGGCCAGATATGAGGTCCTTAATATTTGACTTGTTGAGAGTCTCTGCAACTTGAGGTTTGCTCTTTGTAGGGCTGTCATCATGGCAACATTTCTAAATTGGAAAATGATATTAAAAAATATATTCCATACCATTTTTGACACCGAAGCAACATAACAGGGGGTGCCACCAGAAAACAAAAATTTCTGGGCCCTCTAGATTTTTAAAGATACATTTTAACCCGATAAACATGCACTTTATACAGATACTTATCACATTGCATAGTTAAAATGTCTAAAGATGAGTACAAAGCCTACAAAAACAAGAAAAAAACTACAGTAATATGTACTTGTTTACAGAAAAGGGAGAACATCTATTAATTGCAAGCACAGCAGAACATAATGTACACATACTGACATATACTTTATATGAACAAGCTCTAGCTGAGTCAACCTACTTAATCAAGAAATATTAGCTAGGACTAACCAATTACTAAATCATTCCAGGACTAAAACTAGCTAGGCCAAAAGGGCTCAAAATCAGGACACACCAGGAGTAAAGCTTGGTTCATGCTTGACGCATCCACGTGGTCCGCACGGCTCCACACGGCCAAATTACGTCATTTCAGCAACCACGCCTCTCCGCGCGACCACCACGGAGACCCAAATTCCCGCACCGCGCACCTAGGAAATTTTGTAACAATGCGGAAAGTCCCGTGCGGGAAAACATGAAGGACCGGCAAGAGCTCCTATTGTCGGAGGTTTGTAAATAAAGACATCCTTATGATTCGGCCGATAGAGATCACTGTGATCACATTTGCTTTAATGGACGAGTGGACCGTCTCCTTTTCGTCTTTTTCCCCAAGTAAACAGCATAAAAGTTCTGCTTTGTTTAAGCTCACGGGTGTCGCTATCTTGTAAACAACAGTGATTTCTACTTCTACTAAGGTGTAGTGTTGTATGCATGCCATAGAGCCCTACGCCGCCCCCTACAGTCTTTGAGAATATTGGTTCTCAGCAGGGACAAGCCGTAAAAAGTATAAACGCTGCTAGAAGGCGTCTCGGACAGTTCCGCATGTGTTATCTCTGCGCGGAATGTACATGCGTCAAGCATAAACCAAGCTTAATGCCAGGTCTCAATCAGTCCAGGGCAAGTACTGAACCAGACATCAAATGTTTTTTATCCAGATCTAACAAAGTTATGTTCGACATTACTTTTTAATGGGCCATATAATTGTAACCCTGACACTAAAACCACATTTTGTGCTTCAAAAATGCCTTCAAAGTTGTGGGGCCCGGGATTGTGGTCCCCACAACGGCTGGCGGTCCCCACGAGGATAGTAAATCCTGTTTTTTGGCACCCACCAATATATTAAAACACGTACACACACGCACACATACACATGTTGGGTTTCTATGTCTTGTCATAATGTTTTCCGTAGCGCCTTACCCTAACCTTAACCATCAAAAATGAATGCCTAACCCTAACCCTTACCCCAACCTAACCATAACCTAAGTGTAACCCTTACACTAAAACCAAATTTTAAGCCTCAAAAATTGCTTCAAACTTGTGGGGACCGGGATTTTGGTCCCCACAAGGGAGGTCGGTCCCCACTTGGATAGTAAACTTCCAATTTTTGGCCCCCACAAAGATAGTAATACCAGGTCCACACACACACACACACACACACAAAACATATTATTTTATTGCCCTGTGTAGTTTTCTTGATATAAAATATTGAAGTATAAATTTTACAAAATTATTATAGCTAAAGGTAACTACACACATGTTATTCAATGTTATATTTTTTTTTTCTGGGGTACTCATATTAAGAACGTCAAGTTTGACACTGTCGATCATAGCAGCAGCAATGTCACTTCACAGAACACACAGCAAACTGAGTATGTCATTTCTGAGGTATGTCTATAACTTTTTGTTTGTGAAGTTATCATCATGTGGAGAACACGTGTAGGTAAGGGGGCCGTGGGGGAAGGAGGATGTGGGTGTGCAGCGGCAGGTGAATCTGTGTCTATGAGACATGATAACCCAGAGACAGCAGAGATGTTATTATTGTTGGATGTAAATCATAATTCAGCAATTATTTTACTAAGATAGGTGGATTAAAGCATGTCATGTAGCAAGAAAAATAAGTTAAGTCTGAAATTTTAAATACCGGAATAGAGCAAGCTACCTTTCTTTTTGAAAAACTGTGTGACATACTGTAAATTTTGGAGTTCTCTTTCCTACTTTTCTTTCTGTTTTTTATGCCTTGACTCTTAATGTGACATGCATGCGTGTGTGACTGTCTGTGCTGCATCATAGCAAGTTCAATAAGCAAGAGACGCTACAGTAGAGTGTGGCTCGGACAGCGCAGGTGAAATGCGCCATTGTGAGGGGGAAGGGTGTGACTGAAACAGTAAATACATTATTTGTTTGTTAAATGTGAAATCTATGGTCAAAACAGACAAATACACATTCAGTACATGAGGGGCCCTAGCACATTTAATGTATTATAAAAAAGAAAAGAAATAATAAAAGAAACACGGGGTTTGCTCCTCTGGGCCCTTCATCAGCCTGGGCCCTTAAAATCGTCCTAACATTCCTCCCCTTTACGTGGCCCGTGAACATAACGTTTCTGTTTTAACAAATACCAGAAAAAATATAATGACCTTTGGAAAATATGATCACTCTCTTAATTAGGACAGAAAATGGATGGCAGGATGGCAGAGTTGGTTTTAGCTTTGGTTTCAATTAATTAGAAAACAGATATTTTACAGTGTAAACATTGATATTATCCATGCAAACTTTTTAAAGCATGAACAAGGATATTGGAGCAGCCCTGTTTAGTTCTGTGCTTCTTGAATCATATATTTTTTTCCCTTTTTTTGTGTGTGATTAACTATAATCTACACACTGTGTTACATCTGGTTCTGACTGGTTTCTGCTGTAATTGTAGTCTTCAGTCCTAGTCTAATGTTTTGTGTTTAATTTTTGGTGTATTCGTCATTTCCCCCGCTTCAACATTTTGTACCAGACAGAGCTGTTTGCTGCTAGTTGCTTTTCTCTGTTGATATGTACACATAGTAGTAGAGCTATTTATAAGCAGTTAATGTTTAAACGGGATGAGTTAGCTTACAAATGATATACAACTCCACTGTCACAGATGCATGCAATTCACTGGTCTTTTTTGTTCTAAAACATCAGACTGGCAGTCTACCTCAGAGAAAAAAAGCTCTGAACAAATGTTTCACATTAGTCTTAAAATTTTTTTCTTCTGCAGACATATTTGTTAATTTCATGCATACTTGTAAACTGCAGGTGGCAACTCACTGTTGTGATTCTCTGCCATGACCACTCAGGTCACCATCGTCCAGGAGGGAGGGGTTTAGAATCCTGGTTGTCTGCAGCACTGCTGTGTTAACTTTTGTGCGTACGTAAGGAGATGAAAAAGGGGCCTACTTTTATTGTTTTTTTATGCAAATATTTTCCTCAAAAATAAAAATTTTTAGTGCTTATTATCAGATTATATGTATTATTTCACTTTGTAATACTTTGTGTTGGTCTGTTATATAAAATACTACAAAATACATTATAGTTTATGGTTGTAAGGTAATAAAATGGGAACAAATTTAAATGATATATGTAAACACTTGTGCAAGATACAATTTATACATTTTTATATATACATTTATATAGATTTATGCTACCTTGAGGCAAACCAATACAGTAAAATCTCAGGTAATACACATTTGCATATTTTCTCGCTTTTGCACAGGCAAGAGATACCCCATTGACACTCGAACGTACAGCACACAAACACAGATAAGTTAAAGAGGTGTTCTGCCCCGTGGTTGTCCTTGGGCCAGATAATCAGAGAGAATCAATAGAGCTATTGCTCAGTCACAGAAGGGAGAAGACAGAAAGACATTGAGAAATATACGAGGGTACAGAGAGATGAAACCAGAAGAATAATAATAGACGTGTTGCTGATAGAAAAATACAGAAGGAAAGGCTAGAGAGAAATAGAAAAAAATAAGTTCTAGAGTGTATCATTAGAGAAAAGAAAAGTAGAGTATCCCTGTAGGATAAGAGAAGTGAGGAGCTTGCAAGGATATGAAAGGCAAAAGCATGCAGAAAAGAGCTAGAGACAAAGTGACATAGATGACCGTAGGAAACAAGTCGAAATAAGAAGGATAATTTAGAAAATGTATGCGGTCAAATAGTGAATGGAAGGAAAAAAGGTAAGAGGTATAGACTGATGAAGGTGTAATCACTGCCAGAGGAAAGTAAAGAGGTAAAGAACAACACATGGCAAGAGAAGGAATAAGAAGCATAAATGCTGACAGGAGGACATGGAGGGGACATAAAACCGGGGAAAAACAGAATGATTAAGCCCTTTAGTGAACCTGTGATTAAGTGAGACAAAAAGTCACTGTCCAATCAAGTTTTGACAGATTTGTGATGTGCGGTCTACGGATGACATCTTTTTATGTCTAGGGATCAAACTGCCATGTAATTGCTCCATCAGTGTGCTTGAACATCGATGGGATTTTGCTTGAAAATTTGCTAATTTCCTATTGAGAGTGGAATCCATCAAATTATTTGAATTCTTTTTGATGTAAAAAAACAAAAAAACAAACAAAAAAAAACAGTATAACTACATGTTTAATCTGCTAATGTAATAACAGTTCTTATCAAACATTTAAGCATTTAAAATCCTAGTAGAGCTGTTGCAACATATCATTTCACACGTCGAAGACTTACTCACATGACACATTGCAGTGTTTGCCAGACTGGAAAGTGTCCATTTAAAATTTATTATTTTGAAGTGAAAAGGGAAAAAGTTCTTAAATCAAATCAAATCAAACTTTATTTATAAAGCGCTTTTCAAACATGGTTTCTCAAAGTGCTTTACAGATTTAAAATGACCCCACAAACCCCCAACTCCCCGTTCAAAAACCAAAAATAAAATCATCATCACAACTACACCCCCCTACCATCCCAACCCATCAGCCATACATACACACACACACTTACAGTAAAAGCTTAAAAAATAAAAATTAAAAACAGGGGGCTGAGTACAGATGAGCCAGGAAACGCCATCATGGGAGCCATCTGCATCGGCAGCAGATCAGCAGCAGCAGCCAAGGCACCAACCCAGGGCGCCCATAGGAGTGAGGGATGATACCCCCACCTCCACGCAGGCACTACCTGGGGGGTACCCAGGCACCCACAGCAGACCACCGCCCCCGATGCAGAGGGCTCCCATAGAGGAAACACTGGGATGAAAGATTAAAATAAGTTAAAATATAATGTTTATAAAATATAAAATATATAAAGTGTAAAACAATGAGTATAAAACAATAAGATATAATCAAGATAAAATGTTAAGCAGATTAAGCTATCCTGTTGTGTTGACAGAGTTAAGAGCTAAAAACTTCTTGTCGAGTTACTTGGTAACACTTCAGCTTTTACATGATCATTGAACAATACAGATTAGATTTGTGAATTCGATCAATCAATCCATTGCACACTCACTCATTCTAACAGAATCATGGGGGAACTGATCTGTATCGACAGTAGTCATCGGGCAAGACAGTTCATCCTGGAGAGCTTTTTATAGTATTTCAAACCTTCGCATTTATCTTGTAAAAACAAAATATAGGGATTCTTGATCTTCCAAAAAATATTCTTATGGTCACTACAACAACTTTGATGATAGTACTCCCAGTTAGTGGGAGGCTTTTAAAAAAACCAGCTGTCCAAGAAAACAGAGTTAGATCAGGGGCAAGCGAAGAAGAAGAAACAATACCATTTGTTCACTTAATTTCAGGAATTTCAGGAAAGATAAAAAGTGGATGGTTATCCTAGTGAGAAATAACAGTCAAAGTCAACAGTGTACAAACCACTAAAGGATTGTCCATGACGTTGAGCCAGCTCTTAACAAAATTATTTACTGCAGATTAATCTTTATCAAGCACTCATAAACCTTCACTAGGACCTAACTTAAAAATACCAAACAATCCATTTAAGGCAGCGCTTTTAGCAAATTTATTTTCTAAACGTTTTCTTTGTTACTTTTTTCACTTTCATTTTCTAACACGAGGTAATACGTTTGGTTTGGGAAAACACTGTGATAGTTTATCAAACTCAAGATAAAATGCTTTTTACATAGACATGAGAAAACATTTAAAATTGTCTTAAATGATCTAATCTATTTGATTCAAGAAAACCAATTTAACAGCCACCATTCATTACACTGCAAAATAAAATCTAATCTTGCTAAAATATAGTTATTATTTTAACTAGGTATCGATTCAAAGTTTTATTTAAATGAGAGCAAGTAGACAATTTTGTTTGTATTTACACAAGCAGTCAGTAAAGTGCCATTTACCTTCTTAGTAAAAAACAAATGGGATGAAAGTTCTTAGGCAAAAGCAGCATTCATACTTTAGCTGGTATTAGAGCAGATTTTCATTTTCAATTTTCTGTGTTGACAAACTTAAGGTGAGAAATTGACATGATATTAACCACATTAGCCATCCTGCACTGTGCTGTTTTACTGGCCCTTGACAGTGAACAGGCACTGTCAAGGACTGTGAGCACACGGTATGTGCTGAGGCTGTTTTAATTTTGCAAGTCAACTTCCTGTGTGGCCAACTTCCCGGTTCCTTTTACTTGCTGGGTTATCTTCAGGTCATCTCCTCTATCCGATCCTTGAATATTTCCTGCGACTGTGACTGGTGGCATGTGTCTTCGGCATCTAAAGCAACCCATAGCGCTGATTTCATTTCAGTCTCCACACTCTCAATCTCCAATCAAGGCTTAACTGATGGTCCGGGCTATAGACCTCCAAACCACTTGGGCTGAACTTGCTTTTGCCCTGAAAAAGTAAACTGTCTTCAATGGTGAGGGGTCGTTATTTATTTGTTTAGCACGAGAATTTAACTTCGCTACCACTTGTTTCAAGCTTAATTGAGTCTTAAACGGCTGTGAGTCGCTAGAGAAAAGGAGTCTTTGAGGTGTATGAGAGGATAAGAAAGGGCTCAGAAAAGAGAAACAAAACCAGAGTGGTTTTAGGAGATTGTCTCCAACAACGGCATGTGCTGACAGCACAGGTTGGACTCCCCACTGATTCCTCCATTGCCAAGTTTCCACTGGGCAGGTAGGCTAAAGTTTGGGGTTACTTTGTCAGGATTTTTCACAGGTATTGATTTCTTTTCTGTAATGTGTGGAAATGTAGCGATGGCCCCTAATTGAAACCACTTCCTTCAGGAGCGAGCCTTCAGTGGCGTTATATATGCTCCATAAGCGCAGCTCTCAGTGAGACGTTCTAGGGAGCCTCCGCTGTGATGAAACAAATGTGTGTCGAATAATCAACTAACTTCACCGCGGTAAGTTTGGCATGTTATTCGGAGAAATGCATTTCAGATAACTGCTAAAATAAGTTATCTATGTCTATATAGTAAGTTTTACGTGAATATTTGTTGTAATGACAAATCTTTTTTTCTTCTAAAAGTGGAGAGGGTGGTTCTTTCTTGAAATTGGTAAAAATACTCCACCATACCTTTAACTGTTGATTGTTTTCTTTTTAATTATTGAAGATTGGATTTCTTGTGAAAGGGCAATTAATAACGTAGGATATAAAAAGGGTTCATACTTTTGGACTGAATAATCATAAACACACTGACTCATTGGTTTATGCAAAGTCCTTTGGAACAATCACTGCAGTGATAAAGACAAAGTAGAACAAGATTCATCCAATTTAAAATTTGTTTACACAATTTATTTCATAATATAACAATTCTAACTTTCACACATGCAAAATACTAATCTGCAGCTCACAAAATGTAAAAATGTCACCAACCAATATAGAAAATGTTTTTGCTGTGTAGAACATAATAGAAGAACCTTTGGGAAAAGGTAATTGTTCATAATGTCATTTGTAAACCTTCTGTATTTACTTGTTTGGAAGCCAAAAACGCTTGCAAGAAAGGACCTTGAGCTTTTCAAGCACAAGTCCAGAGCTGTCTGAATGGAAACACCTCTATAATTTTGCCATTACAAGTGAATCTAATTAATTCAAACGTCCTATTCAACATAAAATAATGAGAGACATGACATAAAAAAGAGGCGTGGAGACCCTAACTGGTGGTCTGGAGTTTAAAATCAGTTTTGACAGCTGAAGAGTTCACAGTCTCGCCTGCAGCCACTTTAAGTCTTTTTAGGAAACCATGAGACCCATTAGCTCATAAATAATTCAGCAGCTCATTATTCAGGCCAGCTTTGAGGACAAAATATAAAAGCTTCAGGAGTTTAGAAGTAAAAGAGCCCTTCTTAAAGCCATCAGTGCTTCTCCTTCTAGTGTATATGTAATGTTATATTTTTATGTTGAGTCACATTAATTCTTGTGGCAGAAGATAATCTTTGTCTTTTTTTCTAAACTCACGTTGAAGTCCAATTCTAACTGGAGCTGCACAGAAAGAGAGGGAGGGAGCAAACATGAAAGACAAGGACAGAGAAGCTTTGGAATTAAAGGGAAACCCTCAATCTTGACTTAACTCATGCTGTGGTTGACAGGGGCGCAACAAAAACAAACTGCTCAGTCCTTTTTTTGCATATTCCTTAAATTGTTCCATCCCAAATCCTCAGTCAAACATAAGATCATACGTGCACCTATGCATATATATATACATGCATCTGTGTATGGCTGTACACACTTTCAATACCCATACTGTACCTTTCCAATTACGGAAAGTGCGAGGATGCATAAATCCTTGTCAGTCCCATGTCCCATGAAGGTCAGAGTACTGTGGCTGTGGTTTTACAGATCCTTGTTCCTTTGACTACATCTGTGAGCAGCTCCTTTCTCGCAGTTATCTAATGTCTATATGTCACAAGTCTGGATATTTCTTCAAAAGTATTTTTTTCCTGTTTCAAACAAAACTTTCAGTTTCAGTCGCTGTATTTTTTTTTCCAGGGGGCATCCTTATTGATGGATTGATTACTTTTGATGTAATGTGAATAAATAACGTTAAACTATTTGTATTAATTGTATGGGTGCATGAGTGTTTTCTTGTGTGTTTAAAATGTCACCTTAAAGAACCGTAATGTCAAATTTAGCTGTTATTGTATACAAGTGGATGTGAATTCGTCACCTTGAGGTGCTAAGCTGTAAGAATGCTGAGAAGAGTTAAAACATTGCAAAGCTTAGGATACAAGAGCAGCAAAGGGCAGGTAGCTATTATTTCCTGAAGGCCACAGCGGCCCTAGGCACACCCACAGAAATAACTGTTCACCCAAGGCAGGTCAGCAGCAAAGCACAGGAGCAGTAACACAGGTTTCTTCATCCCAGTGGACAATCGCCTGCAAAAGCAGAAAAAACAGCACCAACGTGCAGAAGCTTTGCAGAGGCCCCAACCAGCCAGACAGCCAGCACAAGGAGGCCGAAAAGCAGAAGAACTAAGAGAGAAAAGGCAAAAGAGCTAAGTCAGCCCTAGATTAACCAAGAGCAAGGGATTTTGACCAGAGCCAAGATTAGTGGTTCTGTGGCCCACAGCTAGGCTTAAACATCCCACCGAGTGATAGGTCACCAGCCCACTATGATGTAACATGATACCAATCACCGTACCCCCCTGAACATCTTTTATTGATGAAAATGTATCAAAAGAAACATAATAACAATGACACATAAAGCACAAACGTCAATTGGTAAAAAATGTTTGATAGCTTAAATGGGAGCCTACAATGCATGCTTTAAAGAAGATTAGCTGTAGGGGTGTGCAAAGCAGCCTGTGTTTGTATCAGTAATTGCATTTGTTGGGGGGTATATTTTTATTTTAATTTGAATTGGAGTAAAATCCAAAATTGCATACAATTTTTTTTTTATCCATTGTAATAATCATGTATATCCAATATAAGTTGATGTTTTTATATAAATCCAGAATTGAACATGTAACAGGAACTGTCAGTGAAAACAAACCAACCGAGGAAGAACAGTTTGTGGGCAGTTGTACGCCGCAAAGACTTATGGGTAATGTGTTTGTGTTAATTGTAGAAGTTCTACTTTTCAAGTTATAGTTTGTGTTCCTAATGTATTCCTGCTCTTTAGTTATAGTTATTGTCCACGCACCATCATAGAGACGGTGGTTCAAACGAGTGGTTGGTCTGTCTTGACTATTATGTGGTTGTGCAGTCTCTGCCTGAATAAAAGCAAAAGTTGCATTAAACATGGCCCCCTCAAGGTCATGCAGTGATGCAAGGAGTGCAGCTAAACCTATCGTATCTCTTCGGTGGATAATTTCCAGGGTAATTTGACATTATAAGGTTTTTTTATTTGCTCCTATATACAAATCTAGCTTAACCCCTATAGTAGACTATAGCCACATCTGCAGTCAAAAAGACACATACAAAGTCACATGTTATATGTTGACTCTTGAAAAACTAAAACCATGACTAGAAAAAGCACCATGGTGAAGCTTAAAAACAGTGAGAACCTTAATGTCAACCTTTTTGCAGCTTAGGCAACCGCAACAGTTAAAATCCTGCAACAATCCCATTCTTATCTGTCTCACAGACATTTTGCGAGTGTTGTATCATCTCTAGGTTATAAACAACACAAAGCTTCTGCAAAAGAAAGAATTGTAATGTGATGTTTGTTTGACATTATGACTGATGCTAAAAAATGGATATTATCCATTTTATGAAAACAAACAGAAGCATAAAATAGGCTTAAAGGGAAAGTAATTTTTTTTCAACCTGGACCTTATTTTTTAGCAATTATTACGTTCATTCTAAAGGAGGCCTATGTAGCCTACTGCTTATAGTTGAGACTCTCTGGTATTTACTCAGTGTTTGGTTAAACTACCCAATTTTAATTCAAACATAAAAACCAAAGCAAAAACCCATCATTCAGTTTGTGTACTGTAGAAAATGATGCATAAACATTCAGCATTTGTCTAATACGAACAGGGATATTACCACTGAGTAAACAAAATATTCACACGTGAAATTGTTTTCCCATTTTCTTTCCACCTAAAGCAGTTTTAGTTGGCAGATGCAGTTGAAGTGTTGGGTTTAAAAATAAAAGTTGTCTATGTCTACTCTTTTCAATTATTCTTCCTCTTGCATTTTTTTGCTTTCAGTACCGTTTAGCTATAACCACCTTCTTCGTCACTGTCTTTTTTTTTATTATACATTTTTCTTTCTCCATTTTTCTTCTGTTGCGTTCTGATCATTGAGAAATTTACTCTATCAGCAGCTGATCAACAGGCCGCAGGATTCATCCCTCCATGATGAAACAGGGACATACACAAACATATTTAAGCAGAATATTCAAAAGACCCTCTTCCTCTAATCCCCTCATCACTGCATACGCTCACCCCCACCTCCTCTTTATAAAATTTCCCAGCATTTGCCATGTATGTGTATGATCTAAGGACGTGTCTGTGTGTCTCTATCAGACACAGAGCTAATTGAGGTCATTGGTGGTGCACATGCTGAAAGCAGGGACACGGGGAAAAAAAAATATCCCAACGCTTTGAACCATCTCTCTGCTCAGCATTCTGCCAAAAAAAAATCTCCTCTTTTTCTCATCAAAGAGTACCAATGCGCACCAACTCTCTAATGCACACATAAAGTCACATGCATTTAATTTGTAAGCAAACAGAGGGCTTTAATACTGGGATTTGTGAGATGGCTGTACATTTATGTTTACAGTGCACTGTGTGTGGAAATGTGTGTGCATGCCACTTTCCCTGTCAATAAACATGAGCGTTTGTAAGGTGCTCCCATGAGGTCTGGCCCAAAATGAAAATAAATGACAGAATGCCACATCTTCTCTCATCCCGAGGGCGTCTCTGTCCTTCTGTTGGTGTCAATAACCGCAAATGCTCACACACAAGCACAGATCCAATAAGACCACCCAAGTCCCTCGATGCCGCAGGCGCAGCTGATGGTGACTGATACGCTGCTGAGGTGAGGGAATAATCCAAAATGTCAGAGTTCATTTAAAGACCAGTAGTTTCATTCATCCTTAAAAGGTGTAGAAAATCTCTCGGGAAAGTCTTTGGATAAGCTTTGTGCTCAGAACCAACATTTCGTACACTTTGAAACAAAACTACAAATGCTCAAAAATCCTCCGTTAAAGCTGTAGCTGAATGGTAAAGCAGTGAAACGAGAAGGTAACATGTCACTCCTGAATTGAGCCAACACCCCTGGGTGCTGGTGCCTTTTCATCCCATTAACTTGTTTACCTCTCAGACATATATTGCCAAACCTACAAACTAGATGCTACTCTAACATTTTTCCCCTTATTATATATTAGATAATGAAAAAAACATCCAGGAGAAATATATTTCAACATCTAGTCTTTTTTTATTTTTATTTTTTATTACTTCATCATTTAGATGTGACTACTTATTGCAACAAAAACCAGCAAATTATCAAGGAAATTATACGTTTGTTGCATTCTGCCAACACAAAATCAAACAGAATCCTACAGCTCTAATGCTGACATAAGCATGTCATAATACTTAATACATTTGTAATAAATAATTATTTGAATTTAAATAAGTATGTGAAATATTTAATTGTATTTGAAAATATCTTCTAAGAGTTATTGTATTGTGCTGGTCATTTAAGCCCCTTGTCACTTGATGATTACTAACATTAATGTTATAAACCTATTGGTATCGATTATGTTAAATTGTCATTACTATTATTCCAGATAATTCTAACAGTCTGTCAATTCCAGTTAAAGATCTGCCCTGAAGGATGAATCCATTACTTATCTCATGGAAAAATTAAACCATATTTTAAAAAGTTAAGATGAGATTTATTTAATGACCAATATAATTAAATGTAATCAAGGATATTAATTATTCACGCTATTTCATTTGATTTTTGACTCTTTTGAATAAAGTTATTGGAAAAAACATAATTAAACAAAGACACGAATACAGTACTATATTATAGGGAAAAGGTCCAATGGTTTTCCTCATAGGAAGTAAATCTTAAAATATGATCTAAGCTGATTAAAGGCTTAGTTTTTAATCAATGTTTTCTTGATCTCTCCATGGAGCTTAAAGAGATAGTTTTATAACTGTGTTTGACTTGCTTATGGTAAATGTAGGGGGAGAAGAAAATGGATTTGAGAGAAGACAATAACTGCCCCTCATAAACAATCCTTTCTGTGATGTTCATAGAAAAGATCTCAAGGTGTAGTTATAGAGAGGAGGGTGTCTGGTTTGGGAACTTCAAGGTCTAATCAACGCCTTCCGCAGACAGAAATTAAGTGAGTTTATATAAAGACCCTTTAAATGCACCCATAGATACAGAGTGTATTGACTTCATCAGGAAATAACCCCATGTGTGTTTACTGACTTGTTTTTTTTTTTTTTTTTTTTTTAACGTGTCCTGTCTAGCAGTATGCTACTCAGAATTGATGTCTGAGTACCAAGTACAAGCCCAACAGTTTTACTTTCCCAAGCAGAGTATTACAGCTTCGCTGTAGTACGCCACTTGATGTATATGTATGAAAAATCTTTATTAGTGGTTACTGTGGGTTCAATTTCCTGACGTCATGGACATTAAACTGAGACAAGAAGGGAGAAAGGAAGAAGGTGAAGAAAAGAAACCGGACCAACAGAGGGCCAACCGATGACACAAGACAGGGAGGCAAATAAAGAACACAAGAAAACATCCCAGTCCTCCACCTCTGCCGGACGGCAGAGAAACAGTAATACAAAACAAAAACAACAAAGTGTACAGAACCAAACCAATAGTTCGGATCTGGTAGAATAAACAAAGAATTACACATTCACTACACACAAGCATTGATTAATGAACATAATACAAATGTTTATGGTAAGCTCCTGTGAACAACTAACTAATGATGATAACCTCAGCTTAAGATATGTCCGTCCTCACCTATGTCCCAACACCTAAGTGTGTGCGAGCATGCAGGTCGGAATAAGGTTTCCCCATGCAAGTGATTGATAGCTGGTGTAAGGAACCGTCAATCCGTCCTACAGGAATCGGCACAGACATGGAGGAGGCAAGAGATGTATGCATCCAGCGTCCCACAGAGTACAGAGTCCACAGGCGGATCAGCGCAGGGTCGATCACCCGCCAAGAGGGGAACAGATGGAAGCCCCAGGGGAGCACCCACCAGCCGCGATGCTGGGGCCCGAGAGATCGCAGTGACGAGCCCACGGGCTCCGCCGGTAACCGGCTACGCCAGGGCGGGCCCGGACCAGGAACCGGAGGCCACGGGGACCAGGGGCACCCCACCCCCCAGCGGGGCCCCAGGAGGTTTACTGACTTGGTTTGCAGGTGTGTGTGTGAGACAGTTGGGAAGACCATCAGTTCCACTGATGAGGCTGAAGCCATGGATCTTGACCAAAAAGGGGTGTACTGCCCCCTCTGGGTAGAGGGTCTATTTCTGCCTCAAGCAGGGGAGAGTTTATATCATTGTGTCTTGTTCAGGAGTGATGGTGGGATGGAACAGAAGATGGACAGACGGAGTGGCGCAGCAATAATGTGCACACTACTCCATTCTGTTGTGTTGAAGAAAGAGCTGAACCAAAAAGTAAAAGTCTTGATTTACTACTCCCTACGTTCCAACAGTAGTGTGTGGTCATGAGACATGCATCTTTACCAAAAGAGCATGATCTTGGACACAAGGGACTTGATATAACCTTCCTTTGTAGGGTGGCTCAACTCAGTGAAGAGTTCTATCATTTGGGAGGAGCTCCAAGCAAAGACACTGCCTCGACCATTTGATCATGATACCTTCTGGAGGCCTACTGTTGGAGGTTTTCTAGGCACATACCACTGGGAGGAGACCCTATGGAAGACCCAGGACTCACTTAAGACAATGGATGTACTATTTTCTACTGAACTTAAGCTTTGAAATCGTCCCGTTCTCAAATTTCTCTTTTACGTGGAGGCGTTTGTTATAGGAGTAAAGGTATTGTAATGTCTGAAAGTGGGAATCAGTTACACAAAGAAACTGTGATCCAATACTACAAAAGAATGAGAAATGGCACAGTGAAGACAGCCTTTTGTACACCGTACACATTTCTTCTTCTGATAATAAAAACACTGCAATACATGTTTGGAAAGTACACAAAAAAAATAATTTGAAGTAAACAGTCCTCAAGGCTAAACACAACATGAAGATATTACATCACATGTCTGTCAGACAACCCCATCTGATCATCTAAACTACTTGTGAGATTTGGGTGGGCTCCTTATTTACGTCTGGCATGTAGATGTCAATTCACAAAGCAGGACTGGGAGCTTCTAGATGTCTCGCCGACAGATGAAATCAATAAAAGGACGTCTTTTGTTTTCATGAGTAAGTTTCAGAACCGACATAGCAGACATTCTAGTTGGTAAACTTGTGTTTGTGAAGGCAACACTGAGCTATGCAGAACCTTGCAGCCAGATAAACCCATCAAACCAAATGCAGAGTTGATAAGGGATATATTAAAGCACAGCTTTTGAATATGATTTACCAATTTCCTTTAGTATTGTATCTCCTAATACATAACTTGGCATTGATATATTTAGACACAGTTTATTGTTAAACATTAAATAATTTATATTTTACTGTAACTTATAAAGCCCTATATGAGGTACAGCTTTTTATTTTGTAAAATACATTTTTCACAGTTTTCTTTACAGCAATTGAAATGGTGCTTGATCAAAATTAGCTTGTTCGGATTTGCAAACTAGACATGGCTTGTTTCATTTCAGTGAGAGCTCCTCTTTCACCACATGTTGTTTACTTACTTCATAAAAACTTGTAAAGAGATAGACGTAACATGCCTGTAAAACAGGTGTTCAGCTAATCGTCCAATTTACATCGAAGCCAGTGAAAAAGAGACTTGGAAAGTCAAGGCTGTAACTCCTAAACCCTCCACATTGGATGAGAACACCTACTGGGAAGGATACATAATTTACATTTGCTGATTCAGTTAATCTTCCCCAAAGGATGCTCTAATTCAGCTGACTGATCTTTCCATTTCATTTGGTATGCATCATAGTGAAGGTTATTTTTTATTTTAGTTATTGTTATTTAACCTTTATTTACCAGGAGTTGTCTTGAGATTAACATATAATTTTCAATGGAGACCTGTTTAAACTAAAGTATATATATATATATATATATATATATATAGTGTTGCTTTCTTGGCTTTACAAAGGCCATGCAACCAGCAAGTACAGAGGATTAAACATGTGTGCAAAGCTTCTATAGTCAAGAGCAGCTGTGCACATTTTCTTACACAGCAGTCTGTTTTGTTGTTTTGTACATCTTTTTGTGTTCAAAATCACCAAAAAGCCATATTAGTTCAATTGTCCTTTCAATATAAAGCATGGAGTGCCTAAATGATACAATGACTACTGATTAAATTCACTATACAGCACCATTCTGGTGAAATGATCTCTGACTGTTGTTGAGCTGACCAATCACATGCATATGCTCTCCGTTGAAGGAGACAGATAGTTAGAAAATTGGGCTTTACTCCATCCGTAATAGTAGGTGATGGAGACCCCTTGCATTGATGGATAATGGCTTTGTGTCTATCCGTTTCAATATAGAAAGAGAAGCATAAGGCTTTAGTTGAAAATGTAAGAAAATCACATATGATTCACATTCAAAAATCTGAACTATAAAAACCTCAATTGTGTAGTAAAAAATTGTACAGCTTTTCCTTATTGGTTGAGGTTAGGTTTGTAACTCACAATTGTTATATCTCTTTTTCCAGCAGAAAGACAGTTTTGGTAGCGGTCCTCTTCATACATTCACTTCCACAGAGCTCACCCGCAGAAAAGTGCCCACTCCATCAAGTTTAATGTTTCTAAAATATGAGGATTTATGCCCTTAAAAAATGAGACTGAATGACCAAAATGCTAAATAATAAAAAGCAAACTATTCATATATAGATTTGTCTTTGTCTTTGCTCTTTCTAAGGCAGGCTATTAGGCAAACCTACAGAAACAATAAGAATCAATTCAAAGAACAAAACAACACTAAACCGAGCGCAAAACTTGTGTGATCTCTGAGCAAACCCATCATCACCTGAATGTGTGCAGAATGGTGCCAAAAACATTGACCTGTTTCTTTGAGAATTTTCCATTATTTTTTATAGTCGTATTATTTTTTTTGACTTGCATTTTAGATGGGAAAATCTTTGCAATTCCTTTTAAATGCCCTCTTATAACCAATGTAAAAGAAAACCAAAACCAAGAACTAAATCAACTATATGTTTCGGATTTATCATCGGTTTTGGCTGCTCAAATAATGTGTACAGTTCGGTCCTTGATTAACCAGCTAACAGAGGCACTAGATGCACAGAGTCACTTTGTGAAGTGCTGCAAAAAACTTTAAGGATAAATAATATTGTTAACTGCTACTGCTGCTGGAACAAGGCACTACCCTGTACAATGACAACCATTCATCATATAAGCAGGTTGTTAATTAACTGAGCTCTAGAGTGTCAACTAATGAATACACTGTAGATCACTATCCAAATATGAATACATGCTTGATTACTTCTGTGATCAATAACACAAGTTTTTGATACCATGGCCCGCTGTTTATTTAGGGTTAATGCTGTATAAAGAAATCGAAGAGTTATTGTTTTTTATTTCTGTCACAGGCATAATAATCAACGTGTCATGTTCATCACTAAGAGGCCACAGCAAGTATCAATAAAACCATAATCAATTTTCAGGCATCAAGCCAGTTGGAAGATGGTTATGATGCATCTCTACTATCACACTGGGACGCAGAGTAATGACCTGCTGGGTGTGTTTGTTTCACAAAGTAAACAAAGCCATCTATCGATCCTCTCAGGCGAACTCTCTCAGATAGACAGACGAGAGGTGGGGGGAGGTTGGATGATCCAAAAGCAGGATCTAATGAGAAACGTGATTGGGACTCAGTAAATCTAATTTGGGAATTCCGTTTGACAATGAAAATGCAATTTGTCATCTAGAAAGGATTGTGTCAAGGTGAATATTGTAATTTAATAAAAGATGGAATCGTAGATAACCTAACGTTCTGCTTATTTAATTTGAGAGGATTCTACCTTGCTGGACACATTTCACAGCAGGGTTTAAAGGTAATCAATGGGGCCAGGGAGAAAATTCTGAAGTCAAACTCAGAAATTCTTGGAACTGTAAAGCACATATAATGGATATCCAGCTAATATTCAGCTTTCCAATCCGTTTTTGATAGGAAGAAGTAGTTGTAAGCACAGTTATGGAAAGGATCCGTTCCTATTTTTCGTCTCTCACTTGATAATACTTAATTCTTAAATTTCTGCTTTCCCAAATGCATCAATACTCCATCATCAAAAGAAGTAAGTTTAACTTGCGTTAGAGCAGCATTTATTTTAGAAGATGGACACGTGGATTTTTGTAGATGCACTGCAAATAATCAGAAAATATGTGGAACAAGTCTCACAAGGTTGCAGTAAAACATTTACACAACATCTGATTTCCCTGAAATACAATAAAAGTAAAACTAAATCTTCTGAAAGCCATATAATGTCCACATAGCCAGCGCTGGCTCTTTTCTCTGCTTTCAATCTGATTATGAAGGTTTCTTTCTTCTTTCTCTCTTCTCATTTTTCTCTATTCTGTAACACCACAATTCCCTTCCATACATATATTCTATCCAGTGTCAGATTGTCCAATTTACTATATATCAAAGACTGAAGCCTGAGAGGGTGTTGTTTAGTAGAAAGACTAGCCAGGATGATACATGAGTTTGTCCCTATCGTTGATAAAAAGCTTGAGAATCAACATTATTTAAAATTAAAGCTTTTGTATGCTTAAATAGAAGTGTATAAGTGTTGAATATGATTATGAACACTGATTATACAAAATGTAAAAAAAAATGTAATCAAAAAAGTCTGCATGAGAATTTACACTGCAAAATTGAATTTTGGAGATTTTTAAATTATACCAAAACATTTTTACACTTTCATCTACCATAACCTGTAAACATATGTACACGTACATGTTCAGTGATGCATTTTTTTTATGTTCTACCTAAACATATTGATAAGAATTTAACTGTAGACTCTGGTTTAGATGTTAATGGTATGGGTATAGGGTTGTTATTTTGAATTAATATATTACATAGTCAATGTTAATACTTGCCATCTGATTTATTGTTGAGAGAGTTTGTATGTATGGTTTGTGTGTGCTTTAGCTAGTCTCCTAGCTTTAATGCCTAATTAAGACTTGCATATCAATAAAATTCATGCATATCAGCAGAAGCTGTCAGAAAAAAGGAAACATACAAACTTAACTGAATAGATATAAAATGACTACTACTACGTCAGTAATATTCATCCCTCATTCACTACATTGTCTTGCTATTTTTTTAATGAGCAAATGGCCATATAAATTAAAAGATTAAAACTTTCTGGACAATCCACTCCTGGTGGACATCAAGAAAGCTTGATTTTTATGATGTCTCAATCCAATATAATCTTCCTTGATACACATTTAAATGCAAGAAGCTGAGATCATAAGGGGTATAAACACAGCTGATGACAACAGAAAACTCATTGGTAGTAAAATCGATATGATCCGGAACTTCCACAATTTCTCACATGATGCAATTTAGTTTGTCCTCTGTGTTCAAAAGAAACACAAAATAACTACTTTGTGGTGAAAAGTTACTGAAGTTAATCATTTTTAAAAGTGATTAAGAGAGCTTCACACATGCAAATGTTTTAAATTAAACTGACAGGAAAAGAGTTTTGCTTTGCGGCTAACACCAGAGGAGAGCAAAGCAGGTTGAAATTCAATTAAGTACATCACAGAAAATAGAACTAAACAGAGAGCAGATTTGTGTCATTTAGGCTTTGAAGAAACATTTACTGTTCCTACACTTTCCATCAGGCTGATTATGTAGCAACTGCAGCCTACTCAGTCTATTACTTTACATCAATAATCATAATGCTGAAGCTGAAAATGTTCCTGGTTTGTATCTTAAAAGAAAATTGACTGTACCTAATTATTTTAAACACAATAGGTGGAAAAGAAATGCAAATTAAATTTAAAAAATAATTACACCTACTGAGTATGTTGCTTTAAAAAAGCTTTTGTTTAAAACTTTTGCTAAAGTTCACACTGTAGTTGTTGGCCAAACAGTGTAGAAAATAACTGATTTACTGAGTGGGATTAAGATAACTAACTGTCCCATTGCCCTTTTCAAACGTTTTCCTTCCAAATTCTGCAGAGAAAATGATATATGATTTTCTTTCAAGAACAATACATCTATTGAGAAGTTGCATATGACCTCAGATTTCATAATATGCAGGAGGTAACAAGAAGGAAAAAAAAATGAACACAAAAAAGTGTGTATTTAGATTTACATGGGTTACAATAATTGCAGGTCCAAACTCCCACAGGAGACAGACATTTTACCGTCAGGTCTTGATTTTCCACATTTTGACAAGTCACAGCCACAGACCTCCAGTTTTTTCCTTTGTGTACTAGGCCAGGACAAAATAGTACATAATTAAGGCTACGTCCACACTAAGCCGATAAGGTTATACGGGGAGTTAGACGCCTGATGTTATCCATTCAACACGAGCATTTACGCCCCGTTTAAGGTCCGTTTAAGGTCCCATGATTGCGCAATCCCATACCGACCTGTGCAAATACTGGGCATGCACGAAAGACGCACGAAAAAAACGCGTATAATCTACGTGACGCCAGCGCCTACATACTGTATACAAGAAGCTCTACAGCACAGTTCATATCTGCTTGTCCCGTTAAACGAAGAGAACAATAGCTGCCCAGAAGAAGAGAGAGTTTTTGGTGTGGACAGATGACGAGATCGATTTATTACTCTTTGCTGTTGTCTTTGTTTGTAGTGTCGTATTGTTATTGACGCAGCATTCATTGACGCCACTTCCTTTCATTATCCGGGGAAGCTGTCCACACTAGCTCGTTTAGCCGTTGAATTAAGATTTACACGGCTCTCTTACCCGGCTAATAGTTATCCGGCCACAGACCTTAAACGACGCCGGGTTAGTGTGGACGATAGGGGAGTGTAGACTAAATAATTATACGTTTAAGGCATTATCCGGCTTAGTGTGGACATGGCCTAAGTTATCTATTATTTGGATTTAAGTTTTCGTTCTAAATCAGGAGTCTCAAACTCCAGTCCTCGAGGACTCTATACCTGCAGACATGTCTCAGTTTCAACTCACCTGAATCAAATAATTTGGTCATTAGCAGGACCCTGTAGAACCTAACTGCCCACAGAGGGGGCAATTCAACAATTATATGCAGGTGTGTTGGACCAGGGACACATCTTGTTGTAGGACAGGGGCCCTTGAGGACTGAAGTTGGAGACTCGTGATTTAAATCACTCCAATGTAACTATGACTGAATGTTGGAAGGTAATCTGCCAAAATTTACTGTCTTTTCAGCCTGTTTTCTTCTGGAATTTTCCCTTTCTTTAGCTCTATCAATTTTCCTATCAGTTTGAACTCGCTTTCCTGTCCCTGTGGATGAAAGGCAGTCCCACAGCATGATACTAGAACCAAGTTGGGCAAGAGTTGTTTACGGTGATGCTCTGTGACAGTTGCATTTCTTTAGCACTGTTGCCTTGCAGCAAGAAGGTTGGGTTCATATCCCGGCCCAGGGCCTTTCTGCATGGAGTTTGCATGTTCTCCCCGTGCATGTGTGGGTTCCCTCCGGGTACTCCAGCTTCCTCCCACAGTCCAAAAACATGAATTTCAGGTTAATTGATGTCACCAAATTGTCCTTAGGTGTGAGTGTGTGCATGGTTGTTTGTCCTGTTTGTCCTGCCCTGTGATGGACTGGCAACCTGTCCAGGGTGTACCCCGCCTCTCGCCCGTTGACAGCTGGAGATAGGCACCAGCACCCCCGTGACCCATTAAGGATTAAGCGGTAAAGAAAATGGATGGATGGATGGATAGTTAATTAACAACGATTCCATTAATAAAAGAGTAATAATGCATTGCAGAATTAATTTTATATAAAATACTTACTAATAATTAATACAGGTCTAAAGAATTGTTTAAAAGTTCATGCATAAATGCACTTAAATGAAAGTATAAATGAGCAATGGGTAAACCGCTCATACAAGGGACTATTCGCTAGAAATAAAATAAATAATGAATGCATTAACTAATTGCTTATTAATTTGGACTACTTGTAACTAATTATTTATGTATTTATTCATGTGTAATTAAGGTTAAATGAGGTGTAGTTATTATGAAGTGATATATATATATTTTCTAGTTTACAATTATCTTTTACCCATGGTAAGAATATTAGAAAACATAATTCTGTCACCAATAATTCTGCAGATACCGGCATACAGGCAGATACCAGTAAACAATTACAAATGCTAATGTAACATTCGATGCAATTCAACATGCTCAAAACTCTTCAAAATGAGAGCTAATTTAATATGAAAAAAATATGTTATGAAGCTATGTAAAACAGGCAAACATACACATTTATATACCAGTTTCCATATCTGTTAGTATTGAAATATCAGACTCCTGGAGACACAAAAGACATTCTAAGTTTTTAACCACAGCTTTGAGGTAAAAAAATACATATATTTCACAGAATTTATGTCACTTACTGAAACACACTATTTCGAGGATGTTTTTCAAAAAGCAACACCATCTTCAGTTTGGACCTGATTCTCCTGGTCATGGTGACCTCAACCATGTCTGGGAATGAACCAACCTATCAAGATGTCTTACTCAGTTTATTCATCCTGTTTTTATCTTCTTTTCATTTAAGCTGACTTTCCAGCAAAGCACAGCCCGTAAAAGAACACTAGGAAATCTGGTTAATAAAAAAAAAAAAACCCATCCAGAAAACTTTTACTTACAGTATGTTAAAAGATCCCAGTTTACTTAGATAGGGAAGTCTAGACTTAAACTTGTTAAGACTTGTTCCCCCTCCAGTTTAATCAATTATCCAAAAAGACAGCTATATATTTATGTGAATCAAGCATTCAACTGTTTGGTGTATGCCAGGTTTTTCCTGTGGTTCAGAAGCCCAATTTATGCTGCGTAATCTGGAAACGTATGTTTCACTCAGGATAGCTGACTATATCTGTAGTGACCACTGTCAAATGTGAGTAAAGAAAGGGAAGGGAATAGAGTTTTGCCCTTTGGTCCTCCTGAATTGTAAAAACTGTTTCAGACAGATTGTTTATAACCATATCATATGGAAGGAATAAACGTGAAAGTCAGGAATTTTGTGACTTCAAAACAAAGCACTTTAGCTATTACATAAAATCCCAGTGAAACACTATGAAACTTGAGCTTGTAATGTGAAAAAATTAAGCTACAAAATACAGAGTAATGAATAGCTTAACAAAGTACTGCAATATAGGGAATATATATGTATATATATATAAACGCACACATCAGTGTGTTTAAGTATATTGAATAAGTCACAGTATTGTGTCTAAATGAAGAGCAGGTGGAGGCAGAGCATATGGCACTGGCCCCCAAACGAAGTCAGGGAAGTCTTAGACAGCAAACAGAAAGCTGAGATAAAGAAGATCCTCAGGCTTTCTGAATACCTCTGCATAACTGCGCTGCTGACGATACACACAGGGGTGACACATAATGAATACTGCCACATAAACATGCATACAACCCAACCTGCACATTCCGTAATGCAAGAATGCACATCTATATGTGGAGCCATATACGCACAGAGGCTAAGCAGCTGATGACCCTCGGCTAACTCTACTTATCAGACTAAGCTGCTCCTGCCTTAAGGATAAGCAAAAGGAAAAATACCACAATTTACACTTTGGATGGATTTAGAAAATAATAAAATGCTGAATATCTTTCAGCTATAAATAGGTAACTGTGCTGTTTTTCTGAGAAGTTTAGAACTGCATACCAAACACCTGCGGTGGGACGTAAAAAATTTGAACACACTCAAGAACCTTGTTATGAACCTTTTTCAGTCTTAGGGTTTACACAGTAGACTTTTGTGTGAGAGTTTATCCTCTGAACACGTGGTTTAACTCAAACATTGACCTCTTTTTTGAGTAAGATAGGACAGCTGCTGGGGTTTCCTAAGAATTTAGTATGAAGAAGAAGAAGAAAATTTATTCATATAGCACCTTTCACAGATAAAATTACAAAGTGCTTTACAAGAATACAAACAGGTAAAATAAAATCAGTTCAGATTTTCTTGCACATGCTTATATATTTCTATCTGGCAAAACATATAAGTTAATCAGTGTGTGCAATTTACCTTTCACCTAATGTATTATACAAGATTTAAACATAGTGCTCAAAGGTCTGATCATCAATTTTCCTTTCCTCTTTTGTACTAATTTCCTCTGAACTTTAAATGGTTTTTCATTCATGATTCCCCAACTAAAATGAATATAACATAGTTAGCTCTCTCCACTTGTTTCAGCTTCACATTTAGTGAAACTGGATTTCCATATCACATTTCTTCTTCAACAAATCATGTTTTATTATGCAAATGATTAATTAAAAGATCCATTCATGGAATTCTGACTCTTTCCAGCGCAAATAATTTCACAAGGACAGGGGGAAACAAACTGATAAACTGCACACTTGTATACAGTTCTTCGTGAAAGCATTCATTGATCTAGCATTTTTCCACAATTACAAACTCCAGTGTATTTTATTGTTGTTTAATTGTATAGATTGACACTGTATTATTTGTGAAGCTAATCATTTGCAACCTCACATGTTAGAGTCCAGGGTAGGGCCCGATTTAGGATTGAAGAAGATCCTGTGCTTAACCCAGATGACTGATGTGCAAAATATTCGCTGCTTTGAATGATGTAGCATCTCAACTTTTGTATATGGATCACCTTAAAAGAGACAGAGAACAATGGATTACACTTACTATGCTTTAATAAAGCAAAACAACACTCAATCAAAAATATTAACTATCAACAATATCACTGTCAACTGCTGATTGAAGTCACCAGATCACTATTCCAGGGAATACATATTACACCTAGGGCCGGAGTGGGACTCATTTTCAGCCCCGGGCCTTCATTTATCAAGCATACTTGCGTATGAACAATTCTACGCATTGTGTAGTATTTATCCATTTGTACTTATGTGTAGAAATGTTCCTAAATATAAGTACAGTTCTACTTGTTCGTACGCACAGCATCGACTGTTAGAAGAGAGGAACTGCAACTCTGAAACAGTTTTACTTTGACAGAATATTTCTATCAGCAGTTTATGACCTCCAAAAAGGAGCTCATGTTGGCATCTGTCTGTGTTATAACAAAATAATGTAAAAGTTATGCACGGAGTGGCAATAAAATTTCAGGAAATGTTTGAAATTTGCCAAGAGATACATAATTTAACGTTGCGAGTGATCATCCATGGTGATCCTGTCATTCGCAATCTGCGCTCTGTGGCCGCAGACCCCCCTCCTGTTTATTTATTACACCAAGCACTTCAGCGTATGGGGTTTTTGTCACACATTTAATTCAAAGGTTTATAAACTGCACCATTACAAATAAATGGTCCTGCTCATCAGTGAAGCAGATAGTCCTTTTTTCCTTTCACATTGATGGCTGCACAAGCCTTGTCTCCAATTACGCACGGCCACAGAGTCAAATATGATGATTGGAGCATCCTTTGTATTAGATCTGGTCCAGCTGTGTACTGAGGGATGTTTTATTGTATTCAGTTTAATATCTAATAATTTTTTCTCTTTTATTTCCAGCAGGAACAACGTTCTTGACTGCATTTACTGGCTGTCAGCTTTGTCCCAGGTGGAGTTATGTTTTTTTTATTAGTTTCCCAGGAGCTGATAGAACCAAACAGCAATGTTCATTATTAAATTATTTAATACGTTCAAAGACATTCAAAGACATTAAGGATTTCCACAGAAGTTAATATTAGCAAATTAAATTATTTGCCTTTTTTTTGTGCATGCTCTGCAGCAGAAATATAACGGTTACGTGCTGGGTGGTTTAAAGCAGAGAACTTTTTGACACTTTCTCCAGGTTTCCTATACTCATGTGCTGCACCTGCCCCAATAAAACATAGTTAAACTTTTTAAGCTTTAGTGCATTTGGAATTGAAAACACATTTGACTTAAACAATTACGATATTTACGATGGCTAAGCATGAAGACTTAATTTATATTATTTTCCTTCTATTCTCTTTCAAATCTGGACTGTGTGTATTTATTGTCTAACTTTTAAATAAAAAAATAATAATAGGTCCTTATCCATGCATACAAAGTGGGTTTATAATAGTAAGCCCTGACCGTGAAACTCAACTACCCAATCCTGACCCGAACTGGTAAAACTGACTCCTTAAACTGTCTGACCATTTTCTGTTCCAAAAGTCATTTTATGTTACTTACTTCCTCCCCATGAATATTCTGTTTGAGTTTTTCCAAGTCCTCATTTACCGGAAGATCAGTTATCACTCTTCACATAACCATCACCATCCCTCAGTATTTTTGCCATTTCCATGTTTCCTGTCTTTTTTCCAACTCCCGAGATAACATTATTGGACTGAAATTGATTGGATCATCTTCCATCATTCAAGCTTCTTTTTCTACCTTTCCTCAAGATAGGAAAACAAACAAACCTTTCTATTAGAAGCTGGAATCCATTCATCAAAATTAATTTCATCATCCTCATCTCCATCCTGTTCTAACATCTTTGTTTTCCCCATTATTTATCACCAAGTGTTCTTACCTAATTCCAGTTCTGGGCATTGCTCTCCCACTGCCAACTGTGGGAGGGCCCTGCACTGAAGCTTAAGCCTCCTTCCTGCTTGAGGAGTGAGCAGGTACTTCATGTCACCTGGGTTTCCCCGGCTGGACATAGCGCGTCCTGCCCAACCCTTCAGGCGCCTCAGTCAGCCAGGAGGAGGCAGTATACAGCCCAGAGTAGCTGGGAGTAGCTCACATTACCTACTCAAGGGAACATAGGATGATATGGAGGAACAAACACACCCTCAGCACCAACACAGCATCCCCGGCAGGAATCAAACCCAGCACCTTCTAGCTGTGAGGTGAGCTGCACTACCAGCTGCGCCACCATGCTCCTTCTGTTCTGACATTTTGATCCAGTCATACCCCAGGAATTGCCATTCACCAAAAAGACAAAGAAAATTTTTAAGCAAACCGCACAGTTTCTGTCAAGGTTCTTCTGAATCCAAACATTTTCCCTCACCTTCTCAAACTCTTCCCGAACTCCAAAAATGGACGTCTGTTTGAGCTTTCCTCTTCTTTTTCGTAGTCCTCTTCATGCCTTCCTTGCTATTTCACCTTCCAAACACCGCTGACTGCGTGCTCTGACGTGTAACTTCAAAGTGCACTAAAAAAAAGAAAGAAAGAAACAACAAGTTGCCAGCTGGCAGCGGCCACCTGGTCCAGTATGGCAAGCCATTTCAGTAAAAATGCTATAGCCTTGATTTCCACTGTTGTGTATACCAAATATTGTACTGTGCAACTGCACCGTATTAGTTAAACATTTTCCTCTACAGGTTTGAGCTTTTACCAAACTTCTTCAAAAATTATGTTAATAGAAACTCATTTTTGCCTAGTTGCACATTTGGCACACTAGTATAACTCTGCTTGTCATAGTACAGGCACTTGTGGCCAATATATCAGACCAGCCCATCTGGAAATATCTCGGTGCTCCAGATTAGCCACCCCAGGCCTGACAAGAACACTATGGTCCATCACTTTAAACTGGTTATAGAGTTTTAGTTTTCCCCCCTGGCCTTGAATTTGGCACTGTCGGTCCTTTTTTTTTTTAGGTCTTTGTGTGGTTGACAAGAAAGTTTCTGACCCTGATTAACTCATTCTGTCCCATGAGCATAGGAGACAACACAAACTATTTCACCATATTATTGTCAAACCAGTTCACTAGAGAAGTGAGTGCTCTCAACCGTTAATATTAACTGCCTCTTCTATGCTTGCAATATGGTTAGAAATTCTGAAGGAGGAAGACGGCATGGAGCTTTGCACTGCTTTCCAGTATGGTAGGGGGTCTAATTTGGATTTATGCTCTTGCCTGACACTCCATCTCGTACCAATGTATTTGAACTTAACATTGATGCTGATTCTGCCACTCCTAATAAACATGCTTATCAATGTCAGTTGAAAAGTGTGAAGTCATGAAGAAGAAGGTTAAATATTTGCTGGACAATGGGTTAGCCAAGCCAAGTGCTGGTCCTTGAAGTGCTCCTTGCATATAAATCTGATGGCATACCACGGTTTTGCCTCCTGTAATAGGAGCATGAGAGCTTTTTTTCCACAGAAAATATCTCAAAAAGGCATTCATTCAAACCAGAGAGCACAGCAGTTTTTTTAAGAGTAAATAGGACCCTTAAGGTTCAAAGAAGTTTTCTTGCTAGTCTAATGGAGAAGAAAGAATAAGCAGCTAGTTCAGTCGCTAGATTTGAAAGTTGAAATCAGTCTTAAAAATTTCCTGTACCTTGCCTGTGTGAAATTCCTGTCTGGATTAACTTGTTCAGGCATGGTTTATAAAAGAAAAACATAACCTAAATTGCACTCATGAGGCTGTAAAAATTATTTTTCTCTCACAGTGACAAATTAATGCAAATTGCTAAAAAGTTAATAAACCAAGAGCATCTTTTAACTCTGCGATTTGGATTGTTTTTTTCAGTGGAGCAATAAATTTGCTAAAAAAAGAACGGTCACTGGATTTAATCAGTAGGACAGAAAGAAAGAAAGAACTATCCTCAAATTTCTCAGCCACTTAAATCCCACACGAGCAGAACTCGCCAAAGCATCACAGTCATTTTAGCAGCCGGTTGTGAACTCACAAATCCCTTTTCTTTTGCCTCTTGGAGCTTAGGGCTGCAGAGCAAGCGGAGTGGTGGAGTGTGGGGTGAGTGAGACATTCGAACAAACGCAAACATAGATATGTCCAATCCACTCACAGGTAAGAGTTCGTCTTTGGGTTCATGTGTCATGTGTAAATTTTTGCAACTTCTTATGCATATGTGTATGTTTACATTAGGATATATGGTGCCATCCATTGCTCTGAGCTTTTGTGAGTGACTTAAGCCCCATTTCCTGGTGCCTGGTAAGTGCTGATAAGGAGATGATTCTCTCAAGACTTAAATACACAGAAAACTGCAGAGACAATTAGTGCTCTGTTGTTTTACAATCCAATAAGTTGCAGCAGCATCGTTTCAACAGAGAAATCTATTGAATTAATAGGAACATTGGTCAATTATTATCCGTACAACCTTTTATTTGAAATATTTTTTATAACAGGTGTGCCAAGTAACAACAAAGCCAGTTTTGACTAAATCATGTGTTGCATTTAGTAATTTCTGAGTTTTATCTGGTGCTGGGAAGCTGGATATGTCCAATCTCAGTTTGTATTCCAAGCATTAATCTTCTAAATTGGTCGGTCTCTCAAGTCTCATTATGTGTAGCCTTCTCTTTATGCAATTATATCACTCAAAATTCTCTCTATTGGCCCTTTGGTTAGATGAGTGGCAGTCTTTCAGATGCCAAGGCATCTCCACTATCTAATTTGTTCTGTTTTATGTTTCCTCTGCTGCCTTATAAAATATTCATGTTTACTTTTTCACAATTTGCCACATTATTTCAATTCAATTCATTTATATTGCACCAATTCACAACACGCCAATTTAGAGGAAAAGTAATTTCCATTCAATCATACATACAAACATACAAAGTTTTCTATTCAAGGAATCCCAGCAGATTGGATTCAGTTATTGACTTGCAATTGTGCCCCACTGATGCAGACTTCAACTACAGCAGTCCCTCATACTGAGCAAGCATGTGACAACAGCAGAGAAGAAAAACTCCCCTTTAACAGCAGGAAACCTGTAGCAGAACCTGGTTCTGCCAAGTCCGACAGGGGCTTTATAAAGATAGAGCAGAGATACACAGAAAGAACTGATGTGGGAGCACTTTTTATATTAAAAAAGTACAAATTTGATAACATAGTCGGTACTTGTATAGCACTTTATCAAATCCACAGGATCCCAAAGCACTTCAAACTACATTCATGCACACATTCACAAACTGGTGATGCACAGCTGCCCTGGGGCACAAGGACCAAAGCAAGGCTACCAACCAATGGCCGCTGGCTGCTCTGCTTTGTGACCGCATACCATTGAGTCTGCCATTGCTCCTCCATTGCTGTAGTACCTCCATTTGGCCGCTAGGCCCCCATTGAAAGCATTGGACTTTTGACACGTTAAAAACAACTTTCATTAGCATGAACCACGCTTACAGAGATTAGATTTGTTTTGATTAGTTCATTTATTGACAAAGGTTAGATAGATGGTATGTCTGGAAGGATGCACTGATGGAGGCTTGTAGACTCTGTGTGGGGGTGCAGTCTTCGGAAGTCAGTCTTCTTCTCGAGCCTGCTCAGGACCCCCCCAGACGAAGAACCTGAAAGAAACAGATATTAGTGCTGGAACTTGAAAAAAACAGATAAGGGGATCAAGGGATGAGGTTGGGGGGGGAAGGAAGGGATGATGGGGATGAAGGGATTAGGGAGGGGATGAAGGGATGAGGGGATAAAGGGATTAAGGAGGGGATGAGGGGATGAGGGGATGAAGGGATTAGGGAGGGGATGAACGGATGATGGGGATGAAGGGATGAGGGGATGAGGGAGGAAACGAAGGGATGATGGGGATGAGGAAGGGGATGAGGGGATGAAGGGATGTAAGGAATGAGGAAATGAAGGGATGAGGGATGAAAGAATAGGAAAATGGGGATGTAATACCGAGACAAAATAAAGGATCAGGGGGAGGGAGGGTGGGGTTTACAAGATTAGAGTCTGAGTGACGCTGATGGCTAGGTACTCAGGGTTTAAATAGATCATGGAGTAATTAGGGATGAAATTCAGGTGTGAGATGCCAGGTGAGTTGAATCTTATGTTGATTACTGAGAGGATACTGAATATGGGGCGTGGTCCAGCTCACAAACCTAAGTTAACATATTAACTTACATTTAATGCCTGGTGCCCCATTGTTTTAAACTTTTTATGGCTACATATTCTTAGATATTATATTCTGAGATAACGCTGAGCTTCTAAAAATAATAGGCACCAGGCTGGTTTTCGTAAGATAATTCTTTGAAATCTTGCATAATTAAAGAGGGGGCCGAGCCAAGTTTAGCATCAGAGCTAAAGACGCGGGAGCAGAATGGGCGCGATTACGACCGAACTACACACCCATACACGCCCCGCGAGGGCAGAGTCTACAGTGCAGATCCCGCCCTACGCCCTTATTAGGAACATGCTTCGTCAGAGCTTGGGAGGAGTCTGTGATTCCGCCATGAATTCCCCCATGAAAGTGTGTCATTCTGCTAAACGGGAAGGAGTGAGGAGGCGCTGTCTATTCTTTTTTACAGTCTATGTGCCAAACACTGCCATCACCGATTCCTCTGACCACTATAAGTAGGCAAGATAGGTGAAGTGTCTTGCCATTGGACAACTCTTATCACTAAGCTACAGCTGCTCTAACAGTTACTGGGAGCTTCATCTCAGTCGATGCCCCCCTCCAATAGGGTATTGAAGCTGTCCATCGGGCTGGATGATAATTCGATAGCAATATATATCTATCGATAGACGTGTGGTACGATAGAAAAAAATGGGTTGATAAAAAAAAAGTATCCCTCACCTTTTCGTTATAGCCTATCATGCAACTTAAAACAACAATCAGTACTTACTCCAAACAACTCATTAACGCTGACCCACGCAGCTCTGTCAGCCACCCCTCTCTCCTTTCAGACCATAAAAAGGATGAAATGATTTGAGCTGAAACGGAATTTTTGATAGTCCCTAAGCGAACCATCACCATAACAATCAGATGTCACAGGAAGGGAGCAGCAGAAGTTGTTCCAGATAAATGTTTCAGTGGCCCAGGTAAAGGTTTCCTCCTGTTTTGACGTCTTGACGCACTAAAACACTAGACGTAGCAATGATAAAGCTACGGTCTACTGTGGGTGCCTGGGTACCCCCCACGTAGTGCCTGGGTGGAGGTGGGGGTATCATTCCTCATTCCTCTGGGCGCCCTGGGTTGGTTCTTTTGCTGCTGCTGCTGATCTGCTGCCGATGCAGACGGCTCCCATGATGGCGTTGCCTGGCTCATCTCTACTCAGCCCACTGTTTTTTATTTATTTATTTTATTTTTTAAGCTTTTAAGTGTGTGTGTGTATGGCTGAGGGGTTGGGTTGGGAGGGGGGTGTAGTTGTGATGATGATTTTGTTTTTGGTTTTTGAACGGGGGTTGGGGGTTTGTAGGGTCATTTTAAATCTGTAAAGCACTTTGAGAAACCATGTTTGAGAAGCGCTTTATAAATAAAGTTTGATTTGAAGTTTGATCAGCTGTCTTAAGTAGCACTCCCATCTACCTGCTCACTGTGAATCTGTTACAGAGAGATACATGAAAATTACGAACGCCGCGCTGCTAACAACACATGTGGCTTTTTAAATGTCCACTCGTTCCTGCTCCCGGTCCTCAGAAGCGAAAAACGCTTTAAAAAACACTGCAGGGTTTGATAGACCTGCCAGCTTTAGCACTCAGTGTCTGCACCGGGCTGCAGTGTTTTGGGCTCTGTCTATACTCTGGTGAGTAGCTAGTTAGCTTAAGCCAACAGCTGAACCAGAAGTGAACTGAATTAGAGTAAGATTTATTGACAAACCAAACCAAAGGTTTTATTTATTAATATTATAAAGCGTCATGAAATGTCTAAAAGATTAAAAAGCATCAAGATTAGCCTTTAATTTAAATTACTAACATAATTATGTATGTACATTTTGTATAAAATTCCCCTCTTGACCACTGTGGGCGGTTTTTCTTATACCAAACTCGGGTCCTCTACCAGAGGCCTGGGAGCTTGAGGGTCGCAGTATCTTTGCTGTTTCAAGTACTAAACTTTTCTGGAATGAAGGCTGAGGTTCTGCTAGGGATCTGCTGAAGCCATTCCTCCAGTTTGGGGGTCACTGCCCAAAGTGCTGCAATTATCACAGGTACCACTGTCAGCTTCACCTTTCAAGCCTTCTGTAGCTACTCTCTGGGCCCTTGGTATTTCTCAAGTTTCTCATGTTCCTTCTTCATGATGTTAACATCACTTGGTACTGCCACATCCACCACAACGGCTTTCCTCTGCTCTTTATTAACCACCACAATGTCCGGTTGGTTCGCCATTACTATCCTGTCTGTCTGGATCCGGAAGTCCCACAGGATCTTTGCTCTGTCATTTCCACCACCTTTGGAGGTGTTTCCCACTTTGACCTGGGGTTTCCAGCCCATATTCTGCACAGATGTTTCTGTATACTATGCTTGGTTGTAACGTTCCATGTATGCTTTCCCTGCCAGCATTTTACACCCTGCTGTTATGTGCTGGATTGTCTCAGATGACTCTTTGCACAGCCTGTCTGGTGTGGTAGATCTATCGCTCTGGTGCTCAGAGCCTGCTCCTGCATATATATATATATATATATATATATATATATATATATATATATATATATATATAGGCACATCTTCTCATTCAATTAGTTTCCTTTCTTTTCATGACTACATTGTAGATTCTCAATTAAGGGCATCAAAACTATGAATGAACACATGATGTATGGAATTACTGTATATACTTGAACAAAAAGGGTGAAATAACTGAATACATTTGTTATTTTTTAGATTCCTCAAAGTAGCCACCCTTTGCTCTGATTACTGCTTTGCATTCTCTTGAGCTTGAAGATGTAGGGCGCTTTCACATGGTACGGGAGTCCGTACTCGGGTACGGTATTTGGTCAAAATCCACTTATTTCGTACCATGTGAACACAGACTGTACCGTGCCAGAATACGGCCAGAGAGACCTGCCTTGGAGGTAGTATCCGAGTCCAGGTACGAGCGGCCACGTACCATGTGAACACAACCCGTACTCTGGCCGTACTCAAGACAATAGACGCGCTCCATGCGGAAATGACGACACCGCCGGCCAAAATTACAGAATACCTCGCGACCATACAAATACCAAAACAACGCGATTCAAGCATCCCACAGCAACACAGCAGGTTACAAAACGGCGGGTTTACTACAACACTCACCCTGTAGATGGCTTCAGGTAGCAGCTGACCAGTAGACCAGTTTGTTTACATTCTAGGCTGTCGCTCGTTTTATTACGTCGGTACTTCTCACTCCCTTGTTTGTTGGAGAACTAAGACTTATTTGTATGCCGCCACCTGCTGTTTATTTGTAGTAAAAGACTGGATCGCACGGGCAGAGATCCGTGACATGTGAACAGAAAAAATTTGCATTTTCTCTGGCCGTTTTCTGGTACGGCCACACATGTGAAACGGCCGTAGTCACCTGAAATGGTTGTGCTACAGTCTTGAAGGAGTTCCCAGAGATGCTTAGTATTTGTTGGCCCTTTTGGGTTCACTCTGTGGTTCAGCTCACCCCCAAATCATCTCGATAGGGTTCAGGTCGGGTGACTTTGGAGGCCAAGCTATTTCACACTTTTTTGTAAAACTACCACATAATTCCATATGTGTTAATTCATAGTTTTGATGCCTTCAGTGTGAATCTACAATGTCAATAGTCATGAAAAGAAAGGAAACTCATTGAATGGGAAGGCTTGTCCAAACTTTTGGTCTCTATTGTATATAACTTTAATTATTAGTTTAAATTAATTAATTAAAGAATAACAAAATGGCCAAATATATATTTTTTATATTTTGTGATTTTTATCGATAATTATCAATATCGATCAATATGACTATTCCTTTATCGATATGCTCTTTGTCTATATCGTCCAGCCCTAATCCTAGGTATGGATTTATAGAGTGAACTTCTTGTCCATCTCCTTTAAAAATAACACAAGGTCAGTCAGATGAACATTAGCTTTAAAATCTGAATTTTGACTGGGCCATTCTAACCTGTGAACATGCTTTAATTTAATGAATCCCATTGTAGCTCTGACTTTGTTGGTAGTGATGTCTTTCGCAGCTGACCTCCTATTTTACAGCCTTTAATGGCTTTACTTCCAGCATTGTGCTTGATTTAGCTCACTCCATAGCGAAATTATATTTGAATGCATGGAATATTTGTCATGTTTCTCCAGAGGAGAAATTAGATCCAGTTGGTAGCTATGCAACATAAACAACCAAACACTCTACAATTACAATCTGACCAGTTTCCCTGTTCCAGTTGAAGAAAACCATCTCCAGAGTATGATATTGCCACTACCATGTTTCACTATACTGATGTGTTGAGGATATTCTCGCCACCTCCATGGAGTCCAGCTGTGTAGATGTATTAGGTATCTTGTTAGCAGATTATCCTAACCCCTTAAAGTTTATATTTTCATGTATGAGTTCTCATTTTCATTAACCTTTCTCTGTTACTTACTAACTCTCGTCTACCTTTCCACTATGCTTCCACCCCAATTCCTCCTATACAAACCCTGTGATTATCTAGGCAAAGTTCAAAATATGAATCACTAAAGTCCTTCAGAAACTGATTCAGACAATTCCATGTCAGCTGCACAGCCCTTCAGCATCCCCTTGTGATACTTGGCTGTCCATCAATTACTTCTCTTTAGACAACCCTGCTTCTCTTCCTCCTCCTCACCTGCTACGCTGATACTAAATCACTCCAGCAGTTATCTCTGCCTGCAGGAGGTGAAGGAGGAAAAATACAGAGCAAAGTAAAAAAGATTCTCAGCTAAAACACTGGGGTATCAGTTGAGCTTATTTCAGAATTTAGTTTCATATGCACTTGTTTTAAAAACAAAATAAAAGTTTAATTTTCAACTGTCTGTCACTGAATTTTTTTTATAGTGCACTGATGTGAAGCACATCTGTAATGCAAAGGTGAGCTAGCAGGATGGAGCAGTCCCAGTGGTACAGATCCTGCATTTGAATGGAATGCCAATCGAAAGAGACGTCGGGGGTAATTAGTTTCTAAAATTCCCTGGCTTCAGCGTGTTGAGATTACAGCTTTCAGGAAAGGAATGCTTAAAGAAAAATTCTTACGTCTTGCTTAACAACAAATTCCCTTTCTGCGTGACTTTTGAGCAACTAAATCCATTTAAAATACATGTCAGCATAGAGAGGAAGGTTGAATCTCAGGATCGTTTAAGATTGTTTAGGTAGCCCTAAACCACAAAACCCCAAAAAAAAAACAAAACAAAAAACAAAAAAAAAAAAAAAAAAAAAAAAAAAAAAAACAACACAAAACCTTCATGGGATCAGAAACCCCTGCATGGAATGTACCACTGGAACATAACTGCTGTGGTTGATCTCAAGAAATCCTACCAATGGGTAGAGAGGGCTGGTCTACAGTAGGGGTACACTGATCCGAATTTTTCAGTCCCGATACTGATGCCTGGATTTTGTGTATTTGTCGATAGCCAATTCCGATCCCATACTGTTGTTGAATTAATAAAATGTATAACTTCCACCTTATACCTTTCTTGAAGAGACTAAAGGCACCAGACTTTACTAACTAAACATAACTAAGACAAAATAACAGATGTAATGTATAAAATCACCTCAAAAATGAAATTTCAAGTAAAACATGAAATTTTATTTTGTGAATTTATTGCAGATTTTCAACATTTTAAGTATCAGTTCATGGTATCGGTTAAGTGGTGGTTAAGTTTAACCAATACATGCACATTAGATGGTATCTGGGGCAATACAAGGCACACTCAAAGCACTCATCCTGGCAGCACAGTAGCAGGCTTTGAGCACCAGAGGGACAGAGGCCCAGATCTACCACACCAGACAAGACCCAAGGTGTAGGCTGTGTAAAGAGTAATCTGAAACAATCCAGCACATAACAGCAGGGTGTAAAATGCTGGGAAAAGCATACATGGAACGTCTGACCAAGTGGCTGGCATACATACTGGTATACAGAAACATCTGTGCAAAGCATTGCCTGGAAACCCTAAGGTCAAAATGGGAAAATCCTCCAAAAGTGGTGGAGAGTGACCAAGCAGAGACAGACAAGATGGTTATGGCAAAGCCAACCGAACATTGTGGCGGTTGTTAAAGAGCAGAGGAAAGGTGTTGTAGTGGAACATGAGAAACTTGAGAAATACCAAGGGCTCAGAGAGGAGCTAGAGAAGGATTGGAAGGTGAAGCTGACAGTGGTACCCGTGATAATTGGAGCACTTGGGACAGGGACCCTGAAACTGGAGGATTGGCTTCAGCAGATCTCTGGAAGAACCTCAGATGTCTAAGTCCAGAAAAGTGCAGTACTTGAAACAGCAAAGATACTGCGCAGGACCCTCAAGCTCCCAGGCCTCTGGTAAAGGACCTGACTTGTAGCTTTAACTGTAATTGTCCTGCTATATGATGAACCTACCCTAGTCAGAAGTCTTTTACAGCCTCTAATACATTTTCTTCCTTGATTGTCCTGTATTAATTACTCCTCCTTGCTGTCAAAGTTGACCAGCTTACCTGTCTCTGTTAGAGAATAATGACCCCCCAGCAGGATTTTACCACCACCATGTTTCACCATGATGATGATGTGTTAGGGGAGATTAACAGTATTAGTTTTGTACCACACATATGGGCTGATTTATCAAGATTCCTGATAATGACTGCAAAATTACGTGCAGAGTAAAAGATTTGCGTGAGTGGGTTCGCCTTGATTTGCAGGTGATTTACTAAGATTGCAATTCTTAACAGGTGCAAGCAGCAGTATTCATTTGAGGAGGGCGCTAATGCGAGCTGCACCACGGCTAGAGAGAGTAGGAAAAATGCGCATGGCTCCATACTGCGTCTTTGTCACAAAAATTTGGCAAAAATGCTGTGGATTCTGTTTTTCGTTTGTAAGTAATAAATGTAATTCATGCGTGGTACATGCGCTACTCTCTGCTGCATGCACACTTCATATTGCAGGGTAGACTGATTAAAACAGCAGCATGTCTGAATTTTGTTTTAAAACATCATATATAATGCCAGTTATCATTGTGGTATTATATATGATTACTAAATTTTATTAATTGGACTCCATGACTGTTAACCACTACGTGAGAAACTAATCAGGATCCTCTGGGATCATGTACGCTTAGCGCATCTTTACCAGGTGGAGACATGATAGTGCAGTGAGTTATGATGCGTCTTTGGGGGAAAAACAGGTAAAATTAACATAAATTTCAGGTTTATGGCCATTAGTGTTAATTACTCTTAGTTTATATTTTGTGTGAATTATTTTTTTTTTTTTTGTCAATAATAATCTCATGTTAAATGTGTTAGCGCAAAAATTAAGACATGCTTTTCAAAACTGCTTAAAATAGACGCTAAAATAGCCGGCGCAAACATTTTTATGCTTTGTAAATCACACTGCGTCTCAAACGTCTACTTCTTTGCCTATTCTACTCCCAATATTTTGCGTCTTCTTACAGAAACACCCAGATTATATATTAATCGAGGGCAAAAGCGCTAAATGGATTGCGTGCGTCTTGCTGTGGGTTTAACGGGCGCAATGCGCTCTGCGCTGTGTTGATAGATCAGCCAGAGTCTGTTTTTGCAATGCTGTGCAGTTTGCGCAGGTTTTAACAAGTGCAAACCGTTGATAAATCAGTCCCATAGTATTTTTCATCAAGATGCATTAGTTTAATTTTATATACATCTGGCCAGAGATGATCAGAAATACCTGAAGTTGGTAACTTAATTTAGCTTAATGTTCACAACTCAACAATTAAACAATGTTCTCATTACGGCAACAGTTATGGAATACATGATTAATAGTAGCCCAGCAGGCAGTGGATCTTTAAAGCTATTCCAGAGCTACTCTTGGCCTCATGGGGCTAGTTTTCAAATTGTTGCTCTTCTGTCCCAGCCTGTCAGTTCAGGTGGATAGTCACGTCTTGGTAGATTTGCGATTGCAGCACACTCTTTCCATTTTAGGGATGATAGATTGAACAGTGCTCTGTGATATTATGAAAGCTTGGGATATTGTTTCATAATCTGATCTGTTTGGTTATGGTGTATTGCACCAAAATTCCAATAAAATATATTTTACAGTTTGTGGTTACAACATGGCAAATGTAGAAGAGTTAAAAGGATATGAAAACATTCAATTGCACTGCTTCTCAACCTTGTCCTATCACAACACTAGTTGGTATTCCAAGCAGTGAAGACAAACTCTCAGTGGGAGGAGACTCAACTTTAATATAAAGTTTATTCTTGGCACCAACTCCTACAACAACATTTACACAAAAGCATACGTATTTATTTTGTCTATAACTTGGTCCATAATCTTTACTCACACCTTGTCTCCAACCTAGTAGACAAGCCAATGCTGATTTATTAACATGCAGCAAAATGTCCTATCCATCTTTGCTGGTGGACCGATGTCAACCCCACTTTCATATGAGAAGTTATTTGTGTGACAAAGAACCCTGGAGTAAGCCAGTCAGAACAGATGAAGGACTGAAAGAAGGATGCAGACCATTTTAATATCAAGATGATGGAGACTCTGCTTTGGTATTCCACAGAAGGGCCCACAGCCAGAATGCCTGTTTGGAGAAAAGAATTAAGCTCGGTCCGACGTGCAGCACAGCCATACAGGAAGTTTGCAAAAATAAATAGAATCAAAACAAAAGTCACGCAGCTGTTTGCAGAGAAATGATTGATGAGATGCAAGGCCAGAATTTTCTTTGGTTGATTCACTCCGGCCTGACTTGAAATGACACAATCATTGCTAGGTTTTTGGTTTTTTTTCCTGAATTTGAGAAAACGTGGCAATCCAATGTGTGTTTTTGTGTGTGTGTGTCTGTGTGCATTTTTCTAATCTTTATTTATCCACTAAGGGTTTGCTCAGCATATAGGCTATTTTTGCCGCATGTTTCTGCATTGTTGCTTTTCATTTCTATCTAGTTCAAGACATTAGTATCTAGGCATTTTCAAGACCAACGTGTCAGCAGCTGAAGCAGTTTCTTAAGAAGCATAAAAGGAATAAGCATCTGATAAATGCTGGATGAGTTATGACACTTATTGAAATAACGTTTTGATTTTTTTTTTCTGCCTGAGTATGCTTAAATGTAATTTTCCACTCTATATTTAATGTTATGCAATCACTATATTCACTTCAGCAGAGACCTCAGAGCAAAGGTTATGAGTCTTGAATCTCCAGGCCCAATCTCCTCCATGTGTAAGTGGAGTCTCTGTTACAGCATGCTGATTCAAATGATTGGATTACATACTTTGCATGCCCACCAGTACTGCAGAAACTTGTTAATCTGCCAGATATTCAAGTCAGATGTGTTACAGCATGGAAACACCTAAAAATGCAAGGCAATGATCTGTGAGGACCAGAACAGAGAACCACTGCCTTTGAGGAATACCTTAGCATGTTGTGATTATCTTCTGTTAAATGATTAGAAGCACTAAATATCCCAACTGATAATTTTTTTAGCATCTTACTTTAGTATATATCCAGATTAATTGATTTGTCAGCATCTTTGGGCCCTTTCTAGAGGGGGCTTGTACCATCAGATCAGCCAGTTGTGGATATTACATTAATGTGAATGCTGTGAGTTGTGCTTACCAAACAGGAGGAGGAGAATGGTACAGTCTGAAACGTTAATTATTTTTACAAGCTTTGCATGAGTTGATGAAAATATATATATATTTTTTATTTTATTTTAAAAACTTACATATATTTCTAAATTCGCTTAAATTTGACACTCACACAATTAAACTTTGTGGATGAAGTTGTCTATCAAGATGGCCTTTCCCTCTATGGACTGTTCTGGTAATTGTTGGATACAGGCAGGTTTTAGCAACATTCACTGTTTAAAATGCAAACTAAATGTCAATTTTCTGAAGCTAAAATAGAGACTTTAAAATGACATTCTTGAAATGTCAACTTCCTTGAGACAGCTGATTGGAAAGCTATACCAAAGCCTTGCTAGAACTCGACCTAAAGCCTAGTTAATCCTTCTGCGTTTTGACGGAGACGGATTGATGCAACGCCATTATCCGTCAACGCAAGGGCTCTCCGTCACCTACGCAAGGACGCACAGAGTAGAGGCCCAAATTCTAACTATCCGTCTCCATCGACGGATAACGTATGTTGATTGGTCAGTTTGAGCAACAACCATAGATTGCGCCACCAGAACGGGGCTCTATAATCGCTGTAATCAGTTAGAGATATGTTAATAGGTAGTTAGAGTCAGGTTAGACAGGTAGATAGGAAGAGACAGGTTAATGTTAGTAGTCAGGCAGAGTGTCAAAAGTTAGGAAGAGATAGGAAGAGGTAGAGTAGCTAGGTAGAGATAGATTAATGTAAGCCAGGTAAAGATCCGGAGCCGGTCGCGGCTTACCGCCACGGAAGAAATGCGCCCCACGGGGGCCAGCCAGCGCCGGAGAGAGGTCCCTCAAGGGGATCCTCCCGCACAGTGCGGCCGCCCATTACCTGCCGGGTTGAATCCCCCGGGCAGACTGTGCGGACCCCACCCGTTTATCTCTTAAACGTTTCTCGCCCTCTTCAACTCTGTCCTCTCAGTTCTGTCAATTTTTCCTTAAGATAGTTGTCGACTATCGGTCTCGTGCCGGTATTTAGCCTTAGATGGAGTTTACCACCCACTTTGGGCTGCATTCTCAAACAACCCGACTCCGAGAAGACCCCGGCATGACGGGGGCCGTTACCGGCCCTACACCGTCCACGGGCTGAGCCTCGATCAGGAGGACTCAGACAGAGTGTTGGTAGCCAGGTCTCCTAGTGGCTAGGAGACAGGTTAATGTTAGTAGCTATGCTGCTTTAGGCTAGGCTGTTGGAGGACATTATTAGTCTGTTCCTACTTTCTCTCCTACTTCTCCCCAACTGCATGATGTGCTGTCAATTCAAGCACTAACCTGTTTTCTATTATAGTAGGTGCTCCGGATTAGCCCTGCTTGACGACCCTGACTAAGATGGCATTGCAGTGACGGAAAATTCTCCACGTCCTGCAACAAACTTCTGCATCAGTTCTATTGCTCTTTCTGTGTCTCTGTTATGTATTCTCCAAGCCACAGACGGTCACGGCAGATAACCGCTTGTGCTGAGCCTGGTTCTGCCGGAGGTTTCTTCCTGTTAAAAGTGAGTTTTTCCTTTCCACTGTCCCTTCATGCTTGCTCAGTATGAGGGATTGCTGAGAATTACACGACGCAATCTTCTGTGGTTCTGTAATTTCTACATTAAACATTGTATTGTAATAACTCTTCTTGTAAAGTGCCTTGAGATGACATCTGTTGTGAAATGGCGCTATATAAATAAACTGAATTGAATTGAATTGTAATCAGTAGTTAATGCAGCGTTTTGCCACTATATGCTTTCTATTGAAAAGATAACTTATCTAATCTGTTCCTTTGGCAATTTTGAACACAAGGAGGTGTAGGAAAACAACAAAAAAACGGCTGCTGTGTTTTGTTTCCATGTGTTTCTAGAATATTCTATAATCTGCACTTCTAGTAAAAAGCTTTACAGCTTAATCAAAACTTACTTTCTGTTCACTGTTCATTGCTCCTTGAGGAAGAAATGCGTTCACAAGCCTAGAAAAAAACAGAAGAGACGCTGTGTAATAGTAGGCAGAGACGCCATGAAAACATAGCACCCCCTGCTATCCTGGTCGAGCAACGCTGAAAAAACAACAGAGAATGGATTGGAAGAGCGGAGTACTATAAAAAGAAAACGTCTCCGTCAGTACGTCTGCGTTTGAGTGCAATTTTGCGGTCGAAGAAGCATAAACTAGGCTTAAGAGTGACCAAAATAAACAGGATCTCGACCTTTTAAAACAAAGACATCTTCCAAGCAAATTAACATTGAATAGCCACAGAAAAAAGTCATTGCATAACATTTTTCACATATGTAACAAAGAAAAAATGTTTGTTGATGCCAAAGTATATCTAGGTTTAGGCTTAGAGATAAGTTCAAGGGCAAGTGTCAAGTGTAGATGTTGGATTCCTCTCATAATTAGCATCAACTGATGCATAATTGGACAATGTTCACATGCCACCTTGATATACCAAATTCTTTCTTGGGTCACAAATGATAAAGCAAACAGCTAATTTTTGTTTTGCAATCTTTTGCTTTTAAATAAGACAGCTAGTCTGGCCATAAATATTCAACATGTTCCATTCTAATTTTGTGTTTTACAGAGGAACATTATATAAGGTGCACTGTTTCTTGCATCCACTGTCTGTGTAAATAACTATCCAGCACAAAGATTAGTTTTAAAACAGAAAAAAAGTTTGTGTGTTTTGCTCTTGGTTTCTAAAAACTATAGCTGTTAGCCTCGCCCTCTAGGACCAACAAATCAAGATTCATTATGAATGAAAACAGAGTTTTCTACAGCAGGGTAAGGGTTACCAGAAGGGATTTTACGCAGAACCTGGCATTAAATAAAAGACTACCCTTTAACAGACCAAATTTGATTGGCTGAAACTTTATGATGAAAGACAAAATCAGATGCTAATCAACTCATCTTTGGGGACAAAACAGGGTCTTGGTTGTTATGTACCCACTGATGAAACATAAATAAGACAAGAAGGCAGGGGAAATTGCAGTCTTCAAACGCAGATCCAGCACTGCATGAAGACCAACAAACAGCATAAGAGGAGTACATGTACGAGGTACCCTTCTATGGCTGGCTGAGTAGCTGACTGGCAAGGGCACACCGATTTTGGATGAGTATGCTGGGCATCACTGAACCAGGAACTGACAGGGGAGGTAGAGGATGCACGTGCATGCTTCCATGCACCCACACAAGCCTTTAGGGATTTCTCCAGCATGTTATCAAACACAGGCACACAGACCCGCACACACACATGCACACACACTCAGTGACTTCCAGCACATAAACACACAGCAATGCACAAGGGCAACAAAGTCTCCATGATTAAATTGGCTTATTAAAGACGGAGGAAGCTGGGCTGGCAGTCAGAGAGTAAAGGCAGATAGGGGATAAGTGCATTTAAATGCATTTATGTGGTTGGTTGGGTGGCAGTTATGTGAGTTAGAGCTGAAGATGGTGAAAAACTAAACCATTCAGTCTTTAAGGAATGTAGCTTTTTTATTGTATAGGAAAGCCCATCAAATAAGACTAGTAAAAAGGGTAGTTGCAAGATTTATCAATTCATAAGTTGATTAATTACCAAAAATGTTAAAAAATTTTAGAATTTGACATACACATATGATAGCACACACACACATGATAGCACACACATATGAAGGCTAAATTTGTTTTATGCAAAAGAAATCTAAAAAGAGTGATGTACAGTTATATGAATCCTACTTAAACAAAACTGTGCTGCTCCACCTTTCACTGCATTTAGATTAGCAATTTTATTGAAGTATTGTACAGATCAAAAGTTTGGACACACCATCTCATTCACTGAGTTTCCTTTCTTTTCATGACTGCATTGTAGGTTCTCACTGAAGGCATCAAAACTATGAATGAACACATATGGAATTTTGCTGTACTTTAGCAAAAAAGTGGGAAATTATCTGGCCTCCAAAGTCACCGGACCTGAACCCAATCGAGATGATTTGGGGTGAGCTTAACTGCAGAGTGAAGGCAAAAGGGCCAACAAGTACTAAGCATCTCTGGGAACTCCTTCAAGACTGTTGGTTAACCATTTCGGGTAACTACCTCTTGAAGCTCAAGAGAATGCAAAGCAGTAATCATAGCAAAGGGTGGCTACTTTGAGGAATCTAAAATATAACACATATATTCAGTTATTTCACCCTTTTTGTTTAAGTACATATAGTAAATGGTAAAATGGCCTGCATTTGTATAGCCCCTACAGACTCCAAAGCGCTTTACAGTACATTCACACACTGGTGATGGCAAGCTACGTTGTAGCCATAGCTGCCCTGGGGTGCACTGACAGAGACGAGGCTGCCGGACACTGGTGCCACCGCGCCCTCTGACCGCCCCCAGTAGGCAATGGGTGAAGTGTCTTCAAGCCCCGGCTCCGACTGTCTCAGTCACAACTTCTTACAGTTGCACAAACTATTGAATAAAAATTATCATCGCATGTTCATTGCAGTTGCCAATAATACTGTATATCCATATCGCCCAGCCCTACCTCCTAGTTTTTCTGTAAATATTCATCCTCTATTCTGAACCTTTAATCCTGTAAAATAAGAGGGGTTTGGCCCTTGTTGAATAATGTTAGTCAGGGGAATAATATTTTGACACAACAATAAATAGAAGAAATACTGCACTGAAAAATCTCAAACTAAAAGTACTGCTCTCCCATTAAAATTGTGTTTTTGGTTCATTTATTGAAATACATAACCTCAAACAAACCTAAAGCAATTTAAAATTAAATATAAGTATTTTTTTATCTAGAAAAAGTATATTTTTGTGAAACCAGGAAGAATATCTGTGAACAGAACCTACTATGAAAAAAAAACTTTAAGCACTGCAGTAGCAGGACATGACCCTGAACCTTCCAAATGGGAGTCACCAACTCTAAGCATTTAGCCAACATGACAACATGATGAAATGAATGCATTCAATGATATACAGTATATACTAATAAGATGCTGAAGTTCTTTTCAAATTTATATAATTTGTGTCTCACACTGATTTCTTTTTAATTTTAGTCTCCTTGCAGTTAACTGCAGTATGTTGCTTATTTGAAACTTTAAACTATAGCTTACTATGACACAAAAAAAACCAACTCTAGACCAATCTGTGGCTACCGCTGCTGCATAGGATTGAGAGGGATATCATATTACCGGACCAAACAGTCTATAGGTGGGCGTTTCGGGTTGCTTTGGCGCGCTTGGAACCAAGGCAGAGGTAGTCTGAAAAAAGGGGTCAGCTGGGGTCGCTGCGAAATGGACACAAGTAATGGAAACACACCAAAGCCTCCTATTCCATACCCTTCTGGAACTAGTGGAAATGGGGCGTACTGTAAGATATCTAACTTTTCTAACGTTAGCTATCAGTTAAACTCCTCTAAAATGCATTCCTCACTGGACATGGTTCAGGTTGGTCACTGGGCATATTGGCAGCAAACCAGGCAACCGACAGCTGGAATCATTTTTTTTGTTGTTGTATCTAAAACCTAGATAAACTTGATGTCACTATAATGTTCATTTTCCATATCCAACCTTTAATTTGAAGCTCTTGCCTATCTGCTTGGGCATAGGCAGGAGTTTAAGCTGATGCCCATTTTTTGTAGGTTTGCAGAGGTGCAATCTTTTTTCTTTCATTTCGGATTGGGGAGTGTTCAGCAAAGTGTGAAAAAAATAAAAGCTCCTTTATCCCTGGACCTGTAAGGCATCTTCCCTGGTCTTTAATGATGGCCATTTTTATTAACTAGCATTCTGTAACAAGCCATTACAGAACAGCCATATTGATACTGAGAACGTATTAAACACATATTCACTGTGTTAACTAATGAGATTACTCCTGAAGGTAATCACACTGGATTTTATTTAGGGTCATCAACCTAATTATAATTGTGAACTATAACCTAAGTTCACAATTATTCACTTCTCTGTTGGTCTGTTAGATAATATCCTGATTAAATACATTGGAATAAGTGGTTGGTGTGTGATAAACAGTGCCAGGGGTATGAATACTTTTGCAAGGCACTGTATGTTTGCCAATATAATTGGTCAAGCACACACACAAATAGAGTTCTCACAGAGCCATGGTCAGATATAGGCTGGTGGGTACAGCTGGAGTACTTCCCAAACTGCCTCTTTGACAGGCAGCTAAGCCGCATTAGCTGAAACAATGGAGCACTCAATCTCTTCCACATTCCCTGAGGAGTCCTGGCGGGGGTTAGTAGGGTGAGTGAAGGGAGATTTAGCCTTCTACACATGGGAGGGTTTGGCTTCAAGCTTGACCCTGTTTCAGGGTGTCAGTCCATCAGGTGGCAGCTAAAGATTACTGAGATGCAGGCCTGAAACAGATGATAAGTAGTCATTTTCTGTAGGTCATCCCCCCTTGCCTTTCATCTTTAAATAAATCAGAAGAATAAATCGTGACATTCACCTATGAGGTAATCCTGGAGTGGATCAACACTCTCGTCAGCACTCATAATGAAACATGTCAGTGTCTGCCTCCTTGAAAGCCAGATGATTCCCATGGACCAGTAACAGGTGCTTCAAATGCCGTACTGACTGAGAAATTCTGTTTCAACGCAGCATTTCCCTGTCAGCATGTCTTTCAGGGAGTATTGATTCTTTTTTCAGCCCAATGGGTTCAACAAAACAAACACTTGCCTTATTGTATAAAATGTATATAGAAAAATAATTGTTTGCAAATACAAAGCCTTTGGAGTTGTGTTTATAATGAGCCAGTGAACACAACTTCGGTATTTTGAAATAGTTGAGCACATTTTTCCACCAGGTGGAAATATCCATTGCAACTAAATGCTCCACAGAGTTCGCTGGTTAATTGCTGACTAGGTCATTTAGTGGTGGGCATGTATTATGGATTTACCCAACGCTTTCATGTGAAAATGCTGTTGTCTCTGCATTTAAGATTTATTATCACATTCGGAAAGCAAGGTTTTAGGCAGTTATTGGTCAGCTGAGGTGGGCAGACCAGGAAAAATGTTGCTAAAGTAAGAGTAGCATGATTTAATTACTCAAGAGTAAAAAGTATTTGGTAAAAAAGCTACAAAAATACTGCGTATGTATTTAATCAAAACATATATTGCAAACAGCTCCTGGTTTGGATAATTTCCCAGTACATCTAAATTGCTGTGAAAGTAAAAGTGAGGGAAAGCAGGAAGAAATTAAGAAAATATGCACTTTTATGTTGACGTATCCTTTAAATTATATTTTGTGATCCTTTGGTTCCCATATGGCCCAGCTTCAACTCGGTTCAGTGCTGCAGAGCCTCTCATCAAAATGATATACGAGTCACGACATGGCCTCCCCTCTCTCTCTATCTCTCCCTTACGGTCCCTCTCTGTCCCATCGTCCAACACGTTCCCATCTCCTATATTAGATAATGCACAGCCCACTGTGTAAAAAGCAATAGATTATTCTCTATTCTTGGTGACAACAGAGAAGCAGGGGACGGGGGAGGGAATTATGAAAAGCAGAATGATGAGCAGGCTAATTTAGGCAGCATCAGACTGCTGTGGATGGCCTGAAATGTTGAAGAATATGTTAAAATGATGCAGACTCAATGAAAACAAGTTTTTATGGCATTGTTTTGAATATGTTTGTGTTAGAAGAAAAAAAAAACACCTTTCCTAATCCACCCTCCTCAGCACTGCTACCGTAGTAAATCTCTTCCGAGTAATAATGAGCCATTATGACAAATACCAAGAGTATATTTACTACGTTGACAGAGTCTGTGCTCCTCGGTCCCAAAGGGCTGAAAATAATTATAAATCAACTTTGTTTTTACTCCTCTTCCCCCTCCTCCTTCTGCTTGTTCAGAGTTGTAATGCTCTCCTCTCCCACTTATTCAGCCATATGGGGACTGACATATGTATCTCTCATCTCCTCCCACGGAGAGACAGAGCTGGGCCACTCTGTTATGCTCGGTGTGGTGTATCGTTAGCAGAGTCTGTGGTTAGCTACTGAGTCTAATGGCCAGCAGCGTTTGTTTAGATTAATTGATACTAATGGCTAACACAGTTAGTGGTGAGTGATGGCTGCTACACTGCGGACACACAGGAGTTTACCAGACAAATCATGTTGGGATGTTGCTGCAGAAACAAGCTCCATCTGCTCTGCTGTGCAATGGACAGGCTGAAACAAGAGACACAGATCATATTGGGAGAAAACAATGCATAAAGCATAAACTTAAAATGTAGGTTTGCTGTACAGGAAGATTTTTGGGGGACAGTTATATTGGTTACTTGTTTACTACTATCTTATACCTGCAAAATATTTTGTCCTAAATGTTAGACAGAAATAAAAAAGAATGTACATACAGTGGCAATGCCTCATAATAGTATTCCTACCATTTGTGTGTTTTTACAATTGTTGAATTAGAAACACAAACGTGAACGGTTTGCAAATATATATTCTGACAGGAAAAAAAAGTCTGCATTGAATTTGTATTCATTCCCTGTCACTGTAGTAGTCCTAAATAAAGTTTTGAGCAACCATTTGCTTTTGGAAGTCACATGATTACCTATAGGGATAACACTGTACATGTGACTTTCAATCATGTTTTTGTCATGATTCCAGGGAGTTTTTTGACTCACAGGCAGAATCACTTACAGGACTGACAATGAATACTGTAATTTCCAGACTATACGCTGCTACAGTGCAGCTTATTTATAGATTTTTATAGCTAACGGCTGCCAGAAGACCTCCTCGATATGAATTGTGTAGGTTACGTCCTTCACCTTTAAAGAAAACCATATGGGGTATCGTTATAACTCCATGATACAATGCCTTTAAGAGGCAGTCGAGATCAGTGCCACAAAGGGCGAGAGAGGAAGATTGCATGAACAATGAGAGCAAAAGTGGAACAGACAGACATCACAAGAGCGAAACAGTTTGCAAATAACAAGTTTTCATGCACAAACCCTCATTATGGAAAAAAAACGAAGAAATGAATATGATAGCGCTTTTAAGTTAAAGGTAATCAATCTTGTGAAAAACTGTCTCAATGCAATAACAGGAAAAAAACTTTCAGAGGTAATAAAAGCAGATGGCTCGGACTTGAGGTGTTTCTTTAAGATTGGCTGAACACACAAGGAGAGGACGGCTGAGGGGTTTCCACCCTGTTGAAATGTTTATAAAATCGAAGCTCCCAGAGAAACACCAATCACTTTCCAGACAAACCCCTCTGCACGAATGTATGGTAATTAAACGTTAAAACATGTGCAGCTTTTAATCCAGTGCATCTTGTATTTGTACACTTTTGTGGGGGTTTATTTCCCTAAAATTGGCTGGTGCATCTTATAATCAGGTGTCCCCGATGGTCCGGAAATTACGGTAATTAAAAGTGTTTTAGAAAGTACAGTATATACAAACCAGAAAAGATTTTATTCTGTATTCTAGGAATATTTGGAGAGGAGAATTTTAGTATGGGGAGGAAGCTTAGGAAGTTAATGAATGAAGTGTACTCATGGTTCCATTGGTGATTAGGTTGGCGTGTAGAAAAGGTGTGTGTAGAGTCCAAGTGGTAGTGGAGGAAAATGGAATGTGAGATCCAAATAACACTGAACAGAAAGTGCTGGAGAGAAGGCAGACAGATGGCATTTGGAGATGATGGATGGTTTGACTCTGCTGGAGAAGTTGACCATCAGGTGAGGACTCGTCGTTCCAACTGCTCTTTAGGCTGATGAGACTGTCGCAGTCAGGTGTGCAGTCAGCAGCACACCCATGCCCTCCAGCAGAGATCCTCTGTTCAGGGCAGAATTTCACACATGCATCAAAAAGCACGCCTACACACCAAAGATTCTGACAGTTAAGTTGTCCTTTGTAGTGTGAATGTTCATGTTTGTTTGCTAAGGAAGTAAACAAGTGTCTCTAAAAGGATTAATGATACCTTCTTGTGTTTTGGTGTAATTTAATCTTGCTATAACTGCAGTTTTTCTGTAAATGCCTCAGGTTTATTACACAGTATTATTAAATAAACACCATCACAAACTCGAAGGAACACAGACAGGTTGCAGTTAGGATACAGAACAATATCTAAAACTTTGAACATATCACATAGCAACCATCTGAAGATCTAAAGAAATTGCAAACCTATCAACAGATAAACATCCTGTGAAACGAACCGGACATGGAAGAAGAATCGCTAATCAGAGAAGCATCCCAGAGCCTCACCTTCCAGCAGGACAACAAGGCTAATCAAACAGCTAGAGCTGCAACAGAAAGGTTGATATCCCATCCTATGTTAGAATGGAACAGACCTACATACACTTGAGAATTTGGTAAAGGTAATGACAATTAATTTTCACAGATAATCTTTATCCAAGGTGATTAAGGTTGATCTATGTTGCGAAGAGAAATATGCAAACATTGTTGAATATTTTCGATGTAAAAAAGCTGGTAGAGATTGACTCGAAGGACATGCTGTGCTATAATATGGTTTGAGGAGAAATTTATGCAGCACCGTTCAGATTTGTATGATATAACTTACATCAAAATTTGAAGTTGTGGCATTACACAATCTGAAAATTTTTGAGGGGTGTGAATAGTCTGCAAGGAATTGTGCTTACAATTCATCTAAGCTCTATCTTTGCATAAAGCCTTCAAAAAATCTTTGACGCAGATTTGGGTTCATAAAATATTTTCAATTTAGAAACTAAAGGCTAAAATATAAATTTTAGACAGGATTATGCTTCCTGTTGCAGAACAGTGTACCAAAAAAACTAACTTCTTTGGTAAGGTATTTTTATTTGCATAGCACACTTTCAAAAACAAGGTCATTCAAGGTGCTTTACATATTTTGGTGGTAGAGAAATAAACAAAGCATGATAAAAACAGCAATTTTGGAAAAGCATTGAAAAAGAAAAGTACATAAGAGGATAAAGACATTAAAAGCATGATTAAGTGTAAAAACAACTATTAAAAATCAAGCGAGACCCACACAAAATTATGGTAAAATTATGTAAGACAATTTATAAGAGAATATGTATGTAAAATTATAAAGAATTAAGAACTGATCAAACACAAGAATCAATCAAGACATTTAGCAATAACAATAATTAAAAGATAACATTAGTCATTGGAGAATAAAAGAAAATCATATGTCGTTTGGGGGAAAAAAGACAAAAAAGAAAATTTTTCAAAAATCGATATTCAAATATTACTCAAAAGCATCTATAAACAGCAGAGTTTCAATCTTTGATTTGAAAGAATCTAATGATTTAGAAGCTTTGCAGTCATCAGGAAGTTTGTTCAAGATTTGTGGGGCATAGAAGCTGAAAGCTGCTTCACCATGTCTGGTTCTAATTCTAGGGAGGATTAGTAAACTAGAGTTGGAGGACCTGAGTCTTAGGGGGGTTAGTATAGTGACAACAGATCTTCAACATAGTTTAGCGCTAAACCATTTAATGATTTATAAACTAATGGGAGTATTTTGGAATCTATTCTCTTTGCTACCAGGCGCCAGTGTTAGGACTTTAGAACTGAGGTGATGTGTTCTACTTTCCTGGTTCTAGTGAGAACGCCAGCAGCAGCGTTCTGGATCAGCTGCAGCTGTCAAATTGAACTTTTAGGTAGACCTGCGAGGACGCTGTTCAGTAATCAATCCGACTAAAGATAAAAACACAGATGAGTTTTTTAAGGTCCTTTTGTGACAGTCCTTTAATTGTAGAAATGCTCTTCAAGTGATAGAATGCTGACTTTAATACTGCAGAGACTTGTAACAGAACCAGTGGATAATCAACTGATTTATCATTTACACCATGACTGCCACAGTCACAAAGTTTAAATGTAGACAGCTTCTGCAGAACATCCTGATGAGACTCTGCAAGTTTCAACTTTTTAAAAAGAAAGCTGGTATTTCAGGGCACAAAACTTTAGAAACAATTTTAATAGTTTGCTTTTTATTTTTTATAGGACTTTATAAAAATGGAGCTTAATACTTTGCCTCAGACAGTCCTGCCGTCCAAAAGTTTTAAGCATTTCAAAATGATTTTGTTAAATGTTTCTATTTTTCTCCATTTGAATATCAACTGCAGAGATTTGATTGAAACCTTATCATTTTGAGTCATGCCATTTACTGTTGCTCAGGCTGATCGACTCTACTTGGCTTCAGCTCCTGTTAATCATAAAATGTGCCTTGACAACTCTTTGAAAAATAGTCATCAGCATGGGCCTGGATGACTCATCCAGAATGGCTGTCATTCAATCACAGTGGGCTGGCCTATAATGCCTAACTCTGCTGCATTGTTCACACGTTGCTCCTCTTCACCTTTTCATTCATAACTCACTCTTCTTAACTTCATCCCCTCTTCTGAACTAAACCACTGCTCATGGTTTGTCAAGAAAAATACCCTATCATTGCTCTTCATTTCCTCTACCTTACTGACTAGTAGTTCTGACAGCATTAAGGGTAAAAGAGGAGTAACTACGTCCTCCCTTCACTTCTCCCCACCTTGATTTCTCTCTCAGACAATATACTTGCATGTACTGTTTTTATTTCTCCCAGGAGCGCAGGAATCCCATCATTCCTCAGTGTCAGCATCATCGTTGCAGTGCTCAACTCATTATCATATTATTCCCATTCTCCTTCCTCACTACTCGTACAAGTCAAATGAGAGACTGCTCCTGGGAATCACAGAAGGGTATCTTTTGCTCATGCTCAGATTCCATATTTCTTACTTTGCTGATCATGCTCTTATATCCTCATGCACATGCACGTCTGAACACAATCACACACACGCGTGCTCACACACACCCTGGAAGTACAGACATTTTTAAAAGAGTTTGAATCCATTTCAGTTTGTAATTTACAGAGCAATAAGTAATTGTAACTTTAGACCAGAACAGATTCATGCATATCCCAAACGTAATTTACACCATGTTACATTTGGAACACCAAACATCATCGTCAGTGCATTACACATTGATCAACCAAAATTGAAGTAACAATAAAGTTTTCAGCTCAAATTTGAATTCATTTGACAAATATGGAAGGTTTCCATTCAGGTGGGAAACAGTTGCTGTAAGTGAAATTACCTCACAAATGAGCACCTAATAGAGGTAAAGGGGTGTCCTGTTGAGGGCCCAGTCTGCCTTTAATTTGTCACACTGATGAATTTAAGCTTGAATGTAGGCATCAACTGGAAACAGTATTTGTGTGGATGTTTATGCTGTACTTCTGATCTGCAATTTTAGTCGGATGTTCATGGATGTAAGCATTGTAATTTATCCAAACAACTTACCCATGAGAATGGAAAGTCCGTTTCTATTTCACATAATCATTTCATATTTTTTGATAGATTTTTTTCTCATGTTGTAAATTTGCTCTCACGGAACAGTCTCTTGTTGGAGCACGGATGATGCATAAATGGTCTAGTTTGTAATAATTTGTAACAATTATACCCATCATCCAATATTAGAATAATTATTAATGACGCTCGAATTATCAGTAACAAAATGAGCAAAACAGGGCACCAGCTTCTTAATCTGTGAAGCACTATTTATTATCTCATACTTTAAGTCTTTGTCTAAAGGATAAGTTCTTTTTTGCCACTGTAATCAATCTCTCAACATGGAGATTATTTCTCAAGTTTAAGCAATTTATTACAGATTGCTCAACCATTATATCAAAAGCAGTTACAGATTGATTAAATGCAACCTAAACAGAACTTTTCTACTATTCTAAAGGGATGGATCTATTCTATCAACAAGTGGACAATAGGCATACACCAAAAATTAAAACAACACAACATCACAGGAAAATCTGACTCAGGTATGTTTGTAGTGGTCATGAGCCAGGGGGAAAAAGGGGAGAAAACGACGGTCAATAAGGCAATATTAATTTGCGCAATCAAACCAGGGAAGATAAAGTTGATGCAATGTGATTTAACTAACTACCCTAAGTTAGGACTATGGCTAAACAAAGGAATTATCTTAGCAAGACAATAGGCCATAGCATCTCCAGCTTTTCCCCGGAGTGACCGCGCTGCAAAACCACGCTGATGGAAATCAAACAACACAGCGAAACAAAACAACACACTGCTTCAGCTTAAACATCATAGAAAAAGTACCTAACTTAACATTAGGCACATGCATGTATCCTCATACCGACAGAAACCGGCCAGGGACGAGCAAAAGTGATTATCGTTCACAATGTAGGATAACTAGTTTCAGCAGAAGAAAGACTTGCTAGAATTGCTCCACTCAGGAGTGGAGAAATCAGAATGTTTCAACTTTTGATTAATTTTTCAGTCCATGGTCAAACAACGAACGGAGATGGAGAAAGCACCGTGTTGGGTCCTGGATGCAGATTAATTGTCCACCTCAGTGTGCACAAAAAAAAAGGTTGGATGGCTCGGTTTACATTAACCTTTGTGCAAGTATGACCCAAAAGCATTTAATTCAGAATGTGATTTTTGCTATAATGATTAACACTAATAAGAGGGTGACACGTTTCTGTCATTACCATCAATTCAACAGAAACAGAATATGCCATCTCCATTTTTTAAAACTTTTTTTGTTGCTCTTTACATTCATAGCAAATTTTAAAAAACTAATATTGATACATGACCTTATCTTGGGCCAAAGCTTATCAATTATTTTAAATGTATTCTACCACTTTAACATTGTATATATAGCTTTGGTCACAAGGGAGTTAACTCAATATTCCTCTTCAATAAAATCCTGATTCTATTTAAGCACATCGGCTGACAAGATCTTCAGTCATGTAGATTAATGCTATTTCTATATTTCTTTCAGTTACTCTGTCTTACAGAGGAGTTAAAAAATGCAGCGTCTCAAATTTTGCATCTCCTATCTATAAACAACAGCAACAAAACATTAATAAAAAAAGTAAATATTCCTCAATGTGACGTGAATGTATATTTTTACATAAAAAGCGAAGCCAAAAAGGCAACACAACAGTCAAGTTTACAGCAAGAGGGAGATGCCTCTGTATAAATTACAAAATATAGGTCTTCACAAAGCTAAACTGACCAGAAACTGATTGTGCACCTTATTTTTCCATTTATCACCACCATTTTCCTATTAGAAAACTGATTAAGTAAAAGAAATGTGAGCTATACTATGATCATATGCAAGTAAAAACACAATAGGAATGTCCAGTCCTCATGATATTTAGGTTCTGTACTCCAGAGACTAGCATGTTAACACAGAACATAAACAATCACCGAAGGTTACTGGCTAAAGCTGGTGAGACACTAATTATGCACAGTGAAACCTGTCCTGTTCTGCCATTTGCTGAAAGGCCACCCAGAGTGGAAGAAGCTTTTATTCTAATGGTTTCAAAAGAAATATAAAAAAGCCAGATTGTAGTTTATAAATTCACTGATGGAAAAAGACTGTAACTTTATGTAGACATGTCCTGTGCATGATAAACCAAAATCGAAGTGTTTGACCATAATGAGTACTGTTATGTCTGGAGGAAAATTGGAACATCACAGCATCATGAAAAAATACCCTTATGACAGTCACATCTCAAAACATTAGCCAGGAAGTTAAAACCTGGGCCACATTCAAAAGGAGCCTAATAAAATCGCCATATTATACAAAGTGCCTTAAGAACATCATTTCAATGTTTTGAAGTGAACACCACTAAGTCTAAATCTCTGCTCCACAGAAATATTTTGTCCAGAGATAAATTGTCTTATTATTCTGTCATTTAGCAGAGACAACCTGGGAGTGTGATTTCATTTTAGTCAGTGTAAAAAAAGCATATGGGTCGTTCCTCTACAGTTTACGGTAACATTTGGTTTTAACTCAAATAGAACTTGCTCTCTTATTTGTCTTTCTATCTTATTGACCTTTTCTTTTAAACTTTTTCCGATAAATGTTGGCCACAAGCCCAACCCATAGAAAAATACCAACCACCTGCTAATGGTTGCAAAAAGACACAGAATCCCTACTTGAGTGTCACCTGGAGGTCATGTTAGTGCTGGCGGGCTGATCAGAGTGGTGTCGAGAGTTTCTGTTCTTTTTTTTTTTGGTGGAGGTGTAATTGCCTAAACTCTGCTTAGAGCCTCTAGCTCTTCTTCTAATCTTGAGTAAAAGTCATCTGCTGTTCCACAACTGGTGGACACAGTGAACAACTTGTATATCTTTTAAAAGATTAAAAGGGTACACTGAGTGGCTCCACCTCAATTTCTCCCTGCACTGGAACCAGGTGAAAGCTTTAATTGATTATCTTCAGTGGAAGGTTTTTCCTTTGAAGCAGCAGCGAGAAATATCAAGCATGTTTTAATGTATTAACGAGGTGTAGTGCCATTAGTCTAAAAATGCAAAAACTGTAGGAGATACATCACTGAAAGTGAAAAAGTATTTCCTGTAAATTCCAGAGAAGCAATGAGTTGATATAGATAGAGTCATACATTTAGAGGAGTGCAGTCTTTCTAATATTCATGGCTTTTACACTGAAGCACAAAATAACCCTGAAAGTAACAGATGCAGAGAGGCAAACCCAATTTGAGCCAGCACTGTCAGAGACCTTAGGGGCAAGCGTTGGCTGGAGCTCTTTAGATGTTTTCAGTTTATATACATTTTAGACTGATTGTTATGCTGCTGCAGCTTTGCAGTGTCCTGATGTGACTGATGGAATATGACTTGACTCCTTCCAACCTGGGCAAGTGGTATAAAAACAAATACCTCATTTTTTCCAGCTGTGTTCTATCGCCCCCTGCTGTGATTTCCTGCAATGAAACAGTAGTTCTGAGATGTGACCTCCAGCAGGATGAATAGCTAGACAAAAGTGCAGCATAGGGCTACAAAACAACATACCCCCTATTCTGTCTACAATGGAACCAAAAGAAGCCTCTTCTTACAGTGGACGAATGCTCAAACGCGGCTAAACTTTACAAAACATATGCGCCTAAAGGCATTGTGGGAAAATTGCGCAATGGAGACACGTAAAATCAACAACTGAACACAATAGCTCAATGAAGCCTGTAGATGGAAACTGAGATGCTATGTACGATGCAAGGAATCCCACCTGAAGATGAAGAAAACCACTTTCAGCATAACAAGTAAGAAAATAATGAAAAGATGGTTTTACCAAAAAAAAAATTTAAAAAAATATATTTTGTAACAGCCAAGACTGAATGTGTTTGAAATTTTGAAGTATGATGTGATGAGGGCTATGGACAAAATATACTGTAGCAGTCCGACAGATTCTGAGCACTTTAGTAAATGAAAGCAAGTAGATATTGGCAACACATTAAAACAAGATATGAGAGAAGCGACTAATATTAAGTCTGAAAAGACTTAGTGCTATAATAAAATTATGAAATGAAATCCAAAAGTGCTTTGACAAGGTATTAGTTTTAGGATGATCAGCTACATTATTAATACACTTTTTATGTAAAAGAATTAGTTTGTTTTTTCAGTTGTGTTGAAATGTTAAAAACCTGTAAAACCAGCCTTATTTTAGGGAATTTACAGATGTAAAAAACCTATCAAAAATATATTTTTTTGGTTTCATTTCATTTTTTAAGCTACAAAACCTTAGTGTTGTAACAGTGTGAAGACCTGTTTAATCCACTGAATAAATAAAGCACTTGCAGAAACACATTGTGACCAGTAGAAGGCATCATCTACCATATTAAATGTTTTCAGCTCCCATTCGAACTCTCAGCACACTAAGGTTGCACATATCATTTATGGTAAGAAATGGGCAGTGCTGTGTTAGAGAAGTGGGAAAAAAAGTTATTCTAATGCATGGCTTCTGGTTGGATGAAAGTTTTAGGGATTTTTTTTTCACTCACTGCGGCATACCTCAAAACTCTTGTACTGCTGGTAGTGCTTCATTCTTTTAACGTTTTCAGCAGACCTGATTTGGTGGATTCCTGGGCAAAAGTGTATATGTTTTACTGGAATTATCAATTTCATTGGAATATCACCCATAGATTTGATTTTTTTCCACTTTGACAGATTTTATTATTTCCAGTCAAACTTTTTTTAACACTTTGCGACCTTGGATCAAGTGCTTTTGACGGAAACTTTGTGCCATGGCAAACTCTTGTCTCCAACTGTGCGGCTTTCTCCTTAGCAGCCTTGGCTGGCTTGGGATTGTGATTGCCACGTCCACCAATGACTGGGTGACAATGTGTAAATACGGTGTGACCACTTGCAAGAAATTGGATGAGCTGCAGTCCAAGGGACCCTGGGAGGAGTGTGTCATCTCCACAGCGATGTACCACTGTGCCGCCTATACACAGATCCTGGAGCTGCCAGGTAGTCACTGTTCCCCTTCTATAGCGCATTCATTCATGCTCTCACTTCAAGTAAACCAGATGAGGTTATGTTTGTTCAGGATAAGCCCAATAAAAAAAAATATATAAATTAAAAATGAATTTTGTTCCCCAGCCTACATCCAAACCACTCGAGCCCTAATGATAATAGGGTCTATCCTGGGTCTCCTTGCGGTGGTACTCCTTCTCATGTCTATGCCTTGCATCAGCCTTGGAAATGAAGCCCAGAGCTCCAAGAACAAACGTGCCATCCTGGGAGGAGTGCTGATGGTTGCTGTTGGTGAGAGACACAATTATTTAATTCAAAAATGCTTCTTTGGGTACAGTTATTGTTATCAAAATGCCACTATAAATGTCAATGATATACATACTGACACATTTCAACCTATTATAACTTGGGTTAACTTGCTTTTGAAGTGTTGAGGGTAGAAAACCCCCCAATATTTTTCTCTGAAGTGTGCACACATATGCATGCTTTCCACTTTTATTGACCCCCCCCCACACACACACACACAGACACACACACACACACTCAACGGCTTAAAAAATAAAGATCCCATCACATGCCCTGCTTTGTCAACATGCAACATGGAAAATATAACATAAACATGCGATCGTCGGTACAGCGTTTTTCCACCACCTTCTTCCCTGGAAAGCAGCTTCAAAATCATTTTACTTTTTCAGTGCCTGCTTTTTCACGAAATAAGTCTTGCCAACGGCTTCTGATATTTCTAAAGTTCCTCCATAACAACAAAACCAAGACATATTTTTGGTTTTTTAGCAATGTACTTCTACTTCAGGAGGCATTGTTTTTAATTAATGTTTGTGTTCTTAAAATGTTACCATGTCAGATCCTGCCACACTTTCAAGTAACATTAAATAGCATAATAGGAATGCAGTAAAACCTAGTACCCCTTCTACCTCTTCATATCAGCTAAGTCTCTCTCTCTCGCTATCTCTCTCTCTGTCTTTCTCTCTGACTGAACTTTTACTATACAGCCTTCGAAAAAAAGATTATCTATGTGCACCGCTCAGGCTTTCAGATCTGAAAATTCCGAGTCAATAGTTTTATTTTTTTTCCAAAGCACTATGATGCATTGAAGTAAAAGAAAAAAAAAATCTGATAGTCGTAGAGTCAACCGTTTTCAACTCAGCTAAAACGGTTAGGGGTTATAAAATAATGTTCATTTATTAATACAAGTGTACGTCATTAATCTTTATCTGTTTTTCATCAAGCCCAAACAATTGCAGCAGTGTACATGCTGGCAGTTAAAATGGACCAAAAGTGAGAAGGTTCTGAGTTTTTATAGAATAATATTTCAAAAAAGAAAAGGAAACCATGTATTAAACCAGGGAATCACAGATTAAATCTGATCAGGAGATCAGTAAGTTTTACATAAAAAGTGAATAAAACTTCTTTTTTCTGCAGTAGAAATTATCAGATTTTTTTTTTAAATAACCAAACATTATAATGTCACAAAAGTTTTATTGATTAAGATTTTTCAAATTTAGGTAGCAAAATCCCTCCTCACTATATTACACTGTATAAAATTTTCATTGTCTATCCTGACAATTGCTTGGTCAAAGTGTTTTTCATTAGCAAGTTAGCAGTTTAGCTTGTGCTAAGTAATCAGTAGGTAAAATGTTAAATTTATCTTAAGTTGTTCCATAGACTGTACTAAAGTTATTACCACTGCATTAACAATATTTCACAGTTTAATTGTACCTTCACACCATTTCTTATTTTATTTTTTAGGACGTTCAGTGAATTTTAATTGGTTTGTATTGTTCAGTTGGGCCATCTGTTAAGAAAGATCTGACTCATATTAGTCTTTTCTTTAATTCAACCTATTGTGGTACATTTCTAAAACATTTTTTGGCTAGAGCTAAGTATCTTCTGCCCCATCAGCAGAAATCAAGACATGTGTGTTACAGATATAACCAAGCTTTATTTTGTGTGTAGGTGTTCAGATTCAAGCACCTTAACTTTTGTAAATGCAAAAAAACTTTCTCTTGCTACATAATTTCATATACTTTAGCAAATTTGTGTTAATTTGCATCTTCAGTGCAACACAAAGTGTTTAAGTGTGTTAGTCAGCACTATTTGAATTCCTTACCAATGCACTTTTACTGTCTCTTTAGCATTGTGTGCTATGGTGCCAACCATCTGGTTCCCCATCGGTGCCAACCACGAGCTTGGGCTTATGTCTTTTGGCTTCTCGCTCTACAGTGGATGGGTGGGCACCATATTCTGCCTGTTGGGCGGTGTGATGCTCATGTGCTCGTCAGACTCTTCCACGTCCTCGCCGCGCACCTACCAGGACAACAACCATTTTTACTACTCCAAACAGGGAGGTGGCAACCTGCCAGCAGCCGCCTCCAACAATCATGCCAAAAGTGCCCACGTCTAAGGTTGGAGATACTGGAGATCCCACGTGGGTTATTGTACTGTACATAGAGACAATTACACAAAAGCAAACAAAAATGTATGGTATTCATGATTTTTGTACAATGTGAAGGAAAATAGAAAAAAAAAACTTGACTCCTGATACACAGAGATAAAACGTTGAAGCAGAAATAGTTTGAGCTTAGCTTTGTTCCAATTTTACAACCTCCACATATGAGAGGTGTGGTGTGGACTCACCCTACTGTTACATAAATGTACAATCTCTTAATACAAGGCGTTGTTTAATGAGCAACCTAAGGACGTAATCACATCAGGCTGTCATTGAATACATTTTTTAAAACCTGTTTAGTTTTAGATTGTCTTGATTTGATCAAATATGGGTGTACCTATATTAACGTTTCAGTTCAATTGTGTTCTTATCATTTATGTACATAATTTGTTTTAGACAGTATTAATAACTCATGAGTGATTAACTTAAATAAAAACAAAGTAGCACTGCTTTCTAAATGGATGACCAAAGAGGGATTGAAACTCAGACCCTAAAGTGCAGTTTTACCAACCAGTGTTTTATTCTTTAAAAGAAGAACAATTACAGTGTAGATGTATTTTTACTCTCAACAAATGACAAAAAAAAAATGTTGTATATTTAATGTTTTTCACTTTTTTGGGTTTAATTAATACTTGTTTGACCTAAAAGCATGAGACATTCAACATTTCTAAAACACACATCCTATAGAGCAGCTCTTTCTGTTTTACAGACATGCTCTGAAGAAAAACTCTTATTTTAATTATCTTGTTTCCTAAAATTATTACTTCTATAATGTTATTCCCAAATGGATCCTCAGCTTAAATATATGTTGCAACATTGTCTGTTATGTCTTGTTGAAAGTTGTACTTTTTTTTTAAATTTCATTAATTCATGTAAAGGAATTAAAACTATATAAAAATGATGGGTTATATTTTTAATTGTATTGTGGGATTTTTGCTGTTTGGACACAAGCTGCTTTAAGTTTCAGCCCAGCTTTTTGTAGAAAATAGAAAATTGAGAGGAACTTTATTGGAAAGAGCCTCCCACTCTGACAATTTAGCAGTTTAGTTGTTATATCTGATTAATAATTAGAAAAGAAAGATGCACATGTTTGTGCGGTGTTATTGGAAGGTTAAAAGGTGATAAGAAATGTGTGCAATTCTTTTTCTTTTCAAGAATCAGTGGTTGTTGCACACTTATAAGCAGCAAAAACATAAAAATAACTACTCCACCAGTTTCCCTTTTGGGTCCCTTGTGCATGTCCCAAGCCCAGATAAAAGAAGAGCCTTGGAATTTTGTCTGAGTTACAAAAGGAATGGCTGGATTAACAAAGAAACTTATTTCAACCCACATATCACTTGATCAGTAATTATTTTTATGATTCTACAACCTCCTCTTTGGTAACATTAGACATTGGTCATTTTTAGATTTTTTTTGTAATGAAAATCTAACTCATTCTGAGTAAAACCTATAAACTCCTGTTTTTAAGCAACCCAGACATGGTTTGGTTGATATTTGATTCAGGATTAACAAAAAGAAAGACTATGTCTTAAACCAACCATTTTCAGCTATAGCTTTTCGATGTGATGTTTTTTGTCTCACTCATACTTTTTTTGGTCTACAACCAGAATGGAAGTGATGCATGCATGAGATAAGTTGGGATGTTTCATAGCAATGACAAGTGATAACATTTCCGCTTCAAATCAGTGACTCAGATTCACTGTTCCCATATCAAAGTGCATTTGGGTACATTAGCAATGTGTATCTAAGCTGAAACAACAAGAAAAGATGATGTTTTGCTGTAATTAATCTCTGTGACCTTGACTGAGATAAGTACGGAGGAATCTATTCCACAGACTCAGACAGCCTCCCTGTCTGTTCTGGTGACCATGCTTAAACGCCGTGGGAGATAACTGTGCCAAATTTGTGTACTCCTTTGCTTAAATCAAGGTCGCTGAGTCATCGCAGATATGAAAACAACATGTGATATCTCTTTGTTGTCAGCTTATCTTTAAACAGATACAAACACACACACATTTTGTCTAAGCACTGATCCTCGCTCAGTTACTGTTTCATTTCTACTTCTTATGTGAATTTCCTGGCATTTCTTTGATTGCATGTGTGTCATTCTAGCTTATTCTGTATTCCGTGGAATGGGAAGGTGTCCCTAGCTATCTAGCATGAGACAGACAGATGGAGGGATACTGAGCAAACATGCAGTCATGTAGAGATGAAATGTAATATTAACAACACTATGATAAAAAAAAACACGTACAGAGTTCCAGAAACTGCTGCTCAAGTTCATTTTTTATTTATTTATTATTTTATTTTTGTTTTTGCTTGAGTATTTTGATCTATAAGCAGCTTGTTAGTTATATTGTATCAGGAACTACTGCAAATTTCTTCCTGTTTTAATTTAGCAATTTTTAAGATTTTGGTGGAATAGGGACCCAATTACAGCTAGGCCAAGATGAAAAAACTAAGTTTATTATAGTCCAGGTTGATGAAAGACAAGGAACAGACATATACCTGACGAGAAATTAGCGGAGAACTGAAGACACATGTTAACATAAATAGACACCACGCTTATTAGGCAATGTAAAACAGCTGAGTGTAATCACAAGGGAAAACAATGAAAGAAGGAAAAATCACACAGGAAAATACAAAACCACTTCACCTCCATTTCAACTGTGGATACAAGACACAGTAAAGTAAAAAAAGAAATCCAACATTGGTGGGTAAAGGGGGGCCCTGGGAAGAGAGACTGAACAAGACCCCAAAGTGCTGGTGGCAGCCCCTGTGGCCAAGAAAATCCACAGCCAGTTCTGCACCGGATGCTGACCCTCGCAGAGGCAATGTAAACTATCAGGAAACAGCTGGCATTAAGAAGTGTGTGGAGAGCTGTATGGACTCTTTCTTTTTTCGTAAAGAAAAAGCAATTAACTAGCTAGATTACAGCTGTATCCTAAAACACAAATAAAAATGATACGGTTTATAACTTGATTAATTGTGAGACACCCTCTGTTTACGATCTAAAAAACAAGGGATCACTATTGGGTCACATTAACAAAAGTTCACCTATTTGTAAGCTGAAGGAAATATTCTTGATACAGTGGCATTTCACCAAGCAAAAACGTAACAAAAGCATTTTAGATATTGTCATCTTTTTATCTATTTATTTGTTGTTGATTTTGTGTTTTCTTGTTTTGTATTATTTCAGTATTTTAATCATAATAACTTCCACTTTGTACATTTACTCCTTCAGTGTTAATAGTTGTGTGCCACATTATTGTGGATTCCCTCACTCTCCCAGCGTTTTCTCACCTATCCCTGTTGAGCTCAACTTGTTTAGTCTTGATATAAAAATGCAAAAAAATATATTCTAATAAGCATCTTTACCTTTCTTAGTGCTACCCTAACGTCCTTTCTTTAGGTCCATACCTTGTGGAATATTCGGTGAAATTCGACTTATATACAATTTTAAATAGCACAAAATGTTAACCTTCTCAGTTATCCAAACTCACAACTCAACATATTGGAACAATCTGTCATTGGAATAAAACACCTGAATTCCTTCCATGATTTATTAGTCTTATTAGTTTATCAGTCTAGAAACAACATTTAGAAACAATATCTTCACTTTCTGTAGAACTTTTTAAGTCTTGTGGAGGAAATATGGCCCAACTGTTAAGGGTCTGTATTTCTGGCTGTAAAATGCTTGAAAATTGTTGAATAGTCAGTGATATGGTTCTGGGGAAAAAAATACAGTACTAAAAAAATACAAAACTCAATTAATTGACTAACACTTGACTATTAGGTGAATAGCATAACAAAAGGAACAGTGCAATGAACAGCAAACAGGGCAGCGTGATGTCTTCCTGTGATAAGGAGAGCAAGACTGAGGATTTCATCACAGTACTCTCTGGATTAAAAAGGACACAGAGAGGAGCTAATACGATAGGATGTAAGAAGTGATGTCAGAATGTATAGGTGCATGTAATTGGGTTAGTCAAATTCTCGTGTTGAAATTCAATCTTTGCTATTTTGGTTATTGTGTTAAATAATATGATAAATAATATGATAATTGTGTGGGTCCTGTACAAATAATACCTTTTCTGATGTGGATTTATTTTATAATTTTAAGATCCATCCACCAATCCAGCCATCCATCCATCAATCTTCAGCAATCATCAGGCGAGAAGTGGGGTACACTTTGGACAGGGTGCCAGTCCATTGCAGGGCATATGATCATCATATAAAAATCACTTAATCATCATGAAAGCTACAATTTATTTATCACTATCATTAATTTATCACTTTTCTCTTTACTGCCAATTTAGCGCACCCTGCTGGTTATGTGCAGTATTAGCATGGTTAAAAAGATACCTCAGTCTCTCAAACTTTTATATTCTTGTAATTTTGTGTTACATTATAGACTTTGCCCATTTTGTCTACAATTTGTATTCTTTATTTCATTTATTGCAAGTTCAGAAGTGTTTTATGTTTGCACCAAGTAATTTAGCAATTTCCTTACGTAGTGAACCTTTTCACCCATATGCCAATAAAACGTTTATTACTCTGATTGTGGTTACTTAGTTAAAAATATATATATATATATATATATATAGAAGCAGAGGTGTACTGCTTTGGCATTATGTGGCGATTGATACATTCAGTAGCATTCTTTTGGTGGATGTTTATGAAAAAAGTTTTTTACTTTTCAATTTCCATTTTTACACCATGATGTATTACTGATACACATATTGGTCCACACTCATTAAAATGTCAGATATTTGTTAATTAGCCCCTTCTTTTTGAATTTGATTAGATATTTTACATTTGATTTGATTTAAAAAAGTAGGAGAAAACCCACCAATGCCTTTGAGTCAGGTTGTGATCTGGGTTTTAGTTAAGCCATTATATATTTTTTTTTGTTAGGGAAGTTGTTGATTTGCTGCTTTGTTTGATATTGTATTCTGTAGCATTAGCGAACCGTGATCAAGCTTCATGTGTTGGCCTCGCATTTAACTCAAGAATATATTGTTACAAAGAGCATCTTACAATTCACTCAACGCCTGCAGGATCCTGAGGCTTTACGGTTTATGCAGATGAATCTTTACAGCCTTAAGCCATTCTGTTTTTCTAATTGTCTTGTTTTTAAATTATTTTTCTTATCAATTCTTTTTTTCTTTTCAGTTTTTCCTGCTGCAGAATATTGAACATAAAAGATTGTTTGCCCATCACCTCACCACCCTTCCCAAATATTTTGGCAGCAAAAATTGTTTTGTCTAAGCACATTGCTGGTTGGTTTCCTTCTCGGCATTTCACAAGCATACCTTTACACCTTAAAGTGCAAAGTGCCCAAACTCCTGCTTTTTTAGGTGCTGATGGATGCTTATGATCAATTAATCACATGTGTTTGAACAGTACCTGCTGGCTTCTATGGCATTCCTTAAATCTTATAAAGGAGGCATAAATGTACTTTTATTACATGCAGAGCTTTTCCATTCTCCTAATCCTAGTTTAATAAACAATGACAGTTGGGAATCTGTGGTGTATGTTGATACACCTGAGTTTAGAATCAAATAATTTTAGAACCTAGTCCAAAGTTTTGTATTGTGTGCTGACACAGTTGAAGCTAGGGATGCAACTATAAGATTTTTTCAAACTGATACAAAAACAGCTTTTTCCTATTACTTTTACATGCATTTCTGTCAAGAAAAAAATATATTTTGTTTTTAATTTTTCTTATTACGTGCAGGAGAAGTCCATCTTGAAGGCTCTTCAGAGGGCTTCTCCCTTGGCTTCAACCCCTGGAAGGATGGTAAGTTAAGCGAGTTTCCTTATGTATTTAGTTGTATACTTTTGGAAGTGCTAATATACTATGATAAAGTTATTTTAGGCTTGCTATGCAGATGTATTGCAAAGACTGCAAATTCAGCTAGGAGGTGCTGTGGGCTACTCACGCCAATTTAAAATGTAGTTAATCCTTCACTCATAAAAATAGACATAAGCATGTCCAAAAAGTATTACTGACTTTTGTCCACTGTAGTATCAGTTTTGAGCTCGATAAAATTGCCTGAATTAAAGCTATACAAAATGAGACGGCGAGGGATTAATTTTTGTGACAAAACTATATGTAATAAGGAAAAATTAAAAACAATATATATTTCTATTTTTTTGACATAAATGTATGTAAAAGGAAAAGGAAAAACAAACGTATTGTTTATTTGTTTTTTTGCGATGGGATAAGGAAAAGGAAAAAACATATTTTTTGACAAAAATGCACATAATAAGAAAAATAAGAAGCAAAAGATATTTTTTTTTTGACAGAAATGCACGTTTAAGTAAAAGGAAAAGAAATATGTATATATTTTTGCTTTTATTTTTAATTATGTCAGTTTTGGTCCTCCATAGAGAAGAACTTTAGTTGAAAAAGTTGAAGCGATATTTCAAAACATAAGCCAGGAACTTAAAGGTTGGACATACTGTAAGCACTTCTTCCAGATGGACAGTGACACTAGTAATGGCGAGTTACAAATTGACTTTAATACAGATATGCCAGTGTTTTAGAGAGGCCATCACAAATCTCTTATATCCAAAAGAAGTTGAAAAGGTGTAGCAATTACAGTAAGAAGCAATTAAGAGGCTTGTGAAAAATAAACTAAGGATTACTGTAATGACTACATCTGTTTTGATGTTAGGTATATGCATTTGGATTTTTGTTAGCTCTTTTCCTTATTTAGTTTAACTTATCATTTTAATTTATTTCTTGGTGTTTTTTATGTTTTGCTTTAGGAGTTAAGCGTTTTAATTTCGGCCCTTCTTTGTTTGCATATTTTCCCCTCCCTGCTCTTAGAGGTTTTCCCTTTTTCAAGTTTTTAATGTTTTACGATTTTTCTATGTTTCCTTAGTTTATCGGCCTTTGTTAGTTCTTTATTCTCTGATTATATAGTTTCCTTATTTATTTCTCATTTTAGTATTTATTTCCTCCTGATCTGTTTCTCCTTTGCTCTACTCTCCCTCTCACCTGCTTCCACTAATTAGTCCTTGGATTTCTCAGTCATTTCCTCACTCCTCCTCAGCATACTTAAGCTCACTGGTTCTCTCAGCTCACTGCCAGTTCATTGACATTGTTTGCTGCTCTCCGGTCTTGTGATATGTCCTCCTGTTGTTTTGTAAGTTTTTTTATCTTTTTTATTAAATCTTCTCATCTTATTCCTGCTGCATTTGGGTCCTGCATCATCACAAAGTTTGTCTTGTAATCTAATCAGAGGGCAGCAGGTTTGAGACGCTGCTCCCTCGGTCTAGGTTGTTGTGTCTTTGGGTAAGACACTTCACCCATCTGCCTACTGGTCAGGTGGCGCCAGTGTCCGGCAGCCTCGCCTCGGTCATTGTGCCCCACGGGAGCTCTAGCTACAATGTACCTTGCCATCACCAGTGTGTGAATGTGTGTGTGAATGGGAGAATGACTGAATGTAGTGTTAAGCGCTTTGGGCTCTATAGGGACTAAGTATAGTGCTATGTTCAGGCCATTTTGTCTGTTATCGTAAGCAACCATGACATAATTTCCTTGCTTCGTTGTTCTGGCATTTGTTAACTAGAAAACAAAATCCTAACTGAACTAAAACCAGAAAAAGTTTATCTGAATTTACATCAGATAATGATAAATAAACAATTGCCTCTTTATATAGCACATGCAACCATCTGGTTTCAACTGTGTCTAAAAATGAAAAAGGGTGTACGGTATGTCTCAGTTTATTGCATATGGTAATAAATTAACAAACGTCTATTTAATCTTTGCAATAAATAGCTTTTCATTGATACATGGAAGCAATATTAACAGTTCAGCAAAAAACAGTGTACCTAGGAGAAATAGTAATCACAAACTTGAAAGTAACTGTCAAAAGCAAACACAACAATAAGATACAGCTTTGTGGCAAATTTACAGAAGAGCAACCAAATATTTAGTCAATGCGAGAGAAGCCAATCTCAACAAGTCTTACACATTTGGCCTGGACATTTGGCTGCAAACATAGAACATTTACATAACATGGCATTCCTTCTCCAACACAAAATAAACACAGAGTAGCTGACTTTAAAAGCAACAGTGGCAAAAGTTTTGAATATTTTTTTGTAGTTTAGCTCTTATAGATTAGTAATAAAATAATTTAAACATTGTCTTCTCTTAAATATGTCAAAACCACCTAAAGCACTATCAGCATCTACAACAACCATTAAAAATAATTCAAAGGAACATTCAACAAATTAACTCTTTATTTCTAGAGACTACATTTTTTCAAAAATATATCTTAGCAGTTTATACCAGGCCTCCTTGTGAGTAAAGAAATGTTCATGAAGTTTAGTGTAACAACCCCACCTAGTAGAGCTCAGCACACCCACACAGGGAGGTCATGTAGATGGGAAACAGCTTTAGAAAAATACTAATTTTTTCAGTCACTCTTCTTCAGCACTGTGTTTTTATCTGGATCTTAGCTTTTACTTGTAACTTAGCTCGTGAGTTAAATAAAAACATTGCATTTTTGTCTTATGATTCTCTAATAAACGAGTTTATGTACATTTGTCGTAAAATGTCTTATTAACTGATATTACCAAGGAAGTCAAGTCTACAGTAGATTAGGGAATTAGCTTTCTTTAAGTGAAAAGTGAAATGAAAGAAAAGTACTTTGGCTTGGTTGTGGTTGAGGGGATAAATGCACACAAAAAACTGCTGGTTTGTTCTTTAATCCCTATGCTGTTCTTAAACCAAGTGGGTAAAGAAAGTGTTGACAGTTTGTTGGATGAGAGAAATTCTGAACTGTACCACAATCTGATCAGTTTTAGCTTTTAACCTTCTAATTTTTACCTGGTTAGTAACTGGCAAAAGGTAGTGATCGCTATGTGTAGCATACACTCGTGGATCCATATACCAGATTGTGTAAATTAAAGTAACAACTGTTCTTTCCAAACATTCCTCTTAACAGTTTACAAATTCGTTGTAGCCGTGACTTGTTTTTTCTTAGTTTCCAAAAGCCAAGTGAATGAAAGATTGTGAATCGTTAATTTAGCTTCTTTTCTAACTACCGCATCAACAGTATTAGCTTGAAGTAAAATTTTAGCGCCAAACAACATGTTTTGGGGAAACTCACAGTGAGAGACAATGTCCTCAACATAATGCTTTGACAGCTACTTAACTGGAACAGCAGTTAACTCTTAAGATTGTACACAAAAGCTGATAATGTGCAGAAAAGTGAGATTTTCAACTAATTCCATTCACTAACATGACATCTTACACAACTTCAAAAAACCTAACCCATTATGCTTAGTAAAACCCACAACCCAACCCTGCTGTGTTGGTCCACAAATGACCCAGAACTCACCGAGCAAAATAATTCAAGTCTGGCTGTTTTTAAACCTGGCAGTTTTTAGTCTGTATACAGGAAATAGACATTTTATAGATATCTGAGAAAGGGTGAAGAAAGTCGGCCTTTACATCAGACTGTTTGCTACATATTTCTGTCAAATGGAGCCGTGGCTTCCATACCTAGTAAAGTGAACAAGTGAGTTTTTACTACAAAAAATTAACACCCAATTAAAAGTTTAGTTCAGCATAAAATGCACAAATAAACTGGAAAACTTGAAAAACCTATCAAAAAGACACTATTACAATGAACAGTAAATAGATAGTGTTTTTTGATAGCCAAGAAGTTTGTAAAAAAAAAAAAAAAAAAAGTACCTGTTCCACCTTCACTAAATTACACAAGCCAGGGCTCCCAGTCAGAGAGGAAATAAGCCTGAACTTGGTTTCTCCAAACGTCAATTTTGACCTGTTGAGATCCGTAACCACATGCAGGTACAATATTTAGAAACTGAGCCTTGTGCACAAGAACATGCTAGACTTTCACCACATTTACATTAAGGGCACAGGCGTGGACCACGAGTGGACATCATAACACACAATCACAAATATTCTGCACTACACATGCATTCACACAGTCTTTATTCAAATACACAGGACAGAAAAATAAAACTGTGCAGTCCAGAATCTGAGACATGGAATCAAATGAACTTGCATGTTGGTTTTGGCTGGTCTATGACTGTAAAGCTTTTAAAAGTTCTGGGAAGAGAAGGGAAGCGATGTGATCATGTAAGAAATTCCAGTTGAGCATAGGGGTGGGCAATATATTAAAAATAGTATATAATTGTTTTTTATTCAGGATTTTATCAAAAGAAAATTGTATTTGCAAAAGGATAGCGGTTAAATAAAAAAACAATAGAACATTTACAAGCAGATTTTTTTTTTCAGTTTACCAATTCTACATACTTACAAACTTAAAATTTTACTCCAAAGATAGAAAAAAAAATTCATAGAAGGGATATAACTGTATGTAAATATTTTATTATGATTAGTGACTTCAACCATAATGAGTGTGCTCAAATTCATCACTACTTTTTACATTATCTTTTTGAAGTACAGTAATGTAATGTTATTATCAAAATGTATATAAGACAAAAAATAATGTGTCTGAAATCGCCTCCTTAGAGGTGAAACCACCATATATCTGCTTTTACAGGTAAAAAAAAAGCCAAATTATTCACGATCTGAAATCTTTATGTTGCCCACCCCTAGCTAAGTACAAAAAAGTTAAATTAATGTTTGAATGTGTGCAAATGCTTTGAGAGTACTTGTAGAACAAGAATAATTTATAACTCTTCAGGACCTCAGATTGTGCTGATTTCTGATGTAATCGATCATATTGAAGATTACATAACTGTTGATATTTTACCACTACTTTCAGAATAGATTTTTTTTATTTAAATTTTCTTTATGAATAAATCTAAGCAATAAATATTTGTCCTTAATATAAACCAGGTCATAGTGATATGGTGGAGATGTGACAGCAAGTTCATGTAATACGGAGCTGTCTTTATTTGCATATTACATTTTCTCAGACACATAATATTCTCGAACAGCAAAGAAATCATTCTTATTTTTCAAAGTATTAATCATTGTTTTAGGAGGAGAGGTAGGGTAGGTGGGGAGTCTTAGCGTGGCATCCTTAGATTTAGTGCATTAGACAAATAAGGCATCCCTAAAAGGGACCAATGCAGCAAGGGGGGTGCAAGGATAAGGTAGAGGGGCAACAATCAGGGCAGACAGAAGCACCAGAAGCAATTGAATGAGCATCCCCACCCCCAGTGTGATAGCATAACAGTGTGCTATTTGGTGTTTGTAAAAATTCCACTTAATGTATTAAGAAATATCTCTCTATATGTTTCACAATGCAATCTTATGTAAAGCTCTTTTTCTAACAAGTGCTAGTCTTTTATTTTTACCTGCAATGATATGCCCACATTTTGATTGCAATTATTAAATCTTTTTAGGATGTTGTGACTTATAATACTGTCTGTATATGCCACGCATATAAAAACTGAATGTACAGGAGTAAAAGTGTAATTCATTTATACTACCCAGGGACTAGGCTAGAGCTGAACCCCAGGGAGTGAAATAAGTGCTCTAGTGACAAAATCAAAAGAGAGATAGCAGACATTATTAAATCAAAATGGAGTCCAAGTGCAAAGCAGACCATAAGAAGATCATTGTTACATTACCAGAAAGCATGCCAATCTTTCGCAGTGTGATACTTGTGACTCATAGAGGTTACACCCTACTGACATGGCCCGACTCATATCAAGAAAGGAGTAAAATGGTAAATGTATGATGAAACAGATGGGCTGGAGGAGAAAATGAGTAGTGGAAATTTGTAGATAGAATGAACAAAAACCATAGAGGAGCAGCAGAGGAGAGAAGAGATAATATAAATAGGAAGGATTCAGTTTCAGCTTCTCTTTTCTCCTCATTAATGTGAAAAAAAACTTTCCAAAACTAAAGAGAAAATTAAATTATTACAGGTCTGACATAGAGCTAGAACCCTATAAGATGGAATACAAAAGCACACAAAAAAGACTACAACGACGGCATGACTTTCATTTCTATAAACACAACAGGTTGCCAACTAGGATTGAACCTAATCTCTCATTCAGTGTCTCTACTGGAACTAATCTCTAAAACTGACTGGCAATTCACATTGCACACTTTGTTTTTGGTTGCAGGTGGATGGATTACATTTTCATGCAGGGCAATAATAGGGAAAACAAAACACATTTTTTTTAAATGAAAATTCTCAGGAGCCCACTTTCTGCAAAATCCGACAGAGAACTGTAATGTATACAAACGATGAGTTTGAATACACATATCGTACAGTGCCTTGTAAAAGTACGCACACCTTTTTACATTTTGTAAACTTCAAACTTCTGCATTTTAAAAGGAATGTATTTGATGGACAAAAACAAAGTAGTGGCCTTGTTAGAGAACATTAGGGAGCCATTAGCATCATGAAACCAACAAAAACACCTGGCCTGTCTCAGATAAAATTTAAAAACAAATAAATCAGGGTTGCGCCAAAAACATCTCAAGCATTTGAATATTATACAGAGTACTGTTTAATCCATCATCCGTACATGTGTAGAGTGTGGCACAAACGCAAATGTATGTAGACATGGCTAACCACCTAAACTGCCAGGGAAGTATTATCCGAGAAGCAACCAAGAGGTCTGTGGAAACACTATAGATCACACTTGTAAACCAGAGTTAAGGGCTGCTCCAACCAGCACCCCACAGTCATTTACTCCAGTTTAACAGTGTGCTATGAGATTTATCTTTAGTTGTAGCTGTGTCACTAATCACTGGGAACTGTGTACTAAACCTGGCATGTCTTTCCTGAAAGTAAGGCAAAACATCGGCTGGATGACTCTGAACAGTGCTCTTACTGGGCTGCTTCCTATTGACTTAAGCAGTTTTCCGTCAGAGAACCAAAAACCGTTATGCCTTATTCTCTAATGACAGTTTGCATCGCTACGCTCCTTTTGCTAACAGAAAAGGGAAAGAAAGTTTTCAGTTTTTCTGCCCCCCCTGGTTAAAATGCCTTGCAATCTGAACTGAAACAGTCAGAACTTGTTTATCTTAATGCTTTCCACTCCATTTTAACATTCAACAATGCCTGTTTTAAAAATGTAACATTTTCATTGTTTTCAACTTTTGAATTGTTATTGTAATAATCACCTAAATGTCCTCTATTTTCAAATTGTTTGCACTTTATTTATTACTATAATACTATACTGCTACCCTGTTCATCCTGTGCATGATGGCGGCAGGGTAAGGCTATTGAAATGGTTTTCTTCAGTAAAGCACATAGGCTGAAAAAGGTTGAATGGACAGTGGGTTGAGTTAACTATGTTGAAAATATGTTGAAATATTTGACAGAGATGAGACAGAAAGAAAGAGGTTAATTTTCCATATGGAAACAATCCAAATATCCAACCAGAGTGAAAATGGATTGGATTGATTAGAAATGTTACTTAGTGTTGGCCGTTTACATGGAATTCCAATGAAATAGGTTGAAGTCTGTAAGTGGAAAATAAAATATGAAAAAGGTTTAGAGTAGATGCACACTTTTGCAAGGCACAGTACAACAGAACGCAGATACACAGGCAAAAATCAAAGTAGAGATTCGACACAACTAGAAAAACACACACAGTTGATGAAGGCACTATTACAAGCAGAGTCCAAGTACTAGTCGTCACAGAAAACATCAACACCCTTTACCCCAAATCCCCGGTGAAACCTCTCAGGCTAGATGTTCAGTTTAGGTCTTAGAATATGTTTCAGACATTATTCCAGATTTTTGTACACACACTGGAAGCAAACAATGTCAGACTTTGCCATAGGAAGGCATTTGTATTTATCATACTGCCATTAGACTTTCCTGTATGCCTGTACTGGAACAGGAAGACATTTGCTGACTCATCTGTCTATTCTCACTACCTTTTTTGCTCTTGTGCCAAAGTTCTTGACTTAACAGTTACAAAGTCGCTCAGTAGAGCATGCCATTTCTTCACCTCATTACTAAAAGGTGTTTCTTATCTTTTGCTTTGTTCGCACTTTTATCACTTGGCTTCCTTTTTTTTTGTGATGTTGAAAACAGTGCCTGGATCTGTGAAAGTGTGAAGACATTTATGTCCATATTTTTTGTGGGGCCAGCATGCCAAGCGTAGTTGAATATGGTAAAGGACAAACTGTTCCACAATCCAAAAACATCTAGCCTCAGGGTTTGATGCATAAAACAAATACACATTCGTGCAAGCATGCAAACACACTCACACACTTGCATGACTCGCAATCAGTCATGCGCTCACACACTGTCCCCTTCCCTCCCTACCCCGGCAGCAGACAAGGCAGTACATTCAATGCAACACAGAAGTTAGTCCCTTTAGAAATCCATTGGGTCCTCCTCCGCAAGGCCATTGTTAGCAATGGTTCTGCCTCCACCTTTCAATGAAATCCCATCACTCTCAGGTTTTGCCTTTGGAGGTGGAGCTACCCCTGACTCTCCCTCGGGTGCAACCCAGCTGTCAGTGGTAGGCGGGTAGAAATCATCTTCGAACCCGCAGAAGCCTTCATCCACGCCTTGATCGTAGCGCTGGTAGGTGGAGGCATGTACTTCCTTTTCTCTGGCCGTGATCTCCAGAGTGCTGTTCCACATACCATAGCCAAAGTAGATAAGTACACCTGAAGAGACACATAAATACATATTAATGAACAAAAAAAAGAAAACTAAGTTATACACCCTATAAATGAAAGTTCAGAAAGTATAACTTTTCCATGGATATTTCAGATGTATATCAAACTTTGCAGATGTACAATCTTAGATGCTCAAATCAGTGGATGTTTTATGCACAATAAGGTACTGTTAATTGTTATGTCATGGAAATGTCTCTCATGACAGAAAAAAACTTTAATGACAATTATGATTCATCTAAAAAGTATGACTTTTAAAGAAGGGTGCAAAGCTTAAGAATTTTAGATATTTAAGCCATGGTACTATTTTTTATATGTTTCCATGAAAACTTGGAGAGAATATTAAGATACTTTGAAATATTTTTTCGGGACATTACAAACACAAACTTCAAAGTACTTTAAAGGGATTTTATATTGCCAATACAAAGTAGTACATATTTATAAAGCCTATATTTAAAAGTGTGCTGAGATTTCATATTCTTTCCCTTTTTATTCTGATAAACCAGAGAGGTTAGGGATAAAGTTGTAGAGATGTTTAAAGCAGGTTTAGGGTATAAAACAGTTGTGAATAGTCAAGTTTTTTCATGCCATATTTATTCTGCACTTTTGCTTTTCTCTTTCGTTGCTGTCTCATTCTACACATTTGTGCCCTGGCTAATAACCTCACTGCTTCACCAGTGATCCCAACTTCTTTAGCTCCCCAACGTCACTACTTGCCCAACAGATACTTTAAAGCCTTTGAGTTACTAAGGGTCCAGCATTTTGTTCCTATCTTTGATTTTGCCTCACAGTCTGTGACCTGGTTCAAGCTTCCAGTTTTCTGCTACTTAGCCTTGCCCATGACAATTATTTTTGTGAGCTTCTGATATCTGGACATCGACCCTCACTTTATTCCCTGTCCACAGAACTTTGCCTTGTCCCGACATTAAGAATACAGAGTTCTGACTCTTAGTGCATGGCTGTCGCCTGCCCATAGACTAAGGGTGTTTCTCAATGCCCAGGAACCTTGCATCGATGCCTTGGTCCCGCCCCGGTTGCCCAGGAGATATGTAATCAGGGACCGCCAAGGCGTGTTCCAATGTTCATGTTCTACCGAGGAATTTGTCTTCCGTTTGTTAGCCGTTTAGCTAACTGACCAAGGATACATCAGACGTGCCTTGATGCCTTCTCTCGGTCAAAGATTTCCCAGAATACAGCGTGGTAGGAGCCGGCAGCAGCTACTCCGGGGGTAAATTTCTATTTTAAATGTAGGTCAATTTATTTTTAACCATCGTGCTTATATCTAAAATGTTTGTTTTATTTTTTATTATTATTTTTTTTTAGATCCAAAGCAGTTATATATGGTTGGTTAGTTAGGCAGAAGAAATCTGCATAGATGTGCAAAACTGGTAGAGAAAACACTCTAAAACATCTGCAGTGGTGACTATTGTCAAATGTGATTCTACAATGTATTGACTAAGGGTGTTGGATACAAATGTGTAAGACATCACATTTCATTTAGTAAATTAACCTCTAACTTTATAATTGGGCACTGCTTTGTGTATTCCCCCAATAAAATACATTTAAGTTTGATGTTCAAATGAGACAAAATCTGAAAAATTTAAGGGCAGAAAATCTTTTTTTACAAGGTGCTGAATGTACATAGAGTGGGAACAAAATCTGGAAAACCCAAGGTTTTACTCAATCATATCAAAACAGTATATTTTAGCAAATTACCTTACAGCTGAGGAAGAAATGAAAAGAAAACGTGATGGGTTTTCGTTCTGGCCAAAAAATACAAGCATGAGGGTGTCTTGGCAAACTGAAAGAATTATTAAATAAATAATTATTTCTGTTACTAAAGGTAATTTGAGCAGAGTTATTACTTGAAACGAAAACATAACTGTTATCTGTTCTGGACGATAGCTGTATCCTCTCTGTAAAAAAAAATCCTGCCAAAAAAAAAGCTATTTGGGAAAGTGTCTTCTTACCAACGAGGCACCAGATTGAAAATCGAATCCAAGTGATGGCAGATAGCTTAAGCATGAGGTAGATGTTGACCAGCATGGCTGAAGCAGGTACGAACGGCACACAGGGTGCCATATAAGGAAGCCGCTTTGGGTTTTCTGGCTGCTGGAGGATGATTATGATCAGTAGGGCAATGAAGATGATTAATAAGATTAGCAACAGCAAGGCCCACCAACGGCCCTCAGTGATACAGTTTGCTCCTGAAACAGAGGGAGGAAATGGTGATTGCAGGTCGCAGTACCACTGTAACTCGGAGTAAAGCATTGCTGATTTTTTTCTCACCAAAAATGATGAAGGAGCAGAAAGCGAAGAACAAGATGAACAGCAGTAGCACACAAACAGTCACAGTTTTCCCTGTGAATGGAGTTGGCCTGTCCATTTTTCCAGGGAGGCCAAGACGGATTCTCAATGTATAGTAGTGAGGTCCAATCAGCTTCTTGAGCCGCCGGGACAGCCCTCCTTCCGATTCTTCTGCTTCAATGCCTGTTGTCATATCCACTGTGCCGTAGTTAGGATGGGTAGCGCTGTATGCGTTTTTGTCCGGTTTCCCAATCAGCATCTCGTTGTCACCCAGCGATGGCAAGTTCTTTGCCCCGCAGGTATTCGTGGGCTGACCTCCGTACTCATCGGCCTCACTGGTTGGGGAGCAAGCGTCTTTCTCACACTCAGCCAGAATGCCTTCCTTTTTCTTCTTGTTTTGCTCCTCAGATAGAAAGTTCACGAAGCCATGGATGTCACCTTCTGGTTGGTAACGTAAGAGGAGCACACAAAGGCTTACCTGTGCATAATAAGAGAGAGAGAGATGTTCTTTATCGTTTTTTTCATAATCAGACACCAAACACACCAATCCCTTTTTCCATATTTCGTGCAGTCGTGTATGCTAAAATTAAAACCATACACAAATTATCCTGAATTTAGTTCAAATTATTACATCCAAATATGCAGATATGTTCAAAAGATTGAGGAGGAGCGAGATGTATAGCGAGGAGCTACCTCCACAGTTTGGAACTGGTTTGGGTACAGGAAATCAGGTGAGGAGCAAACCACCTTAATATGCAAAGTTTGCCAAAAAGCAGTGGTTACAAAGAGTGGAAACACATCCGATTCGTTCCACCATCTGAAGTACAAATACAAACCAGAATATGAAGAATGTCTGAAGATATGCTAGGCAACGGAGGCATCAACCACAAATGGACCTAGAGGTAACAAAGTTCCCACTCAGACAAAAATTGCTAGCGCATTTTGTAATTGCGACCCTTATGATAAATTAAGTCAGTGATGGAATAAATTGACGGAAGCAGTGGCGTTTTGTTAGACAAAAGACGTATTGCCATTCCAAACTTTCCAAAAAAAAAGGATTCAAGCAAATTATCCATAAACTGGACCCTAGATATAACATCCCCTCAAGAAAGTACTTTTACAAAATAGCCCTGCCAGCGATGAATGACGAGTGCTGCAGTAGGGTACAAACATCACTGTCTATGGCAGATTTTTATGCTTCAACTGCAGACGTGGAGTAGTAGAGTCACTGAGCTGTACATTAGTCATATATTGTTGTTATGTGATGTTTTTCTGCATAATCGCTGGAACAAAACTTAATCTACTTTACAGAAGAAAATGATATACATGCATTTATTTTATTATCATCATTTATATCATTAACGTAATAAATACATTAAATTATTGCAATACCATTTTTTGGCCATATCGCCAATCCCTAGTTCCTAGCAAAGGTATTAAAAGTCTTGAACCTTTTACACATGTCAGCATTTAAAACAGACAAACTTCTGTGTATTCTATTTGGATCTATGTCATAGGCCAACACAAAGTAGCCCATTATGTTGAAGTGCTGAATGATTTTAATTTATTTTTTAATAAAAATCTGCAGGTGGAACCATCTTTTATTCAAATATTTTAAAGTATTTCTCAATTAGCTTGCAAGTAGAGACTGAAACTTTTGCCAGTTAATCTTTTCAAAACAGTTCAAGCTCAATTAGATTGGAACAAGAGTCTTGCTAGATCATTAGTTGTATATAAATTTGGAGTTTGACTGGGCATTTTGATCAGCTTGCTGTTGATGTATCTTTAGGATCATTATCGTACTCAAATGTTACCTTGCATCACAATATCACATCTTGCAGCATCTAACAGGTTTCTCTTTCAGGGCTGACCTGTATTTAGCCCCATTCTTCTTTGCATCAACTCTGTCTTGCTTCTCTGTGCACATCACACAGCATTATCCTGCCATTGTCTTATTTCAACCTAACCCTTAAAATACTAGTCAATACTAATCTAAACCTTTTTAATTTAAGTGAAATAATCTACCAATGAAATGAGACTGCACTTGGTGAGAATTCTCAAAATAAGACATATATACCCAAAATAAGATTCATAATTTAACACCTACTGCTCTTGCTTAGTATATAAGTCTCAAAACAAGATCAAAAATACCTTTTAGCTGGAAGAAGATTTTTTGACTTGGTTAGATGGACAGTTTTTGCAGTGCAGGATTTTTTTTTTCTCTCTCTCGAAACTAGTCCACAAACAATTGCCTACGTCTCTTCCTCTGCATCTATATTTATTTACTCCTTCAACTTAAGTCACATTCTATATCCTGAGGTCATTGACGTGTGGTCATAAACCACACACTATGGGACCAATAAAACAGAAACATTTGTATTTTTTTTAAACTAAAAATGTTTGTTTTTTTACTCTTCTGACAATTTTTTAATCCTGACTTGTGAGCCAGGCCCAAAATGTTTATTGCTTGCTATTTTTACACAACCTAACCCTGCCTTAAATATCTTCAAAAAATGTTACTATTCATTCTTCTGTGTTCCTTGGCCCTCATGATGCTGCTTGATGACCAGTGTTTACCCTTATATCTCTGAGACCTTCACCTCACTACTGTATTTACATTGAGATTAAGTTAAGACCAGGGAGATTTACCAAATAGATGATTTCTGAAGACAATTGACTGGAATTTTATTTAAGGATGTCAGAATAAAAGAAGTCTGAGTAAAAATGCCAAGATTTTGAAATAATCTTTTCTTTTTCCTTCCATTGCACAAATCTGCATTACTTTGAGTTGACTTACCACACGAAAATTAAAATAAAATACAATGAATTTAGAGTTTTTAATGTTACAAAATGTGGAAGAAGTACAATGTGTCTGAATACTTTGGCAACACAGTGTAAGACATATATAAGTCAGTTTAGATACAGACCCAAAAGCAGATAAAGAAATTAAATTTAAAAAGCAAAAAGCAGAAGAAAATGCAGATTCATTTGTGATAGACCACAGACCACGTTCCAACACCAGCATTAATCACTCACAAGAGTATAGGCCAGCAAAGTGCCTATGGACATCATCTCTATGAGGTCTCTGAGGCTGACTAGAAGGGACAGAAGGGCAGCCAGAAATCCTGACACCACACAAGCCACAGCAGGGGTCTCTGTGTAAGAAGAAACACTAGCCAGGAACCTACACAGAGAAAGTTGAAAATACGCACATGATATGTTAATTATTCCTGTACGAAAAGTAAACAGAGTAAGGTAAGATCATAGACTTACTTAAACAGGAGACCATCCCCTGCCATGGCATAGATGACCCTTGGCATAGGGAACAGGGACCCAAGGAGGGACACAGTCAGTCCAGCTATAGACCCCACAGCAACTATGTACTTTGCAAACATACAGCCATGCATGGAAAACATCTCCATCAGTGGGGCATCTTCATCAATTTCATTGTATGGGACCATGAGCGTTAGAATCACAGAGACCTGAAGGAGAGGCACAATGCAACCATGATCATCTGACATAGATGAGGACGTTTAAACACAAAAAAAAAATACATAAACTAGAGCAGCAAATCAAACTTTTATTGGAACATGATGAAAATAATAGCAATAAAATGCAATATTTAGCAGAGTTACACCTACATTCATGACTTAATGGAAGTACTATTTTTAAGGCTTTAGATGCTGCTTAATTAGAACAACAAGCTTACAGCTGGACTTTACAGAAAAAAAATGTTTAGCTCTATTGCATTCAAATTGCTCATTAGTCATGCTTCTCTCTGTCTGTGTGTGTGTGTGTCTATGTTTTTGTCCTTGTGTCTGATGTTCGAAATCATAGAGGGCCATCTGTCACAGTTTTTGAGCTGCAACAGAGCTGGATTTGCATAACTACAATGCAACTGAGTGTGATTAAGCAAAATATATTAACAATAATGCATTATAGCTGAGAAAAAAGTTAGGACAACCTACCTCATTATAGCTAGTCTTACCCCCTTCTTGAAACAACTATAGTGAGACAGTTCTTGTAGACATCTAACAGTATTTTGGAGGGGTTTTCTGTGTGTAAATTCTAAGTCACCCCACAGCATCTCAATCAGATCAAGATCTCAACTTTGACTAATTTGGGGACTTTCCATTTCTTCATTCTCAGCCAGTCCATGGTGGTCCATACTGGTAAGATTTTTTTTATGTTCTGTTTCAACTTTATTTATTCATTTTCCTATATATGGTCACACTTTATTTCTCAAGCAGGCTCTTTTACACAGCAGAATTCATGATGGATTCCATGATGGGGAGTTGGGTTCTGCTACAGTAATAAAATCCCTATACTATGACACTTCCAGCTCCATGCTTCATAGTTGTCTGTGTATAATTTTGGTAATCTTAAAATGAATTAAAATGGTGGTGTTCCAATTTATTCTTCATCCAAAATTAAAAGTGTTATTACATTTTACAAAAAAAATGGTATGGTCTTTATTTGTATTGTTTATGTTACCTGTATGTCTCTCCTTGCTAAAGATGAAATTAAACATCAATATGTTCGAATCCGTTGGAAAAATGTATGGCCTTATGTTGGGTCTCCTATTCAATATTCTTTCACATAACTGTTTAAATTTAGTTATAGTTTGCTTCCAATTATAGTTTAACATCTTATTACAGAACTTCGCACCTGAATTTCAGCTACTTTTAGTTTCTGTCGGCTAGCTCATGAATACAAGCTGAGAAGGTTTTCCCAATGGTAGAATTCCTGACAGAGAGGTAAAATGTTCCTCTCCCTGCACTCAAATTGTGGGAGAGTGTATCAGGTCCACAATCCTTATATATTCAGCTCAGACAACATAAGGCTGCCTTGTGTATAAAGAGTGGATATTGCTTTGGGTTCTGTGGAATATCAGTCAATTAAAATTAAAATTCAGGATCTTTTTTTCAAATGTTACCTGAAGCAAAACTTGCATCAGCTTCAGATCTCGTCTTCCTGTCGCATCATATTCTAAGCATCACCCCTTATGAGGTCTTTACCCTATTTTTAACCTCTACCTTTCTTTGATCTGTCTCACGCTGTCGACATCTTGGAGAAACTTTCCTGCTCCCATGAGGATCTCAAAGCCACTTAAGCTTAGTTTTTAAAGTTACACATTAAATATTGACTCTTTTCTCAGGAGACATTGATTTCACAATATGCTTGTCCAGAATGGTAAAGCATTTTCCTTCAGTTTTTTTCTCTCATGGGTTTTCTATGTGTGTTTTCTCACAATCATGTTCTTTGGTTACTGTGATTAATTAATTAAAAATGGCAATCAGGGACATACTTTTTTGTTATTTTGTATGACCAAGTTTGATCGTTAAAGCTCTCTAAAATAAATGTTTGACCTCTGTCACTGCCAACTAAGGCTACATTACAAAGTACTTGGGAGAACATTTTGTTGTTGACCAAATAGCGGTACTTATTTTCATATTATTTCTTTAAAAATCATACAGTGTAATTTCCTGAGATTTTTTTTTACATTCTGTCTCTCACAGTTGAAGTGTACCTATTAAAAAAAATTACAGAGCTCTCTCATTATTTTTATGTGAGACAACTTGCACCATCAGTGGCTGCCAAATACTTTTTTGCCCCATTGTATCTACTAAAACCACTATAGCATAACTTTATGGGTAAATAAATTTTCTTATAACAGAACGGTCAAACAAACATAAAAGAAAAGTGAAAAAAAGCCAACATTTTGAAATGCAATGGTCAAGGGCCACTGTAAATGTGACAGTATAATGTTTTAAGCCATAATTATAAAACCAAAAAAAGTAGGAGAGATGGGTATGAACCTAAATTTTATTGGCTAGTGGAGGTAAGATCCTTTATCTTCTGTGTATTGATGGGGACTTTGTTACTAAGAAGACTTTGTTACTATGAAAGATTTAGCTCTAGCTTGAATGCACAATTGGGTGATTATAAGGATAATTTATAGGAATTATTATTAGGAATTGTCAGAAACTGCACAGTCCAAAGCAGCATTTCTATTATTCTATTGCAGAGAATTACAGTTAGCTTTAGCAATTATATATGTATGTCTAAACCAAAACAAATGTGGTTTTATGTGGGATCCGTTTAATCTGTAAAGCATTTTGAGATGCAATTATTGTATGAAAAGCGCTTTATAAATAAAGTTTGCGTCTTATTGTTTGCCATCTTTCTGCAGCCAAGCCAGTGGATAAAACAAAATAATAGTATTAAAGGTATTGAAATGTCAGGGGCATAACCTAAAATAGCACTGTTCGCAGATGATGTCCTTATATAAATGGAGAATCCAGATGCCTCACTTTCTATACAAATGACTGCTTTTACATATTTTGGTCTCAACTCTCAACTTTTAACTATAAACCAAATCAGAATATAAGACAGAGCTATGATAACAACTGGAATATGACATTCATGAAGTACAGTACTTGGGTATTAATTTACCAAAAGAATTTGATAAATTAAGACCATTAAATTATTTTCATATAATATCAAGGATAAAATTGGATTTGGGAAGATGGAACTTCATATTGTACTCGAGTTTGGTATCAAGAGTGAAAGTGATTAAGATTAACTTTTTGCCCTGGCTTAACAGTTTTCAGAATCTTACATTGAAGTGTGTGTGAATTTAAAATATAGTCGATATGATATACTTAATATCTGGTTAAAATATATCAGGGAACTTAGATCTGATTTTTTTTAGTACTTGGTTTGATATTCAAATGTTTATGAAGATCTTCTCAATGTATCGTCTAGAAGCCAGAGGAAAGCATATACACAGAAAATATCACTATGCGGAATGTATACCACACCCTGGTACCAAGCTACATTTTTTTTTATTCTATTAGGTATTTTCGTTTCTTGTTCTTTGAATGTCGGCACTCAGGGAAAACGTGACAGTTTCATTGCAGCGACATTTGCTGTGAAATACAATAAAAATCTAAAAAAATAAATAAAGTTTGATTTGATTGATATTTATTACGTATATAGTATATGTATATAGTCTGAAGTCTAAGAAATGCAATATTCAAAAATTACTATGTTGCCAGACTTATCAACACACTGCTAACGATATGGACTGAAAATAATTTAGCAGAATAATCTTACAAAGAAAATGATAGAAATTTTCATTCTTAAATTAAGTACACTGAATATACAATTGCTTGCACTTCTGCAATTAATATTTTGTGCAACCTTGTTTTCCTAATGGGATATATCTAGATATTATCTCATACCACTAGCTCAGATGATACAGAGACAACAGTCTTTGACTTTTCATTTTGGTTGAAACTCTCGACATCACCAGAGTCCTGGCTTTTCACTTAAATTCAACTCATCCCTGGTGTTTTATATTGGATTTACCCTATGTCTATGGACTAGCATTGCCAAGAAAGAAAGTAGATTTTTTTCTGATGAACCATTTCTTTTTTGACATTGACAACACCCAGTGAAGCTTAAAAATAACTTGATGATGATCAATTGTCAGTTAACTGTCAGAGGTCAGCAAACTTTTTTTTATGTTTTGCTGTTTCTATGGGTTCAAGATGCCATTACACCTAATAAGGTTCCAAGGGAATGAGGTATTTTTCCACAGTTTCATCCAGCTATCAATTATTTATAATCTCTATACTAAGAAGGGCTGCAATTTAGAAAGACCAATTAATCTAACAGTCATGTCTTGTGGGAGGAAGCCAGAACACCTGGAGGGAACCCACACATGCACAGGGAGAATATGTAAACTTCATGCAGAAACATGTCTTCTTACTGCAGTGCTACCAAATGTGCCACTTTGCAGTCCACATTTTCATTATGACATTATTAATTATTTATTATTTATTAATTAATTATTTTCCACCATAATTTACAAATAAATTCTTTAAAAATCTTACAATGTGAATTCCTGGATTTCTTTTCAAATTCTGTCTCTCACAGTTGAAGTGTACCTATGATGAAAGTTACTGACCTCTATCATTATTTTAAGTGGGAGAACTTGCACAATCGGTGGCTGACTAAATACTTTTTTGCCCCACTGTATATTAGCCAATTCGGAACATACGGTGAGCAACACTCATCTGACTTGCTGGAAAGGTATGTTCTCTTATATTTCCTGTAGCTAATATGAACCTGCCTTTGTTCTACATCATGTTAAAGCAATGCAAAGAAGGGAAATAGGAAATGATTAATTATTAAGTATTAATGAATTACTCTGATTAACTTAAAAAGCGAAGTAAAAAGTAAATTAAAACATTTAAGAGATAGTAATTGTTGCACTGGTGATTTTCTTAAAAATAATGTTTACACATCTTTACCATAGGTGTCAACAAATGTGGAAAGTGCTATAATTTATTATAAACATGTATTTATTCTCACAGACTATTCATAATTTCTAAATATAGCTGTGACAAAACATTTGCTAATGACATTTCCTGCCAGGGAGCTAAACCTTTACCTGAAAAACCTTCATTTATTTCATGTGTGGTCAAATTTTAGCATAGAACTGAAAGTTAATGGGCCTTATTTACCACATGGCTATACATAGCAGGAAATAGCAGGACAACTGTAGAAAAATAACACATACTGTAGCTAAGAAAAATGGAAACAGCAAGATATTTTTTACGTGTGTTCTAAAAGTTTGATTACTGCAGTCATGCTTTATGAAAAACATAAACAAAAGCAAAATCAGTCTAAAATGCTCTTAAAAATTGTCATTTACAAATTGAAGTAACTCACAGAGACATAAGCAGTGAGACATGTGATGAGTGAGGCAGTGATGGCATAGGGGATGGAGGTGTTTGGGCTTTTGGCCTCTTCTCCTGTTGTAGCGATGATGTCAAACCCGATGAAGGCATAAAAGCAGGTTGCTGCACCCTGCATCACCTGCACAACATGATAGAAAGGATAACTTATTAAAACAAAAACTAGAAAAGGGTGGCATTAAATGTACTTGAACATTTTTTATTGTATACACAGTGCCTGCCACATTTATGGGAACCCCTTTAATACATGTTAAAGGAGTCATAACCTGAAATGTTCACTTTTCCAAATGAAATCATGTATATTATTGTTTCCTAATGATTTAACACTAGCCGGGAAGCCGATTTTTAAAAATAGTTAGCCTCATAGTTTATCTACAACCAGCATATACACACACTCATTCAGCCTGGTTCACACCGGGCACAGAACGGAGACCACTTCCATTCGGCGATCTTGTTAACCTATGGTGTAGTTCACACAATAGCAGTCCGCCTGGTCTATTTTTTTTTTTGCATAGGAGTAGGCTACTGATTCGAGTGTGGAAAATTAAAAAACGAGGTGCACATGTGAGTGGCTCTGTTGTTGACTCCCAACACTGGACCAAGCTACCAGCGACCTGTTGATTAAATTCATTTTTAATAAAATAACACGGTTCCTGGCTGTAACCCTTCCCATTGGAATAGGTGTATGTGCTAAACATTTTAAGCCAGAATGCTTTGCTAATTTAGGAAAATGGGGAGCCTAAGTCAAGCCCTTCTACTTCCGGTCCATGGGTCCCAAAATGCCCCCCCCCCCAAAAAAAAAGAGAGTCAATGGAGCGATTAAGGTTATTTTCTGATCCAGTTTGAAATGCGCCGTGGATCGAACGTATGATGTCCGTGAATTGTGATACAGAGAAAACGCTGATTTTCGACCGGAGGTAAAAGTTACTTTATGTTTTGTGTAAAAACGCTTAGCAGACTACAACTGCAGAAGAAGAAGGAGAGTGAGGGCCGTAGCCTCCAGGATGAAGAAAGGAGTATTAAACGAGGGCTCCATTCTTCAACGTTCCTTTGGTTTAAAAGAAAATAATTATATTAACTTACTATTGGGAAACACTATAAATCTGACCATGTGGAAAGTGGCAGCTATGTTGGGGGTAAAGCAGTCGGTGGATTGAGAGCCAGTATGTAGGAGAAGCTCTACAAGCTCTAGGGGAGTGTTTTACGTGCTATAGCTAGTACTAGCTCCCGTTAGCAAAATTACGTCATATATGCGACTTCTGATTTGTAGGCATTTTAAATGCGAATCAAAGAAATGCCAAATCACTGGACAAACACAGTCAAAACGTACATCGTTAGTTATCATTTAAATCGAAGTATAACATATGTTATATGTTATATAGGCTACAGGGGACATTGCCTGCCATGTCAGAAATACTATGAGGTCGTAAACTGCCGAAAAACCAAAGAAAGTTGAAGTAGGAGGAAACATGTATTGGATACATTGAATTCCATAGGTCACAGCCAGGTCGGGTTCAGTCATAACTTGAGTCATGTTGTTTTGTGAGTGAGATGCTGAAACAGAGCCTACGGTGTCAATCTCACCTCCTCTATGGCACCTACCCAGCAACCTAAGCTCGTCAGCTGCTGCTCGGACGCATTAATGGACCGTCCGAGCAGCAGCTGTGTGAAGCTGGGAAAACTGAACTTTGGTGCAGCAATTAGCGTCTTCATCTTTTGACAAAAACAGGAAGAGATTGGACATTATTTGTTATGTTAGGTAACGCTAACCAAACCCGGTTAGGGCAACTACAGTCCTAAATACGCACTACTAGTTTACAGGTGGAAGACGTAAACAACTGACAACAGAGAAATCCCCGCCCGCACACCGACGTAGTAACATGATGCGCCGACGCGGACAAGTGTGCAAGCAGCTTGGTTTTAATTTTAAAGCATAGACTTTTGTCCGTTTGAACTATTTGACGGCTGGATGTACTGAACGGTGTGATTGTGGTATAATAGGTTATGACTCCTTTAATAAAGCCCTATGATTAAACAAAAATTTTATCATGCTAGTTATGGAGACTCTGACATGAAAATGCCCCTCTTTGTTGAAGTTCAAAAACACAGAGCTTTAATGTTTTTTATCTTCTTTAATCTCAGATCCAGTTTTTCATACCATTGTAAGTATCGTACCGTGTCCAGTCTAATTCTAAGTCTTTCTACACACATTCTTATCAGATGTGCCAATAAGTGTGGGTACAAGTGTGTGCACGCATACCCCTGACCAGCCAAAAGGGAGGAATCTTCCTTCATCCCAGTTCTCTCCGTTGACAAAGAACAGTCCGGCAATCATCATGAACACCCACACGATAAGGTTGATTATGTTCAGTGCATTGTTGAAGCCAACAGAGTTCTTCACTCCCAAAGCCACTATCACTGTCACCAGTAAGGCTATCAGCAGTGCCAGCAGATCTGGGTATGACTGCTCCCCTTTACCTAGAAATAAGACACACACACGAACGCCCCAACGCATAAAAATAAGACACTCACACACGTGTGCCAAAGCATAAATGTTTATGCATTGTATCCATCTAACATTTTTGGTGACAACTAGAATACACAGCCCATTTACTAAACAAAAACTTTTTTTTTATTCCCCAAAAAAATCGTCTCAGGGAACTTATTTTATATGAAGGCTGTAGGAAAGTGCCATGTAGCATGAAAGCTCTGAGTTCACATCCAAGGCCTTTCTGTATGAAGTTCACTTGTTCTCCTCATCCATGCCTGAGGTTTCTGAATACTACGGATTCCTACCAAGGTCAAGAAGTATGGATGTTGGCTACACCTGAAAGAGCAAGTCACCTCCCTACCAGTGTCTTACCCTGCCCACCTTTCCTCAGCAACGAATGCGTGGGGGGACAGGGCTGAGCATATTCACATCTTGACAGCGGCATTGTTGCAGTGGCACATACACAGATAGTGAGTAAGATGGAGCTATGCTAAAGATTCTAACATAATCCTATGCTAAAATATATTTTTTTAAATTGATAACTTGTCAAACGATTGCTATTCTAACTCCAAGTCGATACAGAGGCTGGAGCGAGACTAGGCGGCTTTTATACACCACAGCTGACATCTCAAATAAAAGCTTCCATCAATAAGAAGCAGTTAGCCAACAGCGATGGTTGATTTAAATTCAAATAAAGTGCAGAGTTTAAACTTGAAGACGGCACCCCACAGATGGTTTTAAATTTTAAATAAGATGCACTAAAATGCCAAAATAATGACTACAAGTGTAGACACCACTAATAGGTGATCATTTTTCAAGATTTGGGGTTGACTTGCTCTTTAATAACAAATGTGGCTCCTAATCGTCTCTTTTTATTAACAAAACTTTTTATTTGTGTGTTGTATGATCACACAAATGATTCCACCGGGATAAAGAATGATTTAAATGTGTCATTAAAAGTCCAAATTAAGAGGACAATCATGAACATAAGGAACGGGTTTACACTTCTGTCCAGAGCTGTTTATTTTTAGCCAAATTCCATGACTTCCTTTGGGTGGGGAGGAACAATTCACCAGCTGGAAAGGAAAACAACACTTTTCTAATAAAATGTGGAACAGCTGGCTATCCTGGAAGCCATGTGACCACCATGTTTTCAGTGTTCACTGATAGATTCAGCTGGATAAGCCAGAGGCATATGCAGAAGGAAGATCATTTTAGCTGTTGAGTTAAGGTTACTTTAGATCAGCTGGTGGAACTGGTTCTGTCTGACAGTATTTATCATTACGGACTAAAAAGTAAGAATCTGACAAGTCAGTGACAGAGAGACTGACAGAGTGGTGGCTCGAAGATAAAGCTGTCTACACCTAAGAGAGCAGCCCTCTTCACATGGCTAAAACCTGGACAAATATGTTGGATGGTTTATTTTCATAATTCAAGATAGCTCAACAGATGGTCTTTTCCAGTATTTCTTAGCTTTCAAGAATAGCAGTGAAATTTCTATTTTTTTTCCTGTCAAAATCATGGGGGGAAAAGCTTAGCTTTTTAATTTTGCCTTTTACTATCAGCATGCAAAGGATTTTAATAACTAATGCTATTAAAAACACAAATACTGAATAAAAGCAAGGGTGAAAGTTTCCTGGAGAAGCACCTTTAAGTTTACATGCTCCCCTTATCTGGAACACTGGGACTGTGACTTACAAAATGGGGCTCCGTGTGGCTCTTAAGTTTGCATCTCATTTTTAACTTCCTATCAGCAGTTAACTCATGACTATTTAAGGAACCAGTTTAAGATTGACACTGATTAATTGCTTTAAAACTGTTTGCGAGCTAAATAATCTTTTTGTGGAAAACCAAATACATTTGCTACTTAATTTCACAAAACCATGGCTTAAATTTTGATTTTGTGAACTGTAATGTAATCCATATCATCATGACTCATGATCTTGATATGTTGTACGTCTGATAGTAAACATACAGTATAACCTTTTCTATCTAGAGTAATGACCATTACATTCTTTTCAAACTTTAAGAGGTTGTTGGCAAAATATGGCAAAATTGGAAACAAAACTATTTAATATCAGTTTGTTTTAATGAAATTCACGAATCTGCCAAAATGAAATAAAAACAAAAAATCAAAACTGGAATAATAATCCCAATGCAGCCTCTTACCTAAGCCGTTGAGTGTCCCAATATGTGAAATCATGAAATTGCTGATGGTGTGATTGGCCAAAGAGTCTGCCATGCTGCTGAGAGCTGACGCCCCTGCAGCCGTGCCGATCAGATACTCCAGGATTAAGTTCCAGCCGATGAAAAAAGCCACACACTCCCCCACGGTTACATAGCTGTATGTGTAGGCTGAACCTGTGGTCTTAGGCACACGCACCCCAAACTCTGCATAGCACACTCCTTCAGTAAAGACAAAAGGACATACACAGGCATGCAGGTATAACTCTTTGAATTATTGCAGGAGCAAAATGCTGAGTTAGAGCTGTAGTGTTATAGTGAGATATCCCTTGAGGAACTATGAAATTAAAGCTATAATGGATACATCCCTGTAATAACATGCGGTCTCACTAAGAGGCTCTTTATGAATCAGAAGTATAATAAAGATATGAATGCCTGCATTCTATTATAGTTTTCATCAATAGACAGCGATAGCGAAACACTGCTCCTAATCTCTCACCTGAAAGTATGGATGCCACAGCAGCAATAATGAAGGATACAATGACCCCAGGACCGGCCATCTCCTTGGCAACCAGCCCTGAGACCACATACATCCCCGTCCCAACACAGCTGCCCACGCCAAGCGACACCAGATCCACAGTGGACAACACCCGGGCCAGTCTGGTGCCATGTGAGCTGGTTCCTGACACGGCTGAATCCAGCATGGACTCCACAGGTTTGGTCCTCAGCACACGGGACGTGAATGTGTTCCATGCTGAGCCCCACTGTATCCTGCGAGGGTCCAGCTTCCTGACCAATCCGCTCATAGTGAGAGTGTGATGTGGAAGAGTACAAAGCTGATGAGGAAGACTGTAAGACAGTTGTTCTTTAATGTTTCTACACGAGTTCAGAGACTTCTCTGTAGATGGTTAAGTTAGCTTTCATCCATGTGATGGAAGTGGATTAGATTTTTCTTCCGCTGTCTGGGTCTCTTAAAAGTCTAGTGGAAGGCCATGTTCGGTTTTACCCACATGGTGAAAGAGAATGTTACCTGAAAGACAAAAAAGAGAGAATATTTAATTTTGCACATAGATTATTTCACTCTGAGCAAACTTTATTTTATAAGCCTAAAGCTGAGGCGTATTTTCGTTTGAACTACAAATGGCTTGTACCTTAATTAGTGAGCAGTCTAATTAAAAGGCCTTGCCCTGTAGCTCTGTTGCTATGGCAGCTAAGATCTTCTGTTACAACCACAGTTCATCATTTCCTTTTATTGTTTCTACCGGGAAGAGAAAGCAGTATCTATGCTGAAACGTTACCAGAAAACGTAAAAGAAACCTGCTTGTGTAATGCTTATTCAGAGAAGTTTCTAACAAAAATGTCTAGCTAAAGAAACAGCTGAGAGCCTTAACATGCTGATTACTTTTGTAAAATTGCTCCATTACTAAATAAACTGTTGTGTTTACTTAATATTATACAATGATAGCCACGGACAAACATATAAAAGCAGATATATATGAACAAGTAAATGCTGGTAAATCACAGTTAAGAAAAAACGAATAAAACTATGTGAAGTCCTTTAAAAGTCTAAATGTAGCAGTCTGAGGCAATCTGTTGGTGCTAAAAAATCTAATGTTGTTTATGAAATTGAAACAATTTCCCAAAGTAAATATAATCTTAAATTAAAAGATGGCTCCATTACAACTAGGCATTGTACAATGACTTTCATTGGCTCCACTTCCATTTTTACACATTTGCTATAATTCAAATAAGTTTGATATAATACACTAACAAAAAATAGTCTATGATTATGAAGTAGGAGGGAAAGAAATGAAAATCTGAAGTGTGAAGTGTTATTTTGTTTGTTTGAATCAAGCAACTGTCTCTGGTGTTGCAGCAGCAAATAGCTGGGTGTAGATCTCTGCCCTCTAGAAATGGAGATTGTCACCCATTTTTCTTTGAAAAATCATTCATGGTATTGTCAGATTTATGAAAAAATGCAATAGGATTCAAGGGGTATTATTACTATTGCGAAGGATTGTAAATTAATAGGTTGAATGAGAAAATATTGCTGAGTAACACACTGCTTTGTGATTCTTTGCTCTCACAGTGTTTTCATGGATAATGAAGAGATTAGGCATACTGCTGAAAAGAGAGCTATTACGGTTCTCAATTGGAGCCCTCCTCTCTCACTCCGTCTGAGCGGCGCTGGACCAGCAATCACCACTCATCTACTTTAGGCGACAGACGCAAAGTAACTGAACAAACACTCATATGTGGCACACCCACGATGCCTCTCAGCAGTGATGACTGCAATTATCAAGCTGTTTAACCAGATCACAATGGGGGCACTATTGTAGCTGCACTTAGTGGAAGCACGGACATGTCAAGCAGTAGAACAAGCTCCAAAGGTGATGTACTGTGAGTGCTACGGTGTGCACCGAGTGGAGTAGGAACATTTGAACTGACACAAGGGAAACACATGCACAGCTTAAACATGAGCCTGCAGAACAAGCCAAAGAATGGATTTATATAGTAGAATACAGCACACAAAGTAAAAAGTTCTGAAATAAATTCATTTTAAAGCAGTAGCATAATATCAATCTGAAAGTGTTTAACCTTTAATCTGAATAAGTTTTGTTAAACCTGTTTTCATTTTTTTTTTGCAGATGGCGAATCATTTTGATCTTAAAGGCCAATGTATTTAAAGGGATAATGATGTGAAGAACTCTTACCATGTCCACAGGACCTGTGGAAAAGAAACGGCATCACACATCATCATACAATGCCTTTTCTACACATGAATGATTTTTTTGTCCCTCAGCAAATGCACTAAGGATATTTCTTGTTGAAAAACTCCATCTTAGACACATCTCCAAGGCATGGTTCCAGACAATTAGTTCCTTTACAAACAGGTTGTTTTGGAGACTTTGTAACACAAAAAAATTTGCCTTTGGCTGGAGACTTTCCAATAGTGAAGCTTTGCAGGGAGCTTTTTACCTATCTTGTAACTGAGCGCCAAAAGCATCACACCTCAATACATGCCTGTTACATAAATATCTTTAGGAGTTGTTACTACTGTTGTCTTGCAAAACGAAGGCCCTTGGTTCAAATCCTGGCCTCGGATCATTCAGCATGGAGTTTGCATGTTCTACTGGAAAATGTGAAATGAGTAGAGGCCGACTGATATATTCAATTTTTTTCTATATTGGCCAACAGCCAAAGTTTAGGAAAAAAGCCGAAATAATAAAGAAAAGGATTAGGCACCTGTGTGGCCAGCTGCAGCCACTACTTGACTGAGGGAAGGACCTCCACACACTCAGAACCACCGTGAGTCAGCAAACTCATATTCTGCTCTTAGGTTTGCTGTTTAATCTTTGACTGCACTATATATATATTAGATTTTATTATTTACTACCATGTGGTAGTGTACTTTACTTTGTGGTGATTTTACTTTGATACTTAAAGTCAAGATTCTACCTCAACCATCTGTTTGCTATTTGGCAAAGCAGCATGCCAAATTTCTCCTGCATTGACTTGATGGTAATAGTAGGGTTAAAAGTAACCGTGGTTACAAAGTATTCTGAATGGAGTGGTTTTCTGTCAAAATTTTAGTTTGAGTTGATGAAACTATTAAATAAATGAATAAAAGCAATTGTTTGATGACTGATTATAAAGTACAGTTAGTGTGAGCAAAGAGGAAAGAATAAAGCAAATGCTGCACAATGGTATGACCCATTATTTATGAACGACCTCATAATGTTTTTCAAAATTTATTTCAGACGAAATATGGGTAGTAAACACATAATTATTTAAGCTGGAGCTGTAAACATAATACATACTATTTAGTTGGGGAACTAAGAATAAGAATCAAGTTATTTTAAGCTCGGTAACCTGAATTTAGAATTGAGACTGGTTCGTGTTGAGGATGAAATGGCAAAATACTCTGCACCATTTTGGTCAGTTAAAGAAGCAGCCTGAGAATTAAAAAATGCATATTTGAGTTAATAAATCCAGGGAAAAATCATGAATAAAACTCATAAGATTATCTAAAATTGTATCACTCCTCACTGGTTAATTTAACACATTATCAGGTAAGGTTTTCAGATGCTTGATAAATTGCTGTTCTCTAGTATCACTTTTATATAGGATGTTGCTCACAGAAAGCATAAATCACACATATACACTTTGACATGCTTTTTTAAAACACAGAACAGTAAAAATCTAACTGTTTACCATTTATCAACCTTACAACCAAATAAACCTAATAAGAATTTGTACTCTAAAACACACAAACATCTGGTCTCAAAAGTCGAACGATCAGATTCAGTGACAGGGTAACGGAGATCATCCGGTTATGATATGGCTTTCCGCGGGAGATTTTAGGACAGGAACCACCCACCTGAACACTGTTGCAGGGGCACACCCAGAAAGCAGGAACTGCATCCTGCCAAAATATATCCTCCAAAACAGAAAACTAGTCTAAAGAGTCTTGATAAATACAGCACAAAGTCAGCAAGGCGCTGGCCTTCAAACCTAGATCCCAGTTTGATGGAGCATCTGCTGGCTGTGCCGGAACAAGCAGGGTCTGGCAAGGCTCCACCCTGCAATGCAACCAATCCACTGCCAACCATAAAGAGTCAGTCACTGTAGAATATTTCTGAGCTGTTTGCCCTTGGAAAGGGCTGCTACACAGGTTAAGATAGAGGGTTTATTGTGCCTGGTCACCATTTTATAAATGGTTCAAGGAAATGGAAGAAAACATAGTGAAACGAATATTTAACTGCTTCCTGTGTGTGTGTGCGTGTGTCTGGGTATCGGTTTTGCCAATAAGAATGTTCGTAACACAGAGAGGCGCGCCAAAGACTTTTACAGCTTTAATCTGAAACACTGACTGCTGCCCACGAATCTAATCACCTTCACCAAGAACAGCAAAAGCTAATAAATGAGAGTAGGATAAGTGCTGCAGACACCTTACAGGCTGTCATCATGTCATATCTCAAAACAAATCACACAAGCTGCACAGTCTTTATAGCACCTGTTACATTTTCATCTTTCACTCCCTCCCTCCAAGCTATTCCTACTGTAACCACCACCTGCCCTGTGCTGATTGTATATTATTTGAACAAGCAGAGACCGACCAAACAGAGCTACACAAAGGAGAATTACAGCAGGTGCTCTATCTGTTCACCATTGAAGCAAAGACCAATAAAGGCTACTTAAAGAGAATTCATGCAAAGCCTTATTTAAAAAAAAGCAAAGTTGAGACTTTTTTTGTAGACATAAATCTATCTATCTATCTATCCATCCATCCATCCATCCATCCATCCATCCATCTATCCACGCAGAACTGTTATGAGAAGATCTCAGATGTTTCTTAGAGAATATCAGTCTTTACTTTGAATCACCTAGTCAAAGTCAAAAATTAAAGCCAATTGAGAACTTGTGGCAGTTCATTGTTTTAGCTGTTCAGATTTTATTTTTAAAGAATTAAGCCATGTATAATTGTTAGGGATGTCCCGATCCAATTTTATAACCTCAAATCCGATGTGATTTCAAGTCCTGATCTGATTTTTTGACTTTAGTATTGAAGTTTATAAAACTGAAATAACATTTTAGTAAGTAGCTTAACTTTTTATAGTCTAATTAATAAGCATTACTATTATTCTTGTAAATCCCATGAAATCAAAATCTAACAGAGTTTTAAAAGTCAGCTTCAGTTTAATATTTCAGGAAAAAAAAGCAAAACACTTACTTAGTTCAGTATTATAAAGAACAGTATTTCTGGCAGGCTATACGCTGGAATGTGCAATGCTACCCTCCAAATAACAAAGTGGCAGAGGATTTTAATAATAACTCCATCAGTTTCTGAAGATGTTGAATCAAATGAAAGCAAAGACATCTTTGGTTTGCTCTGCTGCGGAAGTTTGAATTATTGTGCAATTACCGTCAAACATTTCTAGGAGGTAATTTTGTAAAAATCGGCACAACTCAGCAGCTAATATAGCCGATCTCCAATCACTGAAAATGTGAAAATATTGGCTCGATCTGATCTCGAAATTAGGACATCCCTAATAATTTCCCTTCACTTTTAACAAATGTTTGCTGCTTTTTTTTTGGTGTATCAATGAAAATTCTAATAAAATAAACTATGGCTTGTGGTTATAATATAACAAGAAAAGGACAAAAGCGTAATTTGTGTTGCACAAATTATCATAATAGGTCTGCAAATCTAGAAATATTAACGTAAACCTAATGCTCAACAATAATTTCTTTAGATACTAAATATATACTGTAACTGCTCAAAAGTGCCTAAAAAGCCTTTATAGTTAGTTGTAAACCTTATTTTTTATACATTAAGCAAAAAAGTTCCCTTTTATGAAACCTATGTATAATTCCCTTCTGCTTAACCATTAAGCACTAGTTTGTGTTGATCTCACAGAAAATATTTTAACAAATTGTTGAAGGTTGTGGATGCAATATGAGAAACTGTAGAAATGAGTGGTATGAATAATTTTGGAGGGTCCTGTGAACTTATTTAACCTGAAATCAGTGCACACAGGTCAGTGAAAGAAAAGCAAAACAAAGGTGAATTCACAGAAGAGAATTTTTGCTGATTTTGGTGTTCTGCCACAGACCATTTCCCCTTCTGTCAGCCAGGTTTTGTTTTTCCAAGGGCTAGGGCGCTTCAGTCTCAGGCAAGACGCCAAGTGGGCTTAAAGTTATCAGATAAGCTTTCATGATTATGAAATCAATGCTTAGTTTTAGGGCAGCACATACTGGCAGATGATGTTTTTAAGCATATTTATGAGAAAATTATTAAACTGTAATAAAGGTTTGTTATGTATTTGCATCGTTTCCCCCCAACTGTGGATAGCATAATGGAACTATTAGAGAAAGCTATAAAAGATCATGCCTGAAAAGGTATCCACTCAAATACTACTGTTCATTACAGCTGCTAAAACGATTTGATGATGAATTACTTTGAGAAACTTATATCAGTACACAGTTACATTCATGAAGATCACTTCAACTTTATCTGTACATTATCCACCTCCTAATGGATGATGCTGCATTCAGATATAAGCACAAATAGCAAATTGCTTTATGCAAAAAGGGTAAAACCTTATCATTGTAGTAATCTAAAATATGAGGATTCTTACAGATATGTGTTAATTAGTGACAATACAGTTCTAGGAACACAGGGTCATGGGGAAATCTAAAGAAAAATCTAAAAAAAAAAAGGGGGAAAAATGTGATGTGCCACCCAAGTTTGCAACAGCAAATCTTCATCCTCCAATCTTGGTTGTATGCATGTACTGTATTTACTGCATCGTGCTTCAAGATGTTCACAATAGAAGGCAAGTTTCTTTGTAAAGCACCATCTATGTAGATATAATTTCCAAATGATTTACAGGAAATTAAAATGAAAAATGAAAATACATTAAAATAGGAAATTCACTGATAGAATATATAACAGGATTTAAGAATCACACAGATTAGAAAGAAACATTGAAACAGGCATTACAAAATAAAAAATGTAAACTTTGGTTAGAATTGATAAAGATTAAATGAGAACTGTATGTTTCCCTCTCTGAACAACCAGAAAGGAAGTTTCATATGAAGGTTATTAATGGTTTATACCTAGAAAGCAACTGTATTTAGGCCGACAACCACTCTGTTTTAAATCAATATCACTTTTCCTTTTGAAATACATCTTTTTCAAACACAAAGTCAGTGAGGTGATTAAGCAGTAGTCGGATAGATCAATTTGCCCAGTGAGATATGTAATAGCTTCTCTTTCTTGTCTTTATGAGAAAAAAAGATGTGGAACATCATCTTTAAAACAAAAGTAATGTTAAAATAATGACTATGCTTTTTTCACAAGTTTCGCATGTCTACAGGGAGAATAGCACAAGTGAAAAATGTGTTTTTATTTTTCACTTTGAAGAATTGGGATTTAACTTATTTTTGTACTTGTTTACTGCCATTTGTTTGGGTCCTAGAGATATGCAGTTTAAGAGGTCATCGGGGAAATAGTCAGAGGTACAATCTCACTGACTACAGACTGTGTGGTTAGAAAGAATTGAAAAATCACAGCCATCCTCCAGTGTATTAGAACACTGTTTCAGTGAGTAACAGAATGGTCCACAATCCCCTTCTACAGTGTTATTACAAGATGATATACCTTACCAACCATAGACCAGTGCGCTTTCACTAGAAAATCAATAAGTGAGTTTCTGTCATAATCATCCCTATCAGTATTAGAGTGACTGCTCTTTTGATAAGAGAGCTGTCAGAACATCTACACTTGTGACAAATCAGCCATGACTAAGCCTGTCTCTCTCAGTGTCTAAAGTGCTGGATAAATAAATGGATTGAGTGCTCAATGCGTCGACTTTTACAGAAATAGCTGCATTTACTTAATAAAGGCAAGACCTTTTCTAATCATTCAAAATGAACTTGGAAACCTTGCATTTAATGGATCTGGGAAGCCAAACTGGCCCCCGCAAAAAGCACTGACACTACTGAAAGCAGACAAAACAGCACGTCTTATTGAGGCACATGTAATATGTTGTTTATTCACCCTTGCCATTTATTTAGGACTCCATCTGGTTCAGGGTTAGAGTGAATCTCATTAGCTCTTTTTAAAAGGTAGAGGTTTATTGTATGTGTTTCAGCACTAAATGTTGATATGAGTTAATAGTAGTGGATGTATCAGATATCTAGAACATTTGACTAATTAATACACAGAACGAACATCTGAGCTCTCTTAAATGAGAAACATATACTCTGCATAATTCATGTGCCTTAATGTACAGCTGGGTGTCAGTTGCTTACACTGTTAAGATTTAAGAGCTGAGATCGCTTAGAGCTTCCTTCAATCTGTGTGCAAAATCCTTTATCCAATGGCTATCATAACAGAGTTATGCGCACTTAATTACATTTGGGTAGACTTCATTTGTGAAAGTAAAATATCATGTAACAAACTTCCCTTTGTCATCCTTTGATTTTCCTCCTGAAACATACCACACCAAATCCAGTTGTTCTTACTGTTGGTAATTGGCTGCTTAGATTACTGGAGTGAAGAGTTTTCCTTTCATTTTTCCTCAGCCTGACCAACATTTCTGACAGTGTGGTTGATTTACAGCCTCGGCTGGCTGACCATTGTATCTCTGTGTGACAAGCCAAATGAATCTGACATGAGAAGGAAATTGTAGACTGTCTGGTTGATTTAATTGTGTGGTTCATCGGCCATGCTTTTATTATTCAAGTCAGTCTACATTATCTGGAGTCTAATTTTTCTATAAGAACTTTGATGGTAAATTCGGTTTTATGAACGGGCTGTCAGACAGACTTAGGGCCATTCTGATGCTAGAGGTATATGATCCCTGCAGAGAAATTAAGTATAGCCATTTAGGTTGTTTTGTTTTATTTTTTTTTAAGGAAACAGACCTAGAGTCTGTATTCTTTTAAGTTTTAATAGGACCTTACAAAATAGCAAATCCCTCTCAAATATTTTCACATTTTGTTATACTTTAACCACAAACCATCAGGATAACATTTCACTGCATCTACATCTACAAGTTATTTGGTGTATCTCTTCATCAGAGCATCCAGTTAGCATCATCACCATGTTTTAAAGTGATGATGGCTATTTTAGGAAAGCGTCACATATAATGTTAGGTGCATAGTCCAAAAAAGTATTCTTCTGGTCTCATCTAACTGAAAAACATGCTTTTACATGTTTGCTGATTTTTCCTAATGGCTTCTGGCAACCTGCAAACAAGACTTCTCATAGTTTTCTCTCAACAGTAGTTTGCTTCAGGTCGCTATTTAACAATAGCCAGATTTATGGAAAGTACAAGTTGTCCAGTGTTTTGTTAATCAGGTGGACAGACTGATTATGGCTGCATTGGTGGTCTCTTGTGGTAAACAAAGAGGAAAGTTATAAAAAAAACAAGGCTCTCAATATACCGGTCTGTCTATCCTCTGACTCTCCCCTATTGTTCCGTAGTGTGTTGGGTTTGTAACGTCAATATCTGTAAGTGCTTTATAAACAGAGAAGAAATTCATTAAAGCTTTAAAAAAGCAGATTTCACAGAGATTAAGTTAGCATTAAAGCTGCTTGTGAACTTGAATTAAAATGGGTCATTGCTGTTGGATTTTTCATTCTGAGAATAATCCAACCAACAATTTTGTAGGAAGCCTAAAATGTGTATTTAATAATAAAAATTCTAGCTCTTAAAATACAGATCAAGGAAAACACTTTGGTGAAAAGCTTTTAAGTTTTACTTTAGAAAGTTTGCTTCTTTTCGAATCATCTTTATTTTAAAAAAAATTTCATTGTTTACAATTCTAACTCTACTCTGGCTGTTGAAGATGACTGGTTTTACACGTCATATCAAATGTTTCTTTTAGCATCTGCTTAGATAAAACAATTTCTATCAAAGTTCAACCGCATTTTTAGCAAATGTTAGCCAATGACTGTAAGCCAACAATCCCTTGAGGTATCTTCAAGCCCATCCAAGATTACAAATTCAGTGTTTTTCACTTATACTGTACATTAAGGCAGTTTTACAACAAATAAATGATAAGTGACTAAAATAACCAACTGGTATTTCTGGTGACTATCAAATAACTTAGAAGATTATGCACTAACTAACTAAGTTGATATTCCAATTAAATGCTAACCAACTAGCTCAGGTTGTGCTCTGATGAGTGGATTATGGGACATGATTTGAGATGATTGGCTACACAGTGGGGCAGTTGTTGGCACTGTTGCCTTCCAGCAAGAGGACCCAGTTTCGAATCTCAGCCTGGGGTCTTTTTGCATGGAGTTCGCATGTTCTCCCCGTGTGTGCGTGGGTTCCTTCGCAAAGTTCAAAAACTTGACTGTTATGTTATATAGTCTCTGTGTGTGTGCACGGTTGTTTGTCCTGTCTGTCTCTATGTTGCCCTGCGGTGGACTGGTGACCTGTCTAGGGTGTACCCGACCTATCGCCTGATGACCGTTTGAGAAAGGCACCAGATCGAGGTCCCAGGAAACAGAAAAGTTGCTTGATGTGAATGCTTTGTAACCAAAGCTGATTAATCATAGTTTGGGTCGTCACAACCTCCTCTGTCTCCTTTTATTGCAGCACAGTGCCAGCCTGAAACTTGAAGCAAAGTAAATCTGGCTCCAGACTGTAAGATAAATAGAAACAACAGTGCAACTCCCTGAGGTTCAAAGCTTACATGCCATAATGGTGACATCTCTGTCTGTCTACCCTTAAGTGGTAAACAAACAGCAAGGTCATTTAACGCTTAAAAACACTATGGTGAACTAGTTATTGCTTAAGTATTAATCTTATTTCTGAATGTTTATTCCAAGACAGCAACTTATATCTGAAAAACACTATAAAAGAACACACTATGGAAAAGAGATCATTGCTAACAAATTAAAAAAAATACTCATTTTGTTTATTTTCAAATGTTCATCCTTTCTGTTCAATCAAAACTGTTTTTTTACCTCATTACTGTCAATTACAAGAAGTCTGTCAGAGAGCATCTCTTTATCATCATGCACTCTAACCTTCCTAGTGTCTCTCTTTTTTCATTTGCAAATCTTTACACACCCACGTCTTCTCTGACGGGGGGTTGTTTATCATCTTGCATACAGCTTTCCAGCAAATGAGGTCCTGCTGCCTGCCCTGCTCACAGTGTTCAGTCAAGTGACAGTTGAAAGTTTCTTACTTGTCTGTCTCTTTCCTTTCACCTTTTTTTCACTTTCGGGCTGTTATTTTTTTACTAGTTGTAAGTTCTCCAGGAAAAATTGGACGTAGTTCAAATCCATATGAACAGGTCAAAACTCTATAGGCAATGCAAAATTAGACAGATATTTTCGATTGTTGCATCTCTATTTGTAACTACTTCCACCATTGACTGGACTTCTAAGAAAAAGTAACAATAGCCGCTTTCAGACAGAGAAGTTTTAAGAACCATATTTTTAGAACCATTCCTTTAGAATGTATTTCTTATAACTACCCTTCCCAGTGGAACTTTTTCAGATTCCAGTCACACAGGAGTGAGGTACCTAGATAGAGACAGATGTGACAAAACTGCCTGTTTTAAAAAAAAAAGTTTAATTTAATTTTAATTTTTTTCTTGTTTTATGTTTTTCTATATTTTATTTTTTTTAAATTGTGAGGCCATAAGAAGCAAGGGGTATAGTTCATGAGTTCACCAAACACCTATGTCAAATGAGTTCCAATGGAACCATGAAAAGGCCCTGCCTCAGAGTAGGAGCTAAAATGGTTCTTGGAACTGAAGGTCGTGGTCGTTCTTATGTGTCTCAATGCGCAAAAAATGGTCTGGTTCCCGAAAAGGTTACAAAAACTACAAAAGGTTCCTACAGCTTAAAAGCGACTATTGAAATAAGATAGTAGATAGAGTTGAAAACATTCTCAGGGAATATGTTTGAGATAGAATTCTGATTCATCTGCATACTAACCAAAAAAAAAACAAGATATTTGAAGGCCAAAGCAAATCTCTAGCAAAAAGATCCTTTTGAGGCCTTATCATGCTTATTGTAATAGGTTACCTTAATATTCCATGCAGGTATTTACGCAACTACATTTATAATTTGTAAATATATATATATATATATTTTAAGTCAGATTACTATGGACTTCATTCAGTCTTCTTTATTCATTTCTGTTTTTCTCATCTCTTAATGCCTACTGTAACACAAAGCTTCATTGTGTACACCTATAGACACTAAACAAGCAAAAACACAATGAGTGAATGTGTGTGAGGTTCTGATCACATTAGCCCTTATGTGCGGCCAGGCTCTCTAACGTCAGTGCTAACGAGTATCTGATAGAAATAAAAGAGGCGGGGGTCAGCAAGCCATTCATAAATAAGAGTTTATGTGTCTTTATAACATCTGCCACGTATATGGTTAGACAAGGCAAAAAGAAGGCTATTTAAAATGACCAGTCTATAATAAATGAAGAATGTGTGGTTCCGAACAGGCACCTATCTGATTTCTTGTCTGGTGCCTGTTTTTTTTTTCTGTTTTATAAGAAAAATAATGATACCTTTAAAATAAAATAACACTGAAAGAAAACAATACCCAACCAGTGATATTTCAGAATATCATCAGATACTTCTTTTCATTTTCAGCTTTATTATTAATCGAATTGAGTTTTCTCATTTAAAAATCATATTCATTTTCTGTTTGAAATGCTTTCAGTAAATCCAAAACTTCGGCTACTGCATATTTACTTTGTTTGATTTATCAGCAAATTATTATTTATGGAGAGAATGTTCTACGACCAGCAGAGTCTGAAGGTCGAAGGTTTCCTCACAGCAGAATGCAGATCCTATCTTATTGCCTTGTACGGTGGAACAGATCAATCAACAGCTCTCTCCTTTGTTTTGAGCATGTTAATAAGCTCTGTGGAAAAAAATAAATAAATTGATGATACCTCAATGTTTTATAGTAGGGGACACATACAGTGTAAGTTTTAACAGCATTTTATTTATGGAGCAAATTGCTTTTTTTTATCTGAAGCTCCTTCCTTCGCAAGTTTGCTGTGTCAACTAAATAGTTCATAGAAAACTGCAAGTTTTTCTATTATGTTTAGTTTTGCAGAGACAAAAGGCAGACAGATGCTCAATTTACTTTTGCTTCACTAGTCCCTTATGTTGCTCATCCCATTGAAACACATGAAGTTTTGTGGCTGCAATATTACAAATTGTGTAAAAGATCTACAATCAATTATTTTCCTAGACACTTCGGTTCAGGAGTCATATCAACACCGTGGAGAAGACACATACCAGGCTTGAATTTGCCCCTTTACAAACAGTGACTACATTACAAACTTCTGGCCATGCATGTGACTCGGTCTTCTAAATGAAGACCTGCGTTCCTCTCAGGCTGTTTTAGAGTTTATGTGAGGGATATTCAGGGAGACAAACGGCAGTTGCTAAATTGGTCAGTTATGTAATCATCGGTTTCTGCCTCTTATTACCATTGCTTCAGCAAATTTGGTTCTCATCACAACATAATAGTCATAAAGGTTTTTTCTCTCTGCTATTTAGCCTTTTGTTTCAGTGAACTGCCAACAATAAATCTTCTTTTTTTCTTTTTTTTTTTTTTTGCAAGGCTACAGTTAAGTGATGTTCTCAGAAAGAGGTATACAAATTAGAGCCTTATTTTTAGAGACTTTACATATTTTAGGAAGATATGAAATGATTTTTTTTTTATTTGCTTTCAAAGGACACATCATATTATCTATGTCATTAAAACAGGGGTTGTACTATATTTTTTTAAACAAACAAATGCTTCTATCTTATTATATTTTCCATTACTCGCTGTATTCATTTGATTTTTCAATATCTCTGTGCAGTTAGGTTTTGACCTTCCTCTTTTATGTTTTATCTTTATTTTCCTTCTCTGTTCTGTTTATGTTCTCCCCAGCTGCCAGTCACTCTTGATCTATCTCTTCTCAATCGTTCCTCCACCTGTATCCACCTACCTCTGATTAGTTATCCTGGCTCTTTTGTCACTAAAACTCCTACTCAGTACATGTAAACTCTCCGGTTTGGATTGTTTTCCACTGTTTTTTCCCCTCCGCAAAGTCGCATTGTTGTTTCATTGTTAGTTAACTGTTATTTCATATTGAGCATCCATAGTTATTTGCGTTCCGGTCTTCTGTAAAACTGACCAAATATGACAGTAGGTCATTATCTTAACCCAGAATCCACTCTAAGTTTAAAACACAAAACAGAAACGTTTGCTGTGGATCTCTTAACCTTCATATTATCTGCCTTAAGTCTCACTCTCTCAATCTCTTGCAGAGAAATTAATCACAGACATGTTTCAAGAAGTCCTGACGTATCTTAGAAAATAGGATGTTACATTTCTGTGCTATCAATTACTTTATTTTTAAACACCTCAATATATTGACAACAACTTACTCTGAGCCCTCTGCCTTCAGTGACAACTTCCATAATGAAGAGCATTGCTGTCAGCACAACCTGGTACAATTTATTCATGGTGTTTTCACTAACTGCTCATGCTTGTAAATGTTTGGAAACTATGAGAAAACCAAAGCAATGTATCTTTAGGCATAAAACCTGATAACCATAAATTGTGAATATCATCCTGTTGCAGTGTACTTTAATGATGCTAATCATGATATTCTCTCCTCACATTTTTCTTTTCTGATTATTATACAAGAAAAAAATGCCACCTAAAAGTTGTGATAACCCTATTAAATAGGTCAACTAATGTGAGGTTATTGGATTTATACCCTTTAAAACTTTGAATCAAAAAGGATTGAATGATCAACTACTTTTGAATCTGTTTCTTAAATGTTTTTATGTATTTTTTAAATATTTTTCTGGAACTGCATCTATCAGGTTTATTTATAATATTGCTTATTTATTGTTATTACTTACTCACAATAAGGCATTGATCTAAGGCATAGGTTTGGCTATTTATTAATATAAGTATGATATGGTGAATTGTTTTGTTGAAACATAGGCTTGATCAGGCTTTAAATAACCTCATTCTAATCAACTGCGGAATTCTTGATGCATCTCTAGAAGGCACCCTTTTGTAAATTAAGTCAACCAACATGCAAACACGTGATATCAAATGGTATCCTAGATTGACCGTGTTGTTGACCATCTTCAACATCCCTGCTTCTGTCTCTGGCACCTGTTGAGCCCTGTCAGACCCATCAAGCTTCAGCGTATTGCAGAGCCATCTGCTGACGCCTGCTTTCAGCACCATGGACAGCATGTCATCACAACTAAGTAAAACAAAGAGCTGAGAGGAAGGTGAGGAAAAGGAGAAAATACCTTGTGGCAAATATAAAAATAAATAAAAAAACACAAGAGAGAGAGGGAGAGAGCGTAAGAGATCTGTCCATGTCATCAGGGATTAGCCTAGTTTGACTGCTTGAGGCTCTCAGGGTCTGAGTGCTGTCCTCAAAATAAACACAGGCAGCCATCCAGTTGCACTGTATATTTTCCTTCTTTAGATAGATAGATAGATAGATAGATAGATAGATAGATAGATAGATAGATAGATAGATAGATGTGACTATAAAGCTGTGTTTTTTTTCTTCTACTCTCCTTGTTCCCCACTGAAACGACCCAAATATGCTCACCTGCGAGCAAAAAAAAAGGTTTTAATTATACACAGAAGCCTATTTGAGTTGGGTACCTTGCTGTACAAATAGTACAGTTGGCTGCTGCAGCTACAGTCCGGTGGGAGAAGCGACACCCACCCTGAACTCTTTCCTCTTTTCTCTTCCGCAAAGAAACATCACTTTGGGTGGGGTGTAGACACGGGAAAGGACACGGGAAATTCCCGACAGTTATCTGCTCCTAAACAGTAGGCTACGAGGTCGCGCTTTTTCCACCCAGTTATGCGCCATCCCTCATGAAAAAAAAATGGAAAACTACACAAAGGAAGACGGAAAACAACCGACGATAAAGGGAGATGCATGGTGGGTGAGATAACAGCTAAGTTTAAAAAAAGCGTCATTGTGAGTGTATGCAGAGGAGAAGTGAAGGTAAAACACTCACTGTGCCGCGGCCGGATTAAAGGATGCCCATGTCGGGTGCTGCAGTCGGTCGGCAACATCAGCAGGAGGAGCAGCAGCAGCATCCCCGGGCAGCTTGCGCGGCGAATCAGCGGGAGGCAGCGCAGGATGGAGGGAGAGAGAGACGGAGGAAAGGGACGTGGGGAGGGTGAGGCCGATGATGTAAAACAGGTTAAATCATTCAAGAGGTGCGAAGGCAGACGCGTCATCCGGTTCGTTTTCCTGTCCGGCCAGGATGTCGTAGTTTTGGTCCACCCTCCCCATCCCTTGATTAATACAGATCCGACAATAACACAAGGATCATCGCCAATATTCGGACCAGTATTCCCTAAATATAGGACAAAGACGTGGAGAGGTTTAAGATTAAAAATGCAGGGTTTAATTGTTGTTGTACTTCGCTAACCCACAGATCCCAACCAAACCAACAAGGTTTTGACTTTGCCTGAGCATAATACATTAGGTTTTTAATAATAAAGGCACCATGTTCACAGACGTTACCAAACAGTGAGTTGAAAAGATAATCAATTGAAGTTTTCAAAGAAACATTTTTGTTTAAAATTAATTTTCAAGTTTTCTTTTTTCTTTTTTTTATGTATCAGACTAGACATTGTTGCAATGTCTGCAAAGACAAATATTTATCTTTCATGCTTTATTTATACTCTATTTTGACTTTATCACCAATTGGGCAGGCTACAAATGAATTTCATAAAAGATCACTGTTTAGTCCATTACCTGGAAATGGGGAGTACAAAAGATCAACAATTTATATCAGAGTCATATCCTAAATCTGACTCAGAATTTGTGATAAAACTCGATCAATCAAACTTTATTTATAAAGCGCTTTTCAAACAGAGTTTATCAAAGTGCTTTAAAGATTTAAAATGATCCCAAAACCCTCCAACCCACCATTCAAAAACCATAAATAAAATCATCATCGCAACTACACCCCCCTCCCAACCCAACCCATCAGCCATACACACACGCACACACACACCGACACACACACACACACACACACTTAAAAGCTACAAAAACAGCAGGCTGAGCACAGATGAGCCAGGAAACGCCATCATGGGAGCCGTCTGCATCGGCAGCAGCAGCCAAGGCACCGACCCAGGGCGCTGACAGGAGGGAGGGCTGGTACCCCCACCTCTACCCAAGCGCTACATTACCAAAGGAGGAAGATTAAAATAGTTAAAATATAAAGTGTATAAAATATAAAGTGTATAAAGTGTAAAACAATGATAAGATAAAATCAAGATAAGAATGCAAAGCAGATTAATAAATAAACAGTTAAAAGCTAAACTAAAAATTAAATCAGATAAAACATGCTTACCAGTTAAACACATATTAATAAATAATAATTAGTTAAAAGCTCAGTTAAAAAGGTGAGTCTTGAGCTTGCTCAGAATTTGTGTTAAAACTTGGTGATAAGGAAAGCAGTCCATGAAATCTGATTGAGCTAATCCTATTTAACAAAGACAGGGAAAACATTTGCCGTTCTACCTCCAGCAAAAGGTTGTGCAAAGTGTATTCCACACCTCTTAGTTTATTAGTAAAAATATTTTAAAACCATGTGTTTTCTTTCCATGTCACAGTAATGCATTTTGTTGTGCTGGTTCATCCAACAACTGCAATAAAATACATTAAACTTTGTAATTGTAACTACACAAAATATTCTAAGGTTCAGGAGATCAAAACATTTTTGCAAGGCACTGTAAGGTTATAAAAAAGTACCTGTTGTCTTTTTTCATTTATAGACATATTTCCACACTCTAAAAGAAAAAAAACTTAGCCAATTCACAGCAAATTGCTGGCTGCTGTTGTTTACAGAACTTCACAGTGAAACATAAATAGTAAATGTAGAAAGGACAACAGTATACCATTCCGGTAACCATGCATTTCACAGGAAAGAAATTTTGTTTTATAGTAGATTATTGTAAATAAAAATAAATTATGCAAATTTTTTCATGGTAATTCATATGACATGCCGTAAAACTGATAACAGTGTCCCACAGTTGGATCCATTGAAACCATAAAAAACATATCAATGTAAATTACTGGCCTCTCCCCATATCAACATTTTCATGCAATCTGCTAGGAATCCTTACATAGGAAACTTTTAACTGATTGAAATGTTTGTATAATTTTATTGAAATGGCTTTTGTTGTAAAGTGCCCTGAAATGACATTTGTTGTGAATTGGCGCTATATAAATAAAAGTTAATTGAATTTAATTAAATTGGTTGCTGTGGTTTGCAGAATTCCACTGTGAAAAATATGATGTAAATGTAGGATGCACAATGGTATACTATTTTGCTAACCATAAATTTTACAGTAGATTACTATTAAAAAGAATAAATACAGTACTGTAGAACTTTTCATAGTAATTCATGTGAAAACAACAGATATGCTCCTCTGTTTAGAAATCAGTAAATAGCCAAGGCCTGTTAGCCAGCGCGGAGCCAACAAGGATAGAACCACCTAGCAGTCCTCCAACAGAACCCAAACAGACAACCTATTATCCTGATCAGATCAGATTGACCATATAGGAAGTATAATGGGCAGGGGAATTTTTATGTCTAGGAAATGTTCTGCATATTGTCCAACCACTGTAATGAAAACTGTTGTTCAAAGTCTTGTTTTATCTTGTTTACAGTATTGTCGACTACTATGGTCCAGCAAAGCCCAGAAACATCTAAGAAAACTTCAAATAGCTCAGAACAGAGCAGCCAGAGTAGTTTTACACTGTCCTTTTCGCACCAATGTGGATGAGATGCATCTCAATATCTCTTGTTTAAGTGTGGAGGCAAAAGTAAAGTACAGCCTTTTGCTGTTTATGCAAAAGTTCATGATTAACAACACATATTATTTCAAAGAAATAATATTATTCAGTGGAAATTGCCATGAGCACATAACACACCAAGTCAGCAACAATGCGATCATAGTTCCAAGCCCTAAAAGCAATTATATGAAAAAAAACGATTCTATACAGAGGGACTATTGAGTGGAATTCACTCCCATGTGGTATCAGTGATATCCAAAATCATAAAATTTTTAAGAAGATCATAAAACAAATTGTAATGTCTTAAAACATCTATTTTTGCTTGTTCTGTCATTGAATAAGACGGTGGGTGTATCCCACGCTGCAACGCCTGTTTGGATTTATCTTGCGGCCAGCACTGGGTGATTTTTACAGCTTTAAATGCTTTTAAAATGTTCACATCAACTATATTTGTTTTACTCACATGCATTGTTAATTGTATTTTGTATTTTAATATTGTGGACCCCAGGAAGACTAGTAACCACTGTTGTGGAAGCTAATGGGGATCCAAATTAAACAATAAACACAGCTGGGATCTGAGGCCAACTAGATGGCACCACCAACCTGTTTGTGTTTCTAACAGATTTTGGTCACTCAGTGAGACACCCACTGAGAAGTAGACCCTGACCCATAGTCAGAAACATGGTAGTAGAGACACAAGTGACCATAGTCAACTGTTTTCCAGGGGTCAGAAAAGGGTACACTAAATCCCACCTGAAACTGCTGGCTACGTATAAGTACAGTAACATTGTTATTCAAGCTGGTGGTAATGACACCCAGTTACACCAATCAGAGGTCACTAAAATTTGTGTTGCTTCAGTATGTAAGTTTGCAAAAATGATGTCGCACTCTGTAATCTATTATGGTCCTCTGGCTGATCGGACCATTGACGATACGTTTAGTCGTATGCTGTCATTCCCTCATTGGTTGTCTGAGTTGTGTCCAGCAAACAATGTGGGCTACATTGAAAACCGGAACACCTTTTGGGGAAAAACTGGTCTGATCCAGAGAGACGGCATCCATCTCACTTTGGATGGAGCAGCTCTTCTTTCTAGGAATCTGGACAGATTTATTAGTCCTTCAAAACACTGACAAACCAGGGTCAGGACCTGGAAGCAGAGTCGTGGTTTGAACCACCTCTCTGCAGTTTCTGTGCTGTTACCCACTCAATACCCCATTGAGACAGTGTCTTGCCCACAGCCAAAATCAAATTGATTAAAAGTCAAAAGCACATTATGAAAATCCCATTAAAATAAATACGACTTTGACTAAGCAAGAAAAATTAGGAAATTAGATATGGTTTACTGAACATAAGATCCCTCTCCTCATAAATATTAGTCGTAAATGACTTGATATGTGATAATAAAACTGATTTTTTTTGCCTATCAGAAACCTGGCTACAGCAGGAGGATTTTGTAGGTTTAAATGAGTCAACTCCTTACAATTATTTATATTTGTACATTCCTAAAAGTACCAAGCAATTAAGAGTTGCAACCATCTTTAATTTAGATTTACAAATTCATCCTAGACCAATTAATAGCAACAGGTCTTTTGGACATCTAATTATTAGAATTCCTCATCCAAGCTGCAAAACATTAAATCCACTTTTGTATGTGTTTTGGTATCATCCACCTGGCCCTTGCTCTCAATTTTTGAATCAGATCTCAGATTTTTTTTATCTGATTTAGTATTAAACACTGATAAGGTCATTATAGCAGCGGATTTCAATATTCATGTGGACACTGAAAGTAATATCTTAACTGCAGCCTTTAATGTCATCTTAGACTCAATTGGCTTCACTGAGAAGGTAAAGGGACCCAAGCACACGGGCCAGCACACTTTAGAAATTGTACTAACATACAGCATTGAGTGTAAGGAAGTAACAGTCCTCCCACATAACTCAATATCTGACAATTTTTTGATAACTTTTGGAATTACTTTACCTGACCTTCCCAAATCTGAAAGAAAATGTCATTACAGTAGAACTTTATCAGACAATGATGTAACAAGTTTTAAATAATCTGTTCCATTCTTGCTTCCCTCAGTGTCTCAGAGTAACACAGTGGACGGCAGCAATTCCATCACTAACCCTTCAGACACTGATGATCTGGTTCAAAGCGTTGGGGATTACAGAAGGATGCGATTATTTGGCTATGAATATTTATGAAGGATTTCTTATGGCAATCAATATCATTAATAATATATGGACAATTGTTATATGTCGGGCACCACCTGATATTCAGGAACTATATTAATAGCCAAATATTTCAGTCTCAGTTATTGTTTATGATTTTCTGCCTGGTTAAGGCTGAGATAAATAAACAAAAAGGTGAATGAGTGAGCTCTAGACATTCATTGAGCAGTAATTACTACATATGTATATGGGTTAAAAAAAATTAAAATAAAATAAAAATCCAAAATACAAGAATTTATTTACAAAAGAAAAATAATAAGGCAACCATTTAAATCAAACAATCTAGTAACACACAATAATAATCAGAAGAAATAATTAACTAACTAACAAAATAAAGAACATGATGAATGGATAAATATGCAAAGGAATAGAAATAATAAATTCTGATGTCACAGTTCTGTAAGAATCTGGATGTAAAAGACCAAGGCTTACATTGCAACAATGGAAGTAAAGCTAGAATTAGTTTGCTATTTGTGATTAGTTTAAACTAATTAGCAGCATTGATTTGTGTCTAAACCAGTAAACAATATAAGGAAAAATAAAACATTATTTAGATAAAGCAATGTTTTTGTTTGTTTTTTAATTACCTGGATTAGAAGTCAATAACCTTTGGAAAATTACTTCTATTTATAGATTGATCACAGCAGTAAACAATCTAATTTACACACAGTAACGAATCATAGTGAAAACATAACCCTTAAAACGTATATATCCTAAACTAATCTTGACTCTGCTCAAACGGACCTTGAACAATTAAAGTTATCCAGGTTTCTCCATAGTTGGCGGGGGGAAACTCAACGGGATAGCCAGCGACTAACAATAGGCTACCAAGACCTAGCAGACTTGTTGTTTTTTGTTGTCTGGCTTGGCTACACAGCGATTAGTTCCAACATTCACTGAAACTAGGGATGTCCGATATTATCGGCCTAAAGTCATTATCCGCCGATATTGGAATAAAAATGTAATATCGGAAATTAGCGGTATCGGTTTTTCTTTTTTTAATAAGATGAGTTTTTCAAACCATACACATATTATATATCAAGCTCTTCAGCTACTTATTTTCTCTCTCAGAATGTAAAAATATGACAGATCTGAGGTTTAGTTTTTGAGATATTATTTGTTGAGATAACTTTCAATATATCAAAAGGTAGGTTAATTATTGGCCCTGCTTAAATGTTTGCTGTTTTGTTTTTTTAGTCTTGTTTCAGTTGTTTCCACTTTACCTCAGTGCTATAAAGGTATAATGCTATTTACATTTTCTACAATTAGAAATTTGTCCTGACTGGTGGGCCTTTGTCAGTATTCTCTGTGTGACAAAATGTTCCAGCTACTTTTTAAAGACAAAATTAAAAATGGCACCTTTTTCCAACTAAAATTCTAGTACTTATTAAATTTTCTAAATTTTTAATGCTCAAGTATGCATGATACATGATATTTCATTATGGTTACCTAAAAGGATTTAGTAGTTTATGTTTTTTTATGAGGGAGGGTCCCCACATATCGGTATCAGTTTATATCGGTATCAGAAATTAGGAGTTAGGCTATATTGGTATATTGGATATCGGTAAAAAAGCCATTATTGAACACCCCTAACTGAAACAATACCTTTGTAGTCCTCCAGCACGGCATTCACCTCATATCGGCTCCGTGGCAGTGAATGAATGCGGCTTCTGGCTGGTTTGGGTCCCACCGCATGCGGAGTCGGCTCCCTTTTCCCCCACACTGCAGCGTCTATAACTTAGGAACCTTTTGGCAGGTTTTGAGGGCAAAACAATGAGTTTGTTTATTCAGTGGTTTGCGATTCACCTGGTGTCGTCAGTCTTTGTGTCCCTTGGAATGAGTTTCTCCCAGAAACTCATGTATCTCTATGATCAGTACGTGGCCATGGCTGTGATTGAAAGAGGTAAATTTAGGCTGGGCTGGGCCCTTATAAAACCTCTGGTCCTCATATAATACTCTGTTTTGTTGTTATCTACACCTCCTTGTGTTCAAAATTGCCAAAAAGCCATATTAGATAAACTGGCCTTGCAATATAAAGCATCTAGTGCCCAATCTCTGCACTGACTACTCATTACATTGACTATAGGGTACTGTTCTGGTGAAATTATCTCTGGCTGAAGTTGGGATGACCAAATACGTTCTCGCATACGTTTTCCATTGACGAAGATAGTTAGAAAATATGCCTCTTCTCCGCACATCATGGCGTAGGTGAGTTCACATAAGAGATGTCTGTAATTGTGTGATAACTGTCCAACCTAAACAGTTTTCAGTCAATTTCTGTTCATTTTCTACTGATGAATTAGCTTAAGGACATGTTAAAGCACAATACCCGGTTTTATTATGCAATGGGTAAAGATATTTGCTGCTTATCTGCAAAAGCGGAGTCAGTGAGACCCATCTAAAAGCCTAATGCTAAATAATTTATCCTTTGCTGGTCTATGATCAAATATTCAGCAGTTGATAAGCTTTTTCTGTGCTACAGAAAGCCTATTTATGTCAGCTGTATTGTGAGCATTTATGTATCCTGATAGAAAATATATACAGTATAAAAAAATCTTTATGCATTTATTTTTATTTCACATGTCTGGTGTTAAAAATATTTGCACTTAGAGACACTTAAATACAGAGTTTTAGTTCAATTAATCCCCCAAATTATTTTATTTTCTAACTTTCATTATAGAGAGACATTATTTTTTTAATACTTTTTTTTCTAAGTCTGAACTGTATACAGAACATTATTATGCCATCAATCATTTAAGGAAAGCACTGGTGATAATGTGATGGTATTGGGGATCCACCCCAGCCATTTGAGGAACTGAACTGCATAGGCAGAGAACAAAATACATTGGAAAAGAACTCTGAGTCCCAACATGCATGGCATTAACTTAACATGTTATGTCCTATAAATATAAAACCCTTCACAGACAAACATCCTTTCTTTTTCAACAGTTCTCCCCCCATTGCATCAGGGGAACATAGGAGTGGACATCTTGATCTCATGGCTGAATAAAAGACCTCAAGAAAGAAAATTGGACCCTGAGTAAAGTACAGTTTGCTAATTTTGTATCCGGTAATTTTGTTCTGCCAAAAAATAAGACTAGCCACATGAACCTGGCTTTCTGAGCCTCTGCAGGAAAGAATCTGGGCATAGATTCTGCAAAAAATATTTTTCTGTTTGCTTTAACCAAGTGGCTTCCCTTCATTACCGATAACAGTACTGGGAGCACAGCTTTGCTAACCAACTGAATACAACTAGTAGCTTAATGCAACTACTATGCCAACAACGTCACAACTTAATGGCCAAGTTAACCCATTGTGCTCTGCTCCACTTTCTCACAATCTTGCCACACATTTGTATTTGAGTAACATCTAAAGCACTCTGCTTCCTTGTGTGACATGATGGGAAGATCTAAAGAAATCAACCAGTACATCAGAAAGACAATTCTGAACCTACATAAGTTTGGATAATCTATTTGTGTAATATCAAGATGCCTGAAGCTGCCACATTCAAGTGTTTAAACAATTATTTAAAAGTTTTAACAGCATCAGAATGTTCAAAGATCACACAATTCATGAATTAAACATATTCTCATGGCAGAGATTAAAGTTTATTGGGTTTAAATTAAGGGGGTTAAGAGAGTGTCATTATCCACAGTTAAATAAGTCCTGTACCAAACTCGGGCAGAAAGGCAACCCAGAGAAATGGGAAGTCGTTACTTTAATAGCAACAGAAAAATCCAATTAACAGTTGCCAGCTGTTCTCACAAAGACTTCAATCTTTGAAAAAATGGCGTGTGCACTGATAAAAGTAAAACTGAAGAGTACAGCCCAAAAAACACAACTCTGAAGTATGGGGGTGGGAGAATCATTTTGTGTAGGTGTTTTCTTGCTACACAGAGGACTGGCGTACCTTATATTATAGATTGAATCATAAGGAAATAGCATCCTGAGAAAATATTGAATCGACATCTCAAGACATAAGAAAAGATCGAAAAGCTAAGACAAATAGAAAGTGATCCTATCAGCCTTAACATAGTTACAAATAGGCTTGTCAAAAAAAATAGTACTTCGGTACCAACCTTGTACTAAAAACTTGTAAACTTCGCGGTACCAAGATTTCTTAGGTACCAGTGGCACAGAGGACCCATCTTATCCAGGGTCATTGATGCGCATGAATTGTGCATTCACTGGGTGCATGCAGTCATTGAAGTTTTCTCTCAAAAGGACTAAACACATTCAACTTAATAAAACACCTCACAGATCGACACCAGGATCTGATGAAAGACTTTAAGCAGGTACGTTTCAAACTAATTTCCAATTTAGAGCCTCTGTTATGAGTTATATATCATATTTTACCTAGCATGTCTGACTTACTCGAATAAAAATAAACTGCAGTTTTCATAGTAAATCGTTAGCTCACGGATGCTATACAATTTACTACGTTAGATGCTAACGGATGCTAAGGCTAGTGTTTACATTGCCCAAAACGTCTACCCCTTGAACAGCAAGATTACAAGTTAAGTGAGGCCGTCCGAGTCTCAGTGGAGCTTTGTGTGCGACAATGTTTTTAAACACTGATTTCAATCCTTTATCCGATTCATGAGGAGAACTGGCCAGGCTTGGTTACAGTATTCTAGCCCTCCAATTTGTTTTGCTTATACTATTTTATCACACAGGTCACATTCAATAAAGCTACAAAAAAATTCTAAGAACCTAGTAAATGTTTGCTGTAAAAGAGATAATAAAACCGGTAGCTGGTTTAGTCTTTAAAAATTTTATAAAAAGTAAAAAAAAAAAAAACATGATGAGCCTGATTAAGATATTGCCTAAGTTTTACATAGCTGCCTTAAAATTTTAAGAACGGGGTACCTTTTTTTTTTAATGTTATTTGTTTTAGGACACCATCATGGTTGCTGCTTCCATTTTTTTTCTCCTCTGCTCCCACTGCTTTCCCTTTCCCTGCTAAATGTCAGCTACCCTGTGGTCCAGCTTATGTGTGAGTCTGGGACATTTTGAGAGAGTATGTGTCTGTGAAGAGGGAGGCATGAGTCACTAATACGGCGCCCTAAGTGGCGAGACAGATGTGTGAGCAAAGTGTCACTACCCATAATTCAGAGAGATCTGATGGGGTCATTAGACTACAGGGAAGAAGTGAACCCTCATTTTTATCAGCTTTGATGCAGATAAAATGTTGATGAATGTGTATTGCTAAAAAATGTTACATGCACACATCACAGGAATGAATGTCATGTAATGTAGGACCTTTAACGATGAACTGGAATATTTTTTAGGATGGATTGAAGATACAACTATCATGACGGACATTCACAAACGAACATATGATCTATACGTTTGAATTTGATGAAGGTTCTTTTTACATCCATGATTAATATTAGAACTCAAACAACTATTATTTGCAAAGAAACACCTTCCAAAACGCATTAAGCTTCTGGAACAATTATGGCTTCATATTTGTGGATTTTATTTGAATTGGTCTGCTTCCTGTCATAAACCTGTCTTTAAGAATACTTCACATATTTTCAAAAGAATTGAGGTTTGGGTCTTGGGAAGCCCTTCCAAACAATTTTGTCCATATCTTAATGATCTGACAGAACCTTTAACCCCAAAGTGAAAAATAAATGTTTAGGGATTTCAGGAACAGTATACATCCAATGAAAGATGGAAGACAGAACCTAGATGGGAAATTGATGAAACACGGTGTGTCCCTTTGTGAGCAGACTGAATTGATCTTGTCTAACAAACTAATGTGTCTGAAAAATCACAGCTAACTGACATTGTCTACTACTGATATATTAGACAAAAAGAAAATCAAAATCATATGTTGCATTTCGGTTTCAACGTCCTGTTTACAGCCCTATCAATAAAATAATCAGCATTATTGAGTAAGTACAATTTAGCTCAATCTGAATGTGCTTCATGTCACTAATTTAAATCATACATAAAGTTACTTCTTACTTCTCATAAAGTCTAGGTGCAAGTTTCACATTGACTAATGTCTGTCTGTAAAAAACACAAATACTATTTTCATATAAAACTTAATGCAAAGTTAGGGTATAATGACAAACAAAATGTTTGTCATTATACCCTAGCCTATAGCCTTTCACTGGCTGCAAAAAGGAAATATGTAGTGCCTCTATCATTTACTAAAGAATATTTACCAAATATCACAGGGGTAAATATGTATAATTATAACCATGTATTAGAGAAAACAGAAAAATATATTCGTCCAGCCAATTCTTGTATTTTTAATTGCTTGAAGTTAGCTGTTAAGGCAGTAATGGAACAGCTCAAATGCATTTCTGGAGGGTGAAATAACAGGTCTATTGTGAGGGTTTCTGTGGAAGTCTTTTGAACAGCACTGTTTCTTAATAAACAGAAGGGGGAGAAGAAGGATCTGTTACATTTTTTTTTAGTTTGAATGTATTATATTGATAGATTCTTAAGTTTCCACCTATTAACAAAACTGCCTGCTCATCTTTCATCCTAACAAATGCTGCACTACTATGAAAACTCCATATCCAGCTCAGTAGTCTCTCTTCCATCTGTGTCAGCCTGCTCAGGTTTTCTTTAACAGACATGTATTATTCACTATAATCTCCAGAAGTACTCTTCCTACACTCACCAAATGAAGCTAAGACAACAAAAAATTTTGAAAAAAGGGGCTAAAGAAAAAAGATAGATTGAAGACACCAGATAAAATGTGTAAGTTTGAGAAATGGCAAGGTGTTGAGAAAAGAAAGATAAAAGAGAATGACAGCATTGAAATTCGAAGAACTAGCAGCCAACAAAACAAGATGTTAAAGGTATCATAAAACAAAGACATGAACTAGAGGAGAAGGAAACTTGGAGCTGAACTGTTAAATGTATTTTTGAACCGTTTGATTGTGAAGGTGCACAAGTTGTCAAACTTGTATCTTTTTCCAGCCTGCAGTACAAGGCAGATGTATAGAATTCAATATGAATGTAAATTTATGTCAGAAAGCAACCACATATCTGTCTCATGTCAAAATAAATCAAATCTTTGTTTTGTCTTTCCTGATAAGCAGGAAATTCAAGGTATTGTCAAGTCAAGGGGTTATAGCTGCCTTATCTGTTGTTTCCTGGTGCCCTAAAGCATCAAACTGAACCATCCCTCAAATTTCCACTTGAGCGATCAAGTGCTCTTTCTACTTCCTGGTTAATACTGCTGCCATAACGATACCCTGGGTAGCACACCTCTTTCCATGAGCTTACCACTTACACCTTACTGCATAAGATCTTGATAGAAAGATTTGCAGTGTCTTCCTAAGAAAGCTGGACATAAGTCTATTGTTTCCAATTTTGAGCAGCCGATCAGTATCCACTGAGCAGTACAGCATGGTTCGGTATCATATTTTATGGTCCAGTATAGTGAAGAGAGAATTTTTACAATTCAGCTTGACTCTCACTTGGTTGACAGGGTCAAATGCTTAACATGGCATCTTACTAGTGCGATGGCATATATATGTATGTCTAGTACTTGTTGCAAGTAGTTACGTTTTTCTGTACCTCAATCAATAGAATGTTTTGGAGGACAGTAGCTCCACCCTCTACCATAATAATGTTCTATAGACTTACAACCAAATGGATCCGAAGAATGGTGCGGCACGGGTAAAATGTTTGGGCCACTTTCACATTATAAACAGATAAAATAGTGCACTGAAAAGCACCAACCTGCAATATAACACTTATGGAAACAAGGGATCAAGCTGTCTTAAGACAAAAAAGACAAATTATTATAAATTGTTTATTTTTAAACCTAGGAGATGTGTAGTTGATTAGATGATCTATCTACTATGTGCCAGTTTCTCTCAAAAATATCTTTGTTGATTGATGCATAATGCTAAAATACTATAAACTTGTCCCACCGTGTCACAGTGATAGACTGGATGAAGCTCATAGATTCAGCTAAAGAAGAAGAGACTAACTGTATCTTTGTTTCAGTCTGCTTGTATCAATAGTGCCCGAAGAAAGATTGGAAAATTACTCGTCTTTTCTACTTTGCGTTTAGATATGGAAAGGATTAATCTCTTACATTTCAATGGTCCTTTTGATTCACAGGTCAAATTAAGAACAAGTTATCCAATTTATCAAAAAAATTGAGGATATAGACCAAAAACGGGTGAAGAATCTGTTCCAAAAATTGAATAACTAAACATTATAAACACTATAAAAGATTTTCAGAAAGCCTGAAGAAATTTTACAAAGCTAAAGGATAACAACCAATTTGAAAAATCAATAAAGAAAAATCTATAAAGAATTTATTTTGGGAATCAATTTTGTGATTTAGTGTGCTCAGATTTCAGTTTTAAGGATAGATGTGCAGATCATCTCTAAAATCCATCCATCCCTGTTTATCCTCTGCAGGGTTGTGCGGGAGCTGGTCCCTATTCCCAGCATTCATCAGGTGAGAGACGAGGTACACCCTGGACAGGTTGTCAATCCATTGCAGTATCTCTAAAATATTTCTCCTAAAAATCCTTTTCAAAAGAAAAGAAAAGAAAAGTTTGATTTACAAAGCAGGATTATTTTTGAAAATATGCGTGCACACTATAAACTGGAAACATAACAAAGTATGTTACAAGCAGATGGCTTACAGCAGCAGAAGATCCCACCAGGTACCAGTCTGTAAGTAAAGAACAGGAAACTAAGGTTAAACCTCCCAAAAGACTCACCAAGTTTAAACAACAACAGGTTGAAAATATGGCCCTAGGTCTGATGAGTCTTTATTATAAATTCAAGGTATGCAAACATGAAAGCTTGTGTAAACCGTTTTTATTGATAATGATGGGGCAATCGTATAGTAATAGAGCCCAGTACTTGCAAGATGATAATGAATGGGGGGCAGTATTTCTGAAGAAAAAGTGAAAGTTTTCTGGAAATTGTGTCCAAACTGGAATAACTGGAGCTGCATTTAGATATGTTTAAGTAAAATTTGTATAAATTTGAATGAGTCATACAAAAAAGGCTATACATGTTAGTGTTGTTAGTAACTTTTTGTCTTTTCTGTTTTCTAAAAAAAAATGTTTTTCCAAACTACTGGCTTGCTTGGCAACCCAATTTCAGTCAACACCTAAACACACTAAAGCTAATCTTGTTAAGTCTGTGCAAATTAAATTTTACAGGGTCTTGTTCAACAAGAGGGCAAAAAATAAACAGCCTAGAGGCTCACATTACTAAGTGGCAGAGGTGCAATTATATGTTGTGCTTTGTGAGGTTTTTTTTTCAAGACGTGGTGAGCTCAAACCCATGATCCTCAGGTCTTTGGGCTTATTCATCCCACACAGCACTACATGAGTCATTAGCAAAAGCGATTACTGCTACGTGGAATCAGCTGCTACAAAATGTCACGCAAAAGCACACACATGCACATAAAACAGTTTAAAGGAACAACTTCAACTGTCAGCAGTGTGTACCAAACTGCTTGTATGGGTACGTCTTAGAAGTATTCTTATGCTGATGAGCTCTTTACATTTAGATGAGGATGGATTCTGGGTTTTGAGGGGAATCATTCAATTGTGTGTGTGTGGTCTATGTGACAGGTGTGTGAATGTGTCTGTGAACAAGTGCTCACATCAGTCAGGTCAGGTTCATTTTAATTGCCCTCAGCATTCGCGAAAGGCTGATGATCAGTAATACAATGACATGTACAGGGCACATTGAGAGAGTAACCATGGTAACTGTATGTGTGAGGGGGATTTGAAATACATGTATTCATGAGTGTACACAATTTGTCAACAAACAACTTTATTATCTTTAGGCAAAGTACACATTTTTGAGTAATTATATTCCGAAATCACATCGCCAAAAATCTGCTGTTTTAACATACATTAAAAACAGCACACAATTATTTTGATCATAATCCTTATTTTCAACACATATTCAAGGACATCTAGACTGAGCTATTGAATTATTTCAGGAAATATTTGTTTTAAACACAACACAGTATTTCTAAAATGTAACTATGCAGTGGAGAAGTTGATTTCAGACAAACATCAGATCGAGATATTTTCAAGTGTTAGAGTGGGCACAAAAGGTATAGGGAGTTTCCAACTAGGCTGCCAACTTATGTTGCTACAACAGACATCTAGTCTTCAGCAGATAACAGGAAAGTTGAACATAGTATGGAACAGTTGCCATATTTTCTACTTGAAAAGTCTAATAAAGGGAAATCCTGGGTTTTGAAATACTGGAAGTATTTTGGGAATCTTGTTGTCAGGGTTAGAGTTCCTTGCAATTAGTAAACTACAGTACTCTCATCATTAGCATAACGTTCTGGAGACATTTAAAACTACCCTGGTAAACTGCGGAGCTCTGTAACACCAACTGTTCCTGCCCCGAAACACAGTGTGACGTAACCTCTGGTCCTACTTTAAATAATGAATAATTATTCACACCAGGAAACCTGTTGAGGCTGAGCTACAGAAACAAAAAATACATCTAAGTGTAAATCAGAGATTTTTTTCTTTATCTTTTTGAAAACCACGCCCAGGGATTTCTAAAGTTTGGGGTATTCAAAAATATTAGCAAGCCAGTATCTGTCTTGTCAAATGGTAAATAAAAGGTACTGTAGTTTTTGTTGGTTATTAGTTATTTATATTAAAAAGCCTTATACTCTGAAGGATGTTATGTCTGAATAGATTTCAACTGAATAAGAGAGATTTTGTACAGCTGGAGATGATAACTTTATAATTTCATATTTAATTTAATCAATATTTTATATATAAAATAGTTTTATATAAAATTGTATGGGGTTGTTTTTTGATAAATGTATTGTTTAAAAAGTTATTTTTCAAGTTTTTGTGTTTAATTTAGCCACCAATAAATATCTATTATAAATTATTATAAATAGTTCTAAAGTGGTCTTTTCTTCTTGAACAGAAGTAGTAGAACCGGAGACGCAAAAATAATCAGGATCTACCAGTTTGTTCCAGCAATGTTATTTTTACTATGGTTTCCAGGTGGCAAATCGACAGACAAAACCTTTATCATTTCTTGTAGTTACTGTCAGCAACATGCAGCCTGTTGCTCATTACGCAGGAAAATGTCAACATTTAATGGATGGCCCAGTTGCATTGCAGCTTATTAGTGTCCATGGGCGTGTCTGTGTCTCATTCATCCGGGTTATTATTTTTCCATGTACTGTCCTCTGTTTAATCTCACTGAGACAAGATAAATGGTCAATTTTCCTGACAAGCTTCCTATTGATTTGATGCTGACATGGTCCGTGTAGGCAGCATGAAAGAAAAATTAAGAGGAAGTGAGACGAAAATGATTTTTTCTTTTTTTTAAGGGAAGCTGGAGAATTGTTTTGACAAGAAAACATACTGTAGATCATTCTGCTGATGGTGTCTGCTTATCACCTGCCTTACCATTTGCACTACACTACCTCACATTTAGTCAAACCTGCTTTAGTGTTGTTGTTTGTATGCAGATAAAATTTAAAGGCTTATCTTTTATAACTTCTGGGCGACTGTGGCTCAGTAGGTTGAGTAGTTGTCTTGCAATCGGAGGGTTGTAGGTTTGATTCCAGCTTCCTCCAGTCACATGTCGCGGTGCCCCTGGGCAAGGCACTTAACCCCAAATTGCCTACCAATAATTGTATCAGTGTATGAATGTGTGCGTGTGAATGGGTGAATGTGGCTCCAGTGTAAAGCGCTTTGAGTGGTCAACATGACTAGAAAACATTATAGTAAAGTTCCTGATGTTGCTAACCAGCACAAAAGGGAGAAATAAATCAAATAAAATTGATATTACATGGTTTGTAACATACATTTGTAGGTCTAAGCATTTGGTGTCCACCTGTAGACTTGTGAAAGTACATGTTTAAAACAAGCATTGATTTTAAATACTTGTTTCATGTAAATGATGATTAAACACTCAAAATTCATCCATGAAAGTATTTTTTTTTACCACATTTACCTTTAGGGAATATGATCAGTCTATTCTCCAGTACTTTCCATTTCATCCCTTTAATATGTTTGCTTGTTTTGATCTAAATGTTTTCCCATTCTCAGATTACAGATCACCATGGAGATGGGTGCCAGATGCAACGGGGTGGGGGGTGTTGTAGTTTATTAAAGTGTTAATAAAACATTGCTCATGCTGTTCCATCATTCATTTTTTGTTTTATATGTCTGGCATCTCCCCTACTGTCGCCCAATTTTTTCTCCTAATGTCTCGGTCTCATCCTACTGTCTGCACAGTTTTCATTTTCCACGTTGCCACATTGGACCTAATCCTTTGGTCTCCTTCCGGTGTACCCTCTTTTCTCTTATTATCTTCTTTTTAGATTGCTGAGATAAATATAGATGCTGCTCATCCATTAATGAAATCCACCTAAGGCGAACGTGACTCACTCAGTGTTTAACCTGAGTGATAATGAATGGTCAGCTGTATCCATCATGTGTACTGTGCACACAAACACGCATCAACAAGTGCTTTACATTGATGAACTCCTTTGTTTTTTTAACAAAGCATGAATGGTTTTAGGATTTGTCTGGTCATTTTAAACATACTTTTCTTGTTTGAAATTGATGCACTTTCTTATGTTAAACTTGTTAATTTGTCTATTTGTGATTCAAAAAGCAACATTTGTCTGAGATTTTAAAAAACAGGATTTTAAAGGGTAGTTTAAGAAAAAAATGGAATATTTAAAGAATAACTCCATAAATCAGAGTAATATGTTGTCACAGATGATGTAAAGTTCCATTAAAAACATATGTACACTCAAGTACTGTAGATGTGGACATTAGTCAGCAGTGCAATTTATATGGTGTGTTGTGCTTCATTTTAACAATATTCTGCATAATCCTATTTCCACCAGCAAGAGCAATATGTCTTAAGAAGTTTAGCTTTTTCCTACTGCATTTTAATGGCACACCGTTCTGCAAAATCTTTGTGAAAATTTAGACATTTTTCATTAGAATAATTTAAAACTCCAGCTTTCTGTCTGAAATCTTATTTTACCGCTAATTCACTTTCAAGCTACCTTTTTAGACATCTGACGAATTCCTGTTTTATTTCTATTTCATTTTCTCCTTTGTCTCATTCCAGCTTTTAGATTTGCGGTACTTTGCCAACTTATCTTCAAAGGCAATTTAGCTGATTTCATATCCTGGTTGGACCATAGTTTTCCTGTACACATGTCCATCATTTCCTGTGTACCAGCTGGATTTATACTTTTGCATTCATGTTTTTCTTTATTATGTTAAAAAGACAGAACTAAAGCAATCAGTTTTGGGGAGAAAATAATTCAGGAATATATTGTGAAACACATTATATACTGGACAATATTTGAATGATAATTAAACATTATGAAATATTACTGTGATAACCTGAGGTCAAGAGCCCTTAGGTGATGTCACCTGATCTGGCTGTGCAGTTCTTTATATGTCAGTCTAAATTTAAATGCAAAATGTCTCAATTCAGAGCCAGAAAACCTTAAGTATAAAAAAGGAGAATCGATTCAGTTTGCCTTTTCATAGCTTTTCAGAGTAGTTTTCAGAGTAGTTGTAGTAAGTAGTAGTATTAGTGCTTTTCAGAGTAGTAGTTTTAAAACACACTTGTGTGTCAGAGCACTTTCATAACTTGGGGATGTCAGACGGTATTTAACCACACCATCTTTAACTCTATTGTGGTCTACTGTGAGCAGACTGATAACTTGGCAAATAAAAAGATACTGTACATATCAAATGGAAATGTGGTCAAAGGTAGGGCAGGAAGATATTTCAATAGCAATATCTATTGATCGATAGACGTGTGGTGCAATAGAATAAAAAATGAGTTAATAAAAAAGTTTGACAAAAAAAAGTGTTCCTTCATTTTTTCATTATCGCCCATCAGTAAGCTCAATACAACAGTCACTACGAATAATTAATGCAGACCCAGGTAGCTCTGTCACCCATCACTCTCTCCTTTCAAACCACAAAAAGGAGCAAATGACTTGAGCTGCAACATAATTTGTTGCTGTTCCCAAAGCGAACCATCTCCGTAAATCAAACTTCACCTCGGTCAGATGTCACAGCAAGGAGGAAGTTGTAAATGTTACGTCCTGTTTTGAACCAATCCTCCATTAAAACACTGTACATAGCAATGATAAACCAAATAAATTACTACGGTCAGTTGTCTTAAGCAGGAGTCCCTTCCCCCTGCACGCTGAAATTCAGTGTTACAGAGAGAGACATCGTAAACTTACCCAGGTTGTGCGACTCGTGCTGCTAACAACATAGGTGGCTTTTAAAATGTCCCCCCTGTCCTCCCACCTGTCCTCAGAAGCGAAAAACACTTTAAAAAACACAACTGAGGATAGAAATGCCGGCTTCAGATCTCTGTTACTGGCCTCGGCTTCAGTTTTCCGGGCTCCATCCACACTCTGGTATAGGTGAGCATCTGGTTAGCTTTAGCAGCTGCACTGAATTCGAAAAAGTTTTATTGACAAACTAAACCAAATGTTGCAGAAAAGAAAATATATATATATTACAATATCAACATAGCGATGGATCTTTGTTAAATGCATACATCAACCACATCCAAACACAAACAAAGAGATGGGGTCAATGAACATCTGCTTCCCAGACCTATGTCTATGCTCCCAGGCCAGGTGCAAAAAAATAAACAGTCCAGTCAGGATCTCATTACAACCCCTGAAACCAAAGTGCAAAGAGCATTTTCTTTGTCTTTATTTAACCAGCTCTTACAAACCATCTTTAGTGTATTCTTCCTCTTCCTTTCTGTCTATTGATGATCTTCATGTTTCTATTTTCTTGTCGTGAATGTTTACTTACTATCACTGATGCAACACAATGATTGAATAAACCTGAATGTTTTATGGTATGTGGGTGCATCATCTTCCAGACACATGCAGTCATTGTTACCAATGTATTCCAACTGCTCAAAATTAGCTCTTTTTGGTACATGAAGATCAACTCAACAGTTGTTCCTTTCTTCTGGTGGGTGTCTTAATGTCTTCAAATATGACCACATGTCCAGTTAGGCATCTTTACCCTGAGGGGTTGCAACAGACCCTATGTTGTCTAGCTAACAGGAGGAAAGCATTAGAACTCCAGCGCTGAGAGGGTCATAGGTTAAATAGGAAGCAGCAAAACATGAATGTTGGGAGCTCCATCAGTAATTGATCTGGCCTTCTTGACCCTGAGTGTTTTTAGTATTGTGTTTTAGTGCTTTTCTACAAGTCATTGGTCTGGTTTGGCCTGCACTATCTCATCATGAAAATTCTGAGTTTGTTTTAAACATTGCAATGGTCAAGCTGTTTGTCTTGGTAGGTAACACGTTTCCAGGAGTCCAAGCACCTCTTCTCCGGTTAATGAAAACTATGCATTTTAAATGTTGCTACCAGTTACCAGTTTCAAGTCTGGAAACCCTGATCTTAGCAAAAGTTTCAGATATGGGTCCTTCAATGGCTGTATCAATGTCTTTGAGTAAACTAAATTCAATAAGCAACTATTTGCAATACATAGTTATAGCATGCATTACGTTCGCCTATACTCACCCAGACAAGTTTGGAGCTAATTGAAGTCCTTCAGGAGAAGTATATATCCAGTCGCGATCAGCACATATCCATATAATAGGAGTCCTGAGGGCACACAAAGTGCTGCCTCTAGATAAGGCATTATCTGCCACAAAAATCTATCATGTTACCAATGTTTTGTGATTCATTGCTACTACTAGTCCCCTTTGAGTTCGGAGCATCTCCAAAATGCTTTTTTGTGTTTTTCTGGTTATTTAAAGATGTTAATACCAACTTAAAACAGATTGCCCCCTGGCAGTTGTAGTCTGAGCAGTACTCTTACTCTGCCATACGACGGTCTTAGTCCACTTGGTCATTTTGTTTGTGCAATTTGGAAACTCAAACCATGTTAATGTTTGAAGAAGCAAGTTTTGTCTAACCTTCTGCTGCTGTAGAGCGCAGAGTAAAAGCCCTGCTCAGACTATAACTGTCTGGGCAGATGGCAGCAACGTAATTGAGGTTGCATGATAGTGTCGTAGATTTCAAGCCTGCAAACAGCCCCTGCAGGCAACAAAGAAGTACTTCCGAGATGCCCGGAACTCCATAAGAAATAGCAGTAGTTTTGAATATCAAAACATTGGTTAAATGAAAGAGTTTTGTGGCAGCTAATGCCGTTTTTGGAGGCAGCACTTTGCGTGCCCTCAGGACTCCCATTATATGAGTATATGCTGATCACAACTGGATATAAACTTCTCCCGAAGGATTCCAAGTGGCTCCAAACTTGTCTGGGTAAGTAAGTTAATTTAATACATGCTATAAACAAGATCCAAGGTGGGAAAAAAAAGAACTTTCTCTTCAAACTCTTAAATCAAGTTCAAATTATAAGACTCAAGTCAGCAAATCTACAAAATCAAAATGTGAACCATGTAATCCTGATGAAATATACTGACACTTTACACTTTACAGCTGTTGATTGTTGACGTTCATACATGGTATTTATTTTAATGATGCATTGAACTAGGATGAATTGACTCGGTATGAATAAGGGCCTCTTCCAAAATTACTTTGAAAGGTATCTCAGACGAGTAGTTCAAATTTGGACATGCCCACTATTACAGCTTAATAATATTAATATATGTTTGATTAAAAAGGAAATGTCGAAATTAAACCTAGTTTCCTCTTGAGTCATGTTGAGCTACCATAGCTCACTCATCCAACATGGAAATGAGTTTCACTAATCTAGTAAATCAATGAATTCAACCACTTCATTGGATTACGCAGAAAATCATTAACATCCTGAAACACAGGGTCAAGTGGGAAGAGTGTGCAGGAAATCTCTCTTTTTGTCTCACTACCGGTGCAGGCTGTCCATGTGTGTGTTTGCTGTGTAGCTAAAAAAGCAGAGAATGAATCACAGACCAGGGGAACTTTGATCAAATCAGTCTTGAAATGGGGTCTATCTAAACCAAAAGCAGGTGAGAGGGATCAGCTTACATTGGCTGAGATTTGACCTGCAGCTCAGACTGTGTTTTCACTTGTGTGTATCTCTGTATGGCCTCAGCATGCAGGTTTCTTTAGTTTTTGGTGAAAAATGCTGCATCGATGAATTTTATGTCTCTTAAAACTCAATTAAAAGAAGTCAGTGACTGATTAGCATTCCTCTTTAGGTGAAATGAACATGATTGTGGCCATTAGAGGTTTCATGAGTGTATTGCTTGCGCTTAAACATTGTGCATACCTTCATTCACCTTAAAAATGCCTGAGGCGAGGAATAAGACAAACATATTGGGAGGTAAAATCCCCCAAGCCTCCATCTCAAAAATATCTGTGGTCAACAGCCCTCCACGAAATGCCTCCATGAAGTTCAATTCAAACCAATTACTGTTTCTAAGTCAACATTTCAAGAAAAATCCTGCCGGTAGAGAACATCCCCTGAGATGTTATCTCCTGGCTTAAAGGTCAACACAGATGAAAGAATGCATCAAAGAGTGAGAACAAGCTGGAAATAGAAATAACTGGTGGTGCCTGTAACACCAGTAAGCAGATACATACAGTTAATTCGTGTATGAGTTTATAAAATGGTGTCTCATTAGTCACTATTTTTGTGTAAAATAACATCTGTAATTCTGATCTCTTTGGTGGTGGACAAAGCAGCTGCCTGATAGGCATCAGAAAACACTGAAGCCAGAGTAGCATAGCAAGCAGCCTGCCAACATAACTACAAGAACACTGTGTGTGCACAATAAAAATAAAAACAATGAATGACTGCATAATTGCTCATGATTTATATACATTCTCTCCCAAACTACTATGACATCTCGTACTGATAGACAATCTGTGGAGAAGCATATTATACGGCTTGCCAAGAATAGATGTTATCACTACTGCTGAGTGTAATATTCCTTTCACTCAGACAAAAGAGTATTAATAAACTGCAGCACAAGCCTAGAGTTCACATAATTCGCTTTTAAATTCATGCAGGTTTGATCCAAAGAAAGTATCGCATTTACACATGTACACAATGGTTTGGTAGTAGAAGCTGAGATGTTTGGTGTAGTATTTTCTTTGTGAAGACAAATGTAGTTTTGCATACTGTTCCACAATTTGCTGTAACTTATACTGTTACCATCCAAAAGTAATTCTGATGGTTTTGACAATAACCATAGCAATAAGGGTTATGTTTTTCTTGTTGTTTTTACAAATGGTAGCAGCTGACATGTCAAAATCTCAAATAATATCTTAATTGCTTTTCTGTAAACCCAGATCAGTTAAAGATAAGACGATGCAGAGCAGGAACAAAGTGGAGGAAGAGAAGGAGGACGTTTGAACCACGTCTACCATTAATCATGATGTGGAACATAAGATCTTTCCCTGCCAGAACTGTGGTTCTCCCGGTTCTCTCTCGTATCTCAAAGGGTTAGGTTGTCCTGGGCCATCTCTTTAGTTATGCTATAGAATTAATCTGATGCAAGAAAAACTGATCACTTTTCTTCATTCTGCTACTTCCTTCTTCTATACATCCAAGGGAAGTTTTTCCTCTCTACAGTGTGTGGCTTTAGAGAGAAATGCTGTAAAGTCAACGACAACGCAAGCAATTGTTTAAAAATATTTGAGGCAAATCAGGTCCCTTTACTTTCTCCTAGGACTTGTCTGTGCTGTTTTGAAATTCAGATTTATTTTAAATCAGAAAATCCATTGAGTGTTCACGTATGTGCCTGTCTTTGTAGCAGATTTTTGTTGTGAAAATATTTAAAATTAAATTCCCTAAATGTTCCTCAAGGAGTTCAACTTGCGTGAATATTGGAGCATGCCAGACAGAGTGAGAATGCTGAACATACCTCTGTTGTATGACATAACATGAGACTAATGTAATCACAAGGAGGGGTCAGTGTTGGATCAGTTATAAGGAACCCAGACATGGAGTGAGGAGAATGAACTGAATAAAGGGATGGAGAGAAGGATGACAAAAGAAAAAGTTATGGGAACCAAAGTAAACAAGACCACATGTGCGTTCTACCCACTAACCAGTAACTTGTGTGTTAGTGCGTTGGATTTGTGCTCAGCTATAGTCCCACACTTTATTCCATGTGTAAACAGTGCACAGTAATGAAAAACATGTTTTTGATTAGCACACACACATACAAAAATGTGCGTACATGCTGTTCCATAAACACCCACGGCCACAAAGAGATAACCCTGTTCTACAAATAAAGCTCCTGAAACAGATGTTTTGTATGGTATTATCTATCACACACAAAATCTAATAGTGGGAAAAAGCCTGCTGAGGAAAACGTGTTTTCATTTCCCTGGTGATCAATCCTTGAATCATTCTGTTTAACTTTCTTTCTTACTCCAAAAAAATGTCCTTTAGGGACAAGTAGTAAAAGGAGAAACTGATAAAAAAAAGTACATACAAGTTTCAGTTTAAAGTTCCAAACATGTGAAAGTTTTTCTGGTTAAATCAGACCAAAACGTAACTTTTGGGCATACATCAAAATGAGATGTGTGACAGAAGATAACACTCCACATAATCATGAACCCACTATCTCCAAATTAAAACATAGTGGTGGGTTTTTTTTCTTTTGCAGGGACAACAAAGCAGGTTTGAGTTAAGGGGTGAAGATGGATGAAGCAAAATAAAGGACAAGCTTGGAAGAAGACCTGTTAGGCACAGCAAAGGACTTGGGACTGAGGTGAAGGTTTTATTCTTTCAATTAGTGGAGAACTAACAACCCTTTGTTTTCCCTACTAGGAAGCTTGAGTAGAAACTTTTCAGATCAGGGTTGCTCAGATTCCACCAAATCCAAACTCACAACTAGAGCTGCACTTGAAGGGTGTAAATGAAATCATATGCATGTGTTGGAAGGACCCAGTCAAAGTCAGAACCCTCATTTACCAAAGATTTGTAGAAACAGTCCTATTTCCTATCCAATTCAATGATATTTAGAATGTTCGTACGAAGAGTCAAAAGTCGGATTTATGAAACGTGCGGTGGCCAATTGTATGAATGTTTGTCTGCAATCATCTGTTGATAAATCCTAAATGTGCGTACCTGGATGCTTCTGCCTGTTCAAAGTCATTAGCATATAAAAACTCCTCACCCTAAATTAAAAATATTTGGTAACACCACATCATCTGACACATGCATTAATTCCTGCCGTTCTTCCTTGAAATAATGGCCAGGAGAGCAAAAAAAAAATGGATCTGCAGTGACACCGAGATAGAGGGGAAACATAGGTGGGGCAATTTTAAAGGTATTCATGACGAACAGACTTTTTTTTAATTGTCATAGTTAATACTATTCATTTCAACACCATTAGTTTTTGCCATCTATTATTAGCAGTTTCGCTGTTTCATTTAGCCCTTAGGACGTAGCCATAATATTTCTGCAGCAGAGCAGACATAAAAAATATGGAAAAGATTTGTGTCCTTTACTGTTATTAACTTTTGTGGAAATACTTAACTTTATTGAACTAATTAAAGAAGCTGAATTAGTACTGAACTCTGCTGTTTGGTACTATCAGCTCAGGGGGAACCAATAAAAAAAATTACTCTGCCTGGGAGAAAGTGACGAAGGCAGTAAATGCAGCCGGGACAGTGCAGATGGGGAAAAACACTTTGATATTAAACAGAATATTATAAAAAAAACCTCACCACACAACTGGGACAGATCTCCTACTGAAGGTACTCCAAAGATCTTATTTGACACTTGTGTGGCCATGCGTGATTAGAGACACCAATTTTGCTGCCATCAGTACGCAAAAAAAAGCGACAATCTGTTTCACTGCGGTACCATCTAGTTGTCACAGTCAGTTCGAAAACCTTTTGTTTATAAGTATAACAAGATCCCATTCAGCTGTAGCGCTTAATGTAACAAATGAACAAATAAACAGGACAGGGATCTGCACACAGAGAGCACAGATTGTGAGTGACAATCATGCATGGTCACCCCATAAATTAAACTACCTATTATTTGGCAATTTTCTAACATTTCCTGACAGTTTATTTCAAATCCATCTAGAATTTTTTTAAATTATTTTGCTAAAAGACAGATGCCAACATGAGCTCTTTGGCTACGGTGATAAACTGATGAGAGAAATATTCTGTCAATGTAAAGTTGTTTCAGTATTGCAGTTACCCCGTTCTAAAACTAGATGCCGTGCATACACATGGTTAGAAATTTATTTGTATTTATGAACATTTCTATGCACAAGTATAAATTGATGAATACAATACAATGGGTAGAATTGTTCCTATGCACGAAAAATGCACAGATCTGTGCGTAAGTACAGTTGAAAAATGAGGGCCAAGACCTAAATCCACCTTGAAATGTGTGGAAAATGCAAAAAAAATGATGTACGCAGTTTACTGAACTTGGGCAGTTTAGCAAAGACAAACAGGTGAAAACCTTACTCTCTATTTGTGCAGAGCTGGTGGAGACACCACCCAAAGCATCTGCACCCATGACTGCAGTAAAAGGGGGTCAAACAAAGGACTTAATGGACACATTTTTTTATGTATTCTATTAATTAATTTATCTACTTTATGTTCTATTTTCTCCGCTTTTACATTTTTTTAAACTATATTACTCATTGCTACTTAATCTGCCATAAAATCTGGTACAAGTGTGTTTCAGAATATACAAACGACTAATGCATGTCTTACCCAAAATGATCCCATTCTGTTCGAAAGTCAGAGGTCTAATGTCTATTGTATGTTCCAGATGTGACATTTCAGATGTCTTATAATTGGATTAGGCCCCTTACAGACAAAAATCAAACCAATTTGACATTTTCCCATCCTCCACAACCAGTCTTTTCTCTCATCTCTTTCTTTCATCCTTAGGTTCATTCTTTCTCAAACCCACTATATCCCTCACTGTTCACTGTCTGCAACGTGCTCTTCTCACGCAGGATCTCAGAGTAAAATTCAAAGGGGGCTTTGTAGCCCTAACTGCCAAAACAGAATGTTACGTGTTCAGTAAATTAGAATATAAATTCAGATGAGGCTCGTTTGTCAGACTGAAAGCACATTATATTTAAAAAAACAAAACGTTAAACTTGTAGTAAACAAACATTTCATTCCATAGTATTTTTATTGATACGATGCTATATTCTAATCTTGCATCTTACGTTTTTATTAGCAACAGAAAGTTATCACAATTAACAGGAAAAAAGGCTTGAAAACATCAGTGTGTAAGTAACTGCGCTAATGTGTTTCACTTAGTGAATCGACTTTTCAATAACAGTCAAATTTATTGAATTACAGCTGAAGGATTATTAACATTTTACTTTTCTTCGTAGTTCAAGATAGAAATCTGGAAGTTGTTAAGGTTACAAAAAGGTTTTTGTTTAGTAACTCAATCTTTAACTGGGTCACTGTTTTTTAGTCAGTTGAGAGGGAGACTGAGGTTTTTGGTTACAAACAGGTAAGATGGGTTTGATGTGAAACAAAGATTAAATGTGGTAACACTGGAAACATTGACCAACCACATGGCATCAGTCTTTAGAATGCCGGTTTTGGAAAAAAAGTTACATGGCCTCTTCCAGAACACAAAATAAATGTTTCATAATTTTAATTTGTATAATAAGAGTGTGCAATACACTAAACTTGCTTTATTAATGTATCCTTTTTTCAACTCTCCAAGAAGCTTCACAGGCAGCTATCTTCAGCCCACTGTTGCAGCCTCCTCTTCTACAAACTGTTTGGTAATTCTCATCTAGCACTCCTCCTTATTTTCTTGTTACATATAACTTCATCATTTGTAACAAATTTTTAGTTATGAGCGACTATTTCATGCTGCCACAGGGACATTGAGACACTAAGAAACCTTATTACATGTAAACTTGGGCACTAAAATGTTTTAGTTTCTGATAGTCCTGATCAGTATACAAAATACTTTAATTGTCTTTCTTTCCAACCTGTATTTAGAAAGTTTAAATATAATAAAAGAATTATACTCTAAAACATTGAAAACAGGTTGTATGACATCAAAAGTTTGGAAAACTGGGAAACGTATGCGGAAATGGTAAAGTTTCTCATGAAGAAAAGTAAGAAAGCTTGCTAACGCCTAAAGTTAGCTGACAGCAAAACAGTTTTACAATACTTGTGTATATGACGTTGTTCCTGGATACAAGAGCAACAAACTCCACACCGAGTAAACAAAAGAAAATGAAGCGGCTTCCTCCTGTTCCGTCCAGTATAGTAGGCTTGCTTTCATCGCTGCGGTGAGTGATTATAAACACTGTTCTAGCTAGCTTTCTGTAGGTCTCCGACCATACACCTCAGTCAAATACACACGCTGTGAAATCTGTCAGATGTTTCTTTAAATTCTAAAGTATAAATTATGAATTTTATAGAGGACATCACCAAGAAGAGTGGAGAATACCACTCAGTTACTGAAATAAGCCTAGAGGACAGGTACAAAAGCTCATTGTTGCCTTTGACCCATATTTTGTTATAATTATTTTTCGTTTAGTATTTTTAAACTTATTAATACAAAATAGTCCTTACCCTGTAAGATTCGTCGCTGGACATGATGCTGGCTGGTTACTGTGTTACAAAACTGGCATCCAGACGGCGTTTGGTAATTGCAACTACGACCTGAACACACTAGATGTCGCTTTGGTGCCCATAGTCCATAGTCAACCTTTAAGGAAGTGTTTGCAGAATATAAATGTAACACCTGTGATCTTTTAATTTTCAAAAACCTGCACGGTTGGTTGATTAGGCAAGTGTCAGCTTTTGTTTGCATTCAACTACAGAGAGGTGAAACTGAATTGGTGTCCCTTAAAATCGTGCTGATTTACCCAGAACAAAACATGCTGTTCAGAAATAAAAATAACAACGGTGAAAGATACAAAATGCAGTATCACAGGGATAAGCCACAAATGTCGCACATGATGAATCTAATCAGAGATCCCAGCTCCACTCCTACATCTGCAGTTTTCTTCCACTGTGGGAAAAAGAGCGAGAGTCAGAGACCTCATCATGTGTGCAGGACATTGTGTTTTGGATTGTTTCAAGTACATCCTAAATGTTTATTATTGAATTCAGTGAAGGAGAGGCTGCTTACTGACCTTCAGCTCACACAGAGACACACTGTAACGTATGTTTATTATTGGATGCAGACAGACAGGCAGTTTAACAATAGAAGATAAGGAACGAGTTTCCAAGTTTCCAGTTTTTCACTCTAGCACCCTGAGGCTATCACAAATTATGCATCGACTTGCTGTTGAACATGAGAAGGTGTGGGGAAAAACAGATATGGAACACAGGAACCAGCAATGCTTGGTTGACAAGTAGTCCTAGTTTAGTTTGTTTCCTCTAAAATCAAAGCTCAGGACACAACTGAAAAACTGAAACTAAATCATGACTTACTGGTATATTATCTCTGCAATTTATTATGATATTAATTCAATCACATCCAAATCTTTAGCCGGAGATTTTATAAAACTGTAAATGCTAGCGAGATCTATGAGGGGCACTGCAATTACTCTTGGTCCAAAGATAATTATTTAGTTTTTCACTTTTCAGTAAAGTCTTTCAAACAGTGGTTTGAGAGAGAGAAAAAAAAGCTGTGCTTTCTCCACAATAATCTGTGTGTCACATTCAGAGCTATAAAAAATATATGCATTTTCTTGAAGAGGGCCTAGACGTCTAGATGTGAAATAAAATTGACCCAGGAAAGGATCATTGGGGATCTTCTCAATTGAGGTAGGTTTGCTGAAAAAACATTTGACAGGTAAAACCAACTATTTTTTTAGATGTATAGGTAATTAAAATATAATGTACATTTAGTATTGTTTCTATGTGTTTCTAAGTAAAATCTGCCTAGTATTTAAACAAAAATGTGCAATTAATTGTTTTCCTTCCACTTAAGTTTCAATAAATATGTGACTCTCTCACTCTCTCTCTCTCTCTCTCTATATATATATATATATATATATATATATATATATATATATATATATATATATATACATATATATATATATATATATATATATATAGTCTTTCATACATGAATGGTCTCTGACCAGACTTAGGTGCAGCACAAGGCTGTTCCCTTTAAAGTGTAGATTTATGGGGTTCATTGTGGCAGATCCTTCAGTACTACCGCTGCCACGGCAACACCATTTGGAAAACAATGATTCAGAGAAGCCCAAGGATGAGCCTTTTGACCAAACAGTTGCCAACAGGTACTTCGTTTCATTATATAGTACAATGTTTACAACTAACTTTGATGAGAGTGTTGTTGTAAAAATGCAGGAAAAAATTATATATATATATATATATATATATATATATTAATATATATATATAATATATATATATATATATATATATATATATATATATATACATACGGGGATTCTGCACTGCGCTCTTCCCTCTTCGCTACTGAGGTAAACATTATTTGTTTCGTTTCCTTTGCTTAGTAATATCCTTAAATTCAGCGTGTTGTGTCATCTGATCTGCAGTCTGTTTGGATTGATTGCCCACCGCGCCCCCTAACGAGCGCTTTGGCTCACGGCAAGCTCCGTAGGCTGGGAGATTTAGCTACTGGGAGCTTAAGCTGCTGATATTGCAATTTGTGGTTAGAAGGTTAGGTTAGGTTTAAGCATAGTTAATTAGCGTTGTTAGCTGAGGTAGTACATTTCATTGTCATTGCCCATTTTAACACAATACTTAAAAAGTGAAACATTGGGTAAACAATATATTTTTTACTTACAGTAGCTTGGTAGCTGGCGTTCCACCCTTTGGTACAGACCAAGGTTTTAAATACAGCTTTGAGGCAAAGCCAGTAATGTAGGTCTATAGCTATGAAGTAACTGTGCTCAAAGTGACTGAAAAAAATCACAAACAGTGTAGAATTTTCTTGGAGGTGTTCCACAAACAAATTCCAACCATTTCTTCTTCAGCTCCGCTTCCGTGGGTTAAAATAAAAAAATCTAACATTGATGTGTTATCTCCACAAATACTGAATGTGTACTGCCCTGTTGTATATTTGTTCACTGTTAGCTTTTCATAGCTACATCTACCTGGCCAAAACAATGCTGCCATCCTGTGGCTAGTCCCATTCAAAATGTCATTTAACTGCATGGCTTTTTCTTTTCTTTTTTTGAATGGCTTTTTACGACTCAGGTGTTTTATGGTGTATTTTCTTTCTCCAAGTGATGCAGGGAATTTAGTTTGGAGAAAATATTCACATGTAGTATGGTTATGCAACTCAGAATGTATGATTGTATTGGGAAAAATTTGTTTTTCATGATATTCAGTCAAGGAGACCTTTAAAGACATTGCAATATTGATTCTTCCTGATCTGAATTATTGAGAATGGTATGGAAGACATCTTTTTTCATCTTCTTTGCTTGTCTTGCAATGTGCAGCAGATTAATTTATAGTTCAATCCACCAATCAAGAATCTGTTCATTTTAACTCATGCAGTTAAATATTGTTTCGCTGCACCAGGACAGGTGCAACCCAGATGTTAAAGAGTGGGGGGAAACACAGTGGAGGGGGAATCAGTGAAAACCATGCAACAGTGTGGAAGGAAAAGACAAAAATACAGAAAAGATTTGTATAAACTAAAGTTATATTTAATTAGTTTTTGAATAAATTTAAAACAGAAAAGAGGGAGAAAAAAATATTATATTTTCAGATTATATGGAAAAATAATCCCAAAATATTTTTTTTTTCTCCATGGATGAAAATAATGTTGCTAATCTCAGACACTGTGGCACCACCTGCTGTTTGAAACAAGATAACATATCCCCTAATTAACAGGAAATGATGCATTGCTCCTGCTCACAGTCTTCTGCTGCACCAACAGAAAATGTCTGAAACGCTGGTTTGACTTGCACATTCACAGTTTTACAATGTTTACAGGCACATAGATGACAGTTGCTGGAGCCTCCCTTTATTCTTCGCTTGACTCTGAGTGTGACTGGCAGCATGGTTTGCCCATTCAAATAAAACCCAGCTCCTGGCTGCAAAACTTCTCAGAGCCAAGCATGGGTGACTAATGTTTGACTCTCCCCACCAAAGGGAGTCAGCTCTAAGGGTACATTTACACCAGCCTTGTTGAATTGTAGCCTAGCTTCTGTGTTTGGGAAGTAAGGTTCATTTGTGTGGGTAGGAATGTGCAAATGAACTCTGGTTCCCTGAAAGACTCTCTTCAAGTGAACCAAATATATGAAGCAATGATGTGCTTTGTGGGTAAACACTACCAATACACATCCAGCCAGCTACTGGGAGAAATTATTTATCATTAGATATTAAGTGAGAAGAGGTCAAAGCTGTCAAAGACATATGATCTGATGAAAATATATCACAAGCTGCTTGGAATTCTTTCAACTAATTAAATTCAGGATGCACAGTATACACTAAACACAAACATGAACACAACATTTTGGTCTTTTGCTGCCACTTTTCATGTGCAAAGATCTGAGATTTTTCCTCTATATATATATATATATATTTTATATCTAAATCTTTAGTGAGCACTTCACCTTTGCCAGGATAATCAAATCAAGGTGCTGATTAGACAGCATGAATATTGCACAGGTGTGTCTTAGACTGGCCACAATAAAAGGCTACACTCTGAAATGTGCAGTTTTGCTTTACTGATGGAGTCTGGCAGGGGGTTAGTATCTGGTGTGGCCACCATTTGCCTCAAGCAGCGCAAGACAATTCTGTTGCATAGAGTTGATCAGGTTGTTGATTGTGGACTGTTTAATATTGGTCTAACCCTCTTCAATGGCTGTGCGAAGCTGCTGAATATTGGCAGGAACTGGAACATTCTGTCATATACGCCGATCCAAAGCATCCCAAGCATACTCCATGATTGTCCGGTGGGTATGCTGGCCATGCAAGAACTGGGTTGTTTTTAGCTACCAGGAATTGTTTACAGAATTATCATACTGCAACATGAGGTGATGGTAATGGATGAATGGCACAACAATGGGCCTCAGGATCTCATCACGGGATCTCTGTCCATTTAAAATGCCATAAATAAAATGGGCCACTCGATCCACAACGTCAATGTCAGCAAACGGCTCACCTACTAGATGCCACACAAGCTGTCTGACATCTGCCCTTATGGTGACAAACTGCAGTCAGGTCCAGACCGTGATGAGGATATAAAACATCCAAATGAGCCTCCCTGAGACGGTATGTGACATTTTATGAAGAAATTCTTTGGTTATCCAAAACAGTTGTTGTAGCAGCTGTCCGTCAGGCCGGTCTCAGGCAATCATGGAGGTCTACATGCTGCATGTGGAGGTCCTGGTCGGGTGTGGTTACACGCGGTCTGCAGTTGTGAGGCTAGATGGATGTACTACCAAATTCTTTGAAATGCCTCTGGAGATGGGTTGTGGTAGAAAAAAACAAGAACATTAATTTCACGGACACCAGCTCTGGTAGACCCTTCTGCAGTCAGCATGCTAATTGCACGCACCCTCAAAACTTGCAACATCTATAGCATTGTGCTGTGTTATCAAACTGCAAATCTCATTGTACCCTTTTATTGTGGCCAACCTAAGATACACCTTTTCAGTATTCAAGCTGTCTAGTCAGCACCTTAGTATGCCACACATATTGAGGTGCGAAGGACTATCTCGGCAAAGGAGAGGTGCTCACTAACAAAGATCCTATTTCAACAATTTTTACCTCCTCACTCTATGTGTAACAATGAGCAGTTTCTCCCAGCATATATTGAGTCTATAATTTACATCAGCAATGGTAACAGCCGATGTTCGAAATTTGGTAAAATAATTGTATGTGTGCGATAATTAAAACTGGGCGATAACAACCAATGTTTATTTCCTTCTTGTTACTTTTAATGTATGTGTTTGGCCATGTGGTATTTGTTTGGTCATGTCACTGACAGTAATGCAGCATATGATAAATTTCCGATTTGAAAAATGCGGCAAAAGGAGGTGTTGTCTGGGGGTCCAAGGGATGAGTAGGCGGGAGGGCTGTGCGGCGTCAACATCTAATGCTATTTCAACTTGCTATGGAGGTGTGGCCGAGAAAGGGCTTGTTTTATACTCCATAGTGGCATAATGGCTGATGTCAGCAATAAAGACTGTGCCTGTAGCAATGGTCGATACAAATTCCAGTGCAGTGTAAAGTTTTGGTTTTTGGTAGAAAATGTATATTTTTACTGAAGTGTACACAAAAAATGACCTGACATGTAGACAGCACTCTGTGATGGATTTTGCGACCTGTCCAGGATATTCCCCGCCTCTCGCGAATTAACAGCTGGAGATAAGCACCAGCCGCCCCGCAGCCCTTCGAGGATAAGCAGAATAGATAATGGCGTGATGGATGTAGACAGCACTAATAGTTATTTAATAGTTTATCAGCAAAAACAAGTTGATTTGGGGATGAGTTACATTTTAACTGAAGCAAAAAAGCCATGTAGAAAGTGAAAAGTGATGTGAAATCATTAGAGGAAGGGATGGTTCTACAGGAAACATTTTCATGGAATGAACGATATGGTTGCATTATTGGCACTGTCAACACCAAAACGGGTGATGAGGGGGGAATTTGTTCATTAAAAGGTCCAGTTGGTTTGATAAACTGTATCGTAAAATCAATCTCAGACCAGCAGGACATGGCAACCCTAATCAAACTGTCCCCATTTATACCTCTTCCGCTGGACTATTAGGTGTAATGACGACTTCAGAGCCAGATAGTTTGCAAATGACATTTCACTACTATCGCCAGTGTTCACTATAATAATAGAAAATATTTGACATGTCCAAAACTGCTGAAAACAATAAGTAATTTATTCATCATTTCAAATTTGTTGAACATTTACAGTCAAACAAAAGTTTTTTTTCCTCTTGATGTCAATATAAAGACATCTTTCCAAAAATGTTGAAACCTAAAAACCGCATGAAAGAGAAGCACTGACGTTTGCCAATATCTCATGTGAGGAAGTAAGCCATATCTAGAGCGATGGCCAATATTTACTTGCATCTATGAAAAAAAAATGGCGTATTGGTGTGGAGAGCCATTCCAGGATGAATTACTACAGCAAATAAATAAGTGGTGGAATTACTTCCGAGAACAGCTTTACCGTGATGTCACTTATGTTCAACTCATCTTCTCAGTCTTTGATGGTCAGTAAAGCATTCCTACATAAATACACATACACACAACTTACCGCACTATTCATTTCCTACTGTGGCCCAGCCTATCCCACGATGCCCTAGGGGTCTAACCTGTGATCCAGTGGAACTGTACCCTGAGTAACACTGTTTTCACAAGTGCTTCCATCCCCTCAGTCCGCAAACATACGCAACCACCAAACATATGCACCACATTAGACCCCTATTAGCTCACACAACCAAATATGGCAAAACAAAAAGACAGAGTCTTTAACACGGAAAGATACAAAAACACACATGTAGCTCATGTTTGTTGGAGGAAATCTAGTTAGTAAGACAGCCATTCAGCAGGCACACAGTTCTGCATTTTAAACTAAAGTCTGTTATTGCCTAGTATCAGAGCATTTCCTCCTTGTCATTCTTTAGAGTTAATGTAAGCTCAATCCACAGGTGCGGATGGTGAAAAATGAGTGTAAACATAGAATTAGTCATGATTACAGTCACTTCCAACAAGAAAGATAAGACTGCTGCATCAGCTGCATCCCTCACCTCTCACAGCGTTCTCCTTTGGGACAAGACAAAACAACACTGGTCCGTTTAAACAAACAGCCACCACATAATGGGAAATTACTGGATACCCGTGAGATAGTTTTTTCTGTCTTACCAGACCATAAATCTCAACAGATGCACATGCAGAATGGAAGTAAGAAGAAACATATTTTGTTTTTATCTACAAACCCAATACATTCCATTTTATCACCCCGGCCTGCATGCAAACGCTCACATAAACAGATGTAGATTTTTAAATGTGCAAAACATTGCAATTCTTGTGGATCCAACTATATCTTAACTGGTAAGGATAGAAATGCAGACACTCTTTCTTTTTAATGAAAAAAAACCTTCAGAATAACTCCACTGGCCAGCAGATGTGTTTACCACCACCTAATCCAGTATGTCAGCAAGAGTCATAGGTCCAGAGAATTTTTTGCTGACTGCAAACATTGTTTCGAATGTGATCTTTTTCCTCTTGTTCTTTTTTTAAAATTGCAAATAATGGTGGATCTTGCTTTGACGATGCCATGAACCTCTGCCTCTACCACACCCCAATCTTTATCACAGTGCAATGTATGAATGCAGATTTTCTTCATATCTCTTGATTTTGTGTACCTAAAGATTGCACTCAGATACAAGTAACGTGAGTTGCTTCATATGCATAAATGTAATTTTTCAGGTTGTAAATGACAGATGAATGCTGTTATTTTATTAAATGTGTTGCTTGTAAAGCCCATCTCCTCGTGCTGCCATGTGCAACTATGTATATGGCTATTATCAGGAACTGCCACTGGTTACAAAGATAAATATTTTTGACATTTCTGGAGTCACACAGTTGTCGATAACCAAATTTTCCACCACAACACACATCTAGATTTTGATGTGAGCAACTCACAAAGCCGCAAAACAGACAAGTTTGCAATGTTTAGCTGCAGAGAGAGAGAGAGAGAGAGAGAGAGAGAGAGAGATAGAGCTGACTGACACTTGCATTTGCCCAGATTGACAACATAAATCTAGAGAGGAATTTTACTATTTTCATCTTTTATTTACGGCCAGATGAGGCAGAGATTGGACTATTTGGCATCAAAATTGAGAAGAATAGGTTTCAGTAGGATCATGTTGGTACATTGCACAGAGGAGGATTTACAGTGACAGTTGGAACTTAGTCACAAAAGCAACAGGAAGAGAATCCAAAACTAACATCAAAATTGGTTGAGGCATTATTAAACATGCTACTATTTAGCCTCTGAAATGGCTTTGCCTATGCACTGACCTCACAAATTCTATGGACTATAGTTAACATTTCTTATCAGTGTTAAAACTCCAAGTTATTTAAAATCCCATTAAATTGTATTTGTCCAGTTATTCTTGTTTATTACTTAAAATCTCTTAGATCATAGAACTGATAGAAAAGTTATATAACTTTTCTATAAGTGGATAGTAGATGGTGGGGGAGTTATATATATGGGGTCATTTTATTCTCTAAAGCACTTTAAACAGCATTTATTGTATGAAAAGCGCTTTATAAATACAATTTAACGGATTGATTGAAAATTTCCTTTTCAACTAAACTAAATAAAAGTGAAAGAAAATACAGTGTGTTGTTTTTTTGTTTTTTTTTATACCTCACTTATGAGAAGTTTAACCATCTGGTTTGAATAATGATCTGTTTGACCCACCAGCCTTTCTTTTTTCTTCTTCTGGAGTCAGCCTCCAGATGTTGGACTCCAGCTTTGAACATTCCTGTTACTAAGTCTTCTACCTGCTCTGACACATATACACACATACATTGTGGGTTGCTTACACACACAGCACATGCACATTTACAGTACACACAGGAGAGTTCAAAGCTGTGCCAGAAACAATATGCATTAGCAGGAGGTTTCAGTCCGGATTAGACTCGATTTATCCAAGACAACCAGTCAGAAACAGAAGCTTCATTGTTATCCAGGTTGCGGAAAAAAATTTAAAATATTAGGAAAATGTTAAAATGTTAGGATTGTATTGACACCATGTATTAATACACATTAGACAGACAAACAAGCAATCTGTTTAAAGTTTAGTTAACACTTTTAATTTAAAAATGAACAGTAGTAGTGAGCGTTCCTAAATTCTAAAATGACACCATAAAGCAAATATTTAACCTAGGAACTCGTTGTCTGACTTCTCAACAGCTTCACAGTCTTAGAGTATGCCTAAAATAGAAAGTCATTGCTGTGAGCGCCTTTCTCAAATGAACACTGCTATTATCAAAACTATTTCAGAGGGAAAACCTCCCCTTCTGGTCTTAATCACAGTTTCTTATACACTTAACAGAAGAGCAAATTGCTCTGCATTTCCTATAAATGGGTCGTTTAATGGATCTCAACCTTTCCTCCAATGAAGGGCTATCTAACAAAAACATAGAAATGACAGTCAAAAACTTAGTCCTCCAACATCATTGTCTGGACTCTAAACGTATCTTAAATGATAGTCTGATTCAATAATTATACCAGGATAACGGGAAAGTCTGTCAGAACAAAACTTTAAGTGACAAAATAAATCTTCATGAAATTGAAAAGTCAGGTACAATACAATGTATTAACTGTATAATTATCATGTTCTACTAGCTGAGAATAGATTTTATTTTTTTACCTTAGGATGAGAAAATAAATATCAGTTGTCCCTCCCATAAAAGTTGTAAACTGTTTGCTGTTCTTCTAACAAGGAACATCCAAAAAAGCTTATTTTTATGTTCTGGACACAAATAAAACTACTTTATTTGTTTTGGGGTTGTTGTTTTTTTTCCTGAAGTGTTTCAAATTTAGTTTAATGTCGAGTTTAATGTTTTCGCAACAGAGATTTTCTGTGAACAAAGACTGCATCAGCAGTGCTCAATTGTGCACGTCTACATCTTAGAGGGAACACGAGAACACCGTTTGTGTGTAAAATCAGTTTGTGTGCGGTGTCCCGTTATTGCCGTGTGGCCACACACCACACACTTTAGGACCACAACAGGAGTATCCATAATTTTTTTTATTGCTGTGTGTGCCGTCTGAAACTCTTGCGATAATGTTAAAATCCTGCCGGATGAACCAGGCCTTAGATTATTCTAACTGGGGGGTGTATGAGTAAAGGGGGTACACAACCCACTTTTCAACATTTTGAAAACCATGTATTATAACCCTTCTACTCACTAATTATTTCTTAATTTCTTTTAGCCTGCCACATAGACACAGCAATAGAGCAAACAGAAGTTTGCTGTATCATGAGAAAATGTGAAAATCGTTGAGGGCTATATCAACATTTTCATAAGGACCATCATCTCCAAAATAACCTCACTGGTGTCGTTATAGAAAAAAAGCTTTCCAGTGAGTGATAAACGGCAACTCATGTAAAGATATCACCATCCATCAAAGGGTTTTCACCAATATTCTTGTTTCTCTTCCCATCTTGCACACAAACCTCCCCCAGCTGTTCATCTCTGGGTGAGACGCAGCACATGAAAGGAGCCCAAAATGCCTCATGTACTCCTCAATCAATCTTCTAAACGCTGTCAAAGACGACAGGCTTTTTCACCCGATCTGGATTCTTCTGGATCCTATACTTTCCCTAGGCTTCAACCTACTAGTAGAAAAGAACTGAAAGTCAACAGAAAATATTTGCCTTAATGTTTTATGGGCATTCCCTTACACATATGCAGAAACACACGTTTAGTTAATCCCACATAGTTTCAATAAAAGCATGGTTCACACGCAGGCTTTGATCTCCTCTGCCTCCCTATTTCACGCTGTTTCGAGAAACAGATCCTGCAGTTACGGAAGGACCCTCCCTCCCTCCCTACGCTTGACCCTACCTCACTGTTGATGTATGCCACTGATGTGTGTAGAGCACATCTTACCCAGACTTTTAGGACAAGCCTTGTGCCGCAAAACTCTATCAAATATTGAGCCATTTTAGTCTGGTTCATCTCTCCCATAAAGCAGAGAGGATTCCAGCAGCTTTGATGTCTGGATAAAAGGGTTCAGGGTTCTGTGGGATGATCCGTAATACCTCGGCCGATCCTCCGTGCAATCCAAGCTTCACTTTCCATATAAGCGTTGAAAGTCTTCCACACTTCCCAGGAAAACATTTTTGGCAACAATAAGTGCAGTAGTTTCCACTGTAATGAGAATGAAGCCTGTATTACAGTTAGTCCTCAGAGGTAATCCCACCTGCTTCATCCTCTGGGAAGCATCACACCTAAAAGAGTCCAAGTGGCATTTTACAGCCATTCTATTATTGCCATTTAACTATTTTACGAAAATCCATGCTTTGGCACAAACAGAATTTGGTGTTGATGAAAATGTGTAATTATCCCCAAAAATGCACCCCAGATATGAAGGACATACATCAACTACACTGATTGGAAATACATCAAACGGTATGTTTTACTGCCATCTACTGTTGAATTCAGAAAATGTAATAGAAGTTTGGACTTTGTAATAATTCATACTAGAAAATGCATTCTGTGATTTACCTTGTGTTAAAACACAAACTAACATAATACCTCATCCCCCCTATGTTTCAATTATGGGAACAGAGCAGGATTTTCCACTTTTCAGTGGTTAGCAGTGTTAGAAGTGCCTTCCAATTGCACACGAGGAAACCATTTTAACACTGGCTTTCATCCCATACTTTAATTTAAAAATTCTATTTAGTTTCTATATTGCCACATCATGACGAAAGGGATCCAAACCCCTTTATATAATTTACTTATAGTTAAGTCACTAACTATACTAACAAAACCAGCAAATACATTTTTTTTTTACATCCATTTCATGTTTGTTTTTGTTTTTTATATCTACGTAACAATAAATTACTTGCTTCTTTGCTACTTAAAAATGAGTTTCCTAGATTCAAACTTGATCAAAAACGAGGAGAATTCTTTTAAGTCTGTCATAGCTAGACTATTCCAAAAATGTTAAAGAAAGATATATTAATTTCTGGGCAACAGTGAGGCAGAAGGCAGTGGCTCACAAGGTAGGAGTTCGTCCTATAACTGTTGGGTTGCCAGTTTGAACCATTGTTCATCTTTTCCATCTGGTGGCGCAGAGGAATTGGAAGTCTCGTTTCTATACCAGCATCAGTGTGTGAATGGATGAATGACTGATTGTAGTAGAAAGCACTTTGGAGTCCACAAACACAATAGATTTACAGGCCTGTTACACTTTTATTAATTTTGCTCAAGTTCTAGTTCAATACATCGTTTAGCCTTGTTATGAAAAAAATAACTGTTTCCGGTGTTGGCTGTAGACACTATAGTTATAGTTAGAACAGAGATAAATGAGGAACAAATCTGTTGTAATAAAAACCCAAAACAGCATTAGTCAAGCAAATACTGAGACATCTTAATGAACTTTATTTTGCAAAACAACAAAAACATTAAGAGTTGCTTTTTTCAGGACATAAGCCAAATATTAGTCAAAATAGAGGAAAAAGGCATCAAAATATTCTATTCCAGGAGGCAAAATCCCATAATTCACGTAGGAAACATCAAACATAAAACACAACAGCATATGGTTTGCCCATTTTCCACTTACAGATATACTGTAATATATAATGAAAGTCTAAACGTACATATGAACCAGTTTTTTGTTTTTACAAATAAAAGGTAGCCCTATTAAAAGCAAAAGATAATCTGCAAAAGACAAGTTCTTTAATTCTTTATACATGAAAATAATACACTGAAAAAAAAAATCTAATTCCAATTACATTTGAGACAGAAAGTTGTGCAAATACTAGAAAATTTACAAGATCATTACCTGAAGGAAAAGGATCTCAAACAGAACAGAAACCAATCATGTTAACCAACCCAAAAGCCTCTTTTACAAAACACTTTATGCCAGGACTTTCAAGCCTACTTGCTGGTTACAGTCAACCAGCCGCTGTTGGACTTCTGACTCGAGACGTAAGGCAACCAAGACCCCCGAACAGTTAACGTGTGTAGCCAAGTAGCCTTCAAAGCTTGAAGAGTTATAGCAACGACCTTGGGATAATTTGAAACAAACTTTCATCATTCATACGCACTAAAACGATAATAGGGGAGGTAAAGTGACACGAAGCAGATCAATGAACTTCAGCCATGGGTAGTTCCCCCCCCCCACATGAAGGGCCTTGAATTGTACGGCAGTGGCCAGGTGGCAATTGGTTAAATAAAAACTAACTGAAGTGAATGTTAGACATCCTCCACTGATGTGTTTTACCCTTTAGGCGAGACGCTGCTGTCAGGAATGTTATCTGTATCTACCCTGCTGGGTTACAATCTCAACTTTCTGTGGTTCCACAGCATTAGCTTTGTTTGGAAAGCCAGTATTTCCACAAAATAGGACCACCTTGATGGATGCCTTTTGAAATGCCTGACTACTTGAAGAGGGTTTATGACAGCACTGTTGTCAAACAAGTTAAGAAAATGAGTAAATTAGGCTCTTTCAGAAAACACAATTCTTCCTGACCATCTAAGTTAGTTTTCTGATAAGCATATAACAACAAGCAGGGGTGAAGTTAAACAACCACCGTCCGACTTCTGAGCCAATCAAGTGGCGTAATCTCAGGACCTTAACGACTGGTGTCCAAAGTGAGACCAAAAGAGTCATCAAATCCTAATCAAATGAATTTCATCAGCAAACATCTGCAGAAGAAGATGACATTCTGAAGAGGTAATACAAGAGAACCAGTTGTGTTGGAGTAATAACAAATCTAAAAAATGCAAAAGTCTGGGCCCTGAGAACCGGGTTTGGAAATCCCTGACCTCAAATTGTTGAAGTCAACTATATGGTTTTGGTGCAAGGGTTGCTCCAACCAACAGGCCATGGAGTTTCAGGCAAAACCATTGCCGTGCCTAGTTTAACAGCTTCATTTATGAGCTCTCAAATGTGGAAACAATTGATAAATTACTTTATGAACAGCCAGAAGCAGTTTTAAGAGGGCCTCTTCTTCATGATCAGATGACAAAACCATTTATTAAAGTGAACAGCCCCATTCAGAAAACATTCTGATGCTTTCTGGTGCTCTCCCTGGCCAATTTCAGAGAGTAGTTCCTTATTTAAAACAACAATGACTCCCCACATAGTTTATCCTTTCACATAATACAAGCCGATCATTTGGGATTACAGGCCCTGTGCAGCATGCTCTGTGATCAACCCAAGGCCCTTGGGTTACAACTTGCATTATTCACCAGAGCAATGTGTAAGACATGGGACAGTTTGATTTATGTCATGACTGTCGTATTGGCTTTTCTAATACAGTTAGTGCTTTTAAATGGAAAACTCCCTATTCTTTGTTGCGACCTTAAACTTGAATGACAATAATAGTTAATCGCTAACGAACGGATGAACTGAATGCGGCGTTTGCTTATTCTGTAGGAACTGATATGTAAAGAGATGGCTGAAACTTGCGGTTCTTACACTTCTGAGTTGGCAAGCGACGCATAAACAGTATTGTAACAGTCGACTGAAACCCATGAAAGTGGTTGGCATGATGTTAATTAATTCTATCCAATACTAAACACAGGGCTGGGCTGAAGACAGAACACTGGACTTTAGACATGGGTTCTTTATTCGGCAGTGATGCTGTTTGGAGATTAAGCAAAGCCAAGCAGGACAACAATTAAGGTCAAAAACAAATTTTTTTAGGATGTTATATGCTGCCTATGTGTTTCATCCTTTAGAACAAGAGACAAAAATGTAATGGATAGTGATCGATGAGCTCAATGGTTCCATGAAACTCGTGAATGCCCCAATTTGACTTTTATGTTTCTTAGAGACGGCTTAAAGACAGGCTTGTTTTTACGGCTATTAACAGAAACGCCTGATGAAAGACACTACGGACTGAAAGGAACCGGACGTAAACAAAGCCTACTTTCTTATACATAGATAAACCCAAATGTGTTAAGGAAGACACCTCTTCGTATGCCATGACGATAGTAGTTACATGGATATTAGGGATTTGTAAGACATTCTTAAAGAGCCAAAACTATGTTTTTGTATGAGCACATGTATACAAGTACAGAAAGAACAGAGATGGGACGCTGCGTAGTGCTAGAATGTCCTTGAGTAACATTTGTACAAGTTATTCATTTTGCAAAAAGAAGTTCCTGTAATTTGTGTACACTTCATTCCTTTTATGTTTAGAATGAGGGCTCAAAGTCTTCATATCTCAGATTTATTTACAAATATCAAACTGGTGCTTTAAATTAAAAGCCACGTTTATAAGCTACCATTCCTTATAGAATGCTATGCAGGAACAGAACCTTTACTGGAATGATCACAAACACAAGATACGAGACACGGCAAACTGCGTTGGTGTCTTGATGGAATTAAAAACAACAAAATCAAATACTTAGGCTGAATGAAGCCCAGACAAAAGTAACAGACCGGCTGCCGTTGTATAAAAAATTGAACACAATACCTTCAAATGTCAGATTACAATCTGCACGTTTACACAAATTTAGGAAATCTGTATATGATCAACGTTTGAACAGTGACCTGATGTCATTAAACATCATGTAAACATTATCCTCACCCATTCTAAAGGACTTAGGGATTCTTGCTACAAAAACCAGTTATCCTAAATTACTTGAACTTTTAAGAGGATAAAAAAAAAAAAAAACAGCTTTATGGTGGAAAACTTAAGTACTTTAAAGTATTGCTTTTACTGTCTCGTGCAACTAAAGAACTTTCTCTAAGTATAAATGAGTCATTCCAACATCTCAGTGGCAGCAAGTTGTCTCTTCTGAACACATGCAACCCCTAAAGAGAAGCTTCTTCAAAATAGTAAATGCTTCTATCGTAAACGACAACAAAAGATAAACCTACACTGCTATACTGCTTCCAAGATGATAATAAACAATTGGAAGATATTTTTATGTTGGGGTATTTATTAGGAGGTAGGGGAACTCTGACATGCTTGGGGAAGCAGGTTCTTTTGCAACTAAATGGATGCAGCACCTTGCTAAAGTTCACACACCCTTTGAAGATTTTCACATTTTGTCACATTACAGCTACAAACTTCAAGGATCGATTTTTCTTTGGAGTTTATGTGATAGACCAACACAAATCGGTGCAGAAGGGTAGTGGAAGGGACAGTATTCATATCTTTTAATACTTTATAGAAAGAGAAGTTTTTTGTCACTCCCCAATACTCGTACTGTATATAGCTAAAACAAATTCTGTTTCATAGCATTTTGCATGTGTAGCAGACACTGGTGTTTAAGCACACTGTCCCCACGGTAAAACACAGGGATGGCAGCATCATGCTGTGGGTATTATTTCCTTAAGGAGGGTCATGAAACCTTTGATGTTTGTTGCTCTTTCCAGAATTTAACTATGCATCACTTTCTGTTGGTCCATCACTAAAAAAAAAACCAAATGTATTAAAGCTTGTGGTTGTAAAGTGAAAACATTCAATATTTCTGCAAAGCATTCTGAATGCGCTGAATGCCCTTTCATCTACGGTCACCTTTAACATTGGAGGTGATTTAAAAAGGGGCGGAAAAGGACTGGCTTTATTTCATACAAGTCTAGGAGAGTCACTGTGCAGTCATATCTTAGAGTGCAAAGTCTGCACAATACTTCTCTGAAGAGTTTCCTGCAACTCCCCAAAAGTCACCAAGCAGATACTTTATATTCCTTTTCTTCTTCTTAGGATACATCATGCAAATCTAAAAAAGCTATAATTTCCCCCTTTTTTTGCTACACACCCTGTTTTGATCTTCTGCTGATGCACAGTTTACTTAAGATTTGTTAACATTTATATGCATCTTTATGAGGAATCTATACGTTTGTTTTGCTTTTTTCAAAATAATTTCTCTACATTTGTCAGCTTGTGAAGGCCTCGAGTGAAAAATTAAGTTCCATAGCATAGAGGAGATAACTGCCTCACTCAGCCTCCTCTGCTCCAGCTTGTTTGGGCTGCTGAGACAGCACGGATGTCAGCTGGAAAACACTGACCTTGGACCGGGCTACATGCGGTAGAAAACCTGCCTGCATATCTGCAACACAAGTGCAGAAAAAGAAAAGTTTGTGGAACACATAAATGCACAGATGCCATGGATTGAGCTATGTGCATGTGAATATTAGGGTGTGTTAGTTGTGTGCAAAGTCATAACCCAGTTTAATGGGAGTAATGTACTGTTAATGCACAGTGAAAAGTTGATTAAGATGCATTTTCACCTAAGGGAGCTGCAACACAGTTGATGGAAATAATAGGAGAACCTGAAGTCAGCTTGTTGGTGTGAGATCAATTGACCTCTTAATAGGAATTTCCAATATTCAGAGGAGTATTGTGATTTTCTGGAGCATGTTAAAAAATTCCTCTAATAACACATGGTGTGTGCTACACAGTGGTGCTTGTGAAAGCAATGGATGGACATCTTAACAGAAGGAAGGATGCCGCACTGGCCTGAGTCTGAAATACAGCTGAAGCTTACAGAGTCCAGTTTCCAGAATTTCAGCTGACAGCGGGGAAGGACACCAGTGGAGATGTGTGATGAAGGCCAGTAGCTTTGGTGAAGCTTCAGAACCATACAAGACAATAGGAAGTCAAGGTCTCCACTGCTGTCATAGTCTAATTAGTCATGTTCTTAGTGCCGACTACATGCTCCTCATCTACAGCTTTCAACACAGACACCTGAAAAAAAAAAGAAATAGATAATTCTACAAATGTTGCTTTACTTGTTACTTTTCTGCTAGTTATGATAATTATCATAAAATTACTTGTTTATTCAAGAAAATTTACAGTGTTGTTAAAAAAATCATATTGTCATTTTTTTTAATGAATGTCATATTTATTGCCAACATTTAATAATGGAGCTGAAACTTTTTTTTTTTTACCAGACATTAGGGATGGGTGATATGGCCTACAATTCATACTGCGAAATATATTGCAGCCTCTTGCGATAACGATATATTTCACAATAATTTATAAATTATAATAGAACCATTTCAGAACAGGTTACATAGACACTTAGGAAAATGTTTATGTTTTAGAAAACCCCAAAAAGATGATACATGTTTAACTATACATCAAAACAATATCATAATAATCAAAGGCTGTCAAAACAATTCATATGGATAATTTGTTTTGTGGGTACAGTATTTATTAACACCCATGGCTGTTTGTATCTGTTTTATTACTCTATGTACTTCATTTGCTCATGTGTTGTATACTTGGCATTTGTTCAATATTTATTTAAAAAAATGCATACTACGTCTATGGGGAGCCTTCCTGAAGACCCGTAGGTCCCCTGACCGACAAAATAATGAATGGAAGTCAATAGAGCGATGAAAGTTATTTTCTGGTCTGTTTTGTCTTACGTCCTGAATCACACACATATACCTAAATTTAAATAACTAATTATGTGCATTAGGACTTTGTCAAGTGATTTGGCATTTATTTCATTGTAAAAATTCGTAATTAAAATGTCTAAAAATCACAAGTTGCATAGATGACATAACAGAGCTCTGGAGGCTCGCCATTTGTCTCCTGCTGAGGTTCTGGTCCACTAAGTGTTTTCACACAAAACCGAAAGTAACTTTTGATAAGTTTAAAATCTGTATTTTCTCTGCATCAAAATTTGTCTTTAAAGTTTGTGGACATCAAATGTTTGATCCATGGCACAGAAACTAACGTTTATTGCTCCATTGACTCTCATTCTTTTTTTTTTTTTGGCAGTAGGGGAGTAGAAAGGCAGGACATAGGCTCCCAATATTCTAACCTCCAGCCTATCACGTAGTCGAATGTCAGCGTCCAGCCTATCATGTAACGCTTCGTCATATGTAGGCACAGGCCCCCCGACCAGATCTGGTTAGCTGAGCACATCCGGTACCTAGACCGGCTGCAGCTCGTTGCTCTACATTTCAACAATATGAACAATAAATCATCAACATGCTTTATCGCGATAGTGCAATAGAATTAAAATCTCTATCGTAGGCCTATTTTGTATCGTTTATATTGTTCATTACTACCAGGCATTTAAATATAGTCCATAAATTTTAATTTAGCAATACCACACGAGATGGAGTGCTGTTGTGCTGAATATCAGCACTTGTGTGATTCGGTCGTAAGCATGAGGTCGCAGGTCGAGTGCCGCAGATAATCATACTAGTGTTGATATTCAGCACAACCTCGAGTGTGATGCTCTTATTGGTTGACACTCAAGGGATGGAGGAAGAACTTCAGCTAGCTTAGCTTCTGTGTTTCTGGCTTTTGCCGCTTTGAAGCTAGGAAAGTAGCAAACATTTCGAAAACAGCCAAAGCACACAAAGCACCACAGACATTCTGACTGAGTCAACCATAGACTCTACATGTAATCTTGACGTTGAAGTTTTGGGCGGTGTGAACAGACCATTAATGCCTGTACAGCGTAGTGATATTGTCTGTAAAAAGTCCCAGTGCTGTTGTATTGTAATATGAGCACTCATGGAATGCCTCTTGCCCAATCAAATTACTGGGTCAGAACTAACTGTTGTATAAGTAGGGTTAAGATTCCCATCCAGGAGCTTAATGCTAGCTCGCTTTTCCCATTCCAAACCTTCAAGGAACCACTGAGGGTCAAGCCTAGTCGGTATCATGAAAGCAACCAGTTTAATTGAACTCTGTAGATTCAGCCGAGAAGAGTGGTCAAACATCTGAGCAGAATCATGCCAGGACACGTTAGCTTGTCAGTAACCTTTAGGAGAATCTTTTCATATTAAAGAATTTAAGCAACATTTTAAGGCTGTGTGGATTACAGAAAACCCTCAATTCAAATTATATAACAATGTTTGCCCTAGACAAAAAAAGTAAAAGCTATCGACTTCCAACCCTTAACTACTATTTCACCCTAAAAGCCTAAAAGAAACCCGACAGATAATGCTGCTGAGGTTATGTAAATTTCTGACCAACATTACTTACCATAAACTGTTCTCCACTGCTGAACTTTTTCTCAATTTCTTTGCCCAAGTCACCATCTGGCACTTTGAGGTCCTCTCGGGTTTCTCCATTGTCATCCATCAGAGCCAGGAAGCCATCTGAGACATCAATTACCTATAATTTGCCATAAGCCAAAGTATCCAAGAAGACAGCAGAGCACAAAGAGGAAAAAAAAACTTCAAACAAGCAGTCATGGCATATTATATGCTTAAGGCAGAATAAAATTTAGGCTATGATAATTAAACGCACAGACATTTAATGTTGTGATTTGCTCCAAAAGGGTTCTCTCACCTGATAGTCTTTTCTTGTCACATTTGGGACATCCATGTTATGAGTGGAAGGGCAGATATCTTCATACTTCTTCTGAGTAAAGATGTCAAGCCCAGTAAGATGCACCTAAGAATAAAATAGATCTATTAAGATATAGCTTCCAGAAAAAAAAAAAAAATTAGGAGAACAAACTGGGTCTTAGAATGAATACTGAGAACAGCCTAAATGACAAACATTCATTTAGCTCTGAATATCGATGGACACATAGCAGGGTTTTACCTTGGCATGGCCATGCTTTCCAGTCTTAGAGGTAGACATTTCAACTATTTTACAGGGGCGTCCTTTCAGCATAACGAAACCATTCTTCCTCAGTGCAGAGCATTGCATGGGGTATGTAGATGAGGCCCCAGCATCTGCGGTGGAGAAGTCATCATCTGCCATAGTGGGCCACGGGTTGCTCTGTAAACAAAGGAGAAGGGATTAGTACCTTCCTTGAGCTCTAACTGCTCAGAAAAAAAACCCCATGTCTTTATGATTATTTGTTACAATTAACATTTTTGGGAACATTGTGCACACGCAGATAATCTTCCAATTGTGAAAATGGATTTCTGGTACGGAAGGCCCTACTCAACTTTTTTTTATTTTACGTTTCCAAGTCATTAGATTTTGATTATCTGCCGATACGGACTTCCCATCTGATGATTCCTAATTAAAATAAGATGAAAATGACAAAACTTCTAACATGTCCTTTTATGTTTGTGCGTATGTATGTGCGATGTGCAGTAAGGCTGAGCAGACACCTTTGACACTAACAGGCAGTCATTTAAATGTTACGAATGTCCGGGAGAGCTGTTGTTTTAACGTAGTGACGAGAAGGAATGACTCCGGGTGCAAAATCCGACGTTTGCAAACACAAACAGCGGCTGGTCATTCAGTGCAATCAGTCTGGCTGTCTCGTCTCAGATCTTTTCGCTGTCGTTAAGGAATTTCTCTTTTTCTTTTAGAATATCTCTCAGTGTCAGCTGGCTCAGTGCTTTTTATCAGAGTGGTGTATCAGATTCATAGTCCTGAATGCAGCTCTGTCTTTTCATACATGTGAAACGCCCAATTTGCACACATCAACACTGGCTGCTTCACTGCATTCGCTGTCCAGTTTAAAGCACGTCCAAACTGCAGACATTTTTGCTTTAGTGAAGTGACGTATTTCCCCTGCATTAGCCTACTAGCTAACATTTCACTATGTTGCCTGAATTGTTATTAATGCAGCTCTGATTATTAATGTAGTGAAACTAGTGAAACTGAACTAAATAAAAACTAAGCCAATGTTAATCCTTTTGAAAATCTCAAGTTTAGGAATAAGTTAAAATGTCACAGTTGTTTTATAAGGTTATAATAAGTTATAAATACATAATTTCCATCAAATTCATATACTTTAAAAATCGCATGATCGCTCCCAATTTCGATTAGAACATCCCTATTTTTTAGGAAAATAGAAAGGTATCCAAAAACCTAAACCTACTGATATAAGACTGTTAAGCATTCAATGGTAACATCAAGGTTTTTTTCTTTGAAATACTCAAACAATTATGACTTTTGTAAAATGCTGCAGCTTTCTTAAAGTTCGACCAATCCATATCATCCATCCATAAAGACATTTAAAAATGATCAAAAGATGCAACAACTTTTGCTGCCTCCCACATTTTGGGAATCTTCCCAAACATCTATCATATCATCTATATAATGGTATCTATCAGACCCACTTTTATCATCCCTTTCAACTTTCCACGTCACTCTCGTGGAGGGTTTTTGTGACCCTCTGCTGCACTTCTACCAATCAGGTGCTTCCCTATGATTGTGCAGACTACAATATGTTGTTTGCTTATTATTATGTAGTAATCACAACTTATAAAAATTTTGCCTTCAGGTTTATGCCTAAAGGAACATTCTTCATCACTAAGAACAATGCTAATTTAACGCTGCACTTTAGGATGTATACACATGTCATAGTCCGTAAGATGCAAAGTGAATGTCAACCTTAGTTGAAGCAAGGAGGTGCAGCCACGACTAGTTTGGCCACTCAGCCCAGAAGCGTACAGCTTTGGCCATATGTCTTTGTACACCAACAAACTAAATACTGTTTTATTATGGTCACTGTTCAATTACACAACGCCCAAAAGTGTGAACCATGACAGCCTCCGCAGTTTTTACTGTAACAGTTCAAACAAAGGCTAAAACTAGTCAACAGCGGTAAGGCAGACTGTACAGCAAAGAACCCCGTTAACGACGTGGCAATTTGGACAGATGAGCATAAAAGAGACGCTAGTCTCAGGTTTCAGCATTCCAATTCCATAAAGTTAGCCCAGCTAGCTTTCCTACCGGGGCGTTCATCCACTCGGACCAAACCCCAGCTGCTAATGCTAGCTAAAGCAGCTCCCTCTGGTGTTTTCAACCGCTCAGCTAACATCGTTTCATTCGTCCCAAATCACTGCTGGACCTCAAGTAAAAGACGAAGCCCGTACTACCCAAAGCGATGCTGTACCACCATTCAACATGGTGCTTACTGCACAGTTACAGTGAGGAATGTTTTCAAAAGGCTGGTTAGCTTACCTTCTGTGTAGCTTACACTGAAAGATAAGAATCAGTTAGCATGCGTGGAGTTTCAGCGGAGGGGCGGTAGGTGAACACCGGACAGCGCCGGTGTAGTGGAGGCAACGCGCCTTTAGTGAGTGCAGCCATGGTGCATCCTGTTTGGCTTGCAATAGTTATTGTTTAGTTTACCTTCTATGTCGAAGGATAAGATAATCACATCCTCTTTGAAATAACATATTCTATTCTATTCTATTGGTCATACGTTTTTTTGTGTGTTTTATTATATATATAGTTTTTTATACAGGTCTAGTTACCAATCACAATCCGACATATAGGCCTACGAATGTGTGTCAATATTCATAATCTAAAAGTTATTTGTGTTCAATTATTCCAGGAAAAAGAAGATCATGTATTGTATTGCCTAATTAAACACAGGGTAATATATTTCATATTTTTGTTCTATTAATTTTATTATGTTTTTCAGCTTATTTAAAATTTTCATTTAATCACTACATGGAACTAATACTTTTTCTATGTTATTATGGCCTACACAATCATATGGAGGAATCATGACTTATTTCCAGCAGACAGTCACTGACAGCTTCCACAATGTTAAGCTGTATCCAAGCATATTCATGGATAGTTAAGTGGAAGGAAAATGTGTTTAAAAAAAGGATGTTACAACGATAGTTATTGAAAAGCAAAGCCCTTTGAAGACTTTGAGGAGGATATATATGGTGTGTTTCAAGAGCTACTACACAGAGGTGTAATGAACACAAGCTAACACATTCACAGCATCAGAAGCTTTCTACCTCCTTTTCGGATGAAAGTAAATTTTCCCGATTCTGAGCCGGAAAGTGAAGGGTCACACAATCCAAGTTGCATAAGGTTAGTGTGAAATTTCTACAGTCAGTGACAATTTGGGCATGTCAGTTCACTATAATTTTTTAAGTCCAAAGTCAGAATCCTCCAGCTAATTTTAAAATACTTCACACTTTAACATTTGCTCTGATGATGACCTTCATGGAGATGCTGATAAAATTTACCAAATGTCTTAACTCTAATCATCAAAATAATAGAAATACACTCTTGAATTATGAAAGTAAAGGTGTCAAACATGTTAATTATATTAGTTAATCATCATATTTATAAAACTGGGAAATGAAAAGTAAGCATACACATAACCATTTAATACAAAAGCAATACTTTTATGTTTTTTCCATACAGAAAAAGAAATTAAATCCTTAAAAGTGTATACCTTTTCAGATTTGTTTTTTTTTCTATATTACACTAAAGAATGATAAAGTGACAGAATTACAAGTTATACAGGCATACAAAATAGTATGTTTTTTTAAGACATAGATACTGCATATTGCTATTTTTCTAAGCTTGTGTGAATTCTGAAAAATTCCAAGGAAGTCCTGAAAGTTAAAAAAATATATTTTTTCTTTCTGTAAACATAAACATATATTTATGTTTTCCAATATTCATCCAAAAGATCCGAGCTAACATAAAACATGTATATGTTCCTTTTGATAGAAAAGGCTTTAAAAGCCCAAAGAAAATAAAGAAAATTAATTAAAAAAATAAAAATTAAATTAAATAAAAAATAATGTTTTTACGATTAAAAAAGTTATTTTAATTAATACAATGCTTTGGAACAATTTCAGAATTATATCGGACTTGTTAAACAGGACCTTGTATGTTTCTAAATAATCTAAAAAGTGCTTCTCAAACTATAAGTTACAAACAATCATTGAAGTGTGAACTTAGCATGGGAATAAAACTTAATTTACCACATGCATGTTATGCATACTGTATACAAAGCATTTATCCTATAAAATATTTTTATAATGTAAATGTCAATCTAAGTCACCCAGCTCTATTTTTATTTCCCTTGTCAGGACCCACTTGATCAAGAGGGTGGAACAATCATTGATCACACCACCTATTCACTCCACCCATTCATCTTTTGTGAGGTGTGCCCTTTTCTGGCAAGAGGTGATGGGTATTTGAAAAGTTTTGAAATAGATGCTTCTGAACTCTGTCCCCATGGTATGTAAGACAGAAGAACCTGTGGAATTTAAATCCCCAAAAAGGTCATTTCCAATTAAATTGTATTTTTTATCAATTTTTTTATTTTTTTTTAGGTACTGTAACTGTTCAAATTGACTGCATATGAACTCAGTGCATTGATATTTTTATCAAATTCTCCAAATCAATTTGAGGGGGGAAAATTCATGTCAGATTTTGCAGAAGCTCTTATTTTACGGCAGATTTTTATATGCAATGCGAACGTAATTCATTTACTTTTTGGCCTTGCTTTCCGACGCCTCGTAGTTTACAGACTTTTTATAATATCCCTCATTTAGACCAGCTTTATTGCTGATCACATAACCCAAGAAAACAATTATATAATGGCAGCAGGCACAGTTTTCTGTTGTAATATTCTCACACCTTTTACCACAGTTTCACAAATTTGGAGTCTTGACTTTTGGAGTCAAATGTATTAATCAGTCTCTGTGCGATTTATGCTATACTTTGGTTCCATTGAGTTTTTCTGGTCATTAGTTCTAGCATGTTTCAGAACAGTTCTACCTCATGCCATTGGTATATGGTTTGTTATCATTGTAAAACACATATAATAGTGGACTTTTACTTTCCTTGTTGTTGTAAGCGATGATCATTCGATTACATGTAAACTTATGCACTTTATAACTGATTTTGTTATAAGAAAATGAGATTTCTTTTGTACATGAACTTTGTCCCTATAAACATTACTTCAAAGAAAATATTGAATCATGTCACAAACACAACCTTCCATATATTGAACTGAGATTTTGTGAGATAGAGCAACACAAAATAGTGGATAACTGTGATGTGGAAGTAAAATGATGCATGGTCTTTGTATTAAAACAAAAGAAAAGTTTTTTTTGTATTTGTATTTAGCCCCCTGTACTCTGATGCCCCTAAATAAAAGTTACCTAATCATTAAATATCTATAAATTCAACTGTTCTGAAAATGTCTCTTTTTTTGGGGCCAATAGAGAAGAAGCAACACGAGGAAGAACAAGGCATATACTGGACAGGTCTAGTATATAGTTAGGTTTAGAGGCAAAATCTAGCCAAATGCAAGAGTCTGACACAGTTGTAAAACTATCAGGCTGAGCAAGACGAGTACAATCCAAGAAGCTGTCAGGACCATGGGAACTCTGTAGGGATGGTCTGTCAGTCAGACAATTGTTGATTAAACCTATCACAAATGTAGGCTTTATTGAAAATTTGAAAAAATAAGGCAATAATAAGATTAATTTAAAGTTTGAATCAAGCTAAGTAAAAATAAAAATAAAACAACGTCTGGAAGAAGAAGGCGCTCTAAAGCGCAACCTTTTGGCCTATATGGAAAACTGCATATGTGGCAGAAAACACTGTGCATCATTCTGAACATATATTCCTTTAGGTGAAATATGTTGCTGGGCGCATCATGGTGTCAGATTTTTTTTCCTCTTGGGGGAAATACGTTTTTTACATTATGTTTTGAGCATTGATTAAGAAAAATCTGATGCACGTTGCAGAAGACTATAGACTGGTTTGGAGTTTCAACGTCGAGTAGGACAACAACTGGAATCCCACAGGCAGAGCTACAGTTGAGGGGCATAGTCAAACTAGTCAAAGTTCAGACCTAAGAATCCATGGAAATACTTAAAAACGTATTTTTAAGATCGTCTCTATCCAGTCTGAATGAGCTTGAGGTATTTTTCAAAAAAGAAAGGGCAGCAATAATTATCTCGGTAAAAAGGTTGGAAAAGACCTATTACAAGCAATTCAGTAAATTGTTGACTAAAGGGGCTGAATGCAAGCTTCACAATTATTTTTTATAAAAAAATATTACTGAAAAACCAGTCACAGTTGTCTTTCCACTTCAAAATTATGCTCTACTTTGAGTTGGTCAACAAAATCAGATGCCAATGAAAAACCACTTAAAAAATGTGTTGTTTTAGTATGATAAAGTGTGAATAAGGTCAAGAGGTATTAATACTTTTGCAAGGCAATGTAGCTGTTGCTGCCTCAAGCATCGCTGGATGTCTTGAGCTGCTCCAATTCAGCGTTGTCTTTGGGGATCATCCGTTTCTTTTGGAAGATAGCCGCGATCTCCTCAAACGTCTTGCCCTTGGTCTCAGGAACCCGAAAATAAATAAATATGGTGAAACCAAGAAGCAACACGGCAAACAGAATGAACACATAGGAGTCCAACCAAGCCTGGCGAGTAAAAAAAAAAAAAAAAAAAAGGAAAAAAGATTGAAATGCAATCAGAGTTTGATCATTATGTGACTTGACATTAAATCTGCAGTAGCTTACAGCGCAGTATACTGTCTATGTTTGATCTGGTTCTTTACCTGTATGTATGGAAACGTCATGCCAATGATGAAGTTACTGGTCCAGTTGCAGCAGCATGCGAGGGCGAGGGCTGCTGGCCGAGGTCCTTGGCTGAACAGTTCGGCCACTATGAACCAAGGAATGGAACCTGGACCAATCTCAAAGAAGCTCACAAACAGGAAAATTGCCGCCATACTGACATAACTCATCCAGGAGAAGTCATTCTGGAGAGAAACGAGTCACTCTTTACCCTACACCTCATGCTTGCATGAATTATATTCTTGAATGGATATCACTTGACAAATATCTCAAGGGTGTGGTTACTCCTGTTCCTGATGGACATTTTCCTAACACACTTTTTATTTTCACTTAACTCTCTATGAATACTGTCTAGAATTACAGTGTATCTGTAAACCATAACCATCAAAATAACAAGAAATTAAGATTTGAAATTTTTCCTTCTGTGTGTAATGAATATGTGCTTGTATATTAGCTGGCCTCTGTGCCTAAAAAGTCCCCAGGAAGGTTGTTTTAGCAGAGACTAATAGATCTTACACTTGGTTGAACAAACCTGGAATTTGAGACCCACTGTCATGGCAACGGCACAGCAGCACATCCCTCCCAGACCAACCAGAGTTAGAATGCGCCTCCCAGCTCGGTCCACCAGTGCAACCTGGGACACGCAGAACATGTTCACTGACCGAACAGGATATGGCAACACATGATCCTGGTGTAACATATGTGAGTCGATTACTCACAGACACCAGAGTAAAGACTGTGTTTATAACCCCAACTCCTATTGTGGCATAGACTGGCTGACTGACACCAGCTTGGGTGAAGATGTCTGTAGAGTAGTAGAAGATCTTGGAGATGAATGCAAAAAGGAAGAGTAGATTATCCGACAAGATAATGTCACGTTTTAGCAATTTTCTAAATTAGAAAATTTAGGTTACATTTTATTTTCTTTCTTTTTCTTAACTTACTGCATTAATGCCAGACAGCTGCTGTGAAAGGTGCATCATGAGGGCAACAAACAGCTGCTGCCTGTATACGGAGGAGAGGATCTAGGAGAGAAAAAGGGGGAAAAAATGTAAACTGCATATCAAGGTGGAAGGGGCTCCCAAAAAGTTCTACCAAGATGTACCTAATAAAATGGGATAGTTATAATATAACATATTATACTGGTCCTTGCAGGTGGACCGAAAAGCAAATCAAAAATGATCAAACTCCAAAAATCCAAAGTTTAAGTTCAGACATGGATAGCAAGCTTAGAGTGCAAATCACAACTGCTTGGTAACCCAACCCAGTCCCAAAGTCCACAAAAGCAAGAACAATACTGCAGAACTTAGAAGAAACAAACTGCAAGAGTTGAAACACAAACTCGCAATGAACACATAGATGTATGCCTTAAACAGACCTGATGAGCAGTTGGAAATACAAATATATATGTATGTTTTATATATTTATTTGGAACATATATTTGTTTGCAGTTACATAATCACAAACTGGAAATAATGCTGATGTTGCAGTTCTCAATGAGCTTTGGAATTAAACAAAAAAAAATCTTGTCACAGTTCCAGTGGCTGAGACTTTCTACTGGTCGCAAGGCCAGTAGTTACTTTCATGGACATTCTTGGCTCATGATGGTCAAACACATTTGCATTAGTTATAGAGCAGGTTGTCTTGTTTTACAGCATATTTATAACTCAAGGAAGCGGGATATTAAACTATCCGAAGGTTCCTCAGCAGTCAAATAAATTTTAAGAAGGTAAAGTTTGCAGTAAAAGGCTTCAGCTCTGTTTATTTTGTAAAGAGATTAGTTTTTTTAGCAGATTGGATCTTATTTTTTATTTTTCAGTGATGCATTATGCAACTACAAAAAAAATACTTTAGGGTATTTAGGAATTCATTGTGATATACACAGTGTTATTACACTACACTGTTTGTGTCTATAGAGACCTACCAAAGAACGGATTGACACCCTTTGCTCTTTGTCTGCTTCTTCCTTCTCCCTTCTCATTTCTTCCAGATCATGAGACGGGTCGTACGCCCCCTTCAGACGATGCAGACCTGCAAAGAAGTGCAGGATGAGAACACCCAGGGTCATAAACCTGCATAAATGGCTTTTATACAACACCTACATACATTGCTATAATCTTGTATCTAAAGAAAAGATGCTATTCAGTAATTTATTTTCTTCTCCACTGTGAGTTAAATGTTTCAAATTATTTACGTATTAACTGATGGTAAGGAATTTATTCATTTTTTTAAGTGACTAATTTCTGTCTGGCTATAGCTTCTCTTCTGTGCAAGGTTAACTTCTATTTGGAGGACAACCGGTGCTGGCGTTCTCATCTTATATTGTTCAAGTTAGGTTATTTAATTAAGAGAAATCCAGAGACAAAATAAAAAAGCAAGGATGTTCTTGTATTTGTATTTTTTCAATTCATACTTCTCCGGGCCTCCTGCTCCTTCCCCAGCAGGATGTAAAGGTAACGTGGACTCTCAGGGCACAGAGGCAGCATGATGGACTGTAATATTGCCGGAGCTCCCGACAGACCAAGCAACACGTGCCACATTTCATCGTTGCCAAGAACAAAATCCAAACCTAGTACCTACATACAGACAAACGTGTAACTACATTTAATCTTATCGGATTTTTTGAAGCACAAGATGATGGTCCTTGTTGATTTAGGTATGTTGGTTTAACCTACTTGGCTGAGTAGGATGCCAGTGACAATGGCCAACTGATGTAACGTTCCCAGAGCACCTCTGTAGGCTTTAGGTGCAATCTCCCCAATATACATTGGCACCAGTCCAGATGTCAAACCTGATACACAAATTTGAACAGATTACTGCATTTGGCTGTTAAAGTGTGCCAGGCGTAAAGTGAAGGTGATCCTAGGTGTCTGGATCTACCACAATAGAAGCCCATGACAGCGCGCCCTGTGATGACCATAATGTGGGGCTTCCACATCCTTGAAAGACCCATCAGCAGTCCAGCAGCTACAGCCAGAACGTTCACCATCAGCATGCCCTTCACCCTGCAGAACAGAAAAATGAAAGCTCCTGATCTAAGTTGTTTTACCATTGCAGCAATGGGATTTTCTCTCAAGAAATCTCTAACCTTCCTTTTAAGTCTCCAATAAATCCCACCAAAAAGGAGGATACCATGCCGCCAATGGAGAAGATGGCCACTGACAGTGACCAGTACATGATCACGGAGGGATGCTTTTGTTCCACTGAGGAACCTTCCTCCTCTGTGCTGTTTTCTGATAGAGCTGACCTCTCAGACCACACACCCAAAGAGATAGCATAATGCTTCTCAATGACCTGTGGAAAATTAAGCTACAGTTTATCAATGCACAATATTTAGCAAGTTGAAAGGTAAAGCACACCCAAAGCAAATTTACAGTGCAAGTATTTCAACCCCTCAAATGTTTTAATTGTTCACTATATTACAACCAAAAATATGTCCTGTATTTCATTTAGGTTTTATGAGATGCTTACTTTATTGCAAATTCTATTATAGCTATTTATTATTCCAATTAAATTTCATATTAGATGCTTGAGGATATTTCAACATTTGTACAATTTGTCCTGGTTAACATTTTGTCCATATACAAATAATAATCTCTTTTAATCACGCGTTTCTTGGATAAAGAACTGCTACTGAATATAAACATCAAACAACTTGTTCATTTTCAGTCAAAAAAAGGAAGTTAACATTTTCTTAAAGGGTTTTTATGTTATCCTTATGCAGCAACACAGTAAATGAGGATAAAGCAGATTTTTCTCCAAGAGCAAATACTGAACGTGTGGAAAAAAATAAGCAGTTCAATGGTTCAGTGAAAGTGCTGAATGTTTGTTACCTTCTGGGGTGCATTGATGACTCCCAGACTGTATCCGTACTGTAGAGACCCCAGAGTTGCTGTGAACACAGCTATGGCCAGTGTACCTGTTAGCTGCTGCAAACCCAACATACAGTTTAATGTCCCCTTCCACAGCAGGACGCATAGGAGTGTTTTTACAACAAAGCTATTAATAGAAATTTAGGAAAAATCATTGATCTTTCTGGATATATTTATAAACTGCATTTAAGGATTGTCGTTTTTGACGAAATTGTCGTACCTTTCCCGAATCCATGATGCGTCTAAAGAGTTAGCAGGTTGGCTGGTAATGATCAATGAAGTTCCAGGGCTGATTACACAGTGTTCACTGACTAATCGACCAACCACATACACACACGCACAGGTTCATCCAAGAATTCACGACATTGATTGATCTAATCCCAAAGAGAAAGTCTTATCTAATTTCTTCAATAGATTTATTTATGTTTGTATGAAATTATTATATTACAAGATACATTTTTCTAGATCTATGAGTTCATTTTAAACAAAAATTCAAAATAATGTTCCACTCCTCAGATTGCTTTAAAGGTCTAATAATTTCACATTTTTGCAATTGACCCGTTTCTATGCATATAGATACTTAGATTAAGCTTCACCAAATTTATACTGGTGCAACCACACACAAACTTGTACATGTGTGTCAAGTTGTTAATGATAAACTAGAAGAACAAAGTCTGAGGGTCGGGGCTGATACACGTTGCTGACCAACAAAATTAAGTTAGAAAAAGCTCAGAAACAGGTAAACAGACTCCTGTTTTGCTAGTCTCCTTTATTTCTAACAAACAAATTAATCCCCCAAACAGGACATTAGAAATGCTCATTCAGAATAAAGAAAATGAACAGTAACGTTAACAGCAGTTCTGGGTTCGACAGGAGAGATTTGGATACGGTGACAATGCCTCGCTGATGCTCGATTAAAGAGTGTGCATCTAAGGGAAGACAGTGCTTTCTGTAGCTCGAAACTTTATTGCTAAAACATTAGCTTGCTCAGATCAGTGAACAGCACAGCGGTAACAGCCATAAAGAACACAGCTACAATGTAAATGTTTAAATAAAATTGCAATTAAAAGAAAATCATGGCTGAATCACTGGTGAGTTATCTTCTTATCTCTTCAGTTGATCATATGAAAGAATTTACTGCTGTTTGCAAAGTTTACCCAAGACAGGTGTGCAGATATGTAAAAGTTGCAGGCTCTTACAGTTGCATGTTTTTAACCAACAGGCTAAAATGGAAAAACAACAACAAAAAACAAATGACTAAAATACAAATTTTAACAAGTGCAATACTTTATATTAGTGGATAAATAATTATAAGTTTAATTATAGTGAAAATAGGCCCAACTCCCCAGACATTATGAGAATCTAGAACACCAGCAAAAGTTAATGCCACCATGCTAGACACCAAGTACAATACTCAAAACCAAAATGTAAATCTCAACAACAGACCATTTTTTGGAATGACAATTCTGTAATTTAAAGAATTGTAACAGATCCCTTCATCATTGCAGTAAATGCCCTGGGAGGAACATCCGCATTACCTTGCTTCCATAACATGGACATGTTTAACACTTAAAATTATCCCAATTTGTAAATAGTATATAAGCTTTTTTATGTGAATGAATGGGGAACATTTTGTCAAACATCAAATCCTGCCACATCAATAAAGTCTGTATTCTTATCATGATGTACCCCCATTAAATATATTGTCAATGTTTTGAGATGAGAACTGCAAAAAGAGCAACAATCAAGGTTTTTCATGATTGTCCGACCATCTTGGGCTGAGTACTTTATTGAGTGCCCACAAGTGGTCAAATATTTATTAGTCAAACTGTGCCTCTGTAAAATTAATGAAAATATGGATTGGTAAACTCTGCAGACAAAACAAGAGCTTAGCATTTTTGTAAATTGTGTAAGCATTGTATTTAAGTCCCAATGCTCTGGGGCAGCCTGGCTTAGCTGGAGATCACAATACATATGGGAAAATTTCAAGTAAATAAATAAGGCAATTCTGGGGCACTATTGAGGTAAATCTGCCTATCATGTGTCATTAAAACGCAATACTGATATTGGTTTACTGTATATTGTCCTAAGATGTAAGGTTAAAAAAAAAGGAGCCAAAACCCTTCTATGAAGTTACTTTCTTCCCAAATATAACATACACAGGTTACTGCAGCAGTTCCACAACCATCTGTTAGTGCTTTTAAATTACTAAAAGAAAAAAAAAAAAGAAAAATCAATATATGTATCATACATATGAGCAAATGGATATTTTTTAGAAAAAAATGTTTTTTCAAAGAAAAAAATTAGACTTGAATTTATTAATGCATATCTCTGTCAGTGAAGACATAATAATAATCAGCAAATTGTTACATTTAAATGAGATACCCCACCCCCCACCCCCAACGCCCAAAATCACTATTGGAGGTAAAGAAAAAACAACAGCAATTTCAATAAAAGTAAAACAGCAGTCAAAACGTGATCAATAAACATTAATATTCTTTTGGCTTCTGTTTAAGTTTTGCTTACATCATGCTAGGCACTATACAAACATCTAGGGGCCGAAACCAGATGAGCCAACAGGAGGCGGAGTTATAAAGGATCCCACAGTGTTCAACAGTGAATGCTTTACACATGCAAACAGTAGTTATGACAACAGTACATATTCTGTTGAGGTTGAGTTCAGGACAAGTAAAAAAAAAAAGAAAAATCAAAACACATTGTTAAAAGAGAAAAGAAATAACCTTATAAAATCCTCCTACATATCGTCATCTTTAAATGCACGCTGCTCAGGTGCAGAAACATATAAACTTTATAGTAAGAAGATAATATATTATCTTTGAATGTAAACAAACTCAATGTTACTTCGCTTGCATCGTGTAAAAGAATGAAATACTGCAGCCTGACGTTGACTTCGACGTCTAGCTTTGATTCTGATTCGACTTAAAATTTTAGCATCATGTTAAAGACACACACGTGTGCAGACACACACTCACAGAAACGCTCCTTATTTCACAGACAGAGATGTGCTGTAAGTTTCCTCTAATGTTTAGCTCCGAATTGTCCCACAGAATGAGAACAGAAATCAACAGAATGACCCCTCCCCCCACAGACCCTTATTCATTTAGGATTACAGTAAATCTGATGCAGCACCTTCAGAGTTTAAAAAGTACAGAGACAGAAAAGAGGTGTAGAGGAGAGGAAGGAGAAATGAGAGTAGACGGCAGGATGGACCAGAGATTTCATTTTAAAGGGAGAAAGATATCACGCTTGCATATCGTTACGACCTATTTCAAAGCAGAGCGCGCAACTGCCTCTGTCAGGGAAATGCGATCAATAAAAAAAAAAAATCTGAAGTTTGGTCTGAGCACAGAAAGATGGCGGTACCACGATGCGCAGAAGGATGTGAATGAAAATCCAACGGGCTGTCAGGTTTAATTACTGATATTAAGACTGTCAGTGTCGAATTACATTGATAACTTTTTGAATTGTGACATCTTTAGATTTGATCAAATTCCTTCTCCGTCTTTCTGGGGATGAGCTCACACACGGCAGATAGGAGGAAGAGGGAAGACAAGGCAGTCAATGATGGGAAATAGGGTTGCTAGACGGAAGTAGGTGTAAAGAGGTAAATCCTTGAATCCATTGGTCCATTTCAGATGAAGAGAGACAACAGGGAGGGAAAAGCAGAAGAAAGAGAAAAATTTGGAAAGTCAGTGCCAGTCACTTAAGTAACAATGGCCTCTCCGAGACCCAGATCAATCCGGCATATTAAGTCTCTTCTGGAACTTTTCTTTTTCCTTCTCTGCATTTGTTTCCAGAGCGTAAAAAAAAAAAGGTTCGTTTGTGATGATCCGGGCCAGTAGGGTTCATTTCCTTTGACGTGCATCAGCCCGCAGCATAGGCAGCTAGTTGTAGGACTGGCCAATGGGAGATGGAGGCAGAGTGGACGAGGAGATGCATCACCAGTTCATCATTGAGTTTCTGTTGAGGGTCATGAAGAACACCTGGCTGCTACCTCCCGAACGCACAGATGCAAAGAACACCTGGAAAACAGACCGTGAAAAAAGAAACAAATAAACAATAGGTTCTGGTTGGGATTATTGAAACGGTTTTAATGTGCAGTGCCTTTCAAAAGTATTAACACAAAGTTAGCTCCATTACAACCGCAAACTTTAAAGCAATTTACTTGGTATTTTGTGACTGACCAAAGCAGTCAATATTTTTTACACAACATGTGGCACCCACCACCATGTTTCACCAAGGATGGTGTGTTCAGGGGGATGTGCAGTGTTAGATTCCTACCATACATCAGTTTTGCATGTTGAAACTTTATCTGGCTTTCTGTCTTATTTAGTGGACAACTAACAGTTGCTTTGAGAACATGTGCTCCCATCTGATTTGTGGATCTCTGCAGCTCCTCCAGAGTTACTGTGGACCTCTTGGCAGATTATCTTATGCTCAACTTCCTAGACCTTTAGGTTCTTAAAATTATTCAATAATGAATAAAATAAAGCTAGTCATTGTATTCATATAATCCATCCTTGACTCAAACTAATCCGTAACTTTCATCCATCCCACCACGCCCTCCGTTCCCTGGTGTTCATAATGTTGTTTATTCACTAATGTTGTCAAACACAGAAACCCCACGCAATAAATACATCATAGTTTGAGATAACATGAAAAAACAAGCTAAAATGTAAGCTGTGAATGCCTTTGCTGCAATGTAAACCATCTATCAAGTCAGTATAACTACATCAAAAAGCATTGTTTTTCTATTTAAAATGTTTGGCTTACTACACCATATCCTTTCTAATATGCAGTCAGTTGTCTTCTATGTAAAATGCAGTACTGGGAGGAAAAAATAACATTAATACTGTGTAGTAATTACCTTATCATTTCGCTCACACAGGAATTTAAGTCTCTGGGCTCTCTTGTGCATGAAGACTCCATCCAGATGACCAGTTTCCACTGAACGGATCTCTATGGCTTTCTCACCCCAGCCCATAATCTGATTAGAATGGATATAGGCTGGGAAAAGATGCAAAATGTTTTTAGTTAAGTAAAATCATAAACAAGTAAAAAGAATATGTTAAAGATCACATGACCTGTTTTTAATAGCTCTTGTAGGCAACATATCAGGTTTTCGTGGCTCTACTCCTATTGATCTTTTCACAAAGCACATGCCAACAGTTCGAGCCAACCGCTGAGCAAACTCTAAAGCAAAGGTATATAATGTATATCTTTCAAGTCAAAATCATATACAAGCATTTATGAAAAGAGACAGATGTTAAAATTTTGTAAAAGTAAGAGCAAACAAAACAGTGGAGTATATACTTATTAAATATATAGTAAATATTTATTTACTTAAGTACCTATTTACTTATGTATTTTATCCTGTTAATTTACATAAATAACAAATATACATATACATTACAGACCAAAAATTTGGACACACCTTCTCATTCAATGCATTTTCTTTATTTTCATGACTACATTGTAGATTCTCAATTAAGGACATCAAAACTATGAATGAACACATGATGTATGTAATTACTGTATGTACTTGAACAAAAAGGGTGAAATAACTGAATACATGTGTTATATTTTAGATTCCTCAAAGTAGCCACCCTTTGCTCTGATTACAGCTTTACATTCTCTTGAGCTTCAAGAGGTAGTCACCCAAAATGGTTTTCCAACAGTCTTGATGGAGTTCCCAGAGATGCTTAGTACTTGTTGGCCCTTTTGCCTTCACTCTGTGGTTCAGCTCACCCCCAAATCATTTCGATTGGGTTCAGGTCCGGTGACTTTGGAGGCCAGGTTATTTCACATTTTTTTTGAAAAAGTACTACATAATTGCACATGTGTTCATTCATAGTTTTGATGCCTTCAGTGAGAATCTACAATGTCAGTAGTCATGAAAAGAAAGGAAACTCATTGAATGAAAAGGTGTGTCCAAACTTTTGGTCTGTACTGTATGTGGGATATAGATGTATGTGGGGTAATTTTTATTCTGTAAACAACTTGGAACTGCTGTTATTTTTTATACTTGTATCCATAAATAAAGTTTGATTTGATTTTGATTTGAATATTACAAAACCTCCATTTGAACAATGTGGAAATCTAGGAATCAAGCTGACATGTGTAATGCCTCTGGCTGCCAAATGAGAGCAGCAAAGTATAAAAAGTAAACGGCTTATTCCCCAGCTATGTCTGTACTTTCTCAATTTCTTTTAATAAAGATCCATAATTATTCTCCGGCTTATGCTGAGGGATCTGGAGGTGTTCATAGTCCGCTCCATCAGACGCCCACAATTTCTTAGCTCACTCCTTTAACTGTAGAGGAGCTGTGGATCTGCTCCAAATTCACCATCCTTTCTATTGGCTGGGCCCAACCACATAGAGCTTGTAGCTACTTTTACATACAGCTGGAAGCTACTTTCAGCAACGTGCCATAAGAATGAGCTCTTTCTTTATGCCATGATCTATATCTATAAATCCACCATCTCCACTCTAAAACAATTTGTGAACGATCAACATACTTTGACTCTTCCACTTGAAAAAGACTGACCAGGAGCAAGAAGTTCACGTTTACCTTTGTTTATATAACAAATGTATAATCTATATAACGTAACCAATTAGTATACATCTAAAACTTAAAACCTACCAACAGAGGTAGGCATCTCTCCCCACTGTAGCACCACGTCCTTGGTGATGCGTCCGTATGTGTTGACGTAGACCCCCTCATCCTCATAACACAGCAGCATCTCCATTCCATCAGTCTTAGGGAGCACAACAATGGCATGCGGCGTCACCTGACTCTGGATCTAAGAGAAATACATGCACAAGTGTTTCAGAAAATTCAGGGGTGTATTGTGAAGCTGATCATGACGGACTTGAAATTAGAATACAACGGGTATTATTGCATCTTCTCCAGCTTTAGGTCAAGATAAAAAAAAGTTTCAATTACAGTATGTTTTCTCAGACCTCAAAGGGATATTTCAGAATTTTTAAGTTTAGGTTTCTGATAAAAGGTTTTATGCTGTCTACTCTTTGTACCAAGTGGAAACAAAGATAGAAAAGAAAATGGCACAAGCACTGAAACCTGTGGCGCTAAAACAAACTGTGCTGCACGAGTTGGTAATAGAGTGCCACAGGGTTCAGTTAGCCTTTACGTGTTTTAAATATCATTGTATTATTTTTGTTGTCTTTCTTTCTGAGTGAGATTTACCTTTAACATGAGCTACAAGACAGAAAATTTGATCAAAACCAAATAGATTTTCTTGAACCATACAGGACATTCTGTCCCTTCTTAAAGAATATACTGTAGTGCGACCGCTTCTCTGTAAATAACAACAACTGCAAATATGATAATGGCTTAAACGTTTAGAAAATGTGAGAAACTGCTATGCCATTTTTCAGACTGGCTAAGCTCTGGACATGGCTGCTATTGGACTCCTTAGATTCATCCTAGAGCTCTTGGACTCAGGGAAAAGTACTATATGTAAATGTCAACCTTTAATGCAACACTTAATACATTTCCCGTTTCTCCTGCCTACTGGTTGAAAGCAGAATTACGAATGTCATAAACAACCCTGTCAAAGCATGCTGTTGCTTGCACTGGCTCTGCATATAACAATCTCATCAGACAGGGCGGTTTACTTTGCATGTATGATTGTTACTGAATCATACCTGCAAAATAATGAATGCACAATTACTGGCAGTTCAGAAACAAAGAAAAAAAAAGTGCTTGCTACTTTTTTAATATGGTTTGAAACTGTAAAATGTACCCTCACTCCACCCATCAGCTGTTGCCGTAAAGCTGGTAGAGACACCCCACTAGTGCCTACCCAGACCACCAAAGTTTTTCAGTACAGTTTCTCGCTAGCAGTGGGCTGCTGAGTGCGCTCCCATGCAAAGCTGCTCAAGTTTCTGGCTCAAGAACAACTTGAAACCAGTGTGAAAACAATTGCTTAAAGTGTTAAAAACTTCTTAGTGTTGTTTTAAACAAAACCTAATCTAAAATAAAATCCTTAACCTTCCATTGAGATGTCACAAATCGTATCAAAAGAGCTAGAGAACGTTACCTAACACACAATGTTTGCAATATGTCAAGCATGGTTCTTTAGCGTCTGGGAAATGATGAGTGAAAATTCTTTTTAACTACCCTAGATTAGCAATGTAACTAAAATAGAAAAAAACTTGTCTCAACCCATAATACACCGCTTTTACACAAGAGCTCTGTATGCAAAACAAGACACTTGTTGGCACACTTCTGCTTCTTCTGTCAACAGTAAGGAAGTGAAACTTGCCTACCAGTGCCACACGTGTCAATATATAAAGATAAACAAAATGGGTTTTGTTTTCTTACTGTATGGCATGGTAATAGGGATCATTCTGTGAAATTACGATTTGACTCTGAATCTAACATGACTAATCTAAAACTTGTGGGTTATATGACTCAAGTAGCCGGACCCTTTTTGCTTGGCAGTAAGAAGACTTTTTAGGAGCCTTGTGTTATTCACCGTAGGTGAGACAAATTTATTTCAACATATTCATTTCTGAGATTTCTGTGTTAATGGTTACATTGGTGAACTACATGGACACATGTAATGGTGTTCTACAATTAACAGGGGGAACTTTAACTAAACATCTATTGATCTAGACTATAGGGCAGCATGTCACCTTCATGTTTTTGGAACACTGGACAGAAGGGAGAGAAAAAGAACAAAGATGAAAAATGGAAACAGTCACTAGAGCACAAGCATTCATTCATATTCTCATAAAAGGTTTGAGTAAGCATATTCCATTTAGTACGGAATGAGGTGAAATCATTTCTGAAATTAAGACATTTCTCTTTAAAATCGATTCCTTTATTGTTTCCACTTATCCCAGATCAGGGGATGTTCAGCAGGAAGACCATTTAAGGCATTTCCATGGCAGACCTGAACAGGTTTTAGCTCTCTTGCATATTTAATCTGGTTTTGCTTTTTACACACACTTAAATGTTTCAGACTTTCAAGCAAATTTTAATATCACACAACAAAAAGTTGAGCAAATACAAATCACAGTTCTCACAAGAGTATAATAAGTGGCAAAAAATTACACTATAAAAATACAAGCGCTTGTTAAATCATGAATCCAGAGTAATTTTGTGCCTTAAAGAAAGTAATTTCATCAAATATGTACTTCAATCTCTATAGCAAAACTTAAATTCAGAGCTTAAACGTGAATTTATCAAAAGGTGTTTAATCATACAACAGAACTTCACATACATCAGAAAATCAAGGCCGGTGGACTAAACTTACTTATAGTAAAAACAAAACAACAACAAAATTGATTTCTGTACTTAATAAATATTATCTCCATGTTACCAACAGCAACAGAACACACTTCCTATTACAATAAAACAGTATTAACATCACATCATAATATTAACAAATTTAATTAGTTATGTAACTGCAAAAGTGTTTTTAATACTCAGATAAAATTGGTCATTTTTAAAGGGAAATCCTTGTAGTGTTACCTTGTTTTTAACTGATTGTTGTATTACTAATCTAATTTTACAGCCGATCTGTTCTGTTTTTGGCTTTACATCAGTCCAGTCTCTGTGACTTTCCAGGCTCCATGAGTAAAATAAAGAAGCAAAAAAGTCAGTGGTTACGCTACTTAATCCTACAATAGTCGCTTTATTAGTTTTGACTCATCGTTGGTTGTGTAGGTTAAAATATCAAAAAGAAATTTGACATATCGCTTCCCTACTTTTTCAAAAACCCATCTCAATCACATCATAAACCTACTTGATTGTCCCTTGAGATGCAATCAATGAAACACCACATCCAGCCTGCACTGGGAACAAGCTGGACTTTGGGTAAAATGTGTGGACACAGCCTTTACTTTGATTATATGCTGCGGGAGCATGTTATGTAACATGTAAAGTAATAGAAAAGATTAGATCAATTACTTACCTCAATTCAAGCAAAAATAATAAAATAGTAACATATATTTATATTAAATAAATAAATATTTCAAAGCTTTAGAGCTTACTTTGATTTTTAGATGCATCTATAAATTATCATTAATATTCTTGGAAAGATGAAAAATAGAACAATCTTTCTTGACGTTTAAGTCTAAATTTATTATTATATACAGGTTCAAACTAGCATGTTTCACAACAAACGTATTTCAAATGTAGCCAGAGGAGATGATTCAATTCAATTAATTTTAATGAGAAAACATCACTCTGTAAGAAAGTTACTGAATGAGATGGATTGTCTTTGAATGCTGGGTAATGATCTTTAACAAAGCTTCAATTCCACAAAGAATCCAAGCTCCATAAAAACCTGACAGTTCCCAGTTTATGAATATAAATCTGTAGATAGATCTAAACAGCTTGGCAAATTTATACAATGACTTCCTTTCTTGAAAATAAAGTTGGTAAATATCAAAAAATAAAAACGTAATTACAATAGGAATGGTTGATTACCTCCAGCAAGCCATGCTTACATTTTACAAAGTTAGAATTTCAAAGCTGGTAGTGGTCCTCCACACCATCCCTACAGTCTCCCTTCTTTGCCACAAGAAATGAAAGAATGGAAAGTGTTTTCTCTGTCATATGTTTTATCAATAAACTGAGCGTAACACTGAACTACTTTTTCATTTATTGTGTGTGAAAAGTGATCAACACAGGATAAATTAAAAGCTGGTGTGTATTTGTCTTCAACCATGTGGCAGAAAAAAATAAAAACTATCCCAGATTGAGGATAAGCTGAATGACAACAATGACTCATTCACTACCTAATTGTTTGCCAGTATAGGGGCAAACAATATAACAAGCTTACTACCAAGAATGCCACAGACAGCTGATGCTAAGTTGTGGTTGACATCAAACACTTGGAGGGATCAGTTTTATCTTTATGGTCTGTAATAAGATCGGTATAATATTATGTCTGCATTCTGTCTTCTTTACAAGGGTGGTCGAAGTTCCAAATTTAGCAAACTAAAAATAAAACGGATGCAGAGCTGACATAAATCCCTTTCCTGTGCCACATTAAATCAATCAAAAAGGTTGTTTCAAGATTCCTTCTTACTGATGACCTTGATCGTAGTAGCTAAGCTAATACTGAATGACTTGGCACTTCAAGGAATCAATAATTCCCTGTTGGAGAACAAATTTTATACAAAAAATAAAGACAAACGAATAGAAACACTGTTTTGAACTTACATGTGAGGGGATATAGATGTCGTAGGGATTGCCTGAGTCCACATCGATGACATGGAAGCCCACACAGGAGCCATAGATAACTTTTAACCTCTGGCCTTCCTCCACTGTGAGGTCAACTAGTTGAGGACGGTGTTGCAACTCAGTGAACGACTGAAAGTCAGAGAAGCAGGGAGTAGAGTTTAAGGAAACAAGCAGGAAAACCATGATACAGTGTTGCAAGAGAGCAAAGAGACATCTTGCTATGATGTCACACCGTATTATGTAAAAGTTACAGTCTCTATAATTTCAATTGAACTAATATGTGTAGTATATTTTTGTCTTTTTACCTCTCTGACTAAATAGTTACTTTAGTTTATTTCGAGTTTGGTCTCATCCTATTTGACAGTAAAAATTCAAGGTTTTCATTTGTAGATGTACAAAAATATTTGAGTTTAATGTCCTATTTTTGTCACTGTGGTAGTTGCTTTTTTAAATACATAAACTACTAAAACTTTTGTTTTTTCAGTCAAATTAGCACTCTGATACAGAAGTAAAATCATGCAAAACAAAAAAAAGGAAATATATTGTGGTTTAAGTCAGAAATATTATATTGGCGTTTACACTAACTTCCCTTTTAGTCAGTTACTTCGACCAGAGATGCTTAACTTCAAACTCTGGAACAGTCTAATCTGTATCTATGCCTAAATGCCAAAAGACCAAACGATGTAGGTAAGATGTTCTTTCTCTCTATAACAACTGAAATTTTTTTATAAAACTTCCCTTTAAAAACTCCCGACCAACCACTTAAAGTTTGTGAGCTTGATGTGTTTCTACTACCCTAGAATTTAAAATAAAATACATGTTAATCCTTCTGTACCTTAAAGGCCATGAATTTGTGGTAAGGTTTAGGTGCCCAGGCATAGATTTCCACTGAGTTCTTCAACGCAATCACAAGAAACTTGATCCTCTCATACTTTACTAAAACAGAAAAAAAAGAAACATTTTTATAAGACACACACAAAAGAGAATTTTTTATAGGAGTGCCAGTTCCACTTTACTTAACATTGAAAGAAATGAGTAAATAGCTTTTTAAAATGTAGCCCTTCCTAATAAAACAGTTTCTCACCGACTTTATAATGCACACAGCCCTCTAGCTCTCCAACAGTGATCCAACCCTGCTTCTTCTCGACTTCTGGGTCATTATGTAATATTCTGTTCCTCAGCCAGGACAAATAGTACACACGCAACTTATTCTTTTTCCCTAAGGGAGAGGAAAAAACATCGTAATATAAATGCTTCAAAAGAGATAAGTAAAAAAATATATTTAAATAGCTTGTATTTACCAGATATAGTGACTAACACATTAAGACCCTCTAGCACATCCATCTGTAAGAATCGCCGTCTTGTTATCAGATTGTAGACTTTTCCCTGTCCACTTCGGTCAAGCAGCATTAAACCATTTTCCGTCCCCACCAACAGGTTCACACCTGAGTGCACACAAACGGAGGTTTGAACATAAATGAGTGTATGGAGATAAATATAAAGAAGGAGAGATTTGTTAATGCAATGCAGAGAATGAACAGTGTTCCCTCCTACCCCAGAGTGCGGCACACAAGATCTCAGAGTTGAAGCGCTTCTTGTATTTACGGATCTCTGGCGTGTCGCTGTGAGGTCTGATGTTTGTCGGGTTCACGTTAACAACCGAGATCTTTCTGGCTTCGTTTAGTCGTGCCTGCTCCTGCCTCAGCAGCTCGTTGGCAAACATGGCTGGGACGGCACGGAAGGATCGGAGAAGTAGTGAGGTTTAGAGTGTTTTAAACGATCAGACGGACTTAAACTAGCAAAAGCAGCGTCCGAAAGTTTATGCTGCACTTGTACCTGCTGCTGAGTTCTCGTCGTTATCATCCGGGGAGGTTTGATAGACACGCGGGTCAACGAAGGGACTAAACGACGCTTTGGACCCGCTCAAACCAAACTGCAAAACACAAAACTGATTGGTCAGCAGTAGCTTGCATTAATCAGCAACACAAATGACGGTGTTCGTAAGCACAACCATGATGATGTGTTGGATTCTAACCTCGGCCATGTCACTCAGTTCCTGCAGAGCTGTGGTAGGTGTGGAGTTGGGAGAGTTGCTCTGTTGCACTAGGTCAGGGAGGTTACCATGGTTACTGTGATTGCCAAACCCATTGCTTTCAGTGTGATCAACTCTCCTCCTCTCCTCTGGCTGATTGACACAAGCAGAACATAATTTGAATCTCGAGTGAGCAGATTGCGAAAGAAGTAGTTGAAGAGCATATGTTTCTCTTGAGACACGTAGGTACGTATCTACAACACCTTGCACAAGTATTCAAAGTGTTTTAATGTTTTCACATAAATATTTCATCTGATTTATATGTGATAAAGCAATACACCGTAGTATATAACTGAATTGTGTGTGTGTGTGGTTTTAAAATGTTTTTCAAATTCAATTAAGTATGAATGCAGATTTCCGAAGGTTTTTTAGAAAACATTAGTGAGGCAATATAAATCAAAATTAAAAAACACAGTAGACAGGCCAGGCTAAAATTTGAGGGGAAGTATAATTACGGGTAATGTTATAAAACTATATTCTGTGTTCTGGATATCTCTCGAAGCACTATTCAAACCATTACCAGAAAAAAGAAAAGTTTGAGTCCCAAAAAGAAAGCCATTGTGAAAGTTAATCAAATCAAAGTCCTGTTTTAGGCAACCAAGTGGAGGAATGTGCTGAAAATAACAATTTTGCACATAACCCCCAACACACTATCAACTACTTTTAAACATGGTGGTAGTAAAATGCTGTGGAAATGCTTAGCGTTAGCAGGGATAGGGTCAGAGGGTGATCCTGGTGAGACAGCTTTTAAAAAAAGAGTTGAGATTGGGGAGGGAAATTTTTTATTTGTTTAACTTTTTTTTTATATATAGTAGTGTGTGCCACTCTTTGTTTGTCAATGACAACAAATTCCATTAAAACTCAATTAAATCTGTGGTTATGATGAGGCAAAATGTGGAAAAATTGAATGGATATCATTTTCCCCCATGTCCTGTCTGGCAATGTGGCAAAGGAGAAATAATAAATAAATGGATATCTATAATTATTCAAGATGATTCATGGATCCTGTGTGTGTGCATTACTGAGAATGAGTTTATGTGTTCACATTCATCACCTCTCTCATCATCAGAGTACTGTCCCTGGAGCTGGTATAGGCATCTCCCCGGGCATCCTCTGCCACCCCTCCGTACGTCTCAGAGCTGCTCTGCACTCCAGGGCTGCAGTAAACACAGACTCAATCACTCACAAAAAATTTCTGCTGAAACCAGGCTTACACATTTCTGGCAGCAAGCACACACCAAATGCATGTAAAACATTAAAAGTAACAAAAATGGCTGTACAGCACAGAAAGAAAAAAAAAACAAAGGAGAAAAATAAATCTTACATGATACGGGGGATGTCGCTAACGGCAACAGTCCCGTCGTGCCCGAGCACTTCCCCGTCCTCATCGCTGCTTTCTGATTCTTCGCTGGAGGATGAGTAGTCTGTGACCTTTATCAGAGCAGCAAACATCAAAATCAATGAAAAAGTCCGTCTTCAAACTATGTACTTCAGATTAGGATTATAAAAATAAATGTTCTCATCTCTGCAGAATAAAGTAGGACAATAAACATTTCTAATGCCATTATCTACAAAAAAAAGTTTTATTATGTTTCTAATCTCTACATTTATTGTGGTCGAATATTTTTGGCATCAAATTAAACACTCTCTTGGGTTTTTTGAATGTCAGGAAGGATGATCTAAATTATAACAGATTTCTCCTTAGGTCAGAGTATTGTCCATCCTGTCCTTTTGTTTCAAAAAGAAGTAAGATCAGGCAATAAGAGAATGACCCTTGTTCTCATTTCATTTGGCACTCAGGATAATTTTTTTAAAAGAGATTAGAGGTTCAAACATACTTAAAAGGAAGCGTTATGTATAATCTGATCCCCCAGATTGGATTAGGGGAGGGGGGGGTATACATGTAATCATGTTTTAAATTTATGGGGGATGTAGTTGTGTCTAAAGATTGATTGATTGATTGATTGATTGATTGATTGATTGATTGATTATCCTGCCCCCTCACACCCAAAAAAAAAAACAACAAAAAAAAAACCACTGCCAGGCTTGATATGCTTGAGATGACCACAGAAGAAGGCCGATTGTGTTTGGACATCCATTAAAGTGTTTGTCGTATATTTTCCATTAAACAGCTGAAAACCCAGCTTGACCCATTTTCACGTTTTCCTGTTGAGTTCACCAGATTTTTTATTAAAATCTTGCTTATCAATTTAATGATGGCATGACCTCTAACAAGGCTTCCAGGGCCTTTGGAAGAGAAACAAGCCCACAGCATCCCAGATCTGCTATCGTACTCAACAGTGGACATGTGCATCTTTACATATACAACCCTCATTATTCGTCAGGCCCACCTGTAGTGTTCTTTAGCTGAAAAGTTATATCTTTCTCTCATCTAATCAAAGCACACAGTTCCATGAAAGTTTCAGTAGAGTTTAGCAAACTCCACATGTTGAAGTTTGTGATGATGGGACAGAGAGGGCTTTTTTACTATTGTCACTTCAAAACATCGATTTGGTAGATAGTCAAATGTTTTTTATGGTTCCTGATGGCCCCGAAATGACCTGAATGTTTTTCAGATTCATTGAACTCAATTACCAAAAAAGAAAGAGACGTATGGGTCCCCCCACACAGTAGTTAGCTCTTGCTCTGAAAGCACATAAAAATGTCCATGTGTAGTAGGTTTAACCTGCACAAGGAGGACGTTTTAGTTAAAGGAGCAGGGTGCAAACAAGAGATGAAAATACAAGTGCAAAAACTATTAAATGTGAGGTTATTGCTTTGAGGGACATCGGAGGATATTTGTAAACTCAAGGGAATCTGAAGTGTGAGAGTCTTGAATGTCAGCCTGCACCCGAGACAAATTGAAAGTCATAGAATAGCAATTAAAGCTCATATATTCTCTGAAATTATTTAGGTAAAGTGAAAGAAATACTTCAGCTATTTTCTTTTGCCACAATTTTTAGGGGAACCAAAAACAATAATCCTGTTAGTTTTAATTTAGTTTAAAGTTAGATTTTTATGTATTTTTCATTTTTGCATGGTTTTATTGGGCTATTATGATACTGCAATCAAATATTGTCTTATTTAAAAACTTTTGACCTTGTCTACCAAAACGTGTGGAGAGTGATTTGCATGAAATATACAAAAAATAAGAATTGCTAAAAGATGGGCTAAAAGTTAGCCCTAATCCTCTATTCTAAGTCAACCTAGAATATTCCAAACTAATAAAAATCCTTCCAATACATTTTAAACATCAGTTCCATAAACAATATTTTAGTGTACCTTGACTGGAGGCCGGCTTCCTTCCTCTACCCTTAGTTCTCTAAGTTCCTTAGCCAGTGCACTCAAGTCCTTTAACAGAGGGACAGAAGAGGAGACAGACAAAATCCTTTAGTACATTGTTTCTCTACTGTTAGTAACAAAGCTTTAAGGAAATCATAAAAAAAGGTAGAGGGTTCAGCAGCATGACAGGGTGGACAATAAATGTGTTGTCACCCACACATACACCTAGGCCTGTAAATGTGTGGAACAAGAGGGCTGATTTTTATAATTTTATTTTAGCTCGAGAATTTTTTTTCAACAACTTCTTGAGCTTTCTCAATCAGCACTTTTATTCGCTCACGAGCAAATATTGACTTAAAGGTCATAAGAAGAGAAACAACAGCGTCAAGGCTGTAGTAGAAGAGGGCGGCATTTCTCTGCCTCTCTCTAACCATCATCCACATGCCAACTGACCCGAGGGCACCCCCCTCAGCCAATGGATTGGACTAATCATGCAAACAGAGGTAAGGTGGACTGTCACACGCGGTGGGCTTACCAGCTCCTCCTGACCAGTTACCATGACAACAAAGAAACAGGAAAAAAAGATTCAGAGGTTGTTCAGGTGCCTGGCAACTCATCTTTCAGTCACATTTGCTTCTTTATACATATCCACACAAAACATGCATGTTTGCAACTCGCCCACATATACTCTCTTAGGTATGTGTGTAAGCACACACATGCACTGGCAGTGCCACAGCACCCTGGATTTTCGGAGTTGGAGGGAGAACAGCTGATTTCCTGTTAAACCAGCTAACTTCACCATGCTAGCGGAGGAAGAGGAGGTCTCACGATTTGGGCTAAAGATAGTCGGGAAAAAAGAAAGAAAATAAAATAAAGAGGTACTCGGTTGCCACTAACCTCATCTATGGCTTTCTTATAGCTCTGAAGATAGGAAAGAGATAGAGGAGCAGAGACAGAAAGAGAGAGCAAAGCATGAATGGTAAAAAAACCCCCAAAAAAATAGAGGAGGAAAAGAGTAAAGGCTTCCGAGAGAGGAGAAAGAAAATTATTGTCAATCTGTTCTGCTGGACTCACTGCAGGTCTGCTGGGTCTAGCTGATTCTCGACCCTCTTCCTGTTTGGGTTTGACCTCTTCGTTGGCTCCAGGAGGTGTTCCGACCGGATTGATCTGGCCTATAAAACACACAAATACCATACCTTAAATATCAGTTTATACTGAAGGGTGTTATTGCAAAGCATTTATATCACTACAAGAAAGCTATTGCTGAAAGAAAAGAAAAAGATCTATATGACTTGTGTGAAACAGAAAATTATACTTGTTTTTTTTTTCTTTCAACAGAACAGCTTTCTTCTTGCCATTATTTCGTAAAGGTCAGGTTTGGGAAACAACAAAAATATGTCCTGTCAACAGTTTTTCTTTGTAACCATGTCCTCTTTCCTATAGAAATGTTCCCCTTGCCCAGCCTGGGTGTTTAGATCAGGGATATACAACATGTACAGCCCAGATAGCCATTTCTGTCCTTGGGCTTCCTAAATAAAATTAGCTGAAATGCATGAAAGCTATATGAACCTTCAAAAAACAGAGATCTTGCCAATTTTATGAATACCAACAACAAACATAGGAATGACGGAACAGCTTTCTGCCTGTGTGTGTGGCTCAGGGGGTAGGGAGTTCACCTGGAGGGTTGGGCGGTTCCAGCCCTAGCTCTGTTTGTCTCAGTCGCTGTGTCCTTCACCTACCACTTACTGCTGTAGGCCAGGGAGGCTGATATGTCAGACTGGCTTCTGTCAGTTTGCCCCAGGGCAGCTGTGGCAACAATTTAGCTTGCTTCCACCAGTGTGTGAATGTGAGAAGGAATGAACAGTGCAATTGTAAAGTGCCTTGAGTGTCTTGAAAAATGTAATCCATTATTATTATTATCATTATTATTATTATTAGAAAATTAGAGAATATTAGAATTTAAAAAGGTTTTTTATGTAAAGATGTGAACAGTCTGAACAAAAAAAATCCTTGTATCATAAATTGTTTTTTCTGCTGTGCAAATTTCGTCAAGATATTAGAAGGGTAACAGCAGACAAAAGAAAAAGCTGAATTAGGTACATATTCCAAGTCTCTTTTAAGTCTCAATTCATTCCATTTCCCGTAAACTTTAATCAAGAAGAGTAATACAAATATAAAAATAATTGTGTTCTTAAACTTAAATAAGTAAAAAAAAAACCGGCTTTGTGCAAGGCTCTATATCAGCTGAACAGTTCTGGTTACAAGGACACAGTGATCAATTGAATTCTTTGAATTCGTTCGTTTGTATCATTTTACAGAGCTGTTCCCCAGTTCTAAAATATTGCAGTTGAACCTAGTTGCAAAAGTGATACTGGTTAAACATCAAGGGAGTAGACACTGAGATAGTGGACTCTTATAAGTACCTGAGTTGTCAACTGAACAATCAACTGGAGTGGAGTCAAAACACTGATGCTCTTTACAGGAAGGATCAGAGCAGGTTATAGCTGCTCAGGAATCTGAGGTCTTTTGGAGTCCTGGGAGCACTCTTAAAGACATTCTTTGACTCTGTGGTGGCATCAGCCATCTTTTATGGTGTCGTATGTTGGAGCAGCTTATCTATAGCTGAGGTGACGAGGTTGGAAAGAGTCTCCCACCCCCTGCATCAAGATGTTGCTGAGTTACAGAGCTCCTTCAGCAACAGAATGCTGCATGCTAGAAGCATGAAGGAGCGTTTTTGCAGGTATTTCCTCCCTGCAGCTGTTAGACTTTACAACTAGAACTGCTCCCAACAGACTTAATAACGTTTGGACGTCTGATGTAATTTACACAATTTAATTCACCTAAATAGCATTCTGCTGCTGTTATTTGCACATCCTGTTTTTTCACAGTTTATATTCTGTGTAAAGTCTAGACTCTACATTACTTCCTGGAAATTATATGGTTACTTTTTAATGCACAACTACCAATGCACATTCTGTAATTACTCTTATATTGTTATATATATATATTTTTAAATGATCCTTCTCAGTTGCACATTCTAATCAGAGTATGCCACTTTATTTTAAAAAATGCACGGTGTCCATACTATGTAATTTTACATATAGAGTATTGTGATTTTAGTCCTTAATATCCTTAATGTACATATCGTTTTTAAGTCTTACATCCAGTTTTTATACTTTTGATACTTCTATGAAGTCAAAGCTTCTATAACCTGTCACTTTGCCTTTGTTACATTCGAATTCCCCCTTTGCTGGACAATAAAAGGATGATTCTATTCTATTAAAAAGGAAAAAAAAATCAATATGTACTTCATTTTATTACCCTCTCTACGGCATACTGAGATCTGTGCTTGCTGTATCTAAACTATCCTTCTGACACTTCTCTGTATCTCCCTCACTCATTTTCTGCCCTGTATCTCTCCCAAGGCTTTGAGCTACAGGACACATGAGACAAGCTGATTGGAGCACAACTGCAACCAATAATATCCTGCTGAAAGTATCTAAAGTTGCTTGAGAGCAAGTGGTTGTTCTCCCTGTCTGGCTGTGTTTTCACTCGAAATCCTGCACCCAAACTAGATTTCCTGCAACCCTGCACATGTATTTGACACTGTAGATGTGTGCACGTATTCCTTTCGCATACCTCTCCTCTCGGATGAGCCTCCCTGAGACGAAGGAGAAGATGATGATGATGAGTTAGAGGAAGTTCTTTGCAGTATGGCATCAAGGGAGAGCTCAGAACGGTGCAGATCTGGATTGCTAAAAGAGGGGAGAAAACCGTACGTTTGCTTTGTTTCAAATTTAACATCATCAGAAGCAAGTGGATATATAACAGAATAGTCACTCAGGTTTAGTGGGTCTCTTTATCAAATTTTATGTCTAATAAAAAGTAAATATTAGTACTTTTCACAAAGCAATCATACAAACTTTTTTTGGGTAATTCTGTCTAACCCAGTTTTCAGCTTTTGTCCTTACCTGGCCCGTACAAGCTGAGAACCGGTGCGAGGGCCCAGACCCAGACCACCATTAGGGGAATTCTTTCTAACAAGGGCTGGAGAGATGGATGTTGTCCTCTGGGGGACCTGGACAGGTAAAAACACACACACCACACAAAAAACATCATATGTGGCTTCTTCTACGGGACAAAAGTTGTGTACCACACAGCTCCCTACTTTTTTTCACACTTTGTCACAAGACAAACTTTAGTGTGCTTTATTGGAATTTTACGGGCTAGTTCAGCACAAAGTAAATAATTGAAAGGAAATAACATCCGATTATGATTTAAAAATAAATAAAAATAAAAAAGTATTTATATTAAACCTTACTATTTTAATGCTTTATATAACCATCACTTCATTTATAGCTGCAAGTCTGGGTACAGCGGAGTCTACTTGCATTGCACTGTCCTTCCAGAAAAGCATACCTACAGAATGCAACTATTTCACCCCAGGGATAGTGCCTGACTGGGGGCAACTGCCTGTGGGGCATTTTCTCTAAGGATAATATAGGGAAAGAAAGCAGAGCAAAAATACCTGACCACTTTTGTAAACTTCATTGTGAAAAAGTCTCTACTTTGAGTTGGTCTATGACATTTAAGAGCGCTGTGTTGTTTTTGTTTTTATATGGAGAATATAGGAAGTTACCCAGGGTGGTTCTTGAATATAGGGAGGGTGCGGGGGGCAGAAGCACCATAGTTAGGATTTATTATAGTTACTTTTCCCTTGAACATGGTTTACAACACAGCACGTTTATGTATGTATACAGACTGAGGTATTTTCAAAGTACGGTAAGGGCTGGGGATGACAGATGGGTAGAATCGCCTGGGGGGGGCTAATGTATTTACAAACTGTCACTGATAACATACATTTATTAAAATTCAGGTATGAATTTGTCCAAGGGACAGCTACATGTGTGTGTGAATGGGTGAATGACTGAATGTAGTGTAAAGTGCTTTGGGGTCCATATACAAATGCAGGCCATTTACGATTTTACAAAGTGTGAAACGTCATCGGATTATAAAGGAAACAAGAAACAAAACGAATTCATATAAAGCAGTATCAAACAAAACCATGAAAAAGCAAGAATCAAGTAATATATAATAAATACATAGTAAATAAGGAGTACCAACCCTAGGGGGGATATCCTCTTCCCTCAACCAAGCAGTCCTGTCTCGATCTCTTTCCTCCCTGCTGCTGATGTGCTGCTGGGGTTCTGGGGTGTCAAAGCTGGGGTCTGAGTTCTGACATGGCATTTCAGGTTTCGGTGACGCCATACTGACGCCTTCGCTCAAAACCGGGCCCGACTGATCTTGAAGAGACGGGGAGCCGGACTGGGTCTTCACAGGAATGAGATGGGCCATCTGAGGTGAAGTCAATTGGTGAGGTGGTATGTATTTCCAATGGAGAAGGTTGATGAGGTGGATAAAAGAGAGTAAAGACGCGCATAGTATAGCAGCAGAATAGAAGTGAGTGAAAAGTTTGAAAATTGATAGAAATGGTATGAATTGAGGCATGAAAAAAAGAAAGAGGGGATGCAGAAGAAGACAAAATGTTAGACAAAGAATCACCAAATCGCATGTTACACTGATTTTTTTAAAAAGGAAGGCAAACAGGGAGCAACAATGAGTGTAGTTTTTTGTATAGAAACCCAAACATTTGCATGGCTCTTTCTGATCTCTCACACCCAATCACAACCACACACACACACCTGTGGTTCAGTGGAGCGGTGGATGGGAGGGGTGCGGGTGGGCTGCATGCCTCCGCTGCTGAACGACTCGGAGCGGGGAGGGAAGGAAGGGTCGGAGATGCGTTGGGACGCTTTGTGCTGCAGCGCTGGCGAGCTCTGCCTGTTCATCTTAGATCGCTCCTCCACCTGAGACAGGCCACATACCACAGTCACTCACAGCACAATCAATCACCTTGCTTCCCCAAATTCAGTTTATCACCCTCCTGCCACCCCAACTCTACATACACCACCTCTATAAGCCACAGGGCTGTTTTAAAATCCTTCAGTTTTAAAAGGGACAGCAGTCAGAAGATGGGGACTTGTCGCGTTGTAAACAACCTGGTTTTTCCTGTCTTTAATAGCACATCTAACAATGTTCCTCCAGGAAATTCTTTGGAAGTCTTTTCTTTGTCACAACCTGTCTTAGTGTTATGCAAACAGAGCAGATTTGAACCTCATCCAGACTTCCAGAGAAACCCTTGTTAAAAATTGTGTAAGCTCTAAACTGGCAGAGGGAGTGGTGGCCAATGTATCACCTGTTGGCTTGGTTCTCAATTGAAGTCAAACTCAATTAAATTAAACTTTTTTGAATATACGGTGTCAAGTACGCATGGGTCGCTTTCCCGGATCAAAAGTTTCATACATGTTATTATTTTATGTCACAGTCATGTTTTCTTGAAAACAGTATAAAACTACAGCTGGCAAGCTATAGCAACAATGTCTGTTAAGCAGCTGAATGTAGGCTAGCTATCCAAACAAACAACTTAACTAATAACTTGGAAAAAAAACGAAGCAACAAATTCCTGTTTTATTTAGTTACGCTTTTTTTTAACAATATCCTACGAGGGGCTGGTCACAGACAAGCCACCTGGGTAGATATCCTGACAAACTAACCAGCTGATATTAGCTAGGTAAAACCTCATACTGGCCCATGCCAGATCTCAATTTATAGGAACACAAACAGGCCTGATTAAAATCAAACGACATCCATTTAATTTGTTACCAGGTTCATATTCAATTGAAATTTTAAATCCAACTGGAAAAAAAAGTCTTAATAATGAAACAACTGTATGTATAAGAAGATTTTTTTCAGTTTTTTCAAATCCCGGTTTTGCTTCAATCTCATACCCTGAGCAAACACAAGCTGCATGGGTCTTGTCCCACATAAAAGCTGAGGACTAAAAGAGTCTTGTGGCTGAAGGTCAACAGCTATCCATAATCCCCCTCAGCGAGCTTCAAATTCAGACCACAATAACAAATTTGAATTTGATTTGTGCAAGGGCAGGGTTCCCATATGCAAATCCATTTATCAGCACTCAAGTCGCTAAGAATGTTAAATGTCTGGTGTCTTGTACAGAAAAACGCAAGTATTTATAGACACACTACATATCTGTGTGAAAAAGGCAGAAAGCTCCTCTCAGCAGTGTAATCTGATAATCAGATTATCTGCTACGCTGCAGAAGAAGGCTCCAGGGAAAGCTCCCAGCTGCCAAACTCACACCCCAACTACTCTAAACAATTTACTCAGCAGCAGGTTAAAGGCAGAATCATGGCTCAGCAGGGCATAGTTTCAAAACCTTCAAGGTAAAAATGCATGTGCAATGAAATGTATTCTGTTTGGAGGCTTTCTGAAACCTTGTAATTCAAGAGCTTTATTCATTATCACCTGTTCAAAATATGTAGTTATCTGAAACAGTCAGATCTTACAGAGCTTTTTTCCTATTTTGTAAAGCTGCAACCCTTTAAACTTCAATGTATTACATCGGCATTTAATGTGATAGAACAAAATAATATTTAGAGAATATCTAAATAAAGAAAAATGTAAATGTATTGACCTGCATATGTATCCAGACACTTTTTTGATACCCCTGAATAAAATCCAAGTCAATTAGTCCAGCTATCAGGAAATTCAGTAATAGAGTCTGCCTGTGTGTGTAACCTAATCTCAGCATGAATACAGCTGTTCTGTATTTTTCTAAAAATAAATCCCAAACTTTGGATATCTCATCAAGCACTGTTCAGAGAGAGGAAAGCTGGTCAGAGCTGATAGGACAATGAGCTGAATACAGGACAACCCTGAAAGGAAGCCTGTTAAAGGCAGCAACAGATGTAAGCAAGCTACAGCCAGATCTGCAGTGGAATATTAAGACAACTGCCTTTAGGTGTAAACTTGAACCCAGTTGGGGATATGTGACAAAACTTGAACATTGATTTTCAAAAACATTCTTGCATCATACATACGCCAAAAGTATCCACGCAGGGGGACTGAATGCAAATGCTTGCTGAAAGTTACATACTTTTATTTATAATGAAATAACAAAACAAAAAACATTGCAACCATATGTAAAGTTCCATCTTCACACCTGAGTGACTTTGTTTTTTTTTTTTTTTTTTTTAGGCTTTATAAAACGAAAAATAAAATACATTGAAGTTTGTGGTTGTAACCTGACAGTATTTGAAAACAAAAAACAAAACTGTGCATACCCTTTCAAGACACCTATGCCAAGCTGTGTCATTTCCCCAGCCAGGGAGTTGACTACAAGGAAGTAAATTAAATACGCCTTTTGCCACCTCTTGAGCAAGAAAAGTTGTTGAACACGTAGTTAGTCGTTTGTGTGAGAATTAATTATTATATTGACAGAAGGAATGAACACCCAACAATAGACTAGGAAACACTAAGAAGAAGTACCCAGATGGTCTGTGAAAATGATGAGTACTAAAGGTTAGTATGACGTTGAATGTCGTACAAGAAACAGAAATGTTGTTAGTAGAAGAAAAAAAAGCTTTTGGGTAACTCTCCTAAAATCTTTACCCAAAAACTTCTTTTTACAAAACAAACCCTTAAAAATATTAAATCTGGACATTGCTGCAACTGAACAGGAAACCACCAAGAAAGAGCAAAGAACGGGCTTGTGAACAATCTTTTCTGAAAATCCAGTTTTACAGCGGGAGTCCACCACCACTTGGCCTGCACCAGTCACCAAGACGGAATCAGAATAACCGCTTTACTGACCTAAAAGCAAACTGGGATGGGTAGGATTTCCTGATGACGTCGTGCCCAATGTGTGTGGGAGCGGCTCACTGCAGTGAATTTTGGAGATTATGGATGAAGGTCGAAGGGGGCTCATGGGATCGGGTATAAAAGCTATTTAGGGATTGGTAAGATGTCGGCGTAGATCTTTTGTTTTTTTTTACATTTGATTTGATTGATTTGAAGATTTGAACATTTTAATTTTTAAATATTAAATATACATATATACATGACTGTACATTTTGTCTGCACCTTTCGCTTGGTGTTCTACCTTTGGGAGGAATGATCAGCCTTAGCGAATTTAAAGATGGCATTTGGAAATTTCAATGTTGAGTAATGAGAGGTTAAATGGAGAACATTTACACGTGATGAAAAACAATGATAACAGTAAAGAGTCAAGGACTGCATAAAATAATCAGACAAAAAAAAAAGAAAAGTGAGTGAGTGCGTGAGTGAGTGAGTGAGTGAGTGAGTGAGTGAGTGAGTGAGTGAGTGAGTGAGTGAGTGAGTGAGTGAGTGCACTTATCTACATGTATTTTAGAGCAAGGTCAAAGACTCTGCTCTAACTCTTGTTAAGTTCAAGGGCCGAAAAGGAATCATCAAGTGAGAACTTCGGGGAAGTGTCTTTAGGAGAATGATTACCACCTGCGAGATCTGTAATGAACTTTGGAATGCTTCTGACTTTAGGAATCCAGGAAAGAATTTTTGGGGACCCAATCTCTGTAGGGGAAGAACTGCGGGACCGTGATTTTGGGGACGAGGGTAAATGCTGGGATGTGAAGGGAGGGAGGTCTAGCCAAGCAATTTGCGATACTGGAGAAGGGGAATTCAACTCTTCAACTGAGCGATGAAACAGATCGTTGTTGCTTAAGGATGAAAGCTTAGGAGAACGATTACCACCTTTGAGACCTGAAAGGAACTGTGTAAAGTTTTTGGATCTAGGAAGCAAGGGGACATATGTGCCATTACCAATCTTTAAAGGAGACGGAGCCCTTGACCGTGATTTTGGGGAAGAGGATAAGTGAAAAGGGGAGGGGGGTGGAGATGCGCGGGGAGAGAGGCCTAGCCAAGCAAATGGCGATACTGCAGAAGGAATTTTCAACTGCTCAGTGGAGCGACAACGAGACAGATTATTATTGCTTGAGAAAAAACTCTGTGAAGGGACGCTGAGAAGATTGTCACTGGTGTATTCAGGGGAGTAAGAGTTTCTTTGTCTACCATAATTTGGCACGCTTATAGGGCAAGAACTGGAAAAGGGATCAATTTCTTCACTATCCTGGGATATCAAACGCGGTCTCAAGTTCTCATGGCTTACAGCAGGTCTCAGATTTCCTGTGAAGGGGTTTGAGTTGACATTTTGATTTGGTTTCTGTTGGTTAGAAAAAGCATTCTGCAACTGTGGAGAACCTGATAACATGCCAGATGCATGTGTCAGGTATGAAGCAGAGGATGCTTTCATGGGTTCTACTTCTATCTCTATTCTACGAGAAGGTGAGTGAGTTCTCCGAAAAAGACGGGGACTAACCGACAGGCACATGTTAGAAGAGGATCCAGACTGTTGAGTCTGGGTGTGTCCCGAAGCCTGGGAATGAGGCTGAGGAGGTTTATTACTTACTCCTACGCGACACTCTAAAGGCCCTTTACCAGAATTGTTTTGGTTTTGCATCCTATGTGGTTTTGGGGCCTGCACCTCTTGGGGTCTACAGTATTCTGCAGAAACACATATTGCAGGGACTTCCGACATCCTTCTAACGAGTTTTTTAGAGAGCTGGTTTTCTACCGAGGATCGACTTCTATGTGCTTTCTGAGGGACCTTCTTTTCCCTAGAGGGTGGACCTTTAAGTGCTTGTGCAGATGGTTTACTAGGAGCATTTGGCTGCTTCTGGACCTAGGAGTCAAAGTCAAAAGTCAGAGGAGAGTAAGTAAGAGTACAACAAGCATCACTATCGCTGAAACATTTTTTTTAGATCATGACACTTCTAATTAGATATATTTCCCAAATAAATCATTATCATATTTCATCTAATAAAAAGATTACCAACTATGACTTTTTAAATCCAGCATTGCTGGCCTCACACTTACCTCCTTTGCCCAGGCAGGCTTGTCATTGGGATTGCTGGCATCTTTGAAATGGTAAAGCTGTTTCTTTTCTGCTTGCCTTCCCTCTTGCTGCTGCTGTTGCTGCTGTTGTAGAGACACCAGGTAGGCTCTCTCATGCTGTAGCTTCATCTGTAGAATTTCTGCCTGTCGCTGCTCCACGATTTGTTTACGTTTGTACTCCTAAAGAGAGAAAGAAGCAGGAAGAAATAAAAGACATGGCATGTTGGTAAAGGGTTAAAATACAAGGTGGGTTAGTGGGAAATTAAAAAAACAACAAGAGATTTGGATGAGAAATAGGGAATGTTCAGCACTGTAACAGGCCAAAGTTTATTGAGCTACTTACAACACTTGAACGTAGATCAGTTGTCAGAAGTTTACATACACTTGTACACTTCAATCTCAAAGTTTAGCACGTTCAGTGGAAGAAAACCAACCAATTTAAGTGATGAGCTCTTCTGATTTCAATTAGAAGAGTGATGAAGCATTCAGCCATAATTGAGACAGAAATAATTATGAAATAATATGACAGAAATTGATCTCTGGAAATAGTGCGTTAATTCCCATTAGGGCCATATGAATAAATTTTAATAAATTTTTAACAGAAAGTGGCTTTGAGATGCACAGTAAATTCAACTTTTTGCATTCAAATTTTTTTTCTTCAAAGTAGGACGGATCACATTCTAAATTAAAAGGCTGAAATCCAACATTCCTGCTAATAATGAGCATATGTAAACTTCTGAACAACAGAATAACTTCTTATCTGAGTTTCTTTAATATGTTTGAGTTAATAAAAGATCCCTTGGGCTGGACAGTTTTTATACTTCATAATGAGTAATAAAGTCCAGAAAAAAACAAACAAGGCAGGAATTTGCAGTGGGGCGAATGGAAACTTGACGCCAGAGAGTAAAGATAATAAGAGGTGATATTCCAGTGATTGGGGACATGGCTTTGGCTTGTGGGGTTTATGCTGGTAGGAGCTCAAATGGTTGTTTTCCTCCAAAGTACTGAGTAAGCAATCTAACTCAACAAAACAGAAGAAAACTTCAATCTTCCATTCTCTCAGGTACACCCTATGTGTAATCCTTTGAGATCCAACCAACTTATCACACCTTAACATGCAATAATTGATTTCAATAACTCTAAAAAACAAAAATTCATGTTGGCCACACACTTGAAGCTGACAAGCTCAGAGTGTGGTTTCCCTCACAGTCAGTTTCCTATGTTCAGCTGTCTTTCAGGTGCATGCAGCGGGGATGTGGACCACACGCCACAGATGACGAGCAGTAATGGAGGGACTATAGTTTACCAGTAATAATGCCTGTTCTTGTAGGAGCTGCTGCTGGAGAATCTCTAACTGCCTCTGTTCCTCCTCCAGCTGTCTACGGATATATTCCTGAGCAGCATGTTGCCATAGGGAAAAAGACAGAAGCGGAAAATCAGGAAAATCCACCCACAGATGGAGCAGGAAAGACTGAGACAGAGAAAAACAATTGAGAAAATAATCTTTTAAATTGGCAGTTGAAGGAGAGACAAGATAAGAGTGGGGCCAGATTAGGTGAAGACGATGATGTCGTCAAAAACCTGCAATAACAACAACAAAAAAAAGCCGGAAACAGATAATGGAAAATATCTTTTCATATCAGCAAGAAAGTACAAGAGAAAAGAAAAATTGTAAAGACAGAGTAGAAAAACATATAGAATAAGATAAAAAACAAGTTTTCACAGAAAGGACAGAAAAAAGTTACATATATACAGTTCCCTAGCAAAAGTATTCAAGCCTCATTACATGACAACCACAAAATTCTATGCATTTTACTACTGTTCTCTTTACAGACCAACACTGAGTTTAAAATAATGATAAAATCTTTATCATAAAGGTGCCATTTTTTTCTACGTATTACTCATAAATGAAATGTAACCATTTTCCTTCATAGATGAGAGGCAAGAAGAAAGCAATTGTGAAAAAGAGTCATATTAAGTTCTGTTTGCCAAAAGCCATGTAGGTTATATATCAAACACACAACCCCCCAGGGGAAAGCATGGTGATGACATGCTGTGCTTTTTCATTTCCAAAGCAGCGATACCCGCCACATTTGACGAGACGATGGATGTAGCTAAATCCAGGGCAATCCAGAAAGAAAGCCAATTAGAAACTGGAGACTTGTAGAGAGGTTTGCCTCCCGGTAGGACAATAACCCTAAACATAAAGCCAGAGTTACAATGACTCAAACAATTTCCATGCTATAGAGTGGCCCAGTCAAAGCCCAACTCTATATACACGACTGAGAATTAAGCCAATATTTAAAGTTTGCTATTCAGAGACAATCTCAATCCAGTTTGACTGAGTTTGAGATACCTTGCAACACATTATGGACAAATATTCCAGTCTCTAGATCTGCAAACCTTATAGAAACCTACCCAAAAACATTCAGCTGCAATCTCCGTGCAAGGTAGTTGTAGCTACACTGGGGAACTCAACACAAATACACACAACACTTACAGTTTTATATATGCAAAATGTTTTAAAAATCATGTATCATTTTCTTCCCACTTCACAATTAAGCAATACTTTGTTATATGATTTTCTGATAGATCAATACTATGTTGATCTATCAGATAAAGTCCAAGGTTATATGTTGAAAATTGGGGTTTGAATACTTTTGCAAGGCACTGTACAGCTCACCTTCTGCTAGGCCACCCTTTGGCCTTTAAAAGTAATCAAAAATTGAGACATTAGGACTAAATCATATTGTGCAATACGTCTTAAAGTGACAGTGAGTAGTTTTTACCATTAATCTCTGGATATATTCATCAAAATATTGTTGAAAATAAATAAAATGATTCCCTATCATTGAAATGTTTTGGCAGCTTCATAACATATGACAATAAAAAGCAGGTCTAAAATACATGGACGCGGTTCCTAGTATATGGAGGCTAACGTATTGGACGCTGTTTCCTTCTACTTGAGCCAATGTGGACTAAACACTTTTACTGATTTTTGAACACACTTAAAAAAAATACACACTGTAAATTAAAAATTTGCGGTATATTCAAAATCTCTACCTTTGGCTACACTTATATCATCTCTACCTTATATTGCCGTCTACTATCTGTCATATAGCAAAAAGAAACCTAAACTGGACAGCAAACGCACAATCTTCCCATCCATTAAATAGAGCTTGACAGGAGACGAAAGGAATAAATTATTAAAAATGTGAACCTGTTCTCTGGCAGCTTGCCTCCTCTCCTCCTCCCTTCGGATCTTCTCCATTTCCTCAAAGCGTCTTTTCTCCTGCTGCTTCCTCAGCTCACGCTCTCTCTGCTGCTGCTGTTGACATAGAGCAGACCCTTGTGAAGATCTAAAATACCCAAATAATGAACTCAAGGTTCTGTACAAATGTAAAAAAAATAAAAATTCAAGAAAACTAGCCAAGAACTGCAATAAAATACCAACTTCCCACCTTCTGCTTTCAGGGTTCCTACAAAGTTTGATAGATTTTATAAATATTCGTGAAATAAAATTGAAACCAAACACATGAAGCCAAAAACAAGGAAGGAAGGAAGGAAGGAAGGAAGGAAGGAAGGAAGGAAGGAAGGAAGGAAGGAAGGAAGGAAGGAAGGAAGGAAGGAAGGAAGGAAGGAAGGAAGGAAGGAAGGAACATAGTTTAGAGATAGAAGCAGGGAAGGAGAAAAGAAGGACATAACATTTTGAAAATGACGGATATTCTTATTTTGTATTTTCATACTAATAATTACCTAGAAGAAAAACACAAATCAAATTCTATACTCTATTGTTTTCCAGACACAAAAGGAACTGTTTGCTTTAATCAAAGCTTTAAAGAGAGATTCCAGTTGGACTGGGATCCTTGCTGTTCTACTCTTGAGAAAAAGTGGTGGGTTCATGATAGTTAAAGGTGCGTCATGGTGCTTAGCTGCATGTAGGGAGGCGAACCCTGGTGGGAAGTCACAGAGAGCATAAAGATTATTGGCTGAGGATTTAGCCTCAATAAGCCTGCTCTCTGTGACTAAAGAAGGGACACTTGGGAGGAAAGATGGTGTGTGCATTTTTCTGCTCCTTTTCTTCAACCAAAACAACCCATTTCAAGTTTAAACACTCAGGATAATAAAAAGTGAGTTTATTTCAGGCACTTCACATTGACTGATTAAAGAAATTATGGATTTTTGCAGGAAACAAATGTAATGAAGTTAGCTTCTCGTTCCGGTCCCTCTTACCTCTTCTAGCCGCCTCCTCTGCTCCTTTTGCTCCTCGATGCGCTTCTGTCTCTCAGCCAGCAGCAAGCGCTTGTGTTCATCGTTCTGCTTCTGCTCCAGCTGCTGCCGCCGCTGTGCCTCCGAGCGTTCCTTGTTGGCCTGCTGGAGGCGCAAGAAATCTCGCCTTAAGGTCGACTCCCCCGGGACATTGATGATGGAGCTGGTAAGGCAGCATGATTTAGCGTCAAGAAAAGGCGATGCTGAATGTGTGGAGGGTAAAGTTGTACAGATGGTTTATTAAATATGCCGATAAAAAAAAAAGGCTGACCTTGGTTCGCCTTTATCCCGCTCTTCATCTTCCTCTTCGCTGCCGCTGTATTCATACTCTGTCTCGTCTAATAAGATAAAAAAGTAAGGTGAGAAAAAAAATATTAATGACATGCAGTCGTAAGTATGCACACATTTGAAATTTTTCATTTTTTAACATTCAGGTTGGGATTTTAAGTGCAAAATAAACTCATGGTAGTGCATTGTGGAGTAGAAGAATAAAGATGCATTTTCTTTATTTATTAGAGTACCACCCCAACCACACAGCAAGTAATGTTTTAAAAATATGTTTTAAAAATTCTCTCTTCTCCTACAGCATCTATTACAATATACTCACAGTATACAAATGAGGCAACGGCATCATTCAACGAGTTCTAGTGACTTTTGGAACAGCCAATAGCTACTTTCTTGCTTAGGAGTTGTCAACACTGTCATCCATTTAACAAGAAGGGAAAGACTGTGAGCAAATGGAAGAGGATTCAAATACTGAAGAGGCAGGGGATGTATACATGCACAGAAATAAAAAACGTGTTTTTCGGCATTTAAAGTTATCAAGGTGAACTGGTCAGTATATCGTTTTATTGATTTGAGGCCATATCGCCCAGCCCTAGTCTCAAGTGTCTTGAGATGAAATTTGTGCAAATGTTTACAAATAAAAAGCTTAAAAGTATGGCTTCATTTAATTAATCCCCATACTCTGATACCCCTTAATAAAGTTTGTCTTAAGAAGTCATCCAATTAGTAAATTTTGTCCATACAGGCATAATTTAATTTCAGTATAAATACAGCCAAACAGCATCTTTAGGACGAAGGATTACACCAGACAGGGCAGAGATAAGGTACAGGGAAAATTTGAAGCATTATTGGATTATAACACACCTAGTAAGGAGTACATCATCAGGGATGCAGCTAAGAGGACTACAGTAACGCTGGAAGATCGACAGCTCGGGCAGGGAGAACCTCTCCAAAGATAAATGATCTATCACGTACTATAATGCTGTGACCTTTACAGAAAGAGCTCCAAGAAGAATGTTGTATCTCCAATCCAGTTCATAAAAATGCCCTACTTTATGCTGATCTATTGCAAAAATTCCGATAAACCAGGTTTAAGGTTTATGGCTGCAATGTTAGCAAAATGTGGAAAAATCTAAAGGGGTTGGAAATCTTTTGAAAGAAAATATAAGTAGGTGAGAAAATCCAGTCACCTCCAGAGAGAGAAAAAACATTTTGTTTCATGTCATGGATGTTCCGCTTGAATTACCCCTGCTCATTACCAACGCTGGCATTCCCACATTCACATTAGTCCAAAGGCACTTTCTCTGAGCCGCTTTGAATAAAAGCGCAAATTGCGGTTTTACCGCGTGCAGCGAGGTGGAGAACATTAGCTGGAGAGTTCCTTCAGTTCCAAAGGGGCTTAAAGCATGATGATCATAGAAAGTGCCAAACTCTTCCTCACATAGATCCACATGTACTGTACCTGTCCTTTGGATGTAACAGAATGTCAGCAGGAGAAATTTACAGTCTCCTCTGTGAAAATATGGTTTTATGCAACCACCCAGTGAAATGCTGCTTCTTGGAGTGGGTAAGGTGGGGCTTTTTTCTACTTTAACCTACAGTCTATCACTCCTCATACTGCCTTTGTGTCATATTAGCCTTTAGCAGATGCATATCACTTGTTTTCTACTTTAGCCTACACTCTATCACTCCTCATACTGCGTTTGTGTCATATTAGCCTTTAGCAGATGCATATCACTTGTTTTCGCTAACCAAGAATGTAAGAGCTATGTGTCAAACTATTATTTGCTGTCTTATAAACCCTTTATGTTATTATAGTCTGAATGTTTTGATTTATCATGCTCTTAGAATGTATTTCCCTTTGGCAAAGTTTCAGCATACTGTCAGTCATCTTGTCAAAACAAAAAAAACAATAGGTGTTGATTGTGCCATATATATAAACAAACAGAACTTTCGTATTCTTGCCACAAGAAGCCCATCCTAGGACCATCTGATCCAAAAATTTGTTTAAGTTCAACAATGTATTTTTCTCAGTGTTTTCTCTTTGAGTGCAGTAGTTTTAGTACTTAGTAGATATCTATTGTGTTATTCAAGTTTACTTTTGCAATGACGCTTTTATAAGTACAGTCATGCAAGTAATTTGTCTGGAGTTCAATATAAAATGTTTCCAAATGAAGTCCACAATGAAAATGGAATAAAATTAGAGGACATTTACATCGATCCTTTTCTAGCTTCTACATTTACCAATGATTTCTTTTATAGGACGGGAAGTTTCTCCTACACATATTCCATGGCATTGAAACTGTAGAACAAATTAGTTTTTTATAGGTGATAAAACCTTTTACATTAATAATGGCTGGATGGTATCAACACATCTTTGCCATCTTAATTCCAACTTGCCAAGGAGAATTGGCCGAGACTGGGGTTTTTTTGTACTCAACAGCAGCAGGATGGCTAACGTCAGCAATAATGGCTGAGCCTGTAGCAAAGACATAGTACACTGTAAAGCTTTAAACTGAAGAGGACACTCCACTTATGTTTTATCAGTAGAAAATTAAGATTTTTACTAAAATGTACTAAAATACCAAAAATAATGGCCAGACATGTAGACAGCATTATTAGGTATTAATTTATACACTACCAAAACTGTATAAAAAAAGTTTATTTGGGCTTAAGTTACGCTTTAATTTTTCATTTTATATCTTTCTATCTTCCTCATTCAAGCACTGTGATCAGTGCGAATTAGTATTTGTTGAGGACACCGTTCCATGCAGTTATGAAAGCTGGGTCGTTCTTGCCAAAAGAAGGTGACTTGAGAATGCACAGTACTCTTGGACTGATGTCCTTCCTGATACATTCTGGTATGGCAGTTGTTTCAAAGAATCTTTTGCCGTGAGAAATAGAACTTCGTCAGATGATCCATCATTACATGATTAAAGTCTAGTTCAAAAAGTGAAATGGTTCTCAAAACCTCCATTGGGTTGAAATTACCTAAGTATTGATGTACTGATGTTCCTTGAATGTCCTCATTTTATCATTGTAAAGGAGGAGCTGTTGTTGAGCCTGCCATAATGCTCCATGGCAAGTGTCTCAGAAGGCGTGCTTCCACTATTGGAACTTTAGGGTAATTTTACCAGACCTTCACGGTACACAGGCGTCTGTATTATAGCAGGCTGCGCTGACAGGGCCATTTCAGGAACCAACAGAGTACTAGCCTTGGGATATGTACTAGGAATTGAGTTGGTAGACTTGCTGGTTAAGTCATGCTGATTGGTTATAATTCAGAGGGAAATTATTTAAAAGTAACTGCAGTCTGAATAGTCATGTTGCATTAAACCCTTCTTGTTTGTCACCAACACAAGACAGGCATCACTAAATTGTGCAAAAGGGAAAAAAAAAAAAAAAAAAAAAAAAAAAAAAAATTGTGCAAAAGGAGGCAAACACTTGAATAAACATGGGGGAAACTGGAGACAGAAGCAGTCAAAAGACAGAAAGTGAGGTTTTGAACTTGACAAGTGAAAAGTGTTTTGGTTACCACTGTGCAGGAATTCCCAAACTGCTCCACAAACACAAATGTCTGTAGCCACTATTTTTACTTCTGTAAACGGAACGCGTCACCTGCCGCTTTAAGGCAGTGAACTTTTCACACTGGAGCGTGGTTGCTTTCACATTTCAGTTAGTGTGAACAACCACAAAAAAATAAATAAAAATAAAATAAAATCAGACTAAATAAAAAAGAAAAATGGAATCGAGCGTTAAGACCTGCAGTGTGAATGTACCAAAAAACCAGGCAACATAAATTTTGTCAGGAAAAACAAAAAAGCAAAACAGGAATTCCTGTCATTTTATTTAGAAAATGTATTTCCAAACAGTTATGAAAGAGGATTACTGAGTTTTTGTGAATAAATCTTCTCTGTATTATTTTTATTTTTTATCTAGACTTTAAATTATGCATATTGAAATATACTTTTTAAATTCTTTCAGATTACCAGTGATTTTTAGTTGTGATTTTAACTCGTCAGTGTTTTTCTGTAAACCTATAGGAGAGTATTATTTTCATGAATTTCCATCAATGACCCCCTTTTTAATCTGAAGTGGTTTAAAGCTTATTTGACTCAATCAGTCAGTAAGCACCAGCTAAAAGCTGCTTGGACAACCTGATCATTTGTTAGTCTATAATTTGTTCATCTGAAGCTTTTTTCTGGTTATACAAAAACTGTCTGGCGTTTATAATAACCCTGATGAAGGTCACAAGCTGAAACAATTTGGTCTACTAGTACTGCAAGTGTTGCTATAGTCTCCATGCAAACTGGAAGTCGTTAAGGTTGTGCCAGAAATGGTTTGGACAAAAATGGTAAAATATCCAGCCAGAATTGTGCTGTTGAGGGGGGTTTCTTAAAAACTTGCTAAAAGGAAAAGAAGGGCTCAGCTGCATAATTTAATTTAGTATAACATTCAAACTCATGATGCCAAATGATGCTCAAATGTCAGCTGCTTTAAGCCTTTCACTGCATTTGAATCTTTAGTAATTTTACATGAAATCAAAAGTCTTCCTCACCCCTCTCTCCTCTTTTCTTCTTTGTGCGGTCGATGTGGTCCTTCAGCTGGATGCGGAGGTGTCTCTCATTGGAAAGCTCGTTGATGAAAGGATGCAACAGTAGTTGTTCTGTGCTGGGCCTCTGGGTGTGGCTCTTCACCAGAGTGTTTTCAATGAATGACTGGAACTTCCTTGACCTAAAAGCAAACATATATAAATAATATAATAATATAATAATTCAGCACTAACTGAAGTGCATGCATGAACTCATCTCTCTGTTCAGTCTTGCTCAGAATTATCAAATGACATAATTCACGCTCACCATTTCTTTGATTTAAGTCTGGGGGCTGGATTCCGTGGAATGAGAAAAAGAGCCCTCATTGGGTGCATATCACACAGAGCTAAAGATACAAAGATTGTGTTATATTAAAAGGGGAAAATAAGCATGAATGGTTCTTAGCATTTTATCATACCCAATACTATCAGAATGCACAGGGAAAATCAACTTTCATGCATACCTTATTGATACAAAGACAGTTTATTCATTTATTCACAATTGTCTGTGTTCTTCTCTCATCAGCCTGCAGGCTAGCAACATAATTAATTAGCTTAATCAGATACTTAATCAGCTAATATCACACTTAAAAAATAAATAAGAACATCTTGGTAAAATGCTGGCAGCTGTGATTGCCAGAATTCCGCTGTAAAATTATGTGACAAAAAATTATCCTCTTTTATGGCAGGAAGATGTTGATATTGTTGATTTTAGTAATTTAGCAAAGTAAAAATTGTGCCGAAGTCGATATTATACTGTAGAATAAACGGTTTCAACGTAAAGAAAAAAAACATGATTTTTTCCCCTAAAATGTACATGAAAATAACCTATGAAATAAAAAAAAGTAATTAATCGTATTAATGATAACTACTTTCTTCATGCATACAAATAATTCATTCTCATAAGTAAAATATTAATCAAGCTGAAACATTCAGTTGCTGTTATCAGATGATATTTAACCTTTTTCAGACTAGAGTACTTTTATTCAAGTCTTTTCCATCAACAACAGTATGTATTCAAGCAAACAATCTGCCTTCTGATTAACATAGCCTTCTAAAGCTTTAGGAAAATAACAACAGAGATGTAGAGTATTGATCGGGCACTTACGTGGTGCTCCTTCAGCCATCTCTATTGCTGTGATTCCCAGTGACCATAAATCACTCTGCAATGATTGAAGCACACATACTCGATCAACAACTCGATATATAAGACATGTGCATCCTCAGAGAAATGCAGTTTGCTAGCTTTACCTTGCAGTCATAGGTGGCTTCAGGATTTTCATCACAGGCAATAACCTCTGGCGCCATCCAGTACGGTGTCCCAATAAATGTGTTCCTCTTTCCTACTGTTCTGTCCATCTGGGCCGACACTCCAAAATCCACTGAAAATACAGAAACAAACTAAATACAAGACTCCAAATCTCTGTGAATAACTCAACCTGCAATATCTTAATGAATCTAAAAGTACATATAAATAAAATCTGTGGAAAAAGGCACAGAGGTTCCCTTCTTCAGCATTTTGCATCTTGAACAGTGTGACAGCCACAAACAGATGAGCGAGCTGGTATTGAGCATATAAATGCATAGAAAAGCCACAAGCGTGAAATCATTTACACCCTACTATCCTTCCAACAATAAAGCTAGTTTATCAAGTAGGTGAGGACGTGCACACCTAGTTTGACCTCGGCGTTCTCAGTCAGCAGCACGTTCTGTCCTTTGATGTCTCTGTGGATGACCTTGTGCTGATGCAGATGAGCCAGACCCTGCAGACGCAGACAGATATGAGCCATGAAGGAAAAGAAGCCAAGTCGTGATTATTATTCAAGAAAGAGCGCAGAGCTAAACACGGACGTGTCCTTCAGCAGCCAGGGCAGCTCCAGTGATGCTACTCTGCAGCTGACCTGGCCCTCTGACCTGCTTGTGATTGAAAAGATAAATGTAATATATAGTTTTGACTTTTGATTAGGAATTTAGGAGAGAAAATAAATGTCTAATTAAAAACAAAGATAATTAAAAAAAAATTGAGAAATTTATATCACATAAAGCGGTTCAATATGTGAGGTGCTTTTTCACCTTTTGTCATGTTACAAACTTTTCAATAAATTGGGATTTTATGTGATAGACTAACAAAGTTGTTAAAGTTGTTATATTTGTAAAAAAAGAAAAGAAAAATATCTGGTCTAGTTTCATCCAACCACCTTCTTCCATGTTTGCTGTGCTTCCTCTTCCCTGCCTGTTGTATTACATTACCCATGTCTTTACAAAGAAAATAAGATAAGATGTGGGAGAATCTGAGTGATTTCCTCTTAATTCTTTTGTTGTAGAACTGATAAAGCCCAACTGAATTGTGACTCATGTCATTGAGCAACAATTATGGAACCATACTGCAATTCTTATAGTTGTTTTGGGAGGTGTTTAAGGCCCACTAAAACAGTGCAAGAGTTGATTTAGAACTCACCCTGAGAATCTCTCTGCAGATGTAAGCGTTCCAGTCTTCTTTCAGCGAGTTGCCCTTTGTGTTTTTGATCAAGTCTGTCACAGAGCCAGCACCACAGAACTCCATGACCAGCTACGTGCCAACACACAAAACAGTTTTTTTTGTTCATTTATTGTTTACTCTGCTGAAGACTGCAACCTTTTTTGAATTGTTCCAGAGGAGCTCGAATCACCTATTAAGGAACTTCCAGTGATAGCAAGACCAAGAAACAATTCACAAAACATGTTAATTTCCCTAATTCTCCATTTGCTCGAGCCACTCTTGATCTCCAACAGAACTAGTGCCAAAATTTAACAATTGCAAAAAGCACTGGCATACTTTCTTGTTATCTCGTTATGCCAAGTAAAAGCTAGCTTGGCTTTTTAGATTGACAGTTACAGCTCCAACTCAAATGACACTACACCCTTACTTGATGCATAGCTGACAGATAAATATGTTGATCGAGTATTTATGATCCCTAACTAGTCATGGTGTGAAGAACGTTGACATTTTGCACATTCTGTACTATTTCTTATACATTCATTCTCTGTGTGTGTGGTGTTGAAGCAACTCTGAACAACAAGTTTCTTATCGGAGTCATAACCTGAAATCCAGCAACAGAAGCAGGATAATGTCTTCATTCAGACTAGAATTGGATATTTTCACTATGCAAGAATTATCTTCCTCGCTTACATTTTATTTGATTTATGTGCCCATTAAAAATGTGTGAAAAACAGACAAAATAAATAAATTGATGTTTTTGACGAGCTGGTTTTGGCAATGTCAAGAGATCCAGCCTTTAAAAATGAGACTGATGGACATGTTGCCATTAACAAGCTAAAACACATTTGTTTAATTTATGCCAGAGAAAGTTGGGAGTGACTGGGATGATCTCCGGCTGTACTGAGCTCATACTAATCCGTCTCCAACGTTTTTTTTACCCCCTACCTTTTGTGGGCAACTGTCTTAAAGAAGGCTTCAATATTTGTACCATGCTGTAGGGTGGTACAAGTATGTGTTAAGAAATGTTTCCACTTGTGACAAAAAAAGTATTTTAGCACCCTATATCAATTTTATTTGGTTAAAGATGTGTTCACAAATACAATTTGCAAGCTGCAAGCATTAGACTGCAGGCTAGCCGCCCAAGTAGATAGCCAGAGTAACTGCCCAGCTAATATCAGCTGGTTATGCTTGTGTTACTTTATAAAGAGGAAAGCATTATAAAAGGCATAAAGAATTTACAAAAAGCTGTTAAAGACTATTACTAAACTATCCAGGTGTTTTGTTTATGTCTTCAAAATTCTCTAGACAAAACAAACAGAAGTTCCTTTCACCGTTATTTATTTATGTTTATTATAAAACATTTAAACTACATGTTACTTGTTAGATCCGCTTGTTAAAATACACGTCAGCAACAAATGCATTTATCTTATAATCATTTCTGTAATACTGAGTACTACTTTATTTTATACTATTTTTTTATTTATATCTCTTCATATCTATATCTATTGTATTTATATCTATTCAGAATACTGCAAAAAAGAGAAGAAACAATACTTGACTATGAGATGTACAACAATAAACTAAACAAAATTAGAAAAACACTTTCTATGCATGCTCTAATCTCCTAAAATGCTGCAGGAGTAACCCATTGGCAAAAGAGACCATACAAAATATTAAAACATTGACACTTGTGTGTATATATATATATATATATATATATATATATATATATATATATATATATATATATATACAATTTTATTTTTTTTTATTTATTTTTTTTCCTAATCATTTTAAGGCATCCTTAACAGTGGTGGAAATAATATGTACGACAAATGATAAAATGACTTCAAAAGAAAGAAAAAAAAACACATCATCACATAAGAAATGATGCCCTACCCAAAGCTGGTCGTCGATGCCAGGTGGTTGTTTCTTGATGAACACTCCAAAGTAAGTGGCGATGTTCCTGTGATTGCTGTACTTCTTCAGCATGTTGATTTCAGACTTGATCTCTTCCTCCTCGTCCTGCAACACCAGAAATATAACCAGGCTTTAAACTTAAGACGTTTATTTCTGACCCAGTTTACACATTTACATACACATCCTGGTAGACCATAACTAACCAAGCTGATATCTAATTATCATTCGGAATCTATTTGAATCTTTTAAAAAACAAATAAATATAAGAGGAAGTTGCAGTGTGCATAGCTGAGCTTTAAATTATCCACACTGACAACATTACTCTTTAATTACTTCCACTTCCAGGGGGATTGGGTCACAGTGCCAGAAGCTGTTGTTTGAAACAAGTTAATACAGTGGCTGTTAATTAGTTAAAATGTTTATAGTCTTTTGTTTACTCTGTAAAATATGTAAGAAAGGGACTGCAATATTTGTCATCCATTTGTGCAGGTTTATTACAAATTGTATTTTTCGTTTCTGTTCAACTAGTTCACATCCTGCATGTTTCTCTAAGCTTCTGCTGAATTATTCATTCATAGGATGTCACAATAGTTAATTCCTGTTCTTTTCATTGTCTTCCCGCCAGCTGAGTGCTAACAGGGATGTGCGGGGGTTTGAGGATCTCTAAAAATAGCTGAGGTTCCCTCCTGTTATAGAGACATGCCTGAAACCACTCTTCTCCTAATCATTCCAGCTGATTTTACCATGGCAATGGGCCTGTCCTCGTTTCGTCTCCTCCACATCACACACACGCACCAGCCGTGACTCATCGCTCTTAATTAGATGACTCGGTCGACTTTAATATAAAAATTCGAGATGGATTTTCTGTTTGTATGTATGTGAGAGCGTGCGTGTGTGTGTGTATTCCAGGGAGCACATGTGTGTGTCTTACAGTAGCCACGTCCATGACCTTGATGGCTGCCAGCTGCCCTGTCCTAATATGGCGACCCTGGGAGAAATAAGGAAAGGAGGAGAAAATAAAATGAAAAAGAGAGCAGAGGGGGAAGATAAAGCACAAAAGAGGAGAAAGATGAGTAGATATGAATGTCTTCTGAGAATAAAACTAGCACAGTTACATACCTAGTTAAATAGTGCTACTACAACAACACTTAATTTCCCTTTAGGATCAATAAAGTAATTTTGAATTGAATTGAATACCTTCACTTTAGGATGGGGTGTAATGATGTTAAAACAATATTTTCCATAACTGATCTGAAATCTATCTTAGAAAGTGCTATTTATCTGCCAGTGTAGTTTAAAGCTATATAAAAGTGAATGCTTTAAGTTTTAAAGATTTTTGTTAGCCTTATTTTAAAATTCATCAGGAAGTAGCTCCTAAGTTGCTGTACAGCTGTGTGAATAAGTCAGTTAATAGCGACTACCTGTTGGGTTTGTGGCAGCACTCTGTAACAAAATCACTATGATGCCTATATTAATAAATATATTAAAGTAAACTGTAAAAAATAAATAATGACAGGGTAAAAAAAAATGTGATAGCAGTGATTTTTAATCGCCTTGAACATTATCAGGGTAATCCTCAGGATCTTGAAGAATCAAGGGAACAAGGAGCAAAGGATGAAATACCAAAGGGAGTCATTTGCAAATGCAGCATCTGTAGCTGTGATTAACTAATGAAGCAAATAAAGACAGACGGTAAAGTTATTGTAAGTTTTTCCCTCCACCTGCCATGACTGAAGTAAAAATTAGCCTGTCAGAGTGGCTTAGCAACTGGACTACAAAGAAACAAATCCACAGCAACAGACGGCGAGCAAGAACAGCAGCATGTTAAGCACGGACAAACAAGTTAGCATCATGCCGCTGTCTATACAGTAAGTCAAAAAGACTTTGATCAAAGTGACATTAAACAGCTAGAGCTTAAATGGGAGGAACAAAGAACCAAATACCAGCAAGAAGTTGGAACAGGCATTATCTGTTGTTTAAATCTTTAATAAAATAAATACACAACATAAAATACCCAATCTAAGGACTTTCATTAAAAAAAGAACTATATTCATTATTAATTAATTATTTCTAATACTGTTAACAATAACATAACCTTTATTATTACAAGAATAAAAATGCTACCCATACATTTTACTTATTGCTATGTAGTTTTCGAAACACACTAAAACAAACTTTTAAACGCCCTCTAAATTCAGAAGTAATTCTTTTATTGATTTTTGTGACACTAGCAGTCTGTAATTGCAGTAATCAGACAGAAAAAATGAGCATAGAGAGAGAAAGGGGGAAGACATGCCGCAAAGGACTCATATTTGGGAATCAAACCCTGGACAGCTGCTTGATGGACTAATGGCCGGTAGTTGTCCACTGTAAAATAATAAAAAACAAATTCTAAAACTCATAATGAGACTGGTAATTTGTGTAAATCAGCAGTGGTACCTAAATTATTTAATCCCATTAGAAAAACTTCTTAGTAAAGAGTTCCACTTTTAAACTTGCTGATGTAATGCTAAAAGAAAGTTTGGGGTTTTTAGATGGTCATTTTGCAGCTAACAATGCAAACTAAGCACCACTGGGTGGCTGAACACATCTCATAAAAACCCCAGTTTGGATTCTGTGAGAGAGAAAGAGCTGGGATGATTGACCAGGGAATTTTCATTAGGATCAGACTGCCCCAATTCCACAAGCACAAGGACCGGCTTTGTTGGAAACCAACAAAAGAATTAGAGCCACTTCCAAATCAGAAACTGAAACACTTACAGACACACTTAGAACAGAAAGAGATTTCCTATCTTTCCATCATTCTCACAAGAAAAAAAAAAGATATTTTTAAAACTCCCACACATAGACATGCAAGCGACAGGGGGGAAGAGATAGCAAAGAGAATGACCGATTAGGTCCAAGGGAGTGAGAAATGGGTCAGACAGATATGAGATACAGATATTATTGTATCAAGGTAAAAATTCATTTGTCTGAGCCAGCAGACAACTGTCCTCCGTTCGTGTCTCTCTAACGCTCCTCCAGGACGAGTAGTGTCATCCAGGCTTATTAAATGACCGTTTTGGAAAGGAGGATCAGAAAGAAATTAGCACAGTCTGTTAATCTTCACTGCTGTCTTTGCCCTCTCCTTCCTAATTTATTTGCAAACTCAAAAAATGAGATGGGGGGGGACTAAAATAGCATTTTGAAACCAGTTAATTTAACAAGACGATGTGGAAGTCTTATGGTGCCCAGTAGAAGTCTTCATGCCGTTTGCACTGTTCCACACTTAGGCAGAATATGTATTTTTATTGGGATTTTAAACAGCATATAAACAGAGAATATTGAAAAATTGTAAAGAGAAACAAATCTCTGCATAGTTCTCAAATGTTTTGCAATGAACTAACGTTTTAACAGTGTGTCAAGCTGCTGTAATCAGCCCCCTTTACAGTGATACGCCTAAAGGAATAAATGCAAAACATCCTAAGCTGTGGATATTTTACAAGACACCGCTCAATCCATCATCCATAACTGGGGTCATAGTCAGGTTTAAAAATCTAATTAAAATCAACTTTTTGTCATGGGATTCCCTACATCTGTCCATTATGGAAAAGTTGCAAGAACAAAACGTATTTCTGAAAGACAGCGATGAGAAGTCCCGTAATAGTTTTGCCATGTTGGTGACACAATACATGTGGAAGATGCTGCTCTGATTAGATGAAGTCAAAGGTGGACTTTTTGACAATCAGTGGCAAAAAAAACTTAACTGCATGTCACCTTAAACTCACCATCTGTGCTTTTAAGCATGGCAGTGGCAGCATCAAAATACTGTGGGGATGTCATAGTTGTTATAGGGAAACCTATCAGAGTCACTGGGTCAATTATTGAAATTAACTAAATGATAATTCGGGAAGATAATCTTTCACAGTCTGCAAAAGACCTAAACCTGATGCAGAGGTTCACGTTTCAGCAGGTTGACGACCCTAAACATACAACCAGAACTACAATAGAATAGTGTAGATCATATTATAGTCTGGTCAAAGTATTCACACACACAAAGAGATTCATTTTCATACAAATATTTTTGCTTTGAATAGTTTGACCTATTATACAAAAGAATATGGGGCAAAGTTTTCCACCCTAAATTTGTGTGAAGCCAAACTGCAGACAACCTCTTTGAGTTGTAGTTGCTGCTTTCCATCTTTAGAAATGTGTTTTATGTTCACAGGCACCAAAAAACATAGAGGGGCAGACAAGCTTTCTCAGAGCTTTATGAATGACTCCAGTGAGCTAGCGTAGACATTAGGGCTGCACAATTAATCGGATTTTGATCGTGATCACGATTTTGGTGGCCCCAATTAAACGAACCTGATCGTGAACGATATTTACATCAAAATGCGAGCTTCACTGCGTGCCTCTTCATCATACACTGCCTCAACCAATAGTCTGCCAACCACCAGGGGGCAAACGCATGGCTAAAGCTTCATTAAGCTGACCAAATAAAAACTGTGCACACGCACTCAGCACTGATAAAGGCTGTACTACGCTTGCTACGTAGCAGGTTAAAAGGAGTATTTGAGCAATGTAGTAGATCCAAATTTCCATTATGGATTTGACTAGTAAGCAGAAAGTTCCCCGAAAGTGTACTACCACCACAGTAAGCAGCCGGTGGATGCTACGCTATCCCACAATGCAGCGGACGCCCCGAAATCATAGAAGAAGAAGGAACTAGCTTAAAAATGGCTACAGACGAACGGTCAACCATTGACACAGCCGCAGTTTCGGCAGATAAATGTACATGTAGCAGTGTTACCGATTACTGTAATTGTTTTTTGACTGATTAAACATTTAAGTCTTTAAGTAATACCAGACATAATAACGGCTAGAGGATGGCAGGACCACAGGCGAACGTAACTAAATATCTGGGTCAACAGAACAGTCATATGGGGCAAAGGACATGCAAAATGGTGGCGCAGTATGTCTGATTTCATGCCTATTACGCGATCGTTTGCTATGCAGTATTACATTAACAGGTGAGTAATAGTTGCTACGTAGCATATAGTAAATACTAAGGATTTGGATGCAGGGAATGTCAAAGGCCTTTTCTGTATAAGCTGTAATTGTTTCCCATAAATTGCACCATAGATAGGAGTTTGTTTTTGTAAGTTTTTTTGCATTATTAATCATCTATTCTAATCTAAAGTTTTATTTTTCACAATTTTTTTTTTTTAAGTTTATAATTGGTGCAATAAAAATAGATATTTTACAGGACTGGATGAATGATCGTGATTACTAATCGTGATTACAATATTGATCAAAATAATCGTGATTTTTTTTTGGACATAATCGTGCAGCCCTAGTAGACATACAACGAAGAATGACTTCTTAATAAAGACTTTGCCACACCTCACTTTGGTAGTATGACATAGCAAAAAACATTAATCCCCGATGTTGTTCTAACCTGACTTTGTCCTCCATGTTCCTCTTATCGTACATGTTGTATTCTAGGTGTGGCTGCCTCTGATCAGCCATCATACCTGCAGCTCATTTGTCAAAGGTGTTTAATCAATCTGTCATCATATTTTTGCAGGCAAAAACAATAAATGTTTGAAAACAAGTCTTAGCCCTGCATTTTACCTCTTTACTGTGTTCCCATGCCACTCAACATTCTGATCCGCCCCACAGCACACTTAACCGGATTAAAAGCCAGAGATTCCAATGATAGACCTCAACCGTCACTTTAAAACGGTCTATATGGAGCATTTTGTTTCTTATGATGCTTTATGACAAAATCAATGATTTGCGCTACACTGCAAGTGGCATTCTAGCTAAATTAGCAATAATCAGGGGAAATTCAGTGTTTCAGGGAGTGATAACAAAATGCATGAGTAGACTGGCTTAAAATGCATATCAGTGTATAAATGTGTGTGTATTGTGAGCGTGAATGTGGCTCCAGAGTAAAGAGCATTGAGTGACTAGTATGACTAGAAAAGCGCTGTAAAGTTCTGTATAGTTCTTGCAGACCGAATAAGCCAATGATGTGTCAACAAGTCATTAAAAATGTTTTCCTTCTGTAACAGAGCAACTTTTGCTGTGACAAGTTCATTCTTATAGATGGGTGCTGAAGTTGTCTCCTGATTAATTTGCCATTCTTTCCAAGTTGCCAAGATGTCTCCAAGTCAAACACACTTCCACTTCCACTGCAGAAAGGTCAATTTTGTACCCACAAAAGATGGTTGTGAGAATTGAAATGACCAAAACTGCAAAAGCATGAAAGGGCAAAAAAACCCAACGTGTTTTCCATGATAAATCAACTATATGAATAGATTAACGTTTAAAGCAAAATCAATCGTTCACAATAGTTCAAAAGACAAAATTACCAATTCAACCATATGGTCTGATTTAGACGTTTGCCTTTCACCAATTGTTATTACTATTACTGTAAATTTTTGTTAATGTAAAAATGTAATTTCATCTTATTTTGCACATAACAACAAATAGGAACATCGTAAGTGACATTATACATAAATAGAAGAAAGATTCGCTCAGGTAAAGCATGCTTATTTAAAAGCAAAATATTTAGTTTAATCTTCAATCACAAGATATGTTTATTCCAGTTTTCCAGACTCAACTTTAGGATGAGTTACAATGATTTGAGGCAATACTTTGATGTAACAACTCCTTCATCAAAAGCTAGTCTGCAGTCTGGTAGGGGACCAGTTTAAAAATCCGTTTTCTGTCCGTATTGGTCAGAATTGATGTCCATGTAGATCAAAGTCAATCGCTTTGCCTCATTATAGCATAAACACAGCTGGCCTGATAGCTCCTTGTGGATGTGTCAGGGAATGTTGCTTTCAAATTTGTCAAAAATATCAAGAGCAGGAGAAAAGTGAATATTTAAACGTTTAAAAAAAAAAAGTGTGTCTAATTTGAAAGGACATCATTTTGGGCATTACACAGTTTAAGGTATACTAGGTATTTTGTGTATGCCAAAGTATACACTGGACTATTTTGTTTGCTCTGTTTACACACGCAAAGGTCCACATGAGTGCATTGTGGTTTACAGAGTGCTTTAGATGCATTAGAGAAAGCAAAGTGGAAGGGATGCAAGGAGTATTCCCTTCGTGTCAGATTCGCCTGCCAAGCTCGAAGCAGAATGCTGTTCCCCTGGCATTAACATTCAGATCAATCATGTTCTTATGAGACCTGCTTTTCACAGGCCACTGGGCCATGCCCGGAGCCACAAAAGTGACGAAAGATGGAAAATACAAGGAGCGGAGAGAGGAAAAAAAAAAAGACGAAACGTTGTGAGATCTAATGAAAAGGCCTAAAGAGGAGATTGTGGGAAGCTGAGAGGGTTTAGATAATGAGAGTGCAAATCAGAGGAACAAGAGAGGGGAGCAAAGCGAGCGAGAGAGCAGAGGGAATGCAGATCTAGGTCAGAAAAGCAACACTGTCAACGAACGACTGGAGGAAAAGATGGCCATTTGAAATTATATGTCAATTGGTCTGAATAGGATAAACCACAGTAAGTGGGCCATCCTAATCAGAAAAAGTGAAAAGGATGATGGCATAAAATGATATATATATATATATATATATATATATATATATATATATATTGTGATATAATGTGATATTCAGGTTTAATTTGATAAATTGTCTCTAGAATTTTACAGTTCCTAGTGTTTTTCCTCTTAACTCGTGTTGTGTTTCCATTCCTGCTCTGTAGCCCTATTATCCTTACTGAAACACCTTGTGTCTGGCTGAATGTCTGCAGTGAATGAGTGTGGGCGGATAAATTCAATTTTTCTCTCTTTATGTTTTTGTAGAACAAGACCTTTTCTGACTAGAAAACAGGGCTGCTTTTAATGCATTTTAAACCTGCAAATACTAACACAGGAAAGTTACAAGGAGAAATGGGAAGAAGGAGAATGACTCGGCTTTGAAAAAATAATTTTGTCCTCAAACGAGTTTTTAAGTTTTTACCTTTTTGTCACTCTTATTTTAGATAACTAAACAGATTTTAACATCAGATAAAAATAGCTTTTTAACCCAACCTGGCCTTCAACCCCAATTGTTTATTCACTAATGAACAACTGGCATTTTTGAAAAGCAGAGTTCAATGTTGCCAGGCCTAATTTTTGCCACTGAAATCGGGAGATAGACTAAAAATAATCTCTTTCAGAATATGAAGGGGCTAAAAAATATTAAAGAAGCAACACATCAATCTGATCTAAAGAGAAACATACACTCTTAAAGTCAAGGTTAGTCATCCATTTTTAATTGGAGGCTGTACCCTTTTTGTAATTTTACTCACAGAAGTTTAGATTTATATAATAAGCAAAAAAAGCACTCTTCAATGCATTAGACATTTTGCATGGATCATTTTCATAATTAAAAAAGAATTTGGGCCCAATACAAACAATTATGTACAAATGGTCATCTCTTTCATAAATACCTTTTAAAATCAATTAAGTGTTACTGTACTGTACAATTAAGTGCTCTCATGTTGTTCAATTTTAATAGTATGTCAAGTTCTGTTGAATCAAAAGGTCTGTACTCTAGCCGGATTTTTTTTCTTGTTGATTGTGTTTGTAATTTATTCCATTGATCCAACTGTTGCAAGTGCTGATGATCCATCCTGACTGTCTGTGCCAAGTGGGTATCTGTCTGTGCTATTATTGAGTAAGATAACATTGTAAAGAGATTTTAGAATGTCCACCTTAAATCGTTTTGATTTTAATTGGTTAAACAACAGTTTTACATCAAGTTGTATGTCCACTCTACACCCAGCATGAAAAATAATGACCACTCATGATAAGTAGGGCTAGAATTATTATTCTGAATGCAGTAAACGGTATTCCTTAAAAGACATGAGAATCAGCTAAAAATTGACCAATATCAGTAGGTCAAAGCTGTACAAAAGCAAGCGATCACCCAAAAATCCTGTGCATGTCTGGACAAATACACATTTTTAAAAATGTGTTCTCAAAAGCAATGTTGAACTGCAAATAACCTTTTGCAACTACTCTTTGTTGTTTCAATTTGTCCTAATTGTTGTGATTGGTCAGTATAGCAACATGCACTCAATAGGATGCTCATACACAGCTACTAGCTGTAATTGACAGAAAACTCATTTTAGCCCAGGAATCATGACTGTGGATCATGTATCCACACTCCATCTCAAGAGTTGTCTACTGTAGGAGGTGTGACTGTCACAAAAATATTCTTTCAGTAATTACAACCTGCATGTGAATTTCATGAAATGCATCTGAAAAGCAGAACTAAAAGCCACTAAATTATTCCTAGCCTGTTCAAAGTGCCATGCTGTGAGAGCACCTAGCCTGTATGTTTTGGGGCTGAAGAAAGTGTTGCGTGTAATGATTCTTTATAGAGCTGCTGTTGCTGCTGCTGCTGGTTTGCTGAATGTTGACGGATAAAAAAAAAGAAAAAGAAATTCACTTTTGCATAGCAAAGAGAAGCAACTCCGGATCATGGTTAACCAGATTTTCAAAAAGACAAACCTGGTGAACACTACTGTAGTTCGATCTGCTGGTGTACACATTATGATCCTGATGCCTACAGTTTATTAAACAGTAGGCATGAATTACTAATCCGTTTCCTTCAGTTTTTTAAACTGTGGACACGGACTCGCAATCTATTTCCCCCGGTTTAATAAACCGTGTGACCGTGAGGTGTTCTCTTTGCCTGATAAAAAGCCCTGACTGCCTGTGTAATTTGTGTTGTTGCTGTAGTACAGTAATTATGGTGTAGGATTTATAAAAATGATATCGTGGGTGTAGAGATGTCCTGAGAAATCATATGGTGACCAGAATGTGACGATTTTCCGCTAAAATGCTGGCCAGTTTGAAACAACAACAGTTTCAGTATTGACAGAGTTACCAATTTGCAGTATCAAGAGGGTATTTAAAATAAGTCAAAGTCAGGCAATGAACAGACGTGTAGACACAATTAGGCGAGAGTGAGGCTTTCAGCAGATAACAGGAAGGCTAATCAGACTACAGTATAGGTCTCAGTTTTTGTTTTTTTTTTGGGGGGGGGTTGCTTGGAACCTGTGCTGGATTTGGAAATGTTAACAGCCTTTTGGAAATCTAAAACCTAAGGTAAAGGGATGTATCGCTTTAGAGTACACAAAGACACTAGTGTTTTGTTTTTTATATTATTATTTTATTGTTTTATTTTAGCCTTACTAACTATACTACTTACCAATATGGTCAATTAATGGCAACCCTTCAATAACTTTATTTTTGTGTTGCTTTATTAGTAAAATCCTTGTTTAAGGCAACCACACTTTCACACAGCAGCATGAAGTCACTTCCGTTCCTAAAAATGAGAGAGTCAAAATAAAATGCGATCAGTACACTGATGCTTTGTGTATGGATGGGTTTTAACCAAGAGGCTAACTCCACCAACCAAACGTGAAGCCAACCTGGAACTGGCAAAAATTACAGCTTCCCCCCTCATCCACCAAGGGGTGGCTATAGAAACTTCCCAATGACTCCCGTGGTAAAATTTTTCAACTTCACAGTAAAAATAAACATGTGTTCATCCTGGTTCAAACAAACATTTTAGGTTTATTGGGTTACATTTACATGACAACTCTGAGAGGGGGTGAAGTTTTTTGTAACTCCTCCGTTTAGATGCAATTTAAGAATGAAATTATGAATAATTAGGGGAGTGTCCTTTTGATTAATGGGTGTTAGATAAGCCATCAGCGCTAGCTGTGGTGGCTAGCGGCTTGCTCCCCCCTGCTTGCTCCAGTGAAGGCATCAGCCTCGGCATCTCGTTAACATTGACCTTCGGTTGCATCTGCAATGTTTGTTTGTGTTTGGATGTTAATCGTGTCTTACTGGAAAAATATGGCTTGCTGTGGTATGGATTGCACTCACTGTCCAAGAAATCTCAATTTCCGGTGTCCATTTAAGATAACACTGCTTGGTGAAAGATGGGTGTAAATTATCACATTTCTTCTTTACATATTGATTATTAAAATGTGTTTTAATTAAAATTCATATAATTTTGTCGAAAGTTATGGACCAACCAGGCTTCAAGCTTTCATATGACAAAATTATTTAATCCACCTAAAAGGCATATGGGCAACGGAGTAGCTCAGGTCCTGTTTTCTGACTTAAAGAGCCCGCTAAACTCTGTTAGCCCAGTTAGCTCTTAGCTACATTGGCTCAAAGTGTCAATCATCTGTCCCCACCCTAACAACCCCACTCTCAGCTCCACCTCTTTGACCGTTTTTTTTTTGTATTTTCCGGGCATGAAGAGAAGCATGATACAGCCAAGATGGTGGTGGTGGTGAGAACCGCCCAGTTAGCTTCAGTTCAGCTCTTCAAAAATCAACGGATTATGTCACGGAGTCTTCATCCATCTGTATGTACACTTTTTGTTTCTAACGTGGTTCTAACTTGTAAAACTCCAACAAAATTTGTACTGGGGAATCCTGCAGGCTTTTTGCAGGCTGTGTGTATGCTAAAGCAGAGCTCTAAACATGAACAATGTGAGCCACCTGAAATGTCTCCACTACCAGATGTCACGAGCATTAGAGGGAGAAAGGATCTGTTCACTAATTTAAGACAGAAAATCATCTGCCCTGATTTCTTAATAGCCATGTCTGCAATTGGAAAAAAATACCTCCGGTAGTTATTGTTTTTTCATCATGTCCTTTTAGATAATACCTATTTTCTTCAGCCAGTGACTGTCAAAGTTTCTTGTTATTGTTTAGTTGGGTTTTTTTTGTTTTTGTTTTTTTTGTAGATCAGGAGCTGAAATATTTGAGAACCACTAGAGTAGAGAACAAAAGAGTGTGGTAATACAAGCCCTCTAAAAATGGATCAGACTGCCTCATTGTGTTCTTCTGTTTTGCAAACAAGGAAATGGGTCACCCAGTAATCCCAATCTGTGCCCTTTTGGTAATCCACACTGCCATTCACAAACAGCAGGAACTGACTGAACGCCTGGCGATTGCTGCACTGGCATAGGACCCATCACGACACATTAGACCTAAAAAAATTCCTAGTTTGTGAACTTGTTCTCAAACAATGGCAATAAAACCGATTCTGATTTTGATTCTGATTCTGAAGTGTGTTAAAGTAACAGCCCACGACTTTCTCTTTTGAGCTCTCTTCACTAGACAAAGTATAGCACAGATCAGCTCTTTTTAGAGTGTAAGGACTTCAGACAACTGGTATTTTAGCCTCCAAAGCTCAGCCACTTCTCCCTCAGTCTTGGTTTACATTCCCAGACAGTGCCGCTGAAGGTATTAGAGCATGTGATGCACAACAAAAGGCACTTTTATGGCTAACAAACCACGTAAGACTCAGAAGAAATACAGACACAATACCCCTCGACACACCTCATTGGAGTTCAAACACCTGCACTGATTCAGCATCCGCGCTTTCCAAAACACACCAGTGCAAACGGGCGAATTTGAAAATGCACGGAGACTCACGCATGCTGTTGAGGAATCAGCAAGGCAGTAAATAAAGGTGGCAAAGGGCTCAATTCCAATCTACTTCAGCACTACCTGGGAAATATATAGAAGCACTCCACGGCTGCTCTTACACTGAAAGATGAGGAAGGAGGGAAGGAGGGCATGAGAGCAAAGAAGACGGGGGAGAACAGATTTAAAAAGTGGGGTAATATGCAGGAACAGACATATAAAATTGCTAAAGGGAAAGAAGAAAAACGATATAAAAGATAAGAAAAAAAATTAAGAAGATTTATGGTCAAACTACGGATGTTGCACTGTGGAACCTAGCCCATCAGTAGGCGCTGATGGAAGAAAAAGAAGCAAATAAACAAGCATATAAAATAAATGTAGAAAGAAAGAGATTTATCTGGGTTCTGAGAGAGGGTTTTTGCTTGGGGTTTTAATTGCTAAATAATCAGAAATGCACACTAAATATCTTAACCTGAAACAGTAGCAGTAAACAACACAAAAGCACTGAAGTGTAATCATAAACAAGGATTTCTGGAGAGAAAAACTGGATAAGCTCACAAAGTGCTGATTGTGTATACCCTGATGGTGTGTGAGGGTAAGATACGAAAATAGCTACGTGACAATATACACCTGATGTGATGGAAACAAACTTGCACTAATGTGATCCTATCTTTCTGGATGAGTCTGTGCAAAGCAGATTTTTTTTATGGCAACTTGATCCAGAATATATTAGGTGAATCACACATGTATGAACAGATCCACTATAGCCTGTGTTAAACATAGTTAATTCCACAGAAAAACTTGGCTAAAATGGAACTCAAATTTAATAAAGACAAAATGGAGGAATTTCCACATTTCCACAAAACAAAATTATTTTAAGTCTTTTAAGTATTTTTTTTTGTGCTTTTTAACCCACGGTTAGGCTCTAAAACCATCTATACTGCTGGCTCCTCTTGTTTTAAACCTATACTAGAGGCTTGTGTCCCAAACATCTGAAATAATAGATTTTACCAAGTTGTTTGTGTAACTAATATCAGTTATTACTGTACACAAGCCTGCTGCAGGCAAGGAGAGTACAGCCGAGACAAATTAAAATAATGAGGTCACAAGGTAATGCATTATTTAAACTCTCTGACCATCTGAAAGGCCAACAGACAAAATACCAGCACAAAAGTCTCAATTTATCAAAAATGAATGCTAAACTAATAATCCTTTAAAAAAGGGACCATCACTAAAAATGTACTCCATCCATTTTTAAACACATAAGTCTACAGACAGTAAATGAGAAACATAAATTATTTCATGTCTAACCTGTATGAGCTAAACTTGGAAGCTGTTATTGTTAACAGTGAAGTTGTACAACCACTAACAGTTGTTCCCTTCCCCCGTACCAGTGTTGCTCAATTTTGTTTATTGCAAGGTGGCATTTCCTTGTGATGATCAGCTGAGCCCATCTGACTTATTGTATCATTTAACAGTGAGTCTTGCAAAATTTTACACTTTCATGTGCTTTTTGTTTCTTGCCCAGTCCCCCATACCAAACTACTTGTTATAACCAAACTACTGGGAGATTGCACTAGCCATTACACTTGTAATGATGTTTAAACCTCTACACTTACTACACGAATCAATATTCGTGGGAGGGAAAAGAAACAAGAATGTTGAAAGGACCATGATTAATGTCCATTTAGAAAATAAATGAACACATGATGACTCATTCTCAAACTGGATTACTAAATCACTGTCAGCGCTATATCTGCCCGCTCATCCATTTGTCTTATGCTAAATGAAACATCCTGCAAGTTCGGAAAGGGAAACAAATTGTACCGAGATTGTAACATTGAAACATACAATGGGAGTTGTCTGAGACAGAGCATGGTAGTCTGAATTTCCTCAAATTAGGGAGTGCTACTTGAGAAGGAGGAGGAGGAGGATTGTTGCAGAAAAGAAGCAGGCTCAGCATAGTGGTATCACGCTCCAGCACCTCCGGAGGTTAAATGAACAGCCAAGCTGATTTACTGTGCATGCTGAAGGTAAGACAGTGATAGAAGGACGAAGATGAACAGGGTTTTAGAGAAGGATAGAAATCAGGAGCAGAAGAAGCACTTCAGATAATGCAGAGAGGTGGAGAAAAAAAGCAAATACAAGAGACAAAAGAGGCAAAAAAATTAGATTACAAGGGCAATAAGGGATAATAGAGAGACTCAGTGCTGGTGTATGTTATTGAATAAAATATCAAATTGCAATCTTTTGAGCTAGAAGGAAAAAAAGCCTTAGCAAAGCAGTTTTTAATGACTCACAACAGTGGGAGAGTTCCAGGTTCATCTGGGGGAGACATTGTATAAAGAAGAAATTATGGGGATGAACAACCAAAGAAAACATAAAATTGTAGGACTTTGCTGAATATTATATGAATTATATTAATTACAATTAACATATTCTTTTCTGGATGTCCTTCTTTTTTCTTTTCGTCATAATGTTCCAACCACTCTTTGTGAACTTTAGCATCTTATCAGCTAAAACATGCATTAGGTGTGGGCATCAAGGGCAGTAAAAGTCCATCCAAAAGGCCAAATATATTATTGGCATGCAATATGTGCATGCATACCACTAGAAATATTATATTCTACCAAATACTACATCCTAGCAGCACTTTGTGATGATGATATTGCATCCAGTGATATTGTGATGATGACTGCATCTCAATTTATTGTACAGCTCTAGAAAATTAGAACAAAAAAAGACACTGGAGAAATAGATATTGTTATTTGTCCGGGGCATGGCTAATTGACTCTGGTCTCGGTGGCAGACATCTGGATAAGTGGGGTTTGTGGCCTTGGGGAAAACACAGTATGGATGTGGGTTAATGAATGCACAGCCAGGTGTAAGTGTGCATGTTATATATATATATATATATATATATGGATGAACAGAACAACTCCATCTGCTGTTTCCACCATAATGTGCAACATCCACCTCAGTCAGGGTTCCCATTTCATTCATAAGGACTCCAGAAATTGAACTCTGCATGTGTGAAGATAAACAATGACAAAATGACAACAAAGCAATGACAACGCAACACTGTAAATAGCTACGAATAAAGAATTACTGTACAAAATAAAAAATGTAACCTTGTAGCCCTTCAGGCTACACCCCTGAGATCCTGCGAGAATATTTCTATTAACATTAATTATGTATACAATGTTTATTTGTATATTGGCCTTTTATTGAACTATTTTCGGTTTATATAATATTAGCAGGCTCTTATTTCAAATAGAGCACCACTTAGGTTTGGAAGAGATTTTAAGTGCAATGTAATTAACATAAATTATCCACATTCATGATTATACTCACTATTATATGTCAGTATTACAGTTCCTGTGAAACTACTGTATTTTATCAATTTGTAAAACTAACAAACAAACATTATTATTGATTGTTTTATTGGCCCCTGAGGGTCATTTTTTGTGTATTTAGCATGTTTCTATTCTTCCACACAAATGGCTGATCTCAAAAGAACTTCATAATGTAGTAAGACGCTCATTTGATCCTCTGAATCCGCCTTTTTGGAGCTGGGTAATTTCTATCACATCAAGCCTGTCAGTTTTAAGGACAACACTCAATCAGGTTTAAGCTGGTACCTGCTACTGGTATTAAGGTATGCCTTGGTTGAAAGGTTGTCACAATGTCCTATACCTTGCACTGTAGTGTATCATGTTGAAAAAATGTGTATAACATGGGTTTAACACTGCTCTGTGGAGCTTGCTAAGAGTGCTGCTGCTCGTGCACTATTTGGCCGTTAGAGGAACTGCAGTCAACAAAATGCCCACTCTCGAGATTTTCAAGCATATGCCAATTTGTCCGACCTCTACAACGGACAGAGGCAATTTTTTCTAATTTTTTAGTGTTAGACAAAACCATTTTCTTTGATGTAGGTGGATTTGTGTTGTTGTCTGGGCTGGCTAACTTAGCTAATCTAGTAGCTAACTTCAAGAGAACAGCACCTCCTCATGAACAAGCATACATGGGTAAGTACATGCGTCAGCACGTCACGGCACATGCTCTCTCAACCATCCCTGGCTCTTTGGACATGAATAACCTCAAAATAATTGGAATTCCAGACATCCTGTAATAGTTGGTTGCATTTGCTTTTCGGTGACGCTGTTGTTGCATTTATATATATCTATTTGTGGGTTGTAGTTGTATAGTTCTCACTTCGCATTTTGGTTTGTTTTATTTAAAATGTTTTTTTTACCCACTCTCTTCCGTCCTGCAGGTGTAGAAGCAGACTAGGATTTTTTTCTTGTATTTTCTTTATACCCCTTCCTCTCTATCTTCAATTAATCTGTCCCTTGACAACTTTTAATAAAGATTCTTTACACACACACACATGTGTAGATACAAAAGTTGTAATGCTCCACTTGTGAAAGCAAATCTGATAACAGTTCTGACATCAGATATCAATTCTGAGTGTTACACCGCCAGAGCGAACACATTAAGGACAGGACACGTTTAAAGAAAAAGAAAAGAAAAAGGAGTTTCAAGCCCTACAAGCAACCTCAGCAAAAAGTACTAGAGAAAATATTGACTCAACAGGGCTGAATACAAAGCATGCCACACTTTTCAGATATTTATCTTTAAAACAACTTAAATGCCATTCACCAACATTTTGTCTTGGTCTGTTCCAGTAAACCTCTATAAAATACATAAGAATAAAAAGTTTTAATATGACAAAAATCTAAAAGTCTAAACACAGAATACTTCTGGTGTCCTTAATTTACCTTACCAAGGAATTGTAACGAAATGAAAATGAAGGTATAAAAGAGACAAACCAAGCAGCCGTATTACATTTCTATTTTAAGGCCATCCATTGTCTCCCGTGATATTACTCTATGATGTGAATGTATGCAGTGTGTGTTTGGGTGTTACTTTATGTGTGTAAAGGAGATAGATATGGCAGGCACACAAAGAGAAAAATAGCCCATGGTACTTTGTAGAGTGATTTCCAGCAGATAAAGAAGATTAAAAAAAATCAGCTTTGAAGTGTTTTGTTTTTAGAGTGCAAAACAGCAGCTATGCAGAATAGGAGAAAGAACAAAGTGGGACAAGCAAAGTCATTTTACACAAATATAAAAAGACAACATTCTTTATTTAAAGAACAGAAAAGTAGTTTTACTATTATTTTCTGTATAAAGTAACATCTGTCAAACTTTTGCATATACCTGTATGTATGCAGACAGACATTAGTGAAACCATACGAATGCCCTTAATACAGACAGCACAGGTCCACAACACCACTTTTTCAGTAGCACAGGTGTGTGTGTGTCTTTTGGTCTGACTGGTGAATATTTAAAGAGTGTAGGTGTGTTCTGTCATCACGGAGACAGAGATCGGTCGTTCTCCATCTCTCTCTTTATTCACTTGTGCTGCTTCTATCCTGCATGAAGACCGCAAACTCATTCACGGAGAGTGTGCTAAAACGTGAAGACAGCATAAACACCAACAATGACAGAATGCAGGCATTGTTGAGTTTGTGCATGTGGATTTATTTACCTGCTCACAGAGAGGGGTAGAGGATGAGATGGAGAGGTGTCTTTGTGTGGTCTTTAACCTGAACAGGTCACCAGTCCTTTACAGGGTATCACACAGAGACAATCAAGACATCGCACACGAACGTTCACCAAAGAACAACTTAGACTGGCCATTTAAGCTGTCCTGCTTGGTGTCAGATTGGCAGTAGAAAGTCAGTATACCCAAAAGGAAACCCAGGTATGCTTAGGGAGAACATGTAAAGTTCATGCAGAAAGTCTTGAATGGATTTGAACCTTTTTGCTAAGAGGTCAGAGTGCTAACACTATCCTGCAGGTAAGCCCCATTGCCGTGATACAGTCATAGACTTACTAAAAAGGTCACAATTCAGGTATCCTTTTAGAGTTTCACTCAGGTCATTTTTTTAAAGGCTGCTGCAGCTTCCTGTCTGGCTGTGTCATGTGAGCTATACATTTCAGAAAGAAATGGAATTGGAACTGGCAAATCGCTATTATTAAAATGACTTGGATCAGTGTAGAAAACAACAGAATCCTGGTCAGGACATTCCCAATACTGTCCTCTGAAATGGTCCTTGAATTGTTCAGTAAAAAAATCTTCTAAAATGACACATGGGAATTTAGACGTATCTTTTTTGCAATAAAATATTTATCCCTTTCATTTATGTAACCCTTCAATGTGAACTCCAAAGTCCATGCCTGTTTCACTCATTCATTATGAAGTCTTCTGAGCTAAGGACAGATTTCTCACTTTGGAAATGTCCCTCACGCCCCATTATATATTCAGAGGCATTAGAGAAAAAAACAGGGCAAAAGCAGATTCAAGAAAATCTAAAGTGAGACAGTGCAGGAAATAGATTAATGTTGCAAAATAAATGAAAAGAGGAAACACCGACATAGGCGAAATGGAGAAGCAAGTGATGAGAGTGACAACAGAGAAAAAGCTAAAGGAAGGAAGAGAGAGAGTGGTAGATGACGAGAAAGCGAAGTAGAGGGATGAAGTGTTTAATTATTCAGCGATATCCATGCTCTCTATTTATGGTCCTTTTAAGGAAGCCAGCAAAAGCTATATATAAACATAATACATAGACCCAGGCTAATCACCTTTAGCCTAGATCACTTGAGGAGGAAGGAAATGAGACAAACAAAACAAACAATGTGCTTACACAATGATAAAAAAGGATGAAAACTGAGATGGATGAGCAGCCAGAGGAGGGAGAGTATGGAAACATGACAAATACGGATATTTAAAACAAGAGCGGTTCTCACCTATCCCTGATCATGTTACAAATATTTTACTGACAAGAAATATGTAACAAAAAACAAAACATTTCCAAGATATTTTCTTAATTCAAACAAAATTGTACGTGCAAACATAGTATAGCAAAGAAAGAGCTGAGGAGCAGATGTATATCATTTAACTAGACAGGGTAATGGAAAGGTTGATAAACCTGGTATCTCTTGCTCCCAGGCACACAGTCGCAGCGGGACTGCACACTGCGGACTAAATATCACCAGACGATTAAATGCATTGCTGACCATTAAAGTAATGGTAAGGACAAAATAAAACATGCTTGGATGACCCTGCATATCTAACACAAACCTATTTCTGCAAAGGGCTTAAGAACAGCATCTGGGTCACTCTTTAAGATAAAAAAAAATTTTTCTTGATTTAATTTTCAATACGTTTAAATTAAACATCAGAAATGTCAGCCTCTTGGGGGTCGACGCTTACCTTTTAATCATATTCTGCAGGCTAATTTAAATGTCAGTAAGGTGGAACGTAACAAAAAAATCGTCAGATTAAAATGTCAGTATACTTAGATGAATACAAATACAATTTAGATACAAAAAATGATGTTTCATGATCATTTTCATAAATATCTAGCACAACATGAAAGAAATCATGCATATAGATAATAATACAACAGTAAATGTCTAAATGTTTTATATGCATACAACACATAACAGAGAAAAACTGCCCCAGGGTCATTCAGACACATTATATTTTGTAATTGTAATATTTTGGACTCTATTTTGGACCTGGATAACCCTGTACTTGCTGCAAGCCGTCTTCCCAGCAACTCTGGCATACTTCCCCTGTCCCTATTGAAAAAAGTACATCCCTATTTCATATTACTACTACCAAGATTCAGGGCGTTGTTGGTTGCTCAGGGAGATGTACAATGTTAGTTTTGACTAGGGACGCAAAGATACCACTTTTTTCAAACCGATACGATACAGATACTTGGATTTGAGTACTTGCGGATAACGAGTAACAATACAAAATAAAATGTGTGAATTGGAAGACAGGTTTTATTTTCTTCTTTGCTTGTTAGAACAAAGGATGGTGAATTACATAAAAATATAAAGTATTAAATAAAATAACCACAAAACAAACATTTCAAAATAAAAATAAAAACAATTATGTGAAATTATTGCAGAGTTTACACATTTTAGAGGGGACATATTATGAAGAAATCACTTTTCCCTGGGATTTGGTGTGTTATTGTGTGTCTCAAGTGCATTTACACACATGCAAAGTTGAAAAAAACAAACATCCATGCTGTTTTGAGTGAGATAGGGGTTTCTGAATTCATCCTGCCTTCAGTCTCTGAGTGAGCTGTTCAAAATCTTCAGTTTTCTACGTCACAAGCCGAAACATCGGAATATTCACACCCCCTCAGAGCGGTGTCTCCACCCACCAGGTACAGCAGTAAACAGTACTTACCGATTGGAAAGCACTGGTTCAGATTAGGAAACTCCATGTTGAAGCACCACGCAAGATGCTCAGTTTTTGGCTGGATAAAAGAGCTCAAAATACTTAACAGGTCCCAGTCAAAGAGGCCAGAAAAGCGGCATGGGTTGAATTGATTTTTTATGGTAAGCTGCTAGTGTTAAGGGCAGGGAAGACGGGAGATGTGCCGCCGAACGGAGCTACTGAACCTCCAGGGAGAAGACGGGAGACCTGCCGTTAATTGGAGCTCAAAGAGCGGGGTCTCCGCTCTGCTAGAGCTGTAGTCAGCTAGATTGAGCTGGAAGGTTTCAGAGTCAGAGTCTCAGGAAGAAATCTGACATTATTTGGAGGAAGATAGAGTGCCACGTAAGCAGTTAAATATGTTCTTTTAACTTAAAGTCATTTTTTCAATAACCATTCAAAATAATTTTGCTGAATTCTCTGAGTCACAGGTTCTTCAGGAGACTCCCCTCCTATGGGTGCAGATTCTGGTTCAAGCATGTATGGTTGAACTACTGCATGCACGTGCGTAACTTTCACACGTAGTGGTAACAGTCAATGAGTGGGCCGTGAGCAAAGATTCCAGAAGCTTTAGGCTTTGCCAAGTTAACAGCAGCTCCTGTAATATGTAATGAGCAGCAGAAACGGCACAATCTGAAAGGGCTGAAAAAGAGGGTAATAGAGGTTGGTAACAATTGCTTCCTACAAGCGATTTCCAGCAAACAACTTCAGAAACATGTTTTCTGGAACTCATAGAACTATTTAAAATGGTGGAAAAATTGTCATACTATGTCCCCTTTAAGTATCGGTTCATGGTATCGATTAACTGTAACCGATACAGTACATAAGAACGGTATTGCACCGATACCTGATACCATCATCGGTGCATCCCTAATTTTGACTAATATTTATGTCAACAGATTTTCAGATACTGAGCTGTAAGAGTGCCTTTGCTGTTCCTTTAGTGTCACCATCTGCAAAGACCATATGCAGTGGATTCCAGACTATTCCAAATTTAGTATTCGCGGATTCACCTATTCGCATATTTTTCACAGAAGCATATCACTATTTATTTTTACTGAAAATTTGACAATTCACTGATTTTCTTTTGTGGAGGATAAAAAAACCTGTGGAAAAAAACAGCATGGGAAGCTCAAACACTTAGGCATAATGCTACTTGACATGCTGTTGGCTGGCAGTTAAAAAAAACAATCTAGGAGCGCCATTCATTTTCTTTGTCACTGACTGGCTGTGCCCCCAATAGTGAAGATATACAAGGCCATGATCGTTAGCTTCTGATGTAGTGCTAAGACCCTTCATACTGTGTGTATAAACAAATATTAATGTATATTTGGTTGCTGAACTTTTAAAATAGCCAGTTATAGTTGTTTTTAGAGGGTGTCTCAGGTATTTGCAGATTTTATCCATTTAAGTTAAAGTTAAAGTTCACACTTATGCTTTACTTTGTGTAGGTTTATCACATTAAAATCCAATAAACAATAAATACATTTATGGTTGTAATGTCACAAAATCATGAACCAATCAAGAATTATGAATAGTTTTAGAATGCATTGTATATGTGAGATCAACTGCTTAACCTGGTCTAGCCTTTTAACAGTTTTTGCATAGAAAACGTATGTGTTTATGAGTCTACCTCTATTGAGTCCATAACGCACTGACAAGAACTCAAGATCAACACATGGTAATACCTAAACTCGAAGTAATTCATGTTCACTATAATCCACCAGGCTAAGGGTCAATTAATCATCTCAGTGAGCCAGAGAATCACCTGCTCACAATACACTGATCCAATTCAGATGCTTCAGCTAAACCAGATGCCTAACTCATTTCCATTTCAGGTCCCATCAAAATCATGACTGTCCTTAAAGGGCCGACTGTGGCAAAAAGTATTAATAAAACTATCTTTAACAAACCATTAAGATATGAATAAAAATCTTAATCTGCATTCAACAAGTACTTATATATATATATATATATATATATATATATATATATATATATATATATATATAATTAAATAATACTGAAGATACAGTATTTTCACAATGATTTAATTTGGGACTACTCAAATAAACACTGGTTTGATTTGACTGATAAAATAGTATTTAGGTGCACATAAAGAGAATTTAACGGGTTTTATTTTCAAATTCATATCCTCTAGAGATTAAAAGGCTATATAAGCGCCTATGGTGGGCCAGATTTGGTCCCCAGGCCTTAAGTTTGACATTTGAAGTAGATGATGGACAAGAATCATTTGCAACAACTCTTAAATAAATTGCATCTTTTGCTCAGATGACTGACTCCTAGTTTAATGCCAGTCTGTTCAAGTTCAGAAAAGTTTTTAAACATCTTCAAAAGACAGACAGCCTCTAAGAGGATATGGGAAAAACCTCTTACTATCTTGTGCGTACCAAATACTTTCTTCTATGAAAACAAGAGTGTTGGTTTGATGTTAAAATTGCAAGAGACAATAACCATAAACTTGAGTGCAGTTTGAAGAATGCTAAGGACAATTATTCTTAATTATCCACAGTGCAGTAGTACTATATTAATCCGTTTCACTTTTCACTACAAAATGCTGGACAGTATATATATCTTTATTGAATCAATAAGAGTTGAAATCCAGAGGTCTTTTCTTGTTTTTCCAAGCAGCACTGAAAGCTACCATTAGGCTGTTGGCTGGGAAGGATCATTTAAATCATCAATGAATCACAAAGAACAATAGTGGCAATATAAAAGGTATTATTTTCACAATGACCTGATTATTCTAAATTGCTGCAGCAAAATCCCAGAGCAGTTTGTGGAAACACTGTAGATGTTTTCAGATAAGTTGGCAACAAAGAGGACCACACTCATTTGGGAAAGCCAGATTTGATTTTCAAAAACCAACCATATAGCCTTACAAGACCTTTCACAACAGCCATATTATCAACCACAACTGCCAAGAATAATCACAAGTCAAACCATTTAGCCATATTGTGCCTCCAACTGAGGTACAAAATAATTATTTCAATTAACAGAGGAAGTCTGTTCCACAACATGATCCACTGTAGGTATTAATTAAAACAGAGTGATGGTGGAACAATGCACCTTCACTCTGTTATGCAAGTTTTGTTGAATGCATAATACATAATAATGGAATTGTATGGAATCTGTATCCTTACTCTGCTGCTATCAAATCATCTGAAAACTGGCTTCTTTGTGTCCATGTTATTTCCTTGATAGTATTTTTTGTGTCTGGTTGGAGCACTCTTACCCTCTGTCACATTGCTGTGTTTCCTATGCGTTAATAATATGAGAGATAATTAGCATGCTTCTAAATTTTGTTTTTGTTGTTAAATCTGAAAAATACAATGATTCTGACTTTATTTTATGCTCTTCTTGTTATTGTAAAAATCTTAAAAAGCAAATATACTTCAGGCCATATATTGTCAGAATTGAAATATGTATTTTATTTGTGAACATCATTAAACATTGTTTTTATTTACTTTTATTAATTATAAATCTAATTGGCTATTATGATGTACTATTCAGGAATGTTAGCTATTTTATAACACCAAATGAGGATGAAACCAAACAGACGACTAAATTAGCTGAAGGCTATGTGTAACATGAACATCAGCTCTGTAACATAAGGGACTGACTAAATATCAGCTGATAGATAAGCTTTAACTCAGAAAGCATATCAGCTATAAGTGGTTAAACATCTCTTGCTAGTTCTCACTGTGTTTTTCTACTTCCTTTCCGTTGCAAACAGGCACACACACGTGAGGGTGTTGAATTATTTCCCGAAGCGTGAAAACGAATGTCTGACCCCTGTCTGACCTTACAAGCAGTCCAGTCAGCTGTAAGAACAGTTCCTTTACATCATCGCATGACCTTGACTCTCTGGTTCATTAACCACAGCCCCATACAACTGCACATTGCATACACTCAGGAGCTTACCTGTATCAGTGAAAGCCCTCTTGTTAAAAATACAATTGTTTTGCTGCAGTGGGGGGAGGTGGAACTTAAAAGAGCACCCGAGAGAGGAACATCGACATCAGCAACTGCGAAAAACAGCTGGGTCCATTTGACAGCAACATTGTTCAAACCAAACTGATGTCACAACGGCAGAGCAACGTAAGCATGAGCTATTCTTTTACCTCTTTTCCTTTTCAAACGTCACACTTAGTGTGAATGGCAGAGAGGTAGTGTCAAGATACAGAATGAGACGGGTGTAGAAAACAAAGAGCAGATGGAAATTCATGAAAAAATACCTCCTTTTTTTTCTCTTTTTTATCACATACGCATCATTTCTCTCAAGTATGCTTTTATGTGTGGTGATTTTTTTTTTTACTCTGTTTCATCATACTGCTGATTTTTATTCCAACTGAAAGCAGACAAGCTGGTAAAATAGAATACCCTTGTAGATAAAAAAGGGACTCAATATCTGTTTTTAAGAGCCTCTTACCTTGTACACCTGCCCATAGGTGCCATTTCCTACCAGCTCAACCAGGTCAAAGATGCCAGAAGGATCCTGCAAATGGAAAGAAAACAGAACAGAATGAGTACAAGTTTGAAGATTCATTAAAACAAAGTGGTTGAGGAAGTGATTTTATTTTGACAAAAAACAAAGTACAGTGACCATTCAAAATAGGTAGTATTTATTATTATAGGTAATAATCCATTACTTTTTTTGTAGTTTAGTCCTTCAAATGTCGAGGTCTTAAATCAGCAGGTCAGACCACACATATTACCAGAAACTGGTGTTAAATGTTGCCTTTTCATGGTAATCTTTCATAAAATATCATATGCCCTCTGGAATAAAATGTCTGCCTCAGAAAGTTGACACTTAAAGAGAGAATACACTAAAGAATAATCTTGTAATTAGGGACTTTTCTTAGTGTGTAGTCCTACTAAAAAAATACAAATGTCAACAGAATACTTTGTGATTATTATAGAAATATGATTACTGTGATTAATTTTAACCCCTTGTTTTATTAAAAATTTACAAAATGTTGGCATGCTAACAACAATGATCACAGGGAGGTGGATCTCTGTTATGGCAACACATTTGAGGTTATCCCCATCAACATGAGGAACCTAATGCAGGCCAGACTCCCAGTTGTTACATAAGAGCAGTAGATCCCAAAGTTGGGGTCAGGACCCCACTTGGGGTAACAAATATGCAAGTCTGGGGTGAAAATAATTTAAATATCAAAAATAGCATTAAAAAAAAGATACAAAAACAGGTCTTGAATTAATGAAAAAACATAATGGCCAATATTGGCTGTTGATGCCAATTGTGTATGACTGCACCACTTTCTAACCGACGTAGTAAAAATAATTGTACTTTCTATTCAAGAGTCGGGGTTCATGGGCCCTTTAAATTTGTAGTTTGTCGGTCAAAAGTTGAAAAGTGTAGGAACAACTACATCATAGGCTTTGCTACAACTAGTAGTACAGAAACAAAAACAAAAAAGCATCTTCCACAATTCCAAATAGAATGGAAATAAATGTACAATGTTTATCATGTCAAGTTCAGCCTTTGTACGGCACAAGTCCACCTCTTCTCATCCAAATTCAAGTGTTTTCTATTTTATCATCTTACCTGAGATGATTTTATTGTTAATTTGACTAATCTGAGTTTAACAATTTTACTCAGCAGCATGTCTTGCTCTACCTACTCTATGTGCGTTTTCTGCTTTGAAATGCATTGCCGGCTTGTTTTAGGCTAGCGTCCAGAGTAGCTATTAATTAAAGTCAGTAGATGCTAGGTTGCCAACACTGAATTGGAAGAACCTCGGATAGAGCATAAAACTCACTGACCCCTGCAGATTCACACACCTCCCCCCTGCTTGTCCACCACATGTTGCCACGGCATTCCAACAATAGCTGGCATTTACCCTCTCTTTCCCTCTCTCCTTCTTTGCTCTCGTTCCAGTCCTCTGGCTTCAGTTTTCCAACCAGCTGATGTCCATCTACGTCTCTCTCCTTCTCCCTCCTTTATCTACATAGCTCTCTTTTACTCCTGACAGAATCCAGGACAAGTTCCTCCTGCCAACAGTCTTTTCATTCCAACAGTGAATTTGTTTCAGAGGCCCAGAACGGACCAGGACCCTTTTACAGACTTAAAATCACTTCTATACCCTTGCATGCTGGCATTACCCAAGTTTTCAAGATGGCATGTTTCCCTGAATTTTAGAGTTAAACAGCGAACCTCATTCTTCATGAGCCACTACCATTTCTTTAGAATTTCTAAAAAATCTTTGGCATAATACATTGAATGCATAATGGTTTCAGACTGAATAAAACTATGGAGGCACCACAAAGAAAAAGTGATCATACTTTTTAAACAGAAACTTAATTGTTTGAAGTCTTTATAGGAAAAAAAAATTAGGACACATATATTACGAATATGCAATGATAATATGTTTCAGAATACATTGACCAATATTCTTCTCAGTAGCTAGATATCCTAAGAATGGTTGTTTTTGTAGCATCATCCAAAAAAACAACACCTTCTGATCAACATTTTTTGGAAGCATAAGGGGCAATTTACACAATAAAGTTTTCAGCAAAAGATTTTTTCTCTGTGATCCGGCCTCTCGTTAAGACGGGAACAGGGTGTTGGGGCCAAAAACGCAACCTGTCAAAAACAGGTTCATGTGTAGAGAATTCTGACAATGCTGGGTGATCCATTGTCATGTAAACACAAGGCCGGGAACTTTCAAAAATGATAACACGTCTGCTAGCTGCCCACTGCATATTGGACTTGCACACTCCCCCATCCTTCAACTCTTTTCCAGGTTAGGAGGAGGAAACCATAGAACACTGCAAACACGGGGTACAGTGCCATTTAAAGGTAGGGTGTATGTACTAAATCCTTTTCAACAAAATCAGTTCGCTCGCCAGTTTGCGTAAACACAGTTTCATTTTTACAAGCAAATTCAAACAAAAACAGCAATGTTTTCATGGAAACTGCCCAAAAGTCACACCCTCCCTATATCCGGCCCATGGGTTTCCTACTGTCAAAAAAAAGGAATGAAAGTCAACCGAGCGATAAATGTTATTTTCTTTTTCCGTTTGAAATGTGCCAAGGATTGATCATAAGTCCATGAATTTTAAAGACACATTTTGATGCAGAGAAAGCGCTAATTCTAGACCGGCGATAAAAGTTACTTTAGATTCTGTGTGATAACACACAGTGAACTACAACTAAAGAAGGTGAAGAAGGAAAATGGCCGTCAGTATTGTTAGCTTCACCTCCTTCCTCAAATACGAAGGAAGGAGCATTAAGCATGGATAAAACCACTATAAATCTGGTCATGTGGAAGTGGCAGCTATGCTGGGGCAGAGGCAGCATGTGGGACAAGCTCTACAAGGTCTCGGTGAGGATTTCAAGTGCTGGCTAGTGTTAGCTCCCTGATGTCACATTATGCGACTTTTGATTTTGTAATCATTTTAATTACACATTTCTACAACCAAATAAATCAGATATCACATGACAAACAGATTAAAAATGCGCATCATTAGTTATCATTTCAATTGAGGTACAGTCTATACCGTATGTGATTCAGGGGGTAAAACAAAGTGGACTAGAAAATAATTTTTACCAATCCACTGACTTTCATTTATTTTTTTTCGGCCAGGCAAGGGAGGAGACCTAGGCTCCCAATTGCCTTAACTACTACTAAATCCGAAATAAATAAAGGTCCCAAACATGAAGGATTTATAACAAGCACTGCTGTTTGGTAATTAATTTCCTTCAGGGAAAATAATGAATACTGCATTGTGCACCTTTTTTTTAGGATTTCCGGTAGAAACAAGCTTCTTCTTATTAACTATACTATGGTAAAAAGGTATTTTTTTGACCGCAATTCTAATCATTCATCAATCCCGTTTAGGTATTTGCAGAGAGCTTTGCACAGCCTCAATCCAATTTCATCTGTTCGTACCACACAAACTTGTAAAATATATACGATGTTCATTAGGTAGAGATACACAGACACACTGGGTATAAGGACAGAACCGGTAGGTTTTCAGCATGATTGGCCATCTGGAGGATGTACATAAGAACTAACATGATGTGTTTACCGAAACACTCTTCGGTGGGAAAGTGGTTTCTGAGTGGAGAAGTACACTCAGAGTCAGCAGTATCAGTTAGGTGTTACAAAAATTATATCAAAAGGAAGCATTAATGTATACAGTATGCCTTTACTTTAATTGAAATTGGATTTTTCAGCTGTTCGTTCAGGCAGATAGGCAAAGTTAGGGACATTTTTGTCAAACTAGTAAAGAGGTGAACTCAATCCACAACTGACTTAAGCATATACTATTCTTTTTGTATGCAGTAAAACTTTAAAACCTCTGAACATCAAGGAAATGCTGTAAGCCATTCTATTTGGTAGGGGCAGTTCTGGTTTTACCACCTCAAGTTGAACTGCAGAGTTCTCAAATGGTTGATTTTAAAATTGATCCAAATCACAAAGGAACTTCAGTAATACTGGTTTATGACATAACCCCTGGAGAGTGGGTGAACAACCGATATCAAGTTGAGTGCAGTATCGCTCATTCGAAAAGGCTGTGAATGTGGCCTGCATTTTTATTGCGCTTTTTTAGTCATAATACACAAAGTGCTTCACATTACATTCAGTCATTTACCCATTCATGCACGACATTACCCGATCATTATTGGAAACTAAATTCGTACTGTGCATGTGCAAATCTTATGTCACTTCCTGTTTTTGCCATCATTGTAACAATTTGACATGGTTAGCGAATATTGGAACTGTACCCGTTAAAAGGCCTTCCTTGACTCTGATCGCCTAGCCCTGTTGATTTATTAACAATCGTAACATTTAAGGAGCATTACCTCACCCAAACTTCACTGCTTTCCTAATCCTAATATTCGAGGACTAGTGCCTAAACCTAACGTTAGCTACTTTTTTTTAAACAACGGTATTAAACAAAGTGCAAGTATACAAGAGGAAAAATAAAGTATACAACAAAAGAACGAACAGCCAGGGGGGTCAATTATACAAATATATGCAAAGATGCACAAATATCTATTGTTTTAAGAGCCTCACTGTTAGTGGAGTGAAATATTGATTAAATGTATGAATCTACCTCTTCTAACGAGAGCTACCTATCGTAAAACGCTTCAAGTGGAAGTAGACGCGTTTTCTACATGTGTGGTACCGATTGGGCTTCCGGTACGGTAGCCACAATGCACACTCACACGCTGATGCTGGCAAGCTACATTCTAGCCACAGGAGCCAAGGGATGAAGTGTCTTGCCCAAAGATACAATGGTCGAGATTGATGGAGTGAGGATTTGAACCGGCAACCCATTTGTTAAAGGATGAAATTCTATATCAGGACAGGGACTAAATCTTAATGTAAGCTAGTACCCATTTTCTAGCAGGCAAATGTTAGTAGAAGTGGTGAACAAGTTAAAATAACTAAGGCAAATAACCCCTACTCTTCTCCATCTAAAGTAATATCAATCCATCTCTCTATTAAGCCAGCTAAAATTCATCCTCGGGTAATATATGATGCTATCGTGTCCCATTTTCTGATTCTTGTTCAGATGCAGTTATGTGTTCTAGGCTTTGTTGATGCTTTTTTCTTTCAGGACTACTCCATTTCAAAGCATCAAAAGGGACGGAACTGAGGAGGTTTCACTGGAGGCGAAAGCGAGAGGCTTCAGTCACCCGTAGAAATTAAACAATTGTTTACCACTACATTCTGAAGAAATACAAACCTGAATAGGGAATATTATATAATATCCTCTAGAATAACTCCCTAATGTTGTCATATGTCTCTCTATTCAGTTAGAGTTTTCATTAGTTCTTCTCTTTTTTTGTACTTCACATTGACGGTTTGTCTGCTGGCATGACAAACAGCTCTCTGTGTGCTTCCTTACAGAGGAAACAGCTAAATGATGGCTGGGGGGGGACTGTCTTAAAACAGCATTTTGAATGCCAAAGTAAAACAAAATTTACACAGAAGGTTAAAGATGTTTGCCTGTTTTATCTTTCTTGAGAGCATCTCTTGGCTTTTACTCCATCCCCTCGTCTCTCCATGTTTTCCTCCCTCTTGCCCTGTCTCTGCATGTTTGTTTCTGTGGATCTCAGCAGCCCTGTCAACCTGTCAGCCGCTTCTGAACACAGAGCCTTGTAAATTTTTTCCCCTCTTCTTCCCTTTCCTGTTCTTTCACCCCACCCCCTCCTTGTTGTGTGCTATGAACACCGACCCCTATGCAGTTTTCCATCACACACATCGACACACTCGTTCCGTCACTCTCTGTCTCTAGCACATCCTCTCGACGTCTCACTCGTTCACACTCTCAAGACTAAGAACCTTGGCACATATTCGTGCACTGTGCCAAAAACACAGTCCTACATCAAAGGGGGGGATAGGGGGAGGGGTCTATCGTTGGCATGTTCTAACGAGAAAGAATGGGCACAAAACCTAAAAGTCGGTCAAGAAGCACTGGCAGAAATCAAGCTTCTGCAGTCTGTCTTGTTTTAAGGGCTTTATCTGACACAGGTTGACTTTGTTTGTCTCCCCTCACTTCCTTCGCCTCTCAACAAGTGTGTGTGAGTTTGCATGTAGACTGTGAATCAACTCTTAAAGCAACATGCACATTTTTGACAGGAATTCCCAGGACACTTGTGGTCCACTTTATTTTTTTGCTGTTGATGTACACAAGCGAAATTCCGACTGGGTCTGAGTGAAAACAACAAACAGAAAGAATTTTGCCTAGAGTCTGCTCTACATGCATGTATGTAGGAGCTACATTGACACATGAAGCACACCTGCAGGTCCTCTCCTGGATCCACAGAATAAGAAACACACTTTTGATGGACCACTAAATATTTTTCCTCAGGTTTGCTGGTGAAAATATAGCACAGTACAATTCATATTTTATGGACCAATTGCACAATGAGCTCCCAGCACGTCCCAGCCTTTGTTAGTGTTTCTGAAACTCTCCTATTAAAGTTGCCTATGGCTGCAACAATTATACCCTCTTCCTCCTTTTTTTATGCATTTGTCTCCCTGCCGAATGTCTGCAAGGGTCGCGTGACTGCCACACGACCTCACTGGTGGCCGATGAATCATAGTGTGAAGAAACAGGCTGCTGAAAAACAGTTAGACATTAACTGTACAGTTGCTTGTAAATACGGGATGAAAGAGAGGGAAGTAATGAGCAACAAATGGAGACCTAATGTAGGATCACAAAATTCAGCAAACCCACAGTGCATTAAAACTTCTCCAACTTTTATAATTCAATTCTATTCAGTTTATATATAGTGCCAATTCACAACAGATGTCATCTCAAGGCACTTTACTAAAAGTAATTTCAATACAATTATAACAACATTCTAAACTGTTATTTTTTAACATATACAGATTGCATAAAGGTTTGGTTGCAACATTCAGTACATGAGACTGGATAATCAGACATGACTAATATTCCTGTAATAAACACTATTACAGAAAGCCCTGACATACCACAGGTTCTTGACTAACTTCTTTTTAAAAAAGCATACAAAATTGAAACAGAAGACAAGTTATTGCATGCATAAGGACAGGAACATGTGTTAAAACCAAAGGCCTCTGTTCCGCAAAATGTAAAACTAGACTGTCCTTATCAGTGATCAGCCAGTCAGAAACAAAACAACCAAAACCTTTTTTTTCCCGATTAGTTAATTAATGCAGCACACACAAGCCCTACCTGATTGGACTGGCGACAATGTTCTTGAAGTTGATATCCCGGCTATTCTTATTAGCTGTTATGAATAGCTATTCTTCAATATCATAGATATATTTAAAATTAAGTCAGAGGAGATGAAAAGATGGAGAAGCTTCTATAAAAGAAAGTGAGGCCATTTTTTTTGAAGCACCAGATAACAATCAACTTTAGCACAACAGAAAACCGAAAGCTGAAGGTACTGCTCTGTTTCATCCTTGACAAGAATCTGATATGTGGAAACATGAGGAATATGGAAATGTTGGCACCATTTTGGAAATCTCACAGTTAATCATTTTGCTAATAATGGTAAACACACTAATCAAGCAAATCACTAATATGGGATTCTATTGCTTGACGATTAAAAAGGTCAACTCTATAACTGTTCTTATGTAATTATCTTAACTAAAGAAGATTCAACTTTTATCTATTTCCATATTTCAAAAAAACAAATGTGAATAAACTCCATTTAGCAACATGTTTTACTTAAAACGGTAGGGTTTTAAAGAGGAAAGGCTACATTTGTTACATGATATATGAGAAATCTAAAAATGAGCCATAAGGGTAAGGAAAATCAGTGAAGGCCAAGGGAGCAATTCCATTAAGGTAAAGAACAGCAACAGGCAAAATTGCAATGACAGATTTACAAAGACAGACAAATCTTTTAAACCACCTGCTTAACATTGAAAAGTTTTCCCCTCAACCTAGTTCTGTCTAAGAATGTTCCAAGACTGACTTGTGGTTACAGACATAAATATTGACAACCTATACTCCACATTTTGGTAGCAGTAAAGTGGATGCCTTGAAAAATGTCAATTTTCCTCCAAACTGGGGGATGATTACTTGAGTTTGAAGGCTGAATTCTTTATAGCAACTGATTTTCTGACTTCTAGAGAGATGCTGTTACACTGGTTGAGTAAGTCCAGTTCTAGTAATAAAGCGATAGTAACAGTCATTTAAGAAAAACAAATATTACATAGGGATGGGTATCTTTTAGGTTTAATCCGATACAGGTGCCAAACTGGTATTTTTGTAAAGGTACCGGTGCTTATACGGTGCTCGAAATGGGGCTTAAAGTATGGAAAACATACAAACTTAATCCAAAAATTATCTTATTTTTTCATTTTTACTAGGGCTTTCAAACGATTAAAAATTTTGATCTAATTAATCATAAGGTAGCTGTGAATTAATCACCATTCATAAATATTACCCAAAAACAATTTTCATCTAAATAAAGGACAAATCCACATGCCGTTGGTCTTTCAAAAAAGATAAATATAGGAGAAATGGTACTTTTGTTTTGAACTCCACAATCACATTTACAATGTACAGTATGTGTGGTCTCATATGAAAAATAACAAACACAACTAAAGGTAGTACAATTAACCAAAATATATTAATAAACTTAACAATTGGATATCACCAGTCTGTGCTAAACATCACATAAATCAAATGCAGTATAGACTTAATAATTAAATATCCCAATTTACTCAGGTACAATTTACCTGAGTAAACATTCAGCACATACATATCATCACATCAAAACATAACATCAGAAAGAAAAAAAAGAAGAAGAAAAAAAAAAGAGTTAAATCTAGGAATTAATCATCGCTCATAAAATACATTAATTTTAACAGCCATGACTTTTAGCAGGTTTTTTTTCCCAAAAAGATAGCAATGTTAGCCTTTTCTGGTGATATACGGAATCGCTCTTGGCTGATGGTATCGATAGAACCCATAGTGCGGAAAAAAGAATTGAAATAAAGCCACGACATGTGTAATGCTTTTCAATCTGGCTACTACCGTTTATGTCAGAACCAGTTCCATAATGGCAACGAATATCTGTACCCATCCCCAATAACATAGTAACACAAAACAGCTGAAAGGTTAGATTCAAGTATGCACAGAAATCCGTATGATGCTTTACATACATTTGGCATTATTTATGGGGGTGTAATGGTTCTCAGACATGACAGAAATTATACTTTCATTTAATGAAATTACTGTATGACACGCTTGGAAAATAAATAATCCCTTTTGAGGTTTTTCATTGGTGTATCAACAGTGGGCCTATGTTAGAAGTTATCTTGCTCACTAGAAGGACAAATTTGGTTGTTTGTAAATATTTCCAGCAGTGTAAAACACTGGCAGATTTAGTGTGGAGACGTAATGGGAGCTGAGCTATCATTATAATTAAGGTAATGTTGCCATAATCTGTTGGACTTGGAGTTTTGCTTAATGTTTCTGTTTTAGGTGTTTTATTGTATTTGAGGGATTTTTTTTTGTCAGCGTTTACCCTCAATTTGCCATTGTCCTCCATATTTTTCACTGTGTCTAACTTGATCAGTATTTTCCTGTGTTACCCCTAGTATTTACTTCTCATACTCCCCCAGCTACCCTGGCTCATGTTCCCTCCCAACTGCCATGTATCAGCTAATTAGAGTCAGCTGATCCTTGCCCCTGTAATCACTCTCCAGCTGCATTTATACTCCTTCTTTTCATCCTTAATTGTTGGATTCTCCTGTTTTCTGCATACTAATCCTCCTTTTCTTCCTGTTGAAGTCTTATCAGCATTTCCCTCCTCCATATAGTTGTGACTGTTACCATTAAATAACTTCTGGTATGATGATGTCTGCCTCCTGCCCGCGTATGAGTCCAACACTAAAACCACAGCCTTAAAGTCTTACATTAGTTTAGTTTGTTTCACACCATCACAGTTTTAAAACTAGAAAAGCACTTGGAAAGCACAGACCTCCATCAAGGAGGCTCTGGAGGATCAATCAGACTGTTAATATACATTCACCTATACATTAACAGTCCAATTGATTTATTATGTTAGTGACACTAAGGATAATTGTTGCTTTTCTATTTCAGATAAACACAAAAATATTGTGTTATGAATTTCCATTTCATATTTTTATGCCATTTTTGGCACAAAAACAAACTTTTCTCATACCACCCCACCCCTCTTATGTGCTTCTACATTAGACTTTTCGTGGGGAGTACAGTTTACGTCTATTGAAAAAAAAAAAAAAGATTTCAGAAAATGAGGTGGATTGAATTAGAGACCCTAAGAGGATGAGAGGAGTTATGCTGGAGCCGAGTAGGCCTCATATAAAACCACTTCCACTTGTCAAGAAGATGTAGTTGACGCCTAATTCCCTGTATACCCCATCCAGACATGTACTTTACATTACCAGAAGCTCTTGAACACAGATTTGTAGCAGGCCGAGGACAACCCATGATGCAAGATTGTTTTCTTATTTTCCTTGCACGGTGAACAACCCATAGGCTGTTCATTTTTAGCCAAATTTCTCAGCCAACTTGTCATCTCACATATCTCCCTTTCATCCTCCATCTTTTACTTTCTCCTTTTGTCATTATATCCATCTTTTTGTACATTCCTTCACTGCATTTTATGTTTTTTTTACCTATTTCTTAATGGACATGGATTTGAAGCATTTTATTGATTAATAACTGTTTAGTTCATGCTGCTTTCAAGTCATTTTAAATCACAATGAGCAGCTGATTATAAATTAATTGTTGAAATTATTGAAACATAAATTACACTTTCCATGCCAAAAAATAGCCAAATAAAACATGAGCAGCAACACTTTTTATGTTTGCAGAGGACACAATGCAACTCCGTCACAGACTTGAGGGAGGAAAAAAATAGGTCAGCTAGAAGCAGGCAGGCAGTGTGAGAGGGAGGGTGGGAAGGGAGAGGGGCATTTCTCAGCGACAAACTGCCATACAGTATATAGACTATTCATGAATAAGCTCTGTGTAAGCCTTGGGCAATGCTGTGGCCCTGTTACCATGGCGTCTGTGGTCGAGGGCCGAGGAATGTGGCCTTACAAAAGAGAGAAGCTCTAAAGAGGGGTCTTTGCCTTGGACTACTTTAGTCACTGGTCACATCAACACCTTCTCCCTGAGACCAGGCTCAACCCCTTTCTTTCTCTACTCTTAATCTTTTTTAATCTACTCACATCCTCGTTTCTCTCTCCATCCATCTCTTTTTGGACAGTACCTTGCAAAAGTCTTGTGCTAGAGTGATATAAATCTTACAGTGTTTCCAACTTTTTTAAAAAAGGTAATAAGAATAATCTTAACCACTGGCTTTCAACAGTCACCTAATCATTAAATGGAGTACACTTGTGTGTATTTTAATCAAGGATAAATCCAGCTGTTCTGGCCTTACACGTTTTTTTGGAAAACCTCAGTGAGCAAACACCTTTTCAGATGTGTTCAAAATTCAGCCTTTTTGCATATGGCCTAAAATGACAATAGCAGAAAAATAGGACAGCACATCGTCCCACCGCCCCTATGGAGAAACATAGGGGTGGCACTATCATGCTGTGTCATCAGTTGCAGGGAATGTAGTCAGAGCTGAGGGAGGAAGGTGAATGGAGGTAAAAAAAAAAAAACACAGGAGAATACCTGAAGAAATTCACAAAATCCCTAATTACTTTGATAATTAATTCAACTAATTAAATGTCTAAGTGTATAATCGCAGTTCAACTGTAACTTGTGTGAAAAGTTGGTTCAACAAATTATTGAAGGGACTTCCATAACACTTATATGTGTCTTACATAATCCTCCTTCCTCAAAAATGTGCAATAGTTTGTGCGTGCCTGCCACGAAGATGAACTAACCATTTGGGAAATGTTTAAGGCGTGTGAATACTTTTGCATGGCAATCTCCCTATTCCATCATTCTAACCTGCTTTTGCTTTACTCTCAGATCTCTCACCTGAGTCCCTGAGCAGCAGATTACTCCACTGCCAGTGTGTGCATGTATGTGTGTGTATGAAGTGTTGTGAACTTCCTGCTGGTTTACCATCTGTTGCTCCTGTCAGCTGAAGCCACTGCTTCAGACACCTCTGACCTAACCACGCTTGCGTCCTGATAAATAAAAACTACTGTCTGTAAAAAAAGGAAAGAAAAAAAGAAAACGTGTTTCGACCTTGTGTCTTTTGGCTGTCATTGCGAGTCACGGCAGGACGGATAAGAGCCTGGCCTTTTCCGCTCAAGCGAAAACCCGCTGCATCTATAACAGGTGCTGCTGGGGTTTCATGTGAGGCAGCAGCGAATGTCGCAGAGACAGAGGGAGAGAGAGAGCTGACAACGCTCATGAACAAAGAAAAAAAAGTGCAGAGGATGCAAAACATGAAAAACCACTTCTCTCTCTCCACTGTACTTCCCACTAGGTTCTGTTTCTTTTAGTCTTTTGGTGTATTTGTTTGAGTAATGGTCAAGCAAACACACTCACAGCACAAAGCTCCACCATCAGCACCACAACCAGAGAAATAATCACACTTCAAAACACCCCCACCCCCTCTGCGTCAGACACAGCTGACCTACTTCCTGTCTAGCCGGTGCAGCACTCATCTTGGTCTCACTGTCTGTCTCTGTATTGTCATCTGCTCAGAGGAAAATCCTGCATGGCAGCACTTGTTCTGAGATGTTGGTAATTTATCTGAAATTCCTTAAAATTACTCATCTAACCTTTTTGTTAACCTAAGATTTGAAACCTAACATGTACATGAAAACATTTACATAAAACTAGCAAAACAGGTATTTGGAACAAACTGAATTGGTAGAGACAAGTATAATACAAGAAAGTTATTGGGTTTTTCATTCAACCTTAATGCTGAATCTTTACTGCTGGGATAGAAAGTAGAGCAGTTTTAACCATACAATGGTTCTAGAATTGGTACCTAAATTGGAACCTTGTTAGACAAAAAATAAATGGAGCCTCTTTGTTTTCCCCAGGCAGTTATTTTGAATTATACAACGACCTGATAGGACCTGACCACAATTCTTCCACTGGATGAAAGTAGAAACGCCAAGATTACAAAATAATACAGTACATTACAGTTAAAGTCTGCAGATTGTATATGTGTGCCCAACTCTCACCCTTTGACTGAAGAAATATCTCTTACAGTCGATACAGACAAGATAAGAAGCTACATTCATTTCTAATTTACAATTTAGTGAGTTGCAATGGTGTTGTCTGTATATGCTATATTTATTTAAGTTAATCAGCTTTGAAAATATTAACTGTAGAAAAACTAGAGGGGACATTTTTTGCACATTTTATATTGTTATTAAATTCAACTGTTTACTAATGAATGTTTTTGTCTATATTCAGAACTTTTTTTATCATTTATAGTACAGAATTAAACAAAAGAAAATTTATTTTGGCTAAAATATTCCTTGATCAATAAACATGGATTATTCTGTTCAATCCTTCTACTTGTGCAAAAGTTTCCTCTACACTTTTTCCTTCCACTCAACTTTCTATTAACTGTGAAATGCCACCTTCTTTAGGCACTGGCGTTTTATAGAGTAACTTACTTGAGGACAACTGGAAAACTGTCATGTTAGTAGTCTTTCTCCTGATTATGTAGACTACTGGTTTCTCATTCTTTTGCCATTTTAACAAATTTTAAGGGTTGAAAATAACTTCAGAAAATACGCCTGGATCGATTCCTTCTTCATCCAGGGTTAGATTAACAAAACAATCTAAATTGGATCTCTTTCTCACCCAGCTCTTTATTTTTTCGATTATTTTAGCAACCAAATAAATAAACGCTGACATAGTAAATATTCATATGAATATAGGTTTGAAAATATTAGTCTTTAAAGGTTTTTTTTAACTGACTAAAGGCTGCCAAAAAACATTTAAGGCCCAATTTGTTTCTCACACATTTTTGCATTCATTTATCATGCAGAGGGAATGCAAATCATGCCTTGTGCACAATGTTAAATGGATGATAGCCATAGTTGCATAAAAATAAATAAAATATAAATAAAATTATCATCTAAACGGTAGCGTTTGGGTCTAAATCCTTCGAGATTCCCCCTAAACACTCAAGGGAGTATGCCTTTAAAAGAACGAGACATACATCAACACCCCCCCACCCCTCTTTCTCATTCTTCTTCATCTCTCATGTCCTCTATCTTCCTAAGCAAACCATTTTAAATTTGCCCTGCCTTTTCCGAGGTCTATGTACCTTTCTTGTAAACATTGCTTGTTTCCCAATCAAGCACGCGAAAGATGAGCTGAAATGAACAGGAGGCAAAACTACTGGAAAAGGGAAAAACTGCATCCAGGTGCATGGACGGATGAGCTGTTCTGAAAGAATAGAGCCACACAAGGAGGCAGGCATTCAAAGAGTTTCAATTAATGGCATCAAGTGCATAGGAAACCATGTTACTGCATGCAGACACACAGCACCAGGAGAGAAAGCAAGAGATATGTGGTTTTGTTTCTCAGAGCTCTGGTCTGCAGCATTCTTTTTCTTCTGCTATTGACACCAATACTTTAGATATGTGAAAGGTACACACCATAGTCAAAATCCTTTAACATCACACTTGAGCAGCTTTCAATAAGAGGTAACAGTGACCACAGGTAGGCTGGAACATTCTGAGAAGAAATAATCAATTGAGAAACTGCATGAAAGACGGCAATTTGGCCAAAACTAGTTGTTTTTCACAGCAAAGCCTTAGGATGACGAATAGAGGTTGGTAGAAATAGTTTACATCGCTCTAGAAATCTAGGCCGGTGGGCATGTAATGCATAAAAATCCAATTCAGCAGAAATCAGAGCTATAGACTCAGTCCTACACCACAGATCCTGTTTCTAGTCTTAATAAAGAGGTGTCAAACCAGTTGGCATGTTTGTTAATGCCTATATGACTAATCTCTAACATGAGGTTTGTGGCAAAGCATCCTCTACACCTTGACAAACACGTACACACACACGTCTGCCTCAAGCAGACCTGTGCTCTACTCTGCTGCCGGTTGCTATCATTGAGGCTGCACGGTCAGGTGCAAGAAATGAAGGATCTATATCGCAAATGTTTCCAATTTTGGATCAAGAGCGTTGTGAGTCTTCTTTATTTAATAGCTTAATTTCGGTGCAATTTTTGAGCACCAACAGTAGCATCTCACCTTCAAAGCTGACAGGTCGATTTCAAACTGACTCTGAGCTGGAGAGTCACACGCCATAATGGAGGGCACAAAAAGGAGCCACTCTTAGTTTGTCAGATATCCAGGAACGGCCTCTGCTGTCACGACTGAGCGTGTGGTCTTCCTCCAGGCTCCCCTCCTCTCTACGCTGATCTCTCGTTGGGGCACAGAATAAGACCGGTCCGTCTATGTTTGCTCAACAGCGCTTTGGTGTGGGAGCGCACGGCTAGGGCGCATAACCGCGGATAACGGAGGGCGAGAACAGCTCCATATATACGAGGATGTAAAAAGGTACACTGACTGAGGAAGGTGGTATCCTGCGGAGGATGTATTGCTTCTGTTGGTGCTGCTGCTGTGACAGCCAGCCGGTTAATATGCAAGGGGAGGGTTGAAGGGAGCAGAGCGCACTGCCACCCTGAGAAACCACGCCTGTTACCGGGCGGGGTTTAGTTACCGAGGCAGTGAGTGCTTTCAAACTTTTCCCCTCTTCATAAATATAATTTCCTCCTAGCCTTCTTCTTAATAACATTTCCTTGTTTTTATTATTCGTGATAATTCAATTGCGGATCTAACATAAATAGTGCCCCGGTCAACATGGAAAGCTCGAAGGGTCAAAAATCCAGTGCTTTGCTTAGGCCAAGTCCCTACGAACAAAGTATTAATTCTTCAAAATAAATAAGGGATGAAACTCCAAAGCTACACCCTTACTACACAAAGGCATAACAATATGGGAGAAATGTAGAGGTGATCCATTTTGTTTTTCTGACTCATTTTAAAACGGTAATAATTTATGCTGGACCTAACAAAATGTTTCTTTGTGTTAAATAAAAATCTGTTCTATTGTTTATTTGAATCTACAACACATTGGCAGACTAAAATTAAATTCTTCATAAATTGCTGTTGTAATTATGCAAAAATCTGATAGCAAATGTTCCACTCGCCAGAAAATTTTGATTCCACTGAAGTGGAGACTCCTTATTCTGAAGTTGCTGTTAGTTTAACCATTCACAGTCATTTTATTTGCCCAAAATAAACATCCCTATTATAAACCCATCCAAAATAAGAGAGGTAAAGTTAAATTAATTAATGTGTAAATTCTCATTAATTTTATTTGGGGGCGACTGTGGCACAGGGGGTTCAGAGGTTGCCTTGCAATTGCAGAGGGGTGGGTGCTGGTTTGAATTCCCGAGCCCCCAGATCCATCTGTCTCAGTTGTTGTGTCCTTGGGCAAGACACTTCGCCCATCGCCTACTGGTGTTGGCCGGAGGGGCCGATGGCGCGATATGGCAGCCTCGCGTCTGTCAGTCGGTGAGTATCTTTATCCTACTGAAGTATAAGCAGTTCTCGCCTCTGATTAGATATAACTTCTCTCGCATGATTGGCTATTTCTTTTAGGGATTAGTCCCGCCTTTTCTTGTCTCTGATTGGGTAGAAGGTCTCTCCAGCGAGTTCTACACGTCATAATCATATGATGGCAGTGGGGAAGCGGTCGCAGGGACGGGAACAGGGGGTCATTTTTGAATCATTATTATTATTATTAGTCCTTCCACCAACAGAACGAAAACAAGTCTATATAGAACTCTTATAAGTGTGTGCTGTCATATTTAGATGTTTACAGCTCCAGTTGATGATGTGAAATTCCGATTGACAATATGTTTTGGCTCTTTGTTCATTACTTTGACTTGGTGGCTCACTAGCAAAGATAATGGCGAGATCAAACCCAGGGTGGGTATTTTTAAATAGTCACTTTTTCCATGTAATCAACACTATTTTGGAGAGTTTATGATGAAAATGTTAACTAATAAAAATCTCAACACACTTATTGCATTGTTAAATTTACTTGGTTTGTTTGTTTGCTCTGAACACTGAAATGTTACAATATTATAGGAGAAATGCTAAACAGATGTACTTTAGTTTGATGCAAGATGTATGTGTATAAAATATAACTGTACTATTTTACCCAGCTTTGTGCAGGTCAGTTCCCAGCAGCAGGACATTTCTTCCTGAGGCAATAACAGATTTTCTGTAACTTGCATACTACTTGTTTAGCAGACCAAACCTATGAATTTATTCTGTCCAAGTATCAGCTCAGGAATCAGGTGTCTGCTAAAATGCAAATAAGTGGGGAATGTGGGACGGCCGCCAATTCTTCTAGCCAATCAGAGACAAGAAAAGGAGGGACTAGTCCCTAAAAGAAATAGCCAATCATGCAAGAGAAGTTCTATCCAATCAGAGGCGAGGAAGGCGGGAACTGCCTATAATTCCCTTGGAAAAAGATACTCGCCCCAGCACAGCTGTGGCTACGATTGTAGCTTGCTTCCACCAGTGTGTGAATGTGAGAGTGAATGAATAATGGAATTTGTAAAGCGTCTTTGAGTGTCCAGAAAAGCGCTATATAAGTTTGAGGCATTATTATTATTATTATTATTTTCGTCCTACACATGTCTGATGGAGCATGCTAACTCTACATTTTCCTTCAATTACAATTACGCTAAATTCAGTAATCAACCAGGAAATTTGATTTGAACCGCCAACGGTCTCTCCCTCTAACAAAGCGTCTTCCTCCCTAGTCTACCCCGTGGCTCCCATCTGCCTGTGTGTGCGTGTGTGTGGGTTATATCACAATTATGGTAGCCCAAAACAAAAGCACAGATGAGGCCTTTTAGCTGCACCAGGGTAGGTAAAAGGTCCATGATTTTCCAGCATTATGGAATATTCCCCGGCTGCCTTTACTGTTCATTACTAATCACTAAACAGAACTAATCTTGAAAGAATTTTCCCAGCAGTAATTGGACTAATATCTTAGCTAGAGTGAGACATTTATCTATGATGTCGCAGCAAAAACCAAAAAAAATCTGTATAGGGGCAAAATCTTTATCACAGAACTGTGTTCCTTGAGGCAACCTTGCTTATATGTATACATATACTAAACATGGCGTTGATTATAATGTAGCACTGGACCTGGATTTACCTTTTCTTTATAGATTAGAATTTGTATTAGGGGCATGAAAAAAATGTAACAAATTCAACTCAAAAACAAATTCAAGATTTCACACATCTTTTCATGCTTACTTACTTGTAGTGTTGCCAATGTTAAGGTCACAAAAGCAAGATACTAAGAATGTTGAAAGGTGTGAAGTGTCTAATCTCTTAGACATGAGTACAAAGGAAAAATTATGAAAGCAACAATGTAACTCAAGAAACCTGTTGATAGATGAAAAGTGAGTTTTGATGGATAGGATTGAAAAGCGAAAGAAAAAATAAGCACCTATTGGTTTGTAAGAATGGCAAACACGCAGTGTCATATTTATACAGAGATTATTAGAGATTATCTAATTAGACAATTTCAAGTTAAAGATGTCCAAAAAAAAAGGTTCAAGAGCTTTGGTCAATTTTTAAAAAATACATAAAAGGGAAATCCACAACAGGAAGATCATGAAGTCTTCATGTAAAGCAATTCCGTTGAATTATTTAAATTTAGATGTTGGGTGTGTATTAAAATAAACACCAAGCAGCGGGCAGGATTAAACAGGTTTTTACCTTGTATTAGTCATGAAATGACACAAAATATTCAGACAACTTTCATCTCATACCACTAACTAACAACATTGAACAAAGAGAGCAGGTCTATAGTGACATTTACAAGTTTAGGAATATGTAATTATCCCCCAAACGGGAAAAAAATAGTTACGTTTTCAGAGTCCCTCCAGTCCCAAAGCAGGATTTTCTGAAGTGGTTAACACCTTCATTCTTTTTCTGTTCCTGCTTGACTTCTCTTTGATGACATTTCCTTTTTTAGTTTGTGACTGGTTTGTCAGCCTTTTCTTTAGATTTGGAACCAGAAATTTCTAGATAATAATAATAATAATAATAATAACCTTAAACATTTTTCACATTTTGTCACATTACCTCGACAAACCGTAAACAACTGGATTTTACACAACAGTCCAGCACAAATTAGTTGGTCCATACACTGTACTCTCAGTATAACTGTGTGAAAACACCCTGGACAGTGGAGTTAACCTACCTACTTTAAAATCAGATGAAAAAATTTAAACAAACTGATATTTTCAACAACCTGCCATTTAAAAAAAATCTACAAAATGCAAAACTTTGGTTTGTTGACAGGCATGACCATTCTTTTTAAATGATACATAAGAAAATGTCACTGATTAGCTGTTTGCTGTGGCACAATAGTTGGAGCAATATATATATATCACCAGTTATTAATCTTATCTTCAACAGACAGCATCATTCTTAAGTATCAGACAATCCTCTTACAGGAGTTACAAATGTGATTTTTTTTTTTCCAAGTTGTAAAAACCTTCAGATATTCATTGTTCCTACTTGGTCTTTTCTCAGTAACATTTCAGCTGCCTCATTTTATGCTATTCAAAGTAATTTATATATATTAAAAAACGAAACGACAATAACAAAACAACAGAATTTTCTGGCCATTGTGCAGAATGGAAATTATATTTTTTTTATTTATTTAATCTCTACTTTGAAAGAAAAAAACAATCTGTCAACAATGTATCATTAGGCATCAAAGGTGAAAAAAGACAAGATGTGATGTGATTGCTTCATTTCATTTTTTACTCTTTAATCTTTATGTGAGATTACACACCTGTATGCATCTTGATGACATTTAATCATGTTACAACTACAAACTTCCCTGTATATCATGTCTTAGACTCAGAGAGTTGTGCATTATTGAGAAATGGAAGAAAAAGGGGGCATGGTTTTCAAGATTTTCAAGCTAAAATCTTATTGTTTATACATCTATTTCCTCCCCTTAATTAGTAAATGGTGGGCAGTTGTGGGTAATTTTATTTGAGTGTAAATCCATCTGAACAAACAGTTCTCTCCAAAAAGTTGAACATAATATAAAATATTAGGATTTTCCATAAAAACTGAATTTGCACACCACATCATTATTATGTCATACTTTATGTTGGCCTGTAGCATTAAATCAAAATAAAAAAAAATAGGTTCTAACATTAAAAAGCTAGAGGGATGAATAGTTTGCCAAGATACAATAGATAAAGATGTAACCTCATGTGACTACATACAGGCTTTGTTCTGATTCCTGTCCTGACTTGAAGATCTGTTAAGCTTTTTGATAACAAAACAAGTCTGGAAAATAAAATCACTTACAGTTCAGTTGAAAGGAGTGCACAGCAAGGAAACTAACAAACAATTATTTTTATTTTTTTAAGGTTAGTCAGTCTTCCAAAGCACCATGAGCAAACATCTTTTTACAGTCAGCATGACCCTTTCCTTTCATCTCCAAACTGTGGAGATGAGAAACCAGTGGTTAACTATGAAAAAAAGTGTATAAAAATTCAGGATTCAGGATTTAAGAAAAATTCTTAATTGTCTTCATTCCACAGAGTAAAGCTGAGCTCAAACGTAAGGTGGAACTGTTATTTTAAGACTGCGCAAGGAGTTCCACGGAAGATCATCTCAGGTTATGGTAACAAGGTGTTGGCAGTTGGATTCAGGTTCTCCACAGTAAGCATAACAACTCCACACAGGAGGAAAAGAATGACAGAAAATAGTTTAGTCTGCCAGTTCATTGTCTCTTCTTACTTTTCATTTAAAACTTTAAAGCAAGTATGATTGCTCTGTGACATCACATCCCTCTAGTCTTTCAACAGAAACTCTTCAAACATCTGATAAAGTAAACCAGATCAAACAATTAAAGTGCTGTAGTCATAAGTAGAAACAACATTTTTATTGTGAACATAATCACAATAAAAGCCTCTTCTGGGTACATAGATGGTGATGTTACATTGCTTACTTTTTGTGGGTTTAAAGAAGCAAAAGTCTAATGCATCTATATTATACTGTTATAAATTTAAATTAAAAAAATTATGACAACTTCAGATAGTATAGAGACAGAAAACATGGAGTGAACGTATAGCTGAATGGAAGTGAAGTTAAATTGCAAATAATCATAATTACCACAATATTAATTCAAAATAAAAGTGTTTAAAGTGTTCATAATTCATAAATAATTCACTGACAAATACAGCAAAGATATAAACATTACAGAAACGTTAAAAACAAATATTTCCAAGCAGACTCTCATAAATGTACATCTATTGGTCCAATTTTAGAAGTTTTTATTTACAAGATCCCATAAAATGTCCCACACCCTGCTGCTGCCAAAACCCGCTGGGTGATTCAAAAGCTGGGTGTGACAAAACAGTATTAAGGTGTGGTCCCAAAACAAATGGGTCATAGAGGATTTTTCTTTTAACTGACAACTCTGTCAATCTCTCATCCGTTTCCCATATTGAAAATCTTCTGTCAAATACTTCCCGCAGTCCTACATTTAGAATGAGCTGCAGCTCACTTCAAGATGCTGCGCTCTGGTTTTCACATTCAAAGGGGAAGATCGTGATGAAATAAGATGATGTGACGGATATTTCAAAAGCAGCTAAGTCAGCTTGGATGCATGCATGTCCATGAAATAAATTAAACATACTTAGAAAAGCTGGTTTCCTTTCTACCACATGCAAGCTTTTTGGAATTAGAAATGTTCACACTTGCATGATATTTTGGCTACTAAGATCAGTTAAAATATATACCTAAACATATTTCAACCTATATGCAGCAAGACTAAGAAAAAACAAACAAAAAAACAACCCAACAAACAAGAAACAAAAAAAAACTCAAAATAAATCAATTGTTGATACGAAGGCTGTATTTTAAGAAGCTAGTACCACCTGCTGGTCAAAAACAGAATGATTTGTTCGAACGTACACCCTGATTGTCTTATCCATTCAATCTTACTTTGATTCTCTTATTTCAACTTTATGAAATAAAGAAATGAAAGAAAGATATAGATGCAGAAAATGTAACACAAACCTGTCCCAATGTGCCTTCAATGAGAAACAAACAACTCTGAGCGGTCTCTCAGTTTAAAACAGCTTTGTGATCTGTAAATGCAGCATTAGCAGATGTGCAGATTTAACATGATCTGTTAGTAAGCAAATTATTCTCAGACGCTGAGTGAGAATTTCAAGCATATTTGGGATTTTCAATAAAAAAAAGAGGGGTTTAAAACGAGATGCTGTGCCCAGAAATTTCCGAAAACCTGTTCGCAGACGCAGGTTTAGCTGCTCAGATTTTAGATTAGAAACAGCGAGTATAGCTATAACATTTCACAAACTCAGTTGATCACATGGATCACCATCCTAGCTGTGTTTGTGGTATCGTCAACAGAGAGCTGAATGTTTGCTAGCATCACCAAACTGTTAACAACGCCTCAGGATGGACCCTTAGAAATATTTGCCATGACTCCGCAGTTCAAAACCACAGCATCTCAAACTGGAAAGGTTTCCTGGAACTGACAGTTTTCTTTGTCTTGCAATAATACTTTTATAATTATTGTCCATTTTCTTCATACTGCACAATCAAAAGGTTCACCTGACTTACAGTCCCTTTGTACAATTTAGTGTTCTGAAGTATTGACTGATATGAGAGATTCATCTGTCCCTGGCAGTCAAACGAAGCCAAAAGAAGACAGGAAATCTGACTATCATGTCTGGATTACGTATAATCCCAAATCCTATTGTGCAGGTCCAGTATCTGTCATCGTCCCTTATGTCCAGATCTCGGTTGGGACCATGGCCTCCTTAGTTCCAACAGAGGGCATGAGGTTTTGTTCTGACAAGAAATCCAGGGGAAACTGGACCAAAAAGCCTCGGATTTTGCGCAGTTCCTCCTGAGCACGGGCTTTGTCCGTTTGAGCCAACCCTAGCTTGGACTGGTAGTGCTCCAGCTCCGACATGTTTCTCACCAGGGATGAAGGAAGGCAGCGGAAGACCTGCAAAACGAAAGAATTTTAGTTTCACAGCCTGACCTCTAGGCTTCCTGAGGCTCTTTTCACAAAGTCTGTAACTTTGGATATGAACAAAAAAAAGATGTCTGAGATTTTTTTTCTAAACACTTAACCAGGATACAGACAAACAACACCCGATTTCTTTGTATATTTTTTATTTTATGTGAGATAATGTTCTGCTTAATAAAAAATGTTTTTAAATGTTTTTACAAATAAAAATAGGAAAACAATAGCAGGCATTTGCATTCAGTCTCCTTAATGCTCATATCCATATAATTGTATCTACAAACATAAGTAAAAAATATAATAATTTTTCCTTCCATTTCACAATTACAGTATGCTCAACAAGCGATGTGTGACAAATTAGCCAAAGTAAAATAGCTAAATCAGTAGTCATGCATGTGTGCATGCCTATGCAATAAGTGAGTCATAAATCATATCATAAGACTGTAGCATACGGTCAAATAATGGTGTCTATCAGAGGCATGTAGGCTTGCGACAAACTACCAGCTCATATTACAAACGTTAAGAATTATCTGACTTTAAAGAAAACAAAACAGCGGTTAAAATAAACCACTCTTGCTCTCATGTATATTCGACCCCTTTTTATATTTTGATAGGTTTTTTTGTGAATGTAACTGGTCTTTGTGGTTCAATGTATGTAAAATGTAATGAATGTGTAAAAGTGTTTTATAGTGCCTGCCTTAGGACAGAAGAAGCAATATAGCTGTTGTGCTAATAATTCTGGCTTATACCATGGTTGGGGTGAATACTCGATTCTGATTGGCTGGAGGGTGTACATTAAAAAGTGATAATGTACACCTAGGAAAGGCGTCCCGTCAAATTGCCTGATCACAGTTCTAAAGTATTGCGCTGGCTCAAATGGCAACGGAGTCTCAACGTTATTTGCATCATCCTCTGGACAAACACAAGCAGTAAGTAGTGTACTGGCCATCTGAAATGATATTTAGTATCACGTAAGGTAAGGTAAAGCCATCATCTCACTTCCCATCACTGATAAATCGCTGCGGTCGGCTCGCTCTGGCCACGTTGCTTGGCAACACCTGTATACGGGACATATTAAATACGGCGCTCGACTGATATAAAAAACCTGGCGATAATAACTCTAAAATACATGGAAGTATTATTAATTGATTAAGTATGTCCTTCTTTCGTAAGTGACCATGGTATAAGCGGGATAATGCCCTTCGTCGCATCGGACGGTTCACGCCTCCGCGTCGTCCATTATTTTCTGATAATGGACACCTCGTCAGGCATTATCCCTTACATATTTACATTGATGTTTCTCTGTTACTATGTTGATCAATATATATTGTCCTCAAAAAAATAAAAAATAAAATAAAGACAGAAGCTGATTTCAGACTTTGTGTGCTACTCATTGTTGACCTGACAGATAAAACTTGAACAAAATGTGTCAAGAATGGATACTTTGCAAGCAGCTGCTTGTGCTTACATTATGTTTGAAAATGTAGAACTGAACTGTTTTCGAAAGTGTGTGAAAAATATTCTGTTTTTCTACAAAGAAGCAAAAACAGTGAAAAAAATCATCTTTTTAAAGGCCCAAACCACTTCTTTCAATCAGACATAGTCATTACCACTTCAAAAGTAAGGAAAGTATCCACATAATTTGTATATTTGATGTAAATGAATTCTAAGCCATATTACTGCTTTTTGTTGTTGTTCTTTATTACATGTTTATTATTGCATATCTGCTCTACCTTCTCATAAATTGTTGCATTCCGGCCAGCTGTGGTCATCCACACCTCCTTGTAGAAACGATCGCTGATGGGGTCAGACAGGTCAATGCTTGTGTCCATGTTGCCTCCTAGGATTGTACTGCTCAGGAGGTGAGAACAGTAGAAATTTATATTAAGAAAGGGATTTTTAATTATTAATTAAACTAGTTATTTAGCTTGGTTATCATACTAACAAACACCAAACCTGCTGACATTCAGGAAACCATAAATTACAGATGATGTTCAAGCACCTTTAACTGAGGACAGCATGGACCATAAGCTTTACTTTTAAGTTTTTGAAGACTAGAATTATTAGGTAAACAACCTCCTACATTCACACAAACTTTATGTTCTGTTAAACTACCAACAGCACAGCTATCATGTTTTTCATGAATCAGGAACAGTTCAAACAAATCATGTGAGGAATAATAAAACAGCAATTGGCAAAACGCTCCTGCATTCTGGTGGATACTTGCCTGTAAGGTTTTATATTCCAACAGCACTCTAGCAAGAATTATCCAGGAACAAATTAAATGAGGAAAAAAAAGAGACCTGAACAGAAAAGGTTTTGGTGCAGCTCATTTCAGAGGAGCAAAGTGGTCTTATATGTCCTCTATTAGAATTAAGCTGATTATGAGTAGCATTGTCTGCAAATTGTTGTCTTATTTAATACTGAAAAAAGTCACCCACATGCTAAAACTCCTCCTTAATTCCCTCCCTTTTGTTTTTAAGGTTTGTATTATTTTTACAGAAATTATTCAGAATGGCAGGCAAGTTGAGACATGCCTTTTTCCAATGTTAGGGAATGAGGCAGCTTACAGGATATTGAGTGGTTGATAACGAGTCATTGTGGTTTATCTAAACACTTTCCTGCTTATATTTTGCCCACTCAGTCATACTGTATAGCAGGCACACTTTATATTATTATTATTAGTAGTAGTAGTATTAATCAAATAAGCCTTGTAGCAATTTTCCTTTTTTAATCTTGACGCTCATTTGAAAAGAGTTATAGACTGCGTCACAAATTCAAAATGAAATTAATTAAACATTTCTATAAAAAAAAATTGAAATGTAAACGCATCATCTTTTTTTTTAATGTAACACACTATTTTCAAAGAGCACCTGAAACATTCAAGGCGTAGCTCAAGTGCGAAGCGTCCAGCTGCATAGTCCTGCCCATCCATCAATGAGGCCACTTTTTCAGAGTCCTCAACAATCACCGCCACTTCACTATCACGTTTCCCCAGCATGCTTCGGTCATTGATGTTTGCAGAACCTACGGAAAGAACAAAAAAAGATTAAAAGGGATATTCCACCACTAAGTGAAATTTTATCTGTTATCACATTCCCCAGAGACAGGCAAGTGAGAAAAAGCATTTTGTAACCAGCCCAGTCATTCTTCTGATCTGGCAGTAGTCCGTTTGCTTTAGCTTAGAATGAACAATGTAAGTGAATGGTAACAGGGAGCATTTTGGGTGCAAAAGTAATGGAAAACAGATTAATAATGATACCCGTTGTTCCTGGTGACGTTAATAATCATATTGATTGCCAATGAAAATAATAAGGAACACAAAGAAATTACAGAAGCCAATTTAGACTGTGGACTACATAATGAAATAGCATCACAGTAAGCCATCGTAACAATGGCAAAGGCTTGACAGTTCCTGTGTGACATAGATAAAGTGGTGCTGGTTAAATCCTGCTAAAATGCACCTTCTGCTGGTCAAATGTTTAACTGCATTCACACTTAGAAAGCAAGGTAAAGACATTGGGAAATAATCAGATTAATGCTGAGGTAACGTGTCTCTGTAATGTCTAACAAAGAAAGGAAAAAATTGTTTTTATAAAGTATGTTTATACTGTAGTTTTCCTATATGCATAATAATGAACAATGTTTCCTAGATATGACAATAGTTTTCAGTTCTTTCTTTCTTATCGTGCTTCGTAAGTGTTTTGGCTGATGTGAAAATGTAGCGGGAAATTCCTCCAGGTGACGCTATATCTCCTTATTACAGAAGGAATGCATGTTTTTTTCTGCTGAGACCAATTATAAAATCTAAAACAAAAAAGGCATCTTTTATAAAATGTCAGGATTAAACATTTTTTAAAATAAATTTGTTATTTGCTTTAATCTTTCTAGGAGAAGGATATTCACCGTTAGTTTCTTTGAACTGATTATTAAAGAATCATCCACTATATGATCACTGTTATTCCTGATGGATTTAATTTTGATCATTTTTCCTTTATGGGTAATCCAACAAAAGCTACAACGACCGATGCTGAGATTGAGAAAAGAAGAAGACTGGTGCCACAGCTTGCCCAGCCCCTGGTGCTGTACTCCCAAACCACGAGAAGCCATCAGAAACACATATGACAACGCCTGCAAAAGACACCTACTTCTGTAAACACAAATGTGTTAGCTGCACTGATATTTTACTGCTGTAGTTTGAGTATAGGTCTAATGCAAGAAAATAGTTCCTGCTTGTGTAGCAAACATGCAAAAATAAGTTGAGGCCATACAGCAACATGATGTTTTAAAGAATTCCCTTTAATATGGAAAAAAAAGAAAATGGTTTGCTGCCCTGGGAATTCCTCCAGCACCATTGAAGGAAATTAATCAATTTGTGGTTGGCAAAGAGCATTTGGTTTGAGAGGACTATGAAGTAAAAATGCAATATTCTACCAGAAAGATAGTACTGTTTTTGAAGAACATGGTTGGCCCATCCATTTTTGTAGCACTACTAAACGAAGTGCATGATGAATGTAAGTAATGTTCTATTAACTGTAATTCCTTGGGTGTTGCTGGGCTATTTTGAATTACTATGATTGTGAAGTCTGGCTGACATAGCTGCCTCCAGTTTACTGTATAACATGTACAACATTTCACATTAATGACAATGTTGACTTTTGTAGATTAAATCACTTTTAGTGCTATGTTACAGGCTGATGCCTGCCTGTTTCCTAGTTTGCTCTCTGTGCTGCCACTGCCTCTAACTACTGTCTGCATGTATAAACTCCTTCCAGCCAGAAGCTCCCTGCCACCTTATTTTAAGCCGGTGAATGTCTACACTTTTTCCCTGACTGACCTTACTTTGCCTAAAATTCCTGTTGATGGCCCTTGCCTGCTCCTTGATCTTGAATAAGATCAATGAATTGGATAGCTCTGCTTTCCCCTGACTCAGATTCTTCTGACCTGGACCTACCTGGACAGTATGCAGTTGGATTCTTACTGACTGAGTGTCACGCTGTGCTCTAACCTTCTGGAACTGACACAGGAGGATCTTGAACCCCTTTCTCATGAGATAGATTTCGGATCCCTACTTTTATGTGTTGTGACCGTCTGAAATATGTGATTTTTATGTCTTTTTCTCAATAGGGAATTCATCATTAGAACAGATCATATGTTGGGTTCCAAAGGGCTCTAATATAGGGTCCCCTCCCATTTAATATCTACATCCTCCCATTAGCCCAGATTATAACAAACTATATCATTAGCTACCATAACTATGCAGGCGACACTCAGCTTCACATTTCAATGTCACCAGGTGACACTGAACCCATCGAAACTCTAGTAAATACTTAAAGCAAATCAATAAATATAAATGTACAATCATTTTCTCTAGCTGAATAGAAACAAAACTAAAGTACAGGTTATTATGGACCTAAAGAGGAACGATCGAGTGTCAGCACCATAGGTCAGCACACAGGTTCAGTTAATACAACTAGAAGGTACAGATCAAGCCCGAAATCTAGGTGTACTGATGAACTTAAACCTGAACCTTCAGGGTCACATAAAGGCAGTCACAAGGTCAGCCTTCTATCACCTGCAGTACATTTTTAAGATTAAGGAACTAATGTCACAATTAGACCTTGAAAACCTCATCCATGTATTTATCTTTAGTCGGATTGATTACTGTATAGCCATTTTTAGACAGACATTCTGGAATATTCAATTCCATTCGGTCTTTACCCATATTTGTATTTTCAAATACACCACTTTTTTACCGGTGTAGGTACCAGATCTGCTTGGGTTACCAGATCGGCTCAAAGGCGTGCACCTTACCTATGACAAAGCATTAAATGATTGGCTGGACGCTGACACAGTACATGATTGGTTGGATGTTATAACGTAGTGTGCATTTTTTAAATAACTTTATTAAACAAATAGCAAGTATACAAAACACAAACGAATGAAGTATATAGAGGAATTCAATACAAACAGCCAGGGTTGCTGTATAAATACCATACACTCTAAATGTCCGTATATGACTTCTTTTGACAGCAGTCTTCTTGAAAGTCTAATATTGATTTGATGGATAGTTAAAAGTATCATCTTTTTGGAGTTTTCTAAAAAAAATAAACAGAAGAAAAGATTTTTACATCATAGGAAAATCCATAAAAAATACGGTAAATAACAACCTGCCAAACACTTTCGAAAGCCTACGCGAGAAAGAGCAGTACCAGAAAAGGTATCATGTTTTCTTAATGTCCCCACAGGAGCTGGTACTAACATTTATGCCTCTTTTAAATTTAACCATATAGTCTTTGCAAGATAGTTTGTCCAAGTTAAGTGTGACATTTTCAGCAAGCGCAGGCCCCCCGAGCAGATTTGGTACCTACACCGGAACATTGCCTTTCTGCTGCTTTCACACAGCAAGAAATGTAATGGATGGATTCTGATTTATCTCTGGGGCGGTTGTATTCAGATATGATGGATGCAATAGCCTGTCCAGATCTCGACTTGACATTCTGAATGCAGACCCCCTACCGCGACATGTCCGGTCTTGTCAGGCGTAAAACAGGTAAAACAGGTAAAAGTTAGCCGCACAGGGGCTGAATGTTTGTCTTCAGACTAAAGATTAAAAACATAAAGTCCTGAAAATTTGCATTTTTCATAGCCTGTTTGAAAGGGGCTTAGCAGTATCCAAACAGGTCTCCCTAAAAAGTTAGACAGACAGCTGCAGCTGATCCAGAGAGCCTGTGCTTACATCATCACAACAAACTCAAATAATTAAAATGTCATGTTGAACCTTTTCAGAATATTTTAATTTTCTGACATGTTGAATTTGGGTTTTTCATAAGCTATAAAGCATTATCATGAAACATGGAGAAGAAGCCTTTAGCTTTTGTACTCCCCTCATCTGGAACTAACTTACAGACAACTTCAAAGCTGTTGACGCAATGAGTTCCTTTAAATCAAGACTAAAAACCAATCCGTTTAGAGCTGCCTTTGAGTAGGCAATTAATAATAGCTGGAATATCATATGTTTTAGATGTTCCATGTGTTATGCATTTTCAATGTTGTGTTTTATGCTTTTACTGTTATTTTCTTTATCCCATAATCATATAAAGAACCCTCAAATGTCAAATAAAGTTACTTTGGCTTGATTTAGCAGGAAGTTGTTATTTCTGCTGTGATGGACTGGAGACCTGTCCAGGGTGTACCCCGTCTCTCGCCCGTTGACAGCTGGAGATAGCCCAGCCCCCGGCGACCCCTTGAGGATTAAGCGATTTAGAAAATGGATGGATGGATGGATGGATTGTTATTTCTGTCTGAGCCAAATGAAGCAAAGAAAGGAGAAAACATTTATTTGAAAATTCTTTTTTTATGTATGGTTTTTCCCTTCCATCCACTACATGTGTAGGATTAGTTGAATCTACAGTTTATGCTTATGTGGAAAACTATCGGCAGAATGACTTATTGAACTTGAGCAGAGTGGCAGACAGTGCACTATGAAAAATATTCCGAAAGTTACATTACTGTGGGGTAGTTGAACCATCATGAGAAAAAATATGGACTGATTGTGTGCAGAAAACGGAGGCTTGCAAAGTTTACTAAAATACTATACGCTGTTTTTGTGACATTAGTTGCGAGAAATGGGAGTGCTGTTGATGAAAGTAGAAAGGCTTCTCAGAAATGGAACATGTACTACAACTTCAAACCTGTGAGTTAACCACCACTGTGGTAAATTAATAACAGACTGGGCTTCTCAAGGAAAGCTGTTTTATACAACCTACTGGTCTCAGAAAACATTTCTCGTAACTTTGTCCTTCTGGATAAACAAGTGTATTAATCTTTGCTCAATGAGCTCATATGCAGATTTTACAAGGTGTCCTTTGTTTTATGTATTTTGTGTCCTGTACATAGCCTCAATCTTCATTGGCAACTTCCGGCTGCGTCCCTGGCTGCCTTTTGCTCTGTTAATTCTGTATTTTTTCCTTTTTTTTTGTGCATATTCCTGAACACAACAGAAAGAAAAAAATAGTTTTAAAAAAATTAACATATACAAGTTAAACTCTGCATTTTTTACTATAAACTAAATTAGGAATTGCTATAATTTCAAAACATAGTTAAACAGCCAGCAACAAAAGTAAAGAAGGAAATTACTTAAAAAATGATTGGAGTTGGGACATGCACAAGATTCCTATTTTTAATCTATATATTCTATATTTATTTCAAACTGGCATCAGAGGTTGGTTCCCTTTAGCTGAATCAGGGCACTTGTTGCAGTTATGCAAGTCTTATCATTAGGTTTCTTCAATTGGACTTTGATTGTAAACATTGTGATCTGCAGCCTTTAATTTAGAAAAAGTGCTTTTATTAGTCTATAAATCATTAAATGGGTCTGGAATAAACTACTGAATGACTAATAAACTGCAGACACTGAACTCTTTTAAATCTAAAATAAAAATGTACCTATTTAGACATGCTTATGAGTAACTGATACTATTATTGCCAATACTATTATTAAATAATTTTATCCTAAATTGTTTTTTTTTAATCAAATGCTGTTTGATTTATAAATGTTTGTTTATGCTTTCTTTTATTGATTTTATGTTTTAATTTTCACATTTCTGTAATTATGTAAAGCACCTTGAATTGCCTTGAGTTGAAAGTGTGCTATACAGATAAAATGCCTTGCCTAGAAATGTGATACCTATGCCCCTCTTGCTCAATGACTGCTGGAGAAATACCCCCACACCCCCACCAAAAAAATGCAGCGTGACAAGATTACACTGAAACTTTTCAAATTTACTAAAATCCAAAGTTGTTCAAAAACTACCTGTTGGGTGGACTTGATTAAGTGTGAACAGGCATAAAGTTAAAATTGGAAAAGCATCTAAAATATAATTTATACTATTACAAAAACTTAATAGTTGACTTGTAGGCAAATAAGAAAATAATGTTTTAAGAAGTTGTGAAGTTGCCACCATGTGTACTGTAGTTCTGTTAGTTCATACTGTCTGCTGTTGAAATGTGCATTCTTTACCAGCAGATGGCATACAAGAACTGTGCAATTTTGGTCACACATTCCCACAGTATTGTTTTTCACTTTGGTTAGCTGTGCACATGCTGAAGGAAAGTAAACGGAGCCAGAGTTTGAGCTTTCTCACACTTTCTTAGTGGCGAGGAAAGGAAGTCGATGTCTTCAAATAGCAGCTGATGAGAATGGCACAGGAAGGAAGAGTGACAGAAGGCGAGACTCGAGACAGACTAACCAATGATGACTGTGTTGTCGTCAGCGATGAGCATCTTGCTGTGGACGTAGATGAGCTCTGTGACGAGGCGCCCCTCCAGCTCAGCATGAGTCCGCAAGCCAGCGAAGGAGATGTAGTTCATCCACTGGTCGTCCACTGGGAAACAGCAAAGGACCAGATGAAATTCGAAAATAGCCACTCACTACTTTTTAACTTAATATATCAAAATATTAAAAGCTGTAAATTACTTACTCTCTTTTTTTAACTGGGAGATGATAGAGAATTCTCCTCTGATCATTGTTCTGAGTAAAGAAAATAAAACAACATTGCTCAACTACATTCATAAGAATACCTATCTTTACAGAAATAGACCAGAAACATGATGCAACCTCTTCATCTGCTTTTTCATGTACTTTCCTCTTTTTATTTTAAGTGTCTTTAAGATGTTTGTCTACCTGTAGTTAAAGTGCATCACAGCTTGGATGGCATTCCCTCCACCGGTAGTGATGTCGCCCTCGAAGCCAGGAAGCAGAGGTGTGACCACGTACACTCGATACTTCTTGCCCTCCCTGAATTGCAAACAACTTTTTTAAGCACTGACCATTTATTGGATGCAGCACTGTAAGAAGCAGGAGCTCATGTTCATTCATAGTTAGAAAAACTAAGGATAGACCATAAAAAGGAGATATTTGCTAGAAAAAATAGTTTTTAGCATTGTTTCTACTTGTCAAACAATAGAAAAAGGCATGTACTTATGTGCCCTGATGATCCTTTCGATGATAGCATCTCCAATCTTGTTGTAGACCGTTCTGTTGTCCGCACAGCTAATGAAAAATTGATTCTGTGTTAAAAACAAAAGAAAAAACATGAGAAGATTATTTATATCAGTCAGAATAGTCCCCTTTTCATTGTGCAAAGACACAAAATACCCCCAGTTTTGCTAATTGAAGCCACACAATTACTGACATAACTCAGCTCTAAAGAGCTTTGGATTCTCTAATCTTATTAAAAGCCTTAATTTGGTCAACTTTTATTGTACTTAACAGTCTGCTGTGTTTTTCACTGAACAGAGCTGCAACTTTACAGTTGTAATCACAAAGTTGTCACAGATACTTCAAAAACAACTACTTATCCTTAGCATCAGATCGAAGGTCCAGTCAAGTAATTTTACAAATGATCATCATTTCCCGCCTTGGCTAAACCTTTTATTATTTTTTTTTATTTTTCAAAGAAACAAACAATGGACAGTAGCTTATTCTTCTATGTTCTGTTTTTCATTGTTTTTCATTGTTTGTAATGGGATTCCCAGTGAAAGAGAGAATAGATAGCTCCACCTTCCAGTCATTCTGTATCATGCACTCTTATCTAATTTCTGACAGAAAAGAGGAAGAACAACTTTTCCGTTTTAAGCCTTGTGCTCAGGACATATCTCATTGGAATCCTCCTGAAGCTTGTTGTGATCCAAATGATCAACAAGTTGTATCAACACAGAGAGGAAGCATGTTAGCACTAGCCTAGCATTTTAGCAAAAAGCCCTGCTTAAAAACATCATCAGTGGGAGCTAGCTGTGACTGTAGCTGTACCTGTTGAGTGAAAAGCATCCTTGAAATCAAAAAGCTGTCTTACAGAAACTCCTGAAATAAATTATCTGTCACTGGTTCAGAAATTACATACTGCAGTGTCTGGAACATCACTAGAAAGTGCAATTTAAAGCTACTAAGTTAAAGAATTGCATTTACAGTTATACAAGGCAAATAAGAGTAAGTCTAGTAGAGTAATATAAAACCAACATACTTAACAGTTTTGACATGTACTGGTTCTGGCTAATTAAAGCATTCATGAAGAAATGTGTGTTAAAAATAAAAAGTTATGATTTCAGTCAGAGAGGTATTTCATTCTGCCAACAAACGGGTGCTCCCTAAAGACCAAGACAGCTAATTATGGGGTCATTCTGAAGAATGTGGAAACTTATAGCCAATGTTGTGCATGCCGTTTAGGCTGCATTCCTCTTAGAAGAATGTTGTTTTAAACACTGTTAAGAAAAACAGTGTTCTAAAGAATACTGAGGAAAGAAAAAACATGTAAAATAGTGCATAACAATAGGCTGCATGGCTAAACTTATCTTAAACGATATAAAAGGGAATTCCTATTGATCAAAGAATGGCAAAGCCTAAGCCTAGTAAGCTGTGAGTGACACTATCAATTACAGGATGGCTTTGAAGCAAAACTATTGGCAAGCTCCTCCAAAATCCCGTTATATAAAAAAATGACATGGGCTTAAAAGGTTGTCGTGTGCCAACAAAAACACTGACTGAGGATGGGAAGTAGCTAAAGGTAAGTGTTGGAACATTTAATGAACTGATGAAAGCAAGATTGTTTTGAGGGGTCTCTGGTACCAGGGAATACAAGCCACAGTACTCTGTAATATGCATCACTGTATCAGAGAGTATTTAATGTCATGGATGCATAGCTATTCATTATGTACTAAGGATGATGGATTAGTTTGAATGCATCAAAACATGTAAAAAAAAGATATGCTGACTCATGCTGAAGAGGACATTTTAATGAAATGCTTGAACAAAACACATTAAATCTTTTTATGCCATTTCTGGTGCAAAACCAAGAATTGTGGGAAGTAGTCCAAACCTCCGGGGCCAGAACACTTGTTCTCTATTGCAAGATGTGTTATGTACTGTGACATGGAGGAAGTTCTCAGACACAGTAGTTGTAAAAGTAAATATTAGTTCAGCTGAATCTTCAAACGGTTTTTAGTGTATCAATGCATGTTTTATTTCATCCCAAACACGCAGAAGGATATTTATTTTGAACATTGATATTTCTTAACTTTTTATAGAGTGATAATACAATGTTCGAACTTTTTCTTCTTTAGGTATGGAAGAAGGATGCACAGTAGGTAGTAGTGTTAATTTGCAGTAAGAAGGTCCTGGGTCGAAGTCCTGCCCGAAGTCTTTCTGAATGGAGTTTGCATGGTCCGAATGTGCATGTGTGGGTTCTTCTCCAGGTACTCTGGCTTCCTCCCACAGTCCCAAAACATGACTGTTAGATTATTAGTCACTCCAAAATGTCCTTAGTAATGAACGTGTTTGTGTATGGTTGCTTAGCCTGTGTAACAATGACGCCGAACAGGAATATTTTGGTATAAAAAAAGCAGTTGTGCAGATGGATTTGTAAGATGCAAATATAGGAAATGTTGAGGAAACAGCGCACATGGACTGCCAGCTAAAATGCATTTCTAGTTTTTTGCGGTAGGAATCTAAAACACTCAGAGAAAAACCCACACAGGCACAGAGAGAACATATAAGACCCACACAAAAATGAATTCAAAGGCAAGATTTGATCTGTGATGCCTCAGCATTAATCCACAAAACCTCTCCTTTCTCAGTGAATCATTAATGTTAATCCTCTTAATCAAATGTGAAATGTAAATAAAAAACTCATCTACCACCCTCACTGTTGCTTTACCTCTATGTAGATGTAGTGCTTGCTCTTGGCGATGACCTGGATGTAGGCATTATGGATGGACTCCTCGTGATATTTAATGCCTGCTGACCAGTCTGCTGCTGAACGCAACACCTTATACAAAAAACGGAGAGAGTTACCGAATAAGCATTTTCCAAAAAAGGAGATAACACCTGCAGGAAATTTTAAAGTGAATGGATGTGTGCTGAGCTCCCTGGTGTGTACACCAAATAGACTGGGAGTACACTACTGTGGTTACAATGTTCCTTAAAAGACATTCACATAATATCACTTAAATTTACTACATGGGAATTACAATCATACTAGAGAGCCAGAAAACCTAAAAATCGTCAAAATATAGAATAAATACATTGTATACATGAGTTTTTTTAATTACTTCATAAAGCATGCCCAAATTATAAAGCAAGGCAATACTTCATCTGGAATATGCTTATGTTCCCAAAAGATCCTGACTGCAAACAGTAGTGCCTGTTTGAAACACTTTCGATCCCTGATTATAAATCAATTGGAATCTTGGCTTTAAGAAAATGAACAGCCTAAGACTGAAAGGTGGTGAAAATACAGTTCATGTCACAGTAACAAGAGATAAATTAAGAAACCATTAAACAGACTGTGGGTGCTGTTTGTGGACAAAAAGTTTCCAAATACAAAGCATCAGCCTACAATAGTGGCTGTTATTTAAAAAGTCTAAATTTGCTCAAACCAAACATTCCACCTAGATATTACCTATGTTAACTAGCTGCAGCACCCAGTGTCTTAATCTCTGTGTCTGAGTGAAATGAGCAACAGAGGTCTGTATTTTCACTTCCTTTCCAAATGGTGCAGTGGTTGAGTTAGCTTGAAGCGATTATTTTTGCAGGATACTAAAACCCTGAGAAGTACTAAACAGAACGATTAGGTGTAGAAAAGTAGGATTTTCAGATGGTTCCACTCATTGCTGCTATTTTATGCACAATCACTGCTCTGATAAAAAATACTCTTGTGGTGATAAAAGTGTTTGCACATAAGGGAGTGCTGAGGGTTGTGTCTATGAGAGCTGCTATGCTGGTCAGTGCTTGACTGGAAATTAGATGGTCATACCCTTATTACGAAAATCATGTCAGTAAAATCCTGCAAATTAATAATGTCAGATAAATCCTGAAGCCTGGGGATAAATTCTTCGTATAGTTTGGATAGCAGGTATCTCACAACTGAAAAGCTTAACACCTACAACCCTGTTTTATAAACTATACATGACTCTTTTGCATACATTGATTGTATTTAAAAACACAAAGTTCAAACCATACATACTAGATTGTGATGTAATCTTTATAAACTGTTTTTACCATAGTCACCCCCCCCCAAGTTAACGTCCTCAATCAAAAGCAGGACACTTGTTGCATTATGTAACTTTCTTTGGCCATAGAGATACTTCTCGCTGTTACTGTATCTGTTTCAAGCACCACTTGAAGAGGTTGGGAAACGTTTGATAGTGGGAGTTTATCTTGTGTGTTTCTTGGATGTTCTCTCTAAATCTTCAACCATAGTGGTTGCAACATTTCTAGATACATTTAAAATAATAGATTCAATTTCGTTTCAATTAGTATCAGGTCATGTTCCCTCACCTGTACTTTAGCATTAACACAGCCAGGAACTTGGTATTTGAGCTCATCAGCAGAGGAGTGGGACTTTGGCAGGAGGAATGGGTAAGACAGGGAGCGGTATTTTGGTTTCATGATCTGCGGGAGACAACATTGTAGGATTTAGGCAAACAAAGGTACATTTAATATTAGAAAACATGGTTGGAAAAGCTTCAAGCTCAGGAAATATAAGGAAAAGCAGATATTGTGGAAATTATGAGCACTGAAATGACGCCATTTATTCCAGCATTTCAGTCAAACATACCTGATATTGGCAAGTCTATCCCTTCTTCATGTTTGTTTCCTCAAGCCATAAACACACTCTCTTACTGAAAGCCCAAATTAACTTCCAACTACTTATAGTCACTAATTAAAACAGATCTGACAGTTAAAAAAAAAACAATAAAAACACAACGTCAAAAAACTCTTTTATATATAGTAGAGATTGATCTTTCTCCAAAGTATTTCCTTTATTCTCAATGCTTGTGCGTTCTAGCATGTAAAATATGGAAATCATTGTACTTTGGTAAAGTTCCACCGCTGGATGAAGTGCCTCGCCACATCCCGGGCGCCTCTCCCATGAACCACTGACGCGATGTCATGCCAGGGCATTCTGGGAGTGGTATACCTGTCGATAAAGTCTACAGAGGGGACAGAGGGAAAAAACATACCCACCCCAAAAAAAAATCAATAAATAAGGAATGTAAAATAAGATAAAGAACAGAAAACACACAGAGAGATGTCTTTAAAAAGTTGGCAATGGTTAGAATTTTATGTGAAACAAGTGAACTATTTCATGGCCGTTAGTTTTGTATACTTAAACTGGCACAAAGTATTTGGATAAATATTGGAATTTCTATCCAAAAAAAATGGTTTACATCTAAAAAGGTTTGTGTTTCAGACCATCAAAAGGTTTCTCCAGCTGGATCCAATCCTTGTAAACAAAGTTGCAGTAATCTTTTCCATGCCAAAAGCGGGTGTTTCCCTGTAACTCCCCCACGCCGGTTTTCAGGCTGTGGACCGAACCACTTTCTGCAAATATGCACATGTAAAAAAAAAAATCAATAATAGTAAAAGTCCAGATTTAGACATTTTTAACACCTTAAAATAGTGAAAACAAACAGAAGTGACATATTTACAGTATGCGTCTATCATTATCTCACACATCATGGGGATGTGGAATTAGGAGAAGGCATCAAAGAAAAAGCTAAACAGGTTGTGGATTTTCTCTGATGCTTTCACACCTGCACTGTCCACACTGCTGACGCTATCCACATGCTGCAAAGTGTGTTTTTGCAGGTGTCTGTACAGGCTGAATCGAACCATCCTGCTGCGGCCGACACCCTTCAGCTTGGGCAACTCCTCGGAATCAGCAGGCGGCGTCCCTCGCCCATTGCTCTGCGAGACAGTATCAACAGCAGACACACCCTTATTGGATGGAGAACTGGTAGAGCCAGCCTACAGAGAAGTATGAAATAAAGACTGAAAATCAAACTGTTTGACATCTCTAGATAAAAAAAAATTTAAGTTGCTTAGTGAGTGTTTTGCCAGAATATGAAAGGCAAACAGCTAAACACCGGAATAAGCTAAAACCTTTATGTGCTTTGGCAAGATGTGGCTTTTTTTGATCACTGTATTTATGATATTTGCAAGTATGACAGGACTACGAATTTATTGCTATATACAAAAAACTTGAAATACCAAAAACATTCAGATAAGAAGGAGCACAAAGTTTGTATGAAATATAAGGCAAAGACATGCTCCAACTGCACCAAAAGTTGGTGCTACGAAGCCTTGATCTAGGTGGGTTGAATTGAAAGTCAACAATAGTCTGTACTTTTCTCTGTCTTTCTATTCAGTTTACACATTTACTATCTATTCCTTTATCTGTTTTTTAATATTAACTACTTTTATCTAAAACAAAGAAAAGAATGTCTAGCCTATGAATCAAAAACAATGGGTAGGATATTTATTCTGCTCACCAGTTCAAGAGCCACAGAGCGTGTCACACTGCCTACATCTGTCAGCCGATGCTCTTTGTCATCCCATCGACCATAAGCCAAGTCGATGCCGCCCACAAAAGCCACCGATTGGTCAATAACCACAATCTTCTCATGGTGGGCCCACAGGTATACGGAGGACGACACATGGTCTGGATGTCGCATAACCTAGCATATGTGTAATACTGATGTCACTTTTCTATTTCAAGACAACAGGGCATTAAAAAGAACAATACATATATTTGATTTCTGCTTATGCCATGTAAGATTTCTTTGCCCTGCTCAATAATCTAGACGACCAATTCAATTCAATTCAATTCAGTTTATTTATATAGCGCCATTTCACAACAGATGTCATCTCAAGGCACTTTACAAAAAGAGTTATTACAATACAATGTTAAGTGTAGAAATTACAGAACCACAGAAGATTGCGTCGTGGAATTCTCAGCAATCCCTCATACTGAGCAAGCATGCAGCGACAGTGGGAAGGAAAAACTCCCTTTTAACAGGAAGAAACCTCCGGCAGAACCAGGCTCAGCACAAGCGGTTATCTGCCGCGACCGTCTGTGGCTTGGAGAATACATAACAGAGACACAGAAAGAGCAATAGAACTGATGCAGAAGTTTGTTGCAGGACGTGGAGAATTTTCCGTCACTGCAATGCCATCTTAGTCAGGGTCGTCAAGCAGGGCTAATCCGGAGCACCTACTATAATAGAAAACAGGTTAGTGCTTGAATTGACAGCACATCATGCAGTTGGGGAGAAGTAGGAGAGAAAGTAGGAACAGACCCTAATAATGTCCTCCAACAGCCTAGCCTAAAGCAGCATAGCTACTAACATTAACCTGTCTCCTAGCTACTAGGAGACCTGGCTACCAACACTCTGTCTGAGTCCTCCTGACCCGTGGACGGTGTAGGGCCGGTAACGGCCCCCGTCATGCCGGGGTCTTCTCGGAGTCGGGTTGTTTGAGAATGCAGCCCAAAGTGGGTGGTAAACTCCATCTAAGGCTAAATACCGGCACGAGACCGATAGTCGACAACTATCTTAAGGAAAAATAGACAGAACTGAGAGGACAGAGTTGAAGAGGGCGAGAAACGTTTAAGAGATAAACGGGTGGGGTCCGCACAGTCTGCCCGGGGGATTCAACCCGGCAGGTAATGGGCGGCCGCACTGTGCGGGAGGATCCCCTTGAGGGACCTCTCTCCGGCGCTGGCTGGCCCCTGTGGGGCACATTTCTTCCGCGGCGGTAAGCCGCGACCGGCTCCGGATCTTTACCTGGCTTACATTAATCTATCTCTACCTAGCTACTCTACCTCTTCCTATCTCTTCCTAACTTTTGACACTCTGCCTGACTACTAACATTAACCTGTCTCTTCCTATCTACCTGTCTGACCTGACTCTAACTACCTATAAACATATCTCTAACTGTAAGCTTTGTCAAAGAGGAAAGTTTTTAGCCTAGTTTTAAAGATAGACAAATTGTCTGCTTCACGAACCAACCCTGGGAGCCGGTTCCATAGGAGGGGAGCCTGATAGCTGAAAGATCTGCCACCCATTCTACTTTTAGAAATCCTAGGAACTACCAGTAAACCTGCAGTCTGAGAGCGAAGGTCTCTGTTAGGAACATATGGAACAATCAGGTCTCTTATGTATGATGGAGCTAGATTATTAAGGGCTTTATATGTCAGAAGGAGGATCTTGAATTCTATTCTAGATTTTACTGGGAGCCAGTGAAGAGAATCTAAAACAGGGGAAATGTGATCTCTTCTTTTAATATTCATCAGAATCCTAGCAGCAGCATTTTGAACTAACTGAAGACTTTTAATTGTATTCTGTGGACTACCTGATAATAGACAGTTACAGTAATCCAGCCTTGAAGTAACAAAGGCATGGACTAGTTTTTCAGCATCACTCCTGGACAGGATGGTTCTAATTTTTGTAATATTCCTAAGGTGAAAAAAGGAAATCCTACAGACTTCTTTAATGTGAGATCTAAATGACATATCTTGGTCAAAAATGACACCGAGGTTTTTTGCTTTATTACTGGAGGCTAATTTAATGCCGTCCAGGTGAAGGGGCTGACTAAGTAGTTTCTTTTTCAGAGCTTCTGGTCCAAAGACGACAACTTCTGTTTTATCAGAATTTAGAAGCAAGAAGTTTAGAGTCATCCAAGTTTTTATGTCTTCCAGACATGCCTGTAGTCTACCTAACTGATTGGATTCATCAGGATTAATGGATAGATATAGCTGTGTATCATCTGCGTAACTATGGAATTTTATCCCATGCTGCCTAATTATTTTACCAATAGGAAGCATATATATAGTAAAGAGAATCGGCCCAAGCACTGAACCCTGTGGTACTCCGCAAGTAACTATTGAGGTTGAGGAAGATCTATTGTTTACCTGAACAAACTGAAATCTGTTAGACAAATAAGATTTAAACCAACCTAGTGCTGTTCCTATTATACCGACACTTTGAAGCCTTTCTATGAGAATATTGTGGTCAACAGTGTCAAAGGCAGCACTGAGATCTAACAGGACCAGAATGGTCACCAGTCCATTGTCTGAGGCTATGAGAATATCATTAGTAACCTTCACCAGAGCTGTTTCAGTGCTGTGATGAGCTCTAAAGCCTGACTGAAACTTCTCAAACAGCTCATTATTGTTTAAATGCTCACATATCTGGTGTGCAACTATTTTCTCAAGAATTTTAGATAAGAAGGGAAGATTAGATATCGGTCTATAGTTAATTAAGTCGTTTTGATCAAGAGAGGGTTTCTTAAGTAGAGGTTTAATTACAGCAATCTTAAACTCCTGTGGTACATATCCATTGACTAAGGATAGATTCATTATATTTAAAATTGGAGCAGCGATCAGAGGGAAAACTTCTTTTAAGAGTTTAGTTGGGATTGGGTCTAAAACGCAAGTTGAAGGTTTAGATGAAGCTAATAATTTTAGTACATCACAAAGTTCGGCTGCATTAAAGCAGTTTAAGCATATATTATGTTCCACCATTTTTGAGGCTGCCTCATTAACTAAGGAGGAAGCCAGCATATTGGGAAGGTTCCCAATTATCTTATTCTTTATGGAGTCTATTTTATTTATAAAGACCACTGACCACTTACCTTGATGTTGGGGTGCAGGTGCATTAGCGTCCTTTTGCTGTAGCCCGAGTTGATGCCCAGTGCAAGCTCCACCTCCTTATACAACATCACGAAGATCCGTACTCCCTGTTGCTGTGAATGCAACAAAATGTGGATCTTTCACTTCTTAAATACATTTCCTCGGATGTGAAAAATACCCAGTTAGATACAATACCTAACAGAAGTATTAATGCTCTTTGAAGCTTTCCACATTTTTTTAACCCAAGCAGTAAATAGAGCTGACATGTGGATAATGTCATCTTAAGATATATCTTTCTGTTCTGTTAAGGCATCAGAGATTCATCGAGATTCAGAAAGAGTATCAGAATGATAACTGATGAGAGTTTGTGACATGAACTGAAAATGTATTTTAACACACACTTTCTATGCAATCAGGCTAAGTTTGAGATACTTGAAAAGATGAATGGGCACAAAGTCTATATGACATTTAAGGCAAAAGACGCCATAATGTAACTGCACCAAAAGGTGGTTCTATGAAGTATTGATCCAGGAAGGTGGAATTGAAATTCAACCATTTTAGTAACTAAGCATGATTTGTCTTCCACTTCACAATTATGTACCATTTACATTGGTGTGTCAAATAAAATCTTAATAAAATGTTTTGCATGTATGGCCACTCAGTATTAATGGCCATATTAGTAAGAAAATGTGGTAGTTGTCGTTTTACTCAAGGGAAAATCATTTACATTTACCGAGTATGTTTTATTTATGAACACGGATTTCAAAGAACACAATATTTGACCTAATAAGTCAATAAAGTGCTGGTGCTGCAAGAGAGAGTTTCCTTCATAATTCTGTTAATGTAATGTTGGCTTACTGCTTTGCGTTTGAGGATACAGTCCAACCTCCATCTGTTGCCCTCTACAACAGGTCTCTTTAGGAAGATCTCTGGACTCAGCCTGATAAAAAAAGAGAGAAACAGAAAGACACGAAGACAGACAAACCGGTGAATAAATATTATTACATGTGCTCAATTCTAATAGAAAATGAGTCTTGACTTGCCCCCATCTGATTCACCAAAATGTCTTTTTCTACAGTATAACAGCTGTGACATAATGATGTAGTCTTATGAGCCATCACATTGGCAGCCTGAGCTTCAGTCTGCGGCTCATGTTACACTGGCTCACACTTTAATGACGAAGAGGCTAAGCCCAGTGATTACAGCTTTGGAACGCTGGGATTTCAGCGACAAAAAACAGTTACACGGTTGGCTCTGTGGGGACCACAAGCAGCCATGTTTGAAATTACAAATGCATGGATATTAGAATGGTGACAGCAGTGATAAGTATGGTTTTACTTCTCCCTGGGAATTTGAAACGAAACAAAAACACAAGTCCTTCTACCTCTAAGACAAAATGTACAGTACTATGGTGTGGTCTAACATTTTCTTAGATGCTACACAGATGAAAAATATAAGACACAGACAGTAAATTATAAAATTACAGAGGGATGAAGGGGTTAGCAGATGGTTAAACAGATATGGAGATGGTCGGTGTATTTCTATTCTTGGTTCAGGCTGTAATTAGAGCCAGAGCTGTGGCTCCCAGACAGGCCCTAAGATTGGTAGCTAAAACAAAGTAATGTGTAAAAACATGCTTCACTGGCCGATATGAGTGCCATTTTCATTCTGTGGTAGTAAAGTGACAGAGTGAAAACACAGCAATAAAACTTCTAAATATTGCTAGGATTTGTCACATTTTAAAGCCAATTAAGGATGACGTATACAGATCGAGTGGTTCAACTGTCATCAAGAGTTTTGTGATCAATCCTCTAATGGAAAGTCCACAGTGAAAAAATGCAATACTGTATGCTCGGGGAAATTACACAAGCTTTAAAACCAGAATAGAACTGATTTCAATTCTCTATGTATCTAAATCTCAATCACCATATCAGAGATATCATTTTCCAAGAATGTCTGTTTTAAAGGTATCGTCTTTTGGTCTGTATTTTCTTTCCCTAGCAAAAGTACACTGAAAATACTGATAATCAAAATACTACTGTGTAATGAGGTGTAGATTTAAACAGCAGTATTTCACAAATAAAACATCCTTCCCTAAAATGTTTTAATATATATCTGCTTTGGGAATACTCTGGTAGATGACATCACAGGAGGTAGCTCAACTGAGCTGATCAAGCTCATATTAGCAACTACTATTGAAGTAGCTACTTTTATACAGATTTTGGCAGCATCCATCATTTTTTACAGTGCTGTATGTTGGAGCTAGGGGTGCAACGGTACAGGTAGCCCACGGTACGGTCCGTACCTCGGTACCTGGGCCACGGTTCACGGTACAGTTCGGTACATGTTTTGTGCAGAAAGGGACTGCTTTTTTTAATCCCAAAACATATATTTTATTTTTTTGGGAACAAAAAAACAGAATGTCACAGTTAACACCTTTAACTGTGGGCGGGTGAAAGCCGTGAGAATACAACATAGACAAGCTGTACGCTCTCTGGGATTATGGTTCACACACAGGGCCGCAGTAAAAGAATAGTTTCTGTATTTTACCGGTTCTTTAAATGAGAGCACATCTGACCACACTAACATAGGTGGCGGATAAATATTCTTCGTGTGCCCGCCGCTCAAAGGACATTTGTGTGTGCATCAATGAATGGAGCGCAGCACATCTCCTCTTTGCTTCGCGCTCCGGCGCACCGCAAAGAGGAGATGAAAACAGTGCAACCCGGCGCCCCTGAATGCTGGAGCCCGTCCGGGCAGAGAGCGCTCAAGGCGGAAGAAATTTGAGCAGCGCCTCACACCAGGGCTGCTTTCCAAAAAAAGCGCAACCGACCCGTGTACATTTTTTCGCTCCTCACGGTGCTCTGTGACGCACGCATTGTGGAGAGGAGGTTGTGTCTCTATGCCAACCAGCTGCTGGAGCGGGAACAGCAAGCTGGTTGTTGCACCTGTGTCTGGGAGCGCGGCGCAGTTTAGTAATGTCGGGCCGACGGTAACTAATTAGCAGCACAAAATCAATGGCAGTACCGAAGTCCCGGGGTACAGGTGGACGGATGGTCCCGTGCAGGGCGTACAGAACGGTCCGGTACTTTACCCTGTCCCGTTGCATCCCTAGTTGGAGCAGCAGTTTATCGACAGCTGAGAGGAACAGGTTAGATAAATCTATTAGCAAGGCCAGCTCTGTTTTAAGATACCCCCTGGATCCAGTGCAGGTGATGTGAGACGGAAGGACTCTGGCCAAAATAACATCACTGATGGACAGAGTCTCCCACCCCATGTTTGGAAATGTTGCTGAACTGCAGAGCTCCTTCAGTAACAGACTGCTGCATCCTAGATGCATGAATGAGTGATTCCACAGGTCCTTCCTCCCTGCAGCTGTCAGACTCTACAACCAAAACTGCTACCAATAAATATATAGAATATTTACAATATTGATGCTACGTTTCTGTTGTATATTTTGGCATTTCTCAAAACCTAGCATTGCAATACAAGTACTAAGTACTTGAAGGAGTACTGGGAACTCCTTCAAGACTGTTGGAAAACCATTTCGGGTGACTACCTCTTGAAGCTTAAGAGAATGCAAAGCAGTAACCAGAGCAAAGGGTGGCTACTTTGAGGAATCTAAAATATAACACATGTATTCAGTTATTTAACCCTTTTTGTTTGAGTACATGCAGTAATTCCATACATTATGTGTTCATTCATAGTTTTGATGCCCTTAATTGAGAATATTCAATGTAAATAGTCATGGAAATAAAGAAAACGCATTGAATGAGAAGGTGTGTCCAAACGTTTGGTCTGTACTGTATGTTGTTGTCTCTACATACTGTTGTCCTTGGATGCTGCTGTTACAACTGAATTTCCCCCTAGTGGGACTATTAAAGGTTTATTCTATTCCATTCCATCATATATTCTTGATATATTGAGTTTTAAGGCATTAAAACTTCTTTGTTTGTGCCTTATGCCGTATATGATGTCACCAGAACCAAGTGCATATAGAAACAAGTTTTTGCAGAGTAAAATTTTCAGAGTAAAAAAAATAAATATCCATAACAGATACGCTTTGCAACAAAATTGCAAAGAAAAACTAGAAAATCTGGCCCGTTATTCTATAGGGGATAAATTAGAGCCAAATTGATTGTTTTTACAGAAAGTCTGGATAGTAGCTTCAAATTTCATTTAACTTTATGTTTATTATTTAAACATAGTTATTTATGTCTCCTTACCAACCTAAGCATTAAATGATTTAATGTTGAAGTTACGTTTTGTCATGATGCATGTAACCAAATAAAAATAAATTAATCAATTATGCATTGCTAAAAGACTAGGCTATTAAAATTATGTGATAAAAATAAGAGAAAAGCAAGAATGATAATAGAAATGTATTTTATATTTCTCCAACTCTCATGTTTTGTAATTTATATCATTTCAGAAAAAAATGAGGTTATACTGGGACATTGCAGTATTAATATGACCAGAAGACACACCTTGAACTGATTCAGATTTAATACTTGTTTATATAACTGGCACAGAGAAACTCACCACCAATCTGTGATAAAGATTTCTTCTTTTGCCTCTTCCAAAGCGTCAGCCACATCCTCCATGTACGTCTTTCCATTCACGTACCTGCACAGATATATTTTCGTTGTTAGGCTTTGGATCTCCTAAAATCAGACCTGACATTTACTCTCCCTGTTTAAATCACAGGTGTCAAAAGTATTCACATTCATTACTCAGATAGAAGAATAGATCTTAGGGTTCAAAAAGGATTCTGTAGAAGTTTGAGGATCAATTTAATCTTTCTACTCAATTCAAAGTAAAAGTGGTTTTAAAACTACTTAAAAATAAAATTCAAGGCTACCCATTTCAGCCGCATATAATTCCATTGCATTTTAGGGCAATGCAAGATTTACATTGTAAGCATTGTAATGGTGCATTTTCTTGAGTCTCTGCCATGGCCATCTTTGAGCTTCTTGTCTTTTTGTTTTGTTTGTGAGTTGGGAAATGAAATGAAATTAAATAGAAGTAAATATGTAAGTTTTTAAATGTAAGAAGTGGAAAGTACAGATTATTTCATGGAAATATAAGCAGTAGAGGTAAAATGTAGAATAATTGATAATTACTCCAGGGAAGTATAATTATCAAAAATTTAGATAGAAAAGGTAACGTTTTTTTTTTACTTCGTTACTTGATACCTTGGTTTTGATGCATGCACTGGCATGCAAAATTGTCAACAACAGTAAACATATTCCACTTTCAGATGTATGCAGCAAATGAGAGAGTACTTCTGTTTTCTTAGAGCTTACAGTGTAAACACAGCTTGCATAAAAACTGTCACTCAACCCCGTATGTCTTCAGCTGAATATAAAATGTGACAGGCTTTTCAGTTCTCTTTCCTTATGGTTGTTACTCATTAACGTGCTGAAGAGCATGAAGCTGTGTCGTCACTGAACTGTTCTTTATTTACTAGCTTTACATGAGACTGAAGATAATGAGATGACTGGATGGCATACACGATTCAGTATCATATAATCTGACAGCTGATGGGGGAAGAATGCAAATAAAAAGGAAGAAATGGCAATGCACCCAAAACAGAGATTTTAATGCTCAGCATTCAAAGCATTTCCATAGTAACCAGAGAAACACTTGCAGAAGAAGGTGGAGAACATAACATTTATTCTGACACTTATATCCCTGAAAATGCTGTTTGCACTGTCAAAAGCCCGTTTTTCGTACTCTCTTCAGAAATCTTTGCTACAGATGGGGATGGGTGTTTGTAGAAAGGATCTCCTGCTGCAGTCAGGTTTACAGGTGATGTGAAAAAGCCCCTGACTGAAGATACTTTGATGTATCACAGTTTATTTAGAGGAGAATTACGGTTGTCCATTTTCAAAAATAAGAACGCTAGAAAAACTACAATTCTAAACCCAAAGCTGAACAATATAAAAGTTTTAGCTGTTTTAAATTAGGCTGGACAAAATCCTCCGGTTTTGGTGCTAAACAGTGGTTAAATATGTGGAAGAGCACATCTCTTCAGGTTTACAATATGGAATACAGAAGATCTATGCTGTGGGACGGTTTCTTTTCCAAAGGCCCTGTGTTTTGTTTTGTTTTTTGTCAAAAGAGAGTTGCACAAACATTAGGAAGTGTATCAGTACATGTGCACTAGTAAAACAATTATTTCTCATTGAGAGGTTCCCCTTCCTCAATCACTCTTCCCAAACTAAAAATTGGTTATTTCTACTTCTTAAATGAAAAATTATGCATAAGGTAATTTTTTTTCAAGCTGTTTCACACATATTTACCAGGGGTGGTAGGGTGTGGTATAAAAACCGAGGCATCAAAGAAAACAATATATTTCTTCAAGTGGCAATTTACAGGCTGCAGAGTGATCAGCTTATTTTTTCTGTATGTTACTGCACTCAAACATCAGCAACAACTGTATAATTGTTCTTTCCTAGCTCGGTTACCATTTCGCAGGGATGTTTTCCTGTTCTTGTGCAAACGATCCAAAGCGGTGGTCACGGAGAAAAGCCTTCCCGTTACTCCTCACGAAGCTTTCAATGCTCTGACCCCACCACCGGGCATGTCTGTAGCTGCTGCACTTGAACACAAGCGTCCTGTCGGCAGAACAAACATGGGTATGAAGATCAGAGGTTAAGTTTAAGATCAATAATACCTGCCATAAAATACTAGAGAATACATTCTTGAATCAGTTCAGCTCAACAAGTCTCATCCAACTACAAAAACAAATTTTCTCGCTCTGAACTCAGCTCGGGGTAAACAGTAACTTATCTTATTCACTTATTATTTTAGACATTAGATATAATGTAATACTATTGATATTTTAAGAGATTACCAGATGGGGGAAATGCAATAAAGTTTTAATGTTCAATCAACTACATATACACACAAAATACGGCAACACAACCTGGAAAGGCTATCGATGCGCACTCCATGTTGTGTCTCTGTCTCCTTCGAGTCCATCTTGATGGTGAATTCTTTGTCCACCAGCAAGACAAAGGAGATGGCCCCCGAGTCTGGCTTCATGTACAGCAAGAATGAGTCCTTGACCACCAGCCAGCTGCAGAACACACACAGTTAGTTCTTGTCCACATCATTATCACCCCTTCCTGTGTCTACATTTACTATTGCGACTCTGCTGATTCTCGAAAGAAGTGTTTCTTTCACTTCTTGTTGAAAGGGAAGGGTGTGGGAAGAAAAACCATCAGTATGTATCAGGATGTAGGTGGCTTGGCCAAGCACTTCCAATGTGTGGGATTTTTCAGTGGATTTGTTGTCTTTAGAAAATAACATTCGAAAATGGCTTGATGGGATCTTGAATTCGATGAAGAGAAAAGAGGAGCAAACCGAAAAGATCATGATAAAAGACAGGAATTGATTTCCATGTCAAACTATTTTTGTAAGGAAAATAAATAAAATAGGACAATGTAAAATGGCATCCAAAACTTCCATCAAGTAACATAAGAAATCTAAAATCAAAGTTATGTGTAGTGTATGATGTGTAGAGAGATGAAGCTGCAGTATGGTTTACATAAAGCCTCATAGCTTTTTAAACTTTATAAATACAAGTCATTTATACAATAGTGTGAGAAATTTATCACAGTATATAATTTCAGTTATGATGGATTATAATTATACTAAATCTTGTATTTAAAAAGTTGATAAAATTAAATTTTTTCTCATATAAATCTAATACTAACACAGTACGAATCATGGAAGGGATGGATAAAAATAAGGCAACAATGTGGAGTAAACCAGAAAAAATGCATGGATGAAGAGAAAGAGCAACAGTGACGCACCGTTTTGACCAGCGAAAGCAGGCCTGACCTTGCCCACAGCAGTTCAGTCCTGGGATTCGATGTCCACCGGAGCGCTTATAGATCATTCCTTCCCTTTTAAACATAAAATGAAAAGAAAACAAGAAAACCCTTGTTCAAATAATTTTAGTCCTGCTTAAAAAAGTCATTACTGAATAGCAAGAGTCAAAAAGAAAACACTTACAGCCCTTTGGGTCCCAAGTCATGAATAAAAGACAACTGGCTAACATCAATGAATTCCATCTGAGAACGAAAAAGGAAGACAAGCAGACGGTTTAATGCTGGGAATTTTGGTGATTGACACTAATAGGGAATATTTAATGTGGGCTGAATATAAAAACCACATCAACGTGATAGGATTTAAAAGAATAACAAAAATGTATTCTTTAATTGGAAGACATTGATATTAATAGAACTAAATCAGAAAGATGTAGAAATGTTCAAAACATGAGATTTGTAAGGCAAAAAAAATGTGGCTTTGTGTTGTTACTCACAGTATGGTGATATTTCCGATACATGGCCATCTTGAGAAGCGTGTTTAAATAGTCCTCTAACTGTCTCTATAGAAACAAATGTGCTACATTGCATGACAATGATCATTTTAATTACAAAATCTATGTATATATAACTACCAGCATGTGCAAGCACATTGTCAGAGAGTTTAGGAAAAAAAAGAAAAGAAAAAAAAAACATATGTTGGCATGGAGTTTAGTGCCATGGCAACAAAAGAGCAAGATGAGCATATCATGCAATAACTCAAATATTAAAGCAATTCTCCAACCTACGGAAACACGGCATCAGAACAATGTAGCTTACTCTTCTACTGGAGACCTGCTCATCTCTGGCCAACTCGTCTCCTCCCCCACGGGGCAGGGAGGGCATCTCCCTCACCTCACTCTTCCTCACTGTCTTCCTCCTCACTGTGTGGCTGGGAGAGAGAAAATTAAAACCAAGCAAAAGTACAGAGAGATTATTAATAAAATCCCACAGTAAATAGGTTTATATATAAATAGGAAATTATGGACGGAAAACCTTCCTGTGGTTGCACAGAGAGAAAAGAAAAAAACTGCCAACGATGGTTCATGTTTAGAAAGTCAAATAATCAAAACAGCAGTAGGTTAAGCCACAGCTTTGAATCAGGAAGAATTTATCATTGCTGAAAAAAACAGGGCAGTTGTTAAGATTTTACATTTATTAAAGTAGGAAATTATTCATAATCCACGTTTGCATAGTTTGTGAAAAGTTACAACATTGATACATACTCTGAACACAAGAACTGAAAGAATAAGTAAAAAGAAAATCACACAAAGAATGCATTCAGAGAGCTTAAAGCTCAGTTTATCAGCTTTCACATAAGATATAAAAATTAACTTATTACAATAAAAACAAGTATTGCAATAACATCACCAGTGCATTTTTTTACAGAACACATTGCTGAGAAGATTTGTATAACCAAATACAGTGTAGTATGCTTGTTTTGTCTTTGTTTTTTTTGCAATTAAACTTTGAGATAATAAACTATACAAAAAAAACTTTTTTACATTTCCACTTTTAAAGATCTTTAAAATTGTTTAGTTTGTGCAAAATATAAATCTTCTTGTCTTTTTGTTTTCTTGTGAAAGCAGCAATGATCTAAGTGACATGAGTTAAACATTCTCAAATCTATTTAAGGATAGCATACACAATAGTAGGCTCACCCTTAAGAGTTGGTCTGGAAAATTTTTTGAAGAATATGAGTTGGTGAAGTATGAATATTGAAATGGCAGCTCTAAGAACAGCAAATTATGAACAAAACCAACTGAGAAAGTTCTTAAGCATTTCATCCTGTCGGTGTCTGAAACATTTTGGGCCTGATTTATCAACGGCTTGCACTTGTTGAAACGCGCACAAACCGCACTGCATCACAAAAACAGGCACACGCTGATCTATCCACATGGCGGAGAGCACTTTACGCTAAAGTCCGCTACCCGTTAAACCCGCAGCAAGATGCATGCAATCCATTTAGCGCTTTTGCCCTTGATGTAGATGCAATCTGGGTGTTTCTGTAAGAAGACGCAAAATATTGGAAGGAGAATAGGCAAATAAGTAGGCGTTCCAGGAGCAGTGTGATTTACTAATCATAAAAATGTTTGCGCCGACTATTTTAGCATCTATTTTTAGCACTTTTGAAAACGATGTCTTAATTTGCACTACCATATTCAACATAAATTTATTATAGACAAACGAAAAATGTCATTCTCACACAATATAACCTAAGAGTAATTAACACTCTAATGGCCATAAACCTGACAGTTATGTAAATATTCATCTGTTTTTCTCCCAAAGACGCATCATAACTCACTGCGATCTCATCACGTCTCCACCTGGTGAAGACGCGCTGAGCGAACAGTGAATTATAGATCCTCATTAGTTTCCCCCGTAGTGGTTAATCTTCCATGAGTCCAATTAATAAAATGTAGTGATCATATACAATACCACAATGATAATTGGCATTATATATGACATTTTAAAAACAAAATTCAGACATGCAGCAGTTTTAATCAGTCAAACCCTGCAATACAATGTGTGCATGCAGCAGAGAGCAGCGCATGTACAATGCATGAATGACATTTATTACTGACAAACAAAAAACAGAATTAACAACATTCTAGCCTAACAGCAATTCATTCTGTAACAGCCAACTGATACATATGTCGTTGCCCCGCCTCCTTTTTTTTTTTACCAAAGATGCATCCATACACATATTTCTCCTCTCTCTAGCCGTGGTGCAGCTTGCATTAGCGGCTGCAAACTCTTCATTTGCATAGTGCTACTTGCGCCTGATATTAAATGCTCACGCAACCTTAGTAAATCAGCCGCAAATTAAGGACGACCCACTCGTGCAATTTTTTTGCGCTGCATGCAATTTTGCGGTCATTATCAGGAATCTTGATAAATCAGGCCCTTATGCTGCGTTCAGACCGCACACTTTGGCTGCGTCAACCAAAGCACCGAACGTATGTATTTTGACGCATGTATTTTTGGCTTCCAACCGTTGCTTCTGAGCAAAAAAAGTATTTTTCTCGGATCGTATCGAGAGAGTGGCTTGGCTTTATTTGCTAGATACAGCTAGACAACGTCAACATCGGGTGCATCAGCACCCATTCTTCAGATGCGTTCTGAGTTTGGGGAATTTAACCATTTGCTCCAGGAGCTGCTTATGGATGAGGCCCAATTTTACGACCTCCTAGGCCGCTTTGGAGCTTAAATCTCCTACCAGGACACCAAGTACAGGTGCTTTATTCCTCCTTAGGATCGCCAGTCCATCTGTCTTCAGTAAGTGTTAATTCTGACAAATCTGCGTTTGTTAAAAAATGTTTCACTGGACCCGCGCTTCATACAATATACGTGTATAGTGACATCACTATAGTGAGACGCTCTGATTGGTTGGCGCACTGCATCAAGTGCATCAAGTCAGTCAAAAGTAAGTTCTGCGTTGCTTGCGTTTGCTACGTTGCCGCTTGCAACACAAGTAACGCTTGAAAAGTTGACAGAGCCAACGCATGGGTTGGCTGTTCCATAGTGATTCTTATGGGGACAAAATATGTGTCGCTTTCCAGAAAAACAAAGAATGCAGCATTTATAACATTGCTGATGAAAAGGGTTAAATTAATCAAAATACTCATGTACATCATGTAAAACTTATGAAATTAAGGATGTTATTTGTCTGATTTTAAAGCAAACACGTGTCCTTCAATTTGAATGAAGAATCAGACCAAAACAAGCTTCAAACACTTACTTTAAGTATATTATTTTTTGTTCTTGTACTGTATATGAAACAGTAGATGTTTAATTTCTGTGAGTACAGGCACGAACCTGCGTGATGGCAGTGGTATCCTCATAAGAGTTTTGTATGTTCTCAGTTCTCTGTGCAGCTCCAGAAAATGTTTTTCCTTCCTCTTAACCATCCAAGTAAACTCTCCATGTTTCATCTCAATCTTAAACACGGCTGGAAGAGACTGCAAAAACACACAGCTGAGAGTTCAGTAATGTACAACGATTAAAATATATCATTTAAGATCATAAATGTGTAGCAGAATACCTTGTTGACACTCCTGTGGTGTGACAAGTTGAAGCGGTCCTGTGCAGTGGTAAAGCGTTCCACCTCTAGGATCTTGGCAGTAATGGGCACAGTGGATAGGTAGACCTTCGCACTGGCCTCCTTAAAGCCCACTGTTGCGTACACAGCTGAAAATGGTATACGGCAGTCTCCTAACAGCAAAAAACAAAACAAGTAATTGAGTTGTTCTTTACATGTAGAAGTTCTTCAGGGTTCTTAAGGCAAGGCAAGGCAAGGCAACTTTATTCGTATAGCACACTTTCAACACAAGGCAATTCAAGGTGCTTTACATGATTAAAAATTGGAACACAGCATAAATCAATTTGATTATTAAATTACAAGAAAGGAATTAGAATAAGACAATAGTCAAGACAATACAACAATGTAAGGACAAGCAGGTAAAAATATAGTTTGTATTCACTAACTGATCTTGCTGAAAAAGATCACAGTTTTTATTCCATAACTAATCTCGTTGAAGAGCTCACAGTTCTTCCTTCCAGTAACTGAGCTTGCTGAAAAAGCTCACAGTTTTTAAGAGGAAGACGGCTGCATCTCCAGAATATCTGATTTTGTCCAAGATTTTTCTGCAATGCACGTTTGGTGTTGGACTAAAATTTTGCATTTAATCTCTTGTAAAGACTGTGATATTTACTCATTAACATGTTATCAAGGCAGATTATTATTCTAACCCGGTCCGCAACAAAAGAATTTTTCTTTTAAATCATTCCACAGCACAGCTATCTTAAAAAGGTCTCTTTCACTAGTTTTTTTAATCCTTTTTTTTTATGAATTTCTTATGGTCTCTAGACCAATACTATGCCTTGAAATCCATTTCATGAGAGAAGAATGCGAGAGTCAGTTCTGTTTCAGGATATTGGAGTTTGTCGGAGGAGTGGATGAGGGGAAATGCCAGCCAGTATTAGGGGTGTGTACTATCCGTTGTAATTATTATAGATATGCAATAGTGATTTATGTTTTACAATAAATCCAGCAATGAACATGTAATAAGGAACATCATTGAATAGAAAATAATATAACAGCCATTACCTCATCCATGGTTAAGCCAACAGGGGCAGAACATGGCTGTGATGATGAATCGATGCTGGTGGGGGGGGGGGGGGGGGGATTGGTGCTTGAATGGGGGTTGGCAGACAGTCCCAGGAGAGGATGCTTTAAGTCAGGGATGTCAAACTAATTTCTATTTTGGGCCATATCAAGACTATGAATGTCCTTAAAAGGGTGGTAGTGTTGGAAAGAGTTGATAAAACTATCTGAAAGTGTTAAAATATTAATAAATGTCATAAAAAGTACTTCCTAAAATTACATAATACTTAACATATTTTCACAAAAATAATTTATTCAAATAAGCTCTTATTTTATTTGAATGATAAAAAGGTATTTAGATGCACATAAATAGAACTTAAAGGTTCTATTTCCTCTAGAGTTTATAGGGCCACGTAAAGTGCAATGTTGGGCTGGATTTGGCTCACGGGCCTTGAGTTTGACACATGTGCTTTAAGTGCACACGATTATGCATAGCAGATGATGACAGATGTTTGATATCTCTGCCTCTGCTGATTTGACATTTGCTCACATTACATATCACTTTGGTTTTATCTGTAGCACTGACTGTAAAATGCTTCCACAGAGAACTTCTCAAGATTATTCTGGCAGGTGGAGGACCAAGAGATGGCTCAGCAGCAGCCACAATATTTTCTGTTTGGTTGCCCAAATCCATGTAGGGAGTTTCAGCTAGTTAATGAGAGTACCCGACTCCAGATGTTAATGCTAATGCAGAGTAATGGAATAATTTCCCGATCAAACTCTGCTTTCTGAAAGTTATAAAGTGCCTCCACAACCCAGTTAAGGTACAAATAACAACAATAGTGATGCAGTTAAGTCTTTTTTTTTTTGCTCAGCCAGTCCTTTAATGTTGTTGTATAGAGAAAGCAGCCTTTGTCTGTCACCTCTTTTACGTCCCCCAAGGCCTCCTTAAGCTTGGTTTATACTTGCCGCATGAACATTCCGCGCGGAAACGAGACGTGCGGAACCGGCCGAGACGCCTTCAAGCAGCGTTTACACTTTCTGAAGCTTGTCCCTGCTGAGAGCCAATATTCTTGACGACTGTAGGGGGCGGTGTAGGGCTCTACGGCATGTATACAACACTACACCATAGTAGAAGTAGTAATCACTGTTGTTTACAAGATGGTGACACCTGTGAGCTTAAACAAAGCAGAACTTTTATGCTGTTTACTTAGGAAAAAAGACGAAAAAGGAGACCGTCCACTCGTCCATTAAAACAGATATGTCATCATCATGTCATCACAGTGCTCTCTATCGGCCGAATCATAAAGATGTCTATTTACGAACCTCCGGCAATATGAGCTCTTGCCAGTCCGCCATGTTTTTCCGCGCGGGACCGTCCGCGTAGTTACAAATTTTCCTAGGTGCGGAAATTTTGGGGCGGGAGGAGGCCACGCAGAGAGGCACAGTTACTGAAATGACGTAATTTGGCGGACCTCGCGGACGCGGCAAGCATAAACCAAGCTTTACCGTCACTCACTCACTGATCCAGGCATGCACTGCAGTCTGATGAGAAAACGCAGCTTTTTGATATAAAGTTTTTCTTGTTTGCAAATAAAAATATTATTTTTATTTTTTAAGAATTTGTTTGAAATAATTATTTGTAAAAAAAAAAAAGCTTTTTGTGCTTTTCTAAATATTGAAGTTTGCATTCGGCTCCACCCCTACTCAGTATTATTCATGATATAAAAACATCTCATCTCTGAAAATCCACCTTCCTGTGGTAGAAGGTATTAAAGACCATATATACAAATTTTCCCTGTGACTTGTAAGGGACTGTTTGTGACTCGCTCATTTTCTTTTCTCTGTGACTCATGCAGGGATTTTGCTTTAGTCAGGACTTGATATCAAGTCAAGGGGTGTTTTTTCAATGCCCAAGAACCTCGGCTTGATGCCTTGGTCCAGCCCTGGTTGCCTAGGAATTATGTCATCAGGGACCGCCAAGGTGCGTTCCAATGCTCATGTGCTACGGAGGAATCTGTTCTCCGTTTGTTAACCGTTTAGCTAACTGACCAAGGATACATCAGAGGTGCCTTCATGCCTTCTCTCGGTCAAAAACTTCCCAGAATATAGGGTTAGGGTAGGAGCCGGCAGCAGCTACTACAGGGGTACATTTCTATTTTAAATGTAAGTCAACAAATTTTTGCCATCAGGCTTATATCTAAAATGTTTGTTTCATTTTTGTATTATTATGTTTAAGATCCAAAGCAGTTATATATGCTTAGTAGTTTCAGCTTTGGTGGCTACCGGGTACTAATTTGTTTGCACATTTGATTTAACTGATATATACACAATTTAAAAAAAGTTAAACGCTCGTTATACATTTCCAGTTCCATGGCTGAAGTAATGTTACGCTACAATGCTACTACGATGGGCAGGACATAAACAGAGCACGTAAGCCGGCAGCCATGGTCATGTGAGGTAAGTCTGTTCCAAACCATTTCCTTTGACCAAGGAAGGCTACCCAGGCAATGCCTGAGTGGGGGAGGTGCCTTGACATTGAGAAAAACCTAAGTACTCCATCTCTTTTGCATGGAATGAGGCTTGCAGAAAATGTTCACATGCAGCAGGCTCAAGCAACTCAGAGAGACCGATTGTATTTAAAAACTAAATTTAAAAAAAAATCACGATTTTCAGTGAAAGAGACCTTTAACATTAAATCTGCTCCCTTATCTGCTCCCTTATTCACAGTATGCTGCCACAATTTCCATGTTTCACTGTAGGGCAGGTGTGTTTAATAGGCTTTCAATTCTTAAATGATGGGTTGAACAATTCTCTGAGAGATGTTCAAAGCTTGAAATATCACTTTTAAATACAAACCTTCCTTTAAATCACTTATAATTTCGTTTAACCCTTTGTTGATCTACTTTGTGTTAGTCCATCATGCAAAGTGACAAAAAATGGAAAAAAAATTGTGACCATGATCGTAATAAAAGGGGGAAGCAAATTTAAAAGAAATATTTAGCTATGATTTCCCAGAGCAAAGCATAAAGAGTTCAATAGTTGTTGGGGGTTTTTTAACTTGTTTTGTTTTGGGGGTTTTCAGAGTTCAATCTGCAATAAAAAAAAAAATGTTTTTTTTGTTGTTTTTTTTTACCTATTTTTGTCATCTCCCCCATGATATTATGAGGTAGCACTTGGTAGGAGAAAGTATTTCTTTGTTGTTTAATATTTGAGGATTAAAGTCAAAACACAAGACAAATGATGAAAAGATTAAGATAAAATTTGAAATTCTACGAGAACCCCCCACCCCCGAAATGAAATTTTGACTTTGACAAATTCATCCAACTAAAATGAAATCTTCCACTATTACCTGATGAGGGGGATGCTGTGTCGGGTGGAGAGATTTATGGCATGCCTCCGTTTGCATGTTGCTGCTGTATTAAGCTCTACCATAGATCAGCCATGGCCTCTGATGGATAAGTACCTTTCAGTCCAAAGTTTTTTCTTAAACTGTGTTTAACCTGATTTACAGGAAGAGAGTTAGCCCGTTTTTAAAACTTTAAAAAGCCGATCCAGATAGCTTCCATCATGCCTTTCTTTTCCATGGCTTTAAACTGCCTTACTATTGCCATATCAGACTTTGGTGAATGGGGTGAGGGGGATTAAGTGAACTAAGTGGTGAAGGAGTTCAATCTTAGGGTCATAATAGACCTACTGCATGCTAATGAATTAAGCACTACTTTCTTAGCCTGAACTTTGATTGCGTGCAATTTTTTCAATTTACAGGTTCCCTTTTGCTTTCATGTAGCTCTTCGTACTAATTTTTTAAAACTCAGTGTTTTATATTTGATTGTTTCTCTAGTAAGTAATAAGGAAACACGCACCCAATTGGTTGCCATCATAGTCGAGCTCCTCTCCTTCCTCGAGGTCCAACTCTCTGGCATCCAGGCTTTCCACAAGGTCGGCCATATTGATACCGTCATGTGTGTCCGAAGTTGCTGTGGTTTCCCAAACTTCAGAGTTCACCAGATTGAGGTTACTGGTAGATGGCTGAGCTTTGCCAAGCATGCTCAGCAGTCAGACCCCAGAGCAGGGCGCACCTGTAGGAGGGAGCAGAAGATTGTGATATTTGAGTCATTTGCTGATAAATGAATTTAAGATTTATAGATTCACATCCTTAAGTCCACACTCCCACATGGGAAGGATAGTAATTTGACTTTTAACCTTCATGACCTCATTCTATTTTGAGTCAGAAAACCATTAAAAATATTTAGGCTCTCTGACCAACATGCATACACACAGTTGAGCTAACATGGCTATGAGGATAACCTATACAGTCAAACTGGTTCAGTTAAATAACTTCTCCTTAGTTGAAGTAGTAAATTCATAAATGAAATGATTCCTAGTTTAGTGAAAGACAATACTGTGAGACTGGTTTTATCATCATTGGCTGCACTGAGGAAAAATCATAAAGGAGAGGCTGATAAGATGAAGATGGATTGCATCATATCAACTGAAGTGCGTCATGCATCTGCTGATATTCTCCATCATATCAAATTCTTTAATAGTTACTTATCAAGTGCATAGTATCCACATTTCTATTCCATTTTTAACAAGACAGAACCAAGTACATGAATGAAACCACTGGTCAGGCAACTGGTTGTGCTCATCTGAAATTATATGGTTGAACCTTTTGAATTCCTGCCAAATTTACTTATTTTCCATAAGACATTCTTCCTTTGGGTTCTGAATCCTGTTGTGTGCACACCAAGCTGTCTATTCTATGTCTGCAATTAAATCTTAGTTTTTAAGAGGGTTTTTAACTAGAGTACCAACAGCTACCCTAGCACTTTTTACAAATAAGAGCTGACTGAGTCATAAAGTAGGCAGTGTTAGGCCCTAACATTTCTGAACAGCACAAAGTTCTAAGAGAGAAGCCATGTGAAAAAAATAAAAATAAGCAGAAGGGGAGTGCTTTCTACTTTCTCAGAAGTTATAACTAAGATGCACATAATTTGCAAACTAAACTACTGGTGTTTTATTGCATTGGATATAAGGAGTCTATACAATCCTGTTAAAATGTGAAGTTAGATCATTAGAAGTATTTTTAAAACGTATGTCTGCACAGTTCAACTCGGAAAAATATATAAATCTTAAAACTTTGAATTGTATTGCCACGAATCTGTTGGCATCCAACATCTTGACACTCTATCTTGCGAGAGTTCTCCAGACTGTGAGAAAATTTGCTGTCCACAGTCCTCTTCATGTTAACCCAAAGCATTTTTTTTTTTCAGATTTAATTTGAACTTTGTCTCAGTCATTCTAAATTTAAATGTTCTTATGAGGAAGTCATCCATGAGTTGATTTTGACATGTGCCATGACCTAGCCTGATGCTGAAAAATTAAATCCCTCTTCACAATCAGCTTTTTAGCAGAAAAATGAAAGCTTTGGCTTAAAACTGACAGATATTTAAAGCTCATTCTACTTTCATCTCCAAAGACAAAGAAAAATCTGATTTTATCTGAACAAAAGTAATACCAGGCCATGTTGCTCCCACTACAATATTTCACATATTTTCCTCTTCTGACACAGTTTTGTACTCGTGTTAACATAGCATTTCTAATTGTGTCTAGATATTCACATTTTGTTTCACAAGTCCACAAAACATTATCCCAGAAGATTTTTGTAAGTTTTACCATGCCCGGATGTTTTCTTTGGAAAAAAAGGCCTCTATTGTTTATCCACCCCTTAGTCCAGATATGGGAAGAGCACACAGTGATATCATTCCGTTTTATTTTTTGTTGTTGTTTTTGTTTTGTTACCTCTCTGTATATGGCTTGGGTAAAGGGATAAGAATAAGCGAATGTCTAGAAATTCCTACAAGGAGAGTTGAACATTACCAGCACAAAGTAGTTTTCTTTTGATTAGCTGAGGTTTCATTGGCTAACAAGCACTAAATATGTTGTTAAAAGAGGCTGGTAAATGTTAGTAGTTATAAAATGCATAAAAATAAAAAATAAAGGTATATGGAGGAAACAAAAGAGTGATCTTAGCAAAAAACAAAACAAAAACAAGCTGTGGAGCAAACACAGAAACGCCACTAGCCAAAATTAACTAAAACACACAAGGGAAAATGTTGTTTGTTTGGCCTAATGAAAGAAACTTAGTCACTTGTCTGTTACTGTTACTGCTGAATTATTACTTCATGACTTTTAAATGGGATTTCATTCATGAACAATTCTAGCTCCAAAATACAGCCACTTTAAAGTTCTCATGCTACTCCAATGCTGAGCATTAAATGTGAGGGCGTGTCAGGTCACTGTAATCCACATTTTTTGCCTCCGTGAAAAAAAGCTGACACAAAGGGAACACCCATTCATGTGCAATACCCTCTGATCTCAGTGATTAGTCATCCAAGTCTTCATGCTCATGTGGTCCTTTGTTAAACCTCCCAAAGAGTGTAGAAACAGTAGAAATGGGACAAGTCTCAGGAGGAGGGTGACATGAGGATAAAGAAAGAAAGAGGATAGTTGATTCAGCAGAATGAGAAAATACCTTTTATAAAGGGTATGGTGTGATTTCCACAGTTAAGCCCTTCTATTGTGTGTGTACCTATAACTTACATTTCAAACCCACATACCTCTACTATCTACAATCTTGGAATGTTACTCTTTCTTTTTAAATAGTCTGGATGGCATACACTTTTGTAATAGTAAGGTTCTCCTTGGCCTTGTGTTGTGTTTTTTGTCGTCATTGTTTTTTATGCCCAATAAATGTTCTTCCGGGTAGTTTTTTCTGCTTCTTGAATGGAATTCCATACTGTGAATACCACATTTGGGTTTAGTTACATTTTTTCTCTGTGTGTGAGTAGATAACCTCACAATCACCACCACTACTTTTCTTCTTTATCAGTTCATCATTATTTTCAGTTTCTCTTCATGTCTAGCAAATTTGTTTTGGTTCTTGGCATGTTCAGGCTTGCATTTTTATTTAGTATTTCCTCCTGTTTCTACACCTGTTATTCAGGTGTAGAAAAAAAGGGTTTCCCCCAGTTGTTTCCACAGCTGTGGAAGCAGATGTATTTGGGTCTCTTTATGTATGCCACACAACAGTTAAATTTTTGGAATAATAGTTCTGGTTCAATTGCAAGTCTTAAAAAATCTGCCTCTTTAGTAAGAACAAGGGACTTCTCCTGACACTATTTCTTAAGACTGTTTTGATGAATACCACATGCACACACACCCACACACTACATAAACAGATAAGGGCTAAACAGTAAACATTCCCACACCAGTGAACAAGATCAAGCTCATACAGTAAAACCAGTCACTTTAAGTCCCTTTGTGAACTCTAATCAGAAACTGCATAATTTTAGTATTCACTTTTATGAGTAGTTTTTTTGTTTTTTGTTTTTTTTTACAAAACATGTCTTTTTTTTAAATTGAGCCATTTGAGTGTGGATAAATATTTGTGTCTCAACACTTTGGATTATTAGTTTATGGAAGGTCTTTTTTTAACATCAGTACTAACAATTTCAATAACATAAAGGTTTAACATTAGCAAATGTTAAAGCAAAAACCTACTAATAACTCAAGTACCAAATAAAAGGGAATTTTTTTTTTCAGATATGAAAATATTCATCTGAGTCATGACTGTGCTTGATACGCATTGGACGTGTTACAGTCCTTCACAGGTGAGCTTAGTTCATGCTAAAATGTTTGTATTTTTTGCACAGCTTTTCATACATCATCATTCTTTGCTTTACAGGTAGATTGTGCTTACCACAGAACGCGCTTACCACAGAACACTTTTAAATCCCTGTGTAAGGTACTAGTTTGTTAGGTTTCCAAGCTTCTTTCTCTAGAACAACACTTCTCCTGACTGCTTGGCACCTCACTGTATAAATCTCCTTTTAAATCCTCCCTTTGTGAACTCTAATTTGGTTTAAAGATTAACTTTAACTATTTTTCTCTTTTGTGGCCAATATGTTATGTGCTAATGCCCACTCAGCTGCACCTTTTCTAACTAAAAAAGAAATAAATACAAAAAAGATTCAACAAATATTTCATATATGTGCACACCAGCAATTGAAAACATGTTGACTTTGCACCTCTACATTTAAAAATGATCACAGTGCAAATAAACACCAACTCAAATTGTAGATAATTGTCATAATGTCTATGTCACTGAGAAAGCGTTCATGTAATCCCACATTCCAGAAGTTTAAAAGCACTTATTTCCCAACACTAAATCATCCATGTATCCATGTAAAATGCAACCTGAGAGAATTATCTCTCACTTCCATTCTGTTGGAACTCCTACTTCCTGCTTCCTGTCCTGTTGTTATGGTGATAATTCAAACAGCTACAAAGAAAGTTGCTCATATATGAATATCAACACAAGCAGTTTAGAACGTTCACCTTTCTTTTTTAATGTGTGCTAGCCGGCTCAAAACATTAATTAGTGGGAGAGCAATTAGGCTACAGAGCGTCAAAAGAGCGTAGTACAGAAAGACGCAAAAGAAATAGAAAATGGGCAAGTGTTAATTTGTTTGACATGACTAACAGGGATATTCAGCCTTTGACTAATAACGTTATGATCTTTTGAAGAAGAAAAAAAAATCCTGTATGGAAAAATAAGTTAAGGAGTCAGATATTTCGTTTAACATCTAATGAAAAAAAGAGAACAAAGCTACTGTGGCTTTAGAACTGCCTTAATTCTTTAGGGCAATGATTCAACATGGTACATGACACATTTCTCAGAGATATTGCTCTATATTTACAGTGTCATGCAATTAATGAGGCAAAGTTTCCTTTCCACCATGTTCCAAAGATGCTCTCTTGTATTGAGATCTTATAATTGTTAAGGCCAGATGAATACGGTGAACTCATTGTCATGAAAAAGAAACCAGTTTGGGATATAGAAAAATATCGATGAAGGAATAGTCAAATTGATCAATATAGATAATTATCGATAAATATCACAATTATCGATAAATATCACAGAGCTGCGTGGGTCAGCATTAATGATTTGTTTGGCGTAAGTAGCCTAATGGTTGTTGTATTAAGCTACGTGATAGGCTATAATGAAAAAATGAGGGGTAACTTTTTTTTTCTATGAAAACTTTTTTATCGCCTTCTTTTTATTCTGTCGCACCACACGTCTAACGATCAATATATGCTGCTATCAAATTATCGTCTAGCCCTATACAACCTCATATAATTATTGTCTGGATCAACACCTAAAGGTCATATTCTTGATCTTGTTCTTGGTCATGGGCTGAATATAGAAATAATCGGTAAGTACGATTTGCCAATTGTAGATCATTTTGTAATCATATTTGATATTCTAACTCTAAAGTGTCAGTCCCCTGGGAAGGCCTTTACGTATAGGACATCTCTTCATATTAATCCTGAAAAAATGCTTAATATCATTCGGTAACTACCATCTGTTCTGGACTCAGTCTTTTGTAATGAAGAAAATCTGGACACTTTGATGCAAATCTGCAACAACGCACTGCTTCAATTGCTGGACTCTATTGCAGTGGTAAAAAAGCTGAAATCTGCAACAAACAAACTCATGCCCTGGCTCAATGAAGGACTTATGAACATCAGGAGGAAATGCGGAAAAGCGGAGCGTCAATGGCGCTCTTCCAGACTGCATGTGTTTCTACAAGTATGGAAGGATTCTTTAAGAGATTATCAAACTGCTATGTCTGCAACAAAAACAAATTACTTCTCATCCCTAATTGGACAACATAAACGCAATTCTAAATTGTTATTTAAGACTGTGGCTCAACTTACAGAAAGCAATAAAGCTCCAAAATAGTTCCAAACTGTCTGCTTATGATTTTTTGACATTCTTTTCAGATAAAGTGAATACATTGAGAAATCAACTTATCACCTTGTCGGTTAACTCAGCAGATCAATCTGCAGCTCTAACAGACCAGTCAAAACCCCCGCCTACTTCTGCTGGTTTTTCTGCTTTTAAGTGTACTGCATTTCCTTCTCTGAACTAGACCCATCTCACACTTATCGTTCTTGTCAAAAGTATTTGAGAAGGTGGTTGCAAAGCAGCTTATTGAATATTTGTCCTCGAGTAACTTGTTCGAGCCTTTTCAGTCAGCTTTTAGGTCTCACCACTCTACAGAGACTGCTTTAGTCAGAGAGGTGTATATGTTGTTGAATGCAGACAATGATTGGACTTCTGCACTGCTACTTTTGGACTTGAGTGCTGCTTTCGATACAGTTGATTGATAAATTCTAATGGTCAGACTTGAGCCTTATGTCAAAATTGAGGGAAAGGTTCTCTCATGGTTGAGATCTTACATGGTCGACATCTTGTCTGGTAGATCTCAGACTGTTAATTTAAAAAATAATCTTTCTAAAAGCTATATTGTGACACAAGGGGCCCCCCAGGGCTCTGTACTAGGCCCATTGCTTTTACACTCTATTTGCTGCCTCTGGGTCAACTTTTAAGATCTTTTAATGTAGCTTTCCATTGCAAAAAGGGGTGATATTGCTAAAATTATGACAGTTTTATCTACAGTTAGGGGTTGGTTGTTAAACTATTCCCTACTGCTAAAATTCTGACAAAACTGAGTTGATGGTTGCTGGACCACAAAAACTCCTGATGTTGTCCTGTGACTCATCTCTGAAACTTGATGATTGTTTCATTACCTGTAAAGACAGGGTTAAAAATTTGGTTTGACCCAGTACTCTCTTTTGAGTGTCGCTTTAAAGAAATAACTGAAGCGGCTTGCTATCTTCTTAGAAATATAGCTAAGATTAGGTCGATTTTATGAAAGGAAAATGCTGAGATTCTTATTCATGCATTTGTGTTCTCACACATTGATTACTGCAACCCTTTATTCTCTAGGCTACCTACGAAAAATTTTAGATGACAAATGGTCCAAAAAAAGGCTGCTCATATTTTGATGGGCTGTGGAAAGTTTGGGCATATTACACCGGTGTTGAAGGCTTTACACTGGCTGTCCTGTCACTTTCATGCAGATTTTCTTATTTTATTACTTACGTATAAGGCTTTAAATGGACTAGCTCCTGCAAATATTTCAGAACTGTTTAGTTTATATCATCAACCTCGTCTTTTGCGGTCTCAAGGTTCTGGACTCTTCGTAGTACCAAAAGTCTGGCGAAAATTGCCTAGGAAGAGTGCGTTTTCCTTTTGTGCTCCATTTCTCTGAAACAAACTACCAACTGATATTAGGCAGGCAGGTTCTGTGGAAGTGTTCAAAACCAAACTTAAGACTCACTTGTTCATGCAATCTTGTGCATCTTGAACTTTATTTCTTGTTCTTATTAATAGTGTATAAATTGCCTTCTGATTGTTGCTTATATTTCTTGTCTTAGAGGATTCCAAAAAAGTTTTTTTATTGTTTTTAGACTGTTGATTTTATTGTTTAAATGTTATGTACTGATGTTCAGCACTTTGTTGAAAGCACTTTATAAAAAATTATTATTACATTTATACTACTTTGTTTTGATGGAGACTGATTGATTTCTAACTATCCATCTCCATCAACATAGAGCGTATGCCTTTGATTGGCCAGTTCAGCAACAGCCAGAGATTGTTTCACCAGAACAGGGCTCTATAGTCACTGTAATCAGTAGTTAATTCAGCGTTTGGGCATTACATACTTTATATTGAAAGGGCAATTTATCTAATATGGTCTCATTCTGATTTAGAACACGAGGAGCTTTAGAGAACAACTTAACAGACTACTTTATTTGTTTACATTTGAACACAGGGAGGTATAGAGACACAACAAAAAATGCTGCTGTGTTTGTTTACACGCTTTTTTAGGTGGTCTATGAGCTGCACTTCTAGTAAAAAGCTTTACTGCTTTTTTAAAACGTACTTTCTGACGTCCATTGCTCCTTGAGGAGGAAATGCCTTCAAAGCTCAAGGGGGAAAAAAATTATATTGACCAGAAACTAGACTCCAACAGTACGCAGACCCACCATGACAAGTCAGAACCCCCTGCTGTCCTGGTCGGTAACCGTTTTGCCACACAGACTGAGCAAGTTCCCAGTCAATCTACACAAATAAAGCCCCACAGGATACCGAACATGCACAACATTCCGTTTTTCAAAGTAAATCAGTAAGGACAGACTAGATTTTTCTTTGTATGCATAGCTATATTAATATAATCTCACTTACATGTACACATATATGTTGTCTAAAATAATTGTGTGTGTTTATACATCATTTGCACACATAATCAAATCAAAACTTTTTAAATTCTGAAATATTGTCATTTCCTACAGTAGGTGTGTGTGTCAAGAGGTACATCTTCATATACGATAGAAAACCAGGAGGACAACATGGATAAAGAGCTCATTCTGTTCCTGGACACATCTTGACATAGAATAATAACAAAGAGAAGTATATCAAGCTATTGTTTTCAGTTCGTCCTCCCCGTATGAATAGTTTTGGTCTGACTTCCATATTTCCGCCAATCCCGCACATGCTTCTTTTAGTACATCTGGGCTCCGGAGCGGAGGTGGGGCACATGCAGTGCTAATTTAAGGACGACTGCGGAGTGCGTGGCTGGGCAGAGTGCATGTTGTGGAAATGATGGGTAATTATGAGTAACTGTATTCCGTTACAGTTACTATTTTTAAACATGGTATTCAGAATACAGTTACTTTCATAATGCCTTTGGAATACTTTCCAACTGAAAAATTAATATATACATTTTTGGAAATGCGTGTCAACGCGTTGTATAGTGTATCCCATAAAATCCCTAAACAACCTGCGACCGAAACCATATGACTGAACGTGAGTGGCCAGGTATGGATTCAGACCAAGAGCTGGGTGGGTTGGAGCCCCAATCGCAGCCAAATAAACCTCCTAGCAGTAAGAAAATGATGCATTCACATCCTGGAAATTTGAGCAATTTTTCACTCTAGAAAAGGAGCGGGGACGAAACCTGTCAAGTGTAATCTTTGTCTGACAGTTAACAACCTACTAGCTGCGTCCAACAGTATACTGCCTAAACTCGCTAAGTTTTGGTCTGATGAACGTCATTATAAGCGGATTCATTCTGCCGTTTGTGAACGGCGCACTCTTGCAGTTATTTTTTTTCAAGTGATGCTAGATTTCATTCTGGCATTCCAAAAAATAACCAGACTAAAGCTATGGTGGTTAAGGGGACAGACTATATCTGTCTAGTTTTTTTGGTGGAGTTTTGTCCATTATTTGACAGGGTATGTATCATGTTAGTTAGGTCATTTCTCAAAGTTACAGTTTTGGTGTTGGTTGAATCTGTCATGACGTTACCTTGATTATATCTTGTTATGATGAGTTTCCCGAAAATTATGGCTACAAGGATAAAAGGGTTCCATTTGGAGGGAAATGAATGTCAGTTTACAATACTTTGCATATTTCTAACAGAAAATTGCAAATAACCTAATTGGCTGTGACTGCAAAACAGCTAAACTGCATTTCAAATGACTAAATATAAAATCTAAGAACATATAAGAGATATTACTGCTAAAAATAAGTTTGTTTGTTTGCTTTTTGGTCACCGAGAGGTAGCACTGCTGTGCCAAAAATAATTGAATAGTTTTATTTATTTATTTTCCAGTAAGTACCTAATGTTTAGCATTAATATGCCCTTCGTTTTCCTGCAGCTGTAGCTACCAGCACATTTTGTGACATTTAGTAGACTTAAATGCTGTTTTTAAGGGGAAGTATTCCAAGTATGTAGAATTCAGTACCTGGATTCAGCAAAGTAACAGCATACGTTACAAAATACATTTTAAAGCAGGTAGTCAGTATTCTGTAAGTAAATACATTTACAGAGTATTCTCCCCAACACTGCCTGCCTCGGGATAGCTTTATGAATTTACTCTTTGGTCGAAAAGGAAATCTCACAGATGGTTATCACTTCATCACTAACGTTTGCTTGGTCTAAAGGTTTGACTGGTAAAGGGAGGGAAGTCATTGTATTTTCCACTAATTTCAGCATTCATAATTGGGAATGGTAATTGGCCAATGTCCCAATCCTAGTCCATATCTGATCAATCACATCCTTGTAAGGATGGTGTCTTTGTTTTTATAATAAATAACTGCAATGTTGCATGCCTTGTCTGGCCACTCGCTTAAATCTAACATATCAAGAACCACTAAAATGAAATCTAATAGAGAAAAAAACAGAATAGAACGTTTGGCATTGCAAAAATATGGCATTCAAGTATGTATGCACCTACATACAAATTATTATCCCATCAGTCAGTGTTGTGACCATCAACTTGTTCATTCAGCAGCACACAGGCTAAACCTGTTTTTTTATGCAAAGGCTTATTCCATATATATATATATATATATATATATATATATATATATTTATATATGTGCCAAAAAGATCCACACCATAATACCACCACCATCAGCTGAAGGTATTGATCTAGGGCCAGGTGGCTTCATATATTAATCTGTTCAAATCCATTTTTTTACATTCAGACCAGCCCGGCACAAAAAAGTCATATTCAAACTCTTTCTTACCCATTTTAATGCTCTGTTTTTATATATATATATATATATATATATATATATATATATACACACTTATATATATGTACTTATTTCACATACTATACTAACCTTATCCTCTCACCACGGTTCAAATAAGAACTAGTGACAGTTTACTCTGTGATACTGCATAGGTTTCATCCAAATATTGTAGTCTTTCTATACCTACTAATATGAAATATTAACTGAAAATTTGCACAGTATCATTTTTTTATAGTCCTTTAAACAAAAATACATTTATGGTCACTATTGTAAACAATGGGATGAACTTGGTTAATATGAAGACCAATGCTACTTGCACATGTAACAGATGTTAATTCAGCTTCTAAATAACATGTGACTTCTTAACTAAGCTGTATCTCAGTTGTGCAAATTTCCCAGAATATGAAATCTGACGCTGTATATACAGCTTGCTTATTTTTTAGCATTTGTTGTGTAGCCACAGACCACTTTATCAGCCTGTTGGACCTTCTCTTGCCTTTTGAACTGCAGGACACATTTCTCAGAGATGTTGCTCTACATTTACAGTGTTGCACAGTTATTGAAACTTTGCACATTCATGAGGCAAATTTTCCTTACCACTATGTTCCAAAGGTGTTCTGTTGTATTGATACCTGGTGACTGTGGAGGCAAGTGGAATACAGTACAGTCATTGTCATGAGCAAGAAACCAGTGTGAGCTGATCTGAGTTTTATGACATAGTGCATTATCCTGTTGGAAGTAACTATCATTAGATAGGTACACTGTGGGTTTAAATAGGAATCAATGATATTGTGGTGGGCTGCAATATTTAAAGAATGCTCAGTTTGAATAAAGTAAACCAAAATGTTCCCTATCATGTGCCAAAAAGATCCACACCATAATACCACCACCATCAGCTGAAGGTATTGATCTAGGGCCAGGTGGCTTCATATATTATTCTGTTCAAATCCAATTTTTTTACATTCAGACCAGCCCGGCAAAAAAAAGTCATATTCAAACTCTTTCTTACCCATTTTAATGCTCTGTTTTTTATTACTGTGGGATACCTTTGTGCAATTAATTGCTGTCATTTGATTGCTGTCATTTGATTGATTTATTCAATCAAATTCAATTCAGTCTAAGAGGTTACTATGGAGCCCAAAACAAAAAGAAAAATGTCTTACTTGTTGGTCTTTTTGCTGCTTTCAGCTGTAAATAATATATATTCTATTATATAAAGAATGAAAATTAACAATGAAAACAGTTAACATACTATTAATAAACAGTGGTTGTTTCCTGTGTGTTAGCTCCCTGCCTTAATTGGCTAAATTAGCCCATAAAGCCTTCATCTCCAATCACATTTTTTGCTGTCATTCTTCAGTCGATTCCCTTGTGGTCAGTCAGTTCCCTTTTTAGCAGTGTCATACAGCTTCTTCCGCCATAACTAACCATCAACACTGAACAAAAATATAAACGCAACACCTTTTTTTTCTGCTTCCATTTTTCTATGAGAGAACGCAAAGATCTGAAAAAATTTCTACAGACACAAAATAACAATTTCTCTCAAATATTGTTCACAAATCTGTCTAAATCTGTGATAGTGAGCACTTCTCCTTTGCTGAGATAATCCATCCCACTTCACAGGTGTGCCTTATCAAGATGCTGATTAGACAGCATGATTATTGCGCAGTTGTGCCATATTAAGATGCTGATTAGAAAGCATGATTATTGCATAGGTGTGCCTTAGACTGACCAAAATAAAATGCCCCTCTGAAATGTTTCATATCTTTGAGTTCACCTGCTAAAAAAATGGGAGGAAAAAAATTAAAACAATGTTGCATTTATATTTTTATTCTGTGTATTATCAGCCATATATCACTGAACATCATTCTGATCGCCACTGGGGCACACAGGCATAAAACCAAACCTACCATAAAGCATAAAAGACCACTGTGGGTGTGTGATACTCTGTTTCGACCTCTATAAATATTAGCCACCATAAGGTTTTTTTACATACTTTCAAAGTCACTTATTTCATAGTATTAATGAGACTTAATAGATGATAGTACTAAAAGTTAAATATTTATTTCTTGCTTACATGAGATTTATCTTCAATCATTTCCATCTGACAATGTTTTACAACCATTCAAATCAATAGCAGATGGAGGCAGTATCACTCAAAGTAATAGGCGCATACTGTTTAGTTTCTGTATCTTTATTATATCTAATTTGGTTCCATTGATACTCAGAAGATTTATTGTAGCATTACACACTTCCCCTTTGTGGATTTTGCACATGAGGAGAGGAAAACTCTAACTTATCAGTACTTTTGAAGCAGAACTTCTAAGCGCTCGGTTTTAGTTGAAGAGACAGGGCCTATTAGAAAGAAATGATGAAAAGGTCACCCTGGCTATGTGTTTCTGAGCTTAGTAAAGAAAATAAAGTCTGCCTTTCATATTTGTTTGGTTCTTGTTAAATATTAAGTTGTGTCAGGGAGTTCAGCATTTGCCAGGCAAAAGTTTGGCTCACTGCTAAATGTTCCTTATCAGTGTGGGAACACTTTGGCCCACATATATGAAATGTTCTTGCTCACATTCTCTGAATCTCTTTTCCAATAGTTAAACTATTATAAATATAGCTTAACTCCTTTTTTATATTTTAAAGTAATGAAAACATTGACATTTTTATTGATCACTGGCAAAAAAGATAAAGATAATTAAAAAGATTTGATGTTTGATACCACTAATCAACTTTCAATATTTGAAACACATAATGGATTTTGCTTTTACTTTATTTTTATACTAATCTGAAATTACCATATTTTACAATATATCTCTTTGAAGGTTTACCAAGACAACTCATTTTTTCAAGACTGGGATTTTTGTGGTTTATTCACCTTTTTTTCTGGATTCTAAACTGAAAAAAAAAATGGAAATATTCTCTACCGATCAAGAACGAATGAACAGACTGACGGAATGAAGGACTGAGGTCCCAGCACAGCTTTATATAGGATTGTTACCACAACTAATTGCTCAAAGTAAGAGAAGATTACTGAAAGCTTTCAAAACCTTGAAACATTTTTGTCATACTTTTCAAGTTAGCTGCCCCGTAATTTACTTCACACTGACATCCAGCTGGCTGAAAATTTACTGAAGCTGAATATAACAAGTGATAATTAATACATTTTTAGCCGTTGCTTGCTAAATACATTACAATGGCATGACATATGAAAGGAACGAGTGGAATACAACTAAATTACAGGGGACAGCGGGACTGAGACATTGCAGCCTAAGGGAGGTTGAGCAACAAAATAGTACAATGTTTCGTCCAAATCTTAGGCAGCCTGCTGTTCGGCACAGATTACTTTTTTTTATATCATTATAACATCATTATAACCTGGATGGAAAAAAAATGAGTAGCCATCAATTTCTATTTAAAGGTATGGCATCATTATTACTCATTCCACTTCTTCTTGGCTAAAACACTTTTTTTTTTAAATCAGCTTCTATATAGGTCTCCGTTTATTAATGATATTTTCTTAATTGTTTTTAAAAAACATGTTTGCCTCTCCACTCCTGGTCTACTTGTGATACATGTTTCAATTTGAAAAAATATGGAGAAGAACACTGGAGGTGGATGACGCAACATCAGCACCGACATCAGCAGAGGTGCTGTCACAGATTGTCCTCCGAGAGCAAAGAGAAATAGGTGGCTCGTGGAACGTATGATCTATTCTTGGACGTGTGTCTATGGGTTTGACATTTAGAAAGTGGCGAAGGAAAAATGTAGAGTAAGGCTCCATGCATCGGAGAATTGGCTGTTACGAAGGAGATGAACATTGACATTCTTTCACACGTGTGCGCTCAAAAATACGATACAATAAAGATCAATGTGGCTTAGAGTATAGAGATGGTGTGGTGCCAAGCTCCTCGTGGCGCAGATGGTACAAAGACAGAGGAGATAGATGGAGTAAGGGAGGGGGAGAGAGAGAGAGAGAGAGAGAGAGAGAGAAATAAGAGAGGTCTGTGACACCTCTTTTTCTCTGCCCACACTAAAGCTGCCTATTATCTAATCCTTCACACCATGGATTGGGGGATATGGATGGTCAGAGAAAGCAAGACATACAGTAGTTGCCAGGAAAACAGAGAGAGCGAAACCACCCGTCACCACACAACACAAGGCGTCATTGTACTGCTACAGAGTGAGGGAGCTGCTCCCTTTGGTCCGTTTCTGCTAAACCTGACTGTGCCACAGCAGGACAGCCAAGTTTGAGGCTGGAAAATAGAGTCTAACTTGGGTCCAGGCCGCCCTGAACTGAGTCATGATTACAGTGGGACAGAAAACCTTAAGAACAGCTGTGCACTGAATGGAAAGAAAATCTTTGATTAAATTTTACAGCAGAGATAAAAAGAGAGTACATTTTCTAAAAGAATTTGGAAGCCTATTGCCTGTACAACGGTGTCTCTACAGTAAACGTTGTAGAGTATGAACTATGATGTAATGATTTGTATTTACAAATGTATTTAGAAGTGTTGAACTTTCTCACTGTATTAGACAACTGGAAGCAGCAAACAACTGCTAAACAGAATAAAATTGATCAGTGGTGGATCTAGGATTTTTTTTGAGTAGGGGGCCATCAAGAGACCACAATATTTATAAGAGTCCAAGTATTAGTCCAACATCCTAACACACAATCCCTGGTTTCGGTAATGTAGATACATTTCACCACCCATGTTTCACTTGACTGTGACTCTTGAATGTATTTTTGGGTCAAAGGTTTTGTTCTTTGCCTTTCCTGTGTTCCATACAAGTTTTACACATTCAATAACTATATCTACAAAATAAGATAGATCAAACATTTCATACATATTGTTGAATTACCATCTGGCTCATTAGCGCAGCTTGTGTTTGGACATGGAACTTCAACCACCTATAACCTGATAATTGCGCAACTGACAGATGAATGAAAGCAGAGTGGCACTTCAGGAGGCCAGGAGGGGTCACTACTCTTGTGGCCCTGCTGCTAGAACCACCACTGAAACCGACGCAAGGCAATTCAAAATTCTCAAATCTAGAAAGAGTGGCGCACATTAACTTTCCACCTCCTGAGTCAATAACATCTTAGTCTGCAAGTGTTTTAGGGCAATGGTTCCCAAGCTGAGGTCCCTTAAGAGCTGTGGGGGTCCATAAAATGTTGTTCATGCTAAGGTTACCAAAACTATATTTGTAAATATTAGATTCATAAAATCAAAACTATAAAAACAAATTTTCTTTATAGCCAACATTGTAAATCAGGAAGAATCGGAGCAAAAACCTAGAATTCCTGTTTATATTTTGCTAATAAAAAAACTGTAATTATTTACTTTTAATGCATGTATACGGGTAGGCGTTGGGTTTGGGGTCCAGGCAAGGAGATCCTCAAGAAAAAAGTGTTAAGAAACAGTGTTTTAGGGTGTGTTTTTACCAGCTTTGTCCCTCAAAGGACTGGAATTGTTGCACATTCTTCTTTATAAGGTAACTGCTGCTCATTCAGCTTGTAAGGCAAGACACATTGTAAGGAAAGATTGAAAGGAAAGACACGTTCTCCCTCGATCCTGGGCTCCATGCATGATCTCATCTTGTGGTAAAAAATGATCTTGAGAACAGTGAGGAAACAGCCCAGAACTACACAGGGTAACTGGTGAATGACCTGAAGAGAGCTGGGACCACAAGTAACAAAGGTTACTATTAGCAACCCAATATGTCATGATGGATTCAAACCCTGCAGTCCCCCTTCTTAAGCCAGCACATGTCCAGGCCCATCTAAAGTTTGCTAGAGTTTGCTGGATGATCCAGAGGAAGGTCAAGAGAATGTCATGTTATCAAATGAGACCAAAAAAGAACTCTTTGGTATAAACGTCACTTGCCATGTTTGGAGGGAGAAGAACGCTGAGCTGCATAACAACAAAACCATACTGTACCCACTGTGAAGCATGGGGGCAGAAACATTATGCTTTGGTGCTTCTTTTTTGAAAAGAGGACAAAACCAATCCATTTCAAGGTATGGATAAATGGGGGCATGAATTGTGACATTTTGGGCAAAAACCTCTTTCAATCAGTGAGAGCACTGAAGAGAAACTTGGCTGGATCTTCCAGAATGACAATGAAGAAGTGGTTACATAAAAAGCATTTCAAGGTTCTGGAGTGCCCTAGCCAGTCTCCACACCTCACTCCAATAGATAATCTATGTTGCCCAGCAACAGCCCCAAAACGTCAAAGCTCTAGAGAAAATCTGCATGGAAGAATGGGCTGAAATACCAGCTACAGTGTGTGAAAACCTGGTGAAGACCTACAGGAAACATTTGACCTCTGTCATTGCCAACTAAGGTTACATTACAAAGGATTGCAGTCAACTTCTATTATTGGGGTAATAATTACTTTCTGCGCAATGTACAAAAAAAATGTTTTAAAATCATACAGGGTGATCTACTGGATTTTGCTTTTACGTTCGCCTTGCACAGTTTAAGCATACCTATGATGAAAAATACAGACCTCTCTCATCCTTTTAAGTGGGACAATTTGTAAAATCTGTGGATGCCAAATACCCTTTTGGACCACTGTGTTTACCAATAAGGTTATTTCTAATGATATTGGTTGATATAGATTCTACTATTCAGGGAATATACAGCAATGAGAGGCTTAATTTAAATTTTCTGGAACATCTGAAGATCATTGTGCAAAGAAGTATTCTTCATAAAAAGAAGAGAGCATGATAGACAACCCTCATGCATTCTCTCCATTAGACTGTCACACAACAGACTGTCTTTATTCAAAGACTTCATCGGAAATGCTGTTCTACTGACTGCTAAAGGAGTTCCTACTGCCCACAGCCATCAATATCTACACCAACTCTTTGAAGAAACCTGCACAATGAGTTAACAAAATTTAACTTCCCTTTGTGATATATAAAGCCTTTTTTAACTGGACTAAACCTTCAGTGAATAATATTTGAGAGCGTTAAAAAGTGCTTCATTGCAATAGACACTGCCTGCCAAAACATTCCATCTGGAATAAATTTGCAGCACTAAATCCTGCCTGCCTCTGAGAAATTTTATTTCAATCCCTTCGAACTGCTTCAAAAAGCATAAATGCAAAGAGCGTTTAATGTTTGTGTAACAAAAAGAATAGCAGTACACTGCAATAAAGTAAAAACTGTTCATTTTAATGGATGGCTTGCAGCATGAGCTGAGCAGGAGTGAGTTATTTCCAAATACACTTCCACTCACTTAAAGCCTCAGAGAGGAAAAGCCTGCCATGAAGTCTATTCTTTCGGTTTACTGGTACAACAACAGAAAAGTACAGAGGTCACGTCTTTCCCCTGCCAGAGGTCAGTATCATGTGTACATGCTGCAAAGACAACCAGAAGATGAGGCGAGAGCGGAGGGGGTTGGTTATGTAGGCATGGCAGGGAAAGATATCTACTGTCCTTCCGCAACATTTCAGCTTTGGAAACTTTCCCAACTGCAAATGAGCAAGAAAACAATCTCACCTGTCTGATCTTTTTTCAACAGGTTGCACACTGCTTGCTTCAAACATACTTGTAGAAAGAGGTCAGAAACTCTTCTCCACACCCAGCTGGCAGCATTTATTTTCTTCTGTAGCACTTTTTTTCAGAGAATCAACATGTCTCCTTTGTACCAGGACAACAGGAACCAATCCAGCTCAGGAGATTAACCAGTACATTTAAGATTTTTTTACATGCATGACCTGTAATCCTGTCCAAAACAGAAACCTAAGTGGTGTCACAGTTGCAATCTATAGCTCTCAAAGCCCCATAGATACAAATAGAACAAAGCAGACACCGATAAACAAAAAAGAGTGAGGGAGACATTACTAACCTGCTTCTTTTGTGGACATACTGTCCACATTTTGGTCTGTCTGATCAAGTCAGCTGGATCCTCTAAATGGACGGCAAAATCCAGACTCAGGCTTACACACACTCACACGCCCTTGCCAGAGGTGTGGAGTAGCAGCCGCAGACAAATTCTGTGTTCTCTCTTTACTGCAACTCAGTAAGTGTGGCTGAGAAGAAAACACCAACAGTGAACTCTCTCCAACTCCTCAGGAAGGGAGGGCTCTCTGTAACTCTGAACCAATCACATAAAGTGGTTCTTCCTCTGAGCTTCTGTGATTGGGTAGAAGATTTCACTGGACATGTGGTAGGAGGTAGGAGGAGTCCTCGGGTGGGAAACACCCAACACTTGTCCTTCCTTTTTTTCTGTGCAGTTTTGGGGTTTTGAATCCATTCAAGTGTAATTTACCTGTGTCCAATCCTATAATATTCCAATACATGTACACTGAGCAATTATAGATATAAGAAACAAACAAATAACAGCAGAATATCTAACATAATTCTGAAAAAAATGAAAAATCTATTTAAGTACCTAAAAATGTCTGCAGCCTTACAAAAACACATATATCGATTAATTTTAATAAACTAGAACTACATCAAAAAGAAAGTCCAGTTCAGTGACCCTTGATATGGCACTCTATTCTTGGAAGCATGACCTGGGATTGGCTCAATAATCGGAAAAGCCATTAAAGGACAAAACAGCATAATCAAAGTACCTTTAAGGAGATAAAAAATTATTTGATTAAATTAACAAGGAAAACTTGTATATTACAAAGATCCCTTACACTGGGTTTTTTTTTCGCCAGCTTTAGCTTGTCGGCATTGCTGGTTCGGTTGTCTCTGATCCTAATCTTGACAATACTCTATAGATTATTTTTGGAGTTTACGTCAAGCAAGCTTTGATGGCCAATCCAGCAGAGTGAAACCATGGTCATTAAAACAGATACTGCTGTTTTGGCTGCTTGGCAACTTCCCAAATCTTCCTGGAAGATAAAGGAAGCAGTACCTTCCAGCTTTTTTTGCAGGCATTCAATAAATCCTTAAAACGTTTCGTTTAGACGGGTTTGATTACTTTGGACTAAAACACAGCAGGACAACACCAGCAATTAACACGGCTCCCTAATTCACAGACTGTAGAAACTATAATGGGTAATCATCAAGTCTTTCTATCCACTTAGTCCAAGCATGAAGCTTTCAGCAGTGGCTTCACAAAAGGAACATGACAGCTGTAGCCCATGGATACCTATGTGTGGTGACCCTCCATGAGGGTCCACCAAACTCTAACACAGACTTTGGCTTCCTTTTAATGCTGTTTCTTGGACACCTTTTTTTAACCTCTCAACTTTCCACTAATATACTTGAATTCGGCATTCTATTAAATTCCTGTTCAGAAATTAGCTTTCGTGGCTTATGCTCCTTTATGCCACACGACCATTAGTTCAGCAGTCTGTACCAATAATCATGTAGGCCATAACATGGCCGTATCATAACATTCCTGCATCATTTTTTTCATTTAATTTCTGTCTAGTAATCAAATTTTCTGAATTATAAACAGTAACTCTTCTGTGATCTTAAAATGTATTAAGATGCATCATTAGGCAGCTGCTCAGTGAAGTCGAACAAAAATTATCAATCTATTTCACCATCTAGCGGATGAAAGGAAGTACTGCACTCTGTTTGAGATCAGATGGCGCTCACCTGTTTGTTCCTCCAAGGACTTTAACCTGTAATCTAACACAGCCTGAAAGCACCTTTCAGATAAAATGGCTGCCTAAGACTCTTTAAACGCATTAATGCTACACAGAATCCCCATAGGGAAATATTTTTGTATTGAGTTTTTTTGTTTGTTTTTTACGTACAGAAAGGATTATAACATCAAATGTATTCAACACAAAGAGACAAAGGAAGAAAATACATAGAAGTTATGCAGTCCAGGTCTTTTAAAATGTAAAGAAAAAACTCACCACCGTAAACTTTTGGTCACAGGAAATATTTGTAAAGCAGTTGTTTTCCCCACCATTAAGCTCAGTTGGAACAATTTTTCTGTGTTAATGTTGATATTAGCCCCTATGTCGGTTTTTAACAAGATTCTTTACGTTTTTGTGAGCCGAAGCTCATTAAATGTGCTCCACCTTCATAAAAATACAATAGAAGCAACACAAAGTTATAAACAATACATACCAGATGTGAAGAGAAAATCTTGTGAAAAACACAGATGTCCTGATGAGGATCTGACTGCTGCTCTGTCCGTTAATCAGATCCTTCTCACTCTTTTCACGCATTTATCACCGCACGGATTTCTCCCCTTTCCTAAGAACACGCGCGTCGTGATTCATCGGCCATAAACTTAATGGTAGGAAAGACAGCGCAAAGGCCAGGGAGATAACGATATTTGAAGCAGTGTGGATAAAATCAGATATGAGGAAACCGACATATGTTTCAACTATAACTTTTATTGCATGCATGCTTTAAATACAAATAACAGTTATCTTAAATTAAAACGATAGAATGTTGAAAAGCCAGTAGTATTGTTGATATGTATGTCTAAAGGAAGAAAGATCAATATTTTCTTCCATTGTTGCAATCAAATACTTTTAAATAGAACATTTTTGAAAAATTAAATCTTTTTTTTCAGCTGTGTGAAAATCCAAATGCAATGAACTATTCCTTTTAACAGAATCAACAATTATACAGCAATTATATAATCAACAGTTATAATTTGCTCCCTTTCTTACACTCCATATCAAATAAATATCAGACTTCTTATTACATTCATTGTTTCCATATGATTTGAGAAAGAGGCTTATTTATCTTGGTCACTCGTTAAAATGGTAAGGACAAAATAATTTGCAATTCAAGTCTGCCAGAAGCTAATTTGAGCTCTCAATTAAATCTAAGCTTCTGTCTCATTATAAAGGGATTCTTTTACTTCTGACTGCAATTATAACATGGAATGTAGGCTAAATTGCAATCTAAGTATTTGATGTCTCATCAGACAATAATGTTGCCATGGTTTTATTATCCCAAATGGCAAACTAAATTACTTCAATGTAATAGATTTAATGAACAAAAGCCAAATAAAAATGTATACCATTGATCTGCTTATGGAATAGGTTGTAGAACATACTTCTGCAGCAGATGATCACTTTGGACAACACATTGAGAATCCAGTATCTAGCAATCCAACTTATTAAAATGTTCCACAATTGTTATCATCGCAAACTTCAACATATTTTATTTTTATTTTGGTGATAAACCAACCACAATTGTGACAGTTATTGGTCACACATGCTAAAAAATTTGGACTAATGGAACTGGTCTGAAGAAATCCAGTACTGAAACAATGCCATAAAATGAAATGTTTGTCTTATGCTAACAACGGTGTAGGGGGCAGAACGAACGCGTATAAAGGGGTTCTTGTACATCCTGAACACAAAATCTCTAATGTAAATCATGGTGGTGGCAGCACAGTGCTGTGGGGATTATTTTCTTCAGCAGGAACAGGGAAGCCAGTCAGAGTTAATGTGAGGATCGGTGGTGCTCTCATCTGCCAGCAGGAGAAGAACCCAGCCAGATCTTCTGTTTAATAGTTTAGCTCAAAATTATTTCTTATAGTTAAAGTCCTGGTCAAACTGCAGATGTACATTTAATTAATAACAACAATACTTAAAAAATATTTTTCAGAGTTCCATTTCATCCAGTTCGACTGCTGCTTTGCATTGTATCATTCATTTCCCTGCCATTTCCTACTTTCTTTCAATGATTTTTCCTACTTTCTAGTCTATTACAAAAAAAATGCAATAAAGCTGCCCATAATGTTTTAAAATGTCTAGGCATAACAGCCTTCAAAGCTCCAGTAGGTGGTGTAGCAGCGTTAGAGCACACCCATTCACCTCCCTCTAGCAGCCCCTCTTCACCTGATGTTTTTTTGCGCACTGGGAATCTGGATTCACGCACAGGGCATTCATCACATCACATCCAAAGCGTCAGAACTGGGAGTGGAGGTGGATCTTTAAAAAAACCCAATTTATTTGACATAATTTTATCTATAAAACATTTTTGGAATCATTTTTTCTAAACATGTTGAAAACGCGTCGCTCCTTTGTGATTTTTGTCAGTTTCATAAAACTGTTTTTTTTTCGTCGTGTGGAATTTGTTTTCACTGTGGTTGTTTTTTGTCCTTTTGTGTTTGGGTGAATCTGTATCTGTGTCCTCCCAGGATAGTCACTCTTCACTGCTGCCGCATCATAGGACCCGGAGTCTGACTCACCATCACCCGATGCAAGTCGTAAAACGGTTCCATGTTTTGGATAGTGCCTGATGACGAGAACTATTTATACCAACTTTACGCACGAAAGACTCCCAGTTGATGTTGGTTCTCGCAACAATACGGAAGAAGTTGTTTATGTAAGTGCGAATAAGATAGGAAAAATCAGCATGTCAGTTTATTTAACATCTTATTTTAGTAGAATTCACCTCCCGTTTCATTTGTGGTCTGTGATTTAAAAATACTTACATAGGCTCTTTTTAAAAATAAGTAACAGATCACAAAATAATTTGCTTTCAAAATTAGAGGGATATCACTAATCTGGTCTCATCAATGTATTAGAATAGAAAAATGACTTAAAATACATTTGTTTCACATAGTTGCGATTTCCAACATACTTTTACGCAAGGCGCGTCAGGAATTTGGTTTTACGCGCCCTTGCTATTCTCCGTGATGAACGCAGGAGATAGCACCTCCAAGGGGCATGAGGACTCTAACTCCAAGATTGACTTTAGAGTCCGGGGGGAAGCCTGGTCCTGTGTATAATCGCACTGCAGCATGCCCTCCTGGCCAAACGACTCGGAGTGCCTCCCGCGTAACTGCAGCTGGGAGGAGACCAACAACACCACAAGCAGCGCTGACCAGCCTGCTCCTCCGCTCAATTACTACTCAATTCCTCTCCTTACGATCATCACCGTTGCCTGTTCGCTGCTGTTTCTGGTTGGAGTGGCCGGCAATGTCATGACTATCCTGGTGGTCAGCAAGTACAGGGATATGCGCACCACCACCAACCTCTACCTGTGCAGCATGGCTGTGTCTGACCTTCTTATTTTCATTTGCATGCCGCTGGACCTCTACCGCATGTGGAGGTACCGGCCTTGGCGCCTAGGAGACGCCCTCTGCAAACTCTTCCAGTTCGTGTCAGAGTCTTGCACGTACTCCACCATCCTGAACATCACCGCGCTGTCAGTGGAGCGCTACCTGGCCATTTGTTTCCCGCTGCGCGCCAAGGCTTTGGTTACCAAAAGGCGAGTGCGCGCACTGATATGTATCCTTTGGACGGTGTCCCTGTTTAGCGCAGGACCTGTGTTTGTCATGGTGGGAGTGGAGAGAGACAGCATGGGACCACTGAACCTGTCATCCTGGATAAATGAGACTAGCTTACTTTTGGACGTTGGAGACACTCGGGAGTGCAGGATAACGCACTACGCCGTTACTACAGGCCTGATGGGGGCCATGGTGTGGCTGAGCTCGGTGTTTTTCTTTATGCCTGTCTTCTGCCTGACGGTGCTGTACAGCCTAATAGGCCGTCGGCTGTGGCAGAGGCACAGGGAGACGAACATAAGCTCCCGGGTGGCTCACAGGGACAAAAGCAATAGACAAACCATCAAGATGCTGGGTAAGTTAAAATATTTACTATATTTACTGTTTTATATATATATATATATATATATATATATATATATACATACAATGAATGTTGAAAGAAAAAAATAACTAAATTGATCATATCATCAATATGAAAATGGTTTACATATTGATGATATGGCTCACCACCCAGGACAACATGGGCTGGGGGTTGGCAAAGTCAGCCAAAAAAGTTTTTATGGTACTTCTTGGTAAATTTGAATATTACTGAAAAAAGTGAAATTCATATTAGAGCTATATATTCATATTATATTAATAGCTATGCTATGTGCCTTACTTGTTTAATTTCCTATAGTTCTTAGCATCACGGGTTATAGCAAATGAGAACAGAAATTAAGTTTGATATTAGTTGATTTTTTATTTACCCTATTTACTATTTTAGTGATTGTTTTGTGTTTCTTTTGTTTTTGTAGCCTGCCCTTTCGTCTGTATTTGGGCTTTTCACCAACAAACAACATGGCAATTGCCCTACATTAAGAGAATTCACCATTTTGAGTGGCAGATAAAAATAATCAAGCAGTGATGACAATTAAACCCTTGAGACTATTGTGAATCTTGAGTGAATTTTGAGTTTAAGCATTAATATAAACTACAAAAAGACACATATACAGGTTGAGCTACTTGTTAGACTCTGGATCCACCCACTATCTAGACAACAAAATTCACTACAACTGTAACTCAATTGTAATGGAAAATTACCCGCACTACGTAGAGGAGAGTTGAGCTGAAATGAGCCGTGCTGAAGTTACCCTAGTGGAAAAGGGCCATTAGTATTGATTTGTATGGCCATGTCATCAGCCGGTGTTTTTCCACTGTGCTTTATTAAATACAAAAACAAAAGAGTAGGAATATGCAAGTAATACATGCAGAAATTCTTACAAAATGACCCCCAAGCATGCAATACATATACTGCACACACTACATGGAAATACTTTTTTTAGGTTTGGGAGACACTTCCTTTTTCAAAATTATTTTTTATTGGTTTTATGTTAAATTCAAGGTTTCTGAGGACTCAAATTAAAGAATTTGACTGGAGACCTTCGCACACTTATAAAGGTGCCAATACATTCTTTAATAATCATAATAAAACTGTGCCTGCATGGCCAGCAAACTCTCCTGCCCTCAGCCCTGCAGAGAAACCACAGATGACGTTAAGAGGAGAATGAGAAACACCATACCCAACATGGCAGATTTGAGAGCTGCCATTAAAGCAACCTGGGCTTCTTTAACACCTCAGCTGGTCTTTTTTTTTTATTCGATTTATGTGATATTTTAATTTTCTTTTGAACCGACTTTTGGGTTTTTGTAATCTCTATGCCAATAATTATCAGTTAATAGCAATACACCAATAGGACACGTTGCTATTATCTGCAATGGGCCTAATGTAAGTTTTACTTCTTGAATTATAAAAATAATTCCAAAAATAATAACCAACGTAAGTGCTTTTTTTCAGTGAAATTTATGAGTGAAATTTCAGTGAAATCCAATTTATTCAGATGTCCCTACGTGCATTATCCAAGATTACCCCAGTAATCTCTCCAGTAAAATTTTCAATTGCTTATTTGCATTTCCTGTTAATAGAAGAGACAGTGTCCCATTTAGACAGCATAAAACCTGCAAGACAAACTGTTTTCTCACAGCTGCTGGTTAATGATGTTAAGTTTGGTTTTTAATTTAAAATTTTTGTTTAAATTCTAAACCCTGCTCAATTTTTTTTTTTTTATCTGGACAGCATTTCCTGACATTTCCTGGGGCATCCATGACAAAAGCGTCCTATGTTTTTCGTTAAACTCTTACTCCAAAATGGTGTTGTTACTGTTTTACCCTAAATCTGCTAAACTTTTTTTCCACGTTTGTCTTCACTGACTGTTTCTCTTCTTGCTCCTTCTCCTCTCCAAGTGGTGGTCGTTCTGGCCTTTGTTTTGTGCTGGCTGCCCTTCCACGTGGGTCGCTACCTGCAGTTCCGTTCTCTGGACGCACCATCTCCTCTGCTGTCCGTGCTATCTGAGTACTGCAGCCTGGTGTCTGTTGTCCTCTTCTACCTAAGTGCGGCGATAAACCCGATCCTCTACAACACCATGTCATGGAAGTACCGAGGTGCGGCAGCGCGCCTGTTCGGTGTGACTGATGTCCAGCCATCACGGTGCCGCACAGCTAGCACCTTGAAGGGAGACAGCTCAAATGGATGGACAGAATCCACAGTGAGCTTCTAAACCCAACGGTGTTGATCAACTGCCCTGCAATCAGATAAGGAATCAACCTGAAAGCCATCGTTTCTGTCAGAAGGACAAACATTTTGAAAGACTGCCTTTATTGAATAGAAGCATGAACCACAAAAGGTTAAGAGGCTTAAATTGAATCATCATAAAAGCTAATTTTGCTTTTAAATGTTTCGCTTCTTGTCAGATTATTTCAGCAAGTGCCATAACATTTGAAAGTGACGCTGGTGGAGTGTAAAATCCCTTTATACCTCCCGGAAGCTTCTTGACCCGAATATGAACAAAAAGGAGCATTTTGTACATATAATGCTTATATCACACACATCTATATATGCCTTATATTGTATTCTGGATGACAAAAGAAGCACTGTAGAATTTGACATTTGTTGCACTTCTCTGTACTCCTTCAGAGCAGGACAGAGGTGCAGAGCGTGTGCAAGCATGTGTGTAACTGCATAACAGACTGTTAGTGATGCAGACTCAGTGTTATCCATATTCCCAAAGACCTGCATGTAGAATTTCCAATCCATGTTTGTGTTGATGCTGCAAACGGGGGTCACACTACCTGGGATGAAAGGTACTTTCCGCTCTGTTATGTCTTGCTTACACACTGTGGACAGCCAACATTCATTGAGATCAAAATCTGGGGACTCATTTAGAAAGCTTGTTTGCACACAAAACAGGGTCTGATAATTGCATAAGCCACTTTCTACGCAACACGATTTATAATTAATAAATAAAAATAATGTGACAGCAAAATGTGTGCGACTTTAAGCACACTAACAAATTTGCATACACACATTCTGGACACGGAGGACAGGCGAAGTGCAGCCAGTGAAATGGCAAAATTGTGAATTTAAGTCACATTTTCAGAATTTTAGGCCCTTGCACACATATGAACACACCACCAACAGCCCCCATACATTCATCTCTGAACTGAGAATAAAGATGAGAACCTGAACGAAAACATGCTGCATTTAAGAATTATATCACTATGTTCACATGTACGTCTTCAGATTCTATAGCAGTTTCACTTATTAGTGCATTAATAGTGATAAAGTATGCAGGAATAGGTAATATTACTGAGTGAAAAAATCTAAATACTGCAATGACACACCTGAGTAATGCTGCACAATAGATTTGCTACCTCTCATTGAAGACTGGCCATGGCAGAATCTGGATGCAGGAATTGTTTAGAGATTTCAAGGCCCATGATGATGACTGGATGATCAGCTGATTTAGATTCCCTAAAGCAGCCCTACCAGAGATGTCAAACTCATTTTCATTTTGGGCCACATGAAGATAATGAAAATCCGTAAAGGGCCGGTTGAGGCAGAAAATATTGATAAAACTATTTTTAACAAACCGCTAAAACATCACTGAAAATTTGTCCCAAGAAGTAATTCTTAAAATGGAACTATACCGAACACTTTGTGAAACTTTGTATACTCAAAGTTTTGAAGATTGTTGCTATTCTGTTCTTAACAAAGGCAGAACAACCCTGTAATATATAGTTGTTTTTAATTTATTTGTACAAAAATATGAAACTGGAATTCTTTTAAAAAAATGGTCAACCAGTAAGAACGTTGTACCGGCCCAAGCCTAGGGTATCCATTACCAGGCCTCTTACAACCCAAGTCTAGTCATCTGAGTCTAAAAAGAAAGATAATTTGATAAGGCATATATTTCTTGTTTGCACTGTATTACTACTAAAAAAGATCATTCCGAATGTACTGTATTAATCAAACGTTTTACTGAATTCCAAATACACAAACAGCTTGGTTTTGATATGTTAATCAATATGTCCTCATTTCTAATAGTGAAACTCATTGACTTACTGTTTGGATACCCTATGATTGTTGCAGATTTAACTTTTTCTTACACACTCTCTAAATGTGCTCTCAGCTGAATTCATAACGATTACCCGAATTGCAGTTAATTTGGGTTGATGAGCTTTGCACTGATTCCGCCCAAAATATTTTTATTTTTATTTTTTTCCCTGCCTTCTTAAAAGAAAACAAAAAAACTTGTATTATTTGATCCAGCTTTTTTTTATGACAGGTTAAGTTTTTGCCTTTTTGCCACTCCTTCTGGGTTTTAGTTTTAGAATAAATATTGCTTACTCAAAAAGATCCGCCTGTTTTTTTAATTTTATATGCATATTAAATAAGAAATTAAGCACTCCTTTTTTATATTTCATGGATTATATTTTGATCCAGGATGTGTCAGTAATATACATGTACATAAATGGCAATTTAATGCATTTGAACTGGAAAAAATAAGCTTTCCATATGTGCTTTACTCTTTTCATAGATCACAATGGGTTCAGCAGCCATGGTTGCTATTCCTACTGCCTTTGAAGTGACAATTATTAAAAGGAGGAAGTGTTGTTTAATATGTACCATGCATTGTGTCACCATTTGGATCAATGAACAATGTGTAAAACATGACATTATTCCTGCTTTAGCTTGTAAATAGATGCTTTGGGCTTAATTCTGTGCAGCTGTGCACTGGATTTCGTACGTTGAATGTACGTCTGCTAAATAAATTTTTCTGATTGTATATAATGTTAACATAATAACGTATTTATTAATGTATTAAATGTATATTTATTAAAAGAAGACAAAAATACTTTCACTTGAGTTTGCTTATTTGGAAAATGTGACAATGATCTGCTATTTAATGTATCTGTGTAGTACAAAATTGTGTTACATTAAAAACAAGGAAAACAAAACTTTTTTCTTTCATCTTCAATATCTGTACTTGATGACATATGGTGAAATAGAGCGACATTATTTTCCTAGGGGGTGTGAGATATCACATATCCAACCTTGATTGGCTCTTTTAATGATTCCCCCCCATGTGCTCCTGCTTTACCTCATGATATGATGTTAACCACTCACAACAGTGTGAGGTCTGTCATCTTAGCTGGTTTTAGTGACCACCAGGACTAACACTAGTCTATTACTCCGGATAGCCTCAAAGACCCCAGGGTGGCTGACAGCAATGGATTAAATCATCCCTCGTTCACCTCTGAGGTCAACCAGGTATACAAAAACAGAAGTTGCACGTCCTGCAACAAACTTCTGTATCAGTTCTGTTGCTCTTTCTGTGTCTCTGTTCTGTATCTCTGTTCTGTATTCTCCAAAACACAAGGGAGTATCTGCCAAGACCCTACTGTACACCACAATCAATTACCGACACTGAAAGTCAAATCAGTTAGAAGTAAATGTGGGAGTACATCACAACATGCATGGTGGAGCAGCTGGTAGCAGAGCTACCTTGGAGTTAAGGAAGTTCTAGGTCCATAACCCGGAGCGGTGTCTTTCTGTATTGACTTTGCATGTCTATCTTTATGTGTTAGTGTTATCTGGGTACTGTGGTCTCCTCTCACAGACTGAGATTGTTAGGTTAATTGGAGTCTGTAAGTAAAAAAGATGTATTAACCCCAGAGGGAAATAAAGTGTTGTTGTAGCTCATACCAATTTTTAAGGAGTTGTTGTAGATCATGAGGGCAGGAAGGATTTCCTGTAGTAGTTTGTGTTTCAGTTCAAGCGCTAACCTGTTTTTTCTCTTAGTCTCTTCTTATAGTAGGTGCTCCTGACCCGCCCTGCTTGACGACCCTGACTAAGATGGCATTGCAGTGACAGAAAGTTCTCCACGTCCTGCAACAAACTTCTGCATCAGTTCTGTTGCTCTTTCTGTGTCTCTGTTCTGTATCTCTGTTCTGTATTCTCCAAAACACAAGGGAGAATCTGCCAAGACCCTACTGTACACCACAATCAATTACTGACACTGAAAGTTAAATCAGTTAGAAGTAAAAGTGGGAGTACAACACAACCTGCATGGTGGAGCAGCTGGTAGCAGAGCTACCTTGGAGTTAAGGAAGTTCTAGGTCCATAACCCGGAGCGGTGTCTTTCTGCATTGACTTTGCATGTCTATCTTCATGTGTTAGTGTTATCTGGGTACTGTGGTCTCCTCTCACAGACTGAGATTGTTAGGTTAATTGGAGTCTGTAAGCTGCCGTTAACTGTGAGTGATGGTGTGTTTTTGTCCTTTTTGTATCAGTGATGGGCTGGCAACCTGCCTGGGTTGTGCCCCATCTCTCACCCAACGATTGTTGGAAATAGGTCCATGTACAATGCCCTGCAAAAGTGTTTGTACTTTGTGGTGGAAAACAGTGGGTGTCTGAGAGGCCGCGGATGAGGAAAATACAAAGTGTCAGCTGTCTTCTTACAATACGTTTATTTTACATGCACATAGAGAGTCCATAGGGAGCTCTGAGCTTCTTCACGAAGTCACAAGTATATACATACTCATTTAACGACACCCTATTGGATCAGCTTCTGACTGATTCATTACTCAGCTCTTAGAGAACAAAACACATCGTACAGGGTAGTAGCAGTTTCAGCAGTTATGAGAAGATAACGAACACCCTATTCTATGCATTAGAGGATAATCACACTGAGTAACAGAATCAAATTTATAAATGCATCAGAAAAACTAAGCATAACTCAGCACTGATTCAGCATAACTAAGCAATGTTCAGTTAACTAATGTTTTACCTAGGTACTGTGAGTACTCAATAAAAAAGCTTATAACTGCAATCATAATTCTTATAATATTTCCTCCTTTTGGTCATAACATGACCACAAAAATAAGCAATGAAATTTTATAAATGTTATAAAATCAAAATGAAGAAAACCATTCCAACTGCATGATGTTGCCACCACCACGTTTCACTGTTAGAATGGTGCATATGGGATGGTGTGCACTAGTTAGTTTTCTGCTATGCACAAGATTAAAACCAAAAAGTTCACCTTTGGTTTTACCTGAGCAGAACACATTCCACATATTTGCTGTTAATCCTATATTCATTTTCAGTTCAAATTTAAAAAAGATGTATTAACCCCAGAGGGAAATAAAGTGTTGTTGTAGCTCATACCAATTCTTTAAGGAGTTGTTGTAGATCATGAGGGCAGGAAAGATTTCCTGTAGCAGTTTGTGTTTCAGTTCAAGCGCTAACCTGTTTTTTCTCTTAGTCTCTTCTTATAGTAGGTGCTCCTGACCCGCCCTGCTTGACGACCATGACTAAGATGGCATTGCAGTGACGGAAAATTCTCCACGTCCTGCAACAAACTTCTGCTGAGCCTGGTTTTGCCGGCAGTTTCTTCCTGTTAAAAGGGAGTTTTTCCTTTCCACTGTCGCTTCATGCTTGCTCAATGTGAGGGATTGCTGAGAATTACATGACGCAATCTTCTGTGGTTCTATAATTTCTAAATTAAACATTGTATTGTAATAACTCTTCTTGTAAAATGCCTTGAGATGACATCTGTTGTGAAACGGTGCTATATAAATAAACTGAATTGAATTTAATTGAATTGTGTTTGAGCAAAACTAAAGAAGACTCGGACTGAAAACACTCTGTTTCTGTGGGATAGTAAGCCTATCATGCAGAGGATAATCAGAGTTGTCCAATATTTTTTTTGATTTTATGAAGAATCCTTCTTCGTATCATCACTCTCAGTGTGGTCTCTGCTAAGAGGCACTATAATGTATTTCATACTGAGGACTGGTTAAAGCTCATCCAGCAGTATCACCATCTGTGTTAGTGCAGAGACACAGAATAATTATATCATGACTGAATGGTGCAAAGATCAGAGGCAGAGCATAAGCAAGCCAAGGTACAGTATGACATGAGGTGACCCATGACGCTTTATGGACAAAGAACCAATGAATGCACAATTTTGGTTATTTTGTCACATCTGCCTGGCTTACAAAATTGTGCTGCTTGGATTGTGTTGAACTCAATGGTGAATGTAAGGATTTTTGATCACCTGATGGGTACTTTATCTTAATATGAAAAAATGATCAGATATTATGTGATGTGACCATCTTCATGTGTTTTCCCTGCAAATCTGTCAAAATCAGGCCAGGAGGCCCTCAAGGCCTTATATGGAAAGGATGATTGTGGAATGCTCTATTTCTGATTTGAAGGAATTGTAGGTTTTTATCACACCATTTTTTTTTTTTTTTTGTCCAGGGAACTAAAGCAGGTGTATGCAACCACGCAACTGGATTACATTATGGTTGTGTCAACAGATATGAGTACTTGTAAATATATACATTTTTGATTGTTTGCAACTTGCTATTGTGCTTTGATGCAAAATTATGTTTTTTTCTTGTATTAGGCGCATCCAGTAAAATGTCTGGAGTAGAAGCTCAAGGAGTGTGCAGTTTGGGGCTTGAAGCTGGCACCCAGTGCTGCCTTATAAAGTTGAATTTATCACATTAGGAGTCAATTTTTCCACATAGTTTTGGTTTTTGTTAACATTTCTTATACTGTGCAATTAATTTCTTCACAACACACCTTTATTTGCTTATTAAAAAAAAATCGTGCCAGTAGTTGAATCCTGAAATCTTGAGTGCTTCTTCTGATATTTGGCCAAATCCTACAAAGTATTTTCCTATGAGATCGTTTTGATCCCAGATTTTCCTTTCGTTCTTTATATACTTGTACATTTTCTACTGTCCATACCATTTCAATGACATTGACATTATTAGACATTACACGTATTTGCAAAGTCATTAGTTTCAAGTTTGTTTTTTTGGAATAACTCTTCTCATATTGTAATGTTCTCAACTAAAAAACACAGTTTAAATCAAGGGGCTATTTGTGTTTCCATGCAGTCTGGGCTTCTAATTTTCAAAATCTTTCATGCATAGACTGGTCAGAGGTCAACTGAATAAATCTACATTAAACAGATTCTTTAAGACACAAATTAGGATTTTAATTTTTTGGTAATCTAGCAATTAGGAACACCTGGAATCAGGACAAACATTAAACAAGCATCATAATTAAAGACTGGTCAAAGTTAAGCAAAATTATTCTTATGTGATTATGGGTACATTGAAACAAAAGTGACTTTAGTTTTCACTAAATTATTGTTCTAATAAATCTACTCATCTATGCATCTACCTAGATCATTAAACAATTCCATGATGTTGTGGTTTCTCATCTAACTTTCCCTTATGCAGAAAGGATTCTTGACAAGGTCACATTGTATGTTCTACTTCTACACAGACAGAGGTTCCTTATCTCTCTGGCTGGTCTCAAGGACAGCAGGAGAAAACGTGATCCTTCTTGTCGCTGTTGTTCGGTTTCAGACTGTAAGGGCCATTATAAATTAAATCTAGAGGGCAAATTCCCACATTTTTACATACTGAAAACTCAAATAACAAACACTTATAGCCACATAGCCAATAGGTATTCTAATTTGATTAAATTCTGGACATCCAAAGTATTAAATTGGCATTTATGGTGGTACACAAAGTGCCCACGTCTGTGAAATGGAAGGAAAGACTTTTTACGAAACAAAAACTGTGAAACTCTGGAAATTCGCAGATGACACACTGTTGCTGGTCTGACCTAGGACAGTTAGGAGTTTGCACTCGGAAGGTGGATTGGTGCACGGGAGTAATCAGAACTAAGTGAAGCATTACTGCTAAGAGACAGTGGAGGTGATGCTGGACAACTGGAAAACACCCCCCACCCCGCCTTCCTCACTTTTCTCGAAAACACTGTCTACTGAGAATCACTTCTGGTTTCTGGGAACCGCCCTTTCTTGAAATCCAGAAATTGTCCTAAAAAATAAACAGTGTTTAAAAGAGAGCTATACACAGACAATAATTTCTGCAGCAATTTAAAAAACTGCAACCCTCAACTGGAGTTGCTGGCCATCTACATTTTTCATTCTGTCCTGTGTTTGTGTGTTTTGGCTAGTCACAAAAACAGGACAGGGTCAGGCTGCAACAAACGATTAGATGTACAGAAAGTAAGGGTGCACCGATCCGACTTTTTAAATCCCGATACCGATGCCTGGGCATTGTGTATCCGTTGATACCCGATACCAATCTGATACTGTTTAATTAATCAACTTTATACCTTCCACCTTTCTTGAAGAGACTAAAGGCACCAGACTTTACAAACTAAACATAACTAAGACAAAATAACAGATGCAAAATATAAAATGACCTCCTTCTCATCCTCAGTAAGCACTATTTTCCTCATATTTTCTTCTTAAAATAAGAAGATATGTCAGTGGACTTTCTCTTTGTTGTATGAAAATTGACATAACAGATACATGCACAAACTAACAACTTTAGGTAGGGACTTTTGTCAAAACTTGTCATAAACGCGTCAAAAAAACTGCTGTAACAACAAACTGAAACGATTTGGGACTTAAAAGCACTGTAATTACACATATTTCCCTGCCTTCTTTTACAAAATAATATTTTTGACTTAACTACTTACCTGTAGCTTTTTTTTAACCTGTTTCTTAACTCATAACTTTTCAAATTGTTGACCCACGGACACGCACTGAGCTGTTGCCATCTGAGCGCGCAACGGCGGGGAGGGAGGAGGTGAGTTGTGGGTGGGGGAGGGGGCGGGCTGTGATCAGGGGTCTGGAGCAGCTTGCCTGCCTGGCTGTACATTAAGGATGAAATGCACGGGCAGACGTCTCACCTTCACAGATCCCACATATTCTGGACACCAAGTGTTTAGACTGTAACTTGGAGGTCGGCGCTATAGAGTACTATTTGCAAAAGCCAGCTGCCACACTGACAATCTCTTCCTCAAGGCTCTCTCTCTAACAGTTAATCGTCAGAGTATCCAGATAATCCATAATGATTGTGTGACTTAAGAATGCAGCTGGACTGGTTGCACTGGTTTACACAGAGGTATCTGAATTGCATGAAATTTCAATACAAAACTTTATGCTAAAATTATTTCTTGAGGGAATGAGCAAAAATAAAAAGCAACAATTAAAAAAAAAGTAATGCAATGCAAGTCAGAAAAAATTAAAACATTTATTGGGCATAAATATATTATATATACGCTACCGATACAGTTACGTCTTACATACATAGGGTAGTATTTGCAAAAATCTATACATTAAAATTGATATGGCAGTTTCTTTTTATATAATGCATATGAAATTGTCTAACATTTACAATACAAGAAACAAAAATACATGAAATTATGAACTTCTGTTTTTTATGTTTTTTCTTTGTGTCAATTTGATGACCTGGAATGTTTGTTCTACAATTGTGTGGTAAAAATATCTTTTTTATTTCTTTATTTTTCTTGCTTCAGAAAATAATTAAATACCTGTGAATCTCTGTCAAATTACCAAATCTCTCAGTCAAAACTTCTACTTCCTGTAAAATGTACATTTAAGAAAAATTTTTAAAAAGTAAAAAAATTTTAAACTGATCAAAAGGCACAGACGTGGGGTAGCTGGGCTAAAGCATTGTCTCTTTTTTCTGGACATAGCCCCAAAATGTGCAGGACTGGCAGGGTCTTGGGGGGGGGGTCTCAGTGATTGGGTTTCTTAAAAGATAAACAGCATTTGAAAAACCAAACAATCCAACAAAAATTATAAAGCCCATGGATATAAAACAAAAAACTGACAGATTGTTTAACACTAAGATGACTGGCCTGCTGGCGACAGAAGGAAATCTCTGCTCTTACACCGGGATATTAAGGCTTAAAGAGGGAAACTAAAGGGGGGATCACTAAAGACAGGAAAACTCACATATCACCAGTAAATTAAAATGCAACAGTCTAGGCAGACACACAATGAGCATATCTGGCAAAGGCACAGTACCCCTTATGAAGTGTACGTTTCTTTGTGCTGTAAATTGCATTCTGCTGGGAGCACAGTGCCATGTTCCAGTAATGTCACAGTGATGCCAACGGGAGGTTAATGCCAATGGACGCAACAGTAAGCACTGGCAGTAGTGTTTTTTTTTGTTTTTTTTTTTTTTCATAGAGCAAAGGATCTGTTACCTTCCACTAGTAACCTCATCGCGTCAAATGCTCGACATAAAAAAAGTGCTTCAACTCTTGTTAGTCATAATGTATTTATCATCTTACTCTAAAGCTTTATAGATATCTCTGTATATTATATAAAACACTGGATTAGAAAGAAAAAAAAGAATAGAAAAAAGAACTCTATACCGCTACACCAGCAACTAACCTGTTAAGCAATCGTCAAACTATTTTTGTCGACATCAGGCTACGGGTCAGTTCGCCTCTTGGCCGAATCATACCTCTGTTCTAAAACTGTTTGATCATTTTGCATCCTTCTAACGCATGCTAAACTGCAATTGTTTTGTTGTAGTTGTGTCTTCATGAATATCGTGAATCATATAAGATCATTCTGACACATACTTTAATGTTTTCAGTACAGTGGCTCTTAAAAGTGTACAGATCCCCAGTTTTATAACATATATATCTAGTACTATTCAATTGGGTGTAAAAGGCACCATAACCTGTTAGCATAAATGTGAAAAATTCTTAAACTAATACTTTGTTTAAGCACATTCTAATTCAGTTTCAGCTTTTGATTTTCCCCTCAAACTTACCATTCATTATAGTTTATTATTTACTTGTTAGCATCTTTTTGGCAAGGCTACAGTTTGCAGAGAGGTTACAAAAGATCAAAATGATCTGACGGACGTTTCTTCTGTAAGGCTGCCATGAAAACAACAGCAAAAATGCATAGATTGTAGCACTGAGTTCAATCTGTGGTGACAGTCTCTGGTATTAGTCATGTTTCCTGGCTATAGTGTAGGGTTGCAAGAAAAAAAAATATTTTGCCCACAGAAAACTCCAGCGGTGGAGTTACTTGCTTTCAGCTAAGATTTTAATCAGTAAATGAAAAGCTTTTAACACCATTTGGGTTCAGACTTATATATCAACTTCAAGGCTAAAGATGAGGAGTTTCATGTTTCCCCTTCACAATGAGTCCAAACTTATATCAGAAGCATAAAATGGATTTAGAAGAAGAAAATTTAAGTTCTGGAATGGCTGAGCTAAGCTCACAACAAAGTCAAGATGTGCTTGGCTGATATACTCTGAAGAGAATTAGTTCAAGAGAGTGTGCACTTTGGTAACCTTGTTATTCAACCTTTATGTGCATTTTTTTTAGCCCTCTACATTTTTCAGATAAGTCATGCTAAATATATGTCACAATACGCGTGAAAATAGTTGGAAACAGATTAATCAATTAAATAAAAAAAACAGGAATTGTATAAGGGGTCTATACAGTTTTGAAAGCCACAGTAGTATCAGTTTTGGAAAGATGACTCTTGTGAAATATGGCAGGTGGAGCCCCTGATCAAATGAAAACAGCTTAGTGTCTTCCTTTGTTTATTGGAGTTATAAGCTCACATTTCCTTACACGAGACAGTAGTATCTAGAAAGTTCCTTTAAACCAGTTGTCAATAGGTTATAAATAGGTTGTCAAACGATATGAAAGGTCCAATCGATGGTACTAATTTATCAGGAAATGGGAAGTACAAAAAAATTGAATCGGCAAAAGGCTTAAAATGGCTAACGGGCGAAATGACCAGCACCCGTCGTCATCTGCCTGAAATCATCATGATTGTTTTTTGTTTTCTATAAATCTAAATGTGAAATTAGTTTTAAAAATATTCATAAGAAATGTGGGAGCTTAGCATTTTTTTTTAAATGGCACAATTTTGCTTTATAAGAGATAATTAAAAAACAATAGTATGTTAAAAAAAAGCATAATCACAGATCAAGTTAAAGTTGTGTTCCGTTCGAGAGAGCAATACTAAAAATAATTATAGACATAATGATGTGTTGTTGGAGAAGAACATCACAGGAACCTCTAGACGGCTGCAAGATCTAGAGATCATTAAAGTTGCTGCCCTTTGGCATTAAAAACAGTAAAATAAGATATCAGAAGCTTCAGTATAACAGTATTCAGAACAACAAAAAAAGCCAAAGGCAGAAATATTTATTGAAGGAACTTGAAGTGACACTAAGGTCAGGCTTGCTACATGTGTCTCTAAGCGTTACAAGACCCCATAGGTATTTGGTTACATGTCTGAAATGGTAATGCATGAACTGATGAGCAAGAGAAATACTTAAAGGGTTATTGAGATAAGGAATGCTGGCCTTAATCATACAATCTAACATACATCCATAAAAAACATGCTACAAGAAAAAAAATTAGTATACAACTACACTTGTCTCTTAATCTTTGAACAATAAATAAATGAAGATTGCACTGTAATTGGCATGTAAAGTACTGTATGCAAATATATAGTATAAATAAAACCTAGTAAAAGAAATCTACCTTGACTTTCCCATCAACTTTGGCAAAGATTTTTTTTTTTTAGCTAGTAAACCACTTTGCTTACCGACACATACGAAGCAAGGCACAGCGAAGACAGAGGACGAGATGCAGCGTCAAGAGGGAAGAAGAGGGAGGAAGGCAAGAAGACGATGGTTAATATAATGTTGACTGCTATGGGTATGACAGGATTAGATCTCCCCCTCTGTAAGGCCTTATCCCTGAGGTACGTTACAGGCTGCCAATCAGAGCTAATCCAAACCTCTGTCTCCCATCCAGTCTCGCCACCAAATCCCCACCCCACTGAAGTAGGCATGTCTTACATTAATAATGTAGATCAGGTTGACTTCTTTGGATTATCATGGCATGATAAACACGTTTGTACCTTGGCTTTGATGTAAAGATTTGCTAGGAGGAGCAGGAACGAGACCGGACATGGAAGTCAGGGGGTGTCTTGTATGTCACAATGCCCTGTATTGTTGAGCTGTGTGCTGTCCAAGGCTTGTTTGGTTAGTGAAGATTAGTTCAAGTCCTCAGAGATCATGTCTGTCTGAGTAGAAATCACAGACTTGATACTGCTCTGATTACATGTCATTAAAGCACCTTTTAATAGAGAAAGAGTAAGAAGTAGATATTGGATGGATCGAAAGCAGGCAAGAAGTAAGCAGAGCCAAAAAAAAAGATAAAGAATTAATTACAAATATTCAGGAGATGAGAAAGAGGAGAAGAGCATTTAAATGTATCGATTTACAAACGTGTTTAAAGGAGGAACAGCTTCAACGGTGATGCTAATTGTCTGCAGGACAAAGCACAAGCTAACTTCTAAAGGTTTTTCGCAGTTTACAAAAATAGATTGTAGAGAAGGGCACTGACACGATGCTAGCACCTCTTATCCCAAAAAAACTTAACAGATAAAGAGGTTGAAGTAATAACATCTGAGAAGGTAAAACCCCTAGGGCCTTAAAAAGGATAAACCGTGCTGGGCCAACTCTTTCCTAAGAAAAAACAACAACCATTACAATCCCAGCCTGATTTCCAGGAGTCAACGAATGCCCAACATAACGTCCAGATTCTGACCTAAGAGTGGTTTTTAAGGAATACTGGGCTCCTGTTCAAAGGTTACACTTAATATCCTACCTACAGCCTTTTGACACCTAGATTTTGCATAAACTCAAAGAAGGTAATCAAGGAAGTGGACGCTAACAATTAGCCAAAAAGGGGACAGACTAAAGTGGACTTCTGTTTATCAAAACAACTCCAAACTAAAAAAAAAACTCATGTTTAATGTGAACACTATTTTATGAACTTTGAAACCATTTTTAGTTTTGCAGTGAGCGATTATTTTCACAGAAGCAATGAATTTTACAGAGGTAATGGATGTTGGAGGCAGTGTACCATTAATTATCTTCCTGTGTGAGACACATGCTGGAAAGAATAAAAGTATTTCAGGTCAAAGTAACATTTTGATCAAGCCAAGGCAGTGTAGAATAGAATAAAATGGGCTAATGTTTAATTAATCCACCTTTTTTATATATATAACTTTAAATTTCTATCAGGTAGAACATGTTTCTTTGTCATTGCTGGTTACTCACAGGAGAATTTGCGGCAAATCCGCTCCTACCTTGATTTACCAAGTAAATTATCATTGTCTTTTTGTGAAACTAGACATAAACAGCACCTTATTTCTCATTAAAGTGAAGTCTGTATGAGACTTCTATTTTGAAGACTGATAATTTTGGTCGTTTGCATGAGGTGACCAATACAGACTCTGTCAAGGTTGCTGCAAGTACTTGGTTGCAAATACACCCGATATTTTGGGTTTCCAGTAAAAATAAGAACAAGTTATGGATAATAATAAAAATCTTTAAAAACTAAGGGAATACTGCTCCTAGCTCACTGTTACCCACTCGTGAGACTAAAGCATTTTTGAGACGAGTTAACAGCAGTACTACTAACATTATTTCACACTGATCACAAATTTAAAACATAGCTTGTATCTATGAGACTTTTGGTCTAGGAAAACAAAAAGAAATTGCATTCCTAGTTTTTCCAAAGAAGATTCCTAATATCCTAAAATCCAGTCTTGTTTTATTTTAGCCAGTATCACTTGGTGTCCTGTTTTATGACCAGATTATGTTGTCATAGGGTTAATGAAAAGTGTTTAATTTTCATAAGAGCATTTGCTTCAATTGCTTTTTTTTTAGTTGGAGTTGGATTTTAAAACAGAAGAAGCCCGCTTTGGCCTTGACCGCTTTTGGACTAGTCATTCGATTCTGCCTTTGAGTCCATAGTCATCGACTGTGGACAATATATTAACTGTGTATATCGTTTGAACAAAACCTGACTTGAAACATTCTGAACTATCCCTTTTAGCTCAAACTGCTAAACTGACGTCAGAGCTCCTTCTTTTCAGCACCTAGTTCACTCCTTGCCCCTTTTTACACTTCAACCTTTCTTTGCCGTCACTTTTTACAACAAAATACATGTTTTTCATTCTTTCTCTGATACTATTAAATCACAGGATAGCAGCATCTTACACCACATATGGATTGCATTACTTTGGTTGCTGAATGTGCAAGTGATTGAATGGCAAAAGCTGAGCATGTATGACTGTCTTCTTCAAAATGTAAATGAGTATGCGTGCAAAGTTATGTACAGAGGTTTGCATGTCTTAAAGTGTGTTTGGTCAGATGGTTTAGATTTTTTGACCTGACCGACAGCCTGTAGAAAAAGAACAAACTGAATACAGTAAGTAAGAAAAGCTAAAGCTTTAAAGGCCTACATTTGTATATGGCTGTATGGATACAGACTGCAGCAAACAAAAAGTAAGGCAATGACGGCAGAGAAATATATATGTTTTCTACTGAATATGTAGACATATAAAATAAAAATAAAAACATGCAAGTCAGTCTGAGGAGCACCTGCTTTGCTCACACATATTTTAAGGCTTGATTATCAGTTTTCTTTCCCAACTGAGGTACAGCCAAGATGAGGCTTCTCTCAACAGAAAACCATAACAAAAGAGACAAACACAGAGGTGTAGAAGAAAATGACACCGAAATGGGTAAAGGCAGAGGAAAAATGGAAAAGCCTGAATCAATACTTTGACTACAAAAAAAAAAATCGACATACATAGCCTTAAAAGTACATCTCAAGTGTTTTGATTTCATTCTGTTCTTTCATAGACATGTGTAAAAGTTCGTTTCTGTGATTTATTTTTTTGATTTCGCCTTCTATCCTATAGTTAAAAATTCCCTCAATTCATGAAGAAGTACTGTAGCAGGCAGGCGATGAGGATGGACAGACCGGCAAACACGCACACGATCAGCGCCGCAAAGCGCTCGTCACTCGAGATCAGGCCTTCCACCTTGCCCGTTTCCAAAGCGCAATGCTCTCCTGACGATGCCGACTCCTGGCGGCGGAGCGTGAACAGCGAGGAGGGGCTCAGTGGCCCGCACAGCTCCTGGTGCGTGTCCCGGCACTGACGGCAGGCACCGACGCGGAAACGATAGTCTGTGTTTGCCTGAAGACTGGGAAATTGGAATGAACCTTCTTCTCCCTTAAAAATCTGTAGGGAAATAATGAGAGGATACATTAAGGTAAGTTTTGTGGCAAGAACTTAACAATTGTGGGGAAGGAAGAAAGTACAAAGTACAAATATTTTTCAAATAAAAATCTGGAACATCTGGCTTTCATTTGTATTTTAGCAACTGAGAGGCTCAGAGTAGCTTTGGGGGAACTAAGTTGGGAATATCAATTTGAGACCAAAATCAAACTGTTTGGTCAATTAGCTACATGGAATATGTGGTGGGATGCTAAAATCACATTTAACTCAGAGAACACACAGTGGGGGCAGCATCATGACGTGGTGTTTCTTATCTGGAGACAGACAAGGTGATCAGAGACGATACGAGTGTGAATAGAAATAAATATAGGGGAAAGGCTGGAGGAATCATTTTTGCGCTACAAAAAGACTTTAAACTTACAGTATGAAAATGTCTTATATCGTATTCTAAAGCTAAAGATAATTAATGGTACACTGCCTCCAACATCCATTACCTCTGTAAAGCTAAAGCTACGATAGAATAGTGTAGGGTGAAACACATTTATGTGTTACAATAACATAAACGTTTTACAATAACATAAACCTCATCTTGAGATTCTGTGCCAAGACTTGGAAATTGAAGCTCCCACAAACTCTCTATTCAATTTGACTGTGCTTAAGTTAAAAATGTTAGTCTCTAAATGAGACATAACTCAAAAGAGTATGCAGCAAGAAATGCATCGAAATGTTGACAAAGGGGGTGGAATACAAAAAGACAAAGAATTCGTAAAATAGATTAAAAATTTTATATGATTTTTTTCCTCCGCTCGACGATTATTCATTATTTACCGTTAGCTGATCACATAAAAATCCCCAGAAAATATTTAAAAATCTGTGGGGGAGAACATATTAGCATGGATGCAAAACATACTGCAGAGAAAAATCAATCAATATTCCTTCTCTTCACACATAATAAAATAAAATAACCAGAGACCACTTTTGCACATAACCACACTGTCTGCATTTGGTCCGAGAGTATCAGCTGCTTTTCCCTCCAACCATTCTGTAATTCAATTACAGAAATTGACACAAGGATGAATAACAATATGTATTTCTCTGCTTGTCTTTACAGCCATCAGATTTCAATGTGAACTGAAAATGTTTTCCAGCTGCTTCTGTAATGCAAGTCTTTTAAATTCTTGCAGTATATCTTAACAAATACCATCACTCGGGTGAAGTAAGTGAACATAAAAGTGTCAGCATGGATATTTTCCTTTCTCTTCCATATGTAAATTTGTGTTGAGGTGGAGCGTGTGTGTGTTATTTATCCAGGTGCAATTTTGCAGCTGAGTGTGTCCCTTCCCATCCGAGGAAAACTAAATTAAAAATCCCAGCTGAAGATTAGAAATACTTTTTCCAATACACTTCCAGAGAACTAAGGGGGAATCAAGCAATTAAAAAAGGGCTTTGGACCAGAGAGAGACAGCAGCTACCAGCTCCACTCTTTATACTGTTTTTTTTTTTTTTATGCATGTCTTTGTGCATGAGAGAGACAAACCTGTTTGTATTCAGACTCACGCCCCACCAGCATCTGGAGGACGTAGTTCACAGAGTCCCCTCTCATAGGAGGGATAGTCTCCCATGTGACCTCGCACACGTTACCCTCTAGCTGGTGAATCCTGGGAGCTGTTGGAATAGGAAAAGTTAGATTATTAGAAAAGGAAAGTTTTCGCACTGCTAAAAAAATTAAATAACCAACCTTCCCAAATAAAAACATAACAATAAGTTCAATCATTAAAAACTGCCTTGGCTAATTTCCCCTCAAGTGAGATCACTTATTACCAACCACAGCCAGAAATATTATTTCAGATAGGTAATGACTAAAGTGTTGAAAATTACAAATAGAAAGCTGTTCATGATTCCCATTTCACACATTGCAATGAAAAATTTGAAAGAATTAGGCGCTTTGTGAAAACCAACATACATTGTTGTGCATTTTTGTGATAACAGGAGCAGCATTATATAATTTACATCACCTTTGATGCTTAAGAATGGCTACGTGGAGGTACCTTCTTATACTGATCAAATCCATGAATGTACATGCTCTGGCTGTTTTATTTGAAACATGTAAATAAAAGTAACAAATCAATCATCTCAATCATCCACAGAGTTTATGTGCTGGCATGACACATGCTGGGATTAAGTTTTGTCCTACCACTTTTTAATGCTAGCGATTTGGTTGAGAAACCAATATTCATTAGTGCGACATAATCAGCCAAACTAAGTACATACGGGTCTGAACAATGGAGCAAACAATTTTGGTATCCCGTTGTTTTTAAAAGCCAAAGCAATTTGATCACTGCCGCTTTCAGACAAAACAAAAAAAGAGAATTTTTTTCCTTCAGCTTTAAGTTGGTTTGCTTAAATTTACCGTGTGCAAAAGTCGGATTTGTCTGTTGTTCCCTACCATCTGTAAAAACAGAATTCTGAGTATGTTTTAACAAAACCTTCCAGTAATCCATTTTAAATGGCTTACTAAATCTGCAATGTGTTGCCAGTGTAGGTTGATCATAAGCAATGTTGTAATCAGAATATCCAACAATATTATCAATGTTACATTTTCATAATACTCTGCAGTTGACAGGAAGAATTTCATCTTTGGGCAAAACCAGACATTTGAGCTGCTATCTATTTCCTATCTTTCTCTGCATGTAGATGTGTATGTATGAAAACATTGGTGTTTTGGGTCTAAGCATGAGTAAAGTTGTCATCCATTTATGATTAATGCTTACGTGCCTTCAGGTGGTTAAGGGCTTAAGGTGAGGATACGTCAGGCTGCAGACACCTGGATCTATTTCAAGCGTTTGGCATGCAGATGGGAGTAAATGTTCACCAGTGCAGGAGATCATATCTTGTTATCAGGCTATTGCTGCAACATTTGAGTAGCACTTGTGTAGCTTCTGTAGCATATATTACATGGGAAGACTGTGTGTAAAGTTCCATGCTGTTGAATTTTTTGACATATCCAAAACAAATCAGTGGCAGGCTAGCTTAGCGGCAGATCAAATGCAACAACATTTGATGCACGGAAGAAATACGCAATTGTCTTTTGCCACTGAAGCACAAGTTAATGTTTTCTTTAGGAAGATTGGAAGTAGCTGATCCACCATTTCACCACAACATTTAATGAGACAATTTACCTTTAAGTGCGGGGGGTAGAGACTTGGTGGTGCAGAAAGTATATGCGTCAGAGAAAGGACCCTCCCCGGCATCGCTGATGGCCTGTATTCTGAAGCTGTAGCTGCTGGACTCGATCAGTCGTTGGACTTTGTAGGTGTGGCTGGGACCATGGTAGATTGTCACAAACCTGGGAGACACAGAGAAGAAAGAACAATTAGTTGTCAAACTAAGAGATGCTTGCCACATTAAGCTTCAACTATTAGGAATAAGGGTTATTTTGCGTTTCATGAAACATCTTAATAGCTCCTTAGATGAGCACATATACTGTATGCTATATTCTACTTCATGAAACATGTTCTCTATCTAGACCAGTGTTTTAGTTTTGGTTTTTGACTGATGAAAAAAGAAAAAGTGTCACACAGTTGTGACCCCATTTAGGCTACGTTCACACTGCAGGTGAAAGTGCATCAAATCCAACTTTTTTGCCCCTATGCGACCCATATCTGATCTTTTTCTGGCGGTCTGAACGCCACAAATCCGATTTTTTCAAATCTGACCCAGGTCACTTCAGTATGTGGTACTGAATGCGATACATATCTGATGTTTTTGAAAGCGGCTGAGGTCTGAAAGGCCGTGTTGCTTTCAAACCGTCTTTTACTTCACTGACATGAGACAGCGTGTCGGTGACGTCAATAATCAGCGCCGGAGAAAACAAACGAACAAGCATGGTGCTCCGAACAAGGCCATTGTTAAAGCACAAGTTCTCCTTTTTCTTGTGGTCATTCTTTCTCTAATTAATTTGTCAAAATTCCGTCGGTTCCAACTATGTAAGAATTGATAGACTGCTGAAAAAGCGCTTACATCTGTAGCTGCCATTTTTACTTCCGTAAACAGAGCGCATTGTGTGTGACGCACTATGGTGACGTCTCATCTTCTTCTGCGCATGCGGCGCGCTTTGGAGCCGTGAAAAGTTCACACTAGAGCGTGTTTGCTGTTGCATTTTATCTGTAGTGTAAACGACCATACAAAAGAATCGGATTTTATCAAAAAATCGGAATTGAGCATTAAGACCTGTAGTGTGAACGTAGCCTTAGAGTTGTATTTGCTAAATTGAAAAAAAGAAAAAAACAATAAAACAATAACACAGTTGAGGTCTCAATAGTAATTTCTATCAAATTGATTTTATCAATTTATATCATTTTTTTTATCTCTATTAATCTCCACCATAAACAATAATCTCTTCATTTTAAGCCTTTAACGTGGCTTCCCAAAAACCCCAACTTTAGGTCTGGACCTTGAAAACCATGAAGAGAAAGAGGAAAAAAATATTCCAGTCTGCCAAGTTGAACAGATTGAATGAAAGTAGGAAAGAATTGGCACATTAGTATGTCAAGAAAAAGAGTGAATATAAGCTTCAAAGGAGATATTTATTGCCACAATCAGTTTTTCAGGAAAATAAACTTCTAAGCAAGAAATAAAGCAATGGAAGAGAAAGAAGTGTGTCATGTAGACAAAGAAGATTGGATAAATGAGCAAAGTGTGAACAAGAGTATGTGATTGGAAACATGAAACATGAAAGAACAGTAGAGAACAAGACAGAAAAAAGAGAAATTAGTACCTTATTAGCTGTACCACAGAGAAGTGGTGGGATTTCTCAGGGTGATACAAGGTATTATAAATTCTGGCTGAACCGTATCAGTATTTCAAAAACGCAATAAAAACAGGTTTGGATTTTAGTTAGAAATATAGATGTTTAAAAAAAATAAAAATCAGATGTTCCATTAGGAGTTTGCATTGGAATTAAGCTTAAAGGCAGCATGAAAAAACAAGTTACACATAAAGCCAACTAACTCACAGCATAAGTCAGCCAAATCACCAGTACACAGTTAATGAAACAAACTGCAACCTTGATTCAGAGTCAACGTCTGGTCCTAACATCTGTTATTTTTCTGCACTTTTCCCTGAATCCTGGCTGTAATGTGTTTGGATTTCACTTTTTTATGAATTCATTACAAACAAGAATTGTAATGTCAGTTTAATGTGTTGTAAAATATAAAATGACATGAAATGACATTGATTTTGTCTATTATGATGTCAATTAAGTTAACCAGGAAAGTAGAATACATTATCCCAGTTCTAAAGTCCCTACACTGGCTCCCTGTAGCACAGGAAATAGACTTCAAAGTACTTCAAAAATACTTTATTTATAATTCATTAAATGGCTAAGCACCAAAGTATGTTGAAGATCTGTTGTAGATATCCCAACTCCCCAGACCACTCAGGTCCTCCAACTGTTGTTTACTTAGAACCAAACATTAGAACCAAACATGGAGAAGCAGCTTTCCGTTTCTAAGGTCCTCTTATCAGGAACAAACTTTCTGAAGACTGCAAAACTGCTGAAACACTGAGCTGTTTTAAATCAAAGCTAAGAACCCATTTGTTTAGAGCTGCCTTTGAGTAAACGATTATGATTCTTAACTGCTGTTTTTTATTTCTCTATTGTATTCAATGCTTTCATTGTGTGTTTTGTTTGTTTCTTTATCACCGAATCATGTAAAGAACCTTGAATTTCCTTATTGTTGAAAGTGTAAATGAAAATGTCTTGCCTTGCCTGGTTCATCTAGGTGATTATATGTGGTTTTTCCACAAATGTAAATGTGGTGCTAGTTATGGTTAGCTTATGTATGTCTGGCACCAATAAACTTGGTTTTTAGCAACAATTTTGACCTGGGCCCTGGAAAAGAACCACTTCATTAGGTGTTGGGGTTGGTGAGGGGCCAACAAGCGACAAAAATAATGTGAGCATTAAAATATGCATTTTTTCTCATATTAGCATGAAAATGCCACTAACGAAACACACCTTAACTGGCTCCTCTCGATGTGGAGGAGCAGCAGCTCTACTCTGACCCCCTTACGGATGACGGAGCTTCTCACCCTATCTCTAAGGGAGAGCCCAGCCACCCTGTGGAGGAAACTCATTTCAGCCACCTGTATCCGTGATCTCGTTCTTTGGGTCACCACCCAGTGTACATAGATGAGGGTAGGAACGTAGATCGACCAGTAAATCGAGAGCTTTGCCTTTCGGCTCATCTCTCTCTTCACCACGACAGACCGGTACAGCGCCCGCATAATCCCCTCCACACCTTGGCTGCGCCTAGAAATCCTGTCCATAAATGTTATGAACAGGATCGGTGACAAAGGGCAACCTTGGCAGGGTCCAACTCTCACCGGAAACGAGTCCGACTTACTGCCAGCAATGCGAACCAGACTCTGGTCATGGTTCGCCTTTCATACAGGGACCTTACAGCCCGCATCAAAGGGCCTGGTACCCCGTACTCCCGGAGTCCCCCACACAGGACACCCTGAGGAACACGGTCGAACGCCTTCTCCAAGTCCACAAAGCACATGTAGACCGGTAGGGCTGATCCAGTGTTCCACGGCCAGGATGAAAACCGCATTGTTCCTCCTGAATCCGAGGTTCGACTATCCGTCGGACCTTCCTCTCCAGAACCCTCGAATAGACCTTACCAGGGAGGCTCAGAAGTGTGATGCCCCTGTAGTTGGAACACACTCTGTGGTCCCCCTTTTTAAAGAGGGGCACCACCACCCCAGTCTGCCAATCCAAGGGAACTGCCCCCGATGTCCATGCAATATTGCAGAGCCGCGTCAACCAACACATCCCTACAAATCCAGAGCCTTGAGGAACTCTGGCCGAATCTCATCCACCCCCGGAGCCTTGCTACCAAGGAGCTTTTTAACAACCTCGGTGACTTCAGCACCAGAGATAGGAGAGCCCGTCCCAGAGTCCCCAGACTCTGCTTCCAAACAGGAAGAAGTATCGGTGGGATTGAGGAGGTCTTCGAAGTACTCCATCCACTGACCCAAAATGTCCCGCGTTGAGGTCAGCAGCACACCACCCCACTGTAAACAGAGTTGGTGGCATACCGCTTCCCCCCCCTGAGATGCCGGAAGGTGGACCAGAATCGCTACGAAGTCACACGGAAGTCGTTCCCCATGTACTCTCCAAACTCCTCCCACGCCCGAGTTTTTGCCTCAGCGACCATCCGAGCCGAACCCCTGCCGGTACCTATCAGCTGCTTTCGGAGTCCCACAGGCCAAGAAGGCCCAATAGGACTCCTTCAGCTTTACAGCATCCCTCACCACCGGTGTCCACCAGCGGGTTCGAGGGTTGCCACCGCGACAGGCACCAACTACCTTGCGGCCAGAACTACGGTCAGCCGCTTCGACAATGGAGGCACAGAACATGGCCAATTCGGACTCCATGTCCCCCTTCTCCCCCGGGACGTGTTTGAAGTTCTGCCGGAGGTGAGAGTTTAAACCCCTTCTGACAGGAGACTCCGGCAGACGTTCCCAGCAGACCCTCACAACACGTTTGGACCTGCCAGGTCTGTCCAGCGTCCTCCCCCACCACCGGAGCCGACTCACCACCAGGTAGTGGTCGGTGGATAGGTCCGCCCCTCACTTCACCCGAGTGTCCAAAACATGCGGGTGCAGGTCAGATGAAACGAGGCGGAGGGACGCTACCCTCTCATTCACCGGGTTAAACCCCAACGTACAGGCGCCGAGATGGGGGGCAACAAGTATGCCCACCCCAGCTCGGCGCCTCTCACCGGGTGCAACTCTAGAGTGGAAGAGAGTCCAACCCCTCTCGAGGAGACAGGTTCCAGAGCCAGAGCCATGCGTCGAGGCAAGGCCGACGATGTCCAGTCGGAACCTCTCAACCTCACACACCAGCTCCGGCTCCTTCCCCACCAGAGAGGTGACGTTCCACGTCCCAATAGCCAGCTTCTGCAGCCGAGGATCGGACTGCCAAGGTCCCCGCCTTCGACTACCGCCCATCTTGCACTGCACCCGACCCCTATGGCCCCACCCACAGGTGGTGAGCTCATGGGAAGGGGGGCCCATGTTGCCTCTTTGGGCTAAGCCCGGCCGGGACCCATGGGTAAAGGCCCCCAGGTGCTCGCCAACGTGCCCCGCCTCCAGGCCTGGCTCCAGAGTGGGGTCCTGGTGACCCAACGTCCGGGCGAGGGAACACTGACTCCAATACTAGTACTCATCATAGGGGTCTTCGGGCTGCGCTTTGTCTGATCCCTTACCTAGGACCAGTTTGCAATGGTAGACCCTACCAGAGGCATAAAGCCACAGACAACATAGCTCCTAGGATCATTGGGACACTCAAACCCCTCCACCACGTTAAGGTGGCAGCCCAGGGAGGGGCTGCTGGTGGAGATCAGAACAAAAATCAGTTCATAGAGATCATATGTTGGGTAAAACAGTATTAAAGAATACTGATTGTGAAAAAATAAAAAAAATGTTTAGGGACACAAATGAAACAGTTATTGCTGTATGATAACCAGCATAATGAGTTGGTCCTGGAAAACTAAAATGATTCCTTGTTTACAACCAGGTAAAAACAGGTTCTAGTATGACCTCTGGTTCAGCAGCTAAACATCTTGGTGGAAAAACCCTCTAAGAGATATTGCAATAGAGTTTATGAAAAACAAAAACACAGCAGTCTCTTATTTATGGGTGCATATGCTGCTTTTGTAATCGTTTCTGATATTCACTGCTGTTAGCAATGGAATGAACATTTTGAATATGTTGTGGTGTAATTAAAGGTGAGTTCTAATCTGTGTCTGGTTTACAGATCTGCTGCCAAACCTTCATCTCTAAGCACATAGTATCTTGTGTATCTTCACTTGGTCAGATAAGTTGGCTGATCCTTAGCAGTTGGACATAGAGTGTCCCTACCTTATATCATCAGATTTAGTCTTTGTCTCAATTAAAAAACGATACAAAATATTTATTGTATTGGGGCAAAAAATGAAACTAGTCTTTCTAAATCAAAGCAGGATGCTGCAGGCATATCATTTATTTAGGTATATTTTGTGATTAAATTATTATTAAATCCAGCTAAAATAAATCATTGTTTTGCCAGATTTTGATAAAAAATGTTTTTGCACCAGCTATAATTAAGATTTGCAATAAAGATTACAATGGGGTATTTTTAGTAGATACAGGACAACTATGATAAAAGGTCTACATTAATGATAAACATGTTGGTTAAACTTCAAAAAGGCTCAAGGGAAGATGAAGGCATAAAACGTTTAGATAAATCCTAGCAGTAAACAAAACACTGACAATTCAAAAACAGCATTCACTGAAGCAATGCTTTGTCCACCTGCATTCTTCTTAAGGATACACTGCACAGCCACCCATTACCATGGCACCCTTTCAACTCATAATGTCCCTGACAGAAGGCCTTTGGGGTAACACATATATGGAAAATGGGAATGGAGGAAAAAAGCTCTTAGAGAGAAAAGACAACAGTTAACAAAATGAGGGAACATGTAGTAATGGGAGAATTTAACATGAGCAAGAAAACTGGACACCGGAAGAAAACAGAGAAAAAAATACAAAAATGAAAACAAGAAAGATAATTGGAGAGGCAATAAGAAAGAAAAGCAAGGAAATAGCTACATACTGTATTGTGAATACCACACAACATTCTTTTTTTCCCTTTTATAATACAGTGAAAGACAAGAAATATGTCTGGATGCACAAGAGAAAAACATGGTGAGAGACAGATAGGGAAAAAAGGATGATAATTTCTTTTGAAGTTCTGATATTGTAAGCATACTAAGAAATAAAATAGGATTCATAAATAAGAATTAGATCAGAGGCTGATGAGAGAAGCAACAAAAGACATTACAGAGGGCAGTCAAAGTCAAAAGGATTAATGGAAAATCCCAAATTGCATTTGGAGAAACTGTGGCTGGATATTCAAGACATTTGTTTGCAAAGCTTTGTATTTGAAACAATCACAGTGTCCTTATGTTGGTGTCTGGGCACAGTAAAAATCCTGCATCTAGTTGCCTTATAAATATTAAAAGAATAAAATAATCATGATTATTTCTTATCATGACAAAAGGTGGAAGCGAAGGAGCTAACCTGATCTGGAAAAAAATGCAGGGGTTTCTTAGGCAGGTTAGCATCCTCCCATGTCTCCTCTATGTGAAGGAAGAATTTTGTTTCATTGTTGATTTTGATATACAAACTAAGTTTCAAACATCAATTAATTTGTATTATTAAACAGATTCTGGCTTTATTGACTAAAATGTAGAAGGTTTTGTTGATTAAAAACAACAATGAATCATATTGCGCATCTGGAATTTGTTGGAGAATTTTTTTTTCAAATAAACTGCTTCAAAAGAAACAACACCGTCAATGTCGATGTGTTAAAAAATCCTTTGCCTTGTTCATGATTTAGTCTTCAAGGTTTTTTGTGTATACAAATATTGATCTTCTAGGAAGATCAAGTATTTAAATGTATTTCTGTGGCTCTACTAGTCTTTGCAGAGCAAGAAAAAAAAGTTATTTTGCTGAATAGATTGAAAGGAAAGAAATTATGAATTCCTTCCCGTTTCAATCAGGCACTCCTCGGGGTCCATTAAGAGACAGGAAGAGGAAACATGGACCAAAACAAAAATAAAGTGGTGAGAAAGAGGATAGATTTGTGCCCAGTTTTTGGACACAATAGACCTGAAATACCTAGAAAAAGCAGTCAATATATCGTATCCTCTATTTTCCCATTTTAATTCTTGCTAATAAAAACTAACATTAATGTGATATTTTGCTTTGGCTCTGTACGCAGATAAGTGTGCTGATTAATCAATAACTGCTCATTAAGTTATTTTTTTTTCTTCAAAATGTACCGTTCTATGTTAATTCCTGTCCCAAATACTTGTGAATATACAGATGAATCTCAATAAAATAAAAAAACAGTGATTCTGATCCAAAAGGCAAATAGATTTGTTTTAAGGTTAAATATTTTAAACATTTATTCATGTTAATTTTGATAACCATGGCTGACTAAAGAAAATTAATAATGCAATTTCTCTGAAAATTGTATCATGTAGGAATGGGTGAAAAAAAGAGCGTTATCCTGAAATTTTTTCTCAGACTGTCACTGACACCCTCCACAAGGGTGAAGGACTGAAAGGCTGAAAAACAGAAAATGTTCAGAATACCCTTCAGTGTATTCCAGAGTAATTTAAACATTAACATATCCTCATATATCTTATTTCAGACATCTTATGACAATTTGCGGCAGTAACTGGAGTTAACCATTACCTTATACAAATAACTCAAAGTCACAATTTTCTGATAAGGTGAGTATTTTGGTAGCATTAATGCATAGGTAGTTAGGTTCTATCTTTGAATGCCGTGTTATCCTAAGAACTTGCCTGACCATATAAGCACGTTGAAGTACAGCTAATAACGTCTACAGAAGGGGTTCAACACAGGGTCTAACACGGTCATAAGCACACAGTCACTAGATAGTCAGAAAAGGGTAAATAGAATTATCTACAAGGTGTGAGCCGTTTTCATTTCAATGGCAAATGTGACTGTGAATGTTTGTATTGCTTCTGCTGTCATTTATTTGCAAGTGTGTGCAGTGCAGAGGTGAACTGATCGCAGCCAGCTCTATATGTCCCCATCTGTTGCCTTCTGTTCTCTGTCCCATTCCATGGTTGCCAAGATACCTGGGTGCCAGCTCAGTGCCAGCCAACCCTAGATTTAAACAGAGATAGAGGTAATTCTGAATGGTAGAGTTTCCTAACATTTTCCCCTCTCGTTCAGTCAGCTAATAGTCTCTCAGCTTGTTTTGTGTCTGTCTCACCCGTGTCTGGCCAGTTGGTTAAATCGAGGGTTCATTATCGGGGGCTGTTTCTCAGCTGGTCACAAATGCCCTCGACATGATTACTCCCCGGTACAAGTAGTTAGCAGCCATACACACACACACACAGGCCCACAAACATGCACACAGACCTGCACAAGTACCGGAGACTATACGTGTTCCCCTCAGCTTTAAACCTGCTGTGGTTCTGTCTGTTGTATTGACCAAAGTCCTGATTTACTGTGTTGGAGAGCTCTGGGCTGAGGAGAAAATGCGTGTGCAGCATGGCCGAAATCAAGGGAAGCATCAATTTCTTTGAAATTGCTTGTCATGATTGATATATAAATGCAGCAATGCAAGTAATTTATGAAGCACACAAGAAAAGCATGAAACAAAAGAGGGAAACCCTTTGTAAACAGAACTTAAACAAGAACTAGATCCTCACATCCCTTCACTGATGAGTTTTCCAAAAAATGTTGTGGATTTAGTTGACCGCAATAAGTTATCACTTCAAATAGATATATAAACTTGTGTGTGTGTGTGTGTGTGTGTGTGTCTGAACACTCCACCTGTGATTTTTGTCTTCCATTTGTAGTGTGTAGACCACGTCTTCAGAGAGCAAGGTGCGTGTGTGTCCTGCATTCTCGCCCCACTTGAGCTTCAGGCTCTGAGGGCCTGCAGCTGAGCACTCGAGAGGGGGCGGGGCTGGAGGAAGGGGGCGGGTTCTTTCTACCAGCAACGGACTCAAAGGACCGAAGCCGATGGCGTTCACCGCTTGGATCTGCACACTGAAAGGTAAGGAGTTGGTGAGATATTATATCATACAGCAAAAATATTCATTTTAAAATGTACGGTTATAGGTGGCTCGATAAAAGAAATACAGTAGCATTATCCAAATGTCACATCAAACATTAAATAGTGTCCCAATGAATGCATTTTTGCAATGATCAACAGCCAATTTCTGTTATAATTAAAAACCTTGTCATGTTTTCTAGTGCCCATTCATTTTATGATCCATGAATATTGCATTTCCAAAATGGTTTATATAAGTTATACCATTTACTGTATTTGCAGATGAACCTTCAGTCTGTGGGATATGATTTGCTTTACACTGTGTTCAGACAGCTGTCAGTACATGATAGAGCTTTGCAGAGAGTAGGTGAAAGAGAAGTATAAGTTGCATGACATTCAACACAAATCACCAACTCTCTGCAGCAAGAGGTCAACGTTTTCTGTAAGGTTTATCTGCGCGCAGTGAACTGGAAATATGTTGCGAGCCAAATTACCAACAAGTTATATGAAAACAACAGCAGGATTAACATCTGAGCTGTCTGTAGCTATAAACGTGCAGTCGGAAACATGTTAGGAAACAAATAAAAGGATGCCCGATTTGGGCAACAATTCAGAATATTGTTGAAAACATTTTCGGCAGCATGTTAAGGCTATCCTGCAGAAATTCCTTTCATGACAAAATATCTGCTGCTTTCTTGAAAAACAAAATAATAATGACGTGCTATTTTACTGCACAATACAATTTCTAAGTAAAAAAGCACATAGTATTGATATAATGATTTTTGTTGTTGTATAGTCTTAGAATCAATGTTTTCAATACGTATTCCTACATTTTTTGACTCCTCAAGTTCTAATAGAGACATACCTAATAAAAACCAACATGATAATGTCAATAGCAATATAAAAGGATATTTAGACGAAAGACTTCCAGCAGCTGAACATGAAAATGTTGGGAAATAAATGAACCATCTAACCTAACCCTGTAAGCTCTCACAGCATCTGCTGGCCTATTCATCTAATGGCGAGGTAAATTTTCTGTGAAGAGGCTTCCGCCCATTACCAGCCTCCTATTACAACTTAATGCACTCTCCACCATGAGACCTAAATGTGACAACCATTTCTGGCCACTTTCCTTCTCTAAACGCCCTCAATGTCCTCAAAAGAAAAGAAAAAAATAACTGATGGGCAATACATTAGCTGTAGAGTAGGGCAAATTGTGCTTATTTTTTATTTCAGATGTCGCAGAAGATTTTGTTTAATATAAATCATCTTTTTTTTCTCGCAGATGTCATTTTTTTGAGAGATGTGCCTTTTTTGGGGGGGGGGGGAACAACCTTTACCTTACCTGTATCTAAGCGCACAAAGACACACATAATCACAGCTAATTAAAAAGAGCCAAGGAATAGATTTTCCTTCTTCAAACTCCTCTGTGGCTCACTTCTAAGAATCCCTCCTCATTTCCTCATCTTGTAATGTCTGATCAGCTGATTGGCATCTGTGCTAGAGGGCATCTACCTTCTGACATTTAACTGTTGATTTTTCATAACAGTAACCTTTTCTTGTAGCTAAGTCAAGTAGAAGGAGAAAGGGCAATGATTACTCATTGACTGAGCTGTTAAGTGCAAGGATAAACTGTGATGAGAGGTTGTGAGGAAGAGGAAACCAAAGAGAGAAGAGTTTAAAGGTTTAAATCTGGATAAAATAAACTAGTTACCAAAAGCCATTCAGTTAACAAGCATCCTGGTATACCCAGGATCTTTATAGAAGACAGGGAAGCATGATGTTAAAAAAATCTGGCCCTGATCATAATATAATTGATGATTATGATAAATATTGTGATGACTACATCCATTACAATATATGCATTTTTTTCTTTCTCATCTCATTTCTTTATCACTGTCTTTCTCGTCTGTCCTTTCATTGCTCTGTGACATTTTGAGCAATGTCATTTGTTTCCAGTGTAAGCATCTGCTGGCATGAGACTCACTCCATCTGGCTAAATAATCAATGAGCATATATATAATAACACTTAAAATATAATATAAGCCTGTAATTATTGCATTCCAAATAGGCCTTTGCAATCTGAATATTGCACATACTGATAGTGCAATGACAATCTATCTGTGATATAATTCGCAGACTTAGTAGAAGGATATGGTTAGTAGTAGCTAGGCTAATGTTAGCTGTCTTCGTCCTTATTTTGATAGTACTTTTTGATATCGTGACTAATTACCTGTTTTATTTATGTAATTAATCATGTCCTGTCAAAACTTCTAAAAAAAGTTGTTGTCCTGCTTCATAAACTACACATCTTGCTGTCACAATTATCATTATAATACTGCTCTATGCTCATGTGTCTCAATCATGGCTGTTGAGCCTTGTCAAGCAGGTCAATAATACAGATGCACAAGGAGAAGAAGTAGCCAATACAGCCAGTCTTTTATTGTGAACAACAATGTATTGCTAAGGGACATTTATCCCCAAAAACCCAGGATTTGTTACCAAATAATCAAATTCTACATTAGCCCGCTTTTTTACATGTTCAATTTAGTGATCATTAGGAAGCTGTGAACTAACTTGACTTGCTGTTTTTGCCAGATCTATAAGTCGATCACAGTGTTTTTTTTCTTTAAATGCATTAGATTGAAATTTAAACAGGCACAGCTGATGTCAGAGACGGAAAAAGGTTTTTATTTTTTTTAAGATAACTTAAAATGTTTTATTTTTTTATAACTTTTTCTGTAACTTTTTGTCTTACATTAAATTCTTTTTGACTTATGCAATTTTCAAAACAGTGGAGGCTCTACCTGGTCTCTGCTCAATAAGTGTAAAACGGATTAATGATAATGGGAATTATGCTTAAATAATAAAACCTAAAAATGTTAATGAACAGAGTTTATTTTATCCTGGAAATCTGTCCTGTTTGTTTGGCAAAAGTAGAAGTGAGAACCCTATAATATGGTCAGAGACTCCCACTTATTACTTATTATAAGACAAAACATTTATTTGTTGCCTCACAAGGCCATAGAAATAAAACATGAAGCATCTACACACTCAGTGTCTGTTACTATCTGTAGGCCTCCAGAAAACAACTCGCAGGTACACTGACCCTCAAATAAACACATGCACTATGTTCTGGCTCAGCAGCAGCCCTTATGCAAGAGACCGGTGGTACATGGGGACAAAAACAACTGCCGAGTGTAAACAGAGGGGGGTGGTATCATCCTGCCTCTTAACTCTTCCCTAACACATTGCAGCATTGTTTCTCTTTTTAAAAAAACAAAACAAAAACACAATTCTAAGAACTGCCAAAATAACCATATGCATGGACACAAAATCACACAGCTGTAACATGATTACTTACAAATCACTTTTTGCAGCAGATGACTTTGACCAGCAATGATGTGGGAATATTATGGAGTTGTCCGATTCTATGATATAATATCCTTTCAGCTTTATGGATGTTTCTTTTCCTCTTAAAAGATATCCTGGAAGCTTTTACCATGTTTTTACAGGGGTGCAGGACTCCCAAGCGATAAATTGTTTCCTTAAAAAAAGAAGTGCTACCATGTAAGGGTGGACTATATAGTGAAGGAGGGTGAAAAGCTTCCCAGTAATTAAGTGAAATACAGAGTTGCACTTTTTTTTTTTTGTGCTGAACACTGGGTTGAACGCTTTGAAATGAGTAGTCTTACTTGTCGTACTGTTATGAATGATGCATGTTAACATTGAGGGGTTCTCGGAAGGACCACTACATCGCCTGGCGATACAGATGACTAAGTACCTGTTTACTGCTGCTTGGTTACAAGAGGTGTCACATCACAGTTCATGAAAATACCAAACAGGCAATCTCCAGCTACTGTCTTTAGATACTTTCTATGGCATTCAACTGAACTTGAAAGCAGTTGTTTTACGAATGGTTTTCCCCAAATGCAGTGTAACGTAATCAGTAATGCGCTACGAGAACCTTTATAATATTTTATGCATCAATCAGGCAGTGTTGCACAATAACCAGATTCTGCCCTCTGGCAACACTGTTAATAGTGTGTGAAAAATGTAAATTGTATTCAGTTTGCTATATGTTTTTGTCCTGCACGCAAAGTTCATGATTTAAAGGTGCATAAGAAAGCCATGCTCAGATAGATTTCTTAGAACCACATTAACAGTTCCTGATCTTGGCATCTACTTTAGCAGATCTAATAACACTCTTTAGGTATGCATACACATTAGGAAAAGTAGAGTGTTTAGCGAAATTATCAAGTCCCTTTCAAATCTGTAAGATATGTGAGTCAATTAGCAAGTTCCTTGCTTTTGTTTAGTGCAGGCTAATGGTATAAAGGGTGTAAAATCTACAAATGCTTAGAGTAGGTTAATTTTCAGTGGTGCTGCACCATCTTCTGCTTAATTGTCTGCCCATCTTGGGATAAAAGGCCAATGCTCAATGCAAAGCCTACAAGTGTACCGAAGTAAACAGTTGTTTAATCTAACCAGGACATAATTTGGAATCTCCTGCTGGACCCACTTTAACAGGGAATGAGACTGGATATTAAGTGGTGCAGACAGTGTCCACACAGAACAACATGAGAAAAAGTACATTTATTATTTGGGGATTTCTGCAACATTCTGCAGCATGTTTTGCAGCAGTGCATGTGAGTGGTTCAAATGGAACATTTCCAAAACTCTGTGCCAGCCTGGGTTAGCCGGGGATCAAATCATGTGTGCTACAGAACCAGATCTCTATACAGTAAGACAATACATGGCAAATAAGCAGTAAGTAAAAAGTTAAAAATATTAATAATGGTAAGCTTTCAAGCAACTCATGAATGTTGTGATTTTAATGAATTGATCATGTTTTTGATTTCAAAAACGTAGCTCTGCACTGTAGTAGTCTGCAGAAAAGTTGTTACCTGTATTCAGTGTCTGGCTGCAGGCCCGTGACAAGGTGACTAGTTCCCGATTCCACAGTCACGGTTTGGTCATCAACAGAGATGATGTAGGAGGTGATCTCTGAACCGTTGCTGTTTGGCTCTTCCCACTTCAGGAGGAGGCAAGTTGACGAGGAGCAACCCGTCTCGGAAGACGTGGGGAGATCCAGCAGGGTGAGGGTTGTCACCTGGTCGGGATGTGTCGCCGGGGTCCGGAAACCCACCCTCTCACTGTATGGCCCTGCGCCTGCCTGGTTCACTGCCTAAGTGAGACACAGAAGCACACAGGAAGTTAAGAGAGATGGACAACTTTAAGGGAAGAGAGATGGGACAGCAGAAGTTAGTGAAGTGAAAAGTCTTTATGTTAATGATGAGGCAATTTGTCAAAAGTGACAGTTTAAGAGTACTACTATCAATGGTAAAAGAACAAGCATAGCTTTAAAAATCAGCAGTGGCATGAATTCAAATTAATAGTCATATAGCTTTATTGGAATTACCACTCTGTCCCATACATATTAATTTTCACCTGCAATTTACTTTCCGTGGCTTGACAGTCTCATACTTCAAAGAAGTTTAATGAAAAATATGCAATGCCAAAAGAGAGCAAAATTTTCCCATTTGAATTGTTTTTATCTTAAGTTAAAAAAAAGAATAAAGGAAGTCCAATAAAAATAATTTTTGCAAACAGACATTTTGAGCTTTAGCCCTGTTAATATTTTGTAATGAGATTTTTATGCGATAGACCAGGAAAAAGTAGCACATAATTGTGAAGAAAAATAATACATGATATATTTTTTAACAAATAAAAAAACAGACAAGCAGCATGGCAACTTTGGGAGAGCTTCAGAGATCCACAGCTAGTGGTGCACTCCACAAAGTTACATTTTATGGAACAGAGGCCGAAGAAAGCTAGGAAGTATAAAGTTTGCAGCAAGCCATGTAGTGTATCCAGCAAACCTGTGGATGCCTGCACTTTGAACAGATGAGACCAAAGCTGAACATTTTGGGGTTTTTGGGGGGGCTGAAGACAAATGTATGCCAAATTTTTCAAGTTTCCATTTCTAAACATCATTGAAAGATGCGCTCGATGGGCAGATATGCTAGCCTTTTGTTGCAACCGACGCGCTACGGTGCGTTCTAAGCGAGGTGAAGAACATAAGAACTGTAAAATTAGGTTGACGGCAGGTCTTTATAGTTGATGGGTGGGGCCACCAACTGCTGTTCAGCTCATTTCCCTTCACAGGCATGGTTAAAAGTGTCTTCATTGGGCCACGCCAGAGCGTGATGTCCACTAGTACCTAGACTGTACCAGTGAATCAACTGAAAGGGAAGTATAGATAATTGCTATCTATATACGCTTTAAAAAGTATTGTAAAATGCTCAAAATGACTGACTTTTCCGCCTTAACTGAGCTGTAAACCAGTAAGCCACTTTAAGACTTAAACCGGAATAGAAGAGATTTGAAGAGGAGTTGTTTTAAAACTGTTGTAAAAGAGGTTGCATTCGATTTATGAGTTTGTAGTTCAAATAAAGACAGAACATGAGGATCCATGTGAGATCAACTGAGTTAGTCTTCGCCATGGTTCTTTCTTGCATGCCGTCTTGAGAAGCAGTGAGTGGAACAAATTAGTGCAAAGCACACGCTGTAATGCACAGAAACTCACAAAGACATCATACGAGCACACAGGCAGTGATGCTGACTGCAGGCTGACCTTGTGTTGTCCCTGTGTTATAAATGAGCCAATAACGAAGGGAACCATAAAACATGCTGTTATTGGATTCAAAGCTTCAGAGGGTAACTCCTAAGCAAGTCTGTGTGTATGTGTGTGTGAGCTTGTTAGATAAATACACACTCACTAAAACTATGAGAAAGCAGCACACAAAGCTTATTTATGCAGCTGATTAAGAATTGAAGCACAAATTGAATCAGTTATCATCTCTGGTCTCCTGTCTGTAGTTGTGTTTTGCTTTTGAAGCTTCTCCAGAGGTTTCATGCCGTACAGGTTTCTGTAATTGTACCAGGAAGAAGCCTTTGTGTGTCTTCCCTCTTTGATTTTGCATTTGCCTGTGTCTCTTTGTATATCTGATGTGTCCACAGATGTATTCAGGTGCAGTTTTCATTTCCTGTTACCTGTAGCCTGCAGCAGTAATCCGTAGCAGGCGTCAGGTCTGACAGTTCACACTGTGCGGCAGAGCCACAGTAAATGAGCTCCATGGGTTCGTCCTGCTTCGCCCACTCCAGTCGATACTCTGAGATGTCCGTCCCCGAACCCTCGGGGCTCTGCATCACACGGGAACAAAAGTTCAGCTTGTAACGCCATTGGTAACCTGACATTAACCTATTCAAATCTGATGTATTGTATAAAGTGGTTCAATTCAAATTAACCTTTTGTATATACGCATCAATAGATATATGGACATGGTCAATAGTTTACAAACATAACATTGAACGTTGTTAAAATGAACGTTGTTTCTTTTAGCTTTGCCTAATTAATGAACATAACTGAAAATTGTTTTTTTCTTGTAATTCACACTTGCCTATTATGTAGATTCATTACACAAAGAGTAATATATTACAGCTCATAAAAGCTAAACGTTCCAATAGTAAGCTTTCATACAGCACTCTGTGACAAGCCAACTTTTTAACAATGGCATTTTGTGGCTGTTATTCTATAGTTTGTTTTATTTGTTCTTCTGATATTCAATTTACTAATTTGACCCTCATTGAGTGGCATATTTAGCATGTAATCTGAAATTCCATGTGTCTTTGTCACACATTAGTATTTAAATAAAGCCTCTAACTTTGTTCAGAAACTGTGTTGATAAAAGTTTAGAGAAAGTAAAGCAAATGAGAAATCAGCTCTATTAAAGATTACATATGGAGCCTAATATAAACAGAAATGTAATTTGAACGTATTATTGAAAATGAATTATTTAGGAAATTTATATGCAAATGTCTTACCATAATGTCAGCGGATATTGAAGTATTACATAAAGTTAAAAACACAATTAGCATAACATTCATTATGCACACAATCTCCAATGCCTATAGATTGTCTAGATTAATAACCAATCTACTACATACCAAACTTTACCATACAGTAGATAAAATTGTATGTTCACAGAAACAAAAATTAGAGGTAGTTGTATAAGGGTTTGATGATTAAATGGAAACATGTAAAACTGCCATATCCTACCTATCTAAATTTGAAGTGTTGTATTTTTGTGTGCTTATGTAATTATGTGAATTACTCTGTTAAATTACACTGTCAATTTTGCAAACTAAAAACACTTTAAGGTTTTTCTGATTCTTTAGAAAATGAATTTAGAGCGGGTAAATTAAACATAGTCCGCTTAACTTCCTATTTGACTTTAATTCAATTCAATTCAATTCAGTTTATTTATATAGCGCCGTTTCACAACAGATGTCATCTCAAGGCACTTTACAAGAATAAGTTAACTTTAGGTTAATGGTTAATGACTCAGTTGCTTTCTCGATTTTTTGACGCATAAAATAAAACCAAGTAAAATACAAAAGAAAATGCCTAGTTAATAAAACGATAAATAACATGTTTCTGAAGTCCTCCTGTTGGGTTAGCATTTCATCCCTTAAATCATCTGTGATCACCTAACATAGCTGACCTCCAACTACACTTGCTCTCAATCTATTTCCTGTCTTTGAGGTGATATAGTGAACCAAGTGTGATTAAGATAAAAGCACCGCTGCATAATCCTAGCAGCAATTTCATACATGAATGCTTTTGATATATCTTCTTATTTTATAAGAACAATATATAAAAATGAAAGTAGAAGCTAAAAGTAGAATTAATAAAATCTCATTTTAAGTGTCAGATGAAGAAAAAGTAGATTTCAAACATTTTTAGATATCCTGAGGAAACAAACCATTTGGTTGTTTGTTTTCAGAATCTTAAATTTGTATTTTCCTTACCTCCCAGTTGAGCGTCACACAGGTATTACTTGTGAGCGTGATGAGCGGCGCTCCACATTGACCAGGAGGTCCGGCAGCTGTCGTCACTTCTGTTGGCTCAGAATATGGCCCAAACTATAAGATGCATAACAACAAAACAGATTTTATTGAAAAATGATCTATAACTGTGTTTTTCATTCAAAGATTAAAATGTTTGCTGTTTCAAATAATGCACAATATTAGACTGAACATTCCTGAATTTCATATTGCAATGATCTAACTTGCATTTCTAAAGACCCATGATTTACTTTAAAACTTTGAATGTGTTAATGGGTTTTAATCAACTAGTCCTGAGCTGTGAAACAACATGACTCCAGCAAATCTGGCTCTCTGGACTCTCTGCAATGGTTCTTTGGCTAACTTTGGCTAAAATGCCTAAGAACCAACTCATATGTTTAAAGACAGATAGCATCTTTTCAAAAGTTCATGTAACATTTACCACACTGAAGTTGTATTTACACACCCAATTTGTTCATTAGACTGAATGGAAAAACTAAAAAGAGCCAAACAATTAATTTATATGTATGTAATACAAATATTATTCCCTCTGAGATGCCTGGATTCTAGAAATTAAACTTTTGATATTATTGCTTATTTTGCTGCTAACATGAGCTAGTGAATTTCTCACCCCAGCCTCATTGGCCGCCCTTAATCGGAAGCTGTACGTCGCACCAGGTAGCAAACTAGCGACCGTGCACTGCAGCTCCGGGCCATGGTACACTTCTGCTGGCTTTGCTTCTCCCTCGCTCATCTCCAGACTGTACACACACTCTTCACACACCCCCTCACAGGCAGGGGATTCTAGGATGATAAAAAAAGGATTTAAGTCAGCTTTCCCACCCAAAAAAATACTGATAAAAACTTATCAAATTGCTTCAGTTTAAAAGAATCCTTGATGGAAATACTCGTTTTATGCTTTGCAAGAGTATTTAAACCCATTAAACTTGATTTTTTTCCTCCCAGACAAAAATAAAATAGTGTATTACTATTTACAACCTTTTGTTTTATACAAACAATCTGAAGAGTGCAAAATACATTTTTATTAGTCGCCTGAGTCAATACTTTTACTTTTAGCTCCAACTACAGCTGCAAACCATTATGGTCTTTACCAGATTTCCACACCTAGCTATTGAAATTTCGTCTTCCATTATTGTTCTGTACTTAGCTCCAACCATCTTTCCATCAACTCTGACAGGTTCTCTGTTGTGCTGAAGAAAAGTATCTCCACAGAAAGATGTTGCCACCATCCTAGTTTACAATCTGATTGATCATGCACTACTTTACTGCCAAAAACTGTTTTTCATGTTGGTACTGGATAACATAACATTTCTGTCTCATGTCATCAGAACACATTCCTCCACATACCTACCATGTCCTGTACAGGATCAATAGAAATTTGCTAATGGGCAATGTCTTTCTTTTCTTTTTGTTGGTCTTTATGCTGCTGGTTGTTTTCTAATGTTCTCGAACAAATCTCTAAGATCTTTATAAAACATCTAGGTGTATACTGAGATCTTTGCCAACTAGTTGACTTCTTAGAGCGAATAATTATATATTTTTTTATTTTAGGGGTATCAGAGTAAAGTAGGCTTAGGGCTGTCAATGCCTGCCACATATTTTCTTATATGTATTTCGAACAGAAATATGTAAACCATGTATCTTTGTCCCAAATGTGGCAAACGGTTAAAAAGTTAAAGGGATATGAATACTTTTGTAAAGCTGTGGAATTATAATGTTTTTAATCAAACACTCACTGGGTCATTCAAGATTATTGCTGGTTGTATAAATTTTAGGTCAAATTTGTCTGAGTCATCAGCAGTATTTCAGGCAACATCTGCTTCAGTTTGCTTGCTGAGGGATGAAAGTAGCCAATGATCATGCCACAGGGGAAAACCCTTCAGTGCATTATGTCCGACCTTCAACTCAACCAGTAATTGCAGCAGCACCGACTGAATTTGAACTGATTAGGGATGTGACCGGCTATATCAGACTGGTTAAAGAAAGAACTTTCTCTTCGCTGCACCATTCATGTCTCTCTGGCTGCCAAGAGATAACAGTAATAATCTGCAATAATTGGCCAGCATTACGAGAGTTAGTCTAGATATGAGGGGAGGTTAGGCATTTAATGGGCAAAATAGGAGCTCAATTAGACTAAAAAGGGCTTGACTTGGTTCATATTAGAGCTGGACAGCAAAACATATTCAGCAGCCAGATGGCAACTTCCCTGTTTTATGCGCAATGGGTAAGTAGAGCTAAACACTGAGTACGTGTCTGTCTGAACTCACCCCATTCTAACTGGACCTCCTTGTGTTTGGCTTTCCCCAAAATCCGTGGTGGCTGACATCGTCCTGGTGGGACAATTAATGTACGGACCGGAACACAAACAGTGCACTATTGGGAAAAAAATAAATCAGATATTTTATTAGTTATTAGATATTATTTTTATCTTAATCTGGACCCTGGATTTCGTAAATTAGGTCCTCAATTGTGCGTAAAAGCAATGATGGTAAACTGTACCACTCACTGTAGTGAACAATGACAATCCAAAGTTTGGCTCTTACCGGGCTGTGTCCTCCGGTGGTGATGCTACATACACGTAGGCGGTAAACGGTTCCCGGTGTCAGCCGCTCACACACACATTCTGTTGCAGGGCCGCTGTATGCCACCTCCCACTGGCTCGCTGCACAGCATCAAATGGAAGCACACAAACACATAATTACAACACTTGTCACATTCATGTGGATGACTGCACACAATTAATTTCCTGCTGTTTTTTGTCCATCTTTTTAGTAAGGCTGCATATATCGTCCAAACACCCCATTAATCAGTTTATAACTACATAATGTTTTTTGTGTGGTTTTTAATTTGTTGATGGATAGTGTATGTTGTGAAATGCCAACAATAAACCTACAAAGAAGCACTTCTGTATGAAAACAGAGTTGTGTGGTGTTTATTCCATGTGTAAATAAATGTCATGATTTCAACCAATTCTTTTACGTTGCATGTCAAATCCAGAGGAATTGGAAGAAGCAGTCGCATAAGCACTGCTTCTCTTCTCTTAATTATTTAATTTAAGGTTTCCAAAAATGTCTCTGTATTTGAAAGTCATTTAATTGTAATTGTGTTTTCAATATTTTGCTTTTAAATGTAATACTACTAGAACTCCCAATGGCAGTCAATTTGGTGACACTGACCTAGAGGGGAATTGTTTTGGTGCACTGTAAGGTAACTCATTATGCATAAACCTAATAATATGATATTAAAATTGTAATTTTAGCAAAAGCCTGATACATATGCATATACAAGTTTAGAAATGATACAAAATATATAAAATGGGGAAAAAAGAGCTTTACTAGCAAGTTAAAAGTTAAAAGTTAACTTGCTCATCACTACTGAAAATGTTTTACATTTTTTACATACAATCATTAACTTGGACAAAAAAAAATACAATAAGGCAATAATGGAATCTGTGAATAAATACAGCAAAAACAAGTAGATAAGACAGCAGTTATAAAAAATATTTTAATCTGAATCTCTGTTAGAGTCTGACCTGTTTCCTACTGACCAGTGACCAGTTATTATAAGGAGGGATGTTCGATATTGGCTTTTCTACCGATATCCGATATACCGATATAGCCTAACTCATAATTTCCGATACCGATATGTGGGGATTTTTTACATACAATCATTAACTTGGACAAAAAAAAATACAATAAGGCAATAATGGAATCTGTGAATAAATACAGCAAAAACAAGTAGATAAGACAGCAGTTATAAAAAATATTTTAATCTGAATCTCTGTTAAGAGTCTGACCTGTTTCCTACTGACCAGTGACCAGTTATTATAAGGAGGGATGTTCGATATTGGCTTTTCTACCGATATCCGATATACCGATATAGCCTAACTCATAATTTCCGATACCGACATGTGGGGACCCTCCCTCATAAAAAACAAAAACTACTAAACCCTTTTAGGTAACCACAATGAAATATCTTGTATCATGCATACTTGAGTTTTAAAAATGTAGAAAATGTTATAAGTATTAGAATTTTAGTTAGGCAACTGAAAAAGGTGCCATTTTTATTTTGTCTTCAAAAGTAGCTGGAACATTTTCTCACAGAGAGAATACTGAGAAAGGCCCATCACTCAGGACAAATTTCTACTTTCAGAAAATGTAAACAACATTATATCTTTGTGGCTGATGACGTCACCAAGTGCGCTCGATAGACGGTCAAGGTTGGCCCACAAGAAGCCTTTTGATATATTGAAAGTTATCTCAAACAAATAATATCTCAAAAACTAAACCTCAAATCTGTCATATTTTTACATTCTGAGAGAGAAAAGAAGTAGCTGAAGAGTTTGATATATAATATGTGTATGGTTTGAAAAACTAATCTTATTAAAAAAATAAAAACTGATACCGATAATTTCCGATTTTACATTTTAATGCCAATATCGGCCGATAATGGCTTCAGGACGATAATATCGGACATCCCTAATTATAAGCTTTCCCTTTCTGATCGATCAGCACAATGAAGTATCTAAAATGTTTCTGATGCCTGTTTCACCGTTAAATAAAAGCATTTTTTTTGGGATAGGGTTGTGCCAGCTAAATTAGTGGTTGCTAGGCAATTGTAGTGCTGGGCCACATCTGCACAGAAATCAGGAAGCAAGGACCATAAGATCCTTTTTAATCTAAACTTATTACACTTCAAAGTATGAAACCTTTCAAAATGACTGCCTTTGGAGATTTAAGAGTTAAATTGACAAAACATCTGTATGTATGTAATAGCTGTTTATTTTCTCAGTTTTTAGAATGAATTAACCAAAAAATAAGTTAAAATGCACATAAACACTGTTAAATTGATGTGATTTGTGATAAAACATTTAGGTTTTCTGATGAGATAAGACATACACGTACCTTCGGAGCATCCTTCAGAAATCTCTAGGAGGTACGTGAGAGCCTCTGAGCCCCCGTTGTCCAGGGGGGGATCTGTAAGATAGTTTGGGTTTAGTGAATCAGAAATTACACATCATTATCACAATGATATGGTAAAAAGATTCCATAGCAAGGCATAAACCGGCACATATTATATATAATCTATAGGTAAAGGCATGCCCTACGAAATATAACATGTCGTCTTTTTCTGGTTGGCCTAAAAAGAACAAAAAGCAGATGAGAATCACTACATAAATTTGGCAAATGTAATTAAAAGCCCTGTAAAGCCTTTGAGATTAATTTCTTGTATGAAAAGGGCTTTATAAATAAACTTTGATTTGATTTTTTTTATTTGATTTGATGCAAGGATAGAAACCACAGCTAGATATGTGTTTGCATCAAATATTTTTAATCTTTTTATCCCTGTTTTAAAATAAGAAAATCAAAAACAATAACAATTTGAAAAAATAAATAAATTATAGATTGTAGACAGCAGCAGATTGCATTTTACCATCTCCATCTCTATGTTGGAAACCATATATACCAAAGATTATGAAACTATAACGATCATGTCTACCAGTGAAAGAACAACTCAAAGCTGAGGAATAACAAGATGACATGGGTCATCTCTAGCAAAGTCTGGAGCATACAGTTTATCCGTTAAGAAAAATCAGATTTTCTGCTGCTTCCATTTACTGCATTGTTTAACATAATCATAACACTCCATAATACAGTAAGGCCTTACTGACAGTTATAGCAGCAAAACGGAGGGCAACTGATGTGCAACTGCTCTCAGAAAAGAAAAAAAAATTCTCCCAATTTATTCCTCTCACTGGGAAGTTGATAATATAAATCAGTGCCTAATGAACTTAGGACTTTGCCATAACTGATTTTGGCCATTGTGTTATACAATAATGTGTGAGTTCTGTTTTCTACAATACATCTCTATTCTTTGGTAACATCTAGCAGTGTTCCCTGTTGCTTTGTTCTGGCTGTCTTTCTTGTTTTTCTATATATCTCTCTACTGTAACACAAGGGGAAGTAAATGTAGTAAAAATGTCATGTATTTAAAAAAAGACTTAACTTTTCTGGATCAACTCTGCTAAATAAAGTTTATTTTTCCCACGTATCCACTCATGCATTCTGTATGAAAACCATATTTAGCATAACTACAGTTTTATTGTAATATTTAAAAACACACCAAAAAAAACATACAGCTGGATTAAATCTAAATTATTATGACATCTAAGATAATCGAACTATAGCAAGAATAGGTATGTATCACTCAAACTTTAAATATTGTAATTCATAGCCCCGGATATTAAAACTGTGTGAAATCTGACAAACTACCAAAACAAAAATAAATAAATAATTATTTATTAGGATACTTTTCTTGCATAAATGCAATTTTAATTGAACCAATGCTAGTCTATATATAAAGATTCCCATCTAACAGTATGAGTGTGTTTTTGAATACTTAAATAGTTCGAATAATTACCCCATGTGACTGTAAAGCCATTGGGTGTCACTCCAATGACTTTAGGTGTTGATGGAGGGCAAGGTTTGTCTGGATTGGTGGTGCACACCAACACTTCACTAGGGCTGCTTTTTCCTTCCACGTTTGATACAATCAGCTGCAAAGAGCACAAGGGAGAGAACAGATATTTAAAAACAAGTAGAGAGAGAAGGGTGCCAACAAGCAATGCGACAATAAAACTAAGGATGGAGACCAAAGAAAGGAGGTGAATGTGGTAAGCGCAGAGAAGAATCTATGAAAACATGGACCAACTGTTCTGAAAAATAGGAGCCATTACAATTTTTTCCCTCCCGCTTTTCTGCCTTTATCTCTTTACTGTACTCTCTTGAACTCGCCCTTCCAATTGACAATCAATTTCTTTTGTTCCCACACATTCACATAGGATGGAATACACAAAAAGCTGCAAGTCGCCTCTGCACGTGACCTCGTGTCATTGTGACCTCAGACATCAGAAGCTTTATCTGCCCGTTTGCATGACAGCACATTGGACAGTGTTATCAGAGGTGATTGCACCATAAAGGACATGCAAGCACACAGAGACGTACCATTGGTACATTATGTTTCATAGTGTCCTCATATTTTTCAGTTTCCATCAGGGCTTTTAGAGAACTTGATAAATAGAAGCTGAATTGTTTCCCTTTAGTAAATCACAGGCAATTTCTAGTGGCAAAATGCAGCATTTTGTCTTGGACTGATGGATTTTGAGCTACCACTAAATGACAGCTGTATGGGTCAGTGGAATGTTCTTTTTTATTATTATAGAAATAAAGGAGAAGTGACTGATCAAATAAGGAGGCAGAATTGTTGCAATATAGTCCCGGTCATAAGCTTAAATAAACTCATCATTGACATGATTTACATATTCACTTATATAGGATATTACTGCTGCAGTTTTGGTGAACTTTAGTGATTTTTAAAGCATCCTGGCCACAAAAGAAACATCTGAATGTAACCCAAAACCAAATCAAATACTTAAAGAGCCACATGGACAACCCCACTGGATTCTGGAGAATTTGGTATTCAGATGAAATGATTTTTTTAAATTATTTTTTTTAACCATTAGTTTGTGGGACTGTTTTGCTGTAAATGGTATAGGTGCTTTGCCCAAAATGGATGGAATAACAATGCAGGACCACTACCAGATTCTTCAGTTTTATTTATTTAGCTTTATGGTTAAATATAACTTTATTTGGGTTTCACAGCAGGAATTGTATCCCAAACAATAAACTGCTTTTTGAAATGGAACCATAAGGGTGCCCAACATTAAGCTTCAGGAAAAATCCCAAACAAAAATATTTTTTGTGGACAATGCAAAAAAGCTGGGCACGTGGGGATAAGTTAAACCAGTTAAAATGAGTTCTGCTGGTTCTGTCAACAAGAGTGAAAACTATCATTGTAATATGCCTGCTTGCCAAAGGCTACGGTCTCTATAGGGTTTGGGATTACGCTTTGCATTCTGGGAGATGCTGGATATTTTGGGAGCACAACGAACAAACAATAGATTAACTATAGAAACAAACAGAACATTTCAGAGCAGAAGCAGAGTTGGGAGAAAGAAAGTAATATGAAACATATTAAAATGTTATTTATACTGTGAGACAGGAGGTGTGGCCAACCCGTCAAAAATGACAAGTCTCTCACATCCCAATCCGGGTGAAAGGTATACATTTAATTTGCTGGTTTTCCTCGTAACAATCAAAATTGTCATCCAATAAAAGAAGTGTAATAGAAGTTGTGTTTTCTTTCAGTGCGTCTGCGTTAGCCTACTGGTGTTAACCTATGTATGTTTTGGTTTGTATATCATGGCTGAAGGAAAGAAACGATGAAAAAAAAAAAAACTGTATAAAATCTGTAATTTACAAGAATGAAAATGCAGAGAACACAGTCTCATCGACACCTGAATAGTCAGGGCAGTTATGTACGGCCGCCTACAGCTGAGATCCAAGCAAGGCGAAAACACTTTATTCCAAACAGTCCGTGGTTATGTCTCCAAGCAGGAAAACGGTGAAAAGTTAGCCCGTTTTCCACGTTTTTCCCTAGCGATCATGAGTTGCACTGTTGTTGTTAATAGGAATAATAATAATAGATCAACTGAATGATAGATGAAAATAAGCCGCAAGACAGAGAGTGAATAGGTCTGTTGGTGTAAGGACGTCAAAGTGGCGGCCGCTTCAGGTGATGTCGACACGATCCCAGGCCCTATAACTTCTTAAGTACATAAATCCTAATATTAAAGGGGACATATTTATAGATTTCACAGTAAATATATAATTCTATTATTGAATGTTTCAAAATAGGAAGACCACATAATTTGAACAAATTCAGTAAAATCCAAGGTTGGTTGAATTATGTTGAATTTCTACTTAAAAAGGTGACCTGTCCCATTTTAAAGTTGCACAAATTAATCAGCCTGGCCATTTATTTGGAAAAATCTGAAATTTTCAACCAACTTTGACCTGAAATTCAACACCTGAAAACTGCGCTGACCTAAACTATTTTTCTATGTACATTACAATGATTCATTATGAGATTCCTGCTAAGTACTAACAGAAGCGGGCCAAGCACCTCTTACCGTGGTTCAAAACAGTTCATATAAAATCAAAGGAAACAAGTAGAAGCCTTTGGAAATACCACATTTCAGTCATAAGTAAAGCTTTTCAGTGTTTTTTTAGCACTTTATCAGGTTGTGGAGGAAATTGCCTATTTTTACTAAATACTACCATAATTGGATGGTGAAATTAAGCATGATACGGAAAAAGAATCTTTTGCAGAACAAATGCAGAAAAATGCACACATTTTTGTTGTGTTTTCACCTACCCTGAATTTATACTGAGTACTTCTCTTCAGGCCTTGTACGGTACAGGTCAAGTTTTCTCCAGTGTACTTTGGATAAAAATCTGTTCCCTGTGGAAAAAAAAAACATATTTGTCTGTACATATGTCAAATTTATTGTACTATTAGCATGAGAATAATGCATAAAATACAAAGTTTGATTGTGATTTTATGTGTGTAAGTCAGAGAAGAAGAGAGAATAGGAAGAGATCTTTAAATATTTATATGTTTGGTTGACACTTTCAAAATGCTTTCTAAATATCTTGCCTTTTTTACACCCCTTGGATTTAAGTGAATGACAACAGAGTGGTATAATAGAACAAAAAATGCATACAGAAGCACATAGGCTTGGAACAATTTAACATAACAAAAGTGAAAACTAAAATAGCTTTTCTTTATTTGAGTTTTTGATTATTTTCATTTTTGCCACTCACGCTGTTGTCCTCCTGGATCTCGAGTGTGTATTTGAGCTGCTCCTCAGTGAGACTGCCCTCAGGACGTACCCACTCTAGGGTCACCCAGGAGACCCCTGCCCTTACCAGCCGTGGCGCAAGGGGCAGTGCAGGCTGTGTGCCCGTGGTATAGAACACCACCTCTGTACTGAAGCCACTGCATAAAAAGAAAGACATTTCAATTTATTTTTTCACTTAAAAAGAGATGTAAGGTGTCAGTGGAAATAGGGAGAAAAAGAGCGGTTTGAACACTGAACTGAAAAAAACCCATCTGTGTTACAGGTGAAATTGCTTGACAACTTTTTGTCACCCAACTGTGTGCAAGATTGATTGTCGATGTTTTTGGATTCGAACTAAGCTGCACAAGACAGCTCGGGATTTCCCAGAAAGCGTTTCTCTCAACTCTCTGGCTCTCAAGTTCTTGCTTATTGACTTTTTCTTCTTTGTCACCTTGAACCACTACAGCTTTGATGTTACCCGACATGGAAGAAGAAAAAAAAGCTAAACTAAAAAGAAAGTAAGACGAGGGGTGAGAGGAGAAAAAACTTTAGATCTGAAATATACTGATTGGTAAAGTCAAAAAGATGTTATATATTGATTATTTATTCATACTAATATAGTTATCAGAATAAATGGTGGAATTGGTTTAGTTTCCTCCCTACGGCTGTTCGTGTTAGTTTGCTTTCAAAATATGGTAGGTTTCTATTCAAGAGCTGAGCAGCAGTGAAAGAAGCTAGTGTGGAAGGGAAGTGGACTACATTATTTTGGGATTTCATCAAGCAAAACATCTCCGGAATCTCATTAAAGGAGCTTTAAATAAATGGAAAATGTAAACCTCATCTTACACTGATACAGGTAGCAAGCCAATGCCAAGTCTTCAATATAATACTGATTATAAAACGTGCATGAACAGTAATTTGTTCATGGTATAGCATGTAGCCTATCTGTAAATTCAGTGACAGGGTAAAGTACCTTGTGCCGATGTCGTTATTTGCAGCCAATCTGAATGTGTAGCCACAAGCAGGCTGCAGCCGTGACAGCTTACAGTGTCTCTGGTTCCCAAAGTAACAATCTCTGAAAACACTGTTCTTCTTTCCCTGCAGAGGAAGAAAATGATCACAAGCAACATAAAAAAAGGCAATAACAAAAAATTACTCCTTTGCCAAGATAAAAAAAAGCAGCAAGATGAACAAAATATTGAGTGAATATTGCCACTCTAGTCCCTCTGTTGTAGTTCTGAACAGCTGCGTGTCAATACCCTAAAATAATTTTTATTCTATTTAATAGTAAATGTAAGGACAGACTTACCTCATCCCACTCGAGCAGGTAGTTTGTGATTTTGGATCCGTTGTCGCCTGGAGGCTGTAAATGACATAGTGAGAAAGACAAGAGAAAAGAGATTGAGAGCTTATCCCAGGATGTAAGACCCTAACAATGAGCCTCACAAAATACCTGCCACGGTTTTGTGATTGACCTTATATCTTGTCTGGGTGATTGATGCCACTGTTTATCAGTGACACTGAGAGAAGCATAAATATTACTTCTGCAGGGGGAGGTCAGTGAGGACACAGGTGATGGCGGATATTAGAGACTGTGGGGAAAAATTAAATCTAACATAAAAAAATTGAAATAAAACCAAAGCTGGCATTACTGAAGATGTTGGAAATCAGTTAACTGGAGTAAAGGTAGTCTGGCTTACTCACGGTAACTTCAAACGTTTCCTCTAAAAATATCAGGATTTTCCAGACTCACCTTTCTAGCTATTTTAATCCTTTATTTTCCTTTAAATATGCGAGAGTAAAGTTCATTGTGAATTAATGGCAAACATTTTTTCTTTATAGTAAACCGTTTTTAAACATGACAACTAGAAAGAAGAGGATATACACAAAAAGAGAAAGGATGAATGGTCTCATGAAAGATAAAGAAGAAAGAGGGGTACAAAGAGGGGTACAAGGAAGGAAGGAAGGAAGGAAGGAAGGAAGGAAGGAAGGAAGGAAGGAAGGAAGGAAGGAAGGAAGGAAGGAAGGAAGGATGGAAGGAAGGAAATAGAAAGAAAAGGAAGGAATCAAACAGAAAGAAAAGGAAACAATATCTTAAGCAATGATAGAATTATAGAAAACAGTAAGAATAGTAGGACTTGAAGAAGGAATGAAAGAAGGAAGTATACCAGAAAATATGGAAACGACGGAGAAGGGAAGGACACAAAGATTGAAGGAAGTATACAGAGACAAAAGGAAAGACACAAAGGGAAAGAAGAAGCCAAACTTTATTCGTTAGGATGAGAAAAAAAGTCTGGAAAACAAACATTTTCACCACTTTTGTAGATCAGTAAAATACTAAAATCAAACTCCAAAAATGCAGTTTAATGGACATAACTTGGTAACATACAGTGTCTTGCAAATGCAACTATTCCACTTGAACATATTTCATCTGGGATTAATAACAGACTGGAATGTATTCCCTTTGCTTTACTTTAAAACCAATGAATTAAATCAAAAGCAACCAAAAAAAATCTTTAAAAAATCTGGCCGCCGACCTAAGCTGACAGGCGGCTCAAGAAAAATGCTAATCGAAGACACAGCCAAGAGGCCCAGGTGAAATGACACAACAGTTATTGGTTCCAATCACACATTGGAAAAATAAATTTCTTGAAACCATGTTTTGATTTCACTGTACTTCAACTTAATGGGGTTTTTTTTGTGTCGTGTAGCACATAAAATCTGAGCACATTTAAATTTGTGCTTTTACTATGGCAAAATTTGGCAAAATGAAGGCTGCACAAACTCATATTGATATAAATGACATTCAACTGTACCTTCCACTGTAGACTAAGGCTGGTCTTTGTGCGGTGAGAAAGTTTCGGCGGTAGTGGGACATCAGGGACGCTGCAGTGTGTGGTAAATGAGCCAGCCTCTGAATACGAGCCTCGAAACGTGTTATACAACGCTGAAACCCTAAAGACACCGAACACAACAAACCTTGAACAAGAATTCATTCACCTGAAAAACCTGAAGCCTTGGCAAAAGAAAAAAAGCTGGAGTCCGTACCGTACGTGGTAGTCTGTCGCTGGCCTTAGGTCTTTCAGATGATACTCCAATTCTTCACCACTGAAATGTTGACAAAAAAATAAAATAAAATCACATCAATATGCTTATTAAAAGTGTGCCGTTTCAAATGTATAAGGGTAGATGTTCCTGGATTGCTTCATCATGAGATTAGTTTCGCTACCTGTATATAAGGCGATACTTTCCGTCCTTTCCCTTGTCTGAGAGAGACACCTCGTAGGACCAAGAGACAGGCATCCCGTTACTGTGCCTGTTTACCAGCCCAGCTGGAGGGGCCCAGGACAGTCTAGCAGCCCGCGCCTGGACATCAGACACCTGGGTTTCACACAAAAATATGACATTTGTTAAAATTCTTGGCAATTACAGCTAAAGACAGCAATTTGTTTATATTATGTCTCATCTAAAATAAATTTTCATTCCAAACTGCACAATTGAGTCACCCTAGTTATGTAGTCCTATGACTCATTTTTATTTTTATGTGTGTGAAAAATTAATCCATATGGGAAAGATATAACCAATGCCAAGAGCCCACATGACAATTTAAATGAATGGGGACAAAACAGAAGCCTTCAAATATGTTTGTCTACATAAAATAGAAGCTTTATGAATGTTGCATATGGATGAAGGGATTTTTTTTTTACATACACCTACTGGCCTGACCAAGAGGTACCTTTCCTGCCAGTCTGAGCTTTTTGTTTATTCTTAAATATTTGAACCAAATATTTTTACTAATAATTGTACATTTAATATATAAGTTCTTACTATAATATTTTACTCTAATTGAGTAAAAAAGAGGGACAAAACATCCATTCAACATACATTTTCAATCAAAGACAAAATCAAACTTTAGCGTTTTTATTTTCTCCGCATTCTCAGTCCCATAGAAAGATTGCACCATTTAAGGGGTCATCTGAGGATAAACAGGAGAGTCAATAGCATCCTTATTCAAAGTCTTTCTCTCCATTACCCTTTTACTAAATATCACTGTATGTCATGAATCTATCCTCCTTGTTTATAATACCCCTGTCAAACTAAGTAAGGAGTAAGCAGTTTTATTCTGTCTTAAACTGTCTTCACAACACAGTTTAATTCATCCATACTTCCCCCTGAGGCATCAAAACATCCGACACTTTATAATATTCACAGTGTTTTTCATCTGATAAAGGTGCAAAAAGAAGTTAGTTCCATGGATAGGAAGACACTGCCCTCGTGTGGCTAGGGTTAGCACTGCTTGTGTTATCAGGTACTGTGCCAGACACTGTTACAAGCCACCACCACTAATATGGTCAGTACAGCTCTAAGTTTTCATATGTATCCCAGGGAAGAGATGCACATACGGTAAAGTAATTAGCGCTCGTGCCAGGGATGACTGCATCAGACAAGGGGAAGATTGATGGGAGTGGTTACATGTCTGCCTCTGTGTACGCAAGTGGCAGGTTTTTAAAGAGGTATTCATACTAACCTGCGGTTTGTCAATTGTAGACAGCATGTCTTGAACACGTTTCCCCTCTGAATCATGATCTGAGGAGACAGAAATAAGAAAAACAAATTACCAAAAACATACTAGACTAAGCACTTTATTAGGGAGAGGCAATGAGACTAACAAGCAAAGATACTGATTTGTTAGCAATTACATCTGGCAAACAGAGGCTCTATATTTTTAACTTTCTTGTTAAAATTTGCTTTGAAAAAATTCCAACAAACTTGTTTTAAAGCAGATTCAAACAGAGACAGTTATCTGAGATGGAAATTGTTTGCGTTCACCACCACCTTTCGATTTTTGAGTCTTTTACATAAGCATTCACATGCCTTAAACTCCTTATTAACTTTGCAACACAACGAGTAAGGCTTCAACATATTGTACAAGAATTTAACACATAGAAGGTCAAAAGAGAACAGATGGAAAGATGGTTTTCAAAACTTGTTATATTAATAAAAACAAACCAAAAAAAAGTGTGTCCTCCATCCGTACAAAGTTTTCAGGTGCACATTTTGCTAAAATTGGTGTGATACTGCATTTCTCCACAAGCTTTTCACATCTAGAGTCAGACAGTTACTCCCCCTTTTTGGAAAAATGGCTCAAACTCAAGCTTTTCTGCCTATACTGAAGAAAAGCTTCCCCACAGTTTGATGTTGACACATCCATGTTTCACTGAGGCTGGTGTGTTCAGGCCAATGTACAGTGTTAGTTATGCATCTGGCAACATGGAAACAGGGCTTCTTATATCCTACTTCTACCAATGGCTTTCTTTTCGCCTTGCCTCTATAAAGGCCAGATTCATTAAGTGAATGAGAAATAGCTGTCCTATCAACACATATACAGACAAAGACATCCCTGCAACTCCTCTACAATTACTGTGGTCCTTGTTTTGCTTCTCTCATTAATGCTCTGTTTGTCTGCTCTGTTTGTTTCGATGGGCACCCATGCATTAGTAAACTTTTAAATGGTGCAGTGGGTTGCACAAGATTTTGTTTAGAGGTATCAAAGTAAAGGAGTTTGTAAAAATGTAAAGCCCATGAAATGTATCCCATCCACTTTTTAGTTATAAAATACTTTGTTGTTCAATGACATAAAGTACCTTTGCATTACATAGAAGTTTGTGGTGTAAAAGTTTTGAAAGGCACTGTAAAAACTGTAAAAACCTTTTTTTTTCCTCAAACTTGGAAGACATTTGGTGTTTACCATCTCTGGTATAAAAGGAGATGCCTAAAATACGGACGCAAATTCTTTGGAACATCTGTTGACATATGGTATGTGATGCAATACCTTGTTTTCTTCATTATGCTCATATTTCATCTCTACAAATCGTGATGTACAGAGGACTTGGCAAACACACTAAATCATCCAAGATTTCACTGGAAAGCATTAGTCGCCAGTTCCAGACCCAGCACAAACAAAATGGGGATTTAAAAAAAGAACCTGAAAATCATAGTCATGACTAATATTCAGCAGTGCCTAATTTTCTCATTATATAGAAAGAACAGTTTTTAAGAGTAATTGATTCTTAGAAAACATTATCCCAGTCATTTTTATCCACCATTTTTAATCTGTTCTTCCAGAAGATTGGAATGATTATAAAATAGCTGTCATCAGCACATATCTCTAGCTAGTTGGAACAGCGTATATTGTACAGCATTCTAATGTACAATGTCATATGTTATTATGTTACTATATTTGTATTCAGATGTAATAATTATGACAACCCTGAAGTAGAGTAGTGTGAGGAACTACCCTCTGTGAAAATGCATGGGCCCCTTTCAGCATTTTTCCCTAAAGCAATCCATGTACATCAAATGCAGAAACTCACTGACCCCTTTTACACCTGACACAGACACGCATCCTGAGTGATCCGCTTATCGGGATCCGTAAAATGGGCCTAATTATCATTATATTTTGGGTTATTTATTTTAACACCAACAACAGTTACAATGATGTTATTTAAAAATGTATCCCAGCCTGTTTTGCAATACGTTTGTGTCAGCATCGAGTCAGAGCTCTAAAAACACAAAGACAGCTCAAAAAATGAAACTTATTAAAACTGGCAACTTAAGCGCATCGGTGATATTTAGTAGTGTGGCTGTACCACTAACCAAAACCAATTTCCATTCAAATATGTTTTCAAAAAGTTGTGTTTTTTTTAACTATAATATGAAAGAACTGTCCAAACTGAAAAAGTAACAATTCCTATTGAACTGTTTCTGTGAACATTATGAATTAGATAAATTTGATGAATTTGATAAAGTTCCTATCTTCATAATTTCTGCCTGATAGCAAGAAAATAGGAGAATTGCCTCTCCCTAGAGTCCTTACAGTACTAAATACATGCATGAATGCAGTTAAGATGCTTTTTCCTCAAACCACCATCAGAGAAATCGGTCTAAGACATGTTTACTCACATTAGTTTGGCAATCTTAATTCAAACCTCTCTGGGACTACCCAGTCATTTTAAGCGAATGGTTTAGTTTGGTGAGCATATATTTGGGTGTATACTTCAGAGACGATTACAACCTAAAGTGAATCTGCATTAACACTGCATGTTGCTTTATAACGTCTTTATCTGTGTCTGTTATGTCTGTTAAGATACCAGAGTAACAAATAATACCAAAAAACATTCAACTCAGATGATTCTCCATATTCATGTCTGATTGATAAAGTACCAGTGATCGAAACTATCTGTGATTTTAAAGTAGACTCAGTAGATCTGTTGAGCTCAGATTTATTTCTCATCTAACAGCCCCGTCGTTAAGATTTCTGCATCTTTACTTGAATGTGAAGAATGTAATTGTGAATAGATCACACAGCATAGATTTTAAGAGGAAAGGGAGGAGAGGAAAGAAGGTTCTGTGGAGAAGGCAGGCGTTTTTGAGCCGATGGGCCATGAGCCTCTAGGGACATTGCAGCATAGAATGGGCCCATCTCTGAGTGGTACATTGTTATTAGCCATAACTAAAGCTAAATTTAGGTCATCTGGAAAAACATTATTTGACTCTGCCTCAACAGGTGCACCAGCGGCCACTGTACCTCATTGTCTACCACAGAAAATGTATGTTGCAGAGAGGTGTCCAAGTTACAAATCAAAGTATCCGAGCATGATGGGAAAATCATTCAGTAATGTCCACAAAATATTTATTTTACACAATCTCAAACATTGCACAAAAAATTAACTTTTAGTCCTGTTTTCATTATCCGTTTACAGATATCAGATCTTCCTTTTGTCATAGATTAAGTGCAGTACACATTTGCTATTCCAATTCACTACGGAGGTGTGGCAGGATGGCTGACATCAGTAATATAGACTGAGCTGATAGCAGAGCCCAAATCAAATTCAAGCGCAGTGTATATTTTTAAACTGCAGAGGGCACTCCTCTGAAAGTTTTTGGTAGAAGATTAAGATTTTTATGAAAATGTACTAATATACCCAAAACAATGACCAGACAATTAAATAGCACTATTAGACACTCATTTATACAGTTTATCAGCAAATAAAGTTGATTTGGGAGTGAGTTGTACTTAAAAAAATAGAATTTATCAAAACCTTTTGGGGGGGGGGGGGGGGGGGGGGGGGGGAGGGGGCCCCCCCCCCGTTTTGAGCGGTCATACTAACTTTAGGATTTAAACATGTGTGGTTGGGTGCTAGATAGCCCCAGAGTGAGACAGGGGAAAATATATCAGAGTGCAGGTCCAAAGACAGTAAAGGTGATTTACAGAAAGGCCATGATTGTTTTGAGTACCAGTACAAGCATATGTGTGCCCACATGGAACTCTTTCCCTTGAGTGATCCCCGAAGTGGAGCTTTTCCAGCTAGAGGAGACCTGCTTTCTCTATTTAATCATTCAGAAACACACAAGATGTGCATGCATGACTTAATAGAGCTAAAGAATTTGTAAAAAAAAAAAATGTTTTGAAAATTATAATGGTTGTGTGTGGTGAGCAGTCCAGCTCTCATTCAGAAGCTGGTAATAAACAGCACTTGATTAAGTGGTTATCAACAAGATGAAGCACCATCTTTTTGGTTTTCTTGAAGGAAACAAGCACTTGTGGGTTAGGAGTGATTAAAAGCACAAATATACACTGATAGATAATTGTTACCACTCATAAACCTTGGATGTGTTACCAGGGTACTTTGGAGTTAAATTTGGAGTTAATTGATATACCATATATAATTTAAAATACTGTTTACAAGTCCCTCCTCCCCAAGGTTAGACTAAAGAATGTTTAAATATACTAATAAGAAAACAATATAGTATCATCTTTCCCTCCACAGACCTAGACCTTACCAAGTTAGCATGCTAAATGGTAAAAAACGGGAAAAAAACAAGCAAAGGGAGGTTTATGTGAACAAAGAATGATACAAAAAATGCCAGTGGGCCTAAGGTTTACAGAGATCCACCTAAACACTTGAGAAACATTCCCACAAAATACATTAGTCAAAATAAGGATGACTGATTACTATATATTGTGATGTTTTGTGAAGACAAAAAACAACAGTGGTGGTGGCAGGGTAATGAATCGGAACTGATACATGGGCACGGACGTTGGCACCTTGATGAAGAACTATATATTCCAAAGATTTTTAAAGTTTAAAGTTTTTGAGACAGGACAATGATCCAAAGCACAACAGCAAATCCTAAAAGAAAAAGATTAGACCAAAGAACGAAATGCTTGAAAACGCCAACAATTGTCTTAATGACCTTTTTGAAAGGGCATTCAAATCTGTCACCCTAGGGTATAAAGGATTGGTCAAAAAGAAGATCATACAGTTATTGTTAGAAGCTACAGGTTAATATGAAGTGCGGAGGTGATAGGGTGATAATTTTGGCTTTTTACCTTCCACAAAATCTGGGCACTTTGCCGTCAAGGACTAGGCTGTGAACCTTTCTGAATTTCAAAGAGTTTTATTGTCAAATGTTAAGCCAGCAACGCAACAACTGAAGTCTGGCTGAAAGAGGACAATGATCCTACTCACAACAGCAAATCTAAAAACGATAAAAATATCTCAGAAAAGATAGCCCTCTTTAATGTCTAGTCTTCAACCAAACAAAATGCTTCCAACTGACTTTTAGCAATATGAGCCTAATCCATAGCAATTTGTCTCACTACAATGTAAATGATTGATTAGGTCAAACACCTGAAAATCACTGCTGCAACAGGTGGCTCTGAAAACAACTGAGCCTTGGTATGCTTTTAAGGTTTTAATCAATGCTTGAGAGTTTTTGGTGGAATATTCCATGTTACATTTTTTTCTGATAGTACGAATCGTAAAAAGGTATGATTACTGCATACTTAGTGCAAGTGATGACAGAGAGACTGTATGAGTGCATGTGCTTAACAGACAGGGGGTGAGAGCCTTACTTAGCCTGGGGGTTCACTTATGACTCATGGCAACAATGATGTAATGGAATAACAACCTCAACTTGACCTCCCTGTGTGTGCTGGAATTAAAAACAAGGGCATAAAAGAGACCGTGTGTGTTTGAAGGTTACAGAAGAACAGTGATGGGCAACAGGGGGAGCGTAATTAAGCCACCGTGTGTGGATATGTGTGTATTGAGTCTGGCAGCATGGGACAAGTTCAACAGGTGAAGTACAAAATTGGCACTACTGCATGACAAACCTTGCTCATTAGTGCTCTTTTTTATATCAGCAGTTTAGTCCACTTTATTCAGCCACTTGAACTAAAGGGACATTTTTGTCTTTTATGGAATAAAAATGATGTTGAACTCTAGACCCTAGGAATGACCTGGCCTCTGTCCCCCCTACCTCAGAGAATAGCGCCTGCTTAAGACTGTTACATTTTAATGGTTCTTTAAGGAGCTTCACAGAGTGGATTATAGTCGTGAAGTGAAAGAAAAAGGATAATTTTTCTTTTGGCACGTTTCAAAACCAAAATCTGAAACCTATGGAGTGTATTTCCATTGAGCTCCCATCTGAGTCAATCATTTGTAGAAACATTTGCATCCTTTGATGTATAAACTTTATTTTTTTCTACATTGGGACTCACATCATGATTGGATAGTAAATATACACTACCGTTCAAAAGTTTGGGGTCACATTGAAATGTCCTTATTTTTGAAGGAAAAGCACTGTACTTTTCAATGAAGATAACTTTAAACTAGTCTTAACTTTAAAAAAACACACCCTATACATTGCTAATGTGTCTGGTTTTTGGTGCAATATCTACATAGGTGTATAGAGGCCCATTTCCAGCAACTATCACTCCAGTGTTCTAATGGTACAATGTGTTTGCTCATTGGCTCAGAAGGCTAATTGATGATTAGAAAACCCTTGTGCAATCATGTTCACACATCTGAAAACAGTTTAGCTCGGTACAGAAGCTACAAAACTGACCTTCCTTTGAGCAGATTGAGTTTCTGGAGCATCACATTTGTGGGGTCAATTAAACGCTCAAAATGGCCAGAAAAAGAGAACTTTCATCTGAAACTCGACAGTCTATTCTTGTTCTTAGAAATGAAGGCTATTCCATGCGAGAAATTGCTAAGAAATTGAAGATTTCCTACAACGGTGTGTACTACTCCCTTCAGAGGACAGCACAAACAGGCTCTAACCAGAGTAGAAAAAGAAGTGGGAGGCCGCGTTGCACAACTGAGCAAGAAGATAAGTACATTAGAGTCTCTAGTTTGAGAAACAGACGCCTCACAGGTCCCCAACTGGCATCTTCATTAAATAGTACCCGCAAAACACCAGTGTCAACATCTACAGTGAAGAGGCGGCTGCGGGATTCTGGGCTTCAGGGCAGAGTGGCAAAGAAAAAGCCATATCTGAGACTGGCCAATAAAAGAAAAAGATTAAGATGGGCAAAAGAACACAGACATTGGACAGAGGAAGACTGGAAAAAAGTGCTGTGGACGGATGAATCCAAGTTTGAGGTGTTTGGATCACAAAGAAAAACGTTTGTGAGACGCAGAAACAACTGAAAAGATGCTGGAAGAATGCCTGACGCCATCTGTTAAGCATGGTGGAGGTAATGTGATGGTCTGGGGTTGCTTTGGTGCTGGTAAGGTGGGAGATTTGTACAGGGTAAAAGGGATTCTGAATAAGGAAGGCTATCACTCCATTTTGCAACGCCATGCCATACCCAGTGGACAGCGCTTGATTGGAGCCAATTTCATCCTACAACAGGACAATGACCCAAAAAACACCTCGAAATTGTGCAAGAACTATTTAGAGAAGAAGCAGGCAGCTGGTATTCTATCGGTAATGGAGTGGCCAGCGCAGTCACCAGATTTGAACCCCCGTTGAGCTGTTATGGAGCAGCTTGACCGTATGGTACGCAAGAAGTGCCCATCCAACCAATCCAAATTGTGGGAGCTGCTTCTAGAAGCAATTTGCAATTTCTCCAGATTACCTCAACAAATTAACAGCTAGAATGCCAAAGGTCTGCAATGCTGTAATTGCTGCAAATGGAGGATTCTTTGATGAAAGCAAAGTTTGATGTAAAAACAATCTTATTTCAAATAAAAATCATTATTTCTAACCTTGTCAATGTCTGACTCTATTTTTTATTCATTTCACAACGTATGGTGGTGAATAAGTGTGACTTTTCATGGAAAACACAAAATTGTTTGGGTGACCCCAAACTTTTGAACGGTAGTGTACATTTTCAGATCTTGTCGATTATTTTTAGTTAGCTTCAGGTCTGCACTTTGACTGAGCAACGCTACTTGTATGTTTACCGTATTTTCCGGACTATAAAGCTCACCTGATTATAAACCGCAACAGCCTATGTTCGTGAAAAATACAAATGTGTACAATTACAAGCCCCATCCGATCAAAAGCTGCAGCTGTTTCAATGTTTAATTGCCATATATAAGGGTTCTTGCAGAGGGGATTTTTAGGAAAGTGATCCGTGTTTGGGGAAGCTTCGATTTGACTAACATTTCAACATGGTGGAAACACGTCGGCCGTCCTCTCTCTGTGTGTTCAGCAAATCTTCAATCTTTCACGCTGGTTTCTGCAACATCTCACCATTGATTAGGTGCTGCTGACGGTACGTGAAGCCGCTGGAACTTTATTTCCTTCTGTGATTTTAAAGTGGACTCAGCAGATCTGTTGAGCTCAAATTTATTTCTCATCTAAAAGCCCCATCTTTAGGATTCCTACATGCCTTTAACTTAAAAGTGGCATCATATCTATTTCTTCTTTTTTTTTTTATAATGAGGGTTTTTGAATGAAAACTTGTTTTCACAAACTGCATTGTTCTAGTAACGCTGTCTGTTCCACTTTGCTTTCATTGTGCAAACACCCTCCTCTCTCTCTCTTCTGGTCTTCTTAAAGGGACAGAGGCACAAAGGTATCCTTTGGTTTGGTGAAGATGTGATTTGTTCAATCCATAGATCAAGGAGGCCCTGTAGTGGCTGTTAGCTGTAAAAATTTATAAATACGCCGCACCGGATTATTGGCCACATCGTTCAAAGCATTCTGGAAAATACAGTAGTTTAATTGTTTTGCCTCCAGCAGTGTTTTTTTTCCCCCTGTATTTAGCTACATACATGTTCCAATCAACTCCAATCACCTTCTCTGGTGCTGATTAAACAAAAGCATCCCCTCAGCACAATTCTGCCACCCCTGTGCTGTACTACAGGGAAGACATAGAGAGTGTGAGATACAGTGTTAGTTTGAATATAGGCAAAAAAGTTATATTTTGGGCTAAGCTGACCAGAGCCCGTTTTGCCACATGTTCACTGTGTCACCGTAATGCCTTGGAGCACAGTTCAGATGAGGCTTCTTAATGCCTGGCCTGTGAGTTTATATAGTTTTTTTCATGGCCATGAAAAACGGTAATTTTCCAGACTTTGCCTGTTTTACTTCTGAAAGCACCCTTCTGGACTTTGTCTGGATAACCTTTACTGGTATTTTTGCGGCTGAAGACCTAGTAACAAGAGCAGACTTTTCACAGTAGGGTGTTTGCTTTCACATTTATGTGATTTAAAGTTAATGTTCTGGAAAAGCTGGAGGGATGTATGGCAGAGAAAGCTGTGAGAGCACACACTGATGACACGTATGCGAATACAGTGGTCCCTTGCTTATTGCATGGCAATGTTCTAAAAATAATACGCGACTGGCAAAATCCGCAAAGTATTCATCTTTATTTTTTTACAATTATTATATGTTTTTTAGGCTGTAAAACCTGTGCCACACACTTTACACACTTTTCTCAAACATAAATTAAGATTTACTCACAGTTCTCACTCGTTTTAATACTCTCAAATTTTAAACCTTCATGGGTTTTAAAACATAAAAGCATTAAAATTAGGAGGTCTCACCCAACGCAAGATCTCGGAGGAGAGTGACAATTGCCTCCAATCAATCAGACGCAGAAAGCAATGCGCGTTAGTATGCTGTAAAGAATGCATTTAAAATTGTATTTAAAAATCTGAGGAACAGCTAGGGTGAACCGCGTTAAAGCAAGAAACCACGGTAAGGCAAAAGCTGCTTCACATTCTATTCGCTTTGCTCCGTTCAGCTTCATCTTTGAAGCTTATGTACGCATAATTTACACAAAAGATGAGCACAGGGAGGGGTTCTGCTGTTTCGTCAGCCATTTTACAAAAATGAATTTGTTGGGGGAAATTACATATACGCCGGCCGCACTGTTTATGTCATATTCCCCCACCCAGAGGATTTATCAAGATCCTGTGGTCCAGTTTCCGCTGTCTGAAAGCAGCCGAAAGGCAATGTTCAAGTAAGAAGTGGTGTATCTGAAAAGACAACTCCAGTTAAAGAGAGAAGAGGAATTATAAACAGGAATAAGAGGAATTGTCTGCGAATATTCTGGACCGTCTATCTGAAAACGGCTTATGTGTGCATAATTCTGTACCACATTGGAACAATGGAATAAACCTGCTTAGTGACATACTAAAAGCTTGATATTTTACATTAAAGGGATACATAACCCTGCATTTCCACTGCTAAGCCTGAATTTATCTGATGTTTTCCTTTGGCCTTTATGAAGCTGTTTGATCACCAATGTTCTTTAACAAACTATTAAGACCTTCACGGAACAGCTGAATTTATCCCGAGATTAAATTATGCTGTTACTTAAAGATTTTCAAATCAGTAGGTTGCACTGGGTTTTATTTAACAGTATTAGAGTAAAACTGGATGCACACATTTGTTGAAAAAAAACACCTCCCCCTCTGTTATCAAAATGTGAAAAGCACTCTTCATAATCACAACTTTTTTAGACATACTTGCTTTTCGCTTCCCAGCTTCTGACCAGTTTTGACTTTCTAGTCCAGATAGCTGTGGTCGTAGCAACTCTAGACAAAACACTAATATTCAGTAAGATTAATCTAAGTTGGAATACTCACAGGCACTGCTTGTGATAGAGGAATGAAACACAAATATGTCTGGAAACTAATAATAAACCGTGATCCTGGGGCTTTCGCTCATAGCTGAGTGTTTGGACTTGCTGTGGTTGTTGATTCCAGCTGTTAAAGTGTTCAAGATCACCATCAGCCCCAAAGAGCTGAGGTTGACGGCTGAACCAGAAACCGAACCTCCTCCTGGTGCTACTCTACGCGCTCCTCTGTTCCCTCTGTCCCACTTTTCTATTCCCTTCTGTTTTTCTGTGCTGCCCACGCACCCTCACTTCCTCTCCTCATCTGACCTCACATCCTGTCATCGTCTGACCGCCTGTTTTCGATTAACGAGTACAGAGGGACAGAAAGGGCGGGGAGCTGATGGCAGGAAGAGAGGAGAACGCCGCGATGGCCAAATTCGATGGCTGAAGGACAGAATATCAAGAGAGAGGACAGTCTAGAGGAGTCTGGGCAAAAGATTAGGCAGGAAGAGACAAGGAAATTGAGAGACAAGGAGCACAGCATGGATCAAGAGAGAGGAGGGCGAAGGACAAGATGAAAGAAGAAAAGAAGGATGAGGTTTAAGGAGACTTTAGGCAAGGAATTATGTTAACTTTTATGACATCATCAGATATTCCAGAGCAGATGCACACAACTGATCTCAGTTTATTGGTAAAAGTATGAATCATGGCCTAAAAATAAAGAGGGGCTGTAATAGAAGACAAAAACACACTCATATACTTGGGTCCTGTGCAACTTGCTTATGGTGATGACCCAACTAAATGAGAGTAAAAGATATGTTTTCAAGGCATTTTCTTTGCATTTTGTGGCTATAAGAAGCCCTACAGTCACACTACAACTACTGTGACAATGACTGAGCATTCATAATTATATCTAATGGCAGCAACAGAAAATTTGATCATCAATATTTCAAGAGACATACGTTAAAGGAACCCTCTAACACATACTTGGGTTATGCGCTTTTCAGGATCACAGTGTCTCCAGATAAAAGAAGGGACGTTACTTTAGTTTTAGGGTTCTAGACATTAGAACATAATGAAAATCAAGTATTTTACTAGGGTAAAAGTTGATTAAACTAATCTTAAGTATACAGATATTCACCAAGCCATTATCTTTTGAACTCCTCCAACAACATGCTTCACAATCTTCTTTTTGATTCACATGCAGCTTTCCAAACTGCTTCCATATATGTAACAAAGTGAAGAGGCTTTGATTGGTAACCCTTCTAAATAGATAGTAGTTGTTTAACGTCATTTCTAAATACATCATGTGGAAACTTCTTTGAAAATCGGTAACTGTATGTATTCCTCTCATTAAATTCTCACCAAAGAAGAATAAAGCTCATATTGTTAGGAAATTAACTTATAACCCATTCCTTAAAGGTATTTTCTTAGCAAATGTTGCCTTTTGTATTGAACCATCAAAATCCATGCTTATGTGGAAGTATGTGTAGTAAATAGAATTGTCACAACTTTTGCCCCTGAAGTATTTCTTTTGCACATGGCTTCAACAAAAAAAAAACATTAATCGCTGCTAATGTTTTTAAAATAGGGTCATTACCATCTCTAAAAGGTCCAAGACTACAAAAAGTAAGTAGAAATCACTATTTAAATTCTGTGTGAAATAAATAATTTTGCATCACTATGGTTGCATACAAGATATGTAGTGAAGTAGTTATATTCCATCTTAATAAAAAAAAAATTGTAACCTTATTTACGCTAATTTCTCAAAGTGCTGACTAACTAGTGCAATTTAATCTGCTCCCTTTTCTATATACTTATTTTAATATTAATCTAATAGTTATACTTCTAGTGCCAATGAGGCAATGTAACATAAGAATATAGAAATATAGAAGGAAAACAATCATGAATTTAAACATGCAATTAATATTTCAACTAAATCATCTAAATAAGTATAATTTCTAGTTTTTGAAGAGTTTAAATTTATAGCATCCTTCCTTCTTTCCTGAAAAAAAAATGCAGATGGGTCATTTTTGCATAACATTTGGACACCACAGTTCAAACTTACAATCAAGTGCCAATAAATTGTTTAAAAAACTCTTGGTTTTGTTTCAATTCAGCCCTAATCTCCATTTACCCTACACTCCTTATTTTTCCACTTCAAAAAGTAAAAAAATCTAATTTAGCCAAGAAGCTTGCAAGTAGGATAAAACTGGGTTATTCTGACATTGAGGAGGTTGCATTCTTCCCGCATGACGCCCTGTGCTTCTTAGATGCAGTCTGTCTGCACTGGGACAGAAAAAGACCTTTAGGGCCTACAGAAAAAATTTGAAAAATGTGGCAACGGCCGCTCACTCAGCCCCCTACTTCACACAAATACTGGGCCACAGGGTGCGTGTGGTGTGTCGCACTACGGAAACAAAGTCAGATTCTCATCTTTAAAGGTCTCTAATCAGGGAGAATAAAGCAAAGTGATAGAAGTCTATTTGACTTAAAAGAGGGAGAAATAAACCCAGAGATTAGGGTTGAATTTAAAGAAAAAAGGAGGGGAAATGGCTGAGAAAATGGAGAAGAGGTGAGGGAATAATGTAGGGAGAGAGAAGCACAGACAGTGGGTTCCACTTTATTATCATCAGCTGCATAGTGAGCATTCCATGTGTTCACCAGCTGGGCTAGACACACTCCGACACACAAACATGCAGAGGGAAGAAGTTAGGACGTGCCTAAATTTGTGGTTGTCATGGTGAAGGTTCGGTTCTCATAGCTGGGGCCCAGAATTTTTATAAAAGCGATTACAAGCAATGGGTTGAGAAAATGAAAAGGGACTGCAGAAAACAGCTTTCAACCAGGGGCTGACGTTGAGAAAAGAATGAATTTTGAGTCTTCATTTAAAATGTTATAAAGATCTCAGAGATAACTTAAATATTTTTGTAAATAAAAAAGAACGTTTTCAAGATCTTAAACTGCTTTTAACATTTTCTTCTCATCAATATTTTCATCATTTTCATCTCATCAAGTCAGAAAATGAATGAAAATGATGAAGAAAAGCATAAGCATACTGCTTAATATGATTTGATTTATTTTCTACATGGATGCCAGAAAAAAAAGACAAATAATCCCACAGCATGACAGAACCCCTTATTGTGTTTTACTAGCATGTGGTATATAAACTCACCAAAAGGAAAACTAATCAGTTAAGCTTTGGTCATACATGACCTTAAAATGAGAAGTGTTGACTAATCAGCTTTGTTTTATTTCGGAGTTAAACAAAGCTCAATCTATCTAAACAGATAAAACAAAAGAGAATATCTGCAGTTTGAAAGTGATGTGGGTTTATTGCTGGCATGTCATGGTTCAGTCAACTGGATGTGTAAATGTCTGTTGTACTTATTGTAATTGGCGAGAACAACCTCCCCTTCTAATCCCTGCTACACAATGTCAGCAGGAGAGGCATTCCTCTGCTGGTAAATCCACCTCCTGTTTTCTGTTTTCTCTAGATGCCCTGTTTAGACCGATATCCATAAATTTCGGTCTTTTATTTTCCCCTCTTTCCATTTTCCATCTACTCTCTCACTTCTTTCTGCTATCAGCTTTACACCCTCTAAAACTTGCTTCTTCCACTTCATTGCTCTCTATCTTGCCATCTCACCATACAAACATGGCCGTATTTGGGTTGGTGAGAAGGGGCTGGAGTTTGTTTGGGGGGGGTTGGGTGGGTGAGAGGGCCTGAGATTATCACCATAGCACCTCACTGAAACAGTCTGGGAAGAGAGAGCCCTCTCCTCTTTTTAGGCTTGTTTCTACAGATACAAAAAGGGGAGGTGAAGAGATGTAAAATAACTGCTGAGTCATGACTCCAGTTAGTCAAGCAATGTGTTTTTTTCCTAAAAGTGCTTCTACTGTAATTCAATTTGTGGTTCAATGTCTTACCCAGGAAAACTTTTGCATGTGCCAGGGAGAAGTTGGAATCAAACTCACAACCCTTTCAGCAAGAGCTAAAATAAGCTGCTTTTCTTTTGATAATTCATAATGTACGATAAATTTGGCTGGTGACAGTATTTCCGAATGTACTCTGTGATATGCCATGGACACTCACCTTCTGGTTGGAAATTCTACACCATGTAAGGACTATAGAAATTTATTCTTTGTAAGTTTAAATTTGTATCCAGTTAAAACCATGATTTACTGTGAAACAGAACAAGAAAATTAGAAAAACTGACTGTGTCATTTTGTTTGAATTTGACTGATTTTCTGTTTATGTCTGACAGTTTTCTTGTAGTGAAACCAGAGCTTGGAAAGTATCCACAAAACTCTAATTCCAGATCCTAGCACTTACTGTAACTGCACAGCCATTGGACAAATACAGTATTTTTCAAATCGGCGAATATACCTAACATAAAAGCTATCAGTTTAATGCATATAACAACACAGTAAAAAACAAACAAAAAGAAAGCTACTTTCCGCATCAGTGAGGTGTTTACCAATGAGAAGCAGGACTTGTAAGAACCTACCCTGGAAATCCAGAGGTCTTGCGAGAGGACAATTTGAATTGTCTCTGCAAGACGCTCTGGCATCGAGCAATGGTACTGCTACTGCATTACGTCAGCAGTTCGGGGAACCAATCAAATCTTTGTATTTGTTTCTATGTATTTGTTTGCCAGAGGCAAGCTAAGCTGATGACGACAGCGCTGCGACATCCAGAATCATTTAGTACACTGAAGTTAGGCCCTTCTTTACTCATTGCCAGATCCTTAATCTTAATTTTTTCAAGATAGTAAGAAACAACATTAATAAAATATTTTTTGTTTTGCTTTTTAACTGAGGCACGTTGGTTCATTCAGGCTGCTGCAGAAAATATAAGAGCTTAACATGCTACAGGAAAGTTGCTCCTTTTTTTATCTTGTAATGAGATACATAGGATATGAAAATGCTGGCAGCCTTTTGGAAATCTATAAGTTACATTATTAAGACAATGGGTCCATATTTTCTGGTGCAGTGCTTCCTAAATTTTAAGATAGGAATCCCCCTAAGATTGCACATTAAGAACTGCTATGCAGATAATAATATCAATAGCAATTTCATAAGATAACTCTAACAATAGCCTAAATGAAAACTGTGCCATATTGTTTATATAAATACTGTGCTTTTAAACTGATAAGTAGTACTGAAGAAAAAAATAGCTATTGTTTTTGAAGAATCTATGGAAACTTCAACCCAGCTCTGCTTTAGCCATGCTGCACATCTTCTTTAAATGCTGATGCTGTATATTTTGCCGTTACCGCTCCCTATTACCACAGAAGAGGTACTGCACAATCTGTGATGAGTAACCCAAAAGTTGGGTAACAGTAGATTTGTGTGAACAAAAATAGAAGAAAAAAAACATAAGTTTAAATATATCTGGAGTGCGGGATATCCTTTAAACAATCCCAAGGATAGAACAAACCACTCAAAATTCATGCCGGATTATATAATTTCATTTAAATGAGCAAATCTTCTCATACTCTACTTTGGAAGACAAAAATTTACGTTTTTATCTTATCTGGAACCATAATTCAGCTCATGAGCAATAATAATAAATAAAAAATGTGTCCTTTATTCATTTAGATTAGTGGTTTCTATAGTTCAGCTTGATGTATGATGACCTCTTTAATATTTTAGTTTGTTATTTAAAGTAATATTAGTTTATTTCATGGTTGATATTTAGTTATTAGCATGAACTGCCCTAGCTCCCAAACTTCTTTGACTCCTCTATACTACATACGCCACCGTTACACCACATGCTTTTGTATTTTCAGTGAAGTGAAAAACAAAACAAAAACAATACATTACTTTTAACAATCTATAAGGCAATGTGAGAGTTTACTGGTGTATCTTATGCTCAGGTTACCAGAATCCATCCATCCATTTTCTGAACTGCTTATTCCTCAAGGGGTCGCGGGGGGGATGGTGCCTATCACCAGCTGTCAACCCTGGACAGGTTGCCAGTCCATCACAGGGCCACGCATAGAGACAGACAAACAACCATGCACGCAAACACTCACACCTAAGGACAATTTAGAGTGATCAATTAACCTAACAGTCATGTTTTTGGACTGTGGGAGGAAGCCGGAGTACCCAGAGGGAACCCACGCATGTACAGTACGGGGAGAACATGCAAACTCCATGCAGAAAGGCCCCTGGGCCGGGATACGAACCCACAACCTTCTTGCTGCAAGGCCACCGTGCAGCCCGTTACCAGAATCATGATTCTTAAATTATAATACTACTTATGCAGCAGTTCAGCAGAAATTATTTGAAAATCAGACATGTAGAAAAAGAAATATGAATATTATATTCACTCAAGCATAATTAAGTTCTTCAATTTAACTTTACTTCACTTTTATCTCATTAGATTTTTTTAAATGTACAGCCCAACTTTTGTTTCTAAATGTGCTATATAAACACATTTGACTTAAGACTTTTATTTGGTGTGTTTTATTGAAAGTGAAAATTCAATTTAGAGAAAAAGCCTGTTGAACTTTAATTTAGAAAAGATAATTCCTTTAATTTAATAAACTCATGAGGTTCAAGTTCAAACACCAATAAATTCCAGGTCACTGTATTATCAACGATGAGCCAAATTTTTCTCGAATAACATTAACAGAACCGATATGGTGCACACAGTACTTAAAGTACACATCTGGTTTCTCCAGGCTTCTCAGCCCTCGGCAATGACGTAGCAGCAAGGAAGAGGGGCTGAAGGAGCTGCTCCATCTGTTTCTGCTGAAATTCCAGTTTTTTCAGAGAGTGAGACGGGATCTACAATGGTGATGATGCAGAGCCAAGATGGAGGAACAGAGGGGACGGAGCACACATCTGTTTCTGCTCAGCGAGCGGCTCAGTTCTGAGGAAAAAGGGCCCATAGAGCTGGCTCTACCGGGGAATGGACACTGTGGGAGCCAAGCCAGCCTGCTGCCTTACTGGCACCGGGGCAATAGCCACACACACAGAGAAAGAGAGGGCATCAAGGGCAAAGCGTAGGCGGCTGTGTGTGTGTGTGTGTGTGTTACTGGTATTTTGTCTGAATATTTGTACTCTACTCTGTAACTGTATGTCTCCCTCTCTCTTTCTCACTGCTGAAGGAGTTTCAGATCTACGTCTTGTTTCCATTTACAGTCCTTCTACTGCCCTCCTGTCTCACCTCATCTGCCTCTCAAATCGTACATTCCTCCCCTCTCTCTGTTTGCTTCCTATCCTTTGGACCCTCATGCTGTGTTTTACAGGAAACCCAGTCATGGGTTGTTTGTGTGTGTGTATGTGTTAATGTTTTGATTGTGTGGTATATCTAGCTGAGTCAGCCTGATCTCCGGAGCCATACTGAGAACCCGGTAGACCAGATCAGATAGCTGATGACATGCTGACATGCTCCTGTCTGTGATACACGTTGTTGTTGTTGGAGCACTACACTATGGCCATGATGAAACTATGAAACTTTCAGAAGGAGAAATTAATTTAAGAGTTTATTTTCCCCCGGGTTTTTAAAGAAAAGTTTGTCTGTGTAAAAGGCTCTTTATTAGCCCACTAATGCAGTTATTTCATTAAAAAAAATTTTGTACATTAAGTTTTAAAATGTAAAAGAGGAGAAAACATTAAAACAGACGCACTCGTTTTAATCATCTGTTAAAACTTCTTGCAGGAGAATATTTCCCTTTAAAAAGCCTGAACAAAGCATTATTACAGGTTATCTCAATTATCCCCAGAATTTATTGTGACTTTAAGAACCAATCACATGAAATTAACCAATAATTATTTACCATTCTCAATCTAATCCACTCAATTCTGCAGTCGTCAAGAAACCATTGAGCTCATACTTTCAATGGGTTGGCATGGCTGTTAGGTACTATGTCCACTAGAGGGCAGGTCTTAGTTAGCCTCTGAATAAAAAGTTCAGTTTCAGACATGGCAAAGATGGAGAAAGTGTAGGAACTTGTAATTACTGTTACATTTAAGTTAACTCACTTAAACAGGCTCAAAAACAGAGAGGGTCACCATCTGTCTCATCACGGTCTACTTTTTTGTACCTTTTCCTTATCACACATGAGCTATACCACACCTCTTCACGGATGACAGTTTCTTAGTGGAGAATATATATGGTTTTTGGACATTTTTTCTATCCAATTTGCATTTCCAGGTGGAAATGCATACCTTTCTGTCATGTTTTTAGTAGAATTGTGCATATATTTAAAAGAAAACCAGAAGTGGTATCTTTGAAAAACCTGAAAGAGCACAAGCCCAAACTACAGTCAGTATGTTTACATGCAGCAAGTGAAAGTCGAATCGTTACCTTAGCCTGACAGAAATCAGACTTTTGAAATGCATGTATACACCTTAGTACAGCTTGAAACTGGAGTTTCAGAAGCTCGGAAAAGCCAGGGAAGGGAAAAGTCATTGAGGGCAAGCCTCTCTTTGCATAATGCCTTTATGGGTGATAAGACTGAATTGTGGTGTCTAAATCACAGAGCTCAAAGGTTCCCTTCATCCCATGCAGGACTCTACAGGTATGTGACGACCCCCATCCCCTCCATTTCCCCTCCTCCTCTCTCACCCTCCAACAAGGCCGGTATTGTGGCGAAGGTAAAACGATAGCGCTGAGGGATGGATTCAGCTATGTGGTTACCCAGACAACCCTTCTTCTCACCTTAGTCTTCATCACTGTCCGAAACCCCCATATCTTTTCAGCATGCTGAGCCTGCCTTTATTTTTTATTTTACTAAGTTTTTTGGGGGGGAATTGATGTGCGGAAAAATAACAAAAACAGAGAGATGAAAGAAGGACAACTGACAGAGGAAATCCATCTTGCCTGCAAAAAGGGGCAATAGGATTGTAGAAAACGAGTTCAGTCACATAAAGAGGAAAGTCGTAAAAAGATATGATAATATTTAATTCTTCCAAAAAGAGATATGTGGAAATTTGGTAGCATGGCAATATTTAAATTATTTTAAAAATAAAGGGACTCTATTGTGGTGTTCCTTTGCATGTCTAGAAAGATGTGTCATTTTAGGATTTGGCATGCTTGATCTTGTTTCGTCAAACTGCCAGTTTGTCTCACTGCCTTGTCTCCTACCTTGTGTGTGTGTCTCTGGCTCACTGTTTCTTGGACTGCAGCGGAGTCGTCTTTCTGGCTTCTTACTCCCTGGACTGCTGGCTCCGCCCCCTGACCCCACTGACCCGAGTGAGAGGGCATGTGATTTGTTGCTGCATCACAAACAAAATGAAAATACTGAATTTAATTTTCATGCATTTTATTGGTTATTTTGGACAAACAATGCTTTAGTTTTTACATCTATTGTTAGAAATTAGAAGTAGCAAAAAAGCAATTCATCTTTTCTTAAAAAGCCGTCGGATGAAAAAAAATGTGGCACAGTTGATTAAAGTAGTGAATGGCTTTAGTTCATGCTATAGAGTTCTCAAGCTTTATTATCAGAATTACAGATTTGATTTCTGTATTATGTCAAAGGTCTGGAACAGCTACGAGTGAACCCCATTGATTGAATTTTCTTAAAAATTACAAGCAAAATGCAGTAAGCTCCAACATTTGAGAAATTTTAACCTTAGTATTTGTTATAAAACAGAAGCAGATATGTTTAAAATGAAAGTTAATAAATAGTTTGTTCTATGAAATAAAAAACAACTGAGATAAAAAGTAAAATTTCACAAGTTTAGTATAACATGACCCACGATAGTTTTTTTATACACTTTGAATTCGTCATAAAGTCAGTACACCAGTATGCTGGGTTTTGTGCCGTTAAGACAGAAGTTGGTTAGTTTTAAACACATTGGGTCAAAGAGCCCCAAACATCACGTCATTTTGAACTGCTCAACAACCTTAAGTGAAATAAGAAATGTTAATTTTGTAAAATAATGCTTTATAACATTAAGGTAACTGGGTTTTGTTGATGTCTTTAGCTTATAGTAAAGAATGAGTTTGTTCTGCATTACATGTTTTGCTGAAATCGAAGTTTGACGCTGGGAAAGATCTTGCACATGAGTTGAATGTCTTCTTGTTGTAAGCTGGAAAACAGTAAAATTTGCTATTTGCTTTGGTGAAAACTTACTATCAGCATGACAAGCAAACACACTGGATTTCTCTTTTCTATAAATTTAAATTCTAAAGAAACATAATCATTACATATATATGTGGTCCACTGGTTTATAGATGCGAACCAACCAAAAAAAATGTTATTCTAGATGGCATGTTGGATACAACTTCAACTTTTCCAGTCATCATTTCAACTTTCGGGGACATTCTTGTTGCTTTACCAACAGGGAAATATGACTTCAAAGTGTATACCTTAATTTTTTTTTCCACATAAATTTGATGTGATTAGACAGCAATAGCAAAAAACATTTATTATTCATGTTAGTAACCCACAGAAGAAGTATTATTACCTGTATCCGTTGTGTGCTGGCCCATGACTGCCCTTATAGATAGTGGAAGGAGGGGAATTGAGTCGGTTCTGTCGGTTCTGTTCCTTTATCTTTTTAGGCTGTGGCTTACTGTATGTTTCTTCTCTGCCAATATAGCTGGGCATCCCATAAACTGGGATAATTTCTGAAAGGAGATAAGACACTAAAAATTTGGTGAACTTTATATTTTATATCGCCTGATCATTAACTGCCAAATCTATCATTTGAATCAAAAATCTCTGGTATTCAGGAGGTGGTTGAGGTTCCAGTCTGAAAGTGAGTACCTGGATCGCCGTACATTGGGGGAAGGTGGTGCTGGTAGTACTGGTGAGGTGGCAGCTCGTTCGGACTGACAGGGGGATAGAAAGAGTGAGAGTTGGGAATGAAGTGGGGGTGAGCCAAGTACGAGGGGAGGTGATGTGTGGGAGACAGAGCTGGAGAGTAGGAGGGAGGGTAGCACTCTGGAGACTGGGGGGTCACCACCACTCGGCGAACCCCTGTGGTATCCTCCAGCACCTGTAAGATAGAAATGGACAGAAAATAACCCAGTAAATAATGGTTTCTTTTCAGAATTTAAAGTGACAAGAGTGTAGTTTTTATCATTAGTCTCTGGAGATATACATCAAAATATTTTCGAAAACGAACTAAATGATGCCCAATCATTGAAAAGTATTGGCAGCTTCACAACATATGAGCATAAAAAGCAGGTCTAAAATACATAGGCATGGGTATGGGTCCCAGAATATGGTGGTGGATATATTGGACGGCGTATTTCCTTCTACGTGAGCCAACGTGGACAAAAAAGGCTTTTCTACATCCCTCATTCTCTACAAGAAGTTTATATGAACAGCTCAATGAACAACAACCCGATCCAAAACCGACCCAACCCAAACTGCTGGGGCAGCAACAGAGACACCGGCACTCCACGAGGGGAGAAGCGCGCCCTCTGCTGTTGTGTCTGAGCCTTCGTGCGAAACTGCCCCGACCCACGGCTCTGTGTCAAAGGTGGAAGCCAATGGAGACGATCAACACCGTCAGCAGACTAAAGTAAACATCTACATAGTACTCTCTCGATGGAGATAACCGAAGGACCATTAAAGTCTAAGGAAAGGTCACGTCTTTCTGGTAGAGGTAATAACATTGATGTAATGTTTTTTTGTTTTTTTCAAACTGGTGCCAGTCATGTTGAAACTACCCTGAAATAAGTATTTTGTCCATTGAGGTCATTCCATCTAACATTACAATTTATTAGTAACAAAAAAACAAAAACATCTGAATAATATCACTAACCTACAAAATGTTGAATTTTTTTGGCATTCATAAATGTGATGGTTTCACACATTTACCTCTACGCTTGCAACCTGTGACGAAAAAGAGTCTGATGTGCTTTTTATTTTGCTGAATATGTGATTTTAATGGAGATTTAATTATCTGCCTTGTAGTAGTAGAAAACTGCCCAAATGCGATTTTGGGCCTTTATGGCCACCCTTTGGTAAAGTCTGTCACTCAAACACAAAAATACTGCTTGCTTACAATGGTTTAGGTTTGTACTGCCCTCTATTGCCAGGAAACTACATACTGTCATTTTAACACATTACACTAAGCTGGAGTGTCTTACGAACATTCTGAGATACACACACATGAGATATGTTTACTGGGCCATGTAAAAATATTTAGAACCTGTAAGCCTTTTCACATTTTGCTTCGTTACAATCACATATTTCAATGCATTAACCTGGGAGTATATGTAAAAATAATTAAAAGTCATGCATTATTTCGATGTGAAAAGAAAGTTATAGTTGGGTTTTTTTTGGTTTACATATAAAACTCTTCATGGTAGCACTGACTCTATGTCCATATTTAGTGTCCTACAGGAATGTGATCCCTTTGCTCCAGTCTCAAATCTTTTGCTAACAGGTTTTCTTTCAGGATCGCCCTGCATCCCGCTTCCCTTTGCCTCCAACCAACTTCCCGGTTATTTAAATGCATCCCCACACCATGATACTGCCACACCCATTTTTTATGTTTTGTGCTTTCAGCTAACCAGCACACCTTCTTAAAACTTATTTGCTCTGTTTTCTTGATGGCTTGTTGAAAACCACAAACATGACATCTTTAACTGTCTGTTGTGCTCCTTGGTCTTTATCATACGGTTTGTTAACTAGCTTGCTCTAAGAAATGTCTGAGGCAAAACTTCTGGTCACTTCTGAAGACAATTGGCTGGAATGAATTTAAACCGGGATGACTAAAAATGTACACAAAAGTTAGTTCGTTTTTAGCAGATTTTTATATGTTTTTAAAAGGAAACAACAAAGCAGGTGATTTTTTTTAAATGTGATTATCTAATAAAGGAATAGATCCAAAACATTATAACTATAACTAATACAATTCACACTTCATTTACGACAAGGTTCAATGTTCTCCTTAAATTAGCACAGATTCCATACATGTAGTCACTTTCAAATTCATGAACTGGAACGAATGGACAGACACACACAAAAACACAGGCACACACATTCCTAACATTCAGACTCTTTCACAGGCCTGAATTCCAAGGAAGGAGCAAACACACACTCTCTCTGCAGAGAGGGGAAGCAATCTCGGGTCCCTAACAACGCACACACACACACACAGTCAGACACACACCAGATACCACCCTAAAAGCCACCACACAAACTGAGAAGTAGCATACCGTCAAAATGCAACAGAGAGAGGGAATACAAGGGAGTCCAAAAAGAAGAGGAGGAGGAATAATAGGCCGCTGTGTACCCCTGATTCTGTGCTCTCCCGAAGAGCAGGAAAAAAAAGCATTTACAGGAATGCAAGGGCAAAGTCTCTGTGTGAGCATATGTGAAGATGACTTACATAACACACACATTTGCTCGATATTTAAATGAACTCACAAATTCAAATACACCTGCCAGCAGAACCCCCACCTCACTCCACTGGCACATGTTGAATATGCAAAATCTTGATGTGTCCCATCTGCTTAATTCTTCTAACTTTTCTTTCTTTTTTTGAGCTATCCCCTTCTGCACTCAATTCTAAAAAAAAACTGCCCACCGAATGCCTTTCTGGCCTATCAGGCTTGTTTATGTAAGAGTGACAGCGTTTCCCGCTCGGACTTGGCCGGTTCCCTACGAACACACACCCACACACACGCAAACACAAACAGACACCCACGGTGAGCCAATGACCTGACTTCCATTGGTGTAGAAGCACAATCTCAACACAAACATAGCACCAATGCATTCATAACACTTTACTTGTAAGAACCATCTACTGACTTGTATTGCAGACCCCCTGGTTTTCCCCGATTTTTGTTTTTTTTCTATCACTGTGGGGGAATTTAATGGAAAACACAGGCAACAGTGCTTATAACAGACTCAAAAAGCAAATGTCCCTCACATTCCTGTAGTGCTGACTGGAGGAGGGTACTGTGGTTACTTTTATGTTTTTACACAGATAGGTGCAATGCATGGTATTTGATTAGTGTGTGGTCGAGCATGAGTTGTGGAAACATTTCTGTTACTAATGCTTTTCATTCTTGAATGATGGCTCCCAGAGCTTCCGAGTTCTGCAGAAATTTCCTAAGAAACAATCTGCCATTAAGGGGTTGCTTTGTTTTTCAGTTGGAGTTTGTTATGGTTTTTGTGGCTGAAAATTTGCTTGAGAAGTGAGAAATCTGTAAGTAAACACCTTCAGGGAAGATTTTTTTCTGAACCAGAGGCCTGCTTGTGAGCTTCCTGGACAATGCACAATTTGTATTCTAGAACTTTATTCCTTCTCAACATCACTATGAAACATATGTGGATAAAAAGGTCCTGAGTAGCTTGTTTGGTTTGAAATACACAAAGAACGAGTGCCTGAATTGTGCTTTAATCATGGAGTGATTATCTGTGTCATCAGATTAAAACAGAAAAGCAACAGTTGTTCCAACAACTGATAAAGTAATCTAACATGTTGGTCAATGAATTAACAAAAATCTATAATATTCAAAAAAACATTATTTTGATTCACAGATGTAAGCAAGGATATAAAGTACACGCTGACGATTGATGTTTTTTTAATTTAGCAAGGGGACTTTGAGGATTTTTTCTCCAGACTTCTAAATAGCCAAATGTATCTACTGTAATCAAGTGAAATAAAGTTATTTCAATTCAGTTTATCTGTATTGCACCAATTCTATATCAAAGCACTTTACAAAAAAAGGTAAATTGAATTATATCACATTCCATCTGACCTTACTTATTAAACACTGCATTACATTCAGTTTTTTATTCCATCCATCCATCCATTTTCTGAACCGCTTATTCCTCAAGGGGTCGCGGGGGGGATGGTGCCTATCTCCAGCTGTCAACGGGCGAGAGGCGGGGTACACCCTGGACAGGTCGCCAGTCCATCACAGGGCCACATAGAGACAGATAGGACACGTACACACCCACACCTAAGGACAACTTAGAGTGATGTTTTTGGACTGTGGGAGGAAGCCGGAGTACCCAGAGGGAACCCACGCATGCACAGGGAGAACATGCTAACTCCATGCAGAAAGGCCCTGGGCCGGGATACAAACCCACAACCTTCTTGCTGCAAGGCAACAGTGCTAACCTTTTAGTTTAAAAAGGTTTCCATCTAAACTCAGCAAGTCATTGACTTTCAGCATTCAAATCAATTGCTGGCACAGCTACAAATTGGGAAGGGGGTTGTGCTGCAATATTCCAAGTTCCATAAAGGCAAAGGAATACTTTTAGGGCATTTTGGTCAATAATATAATAACACCACTAACATCAGAAGTGAGCTACTGTAGCTACATTACACAACATTTTGTGACACCAGAAAAATAAATTATTGTCTGTTTAAAAACAGGGATATTTAGACTTCTCAAAGGAAGTTCCTATTTTTTGATACAATATCCTATCCATCTATTATATTACCACAAGCTGTAGGGACACTTGAAAACTAGAGACAAGTATGTGAAATACATGGGCATGTTCTGTAAGACCTAACTGAAAGAAATTAAATTAACTCAAGTTCTCAACGAGGATTTAAAAAGCTCCTAAGCTGAAGCTATCTCCTAAGAGAAAAGCAGCACATGGCAGGATCTTAAAATTGTTGCAAGAGTTTCAGACTGCGTATGATAAAAAAATCACAGATATTGATCTTACAGAGTGTAGCAATGACAAGACACGAGACACACACAAACACATTTTTCCTCACCCACATTCCCAGTTCAGACGGGAAATCTTAAAGAAGCTCATGATGTAAAACGCTACTTAAGTCAAAGGAGTATATTAATATGGGTGCCGATCCTGGAGTTGGATAAAGGAATAAAGGAATGGACACAGCAGGAGCAGGGCCTCTACTTGCAAAGATATTAAGGTAATTATTTTTCTTTATTTCTCTGGGAAAAATCATTAGACACTTTGCTCTCACTGATCTCTGTTTCTATGCATTTGTGGACTGTGGAAAAGTGAACCGTCACTTGAAAATAATAATCGACACTTCCATTGTGTATCATTGCCTGTCATCTTGCTTTCAGATTGGCTACATGTATAACTTAACAGGCTGCATGCTCGTTTCTCTTCGCAACACAAGGCAATATCAGGCCATGACAATCGAACATGTTAAATATCCCCAATTTGTGATCGGAGCAATCCCGAAGTCCTTCCGACGAGTTAGGATTATCTTAATGAGCCATCCCGATAATCGGAGTGAATCAGGCCTAAGTCTGCTTTATGTGTATGTTGTTTGATGAGGTCACAAGGGGCACAAGTGTGAAGCCACCAGTTTGGCTTTAGTGAAGAAAAATCTTTTGACCCATTCGGACATAGATTCTGAAGAATTTGAGATACCTTTCAGTTACAACAGGTTGATTCTGCTCTACAAGTAACAAACCATATATCAAGTGAGTTTGATTGATGCTACAAAAAAGTCTGGTTTGTAGCTTACATTTTTGTCCGATGAGGGAAAACTTGACACAACAGACTCACCTGTGAGATGTAACCTGGGGGTACGTGTATTGGGGGGATTGATCCATTCGGGGACATCATGGGAACCTCAGCAGGACCTGCAAGGGGAAACAAGAATTTACTTAACCAGGCAAGTCAAGCAAATTCTCATTTACATTTGTTAATTTGGAGTACACATGAAGGGACACAAACCCAGCTTCACACAGTGAGGGGCAGACCACCAATGAGACAATCACGTTTTCTCTTAGAGTGTCTTTCAGTGCAATGAATTCAGTAGTAATATAACCAATGCAATTCTTGCTACAAATTCCTCAATGATTTAAAGACATTCATATTCTGTGATGTGAACCATTCCACTGTAGCGCTAACTCAAGTCTTGTACAGCCTCTAACATCTTTTGGACTTCTTCTATTTATCTCCATCTTTCCTCCCATTAATTAATTCTAAACAGCTTCTTTTTTCTTTTTTTTTGCCTTGCGGAAGAAAATTGAACAACACAGCACAACACATCCAGCATCACACATTTAGCTTTTCATAAGAATAGAGAAAATCAATAAAAACAAAAGAAAGTTGCATTTTTTTTCTACTTGAATTGTTATTAATGTTTCAGTGAGCAGTAACATATCTTTGCTATATCAAAAACATTTCCCCAGTATATGGTAGCCTATTTAGCCCCTCTGATACAGCAGAAACATTAACATAAAAAAGGAAGACATCTTGGTTGTGTGTTGGTGTCTAGGATCTAATAGGTCCTCAATAAAGCTGTCAGTATTCCTAATGTCCCTTCTTTGGTGGAATGTAATGTCCATTTTACCCATTTATTGGTACAGATATCTTCTTTCAGCCGAAGTTTTAAAGGAATTTGTTCCATCATGTAGATTTCTCTAAATATATTCAACCACTGCTGTATGGATGGGGCAGATATCTTGTACCTGTTCCTTGTTATAGATTTTTTTACTGGCAATTATGATATTTATATTATTTGTCAAAATGACTGCTGAACATTCTAACTGTCCAGATACATTGCAGCAGAATAACTTCAAAAAGGTTTAGAATGCCTTTTACAAGTTCGATATTCTCTGATTTCTGGGTTACTTATTTATACGGCTAATATTGCACAAAGAGAAGCCTGCAAATTGCTTCAAGTTCAAGAGGTTCCTTTACAGTAAATAAAAAACAACAAACTTTAAACTTACTATATCTAGTGTGAAGACAATGAAAATTAGTATCATGTACCACATAAAAAAAGTATATAGTCACAGCCTCATGACATCATCAAACTATCTACCTTCGGCTATATTTATATAATTTCTACCTTATACCTTTTATATTTCTGACTACTACAAGGTACCTGAACATAGATTCAATTACAAAAAAAGGGAAACTTGTGTGTAATTTTGCTTTCCCTTTTTTTCACAATTAGCTACTATGATTTTGTGACTGCAACTTTCCGAAAATAAGCATCTTTAGTCGCAGCAAATGCATTATTTCATGAGACACACACGGGTTACACAGTTTCCTTTAAAGATACAAATTTAATCTTTGCAGTGAAAGTGAAGCACAAATATTCTAAATAGAATTAGCAGACTAAAAATGATACGGACTTTTCCACTGTCCATATCTCCCTTTTCCAAAAATCTCTCCCTCTTTCTCCTTCTCTGCCTTTCTGTGATGGAGGTCTGCGGCTGTTAAAGTCATCGGGACCCCTCGGGACAGTTGGAAGCAGACCTGGCCTTAGAATAAATCACACAGCGGAGGTGCACATGCTCAGGAGCCACTCGTTAACTACAAACACACATGCACAAGCATGAAAACAAGATAATATATTCAGCACGAGTAGACGTGTGTTAAGGGATTTTTTTAACCTGATCTAATTCAAAGGGTATTTTTACCTAAAAACAAGTACTCATCAGTCAGTCTCAGATCTTGTGGAAGACTAAGATATTAAGGTTTTTTTGAATGTTATTTAGATGAAGTGACTGCTTCAAATTCCTCCCATGGTCCTTTTCTCATTTCCTCCCAAATGACTCCAGCACCTCCGTTACTCACTTTACCCTGCATTCAATCCCATTTCTTAATCTCAACTATGTAAATCTCTCTCTTTTACTCTCGCCATTACTGACATCCGTCATTCCCTCACTTCATTCCTCCTAACTTCATCTTTTCCACATTCCCCCCTTGATGGTCGTCTTCTTTCCTTGCCAACCGTAAAAACAAACAGGTAGCAGTACAGTAAACACTCATACGAACACAACCTGAGCAAAGTCTGCAGTGTGGGCCAGCTCTGGGTGCAGTTAGTAGGTTGCAGGTAGGAAGAGACAGGCCTCATTCAGCTCTGTCTGCTAACCTTACCGTGGGGAGCAGGACTGGATATGAAAGTACTCATTGAGAAGAAGGTCATAGCATAGGGAGAGCACAGAGCACACAGACACACATACAGAGTCCCTCCAAACCTCTTTCCACCGCTGCCTTATAGCCCACTTTCCCCATTGCTCACACATACTCACACAGTTACCCTCTCTCAGACACACCAGATGCACACAATCTTAGCAAACAGACGTATATTTAGACAAACTCTCCTGCCTCCGTGCTCTTCACTCAGCAAACAGCGGCATTCCTCCGTTAACTCACACACACACACATATATACACACAGAAAATTCCCATCTTTGGCCCCCAGGACTGGACCCAGCAGGCCAGACCAGCCACCCCCCCCCCACCACCACCACCAACACCCCCCCCACCCACCCAACTCCCTAAAATACAAGACACTCTTTGTCCCGCTACTCCTCATACGTACACTGCTGTAAGCCATACAGTAATAAGACTTGCATTTAGAAAAGCTCAGTAGAGTTGTACAACTGTGCTGTGTGTGTACATGCGCAAATGAACTTGTGTGTGCGATAACGTCACTTTCTGTCTCCAGCTTCACCCTCTATGGCACCACAAATAAAGTTGTGGCTTCCTCTGCTTAATCCTCCTGGAATCCCAGACAACGGAGTCCCACCAGACCACCCCCCCCCCTTCCCTACTCCAAGCCACACTCATCTACCATCTGTTGCTTCTTCCGCTTCCGACTGCTGGAGGAGTTAGGTCATAAGATGAGGAGTTGGGTTAGGGGATCAAGTGGCATAATGTAATGTAAAAGTGTAAGGGTATGGCTGGAACGATATGGTGTCAAATCAGTATCACAATGTGATAAGCATACATTTTTCTCAAACTGAGGCTGTGGTTTCTTTTCTTCATCGAACAGTTCTACCCCCCACCTTCAATATTCAATGTACTCGCCTAATTTCCATAATGTGCATGAAATGTTAAGGGATGCCGTTGGATAGGGGAATAAAATTTCAAATAGCTGTTTTTGCAGAATTATCTTTTTTAAACCATTAATGGCTGTGTGGTTGGGGTCGAACTGTTATAATGTTTTGCCTTTTTAAGATGTTTTTGACCTGCCATGTTTTTTACGTCACTATAATCAGTGATATATTTAGTGTGCAGTCGTTTATTTCAGACAGTTACATTTAAGCACAGGTAGGATCAGTCAGCCACAGCTTCAAGCACACGCTGTTTATCAGCATTCTGGACTCAACAGGGTAAATATTTGCCCTGTCTGGGTGGGGCCTGGGTGTTCAGGCAGGAAGATCTGCAGCTTGCTAAGAGTGCTCTTGGCCCACTGCACAACCACTGCTCAGTTCAACCGGTAACAATGATACGTGCTTCACGTTACAGTCTCCAAAGGTCTCCGATAAAATCATAAAAGGTCAGTAGAATTGTCGCTAGTCGCTTTTTTGAAAGAGTCTCTAGAGGGGTCTAAACACTTGCTAACACTCGAGTTATTTGCTAAAGCTAGACTATGTCCAGTGCCCGGCATCAACGTCACTACAGGGAGACGTTCTGATTGGTTGATATTCAGGGCACATCGCCAAAGGTTCAGATAACTCAGCTTCTGGTTTTTGCCACTTTTAAGCTTGGAAAACAGCAATGGTTTCAAAAATTGCTGCAGCCAGCCACCAGGGCACCACGGAGACTCTGACGTCCTCAACCATAGTCATTACACATAATCTTGGGTGTGGACATTTAAGCAGTGCGAACGTGACAAATTTCGATACAGTCCAGCCCTATGTCAGGGCATTAACAGATATATACACAATGTCTTGCCAATGTATTTACACCTCCTAAATTTTTTCTTATTTGTCACGTTACAACCAAGATTCATATTTACTCGGCTCTCTATTCCCTGAACAAAGACTTGCTGAATACAACCACAAAAATTGCAGATGGAGTTAAATTCACCTACATAGCAAGTGTTCGGGTCAAAAGAGCAGATTTCCTGACTGCTTTCCAGGGCAGCCTACGTAATTGCATCACGTACATCCACAGTCAGCTGTAGCATGCGCTATCTCCATCAAAAAGAACCCCGGAGTGAGAGCTATCTGAAGGACGGCTTCAAGGGAGCAGAGAGCAGCTTTATCACCAGCAAAACTCCAGCCCAGACACCAACTAAACTTGCACAACAGTAACATTTCTTACCTCAGTTGAAGTCATGGCTGCAAATCAGTTAATTGTCTTATCGTTCGGGAGTGAGCTTTAACATAGCATGTCTGCCACATGCATGAGCTTACCATTCAGGGTGCAGTTACGCCTTTGGCTTAAGGGGGCACTCGCAGGAAAAAAACCTTTCAAACTTCACATGGTTGCTTAAAATCAAATATAAGATCATATGGCCAATTTAAAACGTTATCTGTAAATGTTTTGTTTTTGCCTTCAGATAATATTAAGATCTCATCTTACAAGGACGCCTCTCTCTCTCTCAAAACCGGATGTTGCGTGTACTAAATATTCCAATCTTTCTTAAAGTAAAATTGGAATCAGCCGCAATTTGTATTCAAACCTTCAAAAATCAGTCACAAAATTCAGATTCTCTGATTTTATGTGGTCAGTACAAAACAGTTGTGACCATCGCAATAACATTGAGTGTCACTAAGTGGATAAGAATTAAATTGCATGATAATTTAATAATAATAATAATAGTTACATAACATAACACAACACATACACTACCGTTCAAAGGTTTGGGGTCACATTGAAATGTCCTTATTTTTGAAGGAAAAGCACTGTACTTTTCAATGAAGATAACTTTAAACTAGTCTTAACTTTAAAGAAACACACGCTATACATTGCTAATGTGGTAAATGACTATTCTAGCTGCAAATGTCTGGTTTTTGGTGCAATATCTACATAGGTGTATAGAGGCCCATTTCCAGCAACTATCACTCCAGTGTTCTAATGGTACAATGTGTTTGCTCATTGGCTCAGAAGGCTAATTGATGATTAGAAAACCCTTGTGCAATCATGTTCACACATCTGAAAACAGTTTAGCTCGGTACAGAAGCTACAAAACTGACCTTCCTTTGAGCAGATTGAGTTTCTGGAGCATCACATTTGTGGGGTCAATTAAACGCTCAAAATGGCCAGAAAAAGAGAACTTTCATCTGAAACTCGACAGTCTATTCTTGTTCTTAGAAATGAAGGCTATTCCATGCGAGAAATTGCTAAGAAATTGAAGATTTCCTACAACGGTGTGTACTACTCCCTTCAGAGGACAGCACAAACAGGCTCTAACCAGAGTAGAAAAAGAAGTGGGAGGCCGCGTTGCACAACTGAGCAAGAAGATAAGTACATTAGAGTCTCTAGTTTGAGAAACAGACGCCTCACAGGTCCCCAACTGGCATCTTCATTAAATAGTACCCGCAAAACACCAGTGTCAACATCTACAGTGAAGAGGCGGCTGCGGGATTCTGGGCTTCAGGGCAGAGTGGCAAAGAAAAAGCCATATCTGAGACTGGCCAATAAAAGAAAAAGATTAAGATGGGCAAAAGAACACAGACATTGGACAGAGGAAGACTGGAAAAAAGTGCTGTGGACGGATGAATCCAAGTTTGAGGTGTTTGGATCACAAAGAAGAACGTTTGTGAGACGCAGAACAACTGAAAAGATGCTGGAAGAATGCCTGACGCCATCTGTTAAGCATGGTGGAGGTAATGTGATGGTCTGGGGTTGCTTTGGTGCTGGTAAGGTGGGAGATTTGTACAGGGTAAAAGGGATTCTGAATAAGGAAGGCTATCACTCCATTTTGCAACGCCATGCCATACCCAGTGGACAGCGCTTGATTGGAGCCAATTTCATCCTACAACAGGACAATGACCCAAAACACACCTCGAAATTGTGCAAGAACTATTTAGAGAAGAAGCAGGCAGCTGGTATTCTATCGGTAATGGAGTGGCCAGCGCAGTCACCAGATTTGAACCCCGTTGAGCTGTTGTGGGAGCAGCTTGACCGTATGGTACGCAAGAAGTGCCCATCCAACCAATCCAAATTGTGGGAGCTGCTTCTAGAAGCGTGGGGTGCAATTTCTCCAGATTACCTCAACAAATTAACAGCTAGAATGCCAAAGGTCTGCAATGCTGTAATTGCTGCAAATGGAGGATTCTTTGATGAAAGCAAAGTTTGATGTAAAAACAATCTTATTTCAAATAAAAATCATTATTTCTAACCTTGTCAATGTCTTGACTCTATTTTTTATTCATTTCACAACGTATGGTGGTGAATAAGTGTGACATTTCATGGAAAACACAAAATTGTTTGGGTGACCCCAAACTTTTGAACGGTGGTGTATATACCCTAACACAGGGGACCTCTCCAATCCTCAAGTCTTGGTTTACCACGTGTGTTAGAAGTGCTAACACAGTTGAATTACCTCCTCTATATTTCCTCATGTTCTGCAGACGGCTTGTAATGAACCATTTATTTTGTTCAGGTGTGGCATGAGAACACCTAAAAAGTGCAGGACAACTCCACTTGAGGCTTGGAGTCGGAAAGCTCTCTTCTGTCAAATGACCACTGATATGTAGGTGGAGAAAGTATATGAATAATGTTTCTACAATAGACCTTATGTCCCTGTATCTTAGATCTTTTGTAGGTCCTTGATAGTTTTCCAGGGCACCTTTGAAGAGCTTGCATATTCTTCATACACCTTAACCAACAGCAACGATTAATTGCATATGCAATTAAATCACAATGTGACAAAATTAGATTTTCTAATCGCAAAGGCTGCGATTTGAGTTGAAGTAAACATATCTGGTCAAATGACGTGACTTGCAAACAGCTCAAACAATGCAGGGAGAGAAGGAAACGTTGCACTTTAACCTGTTATAAAATGGCCTAAAGCTTAACAGAATCCAATGCTGCACAATATTTGGTACCTAAGAGGAACAATAGCCTACATCAGTTGTGGGAAATTATATCGGCTATGAAAACGTTGATGCTGCGCAACGGCAGGTATTATGCATAACCCGCCTTGCTACCTCACGAGATAAACTACGAAACTTTATCAACAACTAAAAACATCACGCCACCATATAAGAGAGTTGCATGGCTAAAATGACCGCCACCAGTGTTTCAATTTCCAGTAAACAAACTTCCAGCCGACAGGGATCGCTGACCGAGCTGTTTGACAGAATCTCCTTACGAACATAAAAAACGGCACACCGAAATAATTCGTGCTTTAACGGGGTTCATAGCTAGGGGTATGCTTTGATAAGCATGATGAATGACCTAGGATTTAATCTCACGAACACATTTTAACCGCATTTGTATTTTTTATACATCTGCGCTGTATAAAAAATGCAGAGAGAAAGTTAAAGCCGCACCGAAAACAGCGGAGTATTTTGCAACAACTGACCTGTGATCAAACCGCACCACGGAGCCATACCAGAGTCTGAAAGTGCATTAGATCGATGGAGAATTAAAAAAAAAAGCTTGTTGCTTCAAGCATCCTACTTCCCAGATAACCCCACGGAGGAAAACATTGCAGCCGGAGGGACTTACTAGCTGGGATCAAAAGGAAGAAAACCTTGATGCAGAACGACGGCGATCAACATCTAATTTGAAGATTTAAGTAGATAAAGTTGTTTATATTCAGCCATGCCTCATTTGCCTTTGTCTTAAAATAAGTGGAATAGAATAAATTATGTATAAAAAAAATCTGTTTATAATACACAATATTTTTGCGTGCATTAATTAAAAAATCCATGAGAAAAGCCCCATAAAATAATTGCAAATTAAATTGCAATTGCAATATTGAAGAAAAAAAAATCGCAATTAGATTATTTTCCAAAATTGTTCGGTCCCACAACAAATCATCATTTGTTTTTGCACTCCAATAAAATGCTTAAGTGCAGTCTTTCAGTGCAGTCTATTAGTCTATTGATGAGTAGGACATCTTAATAAAAAATGGAATGAAGCATAGCAAATCTTGCCAAGAAAAGGTAGCTACTAAAAATACTAAAAATCCTCTAGAATATGCACATTAAACCTTGCCATACCATATGTGAAAACATAACAGTCTGGCAAAAAAAAAAAAAAAAAACATATGATTTCCAAACTGCTTTAGCCAATAACACAGTGGGTGTAATGTGGAGAAGGAAAAAAAATAATCGAAAAACTAGGGGGGCAATAAAACATATTAATAACAGATGGTATATTAATAACATATGAACATCGTCTAAGATCCAGTTAAACCTAACACAGAAACTGAGTCTCCCTTCTGATCCTCCATATTATTCATATTTCTTGGCATTACAATGTTGGTGCTGTGCTCCCCTTAAAAAGAAATATAAAACCTAGATAAACACTGCTGTGATATAATAATTATCTAATGAAAAGATAGAGGATTTTAAGTTTTTTTACTTGGCGATCTCAAAGAAAGCATCAAATCTATGCTAAAATAATTTACAATGGAAGAATCCAGATGTTGCCATGGCCAAATCAAAGTCCAGATCTACAAATCTCACTGAAATGAAGCTAAGTTGTACAAAAAAACTAGAGAACAATTTCTACACAAAGATGTAAGAGACGAATTGAATCCTACAGAAACCCACCACTGAAAGCTACTGCTGCTAATGTTCATTCAACCAGCTAACGAGCCCTACTGAGCACTTTCACTTTTCAACCATGACTGAATGAAATGATATAAACACATATTTTTTCTTCCTAACATGAGTCACTGTCCAAAGAGAGTAAAAAACAAATGAAAATGACAAGAAGAAAAGCTTTACATTTTTGTTTATTGTCAAAAAAGACAGAAACCATAAACCAAGGGCAGCGGAAACATGTGTTTCCTCAGGGATTTTATGGGCAGCTACTCTGAAACTGAACAACATCTTTATTGTCAGCAAAACTGAAAATTAGGGGTAGAAAAACTGCCCATCTTCCTGGTAAAAGAAAGTCCGCATGTTTCTAAGACTACTAATATACTTAGACCAAAGTTATACTGAAGTCTCACCTCTGAAAGTTTGACCTGTGTTACTAAAAGTTTACACAAGAATTAAACACATAAATCTGTGGTAAACAACCCGTTCTCACGCTTTGCCACACACAGGCATAAACACAAACTCACAGCTAGGCTGCTCCTGAACTGGCTCATTCGCAAAAAATAAGGAGGCCAGCTTGTGATTCTGTCCAGCTGCCCATGCATACATCCACGCACAAAGAGGGAGACAGAGACAGAGAGGAGATGATGCAACAGTTCAGATGTTTCTCATAATGCAGCTGTCAAAGACAGCTGTGTTAGGGCCCCGAGATAAAAACAACACACATCATCAATCCCAGAAAGGGTGGCCACACACACACATACACACACAATTACTTATATCCATAAAAAAAGATTGAAAAAAAGCATAAAAAAAGAATAGCTTATACATAATCATTCATCCTCATCAATAGTTTAGTCAAAACTGCATACAGTAAATGTAGGTCAACTGTCTGAATCGGGGCCCCAGCACCAACCCGCATCCACAAAGAGAAGGGACGCTCGCTTACTCTCTTTCCGATTATTTCCCTCATCCTAGCACATGGTCAACACATTGCAAGGAAACATAAACCCTCCTGGGAAAGCATGTGTTACCGTTTGTATGTGCGGTGCACTGGTATCCAACCAAAGGAGCCTTTTAGCCAGCTGACCTACATACAAACTAACTTGACTCAAAATGATTTCCCAACACAGGAAAAAGGAGGGAAAACAGCAATAAATTTGCATTTTAACTGTTAATTGATCTCTGTGTGCTATATCGGAGCCCAGCAGAAGCAGCCACACCAGTAGATGGGCATTGGTATCCCTGCATTTTGTGTGCATGCGTGTGTGCTTGTGTGTGCGTGTGTGTTGGCTTGACTGTAGAGGAAGCTGTCGTGGGAGTGTCTTGCTCTTGGAGCTCCAAGGACAGATAACATTACCCTGCTTATGCTTACATAACTTCCAGGCAACGCCACGTCACAACTGACCCAGACACACACACGCGCACACGCACACATAAATATGGTAGCACTCCACATAGCCCGAACTCTTTAGAGAGCATTGCATATTGTTGATTTGAAAATGTGTAGAAATGGAAAAAATGTAATTTAACATCACTTACGTTCCTGGAGCATGATGGGAAATGTTTGAAAGAAAAGGAAGCAAATAAAAAGGACAGCTAGGGTATGGCTAAGCGGGAAATGTGGGAGACAACTTAAAAATAGCTATGAGTGCTATAAATACAAACATTGCTCTTCATGCCATATGGGCAAAGAAACACTGTGATACTAACACCATAGAACCCCAGTTTATGAATCAAGTTTTGTTTTGCCCAAGCAGGGTGAGGGTGGGGCTTGGTGATGGAGGAGGAAGTCAAGCCTTCCTGCGCTGCCCTGCTTTCAGTCCATTATTCTCATGACACAGATTCTTAGCAGTGATTCAAAGTTTGACTCATAGAAAATCCACATGGCCTACTAAGCAAGGGATTTTGAAACTGCACCAAAATGTTGGTAATACAGACCTTTGAATTGGATGCCTGTGAAAGCACTGCAGTGCTAAAAGTTTTCTATGGCTTTCCCTCACTACCGTTTGCTGAGCACTGCTAGCTAGCAGGCTGAAATGAGGCTACTACTTTATGATGCGTTCACACTGCAAAGTTTGCCTGCGTCAGGCAACGCAACTAACACATGTAGTTTGACACATACGTTAAAGGCTTGCAATGCTTGCCTCTGAGCAAAAAAGAGTGTGTGGGGGAGGCTTCCTCTGTTGCCGTACGTTCTGAACTATGGCGTATCATTTCAAGAGAGTGGCTTGGCTTTATTTGCTAGATAAAGCTAGACAACATCATCATCGCATCAGCGCCCATTCCACAGATGCGTTCTGAGTTTGGGGAGTTTAACCTTTTGCTCCAGGAGCTGCTTATGGATGAGGTTCGCTTTCAGCGCTACTTTCGTCTGGGCCAAAACTTCGGACTTGAACACATTCAAAGTGTCCGTTCTCTGTGTGGTTAGAATGAACAGTTAAATAACAGCTAAATCTTACTTTAGCTTTTTACCTACCGAGTAGTTAGTACAAGCTTGTCAACATGGGAATATTCACACCCCCTCAGAGCTCTGTCTCCACCCACCAGGTACAGCAGTAAACAGCAGTTACCGATTGAAAAGTACTGGTTCAGATTACGAAAAACACCATGTAGAAGCGCCACACAAAATGCTCAGTGGTGCTGAAGCTGACTCCAGCTCTGTGCAGTGCTAGAGAGCTGGAGTCAGCTTCAGAGTCGGAGTCTCAAGAAGAGATCGGACTTTATTTGGAGTAAGATATCGGAGTGCAAGGTAAGCAGTTAAATATGTTCTTTTAACTCTAAGTGATATTTTCAATAACCATTCAGAAGTATCTTAATTCAGTGTTTGATTCTCACTCCTTTCTGTATTTTTTAAGAGTCCAGCTTAAACTCAGAAATGAACACACAGACCAGATGAGGTGACGAAGTGACAGGGGCTTAGTGAAATAGGTGATTTTAGTGCGCAGTCATTTATTCTAGACAGAAAATATTTTACATCGGAGCACAGGTTGGAACAGGCGGCAGCTTCAAGCAACAACTCAGCGGGGTTAATATCTGTTCCACCTGTTCAGTACTATGAGAACCTGGGTGGGTGGAGCTATTGAGCTAGAAGCACTCTGCTTCTCCGTTGCTACAGTAATAAACATACATTCTCCACTTTAGCGTCTAAGTATCCAATAACACCATAAAATGTCACTTTATTTGTCGCTAGTCGCATTTTTCAGAAAAACAGTCAGTAGATGAGTCTAAACTCTTGCTAAATATAGCTACACAGCAGCTGCGTTAGCAGCACTTTCCCCTCATTTGGGTATTATTGCCTCTGTATGTCACATGACTGTGCGTAGTCACGTGACTCAAGGAAACACAGATTTTTTTAAAGGGGCAGGAGCACTGCTAAACTAAAATACATCTATTCTTCTTTTTTTTTTTACATACTGAATTTACCGGCACGGGCAAAATGACGTCGGTAACAGTCATCAATTTTGGTATGGGTAAATTTTCGGTATACCGCCCAGCACCTAGGTGGAACTACCTTTTTTCTTTTTTGTATGGTTGAACTACTGCAGCCATGTCCATAACTTTCAAAGGTAGTGGTAAGAGTCAATGAGTGGGACAGAGAGCAAAGATTGTAGAAGTTTGGGTGTGGCCAGTTAATAGCAGCTCATGTAATATGTAATGAGCAGCAGAAAACAGCACAATCTGCATGGGGCTGAAATACAGGGTAATACAGGTTGATAACACTTGTTTCCTACAAGCTATTTCCAGGAAACAACTTCAGAAACATGTTTTCTGAAACTCATAGATCTTTTTTTAAATAGTGGAAAAATAGTCATAATATGTCTATGCATCTGATTTATTAACAGAATGTGTTGGGTTGACCCAGAGTTGTTTTTGGCTTAATGGCGCCCAGATTAATGCACTGTTACCCCATTAGATACATCTTGCTGTGTCCTGCCAATCACCAGGCTGAGAGAAAGCAAGCATAATTCAGCAGTTTGAGCTTTTAAAGCTATATATAACACTGTAATCATTAGAATTATTGATTTTCATCTGTAAGAGTCTAAGACAGACCTACGTCTATTCGAGACATCTGAATCTGAACCATTTTTTTTTATTCAATAGCTGTTTGAGTGGGCTGGCCGAGCTTAAAAGATGCACAGTTAAAAAAACCTGTTGTTATAATGTCTGTGCAGGAATGTGTGTGTGTGTGCGTGTGTGTGTGTGTGTGCGTGTGTGCGTGGGCAGGTATGTGTAAACACATTCCTTGAGATGAGGGAGCCACTTTGCTCTAAGCCTCTAAGCTGAAAATGACATAACAGTGTTTCAAGGAAATTAGTAGAAAGTCTTATCAGCCACAGCAGCTGCTGAAGTTCTAAACGTTATGATGGCATCATCAGCACCTGACATCAGCAGGTTACAAACTAAAGAAAGTAAACTATAGCTCTTTGTGGTTTGCAGAAACCAGGGCCATCTTGATTTGCCTAGTATATTTGTATGTTAAATGTCCTTATAAATGTTCTGCCCAATGCATACCAAAAACAGTGTGGGTAATGACTTGATAAAAAGCAACATTTTTAAAATTTACATCATTTGATGCAATACTGCTGAACTGAACTAAAAACTACAGATTATAAGAGACAAAAAATGCCCAGGCAGGTACACATATCCATTTTAGCTTACAAAAAAGGTCAAAGGTCATTTTTTACCCTTATTTCACAAAGGTTGATAATATAAATAATATTTACATACTTCAGAGTTCAGGTTTATTTAGCTGTATATGCATATTTAACTTTGCCAATGGGTCTGCTACTAATATATATATATATATATATATATATATATATATATATATATATATATATATATATATATATATATATATTTTTTATATTATATAATTATATATTCTTACTTTACATTTCCTATCACTAAGTATGCATACCGCCCGAAACGTCAGCATCAAGATCACATGTAAAGTCTATGGTTCAGTCCATCAGAAGAGCATCATAGTTTCTGCGGCGCTTTGTGTGCATTGGGGGCGTCAAACTTTAAAGCTTTTCCTAAGTTATAAGCTTCAAAGCGCCAAAAGCCAGCACAATTTCACCTAGCTGAGCTTTTGACACTCCTAACACTCTTGATGCAGTGCCTCAACCAACCAGAGGGTCTCACTATGGTGACATCACCCGACGTTAACATTGTCTAGCCAACCACGATCCGCTAGTGTTTAAAACATCCGGCGAAGAAATGCCCATCCACGCGCTTTGCAAGCTTCAACCTAAAAATGTCTTGACATCAGAACATCAAGAGTTTCTACTCTATTTTGACTAGAATCATTATCATTTTAAATATTTTCATAGCACTTACCTCTGCCTGGAAAAAAAACAACAAGATGTATATGACTGTAGGGTATTAATTATTTTTCTTATAAGCTCATGTGAGTATGAACGGTCTTGTATTGAAAAAAATGTAAAGTCAAATACCATAACACCGATATGTTTTAAAAAAATACAACATTTTGCCATACTGCCCAGCCCTATTGGGCATTTTAAGGATCAAATGCTTCTCTGCATCTATTTATATCCAAATTTATTTTCGTTTAATGTCCAAATCCAATTAGTTTAGTTTTTCTGTAGGGGTTTTTTCATAAAAAAATAAAACTAATGCTACAATATTCAGTTATCTACAACATCTTATCCTGTCTTGATCAGTGTGTGACTGGCCTTTAAGTCTGCAAGCCCTGGTCTGCTTAGTGTGCATGGCTGCCAGCATATACCTCCACCCAGCCCTGCTCCTTCTCTGGATTTCCCCCACCCAGAGGAGGGGTGCCGCTGGGCGACCTACTTCTGCTGCTGGGCCTGCTCCAGAAAACAGCAACGTAACGTCTGGAGGGACACTGAATCCAGCCGTGCTTTGTTCTCAAGATCTTAAACATGTGCAAACCGACAGCCCAACAGCTGTGCACATAGTCACGGGCACTTGAAAGCGCACACAAAAATGCTTGCAACAATACCAGAAACAGATTTCTGGTTGCACACCTGGCCACATGTTGCTGAACTCTTTGAATGCCCCGCTAGCTGGAAAGCACACAGTGGTTCATACGCTGACATGACATGTGCACGCTGACATGTGCACTGATATAAAACACGGTCACCTCGGCTCAAACATCAAAGTTCAGTGCAGATTCATTTCCAGACATAACAACTCATGTTTTTGCCCCTGCTGCTCCTTTCTAGCATTATCGTTGTCTCCATTCTCAAGCCTGCAGATAGGCTTGTTCTGGGAACGGTATCCAAGGTACACCGGCTGCATGAATCAGGCATACTGTACTCCGCTTAACATTCATGCATTTGCAACATGCAGATTCACACCCATACTCACACATAGGTAGGAAATGCACTTGAAACACACAAAGATCCACAAGTCAGACACTGGTGGTGACTCATTGTATCCATTGCCTTATTAACTCTGCATGTGTATGAGAGAAGAGTTGGAGAAAGCGAGGTACAACAGCTGTTGGTTTATAAACAAATGTAGTCATGAAATCCGGCCCTGATATTACTCAGATCGCTCCTTAAACCTGCAATGCAAACTACCCAAAACCAACGAACCATGTTTGGACCACAGCAGTCCTTCCTTTCCTCTACCACTCTGCCCTCAACCATTCAACATGCTTCTCTCCTATCTCTCCACATGTTAATATGGGGCATTCCTACAGTGTGAGTCACAATCTGAACAGTACCAAGTTTGTGTCCACCACAGGGAGCTACAGGGAAAGTGTGTGTGCCGATAAGAAGGGAAAAGAGAAAAAAAGGGTAGAAATTATGGGCACGTCAGTGGAAAGACAGAAACTGAGTTGGAAAGGCTAGATTAGCAGGGACTTTCCCTTATACCCTTGAAATTCTATTTCTGCCTCAATAGTATGTGTGTGAATGCCAAACCGTTTACAGGGAATCAGATATGGTGGACTCCATGTATACATGCAAGAGCAGAAAAGACACCATTGTCTCAGATTATTCATTGACATCCATTGTTGGATCAACCCCCTTGCTGGCATGCACGTCCATGCATTCGATTGGATGAAAACAAGGGGGAAAAAAGAAGTGAGGCTTCCCTATGAAACCTTAACACGTGATGTAAATAGCGAATTGTGGAAATAGCAGCTGTGTGGAGGAACTGTGTCACATTTTGAAAGCAACTAAAATATTTACAGCTTGCAGTGGGAACAATTTCATCCTTGCAGTTTAGATAGCAACCTGATTTGAAGCAAAACCTAAGGGTATGAATAAACAGTGCCTTGCAAAATGGCAGTATGCTTTGTGGCAAACCAGCACAATGTGGCTATAAATGTGAAGTGGGAGGAAATGTTAGGACTGCACAATATTTTGAATCACAGTTGTCATTGTAATTCCCTACACATGCAGAATTGTAATAACAAAGGGCTGCTGGGATGCAATATTTTAAAGGATGCATTTACGGTGCCATGGATGTTCCCCAAAACATGCCTTATGGGGAATTCGTTTGTATTCCCCTTTTCTTTAAAGCCCTTGAGTAAAAGTAAGTGCAACAAGTGGCCTTCCGAATCCAACAAATTGTCAGAGCTAATCTGTGTGTAAATTGAGCTCAGTATAGATATTGCTGTTTTTTCAAATGCCTACAACAATTGTCAGAGAACATCAGTGAACAAAGAGAATCACATAGAAATCACCAAGAATGAATGATGATGAAGTTATGGTGGTGTTTAAGGCAGTTTGGTTTAAAAATAATATTTAAATTTCAGACAGAAAAGTCTGTTGACAGGACAAGGGAGAATAATGTGTTCGAATTGTCCAGTCACAGTCCAGTTCTAAAACCAATTTATAGTTGAAATTAAAGGTTCCGTTTTTGCTCTTTATTCAGTCTGTTTGAGCTTGAGCTATGCAGGAAAGAGGAATCTGCAAAACAAATTGACAGTGAAATACCACTAAAGCCCTCACAGGGGATAGGAAGTGAATGAATGCATCAATTTTTCAATTTGAACGTTTTTTAATTGCCTATTAATTTACAATCATGCTGTTCTTTTTACAGGTCTGTCATATAAAATCCCAACAACAGATAGTGAAGTCTGTGGTTGGACCAAGAGTCTAAAAAGTGGCCATGAATACTTTTGTAAGGCACTGTGAGAAGGTTGTGCTGATCTGCAAAAGTAAGACTGAAAATTATAGACAATATGACATTTTTGGAAAAAAAGGAGGCCAGGAAGCAGGGAAGGAAGAAGAGGAGGTAATGAGAATGGAGAGACAGGGAACTGCTCCAGCGTCACAAGTGTGCCAAGAACTTCAATCCTGGAAAAGGTCTTCATTTTCTCTTTTTCTTTCTTTCTCTTTTTCTTTCTTTCTTTTTTCTTTCTTTCTTTCTTCCTTTCTTCCTTTCTTTCTATCAACCACCTCTACACAGCTGTGCTCACAAACACTTTCACACAGTCTCACTGTATTCTCAAGCGTTCCAGTCATCCATTTCTACCCGCTCTACCCACTCCCACTCCCTGGTTGCCCAAAGGGGCCAGTAGGAACAGCAAGTATCAGCTGGAAATGTAGATCAACTCAGCAGCAGCAGCAAAGAGGTGGCTGGGGTCATTGCATAAAGGATGTGGTCTCATCCAGAATGCATGGCACGATCAGACATGCAGCACCTAGTTCTCTTATTCCTCTGTTATCCTCACATTTCCTTGAACTCATCTTCCATTCTTTAGCTCCTGCAGTCTTGTGTTTTATTTCAACTCTGCTACTTCCATCCTTTTCCTTTGGTTTGCCTCCTCAGGGCCTACTTTATGAGGGCATTGAGTTTATAATTGAGCACGGGGTAGGACATACAACAACATTCGACTCTCTCTTTATCTCATGCGCGCGCACTCACACACACACACACACAAACACTCTTAAGTCAATGTTTTAACTACCTTGTGCCAGCTCCATTTTCTTTTGTTTCTTTTGAGTTGAGAATGATGAGGGTGGAGGGAAGAAAAAGGGAGCAGGTATGCCACACAAAAGCACACATCCAAACAAAACGTGTGCCCAGAGGGATCACATTCCATTATGCACCACCTGGAGAGAGAGTCCTCTCCCCTGGCAACCAGTTTCCTCAGATTCAATGAGACATAACACCAAATTAAGACCCATATGCTTAACACACCCCTGGAACCTGTTTTACAGTTGCCTGGAAGGCATACAGTCTTGTAGGTAACTCCTTTGTAGGTAAATCTATCACAGGACTGTCTGTCTAAGACTATATTTTGAGATCGGGTTTTTTTTTCAGTAGTCTCTAAACCCATTTTAAAAATATTAATCCCACATAATAACCACTTATTCAGGTGATGGCAGATTAAAGCAATGTTTGGCTGAACAAAGGCAAAAAAATATCCCTCGGTAACGTCAGCTGGCTACAATACACATAAAACATGATGAATTATTCCTTTAACCTAAATCTGAGCTCCTGCTGTGTGGTTAGTCATTTTGAGGCAAACATTTTATCATAAGTTGTGGCCAGTTTGTTGGTTTTATTCACCATTTGCGTTTGAGCTGTACACAATGTGTAACCTAAATTTATTCCAAATCATAAATATTTTTTTTCATTAAAGGTTATACTGTCTTAAACAATACCCTATGAGATTTCTCCCCCCGATCTTTTTAAGTTCCATAATTTATAAAGTAGATTTATACAAGAACAGATAGTCATCCATTCTAATCCAAATATTAGTCCACAAACTAGGTTATTGATTAAGTCTTTCCACACACTTCTGTAGCCTTATGCTTGTGTAGGTTTTTGTTTAAGGGGCGACTGTGGCTCAGTGGTAGAGTAGTTGATTTGCAATCGGAGGGTCGTAGGTTTGATTCCAGCTTCCTCCAGTCACATGTCGATGTGCCCCTGGGCAAGGCACGTAACCCCAAAAACATCGTCCAACCGAGCCATGTTGGCTATCGGTGTATGAATGTGAGTGTGAATGGGTAAATGTGGCTTCAATGTAAAGCGCTTTGAGTGGTCAGTATGACTAGAAAAGCGCTATATAAGTCCAGTCCATTTACCATTTAACCAGACTTTTTCCTTCCACTCAACCTTCCATAAATATAATTTGATACCGCGATCTGTGACTATTCAGCTTCTTTAAAGCTGCCATTCTAATTATTTGTGGGATAGTGAAATTATTTTTAATCCAACACATCAAGGGTCCTCCAAAAACATCCCTTCTCCCACTCTTGTGCTCCCTCTAGCCCTCCTCAAACAATTGTGCACAGGCATCACCAGTGGTATCAAAGCACGTCAAAGAGGAAAGTAGTAGCTGGAGTAAAACTAACAAGTTTGCTCCGAGTTCTCTGAAGACAACTGATGTTCTCTTACAATATGGCGAATGTAATTAAGAAGACATGAAGCTGTCTGGTCGCAGCCCGATCTTCACCGGATTGCACGTTGCGCATGCACGTTAATTTACAGCTAAAAAGGCGAAACTCTATTTGTGTTTTCGATTGGGGAGTAATGCGGGACCTAGGCAGAATAACAAATGTTGTGAAGCACCAGCCTTTTATAGAACCGCACTATCATTTTACGTTGGGTACATAAATATATTCTTCTGACAGCAGCTTTAAGGCATAACCTAAGAAGTAAAGATGTTAAAAAATATCTGTAGGAATTGGGAACAGTCTTCCCATTTTCTTTCAGAGTTTATTAGAGTTATTAAAACCCATTATTTAAAGTTTTTTTTAAAACTGGCCAAGGATCAGGACTGTTTAGAAGATTGTTTATGAAAGTATACGATGCAAAGACCATCTACAAACTATGGATATGGAGATTTGCACTTTTTCCAATTCTTATGTTAAATACATAAATTTTTTTTAAAGGTGCTTCATTACACCTCTTGAAATAGGCTTGATTTATAAAGTTAGAGGCACAGACAAAAACTATTTTAACTAGTGCTGTCAAGAGATTTAAAAAAAATTAGATTAATTACTTATGATCTGTAATTAATTAATCTACTTAATCTCATTTTAATCTCACCTACTAATTGCTGAGAAAAAACCTTACCTTAAGGTATTTTCATTTAAATTCATCACGTTAGTATGATTGAACAAAGTCCGACATATAATTAAAAAAGTGGTTTCATGAAGTAATTTATTGAATTTAACAAATTTGAAGAAATGCAGTCCCAGCATTTACATTCTGTTGTTTTAGTGCCTAGTCCCAAGTGGAGACCGCGACCTTGTGCTTCGAGCATGCCCAGTTCATAAGTGTTCTGAACTTAGTGAGGTAAATGTATGCTCTAAGTCCAGCTGTATAACGTGTTAAAACAACATGTAATATACACCTTATTTTTCATAACAATGCCTTGCCATACAGCTGGAGCGGCCAGGTTGAGCTCCAGCGTGCGGTGCAGACTGGTAACCTTCTGTCTGTGAGCGGTCTGAGATGGGAGAGCATTGCTCGGTGAGAAGAGTAGCGTTACATGTCTCACCCAAAAGTCTCTAATAACCCCAAGACAAGTTGCTAGATTTGTCACTACTTGCTTTTATCTTGAGAAAATAGCTAGAGTGATCTTAAAAACCATAAATATATTTAAGTTGTGTAGATTGTCTGCAACTCCCTGCTCATTCTCACCTTGTCCTGCACCCCTTCTACGATAGAAGACAGTCAGAAGACGTTTAGAGCCAATTACCCCTAACCATTGAAGCACAAGAAGCCCAAAGCATAAAAACGGATTTCATTAAAAGGCAACTAGCATAGAGAAACAATACAATTAAAGATTAAAAGATAAATTAACGCGATTAAAAAATATAGCGCGCTAAAAATGGTTGTAATTAATTAATCGCAATTAACGCGATAATTTGACAGCCCTAATTTTAACGGCTTATAACTGCAGGAAATTGGTTATAAAAGTTGTAATATCTAGGGCAAGGGACATGTCCAACAATAATATCATCACTGCCATTTACATTTACACACGTCTCTACACATTAGGGCAATCCAACAAATCACTACACTGACCCTTTTTTAACAAATTTGAGAATGTATTTCTTTAGATCATGAAAAAGCAGAATGAAATACTTTCCATAAACTTATTGTATATAACTTCCATTGATGGGACAAACCTAGCACACACCAAAGCAAACATCAGAGCCCAACAGTTTTCATTACGTTAACCTGTCAGACTGCCCCACATTGGAGGGATTTGGATCTAAGGCAAGTTTGAAACCTAAAAAAACCCCTTCTGGTTACAAAAAGCAACAAGAACGTCCAGAACAGAAAACTAAATTAGGCCCTTCGCAGAAAAATGTATTTGCGTCTTCTCGCCCAGCTTGTTTAGAGCCATCTGGCTCGAAGTAAACACAGGCTGCAGGACTTTCCACCACATCTCTCTCTCAACCAGCTATTTCCATTTACATCAAAGCGTCCTGAGTGTAGATCTGCACACTTTGACTGGAGGCTGGGCAAAAAGAAAACCTCAGGAGGCTTCTGTAGTGATGCAGTGAACCCAGCAGAAGCGATATCAGCTGCATTCATCTAACTGAAGCCGCAGAAACATAAAACTAACTGAAAAGAAAACAGGTCTAAGGGAACTAACAAATTAAAAAGACAATTGTTACATTATTTGTCATCCTTTCTTCCCCAAACCAGGATGCAGGGGACGCAATGTTTTCCAGTAGCAAAGAGTCTTCTATATGTCAACCAAAGATTTGAAATACATTACTTGTCCTTCTAGATTCAAATTTTACCTTTAACGGAGTGTAGTAAATAATTTGTAAGACATGAAAATTAACTATTTTGCAACAGTTTGAAGCCGGTACAAAGTATTTATAAAATGAAAAAAGTAAAATTTAAACCCAATAATGCTTCAATGTTGTATTTGTGTACTCTTTTACTTATACAGGGTTAATCCATACAACTGTGCTCTCCAAGTGCTTTTCTAGTTAAAACTGCAATTTGGCCAGCTATAAACTAAACAAACTGAGTGGCAAAACAAGATAATTATTCTGTACAATAATCCTATCTACTTGAAAACGGTGACTACATTTACTTGTTGCTAATTCTATATTTCCAAAAACAAACAACTAAAAAATGCCAAACAAAATTTTTGAAACTTTAATACTGTGTTTGAAATCATTAACACGTTGACACAATTTTATAACCATTTATAACCATTTCTGTGTTGAATAAAGCAGTTATATCATGTTTCATCCTTTTTTTGTCTTGTACAGAGAAACAATGGTATTTTTACTCCAGGTTACCATAGTTAGAACATCTCATATCAGGAAACTGACATCATAATTTTTATCAACACTAAACATGCCAGTGAGGTCAGGATGAAGAACTTTGATAAAAATATCGATCTGAAAAATCGGTGCTAAAAAAGCACTCTGTTGGAGCAGAGGTTATAATTATGTACACTGTCTTCTTCTGCCAATTAAAATAAAGCTCACCTGGGGCCGCAGTTTCCCTCTTTTGTAATTTCTTTCCAAATTAAACTATATTTGTGGTAGGGCTTGTACTAAAACTAGCAGCTATAGCCTGAAAAATTGTATTTTGGTTACCAAACAACTCTGTGAATTACCACTAACTTGAGTAAGCATCTTTAGTGGAGATCTACCACAGTGTAAAAAATTAGGGATGCAAAATATTACATTAGACTCTATCCAACTGGCCAAATAGATTATTACATACAGACCATGAATACATGACACTTAGAATTTAGTACACAACAAAATATTACATCGCACCACGCTTTTGCAATTATATTGCATCCAATGATATTGAAATATGTAGCTGTAATGGAAATTCTGCACTTTGAAGTATGTGAATGTTAAAACATTTGTGCCGGTGTAAAGTATGATTGCAAATTAATTGGAAACAATAGAGGGAAAAGAAATGTCTTTATTAAGTCAGCAGTGCCTTTACCAGTTAAGTTCTCACCGCTGAAGCATGGAAACGTATTTTAGGAGAATTTTGTTCACATTGATACTAGGCTGTGATGGTAATTTTTTTAAAGTTTAATAAAAGCAATATATCAGTTTTAAAATGATTTTTGAAAATATGTCGTATTAACCCAACCAAAGTGCAGGAAGTAAGTGAAAGCGAAGACGTGGAGATAGCACAAGCCAGCTGCTCACATCTGCTGGGGGAAACACAAACCAGGCCTTGATTCCCCATCTGCTTTATCCAAATAAAACATGCAAAATGACATGTACACAGAATCAGTGGTGACCACACACCGCAGAGGCCACGCAGGACCATGACTTGTTTGTAAAAAGCTGTCCAAAGCCAGGACAGTGCAGGTGGAACATAGCCTTTAATGACTTTGCGGATACGCTGGAGCTAAAATACTTAATAACTGAATATTAATAAAATTTACGTACATTTAAAATGACTAGATGCCAAAAAGCACAAAGTGGTTCTGGTGCCACCTAAGCAGCATATGCTCTGTGGCAGGGCACCTTTTCCTGCACCTCAACACCCCGGGCCTTTATTGTTGTTCATAAAAAGTTCAACAAAGACCAAACAACCCAGTCAACTAACTCGACCTTGTAAAACACACACAGACACTCTCACACACACACATAGGCAAACGCATGGCAACACACTCAAATACCAGAGCAGGGTGCTCTAACACACCCTCCAGAGTCTTCTCCTTTGATGTGAGTGTGGGAAAGCTCAGGGGAATGGTCTTAGTGGGGAAGGGAGGAAGGGACGGGGGGGAGGGCACGATGGAGACGGAGAGGTGGCAGGGACGATTAGAGACTGGGGAGTGAGTGGAAGCATGCCGTGTGTGAGAAATGTGGGGTGAGGGGGTGGGGGAGTTGGTTGAAGCTGACCCCTGGAGGACTGATAGGTCAGTCTGTTTAGACAGGGCACGGAGACATGCAGGCACTTGCATATTCACACTGAACATGCTAATTAGCAGAGGGATACAGGAAGGGAAGAGATTAGCGTCAACTCATTCACTGGGACACGCAAAGCAGCCGCTAGGGAAGAAGCGACCACCAAAAGAGCAAAGACAAAAAAACTGAAATATATGACTTAGGCCACGTCCACACCACTGTGTTTTCGTTTAGAAACGGAGAGTTAAAACGAAAACTATCTCCGTCCACACTAGCGTTTCCCTGCGTGTTAGAATTGATCTCCATCCACATTAAAATGACTGAAAACGCGGATCACGGGACCATTCTCCAACACTGGGCATGCGCGCGCTGGTATAAACAGGAAACAGATTGACGATTCCTCAGCTGCTAGCAAAAAGATCAAAGCCAGTAACGCTTGTAATTCGTTATCCATGTTGCAGTTTCTAACGTAATGTACTCCAGGCTGTTTTTGTATGTTATCTTCCGGGGACGGGTCATGTGATGGGTGGCTGACGAATCAGGGAAGGATACGCTATGACTGATGACACCCAATCATAGAGCCGAGTGTGATCTGCTGCGTCATCGTTTCTAAAGTCCTCGGTTTTGAGACGTCCACACCAAAACGCCCTCCGGAGTTTCAAAACGAAAGAAAGGGGTCGGCAGAGTTTCTAAACTTCTTCGTTTTGGGTGTCCATTTTTGCCGTTTAGTGTGGATGGGAGGTGCAAACGTAGCAAAAGGTCTCCGTTTTTAAACGAAAACGCCGTAGTGTGGACGGGGCCTTATCTAATCTGCCCTTGCTTTAAGTTATATGATTGATGTCCTATTTCAAAAGCAAAAGGGAGCAAAAGGGTTTAAGGCCAATGCATGAGACAGACATACAATATTTAATATATAACTATACATGCAGTATATATATATATATAAATATATATATATATATATATATATATATATATATATATATATATATTACTAATTCATGTATAGTGTGTAATTGATTATCCAAATTGCCTTGTTTGTTAATTAAAGTAACTCAATTTTATCTAAATCGTATCTGTTTTGCTCACCCTCTGTTTGATATCCTTAAAGTGATAGTCTGGACTTTGTAAGAAAAAAGAGAGAGAGGGACATGATTTGAAAAAAAACGACCAAAGCTCCCACCCCATCTCTTTCTGATTGGTCTTGAAGCTGCGCCCACTTTTCCGTGCACGCGCCAGGTCAATGGGCCAAGACGTGCGGAGGAGAAAAAGAAAACAACCAGATTGTCAACAATGGCGTTATCAGAGGTGAGGATGCTTTTTTGGTTTAAAATCGATATCTTCTGCTCTTGAGCTGAATGTTGATCCATGGCTGCGTTAATGACTGAGTGACTAATGACTAATGGCGGAGGCTTGATTTGGAGGCTCCGTGTAAACAGAAAACTGAGCATGCACGCGGTTACAAGGTGATTAACAGCCCTTGGAATCACTTCATTGGTTCAAATGGATGGCACCGTGGCTCTTGAGCCATAGCTGAGATACGGGAAGGCGGGACTTACCCGTAATGTTATAATTCATAAAATTACTTATTTTACATCAACATTTAAGGCAGGGAGGTCTATTTAATACAATTCTTAAAATTTGTAATTCATTCAGAGATCCAGACTATCACTTTAACTTTGGACATACGTTCTTTAATTAATTTTATGGATGATTTAGAGTAAGTATGGTGGGTCAAACCTATAACAGAATCAATCAAGGGCTAAATAAATCCTATTTTATCCACATCTGGGTAATGAAAATAATCCAAACTGGGTTGTGTTTGACCCAGCAGTTCTTAGATTGTATTAACAAATAGAAATCAGACATCAATGCCAAACCAGGTAATTATCAACTGGAGCAGAGGCTGACCAAGTGGAACATCAGGTGAAAAAAGATGAAGAAATTACGAAACACCAGAGGAAAAAAAAAAAAGTTATCTGGCCCTGACCTCTCCAGACAGGGTCAGTCTTGACAGAGAGCATGTTTGTGTGCATGTTTGTGCCGCAGAGCAACAGCTAAACAGAGGTTGTTTCATCTAAAATCTGGTCCCTGCTTGTGCCCTGAGGTCTCGGCAACCTCCCTCAGCAAAGTCGCACACACACGTAGCACGCTGAAGTGCAAACACACAAGCACACAAGCGGGGGCAAACACTGAGCATTGAGGTCTCTGTAATCACACAGAGTTGGTCTGAAGAGGGGACTCGTTCCATCTTCAAAACCCGCCGCCACACTCCAACTCTCATAAAACCTGCTGACCTCCAGAGAGGTTTAGAGGAAAAGAACTGGAGTTATCTCTTGTGAGTGTTTGTGCGTGTTTCTTTGACGTTAATAATATCTGCATTAATACGGGGCTAAGCTGGAGACCTCCCACCGAAAAGCACACACAGACAATCTTTGCCTTTTCATGGGGAAGTGCACACATGCAACCAGACAAATAAACAACCACGAGAACCCAACTGCATCAATTCAGCATTCTTTTGCAAAATGGGTTCTGGCTTTGGTCTCCTTTGTTCACAACATGCATGAAATTCTTCAGTCATCTGCCTTTTAGTTAACATTTCACAAGTCACCAAACCAACTCTTCCTTTCTACATGTCACTTCTGTCCGCACCATCCTTGTATCCATCCATGCCAACCGTGTGCTGCTGCTATCTGCCATTAACTCAGCCCAGTGGTTTGCTTGAGGCAATCCCTCTGATTTCAGAAAAAAAATGTAATTACATAGCGGTTAGAGGAGAAGAGGTAGTCTGTTGTTTGCTATAACACAGTGACTGTGGTGGTGAAGGTTTTACAACAGGGGCAGCAGGCTGTGTCTGAACCAAAACTGCTTTCTCTAAACTCTAAAGCTAAAGCACTGACGGAAGAAGACGGAGATCAGCAGAGGGGAAACAGATCACGAGAAAAACAAAAGCATCCTTTCAAAGCTTCTGTCTAACATCCTCAAAGTTAGACCATTTCAGAGGAGGCAGGGGGAAACCCCGGGCTATTGCCACCTCTTTCCATCTTTGGGAGCTTCTAAAGTGGCTTACATTTCCCGTCTTTTTCACTTACTGATGTCCAGTGTAGCAGAGTAGACCTTTGGCAGCTCAGAAATTGTTTAAATGGAAACTTACATTACCACTGCCTTCCATTTAAAATATTAACAAATCATCTGAAAGACTACAATGACATTAAAAGAGAAAGAGAGGCAATATTGAGTGCTGCCCTTTGCTTTAAATAATTATCCTCTTTAAGATCTTCTTCCTGCAGTAAACACACATTCGGAACTCCCTTTATTAATAATTTTGTTTGTCACATGTATCATGTGTGCTTCCGGGGTAAGCTTGGAACAGGGAACCAAAGGGGCTAAAACTTTCGACATTCACTTGAGCAATATGTGTAAGATATTTGCATAGGTTTTCCCCTATATTTGGCAGAGCTTTGTGTTGTGGTGTTCATGTAGGGTGTTCCAATGCATTCAGTCTTAAATACATCTAAAATGTCTGTGTGCCATCCTTAAAATATTATTATCTCCATCAGATTTTGCATAACTCTTAGTTGGACTTGACACTGAAGCATCTTCTGGAGAGTCTGCAATATAACCCACCGCAGTCTCTGCTGCGGATCTCATTTGCTTTGAGGCATATGACATTGTCACAATCGTTTTCTAATCCCATCTCATCTTGGTTGCATGTTTCTGACTACCTCCCAAGGTGGAGAGAGGCATAATATTAGCAGGTAGACTTCAATCACCCCCCACATTCAGTGTCAAGACCTTTCTGATCACAAGGCCTGTGTGGATCAAGCAGTTAAAGGATTATCCAAAAGGTACGTGTGTCCTGTGACTGGTTCTGCTCACTTTGTATTCCATCTCATGTGGCTCTGACGCCCCCAGTGTCCCTTCAGAGCTCTGCTGAGAGCAGCTTAAACACTATTCATTTAAGTTTACGATGATCGATGTACTGATGCATGAGCATTGTGTTGATTAACTGTTTCCGATTAACAGGAACCACATTAAAATAAGACGCATTTCAATAATCAGAACGTCAGAGTAATTTTACTGGAACCCTATGGTAATACACTCCTCTCCACTACATCGGACCTACAGGGCCCATTTGCAGGGCCATTTCAGGAACCAACTGAGTACCAACCTGAGGCTATGCACTAGAAAATGGCTTGGTAGTGCTTGTAGGCGAGAGCTGTGGACAAGTCACACTGAGTGATTGTAATTCAGAGGCAAATGAGGAGACATCAACAAACAACTGGCTTTGTGACAAAGCAGTTTATAACAACAGCCAACGGAAACGCAGTAAAAAGCTCTGCTTCTTCCATTATCAATCTCGTTATTCTCTGCTGCTGTGTGCGTGTTTTTAATGCTGATAAGTGACGCTGCCCACTGCCAAGAGAGTCATGATAATTCCTTAAAGGGACACTTTTGTATGGAGACACAACAACTGAAAGTATCAAACCAACAGATTTACCCAGCCTGGGTGCCAGCTGAAGTGCCGCGCACAACATGGCCTGGAAGTTCGGTCATGGCATTCCTCCATTGAGGAGCAATTATGCCCGAACAAGATCTGGTCGGACCAATCAAATCGGGCTTACGATGATTGACAGGTGAACAACAGTAACGTAATCAACCACGTCAGCAAAGAGCGCCTGGGTTGAATTTGTTTACAACAACCATGGCTGCCGCTGGAGAACTGAGATGTGTAGATCCTGCCATCGAGTCTGTTCTAGAAGATATCGACAGCGCATTAATTTTAAAAGAGGAATTTTAGAAGAGGAACAGATAATGTCCTTTGCTCTGCAGAGCAACGTCACAAACTTCTGTTGCCCTGATTGGTTAAAGGTCTATCCAATTGAGTGCAGAGCCATTTTTTTCTGGTCCAGTTAAAATACGCCCCATAATCACAGCCCAATGGAGCAGTATCAGTATCATACGTCAGGATAAGATTTACCCTGATTAGGAAAGTCCGGTCAAATCACCCTGAAGTTCCGATCGTTGAAACGCACCTTTAGGTGACAAGCTAAATCATCAAAAAGTTGAACAAAATATGTTGAGATTAGCTTTGCACTAAAGCAAGGCATTCAGATTAAAACCAGCAAAAGATTAGCAGTGATAAGATGTGCGGTTTATCAAAAATTTTTGTCATATGTTACAAGTGATGTGTTGTTTTCAAGGCTAGCCCGCAGAAAACCCACATGGGACAAAATATCTGTTGCTGTCAAGAAAAAAAAGGGCCAACTAAAAGATCATTGGTGAGAGACTTAAGTGGCAAATATTTTAAATGCTAACATGGACCACATCATACTGATGGAACATGTGTTACTAGACATTTAGGGTCTGTATTTGATTTAAGTAATTAATGATTGAACTAATCAGACTGGGACTCCGTAGCATCAAAGACCTATTTTTGAATAACCAATGAGTTTTGTAGACAAAGAATCATGATCGTGACACTCTTTAATCAATGTATTAATGCACTTATCTGATATTTCAGTAGTTTTATCTGTTTAATTGTTGATATGTGCATGTCCGCAAACTGCTAAAAGTTGTATCGTTTAGTTATATTTCCCCCCAAACAAAATCTTAAAACATGATTTACAACACAATTATCTTCTTTGTGGGTTAAAATATTATTTGGTGCATCTCCAGTTTACACATGTTTAAGCATGTGAAGCCAGCCTAAAATTAAACAAATAAAAAAATGTCAATCGCATAGAAAAACATGAGAACGGTGGCCAGACCCTGCTGTAATAAGATAATATAATGTCATAAGGGAGGACTGACCCTGAATGCATTGCAGCGAGCCATCCTCCGCCCGGATGGTAAACGTCTCCCCTGGGTTCACCTGCACAAGAATCACCTGTGCCAAAACACGAACACAAAATAAAAAAAACATTTGAAGACAATGCAAATAAAGAAAGTATTAAAAAGAAAGTTTATAAACACACATCCATTACATCATTTCCAGAGGTGATTAGGGACAATGACTATAGGATCATAGAGTATACATACAAATTAGATGTTCAAGACTCAAGAAGAGAAACAGCTGCTTTGACACACACACTTTGATCTGAGAACAGGTTTTATCTTTAAAGAGAACAGAGGGGATCCGGTACAAACACAGTAGCTTATATCCTAGTCTAACAGACAGGCAGGTAAACACACACAAAGACAAATGAAAGCAAAATGACACTGTTTAGACTTCTAGATGGGTCTTTTTCTACTGATTAAGCCCAAAAGAAGCATGCTAATACCTTACCGTCATATTCTCTGTGTTCAGATTGTTGAAAGTGTACACATGGCTGTACACATGAAACAGATGACCCTCCATCGCTAGCACACAGACACACACACGTATTCAGGGGCATGCATGCACACTTGAGCAAGGCTCAGTCTATACTCCACAGGTGTGCCGTGGAACAAGCCTCATATCCTTCCTTCCTCCTGTACTCCCTGCATCTTCTCGCATCTCAGCACCAACATGCTCCTCTCTACGTCTCACACACACAAACACACTTCCTGCTCTGTCTGCTGCAGCGGCGGTTGTTGCTATGGGAACCCCAGCATAGTAGAGGGCACATACGGATGGAGAAAACCCCTACATGGATTCATGTTGATTTGGGGGAGTGGAGTGGCAGCTTACATCAGCAAAACTGTATGTAAGGAACCTTACTGTTTCTCTATTTCTTATATGGCTAATGTTGTACTAAATTTCAACTACTGTTATCCCTCTAGATAACATGCATGTATTAGAGACTTCAAAATGCCCAGATTTAATTAGAGAAATGCTGGAGTTTGTTTTAATTTAGATAAATAGTAATACGTTTTTTTATTTACCTAACCTGTACTTTAAAGCTGGATGTAACCAGTCAGTAGGTGTTTTTTTTTAATTAAACCTTCTGTCTCATGTGACTTCATTCAAAACTGATTAAAAGAAATACTGATTGTTTTGTTCCAGTTACCAGCTTTTGTTACAGATGAGCAGGAGCTAAGATAGAATTCACAAAAAGGGGAAAATAAATGCGATAAAACCTTTATATTTAGCTGATTTGCAACGAATTTGTGATTGATTTTAGAAACCGATAATTATCCCCCTTGTCTAGGTCTACCCAGACATCAAAATGGAGAAATCCCAATAAGAGACACATTAATAAGAAGTTTCCGGGCACTGACCCAGAACCAGAGCTTTTGGATTTTATGTTTATTTTATGTTTAAGTTTTTGTGTAACACAAATATCAAAATAACTATCATCATACCTTGGGAGAAAAAGAACAGACAGTCAATGATTAATTTAAAGATTGAAAGGAGGTTGTATGATATAAGTGTGCATGTTATCACAGAAATAAGTTACAAAGTAGGCAATTTTGAGTATTTTTGAGATTCAAAAGAAAAGTTGGAGGAACCACAAAAATAAAATAAAAAGCTATTCAAAAAAAAAGTGCATTTAATAGCGACAGATTGGCTGCTATCCAAAGATAAAACATTAATTCAGCAGATAACAGGAAGGCTGACTGGGGTACAGTGAAGTTGCTCTTTTTTCAAAGCATACTTTTTACTGCTTCTAATAATAACTGCACTGTGCATAGGGCTATTCACTAAAATCAGATGTTAATGAACAAGACATTTTTTATAATATTGCTGAAGACTTGATATGTACCGACTTCTCTCTCACGCAATCAGTGCATTTACGTTTAGTGAGAGAAAGCTGAATTATTGCCTTAATCCAACTGAAGTCGAACCCAACTGGATTTTTCCTAATCGGACTAACCCACCCAGCTAATGCAGTCAGAAATTTGTATTTATCTGCGTGTCAACTCCAGTCGAGCTATTCACTCAGATGGTCTAGCTTTTCAGAGGAAGTGACAAAACCGCGAAAGTGGGAATAACCACACCGGTGCAAAACAACTAAGCAGTAATGACGGATGCAAAACAATCAAACACTGCTTTAAAAAATCTATTGTGCTGCAGCATTGTTGTTGTCCATTTCTTTGCTGATTGTTCATATCCTGCCTGCTACACTGCTGCCAGCATTTGTTTACTATCTGTGTGACTCTAATCCAAGAACGCACTTCATTCAATAATTTGATTTCCTGTGAGACCTGTAGAGAGGCGTAAAGACTCCCTTTCACGTGGAGCTATCGGTCCGATTATTGCAAAAATCCAATTTAGAAGTACCTGTAAACGAACTGATTGTAAAATTGCCTCTGCTCCTGATAGGGGTAATTAATGGTTGCAAATGGAAGAAAGGCTAGATTAAAAAACAAATTGTTCTCCTTTCTAATATTAGAGCTCTTAAATTGGCATAAAGTAGTACTGGCAGGTAAAGGCTTGTCTGAAAAAAATTGGAGAACAACTACCATCATCTATGTTTAAGGTTAAAAACAGGCAGAAAATCTTGCAGTGAGTTGTCTATGTTCTTTGTGTCTGATACCTTCCTTTTCTAACTCCAAAGTACCAGCAGCTGCAGTTTGAAAAATGTAGGCTGGTAAACACAAATACTGAGAAAACTGACAGACAAGCACTTAAGTATGTATTCAGACTCAACACAGACACTGTAATGCCCACACAAATGCTAAAAGGGTAAGAGACACAAACACGCACAAAGTCCGACAGAAAGAGAAACAAACAAATATATACACATGGGGACATATAAATGCTGAGTCAAATCTGTATAATCATCGGTCTAGATCCTGATTCCACACTGGGAACCAAGTTTAAACTGCTGGGTGTTGCGATAAAAAGAGCTCCCTAACTGCTGTGTACTACAGCCAAAACCCCCCGCATAACTGTAATGGGTCGCAGCCAAAACACTCCCAACATACTTCCAGTGGGCTGCGAAGGAACAGGCAAAAACATTCACATCACTGTTCTACCAAAATCTCAAAGTGCGAAAATATTTCTGGGACCAAACATTTCAGATTTCATTAAACTAGGATGATTTTAATTAGTGTGATTGCTTCCCTTAGCCTGTGCAGATCTCGGCTGAGGTGTTATACTTTGAAATTGATCCAGCTGGCTTTGCAGCATGTTCAGCAGAACTCACTTAACTCACCTTCCAAAGTCTTTTAAGTAAATGCTTAGCGAGAATGTGAGATGTGAGGATGGAAATTTGTACGCCACGTGTTACAGGCTACATGCTAGTTCAATCCTTTGAGGTTCCATCAAACATCTGCAGTACAGAAATAGTCCAAAAGTTGGAGAAAACATTCCGCGGTGTTTAGTGTAACGATGAATTTCAGCAGTGCTTCAGAGAGTTCTTTTTCTTTCCAGCTATACTTGTATATTGCTGAGAACACCAAAGATCTGCAGTTATCACCTGCAAAAATGACTTGACTTGACTATGCATTTCTCCATGTCCTCATCTTTCTAGGTGCTCCTTTTGCTCTAGCTAATGACTCATTTTGAGCACAGGCTTGGCAGCTTTTCAACACCTGAATGAACAACACACGAGACTTGTGATGAAACGACAACAAAGGTAAGAGCCTGTGGGACAGCTTGACATAAACCCAAGTGTGACTCAGAATGCTTATACCACAACACAGGAAATGCTGAAAGAAGAAGGTGGATGGATTTGTGGGCTTGAACTACAAAGACAATTGCAAGCATTCAGATGACAAATGTTTGTAAATGTGTAAAAATGTATATATACCTGCTGTGCTGCGTCACCGTTAACCATGTGAGGCATGAGTGGGAGCTCTCCATTCAAGAGGGGGGGCGGAGCCAAGTCCAGTGGAATCTGGTCTGTCATCATCATTGTGACGTACATTCATGGAGAAATTGACTGAACTGCCCTACCTGGGAAAGTACAGAGAGAGAATCAATCAGAACCTCCTCATTCTTCAGACATATACACAACTGCATATTAAAGATAAAGAATAACACAAAACTTTTTTTAAGTTTGGGGAATTTTGTCAGTTTTGTTAGAATGTGTTGCTGGTCCAAATGGATTGCGACAATCACGCAATTGCAGTGATAGCAACAAAATCTAGAATAGAGACATCACCAAGTAGGACATTTAATATTGAAAGGACATTTTTTATTCTATTTTAGAGCCCAACAATCAAAAAATCTTAAGGGTTTAAAAACATAAATAAATCACAATCAAATAAGTTATTTGAAAAAAAGCTTTCTTGTACACAAAAAGAGCCTTCAGATCCCTAGTTCTCTAAAACAGAAATATATGGACGATGACCAAGCATTTGTAACAGCAGAGAGCAACTGCAGATTGATCTAAACTAAAAAAATGTTTTTTTTAGTAGACAGAACTAACTTTATAATAGGAATATGTCAAAATGACAGGTGGCTGCTTCTTGGCAACACAGAAAGAAAGGAGTAAGTCATCTTAAGCGTCTTTCAAAAGACACACCATGGCAGAATATAAAGGTAATATTGCCGCCGCCAACGTGTTTCATTTGAATGCACCTAGGCGGCCTTCTTGATAGTAACGTTACCACAATATTAACACAACGCTGGCCTTGTGAATGAAGATAACATTTTGGTGCAACAGAGGGGGACGTATTGATGATGTGCGGAAAGCGGGCTGAGCCACGGCCAGCAATCGTATTTAAAATGCAAGTAAACATGGGAAGCTAATTTAGCATTTGTAAACTGTATCAGAAACGACAAGCCGGAGCAATGCAGAGATCCGGCAGTTTCCAGCCTTTAGAGTCGATGATCAGCTCCTTGATCCTTCCAGGAGATGACTAAAATGCTCAATGATATCAGCATTGATGGTGGCAATATTTTTTTTAATAGGCTTAAATTTTTCTAAAGATTTTAGGAAACTGGAAAGTCCTCCATTTTCACTGTTTGCCAAAGATTGATGAACCAAGAATAATCTTGACATCAAGGAAAGCAACAACTCAGCTTAGCATCAAGAACATAATAGAGCTCATGCTATTATAATGATAGATAGCTCATGTGGAGTCAGGAGCCAAATCATTATGACAACTGTGGATGTTGTTTGTAAGCATGAAGTTTCCCATGTCAAAAATGTCATTCATTAATTTTATTATAAAATGTCCTCTGCTGTCCTTTGTTCAATAAATCAATAACTTAAATAGTTTATTCCACATTTTTAACAGGATTAACTAACCCTGAGCCAAAGTAGGACATATTTTAAATTCCTTTCAACTGCTATATCTGTAGAATTATTAAAAATAATATTCTGCTGCTCAAACTAACAAATTTGGGATGTGCACTAGCTCATTGGTTTTCTGATTGTTTAATGGAGTTTCTCATTTAAAAAAAGTTATTAGTCAGCTGTACCATTATATTTCTAAATATTCTGCAATACATCCAGGCAAAGCAATGTCATGTTACAGCTCCCATTGTGTTTCTCTATGTGTTTATTGTTTTATTTCACTGATGAGACGATTTTCCACTTCATGTCAGCAAGAAAACCTTTTCCCCGGTGTTGGAGAGTCACTTTTAGATTTGGTTTATGTTCGCTTCAGCTGGGATACGTACTTGAATCAAAATCCAAACAAGAAGTTTGAGAAACTCAATAAGTACAAAGGAATAACATTTGCTATGATAGGCGCAGAGGATGGTTGTTAAATGATACTGAAAACTGAATAACAAAATAAAAAGTTTTGCACAAAAAAAAGGAAAGACAAAGCATTTCCTGGGGTGTTGTGTTTTCCTTGAACAGTGGCTTTGTGCAACGATATACATTTTAATGAAATACAACAAGCCATGTCTTGTTGATATAAAAGAAAATAGGGATTAAAGATGCAGAGGGGAAAACAAACCCAATTCAAAGAGTTTCCCTGCCAACAATAGCCCTCTGGATTACAGCGAGCATCCTGTTTGAAGAACTTATGAAAAAAGAAAAAGTGGATAAAAAGTGGGCTGGACTTTACTATTAAGCTAAGATAAATGTTATCTTAAAACAAACCAGACAAACCTAACACAAAGCCTTTGTGTCACAAGAAAGGTTCTTTAGCGGATGAAAAACAAACAATGCCATCTTTCCAAAGTGGAAAATGACATGGCGTCACCTAACTGGCTTTGGGGCAGGAACATAAAGAAAACCAAGTACACATGGTGCTCATCAGGATTTTAACCAAGCTGCTAATCCAAACTTTAACAAAGTACGTGTGCTTACACATATACACTGTGCGAAAAACGCAACAACCCCAAAACCAACAACGGTAAACATTCAACTAAATCTCTGAAGCGTTCATACACGTGCGTCAACCGTACATACTGTCAACTGAGGGAAATGTGTACACAGATAAACTGAGGAGCCCTGCCTCAAGTGTTCTCCAGGCTCCCACATAAACACGTCTGTAAACCTAAAGAGATTTACCGTTTTAAGTGGATTAAATACTGTAGGCCCTCAATTTCAAAGCTGAAGAAGGAAACTAGTGCTAAAGAGCTACTGACCGCTGGCAAGAGGATGCTTTTAGAGCACCCAAGGTCGTATGCAGCATACGATATGAATGTGTTAGGGATTTCCTTTGATGTGGCTAAGTCACAGAAAGCCGTCTGACAGCCGTCTCTGACATATATAGTTTGTGAGCATGTGCACGTGTGCAGCACATTCCTCCTAAAACAGCTGTGTGTCATTGTGTGCCTCCTTTTTCAGCTGGTCCTCTTGTACCTCTGACAAGGTCGCTGGAAGGGTTAGCAGATCACCCAGCTGGGACTCATCCTGTCGCAACATAAACACACAACCCTTTCATTGCCTTTCGGCAAATATCAATCAGTCTTTTCTTTTACTTCTTGAGTTTGTTCTCCCCGCCTTTTTATTCTCCATCGACGCCCCATTTCCAGCTCAGCCTAGCCCTCCTGACTTATACACACAAACAGCTCAGACTGATGGTAACACCACTGTGAGCTCTGCCAGGAAAAAGAGACAGATAAATTGAGAAGAATTAGCTTTAGGGAAAGTAGGGAGGAGAAGGATTAGAGAAATAATATCTATTGGAAAATATCAGTCAATTGATCAACATATTGAACAAAACTCGAGCTTTTCTCATACCATAGACTTTACACTTTGCATCCAATTCGGACTAAAAACAGGAGGCAAATGATAATCAACAGACATACTTCATAGATGTAAGAGTACCTACTTTACAAAATGTGTGTCATTTATGCACAATCAATCAACCCCACGTTAAAACAATTTTTAGATATGCCTACAGATAACAAGATAGGAACGAGTGTAATATCACCTTTAGGAAAACTAGGGCTGCCTTGACACTGCAAGCAAAAGACTTTAGCATTTTATGACACTCTTAACAGCACAAATTGGATTTTTATAAATAAAATCCAGGCCACTTACATTGATTATCTTCATGGTAATGTCACATTTATCTGCCCTCTATGGCACGGAAGTGTGACAGATGTCCTATTGGTGTGCAAGATGCAACATAAACAATAGATTAAGCCAGCATGGCAGGTGCTATTACTGAAAAGTCAGAATTTGGTAAGCTCTGATCATACAACAACTTAAGCAGTGATGCAGATACTAATATTGACAGTAGATTTATTCTCACATGCAGGTTATTTCGGGGGTGTAGAATGTTCCAACTGGATCCCAATACACTAAAAAAAATTATATAATCAAATAAGCAAACCAATCAAATATCGTCAACCTATGCAACATGAATGTGGCCCATGAGTTTAAAAATGTTGTAATCTGTGTGAGTATGAGATCTTGGGAAATAAAATATTTTGCTCTCAAGTTCTCTCCCTGATGTTTTCTGGGTAGAAACTACGAAAGAAAGTTAGAATACACCATGCATCCTAAAAACCTAGAGCTATGTCGGCTTTTTTAGAGTTTAAGTTTGTCATTTTTTTTGTGTCTACTAATATTTCGAGTGCCAAAACCAAGGGCGATTGTAGGCCATTTTTTCACACATCCTAGCGAAGAGTACTGCAAAATTATAAAATAAAAAACTCATATATGTGCCAAGGAAGGAGTGATTACATTTTGGGGATGATCAGGTCTTATGGAGGAATCTGAACTGTACTGAGGTGCTTCTCCGAGTTCTGCTTTTCTAGTTATTTTAAGATAAGTTCTGATTGATTTAGTAAGTTTGTGATATTTTTATGAGCAGTGACTTTCTATGTCTTATGTAAGATGCATGTGTTGATATCAAAGCCAAGGTGCCACTGACTAAGTGACCGGATGCCCATTTACATTATATCTTCTGTTGTGTGTGTTAAAATGTACAAAACAGTCAAATTGTCTAGCCTGGCCGGGCAGCCCTCTTGGTGCTCAGCAACCCTAAATATCTGATCCTAGAATCCCACTGGTCAAAATAAAGCTTTTCAATCACCATAAGGCGGAGGATTTTTTGTGTGTGTGTGTGCTCATCTAAAGAAATCTAAAATATTCCACTGTGGTTTTAGCAACACCTGCACAATAAAACTTTTCCACACTGTTACTGTTACATCAGACAGACACATTTTGCATCAAGATATTTGTCATATTCAAAATATTAGGCAGAATTAAAATGTCTTAAATAGTGGTTTGAGCATTTATTTTTACTAGTTTCAGGCAATACTTGAGGTGCTGTGAAAGTTTTTGAGGTTTAATGGACTTTTTATGCTCCTTTATGAACATCAGATCACTTTCATAATCCTCCCTGCTTTTCCAAACTTTCTAGTGCAGATGAGATACCATTTATTATTCCATCCATTAACTGCGCTCTGCAAATCTGAAATTTGACCTGGTAACAGATCCAAAAGTGAAACCAATGCAACAATCTGCAGTTCATTCTTGGGGGATCTAAAACTGTTTCCAAACAGGGGTATGGTTTCTCCACTCAATTGTACTTACACTGGCTCCCTGTAGCTCATAGAATAGAATTCAAAGTGTTTTTATTAGTCTATAAATCATTGAATGGGTTAGCACCATTAGAGATCTGCTATCATGGTAGAAACCATCCAGATCACTCAGGTCCTCCAGCTCTAGTTTACTGATCATCCCATCCCAATCATGATATATTACTTGAACGTCTAGAGAGCTAGGTCGGACTCTGTGGTAGAGTACTCGACTGTTTCAAATCTTACCTCAAGAACAGGAATTTATTTGTGTCGATTAGCCAATTCTCATCACAAAACACAGAAATCACATGCGGGATCCCCCAGGGCTCCATCCTAGGGCCCCTCCTATTTAGCAGCTACTAGCTCCCACTAAAACAGATTACAACCACCAATAATGTTAACTACCACAACTATGCTGATGACAGTGAGCTTTATATCTCAATGTCACCAGGTGATGTTGAACCCATCCAAATGTTTAATAAATGCATTAAGCAAATTAACAGCTGGATGTCCCGTAATTTTCTCCAATTGAACAAAAACAAAACTGAAGTACTTATCTTTGGATCCAAAAAAGATTGACTACATATTAGTAATCAGCTTAAGCAGGCCCAACTAGAAACTACCAACCAGGACAGAAATCTAGGTGTAATAATGGACTCAGACCATATAAAGGCAATTACAAGGTCAGCTTTCTATCACCTGAAGAACATTTCTAAGATTAAAGGACTGATGACACAAGGAGACCTAGAAAAACTCATCCATTCATTTATCTCTAGCCGCCTTGATTACTGTAACAGTATCTTCACAGGTCTACCTAAAAAATCAATCAGACAGCTGCAGCTGATCCAGAAGGCTGCTGCTCGTGTTCTCACTAGAACCAGAAAAGTACAACACATCACCCCAGTTCTAAAGTCCAATTAATGGCTCCCTGTAGCTCAGAGAATAGACTTCAAAGTGCTTTTATTAGTTTATAAATCATTCAATGGGTTAGCACCAGAGTACATTAGAGATCTGCTATCATGGTACAAACCACCCAGATCACTAAGGCCCCCCAGCTCTAGTCTTGATTACTGCAAATGCTTTCTTGTGGGTTTTTTTCTTGTTGTTTTTTTAAGAACTGTGAGCTTTTTCAGCAAGGTCGGCTAGTGGAAGGAAGAACTGTGAGCTTTTCAGTGAGATCAGTTAGCGAATACAAACTGTTTTTACCTGCTTGTCCTTACATTGTTGTATTGTTTTGGCTATTGTCTTATTGCAATTGCTTTCTTGTATTTTGATCATCAAATTGATTTATGATGTGTTCCAATTTCAATCATGTATAGCACCTTGAATTGCCTTGTGTTGAAAGTGTGCTATACAATTAAAATTGCCTTGCCTTGCCTTGCCCAGAAGCCGTAATGTTTACAATACTGGAACCACCTTAATGCAGCGGCTTAACTATGACTTCTCCTGGGGATGATGGAGCTCTTCACTCTAGGTCAAAGCCTTGCTATCCAATGGAAGCAGCTCATTTAAGCTGCTTCCAACATTTCTTTTTCGATTTAACAATCCATATTTTGAGACCATTAGGGGGACTGAAATGTAAAAATTGACTAAATACTGTAAAAACTGACCTTTAAATATTTTTAAACAAACTCTCTGAACACCATGAAGTTTTAAATTCCTTTAAATAGTAATAGTTTGATTTATCATGACTATAAAAAGCTTTAATATTAAATCCAAATAATATGAATATTTTTAAACAGAAAAGACTTCCTTTCAAGTAATAAAAAACAGTAATAAAAACAAACCAGCTTCTAGAATCACAAGAATGGTGCATGCAGTTCACACATGCCTTATGAATAACTGCAAATAACACATCCTGCTGTTGCATTTAGAGGATCTTCCATGACATTTTAAAAGCTCATAGACAAGAGAGATGAGAAAAAGACTAAACTTTTTGTTTTTTTCCATTTAAGCCTCAATCATTCACAGAATAACTACAGATGCTCTCTAATTTCCAACTGTGATGCTCAACATGCTTCCTGCAGGATGTAATGTAAATACTGGAACATATAATGCATCTGTGAATGAATAATGAGCATTAATGCATGAATAATGGCAGCAGCTGTTGATAGCTTCATACATTACCATGCCATACAGACACAGATGCAAACAGACAGTGCGGTATTCATTCCCCCCACTGGAATGCTGGAGCAATAACATTGGACATTCCATTCAGGAGAAATTTGCTTAATTTTAAAATTCCATGTTGGATTTTTATAATAAACCACTAATCTGTGCGTGTGAAGGGAAAAATGTGCACAAGTGTTGATCTGTAGGAATGGGAATGGGTGTATGTGCCATTAAACGAAAAACCTTGTGTAAGCATGGAAACTGTTTGTGACATTAAAGATGCATAATCTAAAAGGCCCACTGAGTTGCAAGAACACATACTCACACTCAAAGGTCTAAGATATTCAGTGGTATCTTTGACCTCATTACACAACAGTCCTTACTTATAGTCATTCATTATTCACACACACGCCTGATGACTCCAGTTTGTCGGTTCTGATGAAGCATAAAGGATATTCACAACCACCTAACAGACAGTCTGACTTACTTCCAGGGTAGTATTCACACTTCTGTGACACACTGCAGCATGTTTCTAATGGAGATATCTGCTTCAATGCCCTCTGTGGTACACAGGTGTCTGCTCATTTCAGGTTGCAGTTTCACCAGCTTTGGATTTGATCAGTCTTTTAAATAGAGCATGATGTCTAGTTCACACACGATGACATGACAAGCCCTTTTCATAAGCAAGTCTGTCTCAAAATGAGATAAGCATTGATTTCAGATCTAATCCTGCTCTCCCTTCAAGCCTCTATCTGTAAATGTCTAGAAACCTGGAGAGATTAAAACGAATTAAAAAGCAAGTGGAGGGGAAAGTGATTTCCCAACTGGAGGTGAAAAAACACCCAAAAAAATGGTTGTAACACAGGATGTAGAAAGCATCATTTCATGATTTGCAGATGATGTGCAACCCTGCATAACAGGTATAATGGACTTGGGCAAAAACAGTATGAAACATATGGAACATCTATTCTTTCAAACTTTTGCAAAACGATGCCAGGCTTCTGGGGCACTGTGAACATTTTTAAACCCCTAAAATATGTATCCTTTAGTAAAACTTTGTACCATCTGTAGAAGTGTATATTGGATTTTAACCAAATCAGTGAGATTTCTTTAACTGCTTTACACTGATCCTTAGTGCCAAAAAAGAAGTTCATACCGGAAGGCTCCAGGAAGCATGATAACAACTAAAAACTTCCAAATGACAAGCGTTGAAATTGCTATGATGTTTTATTTCAGCAGAGAAATAAAAAATAGTCTAATCTTTTTGTCAAAACTTGTTGCTCAACAACTTGGCATAGGCTGGTTACCAATCACAAGACATTCCAACGCTACACTTTTCAACACAAACAGTAACTCACTAATGGTATAACTATGCTGCTAAAAAGCACACAATTATTCTACTGAATCCTATTTTGAAACGTAAATGCAGCCTTTTTTGGCTTTACATAGAACTCACAGTGTAACTGTACTTCACATATTTAGGTAACAGTTCCAATACTAATGGCAGTCATTGTGGAGTTTACAAACCTCGCCAAAGAGAGTTAAGCAGTATTACAAAGAATGAGTAATTCTTTTTACAAGATTTATATAAATCTTTAATGTCAAATATACAGTATTCTAAACTTTTTTATTTTTATTTTGTTGTTGGTTTTAAATTATGAGCTAAAAAGGTCAGTAGATGGGAGAACCCCTTAAAATTAAATTCCCCACTTTATCAGACTACAACGTTTCCGTGTTATCATAATTTATGATTTTAACAATAACTATAAACATAATAATTTCTTATTCCTGCTGACAACTAATGTATTGTGCAACAAATCTAGTTACATGTGAGCATTCCAAACATATCGGAATAGTTTTCATAAAATTATAGGCCAAGAGCACTTCTTCCACACATTTCTTTTTTTTGTTACTTTTGATGAAATAAGAACAGCACACCACTGTCTGACTCCTCCACGTCTTTTACTGCTAGAATATTTCTCATGATCCATATTAGTAGTGGCAGAGCACACAAGAAATGAGGATCAAGGGAAAGCAGGGTGAAGAACTGAAACTGCCATTTGTTGGAAGGCTTTGTTGCCGTCCGTCGCCGTGAGGCGAGATTGTCGTGAATACGGAGCTAACTTTACATCGCTGGCATTGGTGCGTGCATCTAAATGCGATAAAGAAGACGAGAGATAAGGAAGAGAAAAAAAGGTATCATCTTCCATGTTGCTGGGTTTTCTGAGCAGTAATGAATGCTCTCAGGTGTCAATGCTTAGAACTGCACAACACACACACTAAATCACACAAGCATGCAACATGCCTGGGATCAATCCTAGTCCTTACAACCTCATCTTATCAGCTGGGACTTTCAATTTGTGCTACCGTTTAATACAAGCTTATGTGTGCAGAAATGTGTGCCTGCGTACGTGCCTTTAGAGAAATTGGGGCGACGCTTCTAAATATTGTGGGAACCTGCCACCAACACCACTCCCATTCAATGCCATCTCCTTTTACAAAAGGTATTCAGTCTCAGAGAAACCTGCGCCCTCACTCTTTCACCCTCTTTCTAATACACAGACACACACACACTCATACACAGTTGATATCCTTCTTTTTTTACCAGGACCGAGAGAGGTGGAGAGTAACAGAGTGATGCAGGAAGAGAGGGAGGGGGAGGGAGGAGAGAAAGAAGGGTGGAGAGGAAGGCAAAAAGGAATGTTGTGCTTGTGCTTACACTGACACACACACTTGGAGAAGACAGAGAGGGGATTTATAAAAGATGGAACTTCTTTTGGTTCCCACATTGGCGAGCAGCTTTCAGCACACATGAAGACCCAGTGTGTTTGGGTGGGGGTGGGGAAGTCAGGATAGGGAGTAGGTAGTGAGAATATGAAAGTTAGGGAGAATAGCAACGCATCTGAAATCAAAATGTAGCTTCGACTCATTCATCATTGGCTTGTGTGTGAATGCGTCCGTGCAGCGCCTTCATGTGTGCACGCCTCAGTTTGTGAGAGCGGCTAAGGTCCTGCTGCCCTGTAATTGTCGTAATGATATGTCATACACGAAGAAGAACTCAGAGCAGGGTGGGGTGGACTGCATTGGACACATTTTGAGTGCACATGCATTCTCAAGAACAAGCCACTTCTTCAAAAATCCATAAACTGAAGACTTGATGGAAAATTTTCCACTCAAACAAATGAGATGGGGCACGTCGACAAAACCAAGTCTGAGGATGAATGAAGGTTCCATCTTAGCCGGATGCTCCTTGAGCTTTCATGTCACTTTAACGTCTCTTTCAAAACTTCTAATTTGTGATTTTCACCCAAATGGTGATAAATTTGTAAAGACAGTAAGTAAAGTGCTGTCAGCTCTGCACTTTATAAAATGCAGAAAAACGATGCTGCATCATTTTGGAAAATACATATGTAGAGTTGCACGGCAGCTGACCAGAAAAATCTATTTTTGGTTTGAATGTCCCTGAATGACCAGTTGAAAACTGAAGAATTCAAGTTTCTCAATAATGTGAGAAAAAGACTCAAAGTTAAATAAAGATACTCAGAAAAGTATTTTATTCAGAGAACTGCCAAGCATAATGTTGTTTCTGATCCTAACAGCGATCATTAACCACACACAGCAGGTCGACTAAAAATATGTTCTACTTTATTTGGTACATTTTATGATATTACCAGTTTGCAAGATAAATTAAACATTACTGATATCAGTCAGGTCATCCGATTAAAAACAAAAAATAAAGAAAACAGTTTTGAAATTATTCAACAAGTTCTGATTGGTGAATCTTGGGCTGGATGCATAAATCATAAAAACATGGATTTTTATTTCAACAATTAGCAATTAAGGCATTATCTAGCTCATTGGGTCGGTTTTATTACCATAAATTACAAAAAGATAATCAAAGTCGCTGTCTGGATATTCTCCATAATTTTTGCAATTCAAAGAAAACTACTGCTATACAGTATGCCGCTGGTATTTGCGAGGGTTCGGGACCACAACTGCCCACAAATAGCTGAAATGAACACAAACTTGAGACCCTACTAAAAACACTCATAACTCTCCATTTCAGTGATTTAAACATCAAATATATCTTAATATAATACAGATAATAGTTTTATTTATTGTTCTGCATATGTTTGATGATTATTATTATTTGAGTCATAGAAGGATAGAATAAACGCCTCCCACTTCTTAAACAGGTGCGCAGGTTGACTGCAAATCGCTAGCAGTGCTAAAGTTAGCTTTGCCGGAGCGTCTGACTGACAGTAAATTAAAGAGCTACTATCATACTTGGACTGTTGGTACTTTAAAACTTTAACAATGCATCTGAGCCTATGTTTATTCCTTTGGTTTGTATTGGGACCTCCTTGGGACCAAAAGAAAGACAACAAAAAAAGCAGTTTTTGATCCATGATACGTCTTCACTACTTGTAAAATCAAGAAATGGGTAGTCGTTCTAAAAAGTTCTGATTAACGCAGAATGGCATGTTGTCTTATCTTCTGAGCTGAATTTATCATGAGTCTTTAATCCATCCATCTCCATCCATCCATTTTCTTAACCGCTTAATCCTTAATGGGTTGCAGAGTCTTTAATCAGTTAGGCTAATTACATATTAATTTGTTCTGTAAATTAATCATTTTCTTTGTTTTGGGTTTGCCTCCATTTCTACCATTTCCACCGCATGCCAGAAATTCTGCAGATCGTTGAGCCCAGCCGGACCACAGGCAAGTCAAGACTCAGCCTGGTAAAACGACAGCTTCAGCACTTCTCTTCCCAAGCCATCCTTCGACCTCAACACCAGCAAACACACAGACACACACATCTACACCCACACACACATGCACACACACACAAAATGAGTAGTCAGAGCAGAGCCTTTCTGCCCTGTCATTCTCCTATTCATCCATCTACCAGCCTATCCAATCCTCTCATCTGGACAGTTTTCCTGGAACATAGGCAAGAAATAGATGACCCACTGACTTCAAATGATCTTTGCCTAGTTTCTGCTGCTTTTTCCAAAAGGAGCCATTTAAATGCCAGGTTGAAAATTGTACGGCGGACTGCAAAACTTTATATAAATATACACAAATCATACGATGGCTATTTCCTTGGTGAAGCCACTTTTGATTTATTTAGCACGGAAAGACGATAACTTGGACTTGCTTCTGCTGTTTCTGTATAAGACAGCATATAATGCTATAAAGCAATGATGCCCAAGTCGAGTACTAGAAACCTATCATCTCACAATTTATAGATGCATCCCTCCTCCAATGCACCTGAACCAAATGGCTGAATTCCCTCACCAGCAGTCGTTCAGTTTTTGCAGCCCTGGTACTGAGTAGTTAGTTTGATATATTTGTGTTGGAGAAGAGATGCATCTAAATGTTTCACGATGGTAGAGCTCAAGGACTCGACTTAGGCAACCCCGGTTGAAAGCGTACAGAGACTTTTCTGTAATATCAGTTCAACTCTATTTTAGATACAGTTTGTTACCTTCTACTTGTAAATCATCTCCGCTCATATTATTTAAGACTTAAATGGCTCAGGATAATTTTATCCATTTGCAACCTCATAACGTGTTAAGATTTTGGCCTTTCCTACTTTAGTACCTGTAAACAAACCATTTAGTGGGAATGTGCTGAAAGAATTGAATGTCAGTTTATTGCTCTTGTTGGTTAGGTTTTTGGTTAGTTTTTAATTGTATTTTATATTTCATGCTGATGCTGTTGTCTGTGTTTCTGATCTACTAATAGGGCTAATTTATTTTAATTATGAGGGAACTGAGTGGGTTGTGTAAAATAAGAATAGTTAAATGCAAAGAAGTTCATAACAACAGCAATCAGAAATGCAGGAACCATCTCAGCTTCTTTCACTGTTAATCTCTCGTTATCGCTGTGGCCATCTTTTGGCGCTGATCAGTGATGACACTCACTTCCGAAGATGTTGTGATATGCGGACGTCTTAGCTGATTCTCAAAGGGCCAATTTTGTATGGTGACACAACGGCTGAGTGGAGCGGGCCAACAGATTACCCCAATAGAAGAAAGTCTGATGAAATTACCCTCAAGATCTGATTGAGGAAACGTGCCTATTGATGATTTGTTCAACTGTTGGTTATTAAGTGGGTACAAAACATCCACTTTAATGAGTAGAAAGGGATGAATCAGCTTGTATGAAGCAGGCCATGGTAGACGGCATCAAACTTTTACCTGGAATTATTCAGTTAGGAAACAAAGAGAATTATGCAGGTACTTATTGATTTATATTGATATACTTACCTAACCAGCACCCACTTAAATACAACTGAAAAGTTTCAGTATTTGGCAAAAGCTTTTCCTCCACTATGGTGTTTAATGCTGGCAGCGAATCAGCATGCTCTTTAAAGCTCTTTTGGTGTCATCAACTTTAATAACTTTACATGTTCTCAAATCAAATTGCTGAAATCCCTACTTTATTGCTTAGTAGTGTTTTTGTAAGTACTGTATATTTAGTGAAAAGAAAACACCACTGGATAGTATCTTTAGGGCTGATTCTGGTCTTTACAAAGCAGCACAGCCTTAGACTTGGAAGTGGATTTCTATATTGCAATCCACTTCCTGGAAAGACGGGGCTTAAATTACGTTCCACCGCCCACTTAAAGGAACAGCTACCCTCCCTAAGAGCCCTATAGGAAGTCATTGGCTGTGTCCAGGCCTGTGGGTGGGGAATGGGTAATAGCTGATAGACAAGAACCAGCAGCCTATTTCCAGAGCCAGACTACAGTTACACAACTTTGCACATATCCCTTGACAAGACAACACCCTCAACACAGAATGTTGGCCAGATAAAGGAGGTGCAAATAGAATAAAAGAGGAGATTGAGGAACTGAGAGGGAAGCAGTTGAAAACAGAGAAGACAGAAAAAAGGGTGGGGTAAGAGGGAGATCGGTTTTCCTTGGAAACAAAAAGAAGAGGAAACAGCTATTTTACACTCAGGTCAGGAATTGTGGGAGAGTCTTTCAAGCCAGTACATGTAGGTGCAAGCGTCTGTTTGGGAAAAATAGAAAGGTTAATTGGTCTGTGCTGGATGATCACTTGGAAAAAAAACCTAAGCGGAAATTTGGTGTCCAATATTAATATAGTACTAATGTAGACACACCATTATCCACGCAATGGGTCAATCCAGGATAGAACAGGCTGGCCATAAAGAGAAACAGGCAGGGATTTCAGGTGAAAAGGGATGTGAAGGAGGATGTGAGGAAGAAGGAAGGGAGGAAACAGATAAGACCAGAGGAAAGAAAAAAAGAGAGAAAATGGGGATGGATAGACAACAGGAACAGAGATTGAGGAGCATGGAGGGAGAAACGTGTGGAATCCTAATTGTGTTATTGCTGCAGAGCAAACATTAGTCCTGCCTGTCATATAGCACAGTGGGTAAAGTGTGTAAGAGACAGGGAGGAAGAGAAAATTGAATGAGTCCAGCAAATTAAGAGTGAAGCCAAGAGTTTAGGACACGCTCTTCCTTTTTCATGCATTAACGCAGTTGACAATAAGCTCTATGTTGAACTAAGGACTCTACTGAAAGTTTGCCGCTAGCTTTACATTAGCACAGCACTGCTGTCTACAGCAGATGCACACATCTGCTGAAGCCGGCCCTCCCTCCTCCAGCTGTACAACTATAAGTTGGCTGTGTGTGTGTGTGTGTGTGTTTGTGTGTGTGTGTGTGGTTGGGCTGGGGCCCAGAAGGCAGTAAACCCACAGTAGAAGCCCTGACAGTCCAGCACTTGCCACGTAGCAGCGACGTAGCTCGAGAAGAACGGAAAGAAAAGCAAGACATGTATGCTCAAGCGCAAGAAGCAAAAGAAAAAGGGTTTCAATCAGCACAGACAGGCTTATAAAGCTTGGAACCTTATGAGTCGTTGATTAAGACTAGTACTGGAAACAGAAACTGCAAAGTAAACAGAGAAGCAGGCTGAATTAGGGCTACTGTTTATCTCAATCAGAAAACCTGATGTTTCCACCATTTAAAGCAGACGTTACAACAATACTGTTCTTTGAGATTAGAACACAGAGTGCTATCATTTACTAATTTTCTTAATTATAGCATCAGCCTCAATTTAGACCAAAATTGTTTGAGATGCAAAGAAAAATTCGCCGGAGACCAGAACCAGAAGATCTCAAGCTTAAATGAACCTGATCATAAGTTAACGCACCTTATACAGGCTTTACTAGGATGTGCTGACAACAACACTCTTTGGTTAGGTCAATATTATCAATGAAATTTGTGTGTTAACGATGTTTCAAATAAAGCCACATGAAGCACGGACTCAAGCAGCAGTGCACAAACAGGAAAACAGGTAGTTGTGACGCTGTAGCTCAATATTGCAATTACAACCTTTATAATGATTTAAGATACATTTGAACCCAGGGGTCGATTTAACAGAATATTATCCATATTTGACCAGTTTTTTAGAATGGTGACGGAAAAATCTAAAAGCTCTCCATCATTTTTACAGATTAGTTTTCACACCTCCGCCTCAGACCCCTTTATGTGATGCGCAGATTTTTTTTTCCAACTCTATGCACGGAGTCTGGGTAAATAAATTCCATCAATTATTTATCCTGCTTCTCCTTGGAGGGTCGCAGGGGGGTCTGGTACATTTCTCCAGCGGTTATCGGGTGAGAGGCGCAGTGCACCTTGGACAGGTTGCCAGTCCATCCATCCCAGTGCGCCCCGTTAGATGCGCGCCATAGCCCGATGTGCGCCACAGACAGGTGTGCAGTGCCACCTGCTGCTTTCCTCCGGTAGATTATGGGTCAGGAAACGGCTCGTTGTGAGAGTCTTCAACTTATGGTCGCTACAATGGGAGAAAGGTTTCCTGATAGTAAACTTTGTGTTTGAAGTGAATAACATAATAGCAGTCTCCAATGGTGCGAAGAACGAATTCTGCCTGCAGATCAACAGCTATGATTACCCATGGGGGTAATGTATTCTGTCCACGGAAATAAAATCTAAAACCTAATATCAATAAATTCTGCAACAATCCAACTCTTAGATTACCAGGGTAACCACTATTAGCAATGCAAAGCAGTAACAATCTATTTCTATACTATGCACTCATTACTGTGCAGTAACTTGAAGTAAAGGTTCTGCTCTCCGGACAGATTGGTTCATCCCTTAATGCAAACTACATCTGCCACTGTTTTGATTTTTCTGCTCAAAGTGTGCACAAAAAACAATTACATTAAAAGGTTTTAAGCATATTAAAAAATATGCAAATATTAATAGTACTTTCACCAAAAATTGGTCCAGAGGCTAAATAAAAATAAATAATTGTAGATTATATTGGATTTTCAGGGTCTTTTGTAGTCAAGGTTGAATTGAATTTTTGTTTATTTTTCTGCTTTGCTATTTGGGAAATCTGGCTTTTAAGTACAAATGAAAATCCTGACAAATCCACATCCTACAATCTAACATGCAATATAAATAATAAATAAATAGATAAGGTTTTTTCGTGATTTATTCAAAAACATCTGGTTGGGTGGTGATGCTTGTAAATCTAAGTGTTTACTGATGTGGTACTTGATACAGAAAATTTGAGAATCAAACCTCAATGAAAACACTTCCTTTCAATATTTTAGGGATGCACCGGAAATTCGGTCACAGAAAGTTTTCGGCCGAAAGAACTAAATCACCGAAACAACACAGCCGAAACTTTATTAATTTAATTTATATTGTGGATTGTTGTTATGTCAGTGCAAAATAAATATCCTCATAGTTTTGTAACTGATTTATTGCAATGCCTTGATTTTATTGAGGTTAGTACACATCATAGCCATAAATTCTATGGTTCTAATAATTGACAATCATTTCTTTCGGTGTTTCGGTTTTCGGCCTTAGTTTTCTTCATTTTCGGTTTTCGGTTTCAGCCAAGAGTTTTCATTTCGGTACATCCCTACAATATTTGTCTTGTATTCAGGAAAAAAGCCAAAGTGCACTACAGTCGTTTGGAGTTCAAGACTGTTTCCATATTACCACATACCAGGAGGAGCAAGACTATGTGTGTGTGAACATGTGGGGTCACATTCAACTTTTTAATTAGACTCAATTATCGATTTTCCATCTTCAGATTCAAGAGTGAAATGGGGCAAACAATTTAATTGCTGTAGTACCAGTATCAAGTTTAAAGCTCTAGCATTTTGGTATCATTACCCTGAAAACACATTTTGTTGGTGTTTGCCTTTTTTTTTTTAGATGTTTTTTTTTATACGGAGGAAGTGGCTATTTTCCCACAATCACATGAACATGAGTCACTATTCTTTATGTCAACGTTTCAAGATGTTTATTCTCTTTTTGTCCTCATCTCCCCCTCCCTCCAGCCTCGTCCCCAACCTCGACCCAATTTCCAGTCTTAGTCCTGCCCAGCTAAATGTTGTCTCTGCTGAGGGCAGAGCATGGATCCTGAGAAGAGCTGACAGGAAACTCCTTCCTAACACCTTGGATCTTTCGGGCTTAGTCTGGCCACTGGTAGGACCTACTGAAAGCTAAACTGGGTTTATATCAAACCGGAGGCACAGCCAGACTGTGCAGGCCCTTATATTTATATCCTCCAGTTACAAGGAGTTGTCTGACTTGAACGCCATCTACAGTACCTTCTACATCAAAAGGTTGTTGATTGTTTACAGCTTTAGCCTCAGGACATTTTTTTAGCCAAATACCATTAAGCCCAGCAGATTTTTGGGCCACATGCTAAAAACATCCATGCCTGTAGGTGTGCTTTTCTGTGTACGCTTTAAACTGAACAAAGAAAAAAAGTAGCAGCAGAATTAGCTCACCTGACATCAGGACAGGGCAATTTTTTACTGGTTTCGGTGATCTCTTCAAACAAAAAAAGAAACTATGATCTACTTCTTTATTGCATTAGAAAAAGGTTAAGGACATGTTCTGTGCTGTAATAATTGGAACATGGAAAATGTGTTCCAATATTTAAGATTTCAAGCAAAAAAACAACAACAAAAAAGCCCAATTACTACTGATTGCTATCTCATACTTCCTAAAATTGTGTTTGGTATTTCCTTGTGACATTTTGAAACAAAGAATTAAAAGCTTCCAGTCTGTTCACTTTATCTCTCGACTTCGCAGATGAACGATTTGCAAGACGCTGCACCAATTCCCGTGTGTACCATGAAGCTCAGCTTGCTTACCTGATGTGTCATTTTCAGAAACGCAAGTTTTTTCAAAGTCATATCCACCTCTAGTCGCCATGGCAATATGAAGGAGGACTGAACTCTCCTTGAGTTCAAACATTGTCTCTTTGTCTAACTCACACACATGCATTTAAATAAGCCTATCCACTATGGTTACCAATTCATTAGAATCCTAGACATGAAAACATTATTCTGGTATGATCTTATATAACATCGGCTTAGTATTAGCTCCACAATATTCATTTCTTTGCTATGTGTTTATTACTGTGTTAAGCATTACTATGATTATGATGCTTTTGTGTGTGCATGTTTCACAAGATTTTTTTTAAACACATACTCAAATTGCATCTACCCTTATCTTCTACCCCGACTGCAGCCCAACTCCAGCTTTAACCTGTCTAAGCCCTCGTCTTTCCCATCATCCCCACCCCACCCCACCCCACTATGCATACACTTTTGGCCCTACTTGCCAAATAACCCCTTTGCCTTCAAAAGACAGCCGCCCATTCAGAAGGTTTTGAGTGTGGGGAGGGTGGGTGTTGGGGTAGGGAAATGCAGCGCAGAATAGGGTTAAGAGGAGAGGAGAGTGCAAGGCTCTCATTCCCGCTAAATCGTCCCACATGGTTGAGCGTGCTTAGTTTAAACAAACACAGCCACTTCCTCTTCACTGCGCACAGTGACACGCAGACAGGCGCGTGCACACGCCCACACCTAGCCAGACTCACGGTCATGTGTGTAAGCCTATTAATGAAAAATTGTAGGGAACTGAGCATAGCTATTAAGACACAAAGCAGTAAATATAGATGATTTGGGATAGAATTTTAATTCTCAATAATCAGAATCAGAATCAGAATCAGAATCAGAATCAGTTTATTGGCCAAGTATGTCACATACAAGGAATTTGACTCCGGCAAACTTTTTCCTCCAGTACAGAACTTGAATAAGTGAAATATTCACTTATATAATTGATTGAATAAACATGAATTTAATAAAACTAGAAGATAATTTAGCAAGCAATTTCCAATCCTGATAAAATTTAGAAACACAGCTATTCTGGCATTGCTGTTCAAAAAAATTTGTTTGTCAATGTTTTTTCTTGGGTTCTCTGCTCCTTTTCTCTCTTTCTGCAAGTGCAGAAGCAGATTCCAAGTGTTCTTGTGCTCTGCATCTTTCTTCCCCTCTTCCTATCCCCCTTGCTCCCTTTGAATTCTTAACCCGCCTCCTTGCCTTTCTTTTTTAACCTTTTCTTTTCTTTTCCATTTCCTTGTCAATGGCAAATGAAATAAAACCTAAACAAATTCTTGAAAAGTTATTTTATCTGAATATATATCACCTGAAGCATTATAGCAAAAGCCATAACTCTCCATTTGTGAGATAAAAACAATTTTTTTTTGCACTCAGACAACCATTCTGACTGCTATACTTTATATATAAAGTATGCTATACTTTATATTTTTAATCTGTGAATCACTTTGAGTTGCATTTTATTGTATGAGAAGCGCTTTATGAATAAAGTTTGATTGATACAGCTGGTAAGGACACGGTTAAAGAAAAAAAGAGCAAAGAAGCAATATTAAAACACTCTAATATTAGTTTATGACTAAAGAGTTGCATATGCTGAAGTTATTACCAGGGAGTTTTGCACTGCACTTGTACAGAGACAGACTACGGAAATTCAGAAACAGTAATTTCCACAAAGGTCGGCCCGCCACGGACCGGACCGTGTCAGCTCGTATTTAGTGCGTTTCCACTACCTCTCTCTCTGAACTGATCCAACCCCTTTCTCTGGCTCAGTCCAAAGTGGGCCAAGGTGACCCAACAGACTCAGGTATGAACTAATTGAATCAGTAAATTGATGTCACGCTCACTCCTACCTAGTATTGGTAGCCGCTGGTTGGCCTGATGGTGTTCATAAGAAATGATGTCACAGATAATGGCAAAGCATGGCTTCCAGGAGGTTTAAAACATTGTTAATTAAAGTGCGAATATCGGGCCGTGAAGGACCACAACCGCCAGAGTGGGGCAGATGGCAAGCAGTGGAAGTGTTTTGTAGAAATTTCTGCTATTTATGGTGAAAGGCCGGCAGGCTAGATAAAGGCTTCAGGATCGGCATTTGGAATGTCGGTAAACGGTGAGGGATGACTGATTTTTTTTTCTGCGCTGAGCCCATTCATGTCCTGACCCAGTGCCACGTTCCTGAGATCGCAGTGGAAACACAACCTGATCGTTCTGGTCCTCGCTGAGTGGCTCCTAGTGGAAAAGGGACATAAGTTCGACCAGGTTCTGCTGACAGCAACCCTATTCAGTGGGGATGAGATTATTGAGTGAAGACTTGCACGTAGTTCTTTTCAGTTTCAGTGAGGTATCTAAAATATGGTCAAAAGAAGCAAATAAATGTAGGATACTATTTGACAGGAATGTATTTGCTACAAATAGTCAGTCTTTGGTTTTATTAGACTGTGGGAGAACAAGACATTTCAGCAGTTGACAACTAGGCAAAGTTGATATTTCTTTCACCTATAATTAAATATCGGAATACAAATTCTAATTTATTTAATATGATTGTATTTTCCTGAAGAGAAAAATCTAAATTAGATAAACTCTGTTTAGTTCAATGCTTTACTAAAGAGATTGGAAACAGCCCATACTTTGTTGACTGGTACATGTTTAAAGTGCAAGTTGCAGGTTAAATAGTTTCTAATATGCATATAAAATGTACAAAAAGTACCATTTGAAATGTTTATAGCAAAGACCAGGTTAGACCAGCCAGCATGCTCCAGTTTTTTACAGCTTCATGGGACCTCTGTCTGTGGCTGCTTCTAAAACTGCAGCAGTCAGCTGGGAGACATGACCAGGATTGATAAGAAGCTCAGCTCTACGCAGAAGGGATCTCTGCTTTGTAAGTCTTGCTGTCTAATATCTGCTAATTACCAACTTTGTTGAAAGATTAATATCAAAGATTAGAATCTACGTGATATATGAGTTGTAAAAGAAACATTAAAGCTTGGATGCAGCACCAAGGCTGAGCGTTAGCATCAGCTAGCATTGGTATGATTTTGTCTTTAATGCTTCGCCTGGTCTCTCCCTTGTCTCTGGCTTATAGCTGTATGGTTGTGGTCCATCAAATGTGTAGTTGCATATGTTTCAAATTTAATCTGTGTGAAAGTCGGCATTAAAATCCAACTGGCTATAGATCGAGCTAACAGGACTCCCTTCTCCCACATCACTTCTGGTCTGGCATGTAGGGCCTAAGTCACAGCCTTCTACGTCCGCTCCGTGGGACCCCTACTGCCAACAAAAATGAATGAATCAATGGAGTGATAAAAGTTATTTTCTGATCCCATTTTAAATGTGTGATGGATCGAGCATATAATGTCTTTGAATTTTAAAGACACATTTTGATGCAGAAAACTGTTCAAACGGCGGCAAAAGTTACTTTAGGTTCTCACAAAAATGACTCTGAAAGTGAAAATAATGTATACAGTAAATTTTTATTTAGAAAGTATTCCTAATATATTTCTCAAAATTATGGTTTAAGGGGGACTTTAACCTGCAACATACACTTTTAATATAATATCCTGAGATTTTTTCAAAGGCAAAAACAACCTTTTTTTGTTAAATAGGAAATTTAAGCTGAAGCTGCGACAAGTTAAAACCTAAAAAATAACTAGCAGCACCATACTGCTAAAACGATTCTCAACCAGGGCTGCAATACAAACATCAAGAGGTTCATGTTAAACCCTCTCTGACTCTAAGGCCCCCGTATTACCTCTAGCTTCAGTTCAGTGACCTACAATCATTGTAATCAGCTCTAGATTACAAGCGGCTAATAAAGTAGAGAGAGAAAGAGGACAACTACAGAGTCCAGACAATAAGGCCACATTCACTGCCAGTGAACCTGCTGCCGTCTGGGCCTGCACATAGCATGCCTCTGCCACTAATGCTGAGCTCCATCGGGGCTGGATGCCATGGGTCTTAATTACGACAGTTATGCCGAGTCAAGAAGTGAATTCACCCCCTCAAATCTCCACCACACTGACACACGCAGATGCGTTGACTACCATTTTTGGACGGATAAGCATAGAACCACACAAAGGAAAGCCCCCCACCCTCATGAGAAGGTCAGATCATCAGTTTTATGGGCCATGTAAAAGCTTACTCAATGCCTACAATGTGAGGGAAGAGAAAAAAACTATTTAGTCATACTTATGTGTGAAACCTGCCTCCACTCTCACAGAAAGGACAACAAGAAAGACTCAGAGATCATCTTGTAAGTGTACAAAAGACTATTATTTTTATCTATTTTTTTACCTTATTATGAAATAATGCATTTTAAATAGTTGAAACCCATTACCAATTGAAACTTATGTTTAATCTAAGAAAGTGTGCAATGGACAGAGAGAAAGAAAGGGTCATGCATCAGTGTTAAATCCACTGGAAGTGAGATGGACTGAAAAATGAGGAAAGACACTTCTGGGAATAGAGAGCCAGAAGACTCTACATACAATCACTTGTTTCCAAGCATCAAACACACACACACACTTTTATAACACCCATCCCCACAGCCTAGGGTCAGGGGGTCACATTCCTCCTCCTCAATCAGCCTCAGGATCACACACCAGTTAAGGGGTGTGAATGTGATTGCGGCTTTTGTGTTTTGTGTGTTAGTGTGTGTGTGTGTTTGTGTGTGTAAGAGAGTTTGGGATAGTTTAGTGATTTGTGGGGGGTCCGGCCCTAGGGACGTTAGCGGAGTAGAGAAGAAAAAAAGGAGAGTGACTTCATGCCCAGCTTGAGGAACCCTTTAAAATGTGTTAATTTAAAATTAACCTTTCAGGTATCTGTATCTGGCATTTAAGTCATCCAGTGAAGAAAGTACAGATGGGGACTGGAATCTACCAATTTTCAGCTTGACTGGCTCTGACGAGTGAAGGGCTGGTCAGAAAGTCAGATCTTTTTCCAGTCACTAAAATCTACCATACCTAAGCACTGCCAAGTCACCCTGACAGCATCACTCTTCACTATGGATGCTTGAAATTGAGTGAAAAAATTCAGGTGTTTAAAAATGAAGCAAAAGGAAGCATAAAGATACTTCCATATCCAGATAAGTCTGCAGTTCATTAATTCTGCAAGACAGCAAGTGAGTGTGATTTTTGATCTCCCTCTTTTTGGAACAAGGTGGATTTCGAAAGCTTTAAAGGCTCTTCGAAATTTCAGATTTACAGAAAGTATTAATATTTTCTTTTGGTAAGGCTACCAGCACTAACTATGCTCATTCTATTGAAATATGCTAAAAAGAGTTGAAATGGTCAACAAATTATTTTATGACAAAAAACAACTCCTCTCTAACATATATAGGACGCATTGGTATCAGGAAGTCAAAACCTTTTGAAAGCTAAAGATCAGAAGTCAACATTGCTTGCTAAAATAAAGTGTTTTATGACTTAAAACCAATGGGATATTTTTAAATAATGTAATCGTTTTTGACTAACCGATAAACTTGTCTACTATCTGATTCAAATTATATTAAATTAATGCTTATCCACATTTTCATAAGCATTTCTTTTTGAGCTGGGAGGTGAGGGGCAAAATAATAGATGGAGCAATGACAGGTATGTGGAACAGAGACAGGTGGGGGCATATACACAGACTAGAATGGAAGGAGGGGTCGAAGGGTGTCTGCAGGCCGAGGAAAGAGTCAAAGAAAGGAGGAGGAGATGGAGGTGGGAGGGGTGTTTAACAAGGAAAAGCAATAAAGAATGTGGGTTGGAATAAAAGAGCAACTACTTCCTTTGTTAGCAGCCCTTAAATATGGTCCTGCCTATCCACCACCATGTTACAGCGTAGCTTATACATCCTCAAAACTGTTCTTGTAGTGCTTGTTCTTCCAAAGCATATTTTAGACATCAAAGGATTAAAAAATGTGCCCATAAACACAAACACACATGCAGAACACTAACTTTCCAAATACTCGCCGTTGGGCATGAAAACAGCCATTAGCAACAGTCGGAAATTTCCATGGGTCTGCCAGCTAGCACCACCAGCACGCCCAGCATGCTAATACAGGCACGTAAAGTCAAGTCAATGCATCCTTATGGTCCGTGCATGTGTGCTAATGCGGAGCTGGGCGTGTACAGGTGAGCACTTCACTTTGTCTGCCACCTAAATACACACAAACACTGAGCGTTGAGCTGCTACACAACAGACAAACAGAAACGATGGGCATGGAGGAAGTGTACAGGCAGGCCAGGTTGAACACAGTTCAAGAAAAATTGTGTAGTAACATTGCAGCTGGCATTCATAAACTTTCAGCATATTGATGAAACTTAGCAGCACTATTTCTGCTCTACCATGACAATTTTTCAGTGCAGACTGTTTTTGACTTCCATCTTTGTTATGCTGTAGGAATCTTTTTGGGGAATTAATGCGTTTCATCATTTCTATTGATGCAGAATGCAAAACGAGTCTTTTGAATATCATCATTAGCAGAAGTCCAGTTTGGGTTCAGAAGGAAAACATAATGTACAGCAGCTTTCTGTCATCTGCCAGAATGTTTTTTTACACTAATCATTCTGTAAATGACATAGATTAAGGGAAACTCCTCAAAACGTTGCTAACGCCTACTTCTGTTTGCATGTTTCATAATTAGCTATATTTATAGACAATATTTATTCGTCTTTAAATCACTGAATGGTTTAGCACCAGAGTACATTAACAATCTGCTATTACGGTACAAACCATCCAGATCACTCAACTCCTTCAGCCCTAATCTACTTATCGTCCCTAGAACCAGAACCAAGCATGGGGACGCAGGTTTCAGTTTCTATTCTCCCCATATCTGGAACAAAATTCCGGAAGAATGCAAACTGCAGAAAAACTGAACTCTTTTCCCTGTGTTTAGACTAAATATATAGCCTACTCTGCCATGGTGAAGCAACAAGGTCAACAATGACATTTTTATATCAGAACACTAAGCCAGGGGTATCAAAAACATGTTCAAAGGTCTTGGTGTCCTTCAACTTTTAAACATGCATGTGCTTTAACTCACTTTAATCAAATATTCAGGTCCAAAGCAAGAATCTGCAGAACATGATAGCATTCTAAGGGGATAATTTAACCATTTAATTCCTATCATCTGGATCAGGCATGCATCTAAACGTTGCAGGACACAGAACATCGAAGTTTGGTGTTTTGATTCAACCAGTTTCAGGAGCTCAATTCTTTTTGCACTAAAAGCTGGATGCCTTGTGATTAAAGGCAAGGCTTTTTTCTAGCCTGCATTATGGCTTTTGTACCTTTATTGTAAGTGCAGCAACATACACAGGTGAACCTCGAAAAATAAGGATACCATATTTAGTTTTTTTGACTAACTTAAAAGGGGAAACTAATATATGATATGAGTCATGCAAAGTGAAGTTTTTGTTAGAGTTTAGGGAATTTCAAATAGTGAAATGTAAATTTTTTGAAAAGTATAATCATGCATATTTACTCAGTACTTAGTTTGGTCCCCTATCGTATCAAGTACTGCCTAAGATGTGGCATGGATGCTTTCAGTCTGCGGGTCTGCTGAAGTGTTATGGAAGACCAGGATGCTTCAATAACAGCCCTTCAGCTCTTCTGTATCGCTCATTTTTCTTTTAGCAGTGCTCCATAGATTCTCCATGGGGTTCAGGTCAGGCATGTGTGCTGGCCAATTAAGCCTAGTAATCCAATGGTCACTGAACCAGGTTTTGGTACCTTTGGGAGTGTGCTCAGGTGTATAGTCCTTCTGGAAAAGTCAGCATCTCCATAAAACTTGCATGTGTAAGAAACATGAAGTGCTCCAAAATGTCCTGGTAGATGGCTGTGTTGACTCTGGACTTAATAAAGCCCAATGGACCAAAACCAGCAGTTGGCACGTCTCCCCAAATCAATACAGATTTTGGAAACTTCACACAGGACTTCAAGCATCTTGGATTGTGTCCCTCTTAATTCTTCCTCCAGACTCTGGTATCTTTGTTTCCAAATTAGATACAGAATTTGCTCTCTTGAGAAAGGAGGACATAGGACCATTAAGCAACAGACCAGCAGCTTTAGGAATATGACATTTGGAGCCCATGTCCAGGATACACTTGTGTGTAGTGGTACTAACTCCAGCCTCAGTTCACTCCTTGTGAAGGTCCCCAACACTTTTAAATGGTCTTTTCCTGGCAATCCGCTCCTGGCTACGCTCATCCCTACTGTTTCTGCACCTTTTTTCTTTGTTCCCTTCCACATAACATTCTATTAAGGTGCTTTGAAACAGCACTTTGGGAACATCCACCTCCATTTGCAATGACTTTTCAAGGTTTTCCCACCTTAGGGGGTTAATGATGACTTTCTGCTCAACTTTCAGGCCAGCAGTCTTCTGCATGATCGTTTTGAACCCCATGAACCCTTTGCAGGTGTTTTGCATTAGCTGATTAGAGTGTGACACTTTTGCCTTGTCCACATGTAGCCGGGTATCTCACAAAACAGAGATATTTTTCTACGGTTTGGCCTGTCATCCACACGCAAACACAGATCTTCTGCACCAAAAACAAATCTGTGTAAAAAAACTCCGGCCAAAGTGGAGATCTGTGTTTTCTCCATTTTCAGTATCTGCGTATGAATGGATGAAAACGGAGTTTTAAGAGGCGTAACGTCACTATTCGTGAGAAAAAATGCTCAAACATCCCTTGTGCGACCTGTGTTTACTCTCAAAAACAGCATTTATGCCCTCAGAGGTGGCATTATTAATTGTCAAAGCGTGCAATGCCAGCTTGTTTCTACCAGCTCTATCACTGCGGTATGCTGACATTAGAGAGCAGAAAGTTACTCTGAGTTGATGGGATTTGTGAGAACTACTGCCCTTTACATGTTTGCTACGTCTATGAATGTGATGTAAGACGCATTTATCCGGTTATGTGTGGATAGATTTTTTTTTTTTAAGGAGCGGAGGAAAATCTTAATTTTTTTAAAACTCGGCTACGCGTGTACATGGCCTTTGTTGTAGCAGTAGCAGCTGGTAGATTTTATTGATCAACACCAATATTTTTAGTTGACATGTATTGTTTTATGATCTATAACGTACCTCTGTAAAGACGTTGATTATTGATCTTTGAAGGAAATTTGGTAGGATTATTAGTTCGTAGATTAACCAAAAATAAAACACGTATTGATTGTAGCAGCTTAAAGGCACAGTGTGTAATTTTCGGGCAGTAGGGGGCAGTGCATGCCTAAATTATCACAAGCATGCGGTATCTGTGTCTTTGAGTAAGAAACTCAACAACGGAGATCCAACTAGTGCTGTTTTCCAACGCTCAATTCCCTGAGAATTATCTATTTGCAGCAACATGACGAGCACATCAGTCTCTTTCATTGCTTGGAACTAGCGAAGAGGTAAAAATGTATTTATGGCGAAACTTTTTTTGCATTTTGAGGGGAAATCAATGTTTTAATAGCAGGCTTGTTCCGTGCGCTTTGTCCGTCCGGGCTCTTGTAGAAGTAAAGACGTCATCTAATATGGCTTTCCCCTGAAAAGAGGACCCGAGCCTATGAATTTTAAAACTCATTTTTATATTTTACAATATCGCCAGTATTTTGCAATTAATGTGCTTTACGTAATATTATTACATAATATTTTAATGCCTATTTTCAAAGATGCACTGCAAAAACTACACACTGTCACTTTAAGTGGAATAAACACATCCTAAATTGAGCACAAGTTTGTTGGCAAGTACTCACAGTGTAAAATATTAGCTCTTTTTGTTTTTCTGCTTATTATGGAGTCACACTGGGAGTAGAACAACCAGTTTTGCTTATGTAGCATCTCTCTAGTTCGGTGTTCACCATGTACAAAGCAGCTTCTAGCTTCCTGTCTGTAGCTTAAAACTGTCAAATTAATGAGAAAAATGCGTCCTGCTCCTTTAATTTCCACATCAATAATGTTCATCATTTTTGTGACTTTGTTGTTAGTAAAAAAATATATAGTTGCCCTCCTACAGCCAGCTGTCAGTGTGCAGCAACAGGTGGGGATTGATAGTGTTGGTTTTCTCTCTGCCATTCAGCTGGAGAATAATCTGTTCATTAAATATAGAAACTGTTAAAAGTATGAGAAAAGATTTTAAATGTTTGAAACCGTAACTTTTTTAAATCTTGGAGTATTACTATGTAATCTACAAATGACTACTATACATTCTATATTTTTCAACTTAACCTCTGGCATCTCAATAACTATGATTAGTTTTTGATTTTTTTCTAAAAAAGGGAAGAACCGGGACAGTTAAGGGAAAAAAATGGAAAATGACAGAGAAAGATGGACTACACAAGAAGCAGAAAGTTCTCTTATCTTCTTTTGATTCGACTGTCAACAATGTAAGAAATTATCAAAAGAAACAAAAAAAGGGGGGAGGCCTTTAGGGAGTAAGAGAAGGAGAGAGCATGGCATGGAAGACGGGGAAAAAAGAGGAGGAGGGTAAACATCACAGCTCTATGCCAAGCAAACACGGGATGGTGGGATACTTCAACAAAAAGCCACCGCTGATAGAGCAGAAAAAAGGAGCTAAGGAACGGAGCGAAGAAGCAAGAGAAACAGAGAAAGAATACAGAAGTGAAACCAAGCAAAGACAAATAGCAAAAAACCTGGGAAATGAAAAGTGAAAGCAGAACGCAGCAGATAAGCAGCTGCTGTCTTTGAATTAGGGCAAAGTTTCTCTGTACGCTACTGCTTCACACCTGCAATAGTTTATAGTTTAATGAGTTAAAATAGGAGACTAAATCCAAAGCGAATACAAACTCCCTCCTTCATCCGCCTCAAACATGCCGTGACACTACTCCCCTGCTCTCGTTTAGTGCTAACTTGTACCTTCTGTCACTTTCTCGGTGACACATAGAAAGTTATGCATAATCAACTCTGTGCATTCAAAGTTGCACAATCACTCACAATGACTGATGGCAAAACGAGGAAGTATGTGAACGCATCATATATCAAGATGGAGGCAGCCGCTTTAAAAGCTAATATAACGTGCTACAAAAAAGGTTGAAAGCAAGAGCAGCAGAGAGGTAAAGGGGAAGAGAAGCCATCAAAGCTTTCCTTGACAGCGCTCCAAATCAAATCAAATCAAACTTTATTTATAAAGCGCTTTTCAAACAAAGAAAGTTACTCAAAGTGCTTTACAGATTTAAAATAAATCCAGGTGTTCATCCTTTGGCCTCACAGGAGAAGAAGGCCTGATCACCTCAAACATGACCCCTATCTTTAGACGCATGTAGCACCTTGGCTACAGTAAGATTGAGGTAGATAATCATTCCTGGGGGGGAAAACACATCTGTTGTATCTGTAAAAACAGGTGGCACAACTGACAGCACTATTCATTAACACGTGGCAAACAGGAGTACCAGTTTCTGGGAGCATGTTCTATAATTTATGGACTGCTGATGAAGATCAATACTTTTTTAAACAACTATAATTACTTAATATCAACAGAACGCATGATTGATTTGCTGTGTTTTCTGCAGTTGGAAATATTGCTAAATAGACATACTGCTGTATTCTGTAAATATTAAGAAAACTTGTAGGCCTCTTTTTAATCAGCTGGTCAGCAGCATGCAGCAAAAGCTGGGACATCATGATTGATGGCAGACACTGACTTTCTGTCTTTCTGCCCTCTGTCCCCCCGCACTTGTTTTTCAGCTCTTACAGTCATTCAATCCGTTAATATTTTTCCAATCCTTTAAATTCACCTTAAGTGTACACACACTAGTACAAGCAGCAGTGAATAACAGGAAGGTGCTGCTGAGTGGAGAAGCATGTTCATTAACCCATCCAAAGCCAGAACGAAAAACTTTCGAATAACACACCTTGCTTATTCCAAGCAATGTGTGTAAAACTTTCTAAAGATCGATTCGCACTTTCTAAAGATCGATTCGCACATTCAACGATCAATTTAATCTCCTAACACTGTTTGCCAGACGGGCATTTAAAGGTTTAGGTCTGAAAGGGTTAATACGATATCGTCCTATGGCATAGAAAGGGCTTTGCGACTAATTTCTAAAATGAGTTTGGTTATTTGTTCCTACTGAGCAGGTGGTAATTGTAAACATTAATTTTATTAATAGTAATAAAGATAATTAATACTGGATTGGACCACTATTAATATTTTAAATAAATAAGCCAATCAACTCATTGTACAACAGTGCTTAAATTGTTCTGTAGCCACTAAGGAAAGGTGCTATAGAATGCAAAAGGGTGATAAATCATTATATAGACCTCTGAAAAATGTTTCCATCTCACTTCTGTATGCTCATGCATCTCAGAATACGGATTCTAACCACATGAATGATACTATGGGGTATTTTAATAAATAGCACCCAAAAAAAACAACATTTAAACGTGTTAAATAATCATACTTTAAATGGCTTGTGTCTAGCAAACTGACATGTGAAAAATCCTCACATTTGACACATTTAAGGTAAAAAAAATTATTAGTAATTCAAGAATATTAAAAAATGTATCCTTCCAATGAAATATTATTTTTATATAAACTGATTAGTTTTATTACCTCTCCTGTAGAAAGATATTGGTTGTTCCAATAGATGTTTTTTAGAGACCAAGAAATCAGATGAATGCTCTTCTTTATTTCTTATTTCATGATCAGTGAATACATCATATCTAAACAATAACACAGTCCAGTAACCACAATATATTTCCATGTGAGGTTACAGAGACAAGAAGATTCCAAGTTAGCTATTTTCAGAATCAGTGAGGTGCTTTAAGATGAGGTCAGGGCGCACAGAAGCAAAAACACAAAAGAAGGTGCAAGTAGCATTTTAAATAGAAACCACATGTACCAGGGAGACACGCCTGCCATCCGTTAAGCACACTATAAGAGTGAGCCAGACTTTAGCTGATAACAGGAAGGCTAACAATAGAAAACAGTTGATCTGCTTTATAACTTCAATCTGTCAAAGAATATGCTAGTAAAGGAAATGTCGGCCATATTTAAAAACCTCTGAGTTACATTAAGAGACAGTTGTTTTCAGTAACAAATGCGAACTATAGTTATAGTGTTGATAATATTATCTGACACTAAAAAAAACTTAAAAGGGTCGCTCTGTAGGAATTTGGGCTTTATAGAAATATCTATCCTATTTTGAAGTGAACTGACTTAAAAAGAAATCTGAATCAAACATTTATATTAAAAAACATTCATCATCAACAAATCTCTGATTGGTGCATCTGTAGTTTGGGGATTTTTTTCTTCTTCAATATTTTAATAAAAACAGCACATCAAGAATAGCTCTAAATCCTGGAAAACCAATGCAACAGGATTCAAATAGCGATTTTGATCAGGATCTTTATTTTTGACCTTTTTTAATTGCATTTCTTTACATGCTTTCACACACTTTATAGGGCAGCATTGTATTCATTGGGTAACTCGATAGCACCTCCAGCCTCTGTCCCTGATACACAAGCACTGCTCGGTAACATTACCCGCAGGATAACATGTTCTAGGTTACCATTCAGAGACACAAGCGTGTGCATACAATGACAAGTATCATCCTGCCCCTTCCCTGACCTCATTTTGACCAGGCGTACCAGAGATTTTATTGGGCCAGAAGGAAACCACAAGCTGGTGCAGGTAGAGCACAGAGACACAGATTGTCTCTGAGGCTAGAGACACAAGTCTTTATGAAACAGAATAATTAATTCCCTATATGTGAAGAAAACATCTTACCTTTTTCCCCAGCATAATTCCAATTTAATCAACAAAATAAAATAAATTGACTTCTTATAGCTCTTAGAATACACGAACTATCTTCTAAATCAAACACTTAACTGAAAGGGGGAATTAAAATCATTTAAAGTCGATTAAAAGTTTCAGCAGTCATAATACCCCAAAGGCACACAAATTCATCAGCATACAGTGCATGAGTCATACCTGCATGAGAAGCTGAAACAGTTGCAGAACTCCTTACCTTCTGTACGGACTTATTTAACCATATTGCTGATTCAAGTAAAAGCCTCAAAGCCTGTCCTCTCTGAGTCTTTGTCCAATAGAGCACCACACTTCTTGTTTTCTTGTGTCATTTCAGTGTGTCAGATTGAAATCTCATATGAAAAGAAGGAGAACATTTTATGATGAGAGGAGTATATGGGGGGGGGGGATCATGTGCTTATGAAAGCATCAAAATCTGCTCGGCTTAACTCTTTAGAAAAGCACCAATCACAATTACACTGGCTGTTTTGCATCTGTCATTACATGTATATGAACATTTATTGTTTTAAATAAATGCTATGAGATCTTGTTTTTGTTGTTTTTTTCTGTTTAAAACGTTTCTGTACTTATGATGACACCGTGGAATTTTTACTTAAGGTTATCATGTCGTTTAAATTTTAGATTGACCCATGTCTACCTACTTATATAAAAACAAAACTTAGGATTCTAGCAATCACTTAAGAAACGCATATATTGTAAACAAAAGCATAAAAAGAAACAGCACTCACTGAGGTAGCGGTCAAGAAATAAGATTTAATTTGTCTATATTTTATAGTCAAAATACACAAAATGCGGAATCAGCTCAACAGAACTTTCCTAACTAGCCTAAATCCAAGTATATGCCTTCAACAGTGTCTAAATAGTGAAATCCAACAGTCTGAGAAAATAGGAATATCATTCCAACTGAACATGCCCTGAGTAGAAAAAGAATTGTTGATACAGACAAAAGTATTGATTCAAATTATAAAAATTATTTCTTTTTTCTAATGAAAGCTGCAGATATTGATGAGGAACCTCAAATCAAAGAATGCCTGTATTCTGGGCTGAAGACCAAGGAGGCCTCCCAAAATCCCTAGTCTAATCCTTTCTTACCTGCTGAAACCCGAGTTAGACTCTGGGTTCAATAAACAGACAGAATTTTAGAAAAAGGGAGAAAAATGAAAGGCTTCATTATCTCTTAAGTAAACCCCAAATAAAGCTTTCCTGAACTCATCTGAACCATGTTAAGGCTCCTGACTCGTGGAAGCAAAATAAATTGCTCATTCATGCTCTACAGGGAGAGAATTCCTTTGCACACTAAACCTAAGCACACCTTTTCAGCTGGAGGCCAGCTTCATTCATCTCTAAACTTCCAACCCAAACAATCCCCCTAAAAAGTCTGATATCAGATTGTTCAAAGAACAAGGGGGGAAAGGGGTGGAAAGTAGGGAGGGAGACAAAACATCATGGCCACATCAGCCTTTTACCAAAGGAATGTCATCTGACGTCACAAATTTGGGATCGGATTACTCTGAATATCCTTTACCCCCAACCAGCCCTCGTGATTAAAGTAAGGATATGACTTTTAAATGTTTTATTAAAGATACCAACACTTTCAAACAGACATCAAAAACACAGCTTGGTAATGAAATGTTAATTTTTACAGCAGGATTAAACACAAAACATTTTTAACAGCACAGAAGGGAAGGTAATGCCATCTCAGCTTTGAACATATTTTAGTCAATGACATCATATAAGGTACAGAGAATCTGTATCCCATAACCCTGTGTTGGAAATAATGTTATTAAAATCAGATAATGACATTTTTATCACATAATATTAGGAGACTTTGTCAAAAAAAACACACATTCCCAGTTATCAAAATGGTGGCAAAACCTCTCCGTGGTAAATATGAAAGGCCACACAGCAGATAGAACTATTTCATACCAAACAAACAAAACAACAAAGTTATGACATGGTTAATGGGGGAAATAACCATTATATATAGTATAAATTACTTTAAACCATTAGTTGTCAAAGTAGTTACCAAACACCTCTTGATTGGTATGAAATATTGTACAGTAGATAGCACAAAAAACTGAATATAAACAACCTATGTTACAAAGATTAAAAATGGTAAAGAGGTAACTTAACCATACTAGAAAATTAATTTCTCTAAACTGCATACTTGCGTTGGTTATGTATTTGAGTATGAAACTATAAAACTATGAACGACAAGACCAGCAGGGACACCTAGACATCCCTCAGTCCACTCACATTCTCCAGCTTATTTTAGAGAATGCTAAGGCCTTTTTAGAGCAGTAGTAGTATATAGCACCTCTAGCATTTTCTAGGTTGGCCCATGCTAAATAAAAAAACTATTTTGAACCCAAAACAGACCAAAAAGAGAAAGTGCGTGATTTAGCACAGAGGCGAACTGACTCTCACCCTCAATGAAGGTGGATATTATCTATTTAAAAAAATGCATACACTTTAAATAAGAAATGTGAATGTACAGGATAGCAGTTCTCTTGTGCGTTATATGATTTGACCACATGCGTTTGTGCTTGGAACATTGATTGGGGGAGATCCAAAAGATAAGAAACATATTATGAGTAGAAACAAAAACCAATGCCTGTTGCTCTACATGTGATAAGACACATCTGAGGTGAGTCTGATTGATCATATGGAAAAACCTGGACAGTAGCTTTAACTAGCTGTGCTCCAGATTCCCAGAAGCTACTCTCTCCAACATGCCCAGTGGATCCAGGGGATGCGCATCTCCATAATCACCTTCACCACCTCCAAGGATAATGATGACAGCCTGACAGTGAAACCTCTCAGTCCCGTTATTACATGGCAAATAGCCAGGCTAACAAGAATTTAAATAATCTATGCATTGAATTCTCAGTCAGACTTCCACAAGCAGCAGCACCACCTTTGGAGTGATGAGGTAACTTTTAAAGCTTATGAGCCGTCCTCTCTTGGGGTACGTGGAAGCCAAGATAATCGATCGTTTTGAGCAGGAGGCCAATGTTTGATTTCCACGTCTGCATCAGAGCGGCTGAGAGGAGGATTTTGTCTTCCCTGCACAAACAGACACGTAGTCGTTTCTGGGAGAGGGGGAGACAGAGAGGGAGGCAGACAGGCTGGCTGGAAGGAATGCTAGGATATGCTGGAGTTGAGTTTTTTTTTTTTCTTTTTTCTCCAAAGCCTTTTTTTTACTGCATTCTGCAACCGCACAGAAACTCTTCGGAAAGTCGCTGCAGCGCCCCCTCCTCCTCCTTACAGTTCCTCGCCAGTTATCCAACGCAGTATTCCCCTTATAAAGTGTCAGTTCCATGATTTCGCAACCAACCCTCTCTTGACAAATCTGACTGCCTCAGCATCTTCTGTTTTATTATGTTTTCCAACAAAATCAACGACAACAATAATGTTTTTACAAGTGTAAAAAAATACGGTGATCCACAATGCAAAGAAGGTAACGCAACAGCTGCGATCTGTTAGAAATGCGCGTCAAAGGAGAGCGTTTTCTCCTGTTGCGCACTCGCTCCATCTGAAGTCCTCGGAGACAGAAACACATTCTTTCGTGAAAGCTGAAAAATCGAGACAACAGCGGACTCCAAACGCGCACATTCGCTCGCACAATCGCTGCTCTCCTCTGCTTCCTCTTATTTCAAAGTAATCGGGAACCAAAATCTGTCCCAAAAAGTTTCAATTCGCACCCCCACCCCCTCTCCCAGCCTTTCCACAGTAGAGCAACAGTTTTCCTTCTTCATCTACCCTGGCCGAGTGGCCCAGACTGCCGGCGTCAGCGCTCGGCTCCCCAAACTCACCCACATAAAAACAGACGCGCACTTCGAAAACTTCTACTATTATTATTTAGCCTATTGCAAAATGTTGACTCAAACTTGCGTCGAGTCTTTCCCCTTCTTAACAGTATTAGCAGTGGTTCATAAGAAGTGTTTAAAAACAACACTCACCTCGCGGTAATAAAAGAATCCTCAAACAGACTGGGCTGCGCGTTTTTTTATTCCCAGGGTCGGGTCCTGCCTGTCTGCTGGCGCGGCGCAAGTCGTACTGGGAGACTCCGCCATGTCAATCAAAAGCGACGCACATGGATTTTTAGAGACCGCCTCCTCTTTTTCCTCTCTCTCTCTCTTTACCGTAATATAGGCTGCGCGTTTAGAAAGGTAAGCTGGTGGTCAAAACAATTCATGACAGAAGTTAAACAAAATTATTTAATGACAATTCCCCGAGGGAAATCCCTTTTCGTGTTTACAGCACGCAGAGACATTTAAATAAGTTGTGAAAGTATATATAAAAGATTTATTTTACAAATTTATTTTTTAAAAGGAATATGGGTGTATTTTAAGTTGGTGATGTGTTTTTTTAATTTTATTTTATTATTTTATTTTTTATGCATATTATGAAGCCCTACCACAGCCAACAACGTTTCTAAACAAACAAACAAAAAATCGTAATGGCGTCAAGGTTAGTAAGAGATACCGCTGCTGACTATCAACGGTAAAAAGTTTTATTTATTCAATAACAATGATGTAATTTATTCAGTTTGTATGTATGTATATATATATATATATATATATATATATATATATATATATATATGTTTACAGCACGCAGAGACATTTAATAACATATATATATATATATATATATATATATTATATATATATATATAATATAATATATATATATAATATTATATATATATATATATATATATATAGGGTGCTATCAGGTAAAATGGGCCATTAGGTAAAACGGGCCATTTGGGGAGTCCCAGCCCCTCTGGAATTGAAAGCCAATGACTGCAAAACATTTCAAAATGATGTTATAACGTACAGTATGTGTCATACTTGGCCATTAAAGCTGATTCTGATAACTGTGCTTGACAAGTAACAGGTGATTTGATTGGTTTATGGTTGCCATGGTGGTTGGGGCAATACAGACTGGACAAAATTGTTGGTACCCTCATAATAAAGAAAAACTCATAATGGCACAAAATAACTTAATCTGACAAAAGTAATAATAAAAAAATTATATAAATGTTGACCAATGAAATCAGACATTGCTTTTCATCCAGCTTCAAAATATTAAAAAATAAATGCATGAAACGGGGACAAAAATGATGACCTAAAAAAATGAAATAAACCAAAGACATGTTAATCCAATATGTCCACAACAGCATCCTAGGTGTCTACAATCCGTAATCACTCAGGCCTATATATAGACTCCAGGTCACTGTTTGTTGGTGACGTGGTGTTACCACTCAATATAAACCAGAGGAAGCAAAGAAAGAGTTGTTCAGGAGAGAGAAAGAAAATCAAGACAAGCATGTAACTGTAAAGGCTATAAGACCATCTCCAAGCAGCTAGATTTTCTGTGACCAGCTGCACATTCATTCAGTAATGTACGATCCATGGGACTGTAGCCAACTCCGACTGGCAGGAGAAATGGAATAAAGCTAGAAAGACTCAAATAGATCCAAGCTGAACTTATCTCAAGGAATCAGTGCAGATCAACACTTCCTGTTTGGCCAGAGAAAATCATAAAAAAAACAGACTGAGTATGCAAATACAGTGACAGCACAAGCTTCGGAATGTCTGTGGAAGATGAGACAAAATTTACTTTGCAACACATCAGCTCTATGTTCACAGACGGAAAAATGAACATATCTAGAAAAGAACACGGTCCCTACTGTGAAACATGGGGGAGGCTCGGTATGTTCTGGGCTATTTGCTGCATCTACACAGGGTGTCTTGAATTGTGCAGGGTACAATGAAATCTCAAGATATCGGGATTCTAGAGAGAAATGTGCTGGCCAGTGTCAGAAAGCATGGTCTCAGTCGCAGGTCAGGGTCTTACAACAGGAAAATGACCCAAAACACACAGCTAAAAACACCCAAAAGGCTAAGAGGAAAACACTGGCCTTCTATGAGCCCTGATCTCAATCCTATTGAGCATCTTTGGAAGGAGCTAAACGTGCTTCTGAAAAGGCGCCCTTCAAACCAACAACCAAACCAAAACCAACAAACAACAACAACAACCCAAAACACCAAAAAACCACCACCCACAAAACAACAAAAAACACCACAACAAAAAAAAACCAAAAAACACAAACAAAAAAACAATAATTCAAATCAAGACTGCACCAGAAAGCTGAATGGTAAGTAGCCTGGCATACCACATCTAACTAAACAACTATAAGGATGACACATCTATAAAAAGACAAACGTGGACATTAAAAAAACGATGCATAATATCTGTCTTGATACCATAAATAAGAAATAATGCTGTTAGTTTGGCATATAAACATACTTTTTGAAAAGTTTTTTTTTTTTTTTGGTGGCCCAATTTACCATAACCCACTGAGGTAAAATGGGCCACATGGTTTCAGCTAAAATGGGCTATCGTAAGTGTCAATCACAAACCCACATACATATGTGTGTGTGTGTGTGTGAGTGTGTTTACATATGTGCGTACATCAGGGATGCCCAAACTGCGGCCCGGGGGCCATTTACGGCCCTTGGACTGATTTTGCACGGCCCTTGACCACCATTTAAGATAGGTCCATTCTGCATTTGGCATCACAACACAAATGGTAAGGCAGGTGTATTTGTAGAGCACAATTCATACAGAAGGCAATTCAAAGTGCTTCACAGTTGCATAAATTAAGAAAAAAGATAAACAGAAAACAACACATCAACTTAAAAAAATAATTAATTACAATGAAAAGCAAGAGTGCAGATAAAAATACTTTCAATTATCATATGCATGGGTAAAAAGAACTGTTTTCAGCCTGGATTTAAAAATCAAAACGATTGATGAAGATGGAGACTTTTTTTTTGCTGACAAATTAAAAGGATTAGAAAATGTTCCATGGCACAAAACAAATTATTCATCTTTTAACAATCATATTTCTTTGCTTTCTTTTTCATTTCATTGCATAAACAACTAATGCAAGAGCAGATATAAAGACAACCAAACCCCACAAAAAATAACACAGAATTTCTAAGCAACGCTGACCCAAACCCTGTTTTTTTCTGCTGAGAAGAAAACTTATTTTTTTCTTTAAAATTAGCCCCTCTGAAATATTTGTAAATGTAATGATTTCTTTTAAGCTTTCCATGAGTATGTACCATCCACATTTAAAAACAATGGAAAAAAATGTAAAAGAATTCCATGCTATCTCATATCAAATATGAAAAAAATTGTCTAACTTCTTCTGAAGATTTTGGAGCGGGTTTTTTTGTACACGGTTTATAAAGATCTGATTTCACAGCTTTGGATAAAAAAGGGTATCAAGCGATAACAGAAATCATGGAAAGGCCGTATCTGGATCACAGATCACGTGTTTCTTAACCTTAGGTTATGCCCCATAGTATGAAATCAGTGCTAAACAGTCATGTCAACAGGTGGGTGAAGTCTTACACAAACAAGACCAAGGTCAATCTCCTATTACACCAGCTTACCTTTTATTGCAACTTTTGTTATTCCTAACTGTTAAACATGGTCACTTGATGACAGGATGAAACCATTTTATATCACAAAACACATGTATATTACCAAAACAAAATGATAGGAGATATAAGTTATTGACTAGTTTGTTTTCTTTTTATATTATTTGGAAAAACAATATTCACACGTCTCCTTATTGCAGAATGTAGGTGTGTCAAGTTGACCAAAGCTCTAAGATTGCACCTTTAAAACACACAAAATGTTCTTTTTGTTAAACTTGGCAAAACTCTGATGATTTATTGCCTTACACAAAAAACAACAGAAATCCTTTTAAATGCCACAAATCATGGAAACTGTTTCCTGGTTAAATATTCCGTAGATGTAGAAGAGATTACCTAAATATTCCAACGCTGGAAATAAAACTTTATTGCTAACATAGTAAAGTGTTAGAAATGTCATAAATAAAGCATGTCTTGTGCAAAACAGACAATTAACACATTTAGATTAAGAGCTTGTAAAAGAATGAATTATAATATTTCCTTTTATTGTTTATCATTGAATTAAAACATTCATTTTCTTTCTAAACTTTTTTTAAAACGTAGCAAAACAAATAAAATGCATCCACCCATCCAAATAAACAGTGTTTTAAAAATGTGAGAAAAAGAAAAGTTAATAGTCTTACATTTCCTACAAAGGTTAACCTTATAGAATTTGAATTGAGATTACAGAGATTAGAAGATTAGGGTAAATTTTAGCACTAAAGTACGCACATGGGATTTCATTTTTTCAAAATATTGTAATGACAATGCTGATCATAATTACCCAAATTTTCCAAATTTTTAAATCAGAGACTGAGAGAGTTCATCCTTTCGTCAGTCAGCAAGCCAGCCACTCAACAATCACTGAATTAATTATACAAAAAACATAAAGATATTTTTCTTTACTTTATTTACAGCCACCACCTGAACTAAATTTTCCAAAATAGATTGAATGCTTCATAGAAATAAAACAAAGAGAAATTAAACCAATTTGATTGCTTTATTTTGCTTTGACAAAACTAAAAGCAACTTAAAGAACAAGTGCAAAAGCATTCTAATCGTTTTGCCAGTGCATACATACTTGTCTCCATTGGTAATCCTTGCTGTATTTTTAAGCAAGCAGACTCAGCCAAATACACTCATTGCCCCCGAGTTCTAGATTTCTCTGTGCTGGCAGACATACGAAAACACTCACATATTCCAGCAACTGCACTAAGACAACTGCCAATACTGAAATCCTATGTCATTTACTGGAACACTTTGCTAGTTATGATTCTAAGTTTGGTTCACTAAAATGTAATCAACAACAAGAAATAACTGATATGGAGGCAGGAAAAACTCCTGCTTGTCTTATAAAGAAACAACTTTCAGTGCATCAACACTGTGAGTGGAGCCATCTATCTGAACTGAAAAAATATTGCAAGTGTGGCACCAAGTGTGCTTGTTTAATTATGAAACATTACAGCTTCACATTTATTGGACCAACAAAAAAATGCAGTTCTTAAATTGTTACAAAAATGTTGCTGTTTCTATAAACCATAAAGAGGTTCTTTACAAACCGCAAAGTAAGCAAGCATCGATGTCCTCAGTTTAAAAAAAAAGTGCATTCATCTTTCCATACATCCATGGATCTTTTTTTTTGTTATGAAATATTATAGTTTAACAAACTTTTTTTATCTATTGTGGAAGTGAAATGTACTTTTTTTTAAAGAATTCCCCAAATTAAAATATGAAAAGATTGATTTGCCAAATCCAGCCAAATCCCTCCAGATGTCACTTAACGAGTAAACAGAATTTATCTTTGTGTGGTTTCATTTTAGTATAAATCCATCGGTTCAGTAAAAATCACGGAGGCTTGTTTGGGAACATTAGTTAACAGATAGCATCATGAAAACTGAGGAATACGGCGGACAAGCTGGGGGTAAAGTTTTGCAGGTTTTTAATATGCCCATCTCTTGGTATCTCTGCTGAGATCCACTAGTGTCAGAATTTGTTGACAGGATGACAATTAGCAATCAACTCCGCCAATCTGGCTTTTATTGAAGAAGTGCGAGGCAATTTACATATATGTCTTGTTCAGAGCAAAATTATGGAAGCTCTTTATGCCATTATGCAAAAGCTATTGTATGTGTGGTAGAAAGCTAACACTCCACATTCATCTTTAACACACCAGTCCTATGGAGAAACATAGTGATGGCAGCATTATGCTGTGGGTATTCTTGTTTCCTTCAGCAGAGACAAGAGAACTGGTCAGAGCTTTTCAGCTACTAATAAATAAAGGGGAAATCCTGGAATAAACCTTTTCTGATAATGCAATATTTAGGACTAGAACAAAGTTTCAGCCAGAGCTACAATGGAGCGGTTTTAATGTGTTTGAATGGCCCAGTCAAAGTAGAGACTTAAATCTAAATAAGAAACTGTGGCAAGTGTTGATAATTTCCCCAGACACAATCAATTGAATATGAATTTAATTAGATTTCTCACTTATTTTAATTTTCGTTGGTCTATAAGCATGATACAATTAATTAAAGTCTGTAACAAAATGTGGAGCTTTAAGGGATGTGCAGATTTTTGCAAGGCATGCTAGAAAAAGAACCTTGTTACCTGTGTCCTTGTTGCAAATCAGACTTTCTTGCAACTACTAAATAATTGAAACATAGCAAATGCATGAATTGTGTTAATTCAAGTAAAAGCGCTTGTACTTGCGGAAAATTTTCTCAGGTGACTCACATAGTCATGCATTGATTTTCTTACCAACTAGTGAGGTAATTGCAGTCGCTCTGCCTCCTCCCAAACATGAATTCAATGTTATGACAGACAGAAGAGCCTGCATGTGAAGTCCTGCTTGGCACTTTTCTTTGCTGGATGTTGTTTAGGGGGAAAGCTTCCCTATAGGGACAGATAAGATCAGTCAACCTTGTTCCTTAAATGCAGATCTGCTCGCTGCTTATAGACCTCAGTCTTTTGGTTGTGTTTTGGACAGAGGTGAGTAGAGTAGCCAAAAGCTGTACACGGGTAATGGCAGCACCACTTCAACGTATGTTTACTCAACTAAGCGTACAACGTGGTAATCCAAATAATTACTCAAGTAAGAGTAAGAAAGTGTTTGGTAAAAAGGCTACTCAAGTATTGAGTACTTGGGCATTTTTTTCTGAGATCATAGAATATGATTTAATATTTGATAAGTATGTAATTTGACAAAAATGTAAAGTTATGTACAAACCATAAAGACTAAAATAAATAGAAATACATGATACAATTGTTTTTTTCCAAATATTTGCCTACGTTTTCCTGCAGTGAACGACGGGGGTGGAAACACAATACTTTGGGGGTGCTTTTCTGCGAAGGTGACAAGATGACTGCGCTCAATTTCGGAGAGGATGAAAGGGGCATGTTTTGTGGGATTTTGAGCAAAAACCGCCTTCCTTTGCTCAGTCAGAGCATTGAAGATGGATCGCGGCTGGATCTTCCAACATTACACTAGCCCAAAGCACACAGCCAGGATAAACAAGGAGTGGCTCTGTAAGAAGCATATCAAAGCTCTGGCATGGCCTAGCCAGTCTCCAGACATAATTCCTATAGAAAATCTTTGGAGGTAGTTGAAACTCTGTGATTTTCATAAGCAGCCCTGAAAACTAAGAGATCTAGAGAGGATCTGTGTGGAGGAGTGGGCCAGAATCCCTATTGCAGTGTGTGCAAACCTGGTCAAGAACTAGAGGAAACATTTTACCTCTGTAATTGCAAACACAGGCTTCTGCACCAAAATATTAACACTGATTTTATCAGCTGTTCAAATACTTATGTGCAGCCATTAAATACAAACAGAATCTCCAAAAATATCATACAATGTGATTTTCTGAATAAAAAAAAGCTGTCTCTCACAGTGCAAATGCTCCTACGATGTACATTTCAGACCTCTCCATAATTTTTAAGAGGGAAAACTCACAAAATTGTTGTTCCTCACTGTATTTCGCAAAGGCAGTTTTACCAAGGGTGCCAGTACAGCAAGAACCACCACTGTTTTTTATAAGTAGTATAACATTATGGCTTATCAGTCTTAGCACTGGGGTTTTCAGACATTGTTCACACATCCATAATTTGTCTACTTTCCTTTTAGCAACAAATTGTTTTGAAAAAGACGAAAAAAGAAACTCTTTATATGTAATGGTGTAGCAATAAATTCTAATGGCATTTCTCTCCCATTCCTTTGTGTGCCGTCGTGTCTATTCTTGTGCAAGGCTGATGGTACTGTTACTACTTAATCATTATACTTTTGGTTCAGTTTGTCAGTATTTATCTACCTGGTGTTCAGTCCTTTCATCATCCCGTCATCAATGCATAGTAGTGAGTATCAAATCAAGTCTGGTCCATTCAGTGAAGTGAGGTGGATGACAAAAGTCAAATGAGAAGAACAAATAGGCCCAAATCAGTTTATTATTGGATCGAAATATACCAGCAGTATTTGTGCTATGTGCCATTCACCTTGGAAGCCAGAGTTATGGTCTGGAAATTATGTCACATCCAGTTTTTCCACAATCCAGTTTTGTGCCATATAACTGATGGGATAATGGTGCATTCCACTTGTGCTCACAAGCTGGAGTTTCCAACTCCCAAAAAGAAAAAAAAGCTTGAATTCCCCTTGTACCTAGTAAAGTTGGAGGTTTTTTCTACCCTTAGTTCAAATTCCAATAAGAGTACTCATGCAAAAGCCAGTCACGTTCCATTGTGATGTTGCAAGAATATTATTTTTTTTATTTTATTTTTTTAGGAAAGACCTTAGAAATTTTCATTACTGCTTACAGTTGAAATGCACAGTTGTAGGTTTACGTTAAGACATGTAGAGGGTCCTGCAAAAAATACTTGAACCCCTTATTTATTTTCACATGTTGTTGCATTTTGGCGAGGATGTAGTGATTCGTGCTGTTAAATACTTTTACAATTATAAATCTGAAAAGTCTGGCATATTTGTATTCAACCCCCTTGAGTCAATGCTTTCTGGAACTGTTTTAAAATGACAGCAAAAAAAAAGTCGTATATGTATTAACCAGCTTTACAAAACTGATTAAAAAAAATCAGCCCATTCTTAATTGCTAAAGTTCCGTCAAATTGGATAGAGACAAAATTCAGCTTTGAATAAGGTCAAGACTTTGATTAGGCCATTTTAGCACATAAATATATTTTGATAGAAACCATTTTATTGTATTTGTGGCTGTATGCCTTTGTCCTTCCAAGAGATCCCTATACCCAACTCTAACCATGTTCCCTTCAAATTTGTTCAGCTTCTCTGCTACTGCTGAAGCAAACTTAATGTGCAAACAGTTGTTAACTGAATGTAGAAATGTGCAAAAAAAAAAATTAATTTTCACTTCAAGGCACTTTATGTTTTACATTTGATGTGGGATTGTTTTATTCAATTTTTTTCAATAAATCGGCAACGGATTGGACTGTAATGCCTTTTGCTCAGTGCATTCTCCAATATACTCTAACATCTCAGGACTCATCTGGAAGAGAAGTTTTGTACTTTTTCTGACACCCTCACCATCATTTACACCCTAAAAGAGGATATGTGAATGAAGAGAAACAGATGAGACAAGCATGGAGGGGAGCTTTTTACAAGAGAGGTGAATTGCGCAATAGAGGCTGTAACACAATATCAACAACATGTTCCCAGGGTTTTGTACAATGGAAACAGAGTTGGTCAGTCTGCCAATTTAAGTATTACAGTTTCAATTTAACTAAGTGTGCTAACGAGGCGAACAACCTTGGAAGATGCCTTTAAAGCAGCACAGTTGCATGAGAACGACAGAAGAGGATAGACTGGAGAGAACAGATCTAGGACCAGTTGTGCAGTCATCCCCCTCATATTTGAGGGCCAGGCCTCCATGACTACCAGATGTTTACCACCATCCCAGCTGCTTCCTTACTCTCTCTTTCTTTCTCTTCATCTCTGCTCCGAATTATTTTCCTTTGCTTTTCTGAGACTCTTTAAACCTTGCTTTCTCTATAATCATGCGCTTTCAACTCACCCAAGGTCTTTGAAGTAGGCGGAATGTCTCCAGCCATATGATGACATATGCACTATATGCTCCAAATGCAGACAGAAAGCAAAAAAAAAAAAAAGGGAAAGCGAGGAAATGCTGCCATTGCCACAGTGCGGGTTTACGAATGTTAATTATGTATTGCTCAACTTTAACTTCTTAAACGTGTGTGTATTTATTTACGAATTTATCTGCGTCTGTTATGTCTAAGCGTGCATATATGTACAGATGTGTTCAGAGACACAAGGAGACAGACAACAGAGGTAGTCTGGAAGCACAGAAGCATAATAGGATGGAACATGCAGGAGTGTGTGTACGTCTGAGTGTGTGAGCGCAAGCTACTTCCTCCCATATGTGAGTGGATGGAATCCACTTTATCACGGGTTCAAAAGAGTTACTACAAAACTTCACGCACACCAACAAGAACAGACCTGCCCTTCTTCTTCCTCTCTCCCTCTTTCTAGCTGTCTTCGTCTCTTGTTTTTAAACCCCAGTCTACCATTCCAAATGCCATTGGCTCAGCTTTTTTTTTTTTTTTTTTTTAGTACTGCAGGGCAGGTGATTTGGTCATCAAAGCGTGTTCTGTATGATATGCATTTTAACTCATGCTCCTTGGATTGTTGCATTGTACTGGAAAACTGAAGGACTTGTTTTATTAGAGTAAGCAGAGAGTAGACTGGTTTCCAAAACTTTCTCAAAATGGAAGGTTTTTTGCAGTTTAAAAAACAGACTGCGATAATTTTTTTTCCTCTAAAATTTAACTGACCAACAGATAATAGGACAAATTACGGTAAATATAGTAAGAGCTGCTTACTAACTGACTTTGGGAACAGCTACCTCTTTATGATGACTCCAAGGCTCGCCGCCTATAACCATAAGGCTTCTAAATTTAGTTAACATCTGTTATGAAATAATGTTTTGTTCATCTCAGATAGGGTTGCCTGTTCAGATTTCATAGCTCTTTGTAAACCGGCAGTATGGGGGAGGCGCTGTAGAGTCAATTTGTATTAACAAATATAAGATACATGTACTCTCCCGGTGTAAAAGTTTGCTTCTTCTGGGGAATGTTCAAGCTCTATAAAAAAGGCAGTGTATTAGTAATAAGAACAAGACGGCACTAAATGATATTAAACATTTAATTGCATAGTGTTTGGTGTCCCTAAAAAAATGGCTAAAATACAGTGCACAATACTTTGTTGAGGCATTCTTTTGATAATTTCTGTGTTCTGGCTTCTTTTCTCAAAATCTTTCATCATCACACAGCTTTACCTATGATTATCTGACTATTCTACATTAAGCAAACATTTTCTATAAGCTGTGACAAACAGTTTCTGTGAGATTCAGTTTCTGATTCAGTAGGCTTGTCCTAAACCTTAAGTTTTCACTGGTTAAGCCATTTTTCTATTTTGATGTATCTTGGAAAACACAGCTGCACATCAAACAAAGTTTTTTTTCTTTTCTTTTTTTTTTTTTTACATTACATAACTTTTGAAAGTGCAGCTCAATCTATTTTGGCTTCATTAAAGAAAAAATTTAATCAGTCCTGCATATTGCTTTCTTTAAATTCTTTCAGCTCCCCCAGTCTTGTACAGCTTCTCAAAATCATCTTCCACCAGTTTTCTTCTTGACTTTTCATCAATTTTATCTAGTTTATTGTACTTTCCTGACTCATACCTTAAGCTGATTTAGCTAAAAAAACTAATGTTTTAAGGATTAATTTAAGCTTACTGTATGATGTTTTTAGAATTGACAAAAATACTGAGATGTAGTTACAGACATTAATAAATCACTATTGAAACGGCTAATGATATTAGACCAACTCACTTCTGATCGACCTATTTCAATGCAAAAAAACAACATTCCAGAAGTATTTATTTTAATTAATTCTACTTGTAGGATTAGCAATTGTCGATGACAACTTTTTAAATATGGAAAAGGACTTCAAATACATAACTGCAATGTATGTTTTGAAGGGTAAAATAAAAAAAATCCTTTGAGTAAAAGTATTTCAGTGTTGATTTTCTGTCTTCAACATTCCAGAGAGTTTTTAATGGAACCAAATTATTTTTGAAATGCTTTTTATCAAACCAGCCAGTGTCTGGCATTCATCAGGGATGATTGTTGGTATCAATAACTTTCTGCGACAGAGTAACTTGTTTGAATCATTTCCAGTTAGCGCTCTCTACAAAACTTTTCCAGACAGCTGAATCCAAACCTCATGATTCTTGTATCACTGGTATGCATGGAACAAGGTCAACCCTCCTTCTTCTTGGGGAGCCTATGCCGGGCAAGTATATTCTTCTGTCTTCTGCCCTTTTTCTTTCATTTCCCATGTAGTGTATGTAGAGATTGTGTGTTCAGCCTCGATCTGTGCTTGTTCTCTCTTTGCCAACATTGTCATGTGTTCCTTCTCACAGATTACGTTCACCATGTAGGGTGATATCACTTTTCCACATCGCCGTGCAGCAGCTGGGTGCCAGCGAACATGTCAGTGGAATGCCTGTGACTGCAGGAGGTCGTACAGAGATCTGATTGGTTAATTGTTTTGTCCCTGACATTTATGGGAAACCAACATGGGTGCCATTTTTAAACAATGAGCAGTCAACTCTGACCTTCAAATGGGAGGCAAATTGGTCATGTGCAAATCACATCTTGGCAGCATGCCAGCTATTACAGCATTCTCTGGAACAATTGTTGCTTTCACAACAATAAACCCACAGAAGATAATCCTACTTACAGTCACTCTGAGTGATAAGCCTTATTAAGTGCATTATTCCCCATTGCATCAAAGCTCCATAAATTACTTACTGCCATCTTGTGGAAAAGTTTTGAACTGCAACTAAATCAATTATATACATAAAGATGTGCTAACATGTCTAAAGACCTCATAATAAAAGAACTAGAATAATTATACGTTTTGGACTTCCTGTCTCGTCCTTTTCTTTGTTGGACTTTTTCTTGAATAAAAAAACTATTTTATATTGATCTCTCTCTCACACACACACACACACACACACTGGTAGTAATTTATATTTAGGGAAGTTATTTATATATATTGAGATGATTAAACAAAAGATTAAAGAATGGTTTCTTGATGTTCATTGATCGACTACAATTACAACTACTAACTAACAACCACATTTAAGTGGAATAATAGAAAAAACAACTTTCCAAAATACAATTTTATTGACAAAAATAATTAAAGAATTAAATCAAAACACAACACACAACTACGAAGTAAAAGAATATTGAATAAGAAAGCTAACTACCAAAAGTAAAAACAATAACTTGACAAATGTGCAAAGAAATAGAAACAATAACCAATAAATTAATTGTGATGTCACAGTTCAGTATGAATATGTTTGATTAAAGACCAAGGCTTATATCGAAATATGTGTAATATTATTAATATATTAATATTATTAATATTAAGTGAACTGTGGTTGGTTTTAAATTATTTCTGATTACTTTAAAACTAATTAGCACCTTTTTTGTTTGTGTACAAACCAACACACATGGAGGAAGTAATGTTTCATTAAATTATTTCCTGCAAGAAATCAATAACCTTTGGAAAATGTATTATATTTTAAGGATCAGTCACCACAGTGATGGATTCATAAGATTAAGTTTCTTTGTTTAAACAATCTATTTTGATGCTGGTCTCTATTTTGAATACCGTTAATAGCAGTGTTTATAGTTCATGAAGCGCACATGGTCAAAAGCAGGCGACATTAATCATATGGAGCAAGCAGAGATAATTTATGTGGCGCATCTTAAAGTCGATCTGGTTTAGCCATTAGCAACAAAGAACAAAGGACAAGCTCTGGTCAGACGGAGTTACTTATGTTGCAGGATTTAAAAACGACTCTAGCAGTCGGTCACCTCTAAGATACCATTTAAAACCTGCAGGTTGAACACCCTGTTTGTACCCAAACCATTAAACAAAAGAAATCTTACAAAGGTAGCTGAAAACAGCAAAATAGACAAAAACAAAACAACCCTAATTTGTTTATCAAAAAAAACAATTTAATCTTTCCCCAGGTAACCCTTATTAAAACAAATGAGGAAAGCCAGCTCTAAGCTGACTCATAACCAGCTGCTGTGTGGAGCCCTAAAGCTTAGTTTATACTTCTCCAGCTAAGTCGGAACGGATAGACGCAACGCCATTATCCATCGAAGTGAGGGCTGTTGGTCACCTTCAAGAATAGACAGAGTAGAGCCCAATTTTCTCTGCGTCAACAGAGAACGGATGCCTGTGATTGGTCAACCCAACATCAGCCAAAGATCATTTTACCAGAACGGTGCTCTATAGTCGATTAACCAGTAGTCAATGCAGCGTTTGGGCACTACATGCTTTATATTGCAATGCCAGTTTATGGCATATGCTCTTTTTGCTAATATTGAACATAAGGAGCTTCAGAGAATAATAGAACAGACTGCTTTATTTGTTCAGAGTATCCTTTGAGCTGCACTTGTGGTAAAAAGCCTTCCTGCTCAATCAAAACTTATTTGCTGTTGGTCGATGCTCCTTGACAGGGAATGCATTTACAAGCTGAAGAAAATGAACTCAGAGCCGTAAGAAAAAGTTAGCATCCCCTGCTGAGGAATTGCTTTGAAACACTGACCCACCAATGGAGAAGCAAAAAGAAAAACCATCTCTGTCGATACGTCTGGGTCTGGGTGCAAACTTGCTAATGGAGAAGTATAAACTAGGCTTAACTGTAATGCTTCAGGTGCAAGAGGGCTTGTCGGTGACCATTAGCCAGAAGTCCTGTTGTCCGGTTCCTTTAAGCTTGGTTTTGTTCGGCTAAACCTACTCCCACAAACTGCTCCTTTCCAGGGAACCTCAGCTCAGCTGTGCCGGATGATCAGGCCACAGTTCATGCAACTCTCGGCTGCGAAGCTCGCTCTGTCTCTTTGGTGGAGTCTGTAATTCAGAGATAATTTCTGCAAGGTTTGAACATATCAGTGGGACTTAATTCATCAGTCGATTACAGTTCACCTGATTGATCAGTACTTTTGTTATTTCTTTGTATCCAAGAAGCTCCCAACCTTACCAGCAAAGTAGGAATTTGTTGACTGAAGTCCTCTCCGATGCAAGCCTAGTCAAGGGCTAACAGAAAAGACGGAGAAGCTTCAGCTGCCTAGGGTCATGGTACTAACCTGGCTGAAAAGGAAAGCTTAAATAAAATTAATTTTAAAAAAAGGTCACACACTGATTTTATTTTAATAGGGGAGCAAATTTCCTGTGTCCATGAATCACAGTAAGTATAGTCCATGTTTTGAAAAAGCAAAGTAGAATTGTGTTTTTTTCTTTTTCTTCTAATGGTTGAATCATGTTTTTGGTAAAACTGCTGTTACTGGGAAGCTTCACGCTTTTTCCATTCAGCTATTATTTTTGGATAATGGCTTTCAATGTGCTTCTCTAGAGACCCAAACCTTTAGCAATAGTTTTGTAATCCTCTCCAGGCTTTGTAGGTGTATGTGACTTGTTTATACTCATTTCATCATGAGATGTGCTACTTTTTTAGCCTACTTCACGCTGTAGCACAGGGCATTTACTCCAAGTCTACCTTTTAGCCTATTTCTGTTTCTGTGTGCATGAGGTCTTGCGTGTTCATGTGTGAAAAGAAGCTAAACAAGTGTAAGGATTAATAAAGCAGCTTTATTGAAAATATATTAACCTTAAATTTCAGATAAAGGCAGCATAAGAAAAGGGAAAGTTAGCAAGTAAGAAAGCAAGAAAAAAAGCATGCCGATACAATATGGAACAACGAACATCCTCCTCATGTCTTCTCTATACAAGAGGAAACATATAACAAAGTATTTTCTGCATCTCTCCTTTCAGAGATATGATGATAAAGTCCTGCATGGCTTCTCTCATTTTGTAATGCGTCACATTGCATAGAACAGAAATTTTAAGAATAACAACCCACTTCTTTTTTTATATACAGAGGGCGTGCGAAAGTATGTTAGAGAAAAAGTTTAAAGGTTTCTTTTTGTGTGATTGTCTAAATTGGAAAAAATTGTATTTCATCTACTTCTAGTGATAAATGTCCACAAATCTAACAAGCTAACAGACACACATCTACCATAATTTACCCCCCATCCCAAGCCACACAGTGGCACAACAATTATGACACATCATAAAATAATCAGGCTTATCATAGCTCTAATGGCTTATTTTATAATAGTTAGTAAATACAATTTAATACTGGAGACAGATTTACAACTGGTATAAAGCATAATTGAGAGTTTAAAGTAGATGCTGTTAATCTTTACAGCTCTTTATCCCTTTGAATACACACTGTGTACAACAAAAGGGGGTATGTAGCAGGTAATCTGAGGCAGCAAGACCAGATCTGCTTCTAAATAAAGATTCAAAACCTGTGCAATGCAAAAGTATTCATCACAACATCAATGGCAACACCAAACAAGCGGTCCTAAAACACTCCTCTGAATGTGATTTGAAAGCAACACACGCTACTAGCTTGGGTAGACACAGGCACTTGTCCCTGTGAGTGCAGCATTGTAAATATGGTCATTTAAAGGGATATTAGACAAAATGAAGAGAGGTATTATCGTGTTCATCTAGTATAAATCCAGAAAGGTTGGTCCTAGAGGCCAAAGCTAATGGGTACGTCTTCTAAGAGGGGCTCACCCAAATCTGACTATTGTGGAATTGAAGAATTATTAATAATCCAAAGCCTTCGTTAATACCACTGATTAACATTAAATGCAGTACATTATTTCATTTTCAGAAACAAATAGTTTTATAAATGATGAAATCACACAAACAAATGGAATCTAAAGATGAATATATATCATGACAGGCTCTTGATGGGGAAAGCTCTGATTGGCCCTGCTATATTACCAGACAAGAAGTGAAACATTACTGCTTTACTGAGCTAAATAATCTTTGAAATATGCGAGAAATTGTGCTTGAGTGAAGATTTTCTCGCAGATTGAAAAAAAAACCCCTCAAACTTAATTTGACCAAAATAAACATCCATTCAGGGAACTCACTGGCTTCTGCCTAGAACTTGTGGCTGAAGAACGACTCTTATTTACATCAGATTTGGTTATCCTGGAGGGTCTTTATCACAAAATTTATGTTTCACATTTGCTCTTTGTCATTTTTCTGCTTTGACTTATTTCCAGCAATAACTCTCTATTTTTGTTTATTTATTATTAAGGTAAGTATTATTTTCTGAGACAACTGACATCAAAGAAGTTAATCAACAACTCAAATATCAAACAGTTCATAAAGTCCTAATCTTAACAGTTATATTCATGTTTGTATTGAGTGGTATATTTCAAAGCAGTATTAATCACACCTCAAACTGACACAGATGTCGATACACCAACCAACCAAGACCTTCCGGTGTGAAACACGTGCAGAGCATAAAACCTGTAAAACAGGGGTACTCAAATACAATTCCTAAAGGGCCACAAAAATATTTTCAACCAGTCAAAGGTCCGCATATTATCTTTTGTCAAATAAATTCTGTTTAATTTAGCTTATTTATATATCGCCAATTCACATCACATGTTATATTAAGTCCGTTTACGGGTCATTTCAATTTAATCATACATTGTCTAACAAATGAATACCCCTTAATAAAATAAACTTGAACAAAACTTTGCTGTTTCAATCAAAACAGCACCAAAATATAATTGAATTTCCATTTGGCAAATCTAATTTTAGATTAATGGGCGACTCAAATAAAACTAAACACTTCTTATTTCTGCATCAGAGAAAGGGTTATTGTTCTTCCCTATAATTCATGAAACTCGGACCGAACATTCTGTTGCTTTTTGCTGTTAAGTCATAAATTAAATTAAAATCCTGCTTGCAGCTTCAAATTTTATTGCATTTGTGGTGAGATGGCGTTTTTACCCTTGCTCCACTCCGGATCTGCAGATGTGGCGCATGGCACAGCGCTGACGGCTGAGCGCAGTTGGCCCTTCATAGAAAGTCAAATGGCACATGGGTCTGATGCTGGATTGAGGGCGACTAAATGCAAAAGGTTCTTTCTATTTGTCTTTAAGCTATCTGTTTGCATTGTCCACTTTTCTTTTAGCAGCAAATCTACAACTAATTTGGATTATTACTAAATGTACACACCCTCAGTTATTTGCCAATTTTACTGCAAGACAAACTCGATAGACCCTCACTTCAAAAATCCTAAACTATCTATTTAAAAATAAAATCCATAATAAAAAATAAAAAAATCACAGTATTAGTATTTTTTCCTGAATCTTTGTTTTGAGCTACTAGGAGAAGGTGTAAAAGGAGCTGTTATACATTGTTTATGTCAAGTTCAGTAGGGTAGAAGCCACTAACAAAATGTATACACTTTCACTGTAAAAAGGTCTATGCCAAAATGTCAAAAAAAGGACAGCATGTTTAGCATGAAATAACTTCATAATTCTAACTGCAAAGTATTTGTGTAACAGGGCATCAGGATGGACATCATGATGTGTATTTACTATTCACTTCACATTTGAATGGTAACTTACATCTGGACGAAATATGTTTAACAGACGGACATCTGAACAATATGGTTGATTTAATTGCAAACAAAATCCTTCCTTTTTAATCTCTACTTTGACATCAACTAATAATAACGGGCTGTGCCTGTCCATTGTGACAGGCGACATTAGTTTTTCTTTTTATGCTTGTTAGCTCCAGGGTATTAGAGATATAAAAGAGTAAAAAAAAAAGAAGAAAAGATGCAGGAGACCAGCAGGAGGGACACACAGATCCTAAAATAAAACATACTGTTTGCATTATCACAGAGGTTACATGTGGAAATGTTTGGACAACCCTACCAGAGAGTTTGATATGACTGGCAGCGTGCTTCCTTTCATGTGCGTCTTTCCTCAATGTCATCTGAAATGCAGGGCTTCAATCCTACCGTCCGTGACTTCAAAAGGGGGACTGCGGGCGAGGATGTGCAGCTCTGGCAGCAAGGGGACTGAACCACCACATGGGAAGTGAAAGCCAGCCATCCTGCTCCATGCAGTCACAGGGACGTGCATGCAGTAGCACACGCTAGCCACAGTGAGGAGGTGCTGATGCGAACGCCCCATGAACTGTTATATGACCTCTCCCCGAGGGGACTTGAGTGTTAACAACTTCCTTTACCAGAAATGCAGTGACAAGCTGCACACGCAGCATGTTCCCGAGGACCGGGTTCTTGTGTGTAGGGAGGAGAGCACTGTTGATCCTCATTGGCAGTGGCTTTAATAACGCTTAGCTAAAAGTCTCTCTACGTCAGCCTACCTTTGGCACAGCAACGTTAAAAACTTACAAAAAGAAGAAAACAGATTGTCTTTTGGCATGATTGTCAGTAGAGAATTCACAAAGAGACATTTTTTTTTACAGTTAAGTAGTTTTCTCCCATTCTCCCAAGAGCTTAACAAGCGGTTTTTCCTCCACTATCACCGTTTTTCTTCTTCCCAAATGGATCCACGAGCAGTGATATTGTATTGTTTGTGTGTGCAAATGCATCATTGCACCACACACGCAATGAAACAAAAGTGTGTATATACACAAGCACTCTCAAAAACTCCATCCTGGGGGGAACCAGGAAGTCATTCAGATCCTGTGTGTCACCCACACGCAGAAGCCCAGCAAATTCCATGTAAGGAGTTTTAAGCTGACAAGTCAGATATGACCAGCTTCTCCATTTTATTCCCAAGATCTCCTGGTACTTGAAGCTCTTCCGATTCATAGTCGTCATCAAACGCTCTGGGAAAAAAATAAGGAATAACAATCAAGCGGTTGTCCTTACAAATAATTAATCCTAAATTAAAATGAACAATGTCTGAGAAGAGTATTCATACCCCTTTGATATATTCCCTCTGTCACTTTACAGCCACAAATGTTTTTTTTCTTATTTAGACTCTAGCATGTTTTTGAATTGGACTGAAAATAATTAATCTTGTTGATCCCCCCCCCAAATAAAATGAAAAAAAAAATGCATTTGGATTCAGCCCCATGGAGTCAATGCTTTGTAGGAGCACATTCTGATGCAATTACAGCTGCAATCTATTTGTTAATGTCTACTAGCTCGCCTACCCCATGTAGTGCTTCACATTGTTGCCCATTCTTCTCTGCAAAATTTACTCAGTCTCAATCAGATTGTAAGCATCTGTAAGCATCAGTTTTCATGTTTTACCAGTGAGCCTCATTTGGCATTAGTTCTGGGTATTCATCAGGCCATCTTAACAAATGTACTGGATATGCTTTGATCTCGCCACAGCCACATGGCATTGTAGCTGCATGTTTAGGCTCATTTCCCTGCTAGAAACTTAAAAAAAAACAAGATAACAGATTGTCAGAATGTCTTTCTCTCTTCATTCTCAAGTCATATAAGAGCCTTTCTTCAAGGATTGCCCTGTTTTTAGCTCCATCTTATCAACTTAACCCACTTCTGCTGCCTTGACAGAGAGGTTTGTGCTCTCCAAGTGTTTTTCTAGGTTATGGTTGTTATGTGGCTAAATGTGACGAGGTTTAAGGGACATGAATTATTTTTGGAAGGTACAAGTGTCAGTGTGTACCCTTCATGGAGCTGTTCGTTTGCAGTCTCCTCTGCTACCAGTATCTCATACTCCTCTGCAGCATATTTATCCCAGTCAGATGGCTCTGGACCTTCACTGTCAATGTCCTGAAACACATGTTCTTTTTCATTAATTATTTTTTTTCACAGCCACAAACAGATAGCTAGAGATTTTTACAGATTCATGCAAAAGTAATTATTAAATATTAATAGGTATAAGCTTAAAACATTCAATATAAATTGTATTTATGATTAATGAAAATCCAGCAACTCAATATGTGAAATTTCAATCATCTCAACTAGGTGTGCACTGATAGCAATATTGGTATCAGGTATTGGGGCTGTTACCTTTTTTATGTACTGTATCATATCAGTAGCGATACCATGAGCCGATACTTAAAATGTGTAAACTCTGCAATAATTTCAAAGAAAATGTTCATTTGAAATTTTTGTTTTTTGGTCATTTTTATAAAAAATTTTTATCTAATTCATCATCATTTGTTTTAACAAGCAGAGAAGAACATAAAACCTGTCTTCCAATTCATCGCATTTTTTGTGTGGTAGACGTACCAGTATTGGTACTCAGTATCAGCTCAAAGCCAAGTATCGATATCATATCGGTTTGAAATAAAGCGGTATCGTTGCATCCCTAACTTAAAATAAAATTTACTCTTTCAGATGTTAAATGTTTTAAATTACTTGTCTTGATTGTTTTAAAATGTTTTTTTCATTATTAATTAAATTTGTTTGAAATTCAGTTACACACAAGAAATGAATATTGTTACCTTTTGCACTGCAAATGGATCTCTCTGCTCATGGTCCAGGTATTTCTCCAGATTGAAGAAGGTGTCGAAGAATATGTGAGCCATCCGGCAGCGCTTCAGATCACTCAGGGCTATCTTACCTGGAGGAAAAGCATTTATTTGTTTAGCACAAGCAGGGGACCAAAAACACAAAGTTAGTGTGTTACACTCAAATTAGGTATGGTAAAGTTCTTTAACCTGGATTTTCAGGCTTGACCAAGTCGAGCATCTGGCAGAGCAAATCCTGGAAGGGAAGCGGTTCGATGCCCATCCTCTCCATCCTCTCACACTGCTCCTCGTAAAAGTATTCCAACTCAAACATGGAGAGTACACCGTCACCATCGACGTCCATGCAGCGAAACCAGTACTCTATGCTGCAGAGTTAAATGGGAGACAAACACGGTGAGTAGGTTGTTGATATTTAAAATTCAGAGAATGAAAACTTTTAAAACAGATGGTCAGTCACAGATATCTGAGCAGCTGTGTAATACCTGGTTGGGTTTTTCTTGTCTTCCTCAGATAAGAGGAACCAGACGAACTCAGCGTAGCTCATCCTGCCTTCTCTCTGCACGGCGTTGCCCCTGGAGACAAAACACACAGAGTCCCATCTATGAATAGTCCCATCTATCACCACATTCATGTTAAAGTAATCAGCTCTTCTGTGTGTTTCCACGCACCTCGTCACAGCACCGGAAAACAACCTGTCGATAATTCTGTTTGAGGATGCTTTCAAAGGGTGAGAATGAAGAAAATAATGAGAAAATGGAATTAGATCCTTAATAAGGAAATGCTGTATTTAACTTCAAGCTGTTCCTACCGTGGTCATTGTATCTTGCCAGGTCCTTGGGGTCAATGTAGAGGTCGTGGTCAGTGTCCAGCTCCCAGAACTTGCAGTAGATGACATAGAAGTGTTCGTAGGAGAAGTAGTCGGTGATCTGGTTGATGTCGTCCTCTTCCTCCAGGAGGGCCAGAGTCTGCAGGAAGTTGCTCCTGCGCAGCTCAGTCATGGTGACGCGGCCCGTCCAGGAGCGGTTCACCACATAAAATATCCGTTGGATTACCTGTGGTTATCAGACAGGAAAGATTAATAAATTGACTGGAGACTATGATGAGAAAAAGATCCATAATTTTGTTACATCGCTGTGAACAGTGATTGAAAACATGCTAAAAAGTTATCGTTTATCAAAGTTATTGTAGGTTATCCATCTCCAGGTACTTTTAGATTTTTCTTGATGCCAGTATGACAATGTAAGGTAAATTCATGCAGCATCACAAATCACACAAACAGCAGAGTAGCCAATGACATCGCAGCAAGTCAATGCATTTCAGCATCTAGATGTGGTAAAAAAAGACTTGCTGAAGTTAGAACAGAGCATGGGGAAAAATATTTGTTGTTCAGAAGTACAGAAAGCTTTTTAGAAAGTGTTGATGTACTTGGATTTTCAAATACAACTATCTTTAAGGTGAACATAGAACAACATTAAAAAAAATTCTATATTTTAAACTTTTTAACATTGTTTGTTCCAGGTTTTTTTCTTCTTAATTTTATTAGCTCTATCAGGTGAATTGATTTAAACTATAAAACTACATTGGCAATACACATTTTAGGCATCCACATAAATCTAGAATAGACAACAAATTGCTAAAATGTTTGGGTTACTTAAAAGCCGGATGGACGATCAGCTAACATTGTAAACCAGGGGTTTAGGTCACACTCAGTTTAACAAAGAGTGAGTCAGCAACCATTTTCTGGTAAATCAGCTGACCTACACTTTACTAGAAGGGTCTTAAAATGGACATGTGGCAGGCCATGGTCTCAGCTGCAAATGGGACTGTAGGCAGCTTTTCCGTGATATCACTGTATACTGACGCACTCGAGCATCTATGCACTTCGGTGCAGCGAAACCTCGACTTCAGTGGCACGTGTTGCTGCTGTCCCCGTTCACACTGATGAGCATTCTCCTTCTAATGTTACACAGCTGATGTTCACAGGAAAAGCTCAGCTGGCAATGAAGGACACGCTTACTGGTATTACAAACTTAATTCACTGGATTTTATAAAGTCGCATTAACATCCAAATGTCATAATTAAGAGCAATATCTTTAAATCACCCAGTAATGGAAATTATCAGAACCAAATTGTGTTCCAATAAAGTAAAATGTATCATGAGTAGATTCATAATAGAATGCTCACTGCTGTCCTTGAGTTATCAGACAGCTGGTGTCCTTCATTGGTGCACCAGGTGAAGATGTGTCAATTAATTTAAAATCAATGTCAAAATAAATAAATAAATAAATCTACCTTAATTTAATTTAAGTATATCTATTGAGTGAAATCATATGTCAAGAAATATTAGTTTTAAGCAAAACCATCAATAGTACATATGTTCTTAAAAATACTTATGCAAACATGATTATGTGTTCAGAAAAAACTAATGTTTCACTTTTTTAATTTTTAAAGGGCTCCTACACAATTGTCCAATGATAATTCAGACTGTTACAGACTCAAGTCTTTGGAGATTTCAGACCTTAACAATGACTTTAAAAAAGGCGAATAGGCCTCAAATCTATACTGCGGCATAGTAAAAAACACGTGTGGTAATGATATATGTTGTGGTACACTCTTTTTTTTTTCTTTATATCAAAATGACTGGTTATGAACATCCAGACACATAGTAGCAGAACAACTTCAAAATGTTTAGAATGCCAGAAAGAACATTTTTTGTGCAAGGTGAACATATTTCAAAATATTCAACCCTTTTTACAAAATAATTCAACACAAAAACTCTCACAACATTGATAAAGTTGAATATATATATATTTTTAAAGCCAAATATTATTAAAATAAAGTTCAAAATTGTCTGCTTTGCTGGTTATTTATATATTTTATATCGCACAAAAAGAAACCTGCACATACATGAATAAAAAATGCTTAAAGTTCAAAAGGTTCTTTTCTGTTAAATTTGAAAAACAACAAACTCTAAACTATCAATATTTAGTGTGAAGACAAATGCTGAACATCATTATCCTTGCGTACCTTGTTAAAAGTATGTAGGCACAGCTGGATGACATCATCAAAATTAATAACCCACGGAATGGCGATAAAGTCAAAATCTCTACCTTTGAATTAATTCATATCATTTATACCATATACATTTTATATTGCCCACTGCTACTTTAAAATATTAAAGTGCATAATGAATATATGGCAGATCTTTCTTCCAGTGGCTAAGCTGGGAACGAAATGGATTTTATTTTTCCATAATTATCCAAAGATCTGGAAAATGCTGAAATCAAATACCAGACTTTTCCAGGCTGCATATGTTAAGAAAACCGGAAATTCTTTCCCATCTATTCCCTCCTCATATTATATTCTGTACCTGGTTTTAAAGACTGATAATCACTGATAATTAGGACTTTTTGCTTTGTTTTGGCCATTTACCGTAGTAATGTAGCGAGAATGAAATTCAGGGGCATCCTTCAAAAACGTCAGCCCAGGGTGTGTGTCCACAATGTCCTGTTACACAAGGACAAACAATTTAAGAAAGAGAAGACATTTCATACTTTAAAAACAAGCCTGTGTAACAATCAAGAGTTGAGACGACACTTACCTGGAGTAGAGGAATGAGGTCTTCCTGTTCCAAATAGTTAAGGCCAGGTTTAGCTAGCAAGTAAACAAACCTTGATGAATCGTCATGACAACTTTGCAACAACCTGCAGAAGAACAGAGGGCAGTATGTTAGGTAACCTGGATTTCAGAGCCAGATGTGAGTTGAAATGTGGAGGATTTTGATAAAAATAAACAAAAGAAAAAATGTCATTCTTACTTCCTCCATGTTGCAACGAGAGAATGAACTGACACAAAGCCTGTCCTCTCACCACCAGCAGCGTAGAACATTGGGGCCTTCCAGTAAAGAGGACACCCACACACCTGAACAGAAACAGACAGAAAAACCACTACTGTGAAACCAGAAAACCCATTTGTGGGCAATAATGTCGTGAAAATAATATAAAACACTTTAAAAGTTGTGTTTTGTGTAGTTGAAGGAAATTCATGAATACAGGACATTCAAATAATAAAAAGTGTTCAATCGGGTGAGTTTTCAGAGTAACTTTTGATGCATCAAGTATTTCAGGGTATGTCTCCACTACCTAGACCTACCTGGACAAGGGGTGTACAACCTGAGGCTCACAAGTGGCTCTGTAGGCCAATAATTGGCTTTGGATTATAAAGGTTGATGACCCCTGATCTTCAACCTGCATATTGTGATTGTGATTAAAACCATGCTACTATAGCTCTGGCTTTGTTTTAGTTCTCAGCCTAAACTCTTCTTCGTGTTGGCTTAATTTATATCACTGTTTCAGAGAGGAGATGTGTTCAAAATGAGGTACATGAGTAGTTTTCCAAAACTCACATTGTGTTTCATGTAGGTCAATTAGCTCAACTTTGGTCTCATCTAACCAGGAGACCTTCCTCCACATCTTTGCTGCATTCCATAAAAGGTTTTTGGCTAACTTTAAATGGGACTTCTTATGGTTTTCTTTGCCACACATCCATGCAAATCAGATTTGTGGACTGCACAAGTAATTCACCTGAGCTGTGGATCCTGGCAGCTCCTCCAAAGTTACTACAGGACACCTGGATGCTTTTTATAATATTGCTCTCTTTACTTTTTTCCCCTCACAAATATGTGTAACTATGTGTTGGTCTATTAACCCCTTATCAAGTAGCCTCATTTGACAAAATCACATGTATTATGAACTCACCAGATCAGAATTATTGTCATTATCGAACCCTATGGAGTAAAAAAACATGGTTGGGCTATTTTTAAAGGTTACGCCCCCGAGTTTCACCAATAGCAGTTAGAATCACTGAAGGTATGGCTGATAAAAATGTTGTCACTTTAGAACTCATAGAAAAAATGTATTTATTTTTCCTCGCTTACATTTTTTTGTGTGAAAATGAAGGTATCTATAGCAACAGTAGGTAGTCGGGGACTGAAACATACACTGTGCCAACAAAATAACTTGTTAGCTACTCACATTTCAAATTTGAAAAGAATATTTATAAAATTATTCGTTTTTTACTCCAGTTTTTATGTGGGTGTGTCCAGGTGCTCCTTTCATTATTTTCATGAGTATATATTGTCGGATTACATGATGGAGGGGCATGCACATGCCTGTAATGTTGTCGAAAGGTAGTTATGCCCCGAGACTGTTATCTCTGTATGGTCAGGGGTTAAAGGGGAAGTACTGTTTTTGACAACCTGGACCTTACTTATAGAATGCATTACATTCATTTACTCACCGAGACAAGTTTGGAGCCACTTGGAGTCTTCCAGGAGATGTTTATATCCATTTGTGATCTGTGTATATCTATGTAATGGGAGTTGTTGGGGCACCTGAAGTGCAGCCTCAAAGTAAGACATTATTTGTCATAAAACTCCTTCATTTAACCAATGTTTCGATATGAACTGCTAGCTCCATGTCACGGTGAGTTCAGAGCGTCTCGGAGGTGCTGTCTTTTTGTCTCCAGGGTTGTTTTACAGGCTTTTAATCCAACTACACCAACGCCATTTCACTGACACCACTGCTGTGCGGCATCCCGGTTGTCGTCTGAGCAGGCCTTTCGGTCTGTTCTTGATGGTGGTCGGTTAGACAGAACTTGCTACTTCAAACATCAACATGTTTTGCGTTTCGATGTTCCAAAATTACAGGAACCAAATGTCCAATTGGACTAAATTAAGCTTCCACTGGCCCCCTTTCTGCTACCTACTCAGATTACAGCTGCAATGACAGACGCCTGCTAAGTCATTGAAATCGCCGGTTATTATAAATTGGAATTGGTTGGATTAATTTAAATTAAAAAAAATTAAATTAAGAGCCTGTAAAGCCCCCCCCCCCCGATAACAACAACAAAGCACTTCCGAGATGCTTCAAACTCACAGGGGAATAGCACTAGTGATTCATAAAAAAAACATTGGTAAAATGAAAGAGTTTTGTGGCAAATAATGCCTTATTTGTATGTGAATGTGAGATTGAATTAATAGTGGAATTTTAAACCGTTTTGTGTGTCTTGAAAAGTGCTGTATAAATAATCCATTATTAGTGTTATTATTATTATTTAGAGAGCTGCATAATCTCCCATTAAATTGATATACGTTGATTGTGAATGGATATAAACTTCTCCTGTAGGACTCCAAGTGGCTCCAAACATGTCTGGGTGAGAAAATGAATGTAATGCATGCTGAAAATAAGGTTCCGGTTGCAAAAAAACAGTACTTCCCCTTTGAATAAAATCCTGATAAAAAGTTTCTGATCATAATCTAATAATGTTTCTGATATTTTTTACAAAATGTGGAACAAGTAAAGGTGTAAGAAGACTTTTGCAAGGCACAGTGAACAGTAATCTTTTTCTTGATGGCTGTCACCTACACAGCAGTATAAATGCTAATAGAATAAACTGTGTATAAATGCTGACCTTTGCAATCTTGCCCATCTCATAAATGTCAGCCTTCTCCTCCTCGAACTCGACGAAGGCCGTCTCTATGGCAGCGATGGTTGGGTCACGGTTGGCAGCCGGGCCCAGGGCTGGGAGCCCACAAGGGTAGTAGAACCTGGGAATGTTCACGGCAGGAGGAGGGGGTGTGACAACCACTGGGGCTGGTGGAGGGCTTGGCGAGCGTGGCGTTGGGGGTGGGGAAGCAGCGGCGGTGGGCGGGGCAGGAGGAGGTGTTCCTGGCTTCTTTTCCAGTTTGGGCTGGAGCTAAGAAAATCAAGAGGAGATCAGGTATGGGAAGAGACTAAGTGACTCTATGCATGACAAATAAGGTGTTCATATTTCGGATCTTTAAAATGAATAAAAACTACACCCTATGAAAAATAATACCACATTGAGCTAAAAATTAGCTTCCTGAAGTGAAGGCTTAAAGAGTTTGTAACAACTTCAGGTCTATAAACATAATGAACCGCGGTTACAAACATGACATTCCCAGTGAGTAATAAATATCCAATAAACTTGTTTGGCAATCAGTTAGTCACTATGTCAGTCAACATACTGCAAAACATTTTTAACCGCGGTGTTGGCAGGGAAAGTTTCAAGTGGTGCAACACTGCAGAAGTCAACATAATGCAATGCAGAGTTTTCCTGACTACAAACTCTCAAACCTACTCAAGTAACAAAAACACAGAAAGCTGATATAACAATCTGATTTTAAGAGCTGACTTGAAAAAAAAAGATCTTTACTATTTATTTAATTGGAACATTTATTAAATGTATCAAAATTAAGAATTAACAACAACTCCCACTATTTTCAGTTGATAAATGCCTCAATAACAGCGATTATTTTAATGTCATTTTTTGAGTTCAATGAAAATCAGACAAAGTTTAGTGTCAGATGAATAGATAAAGATGATGTTGGGATGCCATTGTTTTCTCTTGATTGTCAGGTGGAACAGTATTTTTTGTGCACATCTGGGAAAATTTTAAAACGGCAAAAAGGTGATTCCACCGATAGATACCTTAATCAGTATGAAAAGAATTTAACTTTTGCACCATCAAGGAACTCCATTTTATTCTCTGTTTGCTTCCTTTCTATGTGTAGCATAAAAAGCTAAACTTAAATAGGGCAGTCCTGAGGAAACCGTTGTATAAGATTTAATTTATGACTAAAGAACCTTATATACATTTCCATAGTTGAACTAGTCCAGGGTGGAATGAGAAGATACAGATTTTACACAGTGTTACACAGTGAATCTGTTGCTTCTGAAATCTCCAGGCAGACCTCAGTGAAGTCGTCTCTTGGGCCTCCACACTGTGTGTATTGAGCAGGACAGCTGTAGCCGTGCTTCTCTTCAAAGCGTTCATTCTATCACTCTATTCCTGCAACCCCCTGCATTATAAATACACCACCAATACCGGCCTCAAAATAGTTTCCCGTCCACGGCATGTAACTCTGTCTGTCTAAGAGCAATAAGACGCAACTACTGTATCTGTGTGTCTTTATCGGGTGTGTGTTTTTATACGTTGAGTAGATGATAAAATGGATGAAAATCCAACATCAGTGCATTATCCTTCCACTTCCACACTTGTGCAGCGTTTATCCTGACTGCTGAACTGACTGACCTGTTGCTGTTGGAAAGACTTGAGCCTCTTCTTGAACCGTGAGGGCAGGACAAAGTCACACCCCCTGGCCAGAAAAGCCAGCTCCCCCCTCAGGTCAGGGTCCCGCCGTAACGAGGCCTCCTGGTCCTCCTTGATCATCATGGTGGAGGCCGACGCTTGCAACCCCGCAACGAGATACGGACACCGACGCAGCTACAGATGAAGCGGCTTACCAAGAAGTCAAACAACCACTCGCTGTAACTGTACAGTAGCGGAGGAGCTCACTCAAAAGCTCCCAAATCTGAAGACCAAAACAGCCATTCAATCCTGCAGTGTGTCCAACTACTTACAGTCCAAAAATCTATGTCCTACGTACTCCACTTATAAAGGCAGATTTTAAAAGTTGCGTTCTGTAGAGCGGTATTCCATTAATGAATCTGAGTAAGGTGGCATTCCTTTGATGTCCTGTGCCACAGAGAAGGAAAGAGCAAAGCAACATTGTATCATGCTCCTTTATCTCCAACTGTAATCCCAAACTACCACTTCTCTCCGGGGTAGAAACCCATTAGCTGTCCTCAAGTCAGCTTTGGATATGTGCATTTGATGTAGCCTGACCGGTGCCTGCTGTTCCAAGCTGGACTCTGACAAGCGGCGGTGAGAAACATGAGCCATGTTGGGGGTCTAGTAATACACACATACACACGCAAACACGCGTGCACACACATGCAGCGAGCTGTCAGTCCTGAGCATGAGGGTGGTGGGTGGGAGGGAAGGGGCTGCAAACATGTTGTATATCAGTGAGCAATGTTTTGCAGGAACCGGGTCCTGCTCAGTTCCTGCTCGGGACTAAAGTTAGCTGGTAGGAAGTTACGGCTCAAAGTGATTGAAATAATTCTACAGAAGACAGGATGCATCTCCTTAAACTGAATGTGAGCCGGTAGGGCGAGTAAGCTAAAATATTGTCATAGACGTAATTTGAGAGGAAGTGATGAATCAGCGGGTAAAGCACCTGTTGATACAAAGTTCATTCCTCACAGAGAAAAGCTAAAAGAACCTTTAATTATTTACCTGTACCTTTCAAACGTGAAAATCTGCACTTAATTGTAGATTAAGCTGTAGCTAAACTTAATTAGGTAGTTTTATGCAATAAAAAATGTCAAATTGAATATTCACCAGTAGCTTTCTACTACAGGAAATCTTTAACATATTGTTATGTATATGCATTCACAAACAATGAGGCATCACAAATCTCTATACCCTCACACAGAAAGTTATTGTTTTAAATAACAAAACTATTTATCAAAATAAGTCTAATGTTGGTAGTTACTTGCATGGCATGTCCGCACATGCTTGGGATCATGCACATGTTTAGGATCGATTTTAGGGTTCCTTTGTTACCTTATGAATGTCCTAATGGTCTTGGTCCATCTTATTTATTCCACATTCTTTTAAAGTGTGAGCCCTCACGGTCCCTGAGATCCAGTTATACTTGACTTCTAGTTGTTCCACAAGTGAGAACAAAGACATACGGTGACGCTTCGTTCTACTACTACGGCCCTCATCTATGGAAGAGCCTGGCGGAGAACGTCAGGGCCACAGAAACTGCTGATGTTTTAAAAAGAGGCTCAAGACCTAGGTCTTTAGCTTGGCTTTTAATTTAGTTATTCTTTTGATCTAATTGTTGTATATTATCTGAATTATTTTTTTATCTTCTTTTTTATTTTTAATCCTAATTGTATTTATTATAATTTCATTATACCTTTTATTATTAGGATTATTAGTTATGTTTATATGTTTATATATTTATTTATATTCTTTTTAGTTTTTTAGTATTGTTTTATGTTACAAATGTTTTTTTGTTTTTTGTTTTTATTGTTTTATAACTAACTTCAGTGTTTCCTTAATGGGGATTCGTTGCGGGGATCGCTCTTTTCATGGTGGGTGGGGCTCTGCACTGCAGCCTTATGGTGCGTTCACAGAGCACACTTCCCTGTCAGAGTCAAAAAACGGTCACAAAGCATCTAGTTTGATGCATATACATTTTTTAAGCTGTAGCTTGCAAAGCAGGTGGGCGGACCTTTCTCTGGTGGATGTTTTAAACACTAACGATCGTGGTTGGCTAGACAATGTTGACGTCGGGCCACGTCAGTACGGTGAGACGCTGTGATTAGTTGCCGCACTGTGTCAAGTGCGTTAAGAGAGTCAGAAGTTTAGCTAGCTGAACTTCTGCAGTCCTTGCATTTGCCGCTTGAAACGCAGGAAAAGCTTTAAAAATTGACAGAGACAACGCACACAAAGCGCCGCAGAGACCCTGATGCTCCTCTGATGGCCTAACCATAGGCTTTACATGTAATCTTGCCACTCCTGATGCTGACGTTTGGGGCGGTGTGAACCGTGTGACTGTGCTATCGATACCTGCCTGCCCTGATCAGGATGGTTCCTGGGGTGACTGTTCTCTGGCTGTGGAGGGGCTTCCAGTGTAGAAGGAGCTCCCAGTTATCCTTCTCTCACAGTAGCATCATTTAAGATATGCATTTTTATTGTATGTTAACTTAAAGAAAGAGGAAAGGATTGAGCAGTGTTTTTGCAGTGAAGGGTTGGGGGAAAGTGTTATTGTGCATCTTATGTGTGCTGAGAGTTTAACTGGCTGTGTATGATTGATCTTTCTTTAAATGTGTCTTTTCAATCAGTGCATATTTTGTCGTTTATCATGTAAAACACTTTGTGCTGAGTTTATCATAAAAAGCGCTCTTTAGATAAATTTTGATTTTATGAAGTGCCAAGTTTCTCTGATCATCACATATATGGTATGCCTTTAAAAGCAGGTAGGGAACATGGACATGCGTTCTCTAAAACATTTTTGGACACATCTTCTCATTCAGTGCGCTTTCTTTATTTTCATGACTATTTACATTGTAGAGTCTCACTGAAGGCATCAAAACTATTAATGAAAACATATGGAATTATGTAGTACTTTTGCAAAAAAGTGTGAAATAACCTGGCCTCCAAAGTCACCGCACCTGAACCCAATCGAGATGATTTGGGGTGAGCTGAACCACAGAGTGAAGGCAAAAGGGCCAACAAGTACTAAGCATCTATGGGAACTCCTTCAAGACTGTTGGAAAAACATTTCGGGTGACTACCTGTTGAAGCTCAAGAGAATGCAAAGCAGGAATCAGAGTAAAGGGTGGCTACTTTGAGGAATCTAAAATATAACACATGTATTCAGTTATTTCACCCTTTTTGTTTAAGTACATACAGTAATTCCATACATCATGTTCTTCATTCATAGTTTTGATGCCCTTAATTGAGAATCTACAATGTAGTCATGAAAATAAAGAAAACACATTGAATGAGATCATGGAGCATATGCAAAGAGTAAATGCGGAATAGGCAAGACACAAATGGCCAAAAACATAGCAGGGCCTAAACAGAGGCAACTCAAACATAACGCCTTGCACAAAATGACTTAAAGTACAACTGACCTAATATTAGTGATACAAAAAGAAAATTAACTGGTCACCAAAACAGGTTGTACTGTCAAAACCACTCTTTAGTGTGGAAGTTGTATATAACTGAAAATGAGTGAAAGTTATGTATGTTCAGGATCAGTTAGAATGTTAAAAATGAAGTCACAGAAGTAGAAAATCTGCCTAAAGATTCTGTAAAAGAAACTGTATTGTACTGAAGCATCTCGGCAAAAAAACAATATATTTTCAGACATGTATATTTTAGAAATGTGGAGAGAAACCATATCAGATGCAATTGACATAGTGTATATGACCACTTGCCCAGGGCGCCATTCCAAATGGGGTTTGCACAAGCTACAGATAAAAAAAATAGGTTAGGTTTAGTGCATGTGCAATGGAGAAATGAATGTGCATGTGCAATCAAATGAATCCTTTTGATTGGTTGGAGGAGCAGCATAAAGAGCAGCTGGCACAGGGTGACTTTCATGCAAGGATAACAAATGAACTATGACCTCTGCTACACCGCAGCCCAAATCCCTTCTGACTGAAACTGAAATATTCCGGGAAAATGTCAGAGTTTGACATTAATTTTCTAATTGATTTACGTCTGGGGACTGACATTGCCACTAGAGATACAGTTCTGTAATAATCTTGTCCAGAATAATACTTTGAATCTCTGAGTTGTTGTAGTGTTCACAATAACTTGTCAATTTTAAAAATTAAACTATGATTATTAAAGTTGGAGGCATCTTCAGTTCTGCTGCAACACAGACCGCTACAGGAAATCCTTCATGCCGCTATAGCTCTAATGATCTAATGATTAACTAATATGAGATACAGAAACACTTAATTTCCCTCTGGGACTAATAAAGTATTCTTGAATTTGAATCGAATGAAATCCATTGTGAGGATAACTTCCATTAGAGTTCACTGGAAATGTACAACTACATACCCCCAGCATCACAGATCCTCCACAACATATGACGATAGGCAATGGTCCTGAATATAAATCACTACAGAGATTGTTGGTGAAAAGCTCAATCGTATTGTCATCTAACAAAAAACACAATTACAGTTAAAGTCCTTGAAGAGTTTAGCAAATCCAACATGTCTGAAATAGCAGAAAATAATAATAATAATAATAATTTATTTGAAAGCGCCTTTTCAAGACTCTCAAGGTCACTGAACATAAAACATAAACATAAGTAACGCAACTTGAAACGATACAAGTAAATCAACATATCAAGTAGAGAAAAAAAATCAATATACATCAACAACAGAACAGCAAATAAAAACAAAGTTAAGAACAGGGTTAGAAAAAAGCGCAGGTAAAACAACGAATGAAATAAAATAGGAAAGGACCAAGTGGAGTATGCATGTCTGAATAGGCACGTTTTAAGACTCAATATGAATGTTTCAATAGATGATGCCGTACAATTTTCCATTGGGAGTTTATTCTAGAACTGCGGTGCAGATGAACTAAATTACCTCTCTACCGGTCCCATGGTAGACAGATGGGCATGTGGAATGGTGAGGAGATGATCTTAAGAGGAATGAAGATTGCAAGACTGTGTATAAACATGGAGGAGAAGGGTTAAATATGCGGGGGGGGGGGGGTTGAGGGCTTTGAATGTTAAAAGGATTTTAAACTCAATACGGATATAGATTGGAAGCCAATGCAGCTGTTTGAGAGACAGAAAGAAAGACATTTCTTTTTCTTGCATTTCTTTAACAGTGCACGTCAGAGTTTTTTCCCCGTCCCTTATATCAATGTGGTGGCCAAATAATCATGGGTCATCAACTAGCCTGGTGTCAAGGGGTTAAGAGAAAGCCCCTCTGTATTAAAGGATAGATTCTTACATGATTTTACCAGAGGTGACCATAAATGCGGCTAGAAACACATTTTATAAACTTGTGATTATTTTTGATTTAATGCTTTCATAAATTGACAGAAAGCAAAAACAGAGTGAGTGTTACAGCAACAAGCGGGCAGAAATGTCATTTTCAAAGCTTATTTCAAGCCGTGAAATCATTTAAGGTTCAGTAATACAAATTCTATGCTTTAATGTAGTAAGAAATTAGATTTTTCAGGAGCTTTTGAGAATCTGAATGGATACATTCTGGTAGCTGTTTACAAATAACTCAAATTCATGGACAGCACCTGAATATGATAGCAATAAAAAAAAGAATAAGCACAGATTATTTGTTGTGTGGTTTTCTTTCATGACAACACAAACCGGAAAACTAGCCCCCTCTAGTGCTACAGTGGGTTATGTGTTTCTTGGAAAGAATAAAAATGTTCTGTTGTTTCTAAAATCCTTGAAAATTAGATCTCTAAACTCATTTTCCAGAGTTTCATATTCTTGTGTTTTAAAGTGTTTTTCCTTCTTTGATATTTGAAACCTAAAGTTGAACTTCTCCTTTCTCAATGGACTAACAGAGGAGTTGAGACAGCATGCTCAACTGTGGAAATCCATCCAGAAAAATAAGTGAGTCACCTTATGTTTTGAGAAACTCCATGTACGCCCTACGGAATTCTTTGGAACAACTGGACTCCATACCGAAGCCAAGGTCGCATACCGATCCCATACACAGCTTCACACACTCACAAACATATTATCTTCTTTTCTACTGTCTTCCGATCTTCATGCTGTAGTCGGAAACAGTCCCCAACTTATAATGAACTGCAAATGTTTTCCAGTATTCCCCGATCTCAGTTTTATTGCTAAATTATACTGCCAATGCTTCTTGAGCTCAACCTTATCAATTGCAGTAATGCACCTATGAACTCATTTATCTCTGTATGAAGATAAATGTCTGTGCATTTAACTGTGACTGTGTAAATAGAGCCCCAACTGATGCCACCAGGCAGCTGTGTGCTCTTTTCCTGTCTGAGTGACAGCTGGCGTAATCCAGCCTTCTCAGCTCTGCTCTGCCTGGGCCTGAGACCAGTTTAGCAGTGTAGACAGTGAGATTGGTGTGAAGAGTCAGATCCTTCAAATATTCTGGATTTAGTAGTGTGGTGTGCTCAGGTGACATGAAAACTAACCCTGGCACAAACTGTTCCCTTTAAGAATACAGAGTCAGAAGTCAATCAATGACACGTTGAGGTATGACAAAAGAGAAAAAGAAAGAAAAAATTAAGAGGAGCAGATGTGTTTCACATTAATGATTACCTATTTATTGCTCATTGAATAGGAAAAGTTGTGTTCTGATTTTTTTTTGGTTCTACATGTCTTTAAACAATAGCTAAAATGGTCACAAGTCATGTAAAAAAAAACTATGGCCTAACAATGTTCAGCAGTTTATTCAAATCAGTTCTATTCAAATAGTTAAATTAAATTAATTTGTATTAAATTTTAATTGTAAAACAGTTTCTTTCCAAAAATATCCCATCACGTAACACGGTGAAATTTTGGTTACACACAGTCTAGTTTAATTAATGTAATGCAATCCAGTCAAATAAAAAATCCTTGGTTCACTGACTTTACAGCAATCTTTCTCCTGAAGAAACATGTGATAAAGTACTCTTAGTTTCAGGCATCAAGCTTCTGTTGGTTCACTGAAGCCTAGTTTATATTTCTCAGTCTATGTCAAAACAGATTGAGTGCCATTATCCGTCTATGCAAGGCCTCACCGCCACCTACACAAGGACGGCCGATTTTCAAAAAGAGCGTATGCCTGTGATTGGTCAGCTCAACAACAGCAAGAAATCAGTCCACCAGAAGGGTGCTCTCTAGACAATGTAATCAGTAGTCAATGTAGCGTTCGATTGCTTTATACTGAAAGCATGTAGTTTATCTACTATAGTATTATAGCAATATTGAACACAAGGAGGTGCAGAGCAAAACAGAATGCTGTGATAGTTTATATGCGTTTTCGATGTATTCTATGAGCTGCACTTCTAGTACAAAGTTTTACAGCTTAATCAAAACTTACTTTCTGTCATCCATTGCTCCTTGAGGGGGGAATGCATTCACTAACTGAAGGAAATAAACTCTAGTTAACCAGAAATGACACTGCAATGTTAGGCAGACCCACAATGAAAAGTTAGCACCTCCTGCTGTCCTGGTAGGAAATTGCTTTGCAACACTGAAAAACCAACAGAGGACTATAAACGAAAAAGGTCTTTGTCAATACTTTTTCTGGGTGCAAACTTGCTGACTGAGAAGTATAAACTACAGTAGGCTCTCGTCTGCAGTCTTTTGCATTTGCTTCATTTTGTTTGGCAGCACAAGGATGAGCATAGGATTTTTTTGTGAGAAAACAAGAAAAACACACTGCATGCTGGGGATTTGGGGATTTGATCCCAAGTCACTGACTAGTTTCCAAAAATGATCTGTGTCAGAGTGGCTACAGCTACCTGTTTTTGTTATGTTATCTAAGACGCACACCGTTTTTGTATGGACATTAGAAGAAAAAAAGTAATTTTCACCATTTACAATGGCAAATACAGAGCAAGAGAGAATGTGTTGTGTGCTGCAGCTTCCCAATTATTGCTGGCATATGACCTGCTTTTTAACCTTGAATCAGGCAGACAATTTAAGAATATTTATAAGTGCTCAGTTTATAAAATTGAACAAGTTTATTTATAACTTCTGTCACAACCAACTGGAACTGGACTGAAATATGCTACCAGCTGAGTTATCAACAAGTAATATCAAAACAGGAAGTAAAAATCCTTGTATCAGCCAACCACTTCAGCTAACCGCAGCGCAAAGAAACATTATTAGCTGAAACAAGATGTGCTTATCACAAAAAGTCTGTTGAAATATATATTGGGTTGAAAGATGGTTGGAGTTAATCATATAGTTAACCATTAGCTGTACAGTTAGCCTATAGAGCTCCAAATAAAATGACTTTCAGAGCGTAGGTGTCACGCTGTCAGGCATAAATGTAATCAAAATGAATGTCGCTGGCTGTGATTTTACTCCGTCTGAGTTTACTTCCCGTCTTTAAATGGAAGATATTATTGTATATACCAGGAAAGTAAAAGGATTAAACATCTCCGACCCTAATCTTACCCCTGGGATACTTTTTAAAACTTCAGAAAGGGCCGGAACAGAACTTTTACCGGACCTGAGATACCCTGACATACAATTTCCTGATCAATTTTCCTTTGTCCTACTCCGGAGCATCACTTAAAGTATATAAAAGCCTGGAGGGATATAAATGGATATAGTGAAATAAATTATATAAATGGGTTTGTTATCGAGATCTGAAATCTTCCTACCAAGGATTGCACTGTTGTCACCGGGAAGGTGTCCTGATATTAGTTAGGTTGTGTCCATGTGCTTTTTCTGTGTGTCAGTATCTGACCATTAATCAATCATTGCTTCAAAAAATTAAATTACACCTCAGTCTGTTCCTTGCTGTGATCACAAGACATGTAAACAGCAGCTTGCAGACATCACAAAGATTGTTATGATTCTTTAGTTTCTGCAGATTCTGAGTTTTACAAGATCTTTACTTTATAGAAAAATCCCTGGTAAAATAACTCTAGGAAGTCTGCTAAGAATCTTAATAAAAGCATGTAAAATAAATACTATATAATGTTGAGGAAACATTGGTTAATGTACCTGATATGAAGTGGTTGCTACACAAGCGGAAACCTTTGCTCGCGGGGTCATACAGCTTAAATTTTGCCCTATCGCTAGCGCATTTTATTGCAATGATCCATTATTTCCTCCGCTCCGGATCCTTGGGAATCCTACACGATGCTATTCCCTTATCTCATCCGCGTCTGTTATGGCATCCTGGGGCACGACAGGTATCCACCATATTTACCGTTTCTAAGTTTGGGTCAGCTGCAAATAATAATAATTGTGGGAGACTGGCTGCCAAAATCTGTTGCATGCTGAGAGAAGTGACTTCAACTCCCAGAGCTCTATTGTTCAAATTCTTTGTTCAAGGTAAATTTGGACAGTATTTATGGGTTTTGGTGCTAAGTGCCAATACTTTCCTGTGCTCACCTCTCAGCCCCAATACAGTCCCAATGCTAGATAAACAGGTGATTCACAGGTGATGCCTTCATGGTATTGATCATGTAAATACAGAACAGGAAGCAAGGAGGGGTCAGCTGTCCAGCAAAAACACCTTTATCCAACCGTTAAATACAAACCTGACATGCACACATGTCGTCCTCAAGGACTTAATTAGTCCACACACATTGTTCCTTGTGAGCCTGTGGGAGCTTCCATGTATGTCTTGATGGATTCACTTAACTGGAACTGTTTATTCTGGTCTTTAAGAGCAGCTAAATAGTGTGAACATGACAGCTTCCTAAACACACACACCCAAAAACCCCACCCACTCACACAAACATACACGCTCAATGAAACTGAGTGTATATTTATCTGGGTAAGGTTAGCAGCTGATTTCATATTTATTTCTGCTTCAGGCACCAGGCAGAGTTTACTAGCACATATTCATTAATGGATGCAGGGCTGACAGTATCGGATGCAGAAAATATTAGAAGATTATCGATATAATACAAAACCTTTACTCATTAAATATACAGTCAGGTTTTAAATGTTAGAGGTATAGGAGGGAATATGCAAAAAGGTTGAGATTGACTCCAGTGTTGGTTTCCCTTTTTATTTTTGAGTGTTTCCATTTATACTCTAAAATCTTGCCAAGACATCTTTGCTCTGTCTGGCTGACTCACCAGACACAATATATTTCCAAAGAACATTTCACCATTCCTCTGGCTGCTGTTGTCCTCTGTCACATTATCAATAAACGCAATGACCCTAGTCTGAGGAAAATCTTCATGGCCTCCACCTCACACTGCTTCTATCTGTTTAATAGACAATACTGGGTACCTTGGGTAGTGAAGGAATCTGATCTTATGGGGTCTAATCTATAAAGCTTGCTTATGTACAAAATGGGGTCTGAAAACTGTGTAAGTCAATATTTTCCGCCAAGTTTGGAATTCATAAAAGAAAGTGGCAGGAAAAATGTGCACAACTTTACACACCGTAAGGACTTAGCTTACACACATCTTGGACACAGAGGACACTGGCAGTTCAGCTGGTGAGATGGCAAAATTGTGAATTTGAGCAGCATTTTCAGACTTGTAGAGCTTCAACTCAAGCAACAACTCAGCAGGGTTAATATCTGCTCCGCCTGAACAGGACCTGGGTGGGCGGAGCTGTTGAACTAGAAACGCTCTGCAGCTCCGTTGCTGCAAGAACAAACATACGTGCTCCACGTTAGAGTCCAAGTACCCAATAATACCGTAAAAAGTCACTTTATTTGTCGCTAGTTACATTTTTCTGAAAAAGAGCCAGTAGATGAGCCTGAACTCTTGCTAAATATAACTACACAGTAGCTTCGTTAGCAGCGCTTTCCCCACAGTTGGGTATTATTGCCTCTGTGTGTGACATGACTGTGCGCAGTCACGTGACTCAAGGAAAGGCTAATTTGTTAAAGGGGCAGGAGCGCCGCTAAACTAATGGTGAATTCAGACTGCAAGCTTTGTCAGAGTCAAGCAACGCTTATAAAGCTACATTTTTTAGCTAAAGCGTACAAAGCTTGTAGGCGGGTCTTTCTTTGTTCAATATTTTTAACACTCGCGGATCGTGGTTTGCTAGGCAGCGTCGACGTCAAGCAACGTCACTACAGTGAGGTGCTCTGATTGGTTGCCATCCTGCGTCAAGAGCGTTAGGACAGTCGAAAGTTGGCCTAGCTGAACTTCTGCATTACTAGCGTTATGGGCTTTGGAAGCTTGAAATGCAGGAAAAGCTGGAAAAGTTGAAGGTGGCAAAGCTCACAAAGCACAGCAAAGACCGTGATGCTCCTCCATAGGCCTCAACCGTAGATTTAACATGTAATCTTGACGTTGCTGACGCCGACAAAGTTTTCGGTCTGAACGCAGCATAAAACACTTTTCGTTTTTTACATGTCGAATTTTACCGGCATGGGTAAAAATGACTTCAGTAACAGTCATAAATTTCGGTATCGGTAAATTAATCTGAACGCAAAGACCTTGGAGACAAGTACGCTCTTGTTTCTACATCTTTATCCGTAAAAATACCGGTAAAGCTAATCCAGACAGAGTCCAGAAAGTTGCTTTCAGACTCAAAAGTAAAACAGACAAAGTCTGGAAAAATTTACGTTTTTCATGGCCTGTTTGAAAGGGGCTAGAGAGTAAAAACACAAGTATGCACCCCCACTTTTATAAATGGGAAGAACTTGCATTATTTATTCATATGTCTATGATTATACTATCAAAACAAAAAAAAGCTGTTGAATCTGACTGGGTTGATTTCTTAAGAGTTGTAAGTTAAGTTAGAAAAATAAATAAAGTAAAAGGTTAAAATGTTATATTTTCACTTTATAAGTATAGCTACAATTTGTATTGCCCTGGCAGCAATGTATTGTTCTGAATGCCAGACTTATGTTTTCATGCGATGTTATTTTTTAGGCCTAGAGCAAAATTGCCTCTTCTAAGTTTAAACTTAAACCTGATATGATGGGAAGCAGGTTACTATCCCATGTGTATCCATGAGATTGTACAGCAAGTCACTTTGGACCAACACTGCCAAATGCTATCACCATGGTGATAACCCTTTCCCTGGATAGAGCTGTGGGAGGAATGCTCTCAGGACTCCCAAGCCAAGAGTGGGAAACACAGCTCACTCTCTCGCTGCTCTTATGTTCTTTATTTTAAATCTGACTTCCTCTTGAAAAGGAGTTGCAAGCACTCCCACAGCCCAGTTACCTTGGGAAAACCCCCCCTCCTTAAAATTGGAAAGACTGAATCAGGTTCAAGTGCTGCATCTGTGATAGATGAAGTGAATCACAGCTATCCACGGTCTAGTACACATCCGAATCAGGAAGATAACATGGGAGTAGTTAAAAACACAGCTGCTTCTGTCTGAGTGGAAGCAGAGGCTGTTCTGGAATAATAAGATTACATCCTTAAACACTAAAACAGACCATGATGCAGGTTGTATTCCATACCAAAATACTCAACATTCGCTACAATACGTAAGCCTGAAAGATGGAAACAAAATATTTGCCTGGAAAACTGCAAAGAAGCACCCTCGTCAACTCCACAAACAAATTAATAGAAAACATAAGGTCCTGTAAAAGTGTTCATACCTCTCAATTTTCCCCACATCTATTCAGGTTCCAAGCAAACCAAAAGTCATAAAAGTTTCTGATTAAAGTTTGTGACAAGCCATGAAGGAGGCACATTAAACACCTGGCAGAAGGTTTTCTGCTCAGATCAAATTGAAGTTTTCTAGCTACATGCAAATTGTTGTGAGGCTGAAAAATTCAGTCTAGTTGATGTTTCTTCTTTTGCGAAGGTGCAGGAATATGCAGCACCATTATACGTCGAAACAAGGGCTCTCAGACAGGCATGCGAGGAAGGATGGAGTAGAACCCAATTTTTCAACTATCCGTCGAATGCAACAGAGAGCGCATGTCTGTGAGTGGTCAGCCCAAAATAATTTCACCATAACAGTGCCATATAGTCGATATAATTAGTAGTCAGTGCAGCTTTTGGGTGCTAGATGCTTTATATTGCAACAGAGATGTATAAAAGGATAACGTCTCCGTCAGTACGTGTGCATGTGAGTGCAAATTTGCTGACGGAGAAGTATTAACTAGGCTTAACACTGCATCCAGCACTATCCATCCCTCCGCAATGAAACAGTGATGGTGGCAGCATTATGCTGTAGGGTAGCTTTTTCCCTTATAAGGTACAGGAAAGCAGATCAGAGTTAATGGGAGATGGATGAAGCTGAGTACAAGGAAACTCTGGAAAAAAAGTGGTAGAGGCTGCAAAGGACTCAGGAAACCCATTTTAAACATACAGCCAGAGCTACAACGGGATAGTTTAGATCAAAGCCTATCAGTATGTTAAAATTATGCAGCCTAAATTTAGATCTAAATCCTTTAGAAAATATCTGATAAGACTTGAAAATGTATGATCTCAGACTCTCTACAGTCAATCTGACTGAGCTTGAGTTAATCTGCGAAGAGGAATAGGCTAAATGTTCTGTCTGTAGATGTGGAAAGTTGGTAGAGAGATGTCCCTAAGGATCGTTCTTCCTTACATTATTTATTAATCAACTAAACGGTGTGAATCTGTGATTTAAAATGGCAACAAAAAGGTTTAAAGGTTGTGGTTGCAATGTGACAGGTTGTCGGAGAGATCAAGGGATATGAATACATTTGCAATGCCAAATCACAGCTGTAATTATATAATCCATTGTGATTTTTGAGGTAATTTACTTGGTATACCATTATCTATTCAAAGTGTATTTTAGTTTTTGTTTCAGCAAAGCAAAGCAAATCTTCACTTAAGTTTGTCTTTTTTTTAAATACTTTATTAAATCTGGAAGCATTTGTATAAAAACTGAAATTATTACTTGTGAAATGAATAGACATTAAAATGAAAAAGAAACTAGTAATTATTTAATTTTCATGTATTTCTGTCCAAACTAACATTTTAAATAACACCCGGTCTTTGTTTCATCGCAGACAATACTTTCTGCTCTGTTTTCATTTAGGTTTGTAAAATCCGATTTAAACTCTGCAATACTCAAACCCTCCTGTTGATGGCGATATAAATCTTGTTCAAAGTTAAAAACAAGAGTGAGCTTGCAGTTACGCCTAAGTCACACTAGAGAGCAGCGGATCCCTGAAAGTTATTATGACTCAACCATGAAGATGGAGCTGAATGATGATGATGCAAGTGGTTCTGACCCTTTAGGCTTCATATTCTTATCAGACTCACTGCGAATGAAATATGATTTGTGTTTGTATCCACATAGCAACAGCATGCAGAACTGATAGCAGATAGCTTATGTTAAAAGCAAAAAAAGATGTTGAGTAAAGCTGAAATAACTCATATCTGCAAGCTTTCTCTTATTCACATTCAAGAAAATGAGTAGTTGCTGATTCAAGACATGTTTTCTAGGCATAAATCCTGATATGGATTCTGATGAGAGCATCCTATCGCTGAGAGAAAGCACCCCTGGCCCAGTTTGGGTGGAGCAGGGTGAATGCTGAGTTCAAAGGCATATGGATAAATGTGTAGACTGGAGGGAGTTGGGTGGAGGGGTGGGTGACACCCAGGCTCTCACATAGTCATGATTTTATGGAACACTGGCAAACTCTTTTATATTGAATACAAACAAAGATGCATGGGCACACACAGGAGCAACCCCACCCACATCAACACAGTGGCATCAATCTAAATCAAACAAATAAAACATTCAGTCTCAGTTTGATCTCCCATGGTGCTGTGAATCTGTAAAGGGGAATCCCAGTCAGCAAATCGCATTGCACAATTTATATTCTGGGATTGGGGAGTCCTTACTCCTAACTTCTGCTTATAGACATGTTGTGGTGGTTTCCACAGAGACCCAAGGGAAGCGGAGAAGGTTACGCTGTTGTGACTCCCTCTGATGACTTTTCAGCAGAATCACTCCACGTGCATAAGCATGAAAAACGTAGGACTGTGTGTGTTTGTGTGTGCGTGCGTGCACCTACTCTGATAAATTAAATGGAGTAGATCCCACTAGGAACAGTTGGATGACATCCAAGTTCGGACTGAGAGTGGAAAATTATGATGAAGCATCAATGAGCACGTGCACAGAGCAATCAATCAGAGAAACGTGGAGGTAACTCCAGAATTTCTAAGCCCAGAGCTTTTCAAAAATGTCCGAACTATTTGAATTCCAGAAACTTTAGTGTATTTTTTTTTTTGTAATTTTCTGAGATAGTCCAATAAAAGGAAAATTATATATTACTCTCAAATACAAAAAATAGTGTTGTAAATTTGCATTTACCCCATGTAATCTCTTAACACTCCTAAATAAAATCCTGAGCTAATAATGGCAATCAGAGCTCACATAATTAAGAAACAGAGCACAGCTGTGTGTAAATTGACAGCATAAAAAACTTAGAATAAAACTGACTTTGAGAGGTTTGTTATAGAACATTAGGGAACAAAGAGCATGATGACAACCAAGAAACATAGCAGAGAAAAAGTCTGTAGATGTCAGATGCTGATGTAGACAACCTAATTGACTTGTAGCTGTATTTACAATGAAAGATGAATGTTTACTCAGTGTTGCTAACAAGGGTGCATGCCACACTTTTCAGATTTTCACTTTTACACAATTATGCAAAACGTTACGTTTGTGGAGAACATCAAATACTATGAAAATACTCTGGAAATATGGGGATGTAACATGGAAAAATGTCAAAATGTTGAAGGCCTTTCATACCTTTGTAAGCTATTGTATGTGTGATCAGTTGGATGTGTGTTGGAGTTAATATCCTATTGTTCAGGCTGACCTTGGTAAATTCTATTGGAACCATTCTTACTTGCACAGCAGACCAAACCCCCTGTCTGAAAGTATATTGGGTTTATGACTAAAAGAGCGTGCTTTCATCCATGTGTTCGCTAGCTCAAAATGAGCAACTTTCCATGCTCTGCCAAAGTTCCTGCTGTGACCTTATTTCCTGTGGAAGAGTCCAAGGAATGATGTCACCTTCTGAGGACCCACAAACAACAACTGTACACTACAGGGCCCACCGGCATTAATCCCTTTCCCCTAGGTGTTGCAATTTGAGTTGCCTTTCTTCATTTGTCGGCTGCTCTTTTCTAAAGCTCATGAATTTTCCCTTGCTTATCCAGCAATTAAAAGAAAAACAGTCCCCTCATTTTTCTGTCAAATATATTTTTTGTCCTGACTTTCTTGTCCTCTTGATTTTTCTTCTATTGCTTTTTAACTGCCTGAGGCCAAAACATTTTAGACTTTCTTTGGTTAATTATTTGTTCTTTTGTGCTGACTAAAAAGTAACTTTTTAACACATGAATATACTTTTACTCAAACCCTTCCAAAGTAGCTCTACCTGTGTGTATAGGGTCCTTTTACAAATGGAAGTTAGAACCTCCAAGTACCAAGTCCTGCTATTTGTTTTTAGCTTCCTCCATCCTCCACAAAAACGTCACTAGCTTCTTTGTTACCACTAATAAAGAAAAAACCCCTCACACCATGATGCTGCCACCACCGTGTGTTATCATATGGTGTCTTCAGAGAGATGTGGTGTTTGTTTTCTGCTACATAGTTACATTTTATCCCCATCTGACCAAAGCACCTATTCACTGCCATTTTTTTCCATGTTTATGATCTTAAAGTGAAAAGGGCTAGATCAACCCTTAGGTTAAATACTGTAAAAAGGTGTCTGCCACTAAACAAATGCAAAAGGAAAGCGGCATATGAAGCTGAAAAATCTGAAAGAATCTGAAAGAAAAATCTGAAAGAACCTGAAAGAAGAAAGGAATTATTTTAATGCTGATATTTAAAAGACCAGATTCTAAGGGTTATGAAAAATAATTGCAGTCCACCTGAATAATTGCAGTTAGTAATTCTATTATTCCTGCCTGAGCTCTGCTGGCTATAATGACACTTGGTAAAGCCAAATAATAATTGAACTTGAAATACCTGTGCTTTCAGAGAAGGCCGTATAAAACAAACAGCTAAAGGTAAACCTTTGATTTAAACATATTTTTTCCCGGGTACTTTTCTCTCTTTACTCCTTACACTTTCAAACCTAAATGCAATACGTTTTTCAGGGTCAGACATTCTAAATATTTTCATGCCCCGTCTAGTAAATTATCTTCGCTTAGTTGACATGTTTACGAATTTCAGCACATTCAGAAAGACTATTTAGCCGACTAGGGCTATTTTTGAACATCAAGCACGTCCCTGGCAGTTTGAAAACCACTCGAATCACTGGAGGGTTAATAAAGTCATCAGCCTGGCAGCTCTTGATGAAGCCAGGACTCTATGTGCATCCGTAAATTATGTCACCGTTCGCAGAGCAGAAACAAAAACATGTCAAACTTCAGCCCCTTATTTTTGGAAGAGAACGAGGCTGCTGACATGACGAACCTCTACTCTCAGCGTTACTGCTGCCACGTCTCTATGCTCTAGATGCACTCTTGCCTTTGATTTAGATGAGCTGGCATCCTTGTTGTCATGAAGATTAATAGGTATTTTCTGAAGGGTTAAAAAAAAGCCCTGCAGGCTTTATGAAATTGTCAGAGTACAAATATAAGAGAGCAACACAACACAAGTAAATTGTAACAAGCTAATATTAGCTGATTAATTAGTCAGGCTAACTGCTCCGGAAGAACCTGCAGGCATGCTGCTAACAACTGGCCAACTATCATTTTACATTACAATGACTGATGTTTGCACCCTTTAATTTCGACTCAGTGACTGTCCATAGTTTTTGAAGTTAAATACATTTTTAACAATAAATAAGTAAAGAAATGGGCTGGGATGGGGTTTCGGAAGCCAGAGAAAAACATAGAATGCTTGGCTGACAGTCAGTGTGTAGCAATAGGCGGAGGAAGGGTATGGGGGCTTACATTATGTTCTATGCAGCAATAGAAAACTAATGTCATTCTGTATTTTTCGAAACATTGGCAGTTTTAAAACCCTGATTTAATAACTGTAACTGACTAATTAATGCTTAGTATAATTTTTTTTTTCTCCTGGGCTCTCCATCTCCTCAACCTTCAAAATCTACCCTAAAGAACCTATGAAACAGAAACACAAACTCATATCAAACACAACTCTTTATAAATTCTTATGTTTATGCCATTATGTTAACGTTTTTTTATTTGTAAATAGTTACAGTCATACAATCTACAGTATGTTGATTTTATCTCCGTATATCATGGGCTTATGATATCTATATTTTCTTATAATTGATCCAGAACAAATAATGATTTTTCAATTCAATTGAACTGAACTGAATCAACCATTTTTTCTAAGTCTCAAAGATTTTATCATCAACATGATCTAGCCTGTCTAGAACACGGGTTAGGAGTTTAAATATTGTAAACCTAAGCATCAAGCAGTTGTCTAATAATATTTCAAGATTCAAATTAGCATTTAGAAAACTTTTATTATTTCCTACGATTATATTGATTGTTAAAGTGTATTATTACCTTATTGGAAAGATAAATGTGGATTTATATTCAAATAGTAAAATAATAGATATTAACACTTATCAATTCCAAATTTATGAATAAATCAAAACGAATTTCATGATGTCTTTTTGATCACATGGATAACATCTACTGCACTTCTTCAAATGTATTCATAAGTTTTCAAATCATCCAATCCTTTACTACTATAAAGAGTCCAATAGTTTTCTTTAATGCACTATGAGTTTTTGAGTGTTTTCTTCTTTCAAACCTGCACCTGAAGAGTAAGAAGGTTTGCAGAATTGCCAGGAAACCAGGACCGAATAAAAAAGCTTTGTTGTCAGTTCAAATGTTAAACAAGGTACTCTATAAATGACAACATGAATTAAGGGCAGCATGCATTGATGCAGCAGAAGAATAAAATAAAATAAAATGGAAGTAAGTTTTTCTGTTCTAAAATCATCTGAAGTAATTTTATAGTGTTTGGTTTCAACAATGTCTATGAGTTCAACATTATAAAGCTACTGCTAACGTGAATGGATTGTTAAGAACTCAAGTCTCTCACACGATGAGTCTAAGTCAATTCTCAAGTATTTAACTGAGAATAAATTAACTCTGAAAATATTTGCTTTTGCAAGATTAATGAAACTAGTCTGATTCTAAAACTCAAAACCAAATCGCTGATATATATATAGTGATTTATGTCTAACTTTGATCAATGCTGTACAATATTAGTGAGACTGCTGAGCAATATTAGCATGGTTTCCAGAGTGCCTATATTGCTATTTGGTATCTAGGAGCTGTTCTCAAACTCAGTTATGAAATACAGTACCAGTGGGTCATCTTACCCATCAGGCAACAAACACTCACACAAACCTCTATGTTGGGTATCAAACATATCAGCTTGGTAACACACCAGTCTTCATCGACTGGGACTCATTCATCTTCAAGTCTTTCTTGTATGTGCACATGCATTTACACACATTTAACTACTTATACAGCTCAAAATGTCATACTAAAGTGTGTGTTGAACCTCCATATTGTCCCACACACCACTCTCAGGTCCATTTACACTGTGGCGACAGTGAGTCTGTTAGCAGGATGCCATAGTACAGAGGGGTGGACAGATTTAGGCCTGCCTAGCACCTAGTTCAGCCAGGGGCGGGAGGTGGGATGGGAAGGGCTTGTAGGGTAACAACACCATTAACACTTAATGTGCCAATAGCCCCAACCTCCCTCCACCAACTCCAGCCGGTCTCCAATTGGCACGTCTCATTAGGTTTCTCTGCCCTGCACACAGCAACAACTGTTATTCAACTCTCCCAAAATACCAGAACGACCAATCACAGTCCAGCTAGAGAAGTTGCATTGAACACAGACTTATTGCCTCCCTGCAGGTAAGAGAAAGACAATAAGAAGATCAACAAAACCTCCAAGCTATTGAAAAAAAACAGAAAGCATAGAATATGAAGGCAGAGAAGTAGAACAAAAAGAAAAAGTGAAGAGGAAACAGAATCAACTGAAAGGATTTGATGACGAAGGCCAAAAGAGATTGTGTAATGAAGTGTTTGTTTGGTATTTTTTTCAGTTCTGCTCTAGCAGGGCCAGCTACCATGGTAACATCATATGTAGGTGCCCCACATATCAGCAGGGCATAAGGTTACAATAACAACATAAGCTCGGCACACAAACACATACAAACTGCAGTGGGAGCCTTCATAGGAGTATGACTGATGGGAGAGGATTAAGAAATTAAAAAATGGAAGAAAAAAGACAATAGAAATCATTAGAGAATGTGTGGTTATGGAAATGTGGGCATGTCTGCCACACATAATTACCCAAATCCACAAAGTGCCGTTAAATATCCACTTCAGAGACAGGTGGAGGCAACCCTACTTTCTGAGATTATACACTACATTGGTGGTACACACTGTGGATGCACACATACACATACACATACACAAATAACATGCTCCAGTTCCCTCCTTCACAATCCTAAATTGCCTTTAAATATTCCCCAGTGAGGAAAGAAAAACACAAACACACACACACAGCCTACATACACACACATACACACTGACAGAACAAAACACGAGCAGGAAAAGTCAACAGAGAGAGCCCCTCCTAAAACAAGGAGCTGTTCTGTTCCACGACTCAGTTTCAGCCTTTTCTTAGTCAAGCCCAGATACTCAAACTGAAGCGGCACATTTATCATACTAATTACACTCATCATTCAGTCCCATCATCACTGAGAAAAGCAACATCCCTGACATTTTATGACAGATGCTACTAATGTTACTGTATTGCTTCATTCACTGATTAGAAGAAATGTTCTACCCACTCAGTTTCACTTTCTAAAGTGTAGATTTTTAAAATATTAATAGACTACTGTTGCATTTTTTTCAAATAAATATAAAAAATATCTGTTTAAAATAATATCTGGAGTTAATCATCTGGGGCCTATAATGAGTGCTTTACTAAACAAACTTCCCTTTGAAATATTCTTTCAATTTAATACTAAGAGATCCCTTGGCACAACTTCTTATCTTTCATCCCTACAAATCAGACAAAACAATAACATGATTTACTAGTAAAGTCTGCATTATAGCATTCAAACGGATGCTACTTTGATACTTGTTACCTACCTCTACATCATTGCCAGAGCACTAACAATCCCCAAAATGGCAATGGTACTTCCAAAAAGTAGCAGAATCGCATTATAATAGAGCAGTTAGCCTCAGCTCCTCAGATGAAGCTGCAGTACCTTATCTCCAAATTTCCCTTGCAACAGTGTATTGAGATCAGAAGAAATCCACATCTAATGAAGTCCAATGTTAAAAGACTTTACCCCACAGTTCAACATGCCAAAAAAATCCATTCTTAATTTCCTGGTAGTAGACCTTTGGTGAAAAACAAATTTTTTTGTTCAAACTCTGACAGTTCAAAAACATTTCTGTGACAAAAGGAGGACACACCTTAGGTATTACTCATAGAATACATGTCTAGCAACACAGCATCATGAAATGTAATGTTACAGTAACTACAGTTGACGCTAGGTAACTGGACGAGTCACACAACTGTAATGTTCTCCAAAGTCTTCCAAATGGGACCCGGCTAAAATCAGCATTCACATTGATGAATGTCAAAGGCCTGCATTGATGTTGTCTTCCTGACAATGTGCACCACACAGAAATAAGAAATCTAGAGGATATAGGAATTTAAATAAATCTACAAGTTATAAGGTTTCAATAAGTTACAATACAGGTATTAGACTATACATATCTAAATTACAGTGAATATGAGTATTTATATTGTAGCTTCTATGAAAGTGCTTTTGTGACTGTGGGTTACTTACTCTGATGACCTCTGGAGTCTGCTGAATGAGAAGGGTAGAACCAGCATCTCTCAAAGCAGAGGGTTCACCATCAGCGATGACATCTTCTTTGACTGATACTGCAACAGGAGATTGTGTTTCCCCAGAGACCACAGGTGCAGATTCATCTACAAGGGTGCTATTCTGAGGATTTCCAGGTGTATAGGTTCCAGAAGCAGGGTAGGATTCTGAATGAACTTCGACTGTAGGAGCTCCAGTAGTTTCTTCTGGCCCTGGCTTAGACAAAGATTCTGGAGCGGCATCCAATGGAGGTTTAGGTTCGGATTGAACTGAACCATTGTGATCAGCTTCAGATGTTGCATTTTTGAAAGCTGGTGCAGGTAACACTTTGGGTGCATTTTCCTGAGTGTGGTTTGAAGCCACATGCTGGACTATATCCGTGTGTGTGGAGGGAGCAATGGGAACTACTGGTGGGATTGTAGTGTCTGGGGTTTCGTCCCTACCGGCAGTGACCAGTGTGTCCTGCAGAAGCCTCATCACCTCTCTCTCCTTTCCAACTTTTCTCTCAGCACTACCTGTACTCCCTGCCCCAGAATCAACCAGCTCTTGAGCAAAGCTTTCAATGCTTTCAAGAATTCTCAACAAAAGTGCACCATCCTCTTCATCACCAGTGCCAGTTTCACTGTTCTGTCCCTGAGGAGGTGAGGGACTTTGTGCCACCCTGGAGTTAACACCATTCATGCCTAGGTGGTTGGTCGGTTTTTGTACTTGGTACTGGGCCATTCTGGCTTGTGTAAAAGACTCATTGGAGATAATTGCTTGTGTTCCCCCTCTCTTTCTGGTTTTAGCAGGAAGTGGAGGCTCTGTGGTTCTAGGTTGACTCATACTCTGAGAGAGATTTTCCAGGTCCATAAGTAGCTTATCAATGTCATCATTTCTGTGTGAAGTAGTTTTGGGTGTTGACATTGTCAAAGAGGTGGAGGAAGGCCAAGTGGGAATGTAGCCAGAGCTGCCTGACAAGTGATTTGAAGAGTTGTTAACTGTGTTAGCTTGGGATAGGTGGAGTTGATGCCCCACAATAGTTCCGTTTTTGTTCTGGGTATTGCTAATCCCTCTGGTTGGTGTGTGCGTCAATTGTGGGATATGATCTGTAGTCTTTGCAACATCTGTCTCCTCCTCTTCAATGTAAAGAGTTTCCATGGGCGATTCTGGGGGAGTGTTGGTGTATGATGCCGAAGGAGAGTTTCGAAGAGGAGAAGGTGAGTGTGTGGGAGAAGAACTAGAAGGTGAGCATGTCACAGGTGGAGGAGACAGAGTGTGTTGGGTGGTCAAAGATGAGTGTGTGGACTGTAATCCATTGGTAAGTGAGGTACTCTTTGGCAAGACTGAATTCTGGACTGATTTGGTATGGATGGAATCTGACTTTGATAATGTGGATGAAGGAGACACTGAGGAAGATGTTGAGTGTGAAAAAGTCTTGGAGATGGGAGGTGACTGCACCACGTCTTCATAGCGGGGAGGCTGCTCATTGCCAAAAATTGGAGAAAAGGGTCCCTGTTGGATAGAGTGAATAGTGGAGATCAGTTCAGCCAGATCACTGTGACCAGTTCCAGGTGCACCTTGACCCTGACCCCTGCCTCCCAAATTTCCAACCCCTTCCAGCTCCAAAGGAAGCCTCTTAAGATAGGAGCTAAGTCGGGACATCACAGCTCGATAAACACTGTCAGGATTTGTTCCTCCGTCCTCAGGCCCACCACCTGCTTTGCGTCTAATACATTGTTTGATGATGTCAGTGCATTTCTTTAAGTCTTCAGAACACTTAAGCAGAATGTCAAGGCAGGCACGGATGTCTTCACCACCTGCTCCCCCACTACCAGCCTCTGCCCTTGTCTTTTCTAGCAGTCGGGCAATTAGGTTCTCCTCTCCAAGGGTGGTGCGGTACAGGGAGGCGACAGTATTTAGACTCTGGTCCAGTGATCCGATATTCGAAAGGCTGCTTGTCGAGCTATTACCCACTTTTGTGGTAACAGACAAAGCACCAGAACTCCCCTTTAGCTTTGCTTCTTCTGCTCCATTTCCTTTCCCTAACACAAATGGTGGCACATTCTCATCATTAGAAGTAACCATGCCATTTGTCATACTATTAGTTGTTGTGCTTGATGTTAGACTGGAGCTGAAATGGCCATAGATGATCTCCAGATCAGTTGAGCGACGACTAAAAGAGTCAGGACGGACTTTACGACCTTTGCGGAGAGTAACATGACTAGAGGAGGACAGGCGGAGCTTGTCAAACGAAAATTCTTTGAGCTTGCCGCTAGCCAGGTTAATGGCCTCTTCAGTAATGTCTTTCAGGCTGCCAGAGCAGTTCAGGTTCCCAGTAGACCCTGTGCCGCTGGAGGTTTTTTTACCCCGCCATGTAGGGCTGTCCTCCCCTAAAGACAAATTGCCACTGCTGTCAGCCCTTTCCAAGCCCCCGTTATGAATAGTATCCATGGAAACACAAAGTTTACTATAGTTGGGAAGGTGTTGAGAGATCATGTTACAGGGGTGTAAGGGTAAGCTGTTGAAGTCATTGTATGTAGCATCAGGGACAACAAGGAGCTCAGAGCATGTGCCACGGTGTGCAACAGTACAGTCCAAACCTTGGGACAGCGCACCACATGGCCCTGCACAGTAGTGCACAGCTTGGGAGTGAGCGCGTCGGTCCACCACCACACTGTTGTAGCAGCTGACACTGCTTACAACTAGACGATAGGCTGCTGCCATTGTGGCCAACTTTTTCAAGACATAAGCTACTCAAAGATAATAAGATTTATAAAAAACACCAGCTTTAAAAAAAACTTTCTTTAAAAACGCCTCTTGTTAATGAATTTCCCTTTTCAAAAGTAAAATAGTTATGTGTTCAATGACTGAATCATCTTGTTGAAAAATTTTGTCTATGATCTGATTCATGCCATTTTCAACAGACATATACAAACTCAAAAACAAAGTATTAACAATTAAGACCAGAAAAGAGAGTTATATCAAAACAACTTTCAGAGTTAAAATAGTTCCATGCTTTCAGAGCTCCCGGTTTCAAAGGGCTAGATTTTTTGGAGGGAGGGCAAAGACTTCCTTGTTCAAGATCCCTGGGTCTCTTAATAACAACTCTAAGTTCCTGCCTCTCTCCACGGGCACATTCTTTTTTATTCTCTCTAGCAGCAGCTCATTACTCACTAATGACGACAATGGAGTAGGATGACAGCAGAAGATCCAGCAGGTAATCACAAATACCTCCAAAGAACAGCCCCAGGGGCTTTATTCGGGGCCAGGAAGGCTTTACACTGTTCTGGCCCATACCCATATAGAATGAAATGAAATGTAGAAAGAGACCCTTTTTTCCTTGCAAAGCTGAAGAACATCTGCTGACTCCAACACAGCTGCAAAATAGCAGGGGACTGGTCACAGACTGTATCTTCTCTCTAGGTCGGGGCGCCTCAAGATCGCACTCTCGTGTACCCTCTTTAACCCCTTCATGCTTTCAGTCATGTGCTAGAACGAAGTCTTCACGTCTGATAGCAGGACACCACCTGTGAGAAAGGAAAGGAGTAAGAGAGGACGAGAAAGTAGGAAAGGGAATGCAGAGAAAAAGAAAATATATCATTCAGTGAGAGATCATAAGCTTCAAAATACTTGAGTGTATGTCTAAGCATGGAAAACAACAATAAGCTATGATGAAATATGGTACATTACTTGGAGTTCACAATTGATCTTTTTTTGCTTAAATTCATAATATAATGAGCTAATGCAGTACAAACTAACTAGTAGGTGGTGCAAGATACACGATTGAAAGAGCATAAGGTTGAGGCAGTATTACCGGTCTGTGAATTTCCATTATGAGCAGGTCAAATGAATTTACATTATTTATAGCACCTTGTTTGCCAGAAGCCTTATCTATGTGCACATCCTTGTTTATATCTAGCAAACCGGTCACTGCTCATAGAAAAGACGGTTAAGAAACATTGTAACTTATTTACTGCACATTGTACCATCTTCACATCATTCACCATAATTAGAGAGTATCAAAGGTTTTTTGTCTACAGTTGTGCAACGCTGATATTTGCTCATAAAGGTTCATTGGCAAACTGTAGTTTATATACTAGCAATTGAACACACTTAAGTTTTTTTTAGAGATATTAGATTAAAGGTGGCAGAATCCAACTATGTGGATAATTTTTCTGATTTTAATTTGTAACATTTTCCTTTCTTTTCACAATTATGCACTAATTTGCATTAGTCTACTGAATAAAATACAAACAAAATATACAGAAGTTTTATGCTAAGAACATCACAAAATATGAAAAAAAACAAAAAAAATTGCCAAGCACTATGATAAATATTACGTTCAACAAGGGTTCGCACCGCACTTGTAATTCAGAAGGAAATATTTCCAAATTTAGGCATATCCATGATTTCACCTAGTGGAAAAATTGACATGACTGCACCAGTCAAAAGAAATGAAACATTACGTAAATACCTGCATCATGCCAAGTACCAGAAACTGACTGAGCAAGACACGAAGGCAAGCACTCTGCGCCATAAATCTGCTAGGTCCATAGTTTCCTCCAAACCTTACAGCCCAGAAATATGATCATACAGCAGTTTTATCTCAGAGAGCAGGGGTAAAAGTTTTAGGTAACGTAAAGAATGGGGCGCTTATTTTTCAGCAGTAAGGTTTCTCTCCTGAGGTAACTACTCCAACTTGGGGTGAGGCAGCCATGCATCCTTGGACTTTGTATGAAAGCAGGATTATGACCTAAAGCCAATAAAGGTTCAGGCAAAAATAAATAACCAAATCAACTCTGCTGTTTTTTTTTAAATGCCTTCTCTGTCTTCTACCTGCTTTCACTCCTTTGCAGGTATCTCTGCACAGGAGTGAAATACTCCCCAGCCCAATCCAACATTATCTAGAGTTTCTTTGCTTTGGCTGAGTTTCAACACCTCACTCTATTTCTGTTCTCACTGCCTGTCCAGTAAGAGCACAGATATCTCAGAAGAGGGCTGCATTATTTACACATCAGCAGTAATACTTGCCTTTTGCAAAAGTTTGTTGGCAAGGTTTTGGGAAGAAGGACCTTAAGAGTGACTATACGTAATATATTTATAAAAGGTCATAGAAATAAATAAAAACATATGTTGTGGAATCTTAAAGTCTTTAAGGAGATGGTAACTTAGAAATAATTACTTTTAGTTGGAAAAATATGTTGGTTAGTCTGCAGAAGATTTTCTGCATTTGAAAAAATAGCAACAGTGGAGGAGGGGACAAGCAAATGCCTAATCTCCCTGTCATGCCTTCTTCTGTCTTTCCACACCAACACAAGCACAACAGCGCTAATTCTGTTGAATCAGACTCTTCAGCAGGAAACTGCACTTCCTGGCAAGCTGCACCAAAAAAGTGGACAGTCAGAAATAGACTATTGTAGGGTGGTAATCACACAGACGGGTTCATGCAAACAGTTCCACTCACACTCCTTCCGCCTTGCTGTGCACACTCTAAATATCTGTGTGTATATCTCAGTAAATGACAGCTTCTCAAACTGATTCTGAGCATGTAAACAAACCACACTGGTGTTTATAACCAGGAAAAATCTCTATGGCTACATGCCTGTCAGTGCTTACCCACACCTATGGGTGTCGATGAATGCCTCACTGAAATGTTTTACATTAAGAATGCTAAAATCAGCACACATGCAGTGTGTCTTTGGTAGCTTTTGTATACTGGCATAGATCGTGAATAAAGAATAAATGGTGGTATCAGCTTTCAGCTTCTTCATAGAGCTTAAAAGTTTAACAAAAACTTGTTAAATCTACATTGTATAGGCCCTCTCATAACCATGGTAATGGATATGCTTCAAGTACATACAGTGTACAGGTGCCTAGTTTTTATGCTTACTACACAAATCCTGTTGAATAAAAACTGAAAGTGGAAGTACTGTTTTTTTTTAACCTTATTCATCGCATGAATTATGTTTATTTACTCACCCAGGCAAGTTTGGAGCCACTCGGAGTCCTTCGAGAGACGTTTATATTCATTCCTGATCAACGTATATATCCATATAGTGGGAGCTCTTGGGGCACGCTAAGTGCAGCCTCTAAATTACACATTATATGCCACAAAATTCCTTCATTTCACTAATGTTTTGTTATGAGTCACTAGCACTTTTCCCCTGTAATGTCAATGACATAGCAGCCGTCCACCATTATAGCTGCACTCTGAGCAGGTTGCGGAGAGGGAGTCTGTGAAAGCTTAACTTGGCTCACTTGGTCATTTTGTTTGTGCAATTTGGAAGCACGCAAACGTCTAACATGCTGATGTTTTCAGTAGCAAGTTCTGTCTAACTGGCCGCCAATCAAGCACAGAGTGAAAGCCCTGCTCAGACTACAACAGGGATGCCGCATGGCAGTGATGTCACTGAAATTGCGTGTTAGTGTCGTTGTATTAAAAGCCTGTAAAATGCCCCTGAAGATAACAAAGCAGCACCCCACAGACGCTCTGAACTCACAGGGGAATATGGCAAGCGATTCATTACAAAACACTGGTGAAATGGAATCTTGTCGCAGATAATGCAATATTTAGAAGTTTCTCTTTGATTGCCCCATTAAATCCCATTATATGGATATATGGTGATCGAGAATGGATATAAACATCTCCCAAAGGACTCCAAGTGGCTCCAAACTTGACTGAGGGGGAGATAAATTAACGTAATGAATGCTATAAATAAGGTCCAGGTTGCAAAAAACAGTGCTTCGACTACAACGGAAGCTGAAACTAAGCATCAGAATATGAGGGAGGTTCTGTTGGTGTTAGAAGGGCTGGGAGTGAGTGCTCAGTAATTCAGAGACTGCATTTACCTAAGTATCGAGTTTGACAATATCCATCTATTCATGACTACAGTGTAATGCAGGTTGTCAAAAAGCTCAAGATCATCTCAGACTGGTGCCATGCACTCTAATGAACACAGATACAGATCTAAATCCAGTAAACCATTTTTGGGGATGTGGTTGAAGGGAGATTTGGTAATTGATCTGCAGCTAAAAAATCTGCATGAACCAAAATCTTAAGGGAATTTTTAGAAAGATAACAAGAATTATGACGGTTTTGAGACCAAAAGGGGTCCAAGCCAGTACTAGAACAGTGTAGCTGACATCAAGATATACCAAGGTTTTAAAAAGTTATGGTTTTAAAAAATGGGTAAAATGTCTTTTTATTTGTTTCTAAAGTTTAAATTCCTTCTAATGGGACATCAGAGTAAAGTGTCAGAGTTACTAAGAGTTTTCCTGAACAGTATAGAGTATAGAGTAACACAGAGTTGCCCTTCTCCTACCTTTTGTAGTGTACTGCTAGTCAGCTTGCTAAAATAGATTATTTTATTTACACAAAAAGTAAAATCAGCTGTGTTACTGGCCAACTGTTTTAAATTAAAGCACTGACATAATTTATTCATTTGATCTTTTACATTGTGATGCAGTAACATTGTGGTAGTTTTACTATATTGACCAAATCTTATTGCCATTTAGACATGAATTCTTGTTAATGGATTTTACTTTACTTCCTCATTTCCTTTACTATTATCAAGCTTTAATGTCGTTCTGCACGTGTGGAATCATTACACCTGGGATGGAAAAGCACTAAATCACTAAAAGCCATTTCAGTCACACCCTCTAAAAGTGCCGAAAAGTGTCTCTTTGTGTGTGAACAAAAGCAAACATGAACAGAGAGAACAGGAATAACAGATATTTTACTAAAGCGGGAATGCTGTTTGCTGTGCACAAGGACGTGCATTTGTGTCTAAAGAGTTAAAAGGTCTTAGAGGAAATAGGTCTTTGTAAACAGGGCAGTAATAGGAACCACAGACCTACCCTGAGGAGATGGGACAGGCCTGTGCAAGTACACGCTCTACATGCAGGTACACACACACACACACACTCACACACACACTCTTGTGATTAACATTAGTGATGTACCAAGATCACGCAAAGAGGACTGTAAAGCTTTACTGATACTAAACAATTAGAACTACGGAAAGGGGACAAATTGCTATGTAAGAATTAAAGTGCTAAAAATTATACATACGAGATCAAATATATATGGAATCGCTAATATTTGGTTAAATACCCCTTGACCATTTGCACCCTGATGTTTTTGCAACTATAAACAGTGGCTTAACATTGTTCTGGTAGGATATTTGCTCACTCTTCTCAGTCGAATTGGTTGATTTGATTGAATTTACCTGGTTTCCTCACACAAAAATCTTCCATGTAAGCATGTTCTACAATTTGTCAATGAGATTGACGTCTGGATTTTGGGGAGGTCATTCTAGAAGCTTAATTTTAAGCCAGCTGTATCAATTCAAAAATTGGTTCTTATAACTATACTTAGGTTCAATAACCGGAAGATGTAAAAAAACAACAATTTTCTTTGCCATTTTACTCACTTTGCACAATGCACAAGTACCACTGAGAGAAAATACATCCTATAGTGATAGTATCACCCTTGAAGCTTTCAAACATACTATGACATTTTGTGCAGAAAAGCTCAGCCCTTGTTTTGTCTGGTAATGACATCACAAAATTTCCCTACAAGAAGGCCTGTGGAATGTGCACAACTTTAAATTTCATATAAGCTTCAGGTTGTTATTTTTTAGCAAGCGCTTTCTCAGTCCACCGTGATCTCTGACACATTACACTTGAAATTGTGACTGCAATATCAACCTCAGCACTATCATAGTCCCAGAGGACTGGCTGGATAGCTTATAGAGAATGGTCCAATAGGAGGAAAACATTCAGAGAGAAACAGTTGTACAGAAACTAAAACCGTGTTGCTGTAAGAGGAGAAAGGGGAGAGTGGTTTGAAATGATATAGAGGCAACATTAGCTCTAATTACCAATGATTACAAGGTTCAAATAATATCTAAACAGGTTAAACCTTAAGTAGGTAACTAAAGCAGCAGGTGACCACATAATACAGCAAACTGAGGTTATAGATCACACAGTAGATCACAAATATTGGATAATAACAAAATGGGAAAAAAACAATTTCTAGTCCTATTAACCACAATCTCAGCAGTGGTTTTCATATGCTACGGTTGGGAGTAAACAACATGAAATTCAATTCATTTTCAATTCAGTTTATTTATATAGCGCCAATTCACAACAGATGTAATCTCATGGCACTTTACAAAAAAAGACATTTCAGTACATTTATACAAACATTGCAATTAGTTAAAAATATTTTTTTTTATGGAATCCCAGCAGATTGTGTGAAAGTCATTGATTTGAGGTTGTGCCTCGTACATACAGATCCCAACCACAGCAATCCGTTAAAGCGACAGTGGAGAGAGAAAAAAAACCTTTAACAGGAAGAAACGTCCAGCAGAACTTGGATCTGTACGAGTGTTCATCTGCCACGACTGTCTGGCGGTTTGAGTAGACAGAGAAGAGACACAGAAAGAACAAAAGGAACTGATGCAAGAGTACTTTCTATGTTAAAGAATTTAAAAAGTCGATAACAGGACATGGAATACGTTCAGTCACTGGAGCATCATCTGAATCGATGCTCCCCATCCAATAGCGCATTGTAGCTGAGCAGGATATCAGAGTAGGATTAGCTTCTATGGAGGGAAAAACACTGAAAAAAAACGATGTTAACAGATGAATAACAGCAACTGAAAAGCAGTAGAAAAGAAAAGCAGCAGAGTGTAGAAAAGTAGTCAGTCTGTCCTCCAACAGATAACTTAAACCATTCTAAGTAGAGGCTTTATCAAAAAAGAAGCCTGGTCATAAAAGTAGACAGAGTATCTGCCTCACAGACTAAAACTGGGAGCTGGTTCCACAGGAGAGGAGCCTGATAGCTAAAAGATCTATCTCCCATTCTACTTTTCGAAATCCTAGGAGCCACAAGTAAACCTACAGCAAAGTGATCTGTGAGGAACATATGGAACAATCAGATATCTGATGTATGATGGAAGTTGATTATTAAAGAGCAACTGAACCCCATGAAAAAGCATCATCCCGCCCCCAGGCAACATTTGAAACCAGGAGACATGGAAGGGCATGGCCAAGTGTGGAGGATGAGCGTGAGAGGGGGACGCGGGGGTGTGGTCTGGAAGACAGCTGAACTGTGACATGCGGCAGCCAACCTCCTTAAAAGCCTGTACAGTAAAGGGAGAAATTATGTATTTTCTCTGCCATCCCCTATGGTAAAGAGAGGCTTTATGGAGCACAGCATCCAAACGACGTATCAGTTCGAGCTTTTGGCTCAGGGTGCCAAGTCAGCGCTGCCTGAAGCCAGCAGCATGTATAGTAGCAAACAAGCACAGAGAGCCTAGCGCTAGCATCAATGCTAAGTAGCTTCGGAGGGAACTCCCTCAGTTTTTGTGTCCTTATTCACGTTGTGTTTAAGACATATAAGTTATAACTTATTGCTTCGAACGACTTCGACGTTGTGGTCCTCCAAAGTGCAATATATTGATTTCAGCTTCCTCTGTTTTTCTCGAAATGCTTCTGTGTGCACAAGTAGCACTATAGACGCACAATTTCAAGACGGGGCGGGACAAGTGTGTCTGAGAGAGGAAGAACATCTCTGTGAGACCATGCCTATGACATAGACAATGGAAAAGATTTACCACTATCAGCAAATCACAAAATTCAAATGCAGTACCACAAGATTACCATGAGCAGCAGCACTAAGACGTTTTTAGACCACAAAATTTGGAATTTAACAAGTTTACACAAATATGGAAAAAATGCACTGAAACTAAAATATTGTATTGTTAAATTTCCAGTTATACAGTTTATAAGCAAAAAAAAAGTTGGTTTGGGGTTTAGTTACACTTTAAGGGCTTTATACGTAAGAAGGAGTAAAGAAAGAATGGATGTATAATGCTTTGTTGAAATAGTTCAATAAGTATGGGAGTTTTAAAGTCTGGAGTATTAAAACACAATTGCCAGGTCCCACTAATAGATGAGCTACTATGCAAACCAGATATTTCTAAACAAGCCAAAACACAAGCCTAATGGAAGCATAGCTGACACTGGGACCTGAACCCTGTCCCTCTTGCTCCAACATTCCTTCCTTTTCTCTCTTATGACTAGTTTAGGTTTTTGCAGGAAGCAAAGAGAGCCAAACAGGTCAAATCTGTGAAAGCTTGCTCAGTGTATGGGTAATTTTGTGCAGGATTGAGACAAGACTTGTATGAATCTGGCAGCCACTTCAGGGAGTTTTCTTGTTATGTCTTCCAGAAGAATTGTCTGGAAGAGACTCAGGCTAACAGCACAAATCACTGCACTCTGGAGAGACGAATAAGCACAAATATATACTTTTACACACAAACACAAACACACACACATACTACTGAATCTACATCTGGAGACCTGATGAAGCCTGTTATAAAATAAAATAAAAAAACTTGAAAAATGTAGGTTTTATTGGTCACATTTTGCAGGTAGGTGTTGTAAGATTCGGTAGGGAACAGCTTTCACTCTATCATATTTGGTAATGGTAATATTACTTGTTCCCAACACATCTGGACTCAAATTGCTTCGAGTTTTCTCACTCATTCACTTATTCTGATTTTGACACCCAGCTTTAGGCAAAAGTAGGATTTTTTTCTCTGCTCTTTACAGAGAAATATTAATATTATAGCAGATATCAGTCAGTGAATTAGTCTTGCAATCTGCATTTGACTGCTCAAAATAAAAGCTCCTCTCAGCCAGTGCCAGGTTTTGCGTGAATACCCTCTGTGCAACCTTGCCCTTCTACATCCATTGTGCTGGTTTCAATTTAAGGTTTTCCTGCTTAAAAAGAGCTCTTGTTAGCTAACAAATATTTTTATATATAAATCTCTAACTGTGTTCTCTGTTCCACTAAAAAGAAGATTTATTTATTTATTTATGAATATTCAATTTGTTTTTTCAGGGGGTGTTATTCAAGTGTTTGCGAGTGTAAAAAATTTGACTGCTATACTCAACATTATCCCTTTTTCTGACAACAAACCCTTGGACACAGAGAATTCTTTTTTAAAGATTCAATATGAATTTTATTTATCTATATTTATATATTTCATTTATGAATGCCAATATTAAATCACTATATATGACAAATATTCTGATGTTTAATCTAATAAAAGCCTGTTTTAGTAATTGTATTTTTGCTTTTATTCTTAAAATTAAAAAAATTAACAAAGCAGTATTTTTTTAATCATGATAAAGTTATCTTTGCAAGGGTAGTGTTCAAACACTAACACTGATAAAACTGACAACAACATTGATTCAACACTTTAAATGTTTGTCTGAAAGCCATTTAACCCTCACGAAACCGCCTCTTTAATTTGATATATTTACAGTAGGTTGCAGCACATAAAACTTTTTTCAGAAAATCAATGACACTTTAAATTTCTACACCAATTAAATGAAATAAAACATGCATTTTGAATAAACATCCATGGCACAAGAAATGTTCAAGGGAGAATAATTTCATTGCTCAACCTGGCTTTAATCTATTAGTATCAACACATCCTAAGGTACACGAAAATTAAACCACTGAACCCAAAAATGATGTTCAGGGACCCAGGCAGATTATCTTTTTGCAGAACTCATTTACAGGCTGCAATTGGACCGGTCCTCCTCTGCGGTCTGACCCCTCCAGTGCTGCCCCAGCTGTTCGCCCAACGCTTTTCACATCTCTTGGGAAAAACAACTATGTGGACACCTCAGCACCTCATTAGTGACAAAACTCCCCTTTAGGACTATAGGACACACGGTCACACATACACGCACAAGCATAAACACTATGTAGCCCCTTGGGGAACGCATTGAGGGCAGAGCAGAGGATGTTTTTGTGTTTCTGTGCAGATGAGGGAAAATAATGACTCACATCTTTCCTTATCCCTATATGCATCCTGGTTAAAACTGCCTGACCTTATAAGGCTAGCAGGCACAGTTTTGTCCACACGCATACATAAAAGCAACCATACTGACTCTCTTGCAGACGGGTAGAAAAACAAAACACTGCAGTAAATATGCAACACTGTGGGTCGAATAAGACTTAAATGATAACAGCGGGCTTTAGCCTTGAAATAACCTTCAAAACAATCACAACACACAGGCTGCATGTATCCACACAAATATTAAAGTCACACTCAAATACAACTCTGTTAATAAAGCAACACCTAGACACACACACACACACACACACACACACGTCTGCATCCTGTTTCGCCAGGAGCTCATTATGAGCTGGTCCCTGAGTCACCACTAATTTCAAAAACACATTTCGGATGACGTCATGTTTTCGGTTGTGCCCTGCTAATGTACATGGATTAAATCGCAGTAGCCAGACGATAGGTACACGCATACCTGCAAAAAACCCTCATGTTGGCAAAATGAAGCAAGAACACGCAAATGAATCCAGCGTAATGCACGAAGACAGCTGACCTGGATTCAACCAGACAACACTTTATTTCTGCTACCTCCTACCACCCCTTACCCAAAGGAAACCAACATACAGGCTGGCTATATGCAACAGGGAACAGGCTTATAAAAAATGAAAACATCCTAAAAATCAGACATGAGGATACAAAGAAAAAAAAGCAGGAAATCTTGAGTTTGGGGCAAAATAACTCAAATAATTTAGCTCTGTTCATTTTACTGATTATGCTTCCAGCTGATGAAAACCAACATCTCTGTCTTAGGTTATTAAAATACCACACCAGACAAATGAAAAGGGATTTTTAATACAAGAATACATTGATGTACTGTACAGTATATATGCTTTTGAGAAATGGTCAAAGGTCCTTTTGAAATGAATTACTGTATCAATGCATCATGGATTGTAGGCAACCAGCCTGTGGCTCTGCTCAGGATCCACTGAGTTTGGTCTAGGTCAGGCAAGTTTGCTTACCAACAAAGTACAATGATAGTCCATAGTGATATTAAAGTAATCAAAACAGGTAGAAGCACCTTCAGCCGTGTGGACATGTTCCATATGACAGAAAACAAAATCAGCATCTCCCCAAAGCTCATTGACAGAGGGTAAAGAGCTCTAAATTTCAAGTTTAGATAGAAGCATTGACCTCAAACCATTTGGATTCTGTGTCTCTCCTCTCTCCCTTGATTTCTAAATGTAATGTTACAATTCGTTCATCTGAAAGGAGGACTTTGAACCACTGAGCAGCTCAGCTTCTCTTTAGCTCAGCTGAGATGCTTCTGCAGACTCTGAGTCAGAAGTAGTTTAAGGCCTGCAACAGTTGGAACCCATGTTCAGGATACATCTGTGTGTGCGGTGAGTCACAAACACCTGTTCCCAGCTGCAGTCCACGACTTTCGAATCTCCGTTTAAACTCCACTTTGATCCACAATCCGCTAAGCTTTGGTTGTCCCTTTGCTTGTGCACCTGTTATGGCTTTTGTCTCCTTGTGGGAGATGTCAATGACGGCTAAAAAGACTTTACATATTTTATTTATTTTTATCAAACCATTATTTTATCAGGAAGTTCTTTGGGAATAAGGGACATCAGTGTACCATATAAAAAAAGAAATTAAATAAGGGTATATACAGCGGAGCAAAATACTATTTGGGAGCCACCGATTGCACAAGGTTTCCCACTAAAAAAGACGAGAGGTTTGGAATTTTCATTTAGACTTTAACTGTGAGAGACAGAACATTTTTTTTAAATCCAGGAAATCTTATTGTATGATTTTAAAGAATTGATTTGTATAATTGTACAGAAAATAAGTATTTGGTCAATGACAAAAGTTTACCTTAATACTTTGTAATGTAACTTTGGTTGGCAATGAGACAGCTGAATGAGACATTTCCTGTAGGTTTTTTCCAGGTTTGCAGACAATGTAGCTGGTATTTTGACCTATTCTTTCATGTAGATCTCTTTGGGTTTTGAATAGATGTAAGACAATCATAAATTAATTGGCATAAACTCTTCGATTTTATCACAATAAAGGCTATAAACGAATTATAAGTTTCACTTTTTTAACTGAATGAGTGAAATACATTGAGTAATTTTATTGAGACACAACTGTAGATCTTGAATTGTTTCTTTTTCTTAGCTGCAGCTTTAAATATAGTGCATTATGTGTACTCAGAAGGTGTTTCTGGGGCACAATTTCAATGCAAATGTAAAATCAGACATCTCCATGCCAACAGGCACGCTTGTGCACCGTAATGTGACTGAACTGATGGGAAGGTGATTCTCTCTCACTCTCTTTTTTTCCTACCCAAAGCTGTACTCAATACAATGATCCCTGACTGCTAAAAGCTAAAGCGAGAGATGTTTAGGGGCTTATTTTTGGCCCTGGCTTCTTAATGGGATACAAGTGGAGAATTTTAAAGCAGAAGCAATCTGATCTTAATGGATTAAAATGGATTAGAGATAGAGGCTGCATTTGGAAATCCCCAATTAAGCTTGTTTTTTTTTTTTACCCCAGGAAAATGTAATTTAGGATAGAAATTGATATGCTAATTTAATAGAACCTGTTACCTGGGGCGTCACATAGTAAATACTAAAAACAACCAGAACTCTAGACATAGCTAACATTTCAAATGAGAAGGGGGTGAAAACAAAGAGAGATCAAGCAATACAGGATGAAACAGAGCCAGACCCAGGACTTTTACATCTCACTGTTAAACAGCAAAAGCTAGAAAGTAAAGATTTTAATTCTAATACAAAGGCTTATACTCTGATATTTAAAGGATATACTTTTGCAGCAACTGTATCCAATACAGTTGTGCCTTAGTAAATTCACCATCACTTGCAGGGTACGGTAATTGATGTGATTCCTACTGACTGCTTCGTTTAAACACTAGAGATACTAGAGAGACGATCCATCAGACTCGTCCTAGCTGATACTGATTTCTGGTTTTCTATAAGGGCAGACCTGCTGTTTGTAATTTTCGTTGGTTATAATTCTTTATCCTAAGGACTATAACATGAAAAAAAAAGACAGAAAAACATCGTACAGGTTTTTTGATGGAGGTATTAGCTTTCAAATTAATAGAAAACTAAGAATTTGTTTGCTCAAAGCACAGGCTGTAAGTTGCAGGACTAACTGAAAAAAAAAAAAGTTTTTTGTATTGGACCAAAAATCAGATGCTAGTCAATGTAAAACTAGACTTCCATCTGTCTTTATACGATGCTTCTGCTTCCAGTATTTAAAGCCAAATTGGCTTTAATATTTGCGCATTGTTTGCCAACATTTCTGCAGGATGAGTCTGAGTCATGCAGAGTCCACGTCTTGCGCAGCCTCGTCCCACATGTCAAACTCCATAAACAAATCTAAAACTGAAAACTCCGGCTGGGCAAGCAAAGGACACCCAGTCCTGTATTTTAATTAAAACAAAAAATGAAACACTTTCCTAAAATTCCAAATAAGAGCACACTTTAAGAGCTCAAGACCTGACTGTTTTGTCAAAAAGGTTATGCAGATATATCTTAGAGTGGTGTGAGTGGGTAGTGAATGAGTTTGTGTGTACACTGCTGCTGTCCCTGTCCATCACAAGGTCATATGAGGAGCAGATTAAGGTTTCTAACCGCAAACCCCTGTCGCCACGGGCCATCGTCACTGAGCCAGCTAGGAGAGTCATCCTGATCCGAACCACTGGTGACTCACCCTCCCTTATCGTGGCACCATGTCCCAAAAGCACACACACAGAAAAACCACGTCCAAATCTGGACTTTGTGATGCTGCCTGAGCTCGTCATGCCCCTTCGCAACCCCAGCATCATGACCAATTTTGGCCAGAGTGGATCACTGACCATAGTATGACAGCAGCTAATGGTTATTTACTTTACTGACTGTCTTGATCACAGCTTGTTACAGCTTTCTCAAGCTACAGAAAAACTGTGTGTTGTTTTATAATAAAGAACTAAAGCCTCATTCCTAGTTAAAGGTGAGGTAGGAGATTGTTTTTCTGCCATGTTGCTTGAAATGCTCTTTGCATACTAATGGCAACCAATAAATTTGGTGTTTTGTCAAAAAGAAAAACAACAGCATTTAATTATTAATGCCTATGAAGCATACAATCTTGGAAAAACTTCATCCATCATCATTTTCGGTATCCTGTTCTAAATGATTGGCTCCAGAGCCATCCATCAAACTGTCTTCTTACCGTCTAGGTATGTGAAGTCTACACCAAGAGGACCGTAACATGCAGACTGTACTTATTAATGGTAGAAAAGGACTACAGCTACATATCAGAGCAACAAAGTGGCATCGTGTTTCTAAGACTTGCAGCTTCTTATGTAACAATCACTTCATATCAGGTACATAAACCAACAATTCCTCAACTTTATATGGTATTTATTTTACATGCTTTTATTACGATTATTAGCACAGTTCCTACAGCTTTTGGCGTGGATTTTTTTTGTCTTGTTGCTCACATTGCAACAAGTAAGCATCATGTTAAACTTTGCAGAATCATAAAGATTTTCATGATATCTGCATGCTGCTGTTTATATGCTTTGTGATCACAGCAAGGAACAGACTATGGTGTAACTCATTTATGTATTTATTTTTTATTTTTTAAGCAATGATTTATTAATGGTCAGACATTGACACACATCAAAAGCACTATGGATGCTTACCGATGACGAGTCCTTTAACTAACTTACCGATTCAGGAGGAAAGTCGCCATTTCCGCGTTTGCTTGTTGCCGTAGAAAATACAGTTAACGTGTTAACTTAGGTTCAGGAGCAGGACCACACTGAACTCACGTCATACGCAGCAATCAACACTAACTCAACCCACCTGGCTTTCCAGGTCTGTCACACTTCACTAATCAATCAGCTACCTATATAAGTCCGGCTTGCCTCACGTTCAACATCTGTCACGTTCTTTTCACACCTCATCCTACCCGACCCAATCTGTGGTCTAACCTCAATCTACTTTACTACTCCATACCCTTAAATCCCGTCCCCTCGAACCGACATCTTTCATTCCTTTAACCCCTCATCCCCTCATCCTTTCAACCCTTTCCTTCATCCCTTTGACCCTTCCCTCTTCCCTCTGACCCTTTAACCCTTACCTCATCCCTCCATCCTCATCCTCTACCTCTCGTTTTAGCGTACTCACAGTTATAGCTTTTTCTAACATTCTCTCTTTCAGGTTTGTCTGGGGGGTCCTGAGCAGGCACAGGAAAGACGAACTGTTGAAGACTGCACCCCCAAACTGAGTCTACCTCCTGACCTCCATCTCCCCAGAAATCCGTTCCCGCCGTTCACTCAATAAACCTTTAATCACAATCTATGATACATGGTCCTGGGTCCATCTAGTGTAGGCTTCACCTAAAACTACTCTAGTTTTTGATCTTCTCCAGTCACTCCTCTCCTGACACAGATAACAATATCTCTGGGGCTCTACAGAACTTGCTTGACTTTAACTCCACCATTCTTCGTATTACCAGCCGAGATGCGCCCAACATATAGTTGAATCATATCTGTCAACCCGCAGCCACTACTGGCTGGTAGATGTGAACTTAACGTCATTGTCATGCCTGTTTTAAATGTACGTTTTATTATATTTTGACTCAAATATATATTTTCTAAGGAAATGTTTTACTACCATTCTGCATCCCTCTAAAAATCTTGAGTGTATTTTGTATGTAGCTTTTATTGAAAATTTTCCATGTACAACCTTTAAATGTAGAGAAAACCACTATAAATCTGTCCAAGTCGAAAGTTAACGCTATGTTGGGTGAGAGCCAGCATGCAAAAGACGTTTTACAAGGTCGATTTTGAGTGCTCACTATTGCTAGCTAGTGTTAGCTCCGGATATCTTATATGTGACTTCTGATTTGTAGGCATTTTAATTGCAATTTTTACCATATAAAAAATCCCAAAACACTTAACAAACACAGTCAAAACGCACATCATTAGTTATCATTTAAATTGAGGTACAACATTAGTGTGATACAGTCTGTAAGACAAAGCGGACCAGAAAATAACTTTTATTGCTACATTAACTTTCATTCTTATTTTCTTTGGGAAGGGGAGGAGACTTAGGCTCCCCATACAGCCAGAGGTACAACAGAAGGAAAATAACAGCGTCTACATGTGTTAAAATGGACCAGTCAAAGTCTGACCCTAAATTAAATTCTGATCAAAAGCATTTCACACAAATGATTTGCTGATTTTGCTTTTTAAGTTAAAAAAAAGATAGGTAACCATGCATATGTTTTCATCTGTACAAAGAACTTGAAGAATCCTGCTTGACTTACTGTTGATCTATCAAAAAAAATCCCAAGGAAATTTATGGTTTTAAAAAGATAAAATGTGGAAAAGTCCAAGGGAGATGAATATTTATTTTAGACACCATAAGGACACATGCCATGCCCTTCCACATTCTAAGGTGAAAACATAAAAAAATTGCCTTGTGTTGTATACACATAAACCCGCAAAGTGACAATAGAAAGCAGATTTTAATAAACATTTTACACAAATATCTATTACAAGCCCCCCATGATTCAAAATTTTGACTGCAGCTCTAGTTTAACTCACACTGTAGGTTTATCAATTAAGGCTAGGCCTTAATTATTTTAGACATTTAATTAGTCATCAGTGTGTCCCGATTATAGATGTGTCTATTAAAATATCTGTTATAAGAAGATTTGATAGGTCTTTCAAAACAGAATTAATTCACTTAATATATTCTGTCCCTCATATTTGCCCACCATTATTGTAATTCCAATGATTAGAGCTAAAATCTTAAACGGATTTAATTTTTTGAAAACATATTTAGCAATTTTAGTACTCTGTATAAATTAAAGATAAATAAAATACCATATCAGAGTTTCAGAATAATACGAAAACAAGCAAAAATTAGTTATTTGGAGAGCAAAAACTGTCAAAATCTTGGGTTGTTTTTAGGGTTTTGTTTAGTCTTGAGATTCTTTCGTTGCCATCTTGAGTGTTCATCTTGTGCTTTTGTTTTGATGTTTCTTCATTTAGGTCATTTGAGATATATTTCACTGCATTAGTTTTTCTGCATCATTAGGCATTTTGAATTATTTTCTAAGTTTTTTTCTGCTTAGTGTTTTATGTTCCCTCTCTTTTGTTCTCTCTGTTTCCCCCCTGCCACTCTACCTCATGTCCTTCTGGCTCTCTCTCTCACACACACCTGCACACCCCTGTTGTCCTTCATTTTCTCCCCTGGTTATTGTGACATTGTCCAATCCTCAGTATATTTACCTCTCTGATCATCTCTTTTCTCTGCTGGATTTTCCATCTATTTATCCCCTTTGTGCCCTCATGTTCCCTGTGTATCTGCCAAAGCTAGGTTGTAACATTGTCATTTTATTTATAATTGAATCCCTTCTTTACTGCATACTCCTAAAAATCATGACAAAAAATTCTTACTTAGCAGTAGAGACATGCCACGTTGTGCTGTGAGCTGTCACTTTAAGCCCTGTTAGGGGGTATTTACAGCCTGACGTACAAACAAGACTATAAAACTGGACCCACTTTACCTCCCCCTCACCCTGTCCTCATTCTTTCTATTAAACCTGTGGTTGAGAAAAAAACCTCAACAGACAGAAAGAAACAAATTAGTGCCTGTTGTGGGACCAATAAAAAGCATGAAGTGAAAACATAACAAATATTAACCAGCTTGTGGGATCATTTACAGTTACGGATGAAAGCATTAGTTTTTTATGTAAATAAGGTCAAATTAAACTTGGAAATAAACATAGAAGTACAGAGACTTAAATAAAAAGACAATCCAAGTACATACCCAAATACACACATACGCCACATCCTCTGTTACTAGGCTATTTTCTTCCTTGCTGTTTAGAGTTTATTCTTGGAGTCGTGTTTGTGCATGTGACCTCTGGTCGTTGCTCATGGTCAAATGTCCGGCTGCCTTTTCATCTGGAGAGTGCACATGTTTTCTGAGTGACTCTGTGTGTCGCACAGAAACTCAGACTATGTTAACACCAACAGCTCCACATTACTTACCCAATCCCCTTGCCCTAAATCTCTCAGTGTCTTCTCTTTTTTCCCAAAACCTATCGCCTTTCATTGAAAAATCCCTCCATTTGTTCAGTTCTTAAAGACACTAATCCCCTTTTCCTTTAATCTGTATTCATTTGACTAAAACTTCATTAGTTCTATTAGCTCTTGGTTTTCTTAATGAGAACTCTAACAGTGTCTGCCCATTTGTAACCTGTCCTTTGTTTACTTATGTCCATTGCTGCTGAGATCGTGCTTCACATTTAATCACTTTGAGACATTGATCTAAAATAGCAGGGTTTTTTATTCCCTTGCACCTAAATATGAATGCGCAATCTAAAACATTTTAATTACTTCCTTCCTATTGACAGCTGTTTGCCTTCGTCTATTCAATTTGTCCACCTTTTTTTTTTTTACAGATTTACGTTTTCATGCTTTGTCTTGCCTAACCATAAACTTCCATATATTTCAAAGAGATTTTATGTTACAGACTGAAATAAAGCAACACATACCTGCATTAAAATTGTTTTGGGGAAAAGTATGCTATCTGCATTTGTATTCAGACCCCTGAGTCAATACTATGCGGAGTGATAATTTACTGCAAATACAACAAATCCCTTTGGGTGAATCCAAATTCCTGTCAAATCTGAACTGCTTCCCTATTCCTGTTGAAGAAAAATATCAACACAGCATGATACTGCTACCACCATGTTTCAAATTGGGGATAGTGTGCCTAGACTGATGTGCACCTTTTTCTGCCACAAGTAATATTTTGCAACTGCATCAACAAATTCGTCTGATCAGTGCAACTTCTTCTCTTCCTGTGTGTTCTTGAGGAAAGACTGCATTTTTAGGTCCAGCATTCTAAAATTTCATGGAATTTTGCTGTTAATTGTTTTATTTTCTGATAATTTGTTATGAAGCGAAACTATGGCAACAGGCTGGTTTACACCCATGGGAATATGATTACCATCCCTGATTACCCTTAAAAGGACTTACGGTGCATTCACACCGAACGCGACCGCAGAGTCATGTTTACAGGTAAAGTCAATGGAAGAGTGCGATGAAGCGCAGCTTGGGGTCCTGCAACACATGAGAAGCAGATTTGCATCATAAAAAACATCTTTCTGCCGGATTTGCGCGATCAAGTAGCGGGACTGATGCGTTTGAGGCACGACCGAAAATACGCGCTGCATTTTATGAGATGCATTTTGTGGATTCCTGCCTATCACGTCTGCCGCTTCAAGTCGTACCGCATCAACCATTTAGGTGACAGGCCGTCAATGATGCTGTGACTAAGTGAATGGAGTCACAGCATCAGCTGGACATGGATACAGATAAACACCGTGGCTAATCACCCCGAGCCCCATGACACAAGCAGTTTTTTTTACAGACAGGCATAAAAAAAATATTATATAGAGGTTAAACTATTTAGACAAGATAGCTCCTAAAAGGTTTGTTGGTGGCTCTTCGCTTTCTCCGCAGCGAAGTGACCCGGACAGCTCACATATTATATTATACACTTTTACTAACCGCAGACAGATCGACAGCGGCTCAGCTTAGTAGTTGGTGTATTGGCGGGCGAAGCCTGGACCTTCGCGGGACAATGGCTCCTCAAACTGGGCGAGCAGGCCAGGTTCTTTGACGCAGCGAGGAGCCGGTATCGATGGATCCCTCCGCCACAGCTCGACTCTGTCTTTAGCTCTCCAAACCCCCACTGCAGCGGTCCCCGCTCTACCGGAGGCCAGGCCAAACACGTAATCCACACAGTCCTCCGTCAGCTCAGAGACCATGGTCCATCATTTCAACTAAGCTAGGTAATATAAACCATCTCATTTATCACCTGAAGTCCCATCATCCCTCTAAGTACAAAGAGACGCACACAGTTTTGAAGTGATGTGATGTTTGCAATACAACAGGAGCAGAATGCACACTCTTTATACAGCATTAATAGTGAAGGGTATATAATTGTTTTTATTATTGTAGACTAAATCCAATCGAAAATCGACATTGTTCAATATAGTGAGAATAATCATTATTATTTTATGTTCATAATCGCCCAGTCATAGTTGCACCACTTATTCTGTGTAAACCAAAGAAACCAAGAAAATGTCTGTCTGTCTTCCAAATATAGCTGTAGGGTACTGTTACATGAATTAACAGCATGCGGGTGAACATCTGTTAGTAATATGGCAGCAAAACGACAGAGATTTACTACATGTGCCAACTTGAGAGTGGTTTAATAGATCCAAATAACGTAAAACCAGGATTTAGGAGAAAGCACACTAGGGAAGGACTGCCTCGTTGTGTTGTCATCATGCAAGAACACACTGTCGAGTAAGTATGCTTAGGCCAAAGCTGAGGTGATTTCAGGTGAAGCTAAAGTGTCTCTTCTAGAGACGACGCATGCCTTCACAGACACCCAGGCTTCTCATTTGTTTCTATCACCTTTGAGGCTGAAGAAAACAACAAGATCTTAGGTTATGAGCCTGCATGGAAGGAGAAGAAAGACAATGGCTACAGCTTGTATGAGTCATCGTGTCACACAAACACACATACACACTCCTTTGGGTTGGGCTTAGAAAAGAACATTCCCTCATTATAGCAGTAGTTCAAAGGCAATGTGTGATCACTTTGCAGTTTCTATGGCTCTAGCTGCAGGCCTGAAACATCATGCTTACTACTGTCCCGATGTACCAACAGTCTGACCAATAGCGAAGCAAGCTGCACGCACACAGTGCTGCTACCTTCCTGCAGTTCTGTCTGTTTGAGTGAAGCATCACTGGTTCATCAGAACGTGACTGTAAAAAACCCAACTCGAAGCTTTCAAGGCCACCAGTTTAAGCAGATGTCATGGAGGAAGAGAAAAAATGCCTATGATGATGGGATATCAAAACATACACGCTGCAGGCAGAAACAAAAAGCAAACACAGTTATTAACTTCTTTTTAAACATGGAGAAAGATTAAGTATCTGTCGTCAACTTTGGCTTTTATTCCAGGGAAGATGCCTCCAGCTGCAGAAAGCACACAAGTGATCAACTGTATCAGCACTGGAATAACTGAGGAAGGCACGATAGGAGGCATTTCCTGCCATGCAGAGCTCTGAATGTGGGAAAGGATTTTATTTGAACTCACATAACCCTCTTTCTCTTTATCATTCTGAGACTAGAAGACTCTCCAACTGGACTGTCAACGCTAGTCTGCTCAAAAGGCTGTAGATAATCCCTTTTATCAAAGCATACATTTCTAATTATCTTAATGACTTGCTTACCCTTTTTCCAACGCTGAGTTCCGGCTGTTAAATAAAATTTAAACAATGTGTGCCTGGTAGTGCTAGAAACAGAACAACAAGACAGATACAGTTTAATAAAACGGATACCAAATGGTAAATGTTTAAATATTCTCACATTCTCTTCTGTAGAACATTTCTGAAAGTGTTAGTTTTTTAAATACTTGGAAATTCCTAATTATATTGTTTAATATCCATGTAACATGTGAATAACATGAAGGAGGGAGTGGAACACATAACTTTTCAAGGGAGCTAATTTATCTAATCAGCCTTCCTTTTATTTTAAATGGCATCCATAAAATGTGTTAGTTTCTTTATATGCTCTCGAGGAGCACCCTCCGAGGCAGCAACTACTGCCTCGAAAATTGTGTTTAAAGACTTACATTGCTCATGCCTTGAGAAAATTTGTTATTTGGTAAAAGGAGAGTAATATGCTTGATAGTGTCTAAACATTTTGAGAAAAGGAACAGATTTCTATTCTGTCATTTGCAACCAAAGCAAGATTTAAAGTATTTGGATGTAGGTTAATGGGACCTGTTCTGCATGAAGAAGGGTGTGTAACAAGAGCAAAACTTGGGGGGGGTGTATACCTATGTCCAGTGGTCAATCAATGGTTAAGAGCCTCCTTGACAGGCTGTTAGCTCAATGTTCATCCAGCTGGCTAAATATATTATTAATATAAAACATGTGAATGCATGGGTTGATAAACATCTACCAAATACTAATTACAAATAGCTCTTTGCCTTTTTGACAGTGCAGCAATAAATGCATTTTGTATTAACCTATTATGCAGCTGTATTGAAGGTCATGGTTTTCTGCGATTTTGGAAAACTTTATTTGTCTTTCAGAGAAGCACAGCTGGCTGAGTTTGAACATCTTCGACCTACAAAAAGACATGTTTGTAGGTGTAAGATTACTGAAACAGCCAACAAAGACACTTTGCTAAACTGCAAATAAGATTTTCAAAAATGTAGCTTAAAGCAAAGACTAAATTCATGGGGACTAAATGTATTGGACAGACCAGGGACGATTGTAATATGAGATGGTTGTAAAACGTTGAATTCCTCCAATCAGAAACAAGCTAGAGAGGTTACATTCACTTTGCACAGGCTCAGTTATGTCTTCTTGCTAACAAAGACAGAGCAACATTTTAAACTGCCTGACAAAGTAAAAAGTGTTTCTTTAAGGTAAATATTACTTTTTTTATCTGATGTATTTTTTTGGATACTGTCCTGAGATCAAATGTTAAGGAACTCAAACAATAATGTGGCTAAAAATAGAAAATGTGAGCTAAAAATAGAAATGACTAGCATCTGATAAACTAGGTGAAAACGTGGCTGGTGATACAGGGACAGTTAAAACGCCTCGTTACAACCGTCCCTGAACCTGGTAGTCTGTTATTTTCATTTATGGTGTATTTAACAAAAAATAGATCATCAACATAAATCTATTAATGTGATTAATGTCTATGGTTAATAGAATGTTCTGTAGTATTAAATCTTTATTGTTTTTTCTTGTTATTGCTGCTGTAACACTGACATTTCCCCATTGTGGGACAATAAAGGAATATCCACTTTCTCCTTGTGTTGTAGGACCCCCCCTCCTCACCCCATCCCGTCAGCAGTTTGCTACTTGCTTTGAACAAATTGCTTTGATTGGTTTGTGTTTGTGTACTACCCTCAAAAAAATGTTCTTCCATTGCAATTCGACAGCTTCCCCTCTTTTCTTGTCATGAAGTGTGAAAGAACAATAACGTGATTGATAAATAATCTCTCACATTTCAAGCATTTCTTTTAGTACGTATATGTTATGTATACAGTATCTTAGACATGTTACAACTGTCTCCGTGCAGTGGGATGGTAACTGCATTTAAATACATTTTGCAACCAGTTCATATTTCATAACACCATTTGAACACATTTATTCGTTAGTTGACACATTGCAGTTTATAATATAACAAATAGGCTATTCCTGTATAAATGTTTTTTTGCTTTGTTGGAAAAATCTCAAAAAGTGTTACAACTGTCCCTGCTTGATCTTCTAGATTAAACTATTCTAAAATATAATTCCTGTAACAACACTAACAGAAATAATGTGCATAGTGATCCCTTTAATACAAGTATGCAGACATTACTAATCATAAAAAATTAATATTAAAAAAAATAGCTATCTCTTTCAAGTATTTATTGATTTTAACCTACATCCTCTCTCAAAGTTCTCTTACAGAATTATAAAAAGCATTATCTTAAATGAGTAATAAAGTTTGTACGGTTTGCAGTTCCAAGGATGCCACAGGCTTCTGTAAGTATTCACTTGCACAGCATTCACTAAGCTAGACATCATCATTGCAAATGTGAAAGAAGAAGGTGTTTAGTTTTAAATTAAACCAAACCACTTAAATTCTGAAAGGTTGTTTCATTAAACGGTACCGCTACTATACTCTCATATTGTAACATAATAGTTTAAAGTCAGAGGCTCCTCCGTCGCTAATACCTAATGCATATGTATGATTTTGACAGCCCACATTTTACTACTGGGATTAGTTAGTAGCTATATGTCACTACTGATAGAAAAGTGTGTGTGTGCGTTTCCAGTAAAAATGTAGTAGTCAGTAAATTCTATCTTCATGATAAGTGAATGACTGTCTTTCTCAGTACCGTTAACTGCCAGTAAATGCTATAAATGTAAATATGGCTGAGAGACCATGTTTCCATATAACATGAACAGACAACTCTATGTTTCCAAATTTCCAGATGGGAGTTCCTGCGGGAAGGCAGACACACAGTCATCCCGACGGTATTCTGCCATGTCTGTGCCACACATCTGTTTACTTTTACGCACACACTCACACACACCTACACACACACACGTAAAAAAAATCTATATCATTATATTACTTTTAGAAGCAAATGCAGATACACAAACACTAACATTTTGAGTAACAGAACGTCTGTGCATCATTAAGCACTTACCAGAGCCAAAATTAGTGTCGATATACTGTATATGAGCTTAAATGAAGGTAAAAAAAAACAACTGTATAAATCTCGCCTATAACTACAAGCACACATTTTTGATTTGATGTGGTTCTTCCTGCAGCAGTAACAGTGCGATTGTTTGGGTCTTTGAAGTTCAGAGTCAGTAAACCTGTGGGAAACTCTGCCTTCGGCCCTTGCCCTGTCTCCTCCCCTCAGCTTGCAACTAATGAGCAGTTTTCCAAAAAGCTTTATTACAAATGTCAAGGGGGGAGTTATTAGTTCTAATCATTGTTTAGAAAAGTCCCTGGCCTCACCATCCCCTTAAGTCTGGTGATTTCATCTGCTGTTGGAAAATGTCTTGTCTTCTAAGGCTACGTTCACATCGCAGGTCATAATGCTCAATTCCGATTTTTTTCTTATCAAATCCGATTGGCTGTCCAAATTGTTATTAAAATGCGACAGCAAACACACTGAAATCTGAAATGTTCACGGCACCAAAGCTGCCCGCATACACAGAAGAAGACAAGATGTCCCACACACAAGGTGCTCTGTTTAAGAAAGGAAAACAAATCCTGAATGCCTATTGGTGTTTGTGCAGCAGTTTGACAATTCAGTCTGAAGCAACAAACTGACTTCACTACTCACGAGTGATCCTAATAGCAGCTGTTTTACGTGTGGAAATATACACAAGTTATATAATATATGGTTTAATATATAAATATTAAATCTATTAATATTAATTTAGTGATATTTAGTTTATGCATAGTATCTCCCCCTTCAAATAAATTCAGCTGAGCGATGTTCCAGAGAAAAAGGGAAATAATCATAATATAGTTTACATTCATGCAGGGTTACCATCCTTAACAGTTTTTTTCTTTCATTAAACAGAATGCACACAGTTCAGGGAAAAGAGTCATTCAAAAACACGTTTCTATGCGAGTATATGAGCATAATCTCAGATCTGGACACTGTACCCTGTGGATCTTGCTATCTGAGAGTTCAGATGACAGCATGTTTGAAAAGTTATGAAGGTTGGAGCGCGTAACAGTGCTGGACAGAGACGGGCGCATCCACAAGAAGTAGCGCACATTATGGATCCAGTCTGCAGTGGAGCAGCGGAGCACGTATTTTGGCTTCATTAGCAGGTACGCAACTCTTCTCCTTGACCAGGAGAAAGTTGTAACTGCATTCAGAAAATATAAAGTGAAATCTTCATATTTATTTAATCCACGTATTTATCTTCAGATGAGTGATAGCAAGATCGGGATTTTTTGTTCCGCTTGTTCAAACTGAATAATAGTAACAATGAATTAAAATTAAATGTTATTGAATGTGTTGATTTAATTTTACATTTTTATAGATAAAAATAGATAAAAACAGGATTTTTTTATACCCTGTCCGTATATAAAAATGATGGACAATGAAAATGTGACCAGAGCTGTTTCAGCGCTGCTAAAGACAAAACTTTTTCAAAGATGTAGCCACTCTAGTCTGTCAGTGCGTGGGTCTCGCCTTGTGTTGCCGAGATTTTAAAAGAGAAAAATGGGCAGCATGTTCAAAATCATCTTAACGGGTGCGGGTGACTGCTGCAGGAAGGTCTGTCTGTGTCAGTGACATATAAGACGGATTTATTGCGACTTGACAGTTCTAAATGAAGTCATTTTCAAAAACATCAGATATTGATCGGATTTAGTACCACATATGCAAATGACCTGGGTCGCATAAAAAAAACCAAAAAATCAGATTTGTTCTGTTCAGACTGTCATAAAGTGATCAGACATGAGGGCTAAAAAAGTCGGATTTCAATCGCATTTTATTGCAGTTTGAAGGTAACCTAAGGCATCTCAGTGATTCAGATCCTTCTTTGCCCCGGCACCTTTTGAGAATAGGTAGAGGAGTCTTAAGAGTTTTTTGGAGAGAAGACTTACATTATTGATTTTTTTTATCACTTGTCTACAGTTTGATATGTTTCAGTGTTTTAATAACATAACATGAATATGCGTTAAATTCAAAGGAAGAAGAAAACTAAGCATATCCAAAGGAAAACGCTATCCCCCTGAGGTGTACAGCATATGTAGGCTACAAGTCATTGCACCAGGGGGTAGAGCAGCCTGTATTATCCTGATTCATCCAAAATGATGGATGGCTTTGATTCATTGCCTTGGAATGATACTCGTTCTTTAAAGCCTACTTTGATGGAGGATGAATCTTAAAACTAAAGTCCTCTCCTAAACTTCTCCGTCCCCCATCTGCAAGGAAATATAAGAGAAAGTGCCATAGTTGTACGGATACTTAGCATGCAACTGATTTACATAGATCAAAACTGACATTTGCTTCTCCTAGATGCTAAAATGCAGAATTTAATCCTTACAGATTTTTTATTTTTATTTTTTATTATTACTATAGAAATACATAATTTCTAAATAATTATTAATGTAAGAGATGCAGGAAACCTTGTTAGGTAATTGGAATTGGCATATTTTTAGCTTGATCATTTTTCCTCACCTAGAGAGAGAGACTGCTGCTCTCTTCCCCCTCCTTCTCTTCCTCTCCACTTAACTCACATGTTAATTTACTAAAAGCTCTCCAATTGCTTTACTCTTCCCTGATGTGTAGACTGGCACAAGAGGCAAAGGCCGTTTTCACATGTGTGGCCGTACCAGAAAACGGCCAGAGAAAGTGCTAATTTTTTCTGTTCACATGTCACGGATCTCTGCCCGTATTTGAATCCAGTGTTTTACTACAAATAAACAGCAGGTGGCAGTATACAAATAAGTCTGTAGTTCTCCAACAAACAAGGGAGTGAGAAGTACCGACGTCATAAAACGAGCGACAGGCTAGAATGTAAACAAACTGGTCTACTGGTCAGCTGCTACCTGAAGCCATCTACAGGGTGAGTGTTGTAGTAAACCCGCCGTTTTGTAATCTGCTGTGTTGCTGTGGGATGCTTGAATCGCGTTGTTTTGGTATTTGTATGGTCGCGAGGTGATTCTGTAATTTCGGCCGGCGGTGTCGTCATTTCCGCGTGGAGCGCGTCTATTGTCTTGAGTGCGGCCAGAGTACGGGTTGTGTTCACATGATACGTGGCCGCCCGTACCTGGACTCGGATACTACCTCCAAGGCAGGTCTCTCTGGCCGTATCCTGGCACGGTACAGTCTGTGTTCACATGGTACGAAATAAGTGGATTTTGACCAAATACCGTACCCGAGTACGGACTCCCGTACCATGTGAAAGCGCCCAAAGACTCTGATCGCTGGCCAGTCCGTTGATTTATAAAGCTCATTTATAAAGCTTTCTTATGCACAAAATGGGGTCTGACAATTGCTTAAGTCTTTTTCTGCACATGGTTGGAGATTTATAAAAAAATAAAGTGATGAAAAAATTTTCAAATCTTTATACACACTAAGGACCTTGCTTATTTTGGACACAGATGACACACAACCAAGAGTCAGCTCTCACCCCTGTCTCTGAACTGAGAGTTAAAATGAGAATCCTGACAGTGGAAGAAAGTCAGTGGCTTAGAGGCAATAAAAGAATCTGTCTTATTTACAATAGAGCATCTCAGGGCCTCAGATTGTTCAACTGTTGTCAGGTAATGCTGTCACCACATCCCAAATTAAACATGATCTCATTCACCTAAAAATACATGCGTCATGCAAAATATTACCCTGGCTTATGCATCTGTTTAGGGGAAACAACTATATTTTTTCTCTTAACCTGCTTAAAAAACCTCTTTGTAGGCCTATGTCTGTATAAGTGTAGACCCTGATTGAGAGGTTTCCAACCAACATGCAAATACAACATGAGCAGCGGTTTTCTAAAACTGAATATCCCTCCATCTAAGGCTGAAAAGACCCTCCCCCATGAAAAAAACCTTAAAAGAAAAAATTAATTAAAAAAAAATTCTGAGTTACAGAGTACTAACAAAAAATATTTTACTTTTATAAATAACTTCAAGATAATTCTGAAAAAAAAGGCAAAAGACTGAGAAGGTGTGAAGGGCACTCTGGGAAATAAATGATTTTGGATTGGATGCTGAAAAGAGAGAAATGTAAGAGGGTAAGAATAGCTATCAAGAATTACTTTGAGTGTTTCTTGATTCTAATCCAGAGATCTGCTTGTATAGGATCTTTATATGTGACCATGCTGGTATGTAAATTGATTAAACTTCAGGGCATGTGAACACAAACCAAGTTTTTTTTTCTTTCTTTTACCTCAGTGTGTGAATTCTTAATATGAAAAACAGACAGCTATTTTTAGCTTTGCTGAAGTTGTGATTATTCGTTTTTCCTAGATATATCTGAGAACATGTGAGCTTCACTATAAACTGTCTTCTGTGCTTGTATATGTGTGGGTGTTTTGGGCATATAATCAAAAAAAGTTATCAAAAACAACAAAATCGACTCCAACTCTGGCTTCCAATAAGCGCACTGCCCACACAGTCTGCCACTGGATAGTGTTGCTGTCTATTGTGAAACCCTACACAATGTCCCTACGAATAAACCAGTAAATCACTGCTTAGTCACAACATTACCATGATGAAATTACATGGTAATTACAGGCCACAGCAGTGCAGTCAACATGAAGTTCGATGTTTTTGAAAGAATTGCCTTTTAGACCTGGTCTTTAATTAGGATGCAGAAAAAAAGTGCAGGTTTGTGTAAACGCATTATGGGATTGTCTTATTAGTATTATAATTACAGATTGATTCTGCATTAAAAGTAACTTTGCAAGGCAGTGTACTCAATGGATAAGATTTAACCACTGTCTACAAAAATCCTTTAGAGAAGGGGATTTTTAGTCGATTTAATGTTTAAGGTTACATGTGTGTTCTTACATCTTTTGTGTTTTATCTGACTTAAATCCTCACTGTTACTGCAAATCATTCATTTTCAGACCCTTCATAACAGTGTTCAGACTGAAGAGTGTTATGGTTAGTGCCACCTGGTCACTACAGTAGCTAATTTCTAGGCACGTAATTTTGACTGTCCTAAAAAATGGAGGGTGAAAAACTAGTCAGATCTCATTTAAAATGGATTTATTTTTTACTCCTCATAACTTGTCTTTATACATTAGCAGTGTTACAGTAAATAAGGCGGGATAGGAATCCAGACTTATAAGCGTGGGCGGAGAACACAATCAAAAAAGCTTACCTGGAAACTCATAAAAGGATTGAGACTAAGGACATGTCCACACGTAGACGGGTTTTAAACAAAAATGAAGATTTTCCTCTGCGCCTTAAAAAAAAGCTCCATCCACGCATAACCGGATAAATGTGCTTTTCAGCACATTCATAGATGTGGCAAACCTGTAGGGGGCAGTAGTTCTCCCAAATCCTATCCGCTCAGAGTAACTTTCTTTCCTCTATCTTCAGCAGGAAGCAGTCATACAGCTTGTAAAAACAAACAAACAAAACGCACTTTAACAATCGATGATGCCAACACAGCTCTGAGGGCATAAATGCCGTTTTTGAGAGTAAACACAGGTCGCACATTTGATATTTGGAGTATTGTAGGGGCTGTGTGGCTGCAGCTGGGTATTATTGGATGTTTGAAAAAATGTTGTCCCGGATAGTGATGTTACGGTTATTAAAACTCTGTTTTCTTCCGTCCACACGCAGATACTGAAAATGGAGAAAACGCAAATCTCCACTTTGGCTGGAGTTTTTAAAAGATTCGTTTTAGGTGCCGGAAATCTCCGGTTATGCGTGGATGACAGGCCCGGCTACATGTGGACAGGGCCTAAACCAATGAAGATCTTTAAAATGACTGTTTTGTCAGCACATAACTCCCTTATGACTCAACAAGCAAACACAGTTTCAAGCGCAAGCAGGAAATTTATAAAAATCGTCTATACCTCATTACAGCCAGAAACGGTTTGTACTGCTGGAACATCGAGCTGCATCACACTGGTCGATAACAGAGGAAAGAGTGATCGATGGGAATTTGGAATCATCCAACCATGAAGAACAAAATAAGAGAGAACAAAGCTGACATTACAGACTGAAAGAAAAAAGGAAAGAAAAGACAGGTTGTGAAGAAAAGCCTGGCAGATTTCGTTCACAGGTGATATGACCCCAGCTGCAGCCTTTGATTCAGTTCAGTTCAAACACATAGCAGGAGAATCACATTACCGATGAAAGAAAGTCAGTGATATCAAGCTACAACATCTTGGATCTCCCGTGCACTTGATGTCAGCTACAATAGCAAAAAAAAAAATGATACACTGAAGTATGTTGACCAAAATCTGAAAATGTTCAGTGTTTTTTTGTTGTTTTTTTCAATTTGGGTTTTTTGCAGTGCATGGGCAAATATGGATGCACATAAATACAGTTATTTGCAGTTACTGCTGAGTTTGGATGAAAGAGAATCTAATTTTTCACCCCCTGAGGGGCCATGACCTGGCCAGATGAGGAGGCAAAGTAAGAAGATATGGGAAAACAAAGAACTCTGCTGTCAGAGATGTCTGAGCAAATCACAAGGTAGATAAGGAGAAATGTAGCAGCTTACATAACTAGTCAAACAACTGAAGGTTTTTATTTTGTGATGGTCCAGTCAAAAACTTGAGCACATTGCATTAGAACTGGATGTGGTAGACCCCCACAAAGCATTGCATAATTGTAGAAATACTTTCACATCTGTTTTTACAGGTAAAAATCTAAAAATTTTGGCTTGCACAATTGAATATAAATTGGCTAAAAAAGATGTCGGGACTGTTTAATCTATTCCGGTCCCCTGCCTGATCAGACCAGTGACAACATGTTTAGCCGAATGCTGTCATTTCATTAATGATTGTCTGAGTAGTGTCCAGCAAACAACGTAGGCTACATTGCTATTTGGAAGACATTTTGGGGAACACCTGGTCTGATCCGGAGGGACTGCATCCATCCCACTTTGGATGGAGCTGCACTTCTTGCTCGGAATCTGGATAGATTTCTTAGTCCTTCAAAACACTGGCAAACCAGGGTCCACACAAAGAAGCAGAGTCGTAGGTTAACCCCCCCACTCTGCAGCTTCCTACCAGGCTCACTGGTAGTTCTTAGGGTTTTTAAAAGTTGAATGGGAGGCAGATTTTAGTTAGCAGGCTCATGTCCTCTGGAACCAGCTCCCAGTTTTAGTCTGTGAGGCAGACATTCTGTCTATTTTTAAGACTAGGATTAAAACCTTCCTTGTTGAGAAAGCTTATAGTTAGAAAGGCTTACGTTATCTTGAATTATTGTTGTAGTTATGCTACTATAGGCTTAATCTGTTGGAGGACAGACTGACCACTTTTCGTCACTCTGCTACTTCCCTCTCCTACTACTCTCCAGATGTATTTTCTTCTGTTCTTATTATGATTATTAACCTTGTTTTCTTTCAGTATTTTTCTCTCCATAGACACTTCACCTGGTCTGGTATCCTGCTCAACTATAATGCCCCCTGCCGGATGGGGAGCATCAATTCGGACAATGCTCCCAGTGACCAAGCATCCTCCGTGTCCTGTTGTCAACTTTTTGCTTTTTAAAATATATAAAGTACTCTTACATCAGTTCTTTTGTTCTGTTTGTGTCTCTCGTCTGTCTTAAACCCCCACGTCGTGACAGATTACCTCTTATACTGAGCCAGGTTCTGCCTGAGGTTTCTTCCTGTTAAAGGATAATTTTTCCTCTCCACTGTCGCTACATGCTTTCTTAGTATGAGGGATTACTGAGGGATTGATATGGTTGGAGTCTGCATGTTCCTGGCACAAACTCAAGGCAATGACTCAACACAGTCTGCTGGGATTCATTACATAGAAAACCTTTAACTGATTCGAAAGTTTGTATGATTGTATCGAAATTACTTTTCTTGTAGTGTCTTGAGATTACATCTTTTGTGAATTTGTGCTATATAAATAAACTGCCTTAGTCCACCTGAGAATACCTGTGAACCACATCATAAAGGCCAAGAAACACAGTAATATAGCTGCCAAAATGTCCACAGTAACTCTGGAAGAGTCAGGGACAGGGAAGCTGGCTAGATTGGATGGGAAGTTGAATGGAGCCAAATACAAGCCAGTCAAGCAGGACAACAGTACTAAACATACATTAAGAGCTACAAATAGATGATTTAGACAAAAGCATTTTGATGTCTTAAAATGGCTCAAAGTCCAAACTATATTGAGAATCAGTAGGAACATTCTTAAAGATTTAATTGAATCACAAAAAGTGGTTCTAGAAAGTAATAAAAAAATACTGCCTTCATAAGGAACAGCAGAAGAGAAAAATTATAGTGAGATTGAACAAAAGAAACAACAGCAGGGTAAAAATCTGGTAACAGGAAACATCTACTATTCATATGTTTCAGCTTGCTTCTAAAATATCAAAATAAGTGAAACAATGGGAATGAGAAGATTTACAAACAAGAGAATTTAGACTCTCCAACTCTAGAGTCTTTAAATATCACAATAAACTTAAATATATCTCATTCTAAACAGCTGGGGTTAGGTATATAACCAGAAACATGTGACAAGAAACAAAAAGGAAACAAGAAAATCTTGTCATTACTACACAAATTGACCACACAGCAAGCTCTGTCTCGAACAAGGACAGGCCAATGCTTCTGGTGTCCCAGAAGAGAAGAAAGATGGAGAAAAAGAGCCTTGTTTGAGGATTTCACCGTTTTCAGCAGGCTGCATGACTCTGCTATAACTAGCAGCTCAAGTTACCTTTATCTGTCTGGTGTCTGTGCATGTCTGGGGGATCCAGCAATGTCTGTAACCATGGAAACCACAGTGATGTAGCACTGACAACATAGGAAATGTTGGCATATTGTACAGATGCCACAGACCCTAAGACTCCAACAAGCATAAAGAAACGTAATCATCAAAGTAAGAAGTCTCGCCGTCAGCATCCTTGGGCTTCCGCTGGGGGCTTCATCTCTTTGTTCTATTGTTATTAAGAATCAATTTCAAGCTTTCATATAAGAGTCATAAGCTCCTTGCAATATGAAACATTTGAGCGGCGGCAAAATCAACAGAAAAACCAGGGTTGTCAAAGTTCAGCTTGCTACTGAAGGTGATATTGCAGCTTCTCTCTGTGCCCATTTATTGACTTGGATGTCTAAAATCAAAAGCCTCCACTCCACAGAAACTAATAATCATCACTTATGATTTTGATAGTCTTTGAAGAAACCTTCCTGGTTAAAAATATTACTTCTGAGAAAATTATTAAAAACGTGTTCAATCTGCCTCAACTATTTTCGTTTAACTCTAAAGTTAGCAGCACCTCAACGGCTGCAGAGACCTTTAAGGATTGGAGGAAAGTTTTCTATTAGAGATGCAGGAATGTATAATCTGAGGTAGGGTAATTATCCATAAAGTCCACCACAACATAAAAAGAGTAAGCAAACAAACTGAAACAGAGCCTTAAAGGAAACGTATGTAAGAAATGTATTTTAATTAATCATAAAATGGCCCCGATATGTCACTAAACATTAAGAAATCATGTTCTTTTGTCAACAGTGGTCCGGCCAGGATATTGTTATGCAAAGGTGAAAGTTGCAGCCCTCAAGTGATGTTATTGTTGTCATGTTCTGTTTTGGTCTGAGGCTCCACCCTCAAGCTATGTACAAATCTCGAAGTCAGTAGAGTTTCCTCATCCGGGTTGCCAGCTCTGCTCTGTTTACCATAGCTGAAGCTCCGAACGTTAAGGACAAAACATGTATAACGTTACGAAACCTAAAAGACCTCGTTATCAATCCGAAATACGTCGTGACAAAGTCCGAAATAAAACAAGGATTTGTACAGGAGATGCCTCTGAAAGATGGAGATGGCTGAAAATGGAGAAGAATTTGAATACAGACATCAACGTCACCAATTTTCTCTTGGACAGGTAAGATTCACCTATGTTTGGCTAACTTACTTTTACTTAATGTAAATTGACATTTCAAATATTCACGACAGTCGAACAAAGTTATGCATGTTCGTGTAAAGTAACGTTACGTTAGCGCATATGGAGGAGATTGGTCGTCAAATTGAAAAGGTAAGGAATTGGGGCCCTTCAGGGCCCATCAGGGCCCTTTAATTTGTCATTATGCTGAACTGTCGAGGAAAGCCACAGCACGTGAGCATAGTATTGGAAAGTTGAGTAGAAGGTGAAACTGCATTGGAAAATTCTGCACAAACAACAGGAACAACTGCAGGCGAAGCGTAATCAAGAGTTCAGTGGAGATTTACAAGGTATGATCAGTCAGAGCTTTTGGACTAGTGCCTTCCTAATGTTCAGCCACTCCTGAACCGGAGAGTGTATCTGGAGAAAATTGACTGGTCTGTTGCTTAGAGGTACAAACTCCTTTTTTAAATTACTGTACATGTTGCTTTTTATTCGGAAATTAAGGTTCCAGAGTGTGAAGGCAAATTGGGGAGGCACAGAATCCACAATGCTGGAGGTCTGTTGTGAAGCTTCCACAATTAGTGATGATTTTGAGAGGCATGTCAACTGTTGAAGTTGGTCCAATGTGCGTTATCAATTTTATAGTACTCCATGCCTCCCTCTGCTGACAGGTTTCAAGGAGATGCTGATATCAGTTCCCAACAAGGTCCACACTGCCCAGAACCAGTGCCTTATTTCATGATCATGATGTCACTGGACTTCACAGCCGGAAAACTGACGTGAAATAAACCAAAGAGAGAATCTACAGAGAGCAGAAGGTGAGAGACACTAGACCCAGAAAGCAGATAAGCTGAAGGTCATATAAGCAACCTGGGTGTAAATTATACCCTAGCAGAAATGCTGCATAATAATTGCTTAATACAGCAAATAATGCATATGGAGTCCCAAATGACTACAAAGTCCATATACAGTCCATGTATACATTTTTCACATGTCTATATTAAAAATCCTGTATTTAATCTTCTGCGATATTTACATTTTCTTAGAAAATGAATTTTGGATTTTAAAGTAGCTGTAAGCCACAATGATCAATGCTAAATAACAATTATAATATATGATTTTTAGGATAATAAATCTATTTGGAATTAACTTTACTTTTCCTTTTTTTTTTTCAACTGGACTAGTGAAATTAACTCATTTTTAAATGATATTCTGAATTTAGTTACATTTATCTCAGCTCCTTGCTGTAACAACAGAATAAAAAGAAAGCTGAAAAAGAGGAGCCAGAATATTATTCAGGGACTTTATATGCTGATCATGGTGGAACTATTTCCTGTCATCAAATTCATCCAAAGGGTTTTGTCTTTAGGGGAAGAAGGAAATCTAGCATGGCTGGAGCATTAAGTTATGCTGAAGTTCACAAACATTCACAGCCACTAGTGGTCAGACTGAAAGGCATGAGGGAAGCTGGAGTGTGCTTGGTTCTGACCAGTTCGTCGTATACTGCCTGCCAACAATCCACCACACACACGAACATAAACACACACCACTGCTTTGTCCAACCGCAGCCTAGCAGAGCGTTTATGTGTCTGTCTACGTGTTCTTTTGCAGACGTGACCTTGTTCTTTAGGCCTGAAAATCAGAGCGCTCCGTGGTTGCGCTTCGTCGTCCCCTAAGAGAGCATGTGCGTGGAGCGGGGGGGGGGGTTTGCTGCAGAGCAAACAATGAAGGGCCTCCCTCAGCCTGTGTTTAGTGACCGAGATAAAGGCTGTCATTCCTCTCGCAACACCAACCCACTTCCGGCTCCTTCCACCCAGAACGAGGAAGAGATGCACTTAGGCCTTGGCAGTGTCAACGCAATCTTATCTCGCCAATGAAGCTATTAAATGGATTTAGATTAAAGTGAGAGGGGAAAAACAGGGAAGGGCAAACTGGTACAACTGGGTCATTTTTTCCTTCCCTAGAGAGATACTGCTGCTCTCTTCCCCCTCCTTCTCTTCCTCTCCACTTGACTCACATGTTAATTTACTAACAGCTCTGCAATTGCTTTACTCTTCCCTGATGTGCAGACTGGCACAAGAGGCAAAGACTCTGTTTGTTTCCCAACAAGGATAGAAGGCATTTCGATAGAAGGTGGATTGCCAAATGGCTGGTATTACCAAAATATCTTGCATTTCGCCCTCCTCTCCTACTACCACACACTGGATACTGCCTTTCCTTTCTGTTTCTTCAAGCTCAGTCTTAAAATTTCCATCCCCTCAGTCCATCTTCCTCAATCTGTGGTCGGCTTTGAGACGCATGGTCTGCCCACACAGGCCAATAAAAGCAATCATTTACCCCAGACATTTTGTTAGTTGATATGTTGTGCAGTTGTGGATGTTGCAGACTTCGACATCCCACGTGCAGAGGAGCCAAAGGCGCCCACTGCGAGTCGATGATGTCACATCTTTGGTTTCATCTCATGACCTGTCAAAAAATATATCCTCCACTTGGCCAGATATCTTTCCAAACTAGACTGCTTAACCTATAAAATTGACAACATGACAGAAGCTAGAGATAGTTACATGTTTAAAGTAGGTGACCCCAAGCATAATCGTGAAAATGTGAAAATGAAATTTTCGGAGAACTTGTCAACCAGGGAGCAACTGCAATTTTCTAAAATCCTGAAGTGTTTATGCAACTTAAACCAAAAAGGACTGAGTGTGTCCAGTAACAGAGGAACCATTATATTCCACAATTCAGGCCCATTGAGGTCTATTCAAAGCTCATAAATTAGCTTCCAGAGTACCTATACTTATTGATCGTTTTTCTCACACATACAATAGAAAGAAAAGAAAATTTGAAACCTGCCTCTCTGGGAATCTTTCTACCACCTCACATCTAACAACTAACATTTTGCCTTTTTTTTTGCCAAAATACCTCGAGCTCAGCCAGATTGGATGTAGAGTATCTATTGACATAAATTTTCAAACCTGCCACTGATTCTTAATTTGATTTCTATTTAAACTTTAATTCTGGCATACACTGTTCCACCATAGCTCTGATTGTACTGTATGTTTGAGGTTGATGTTCTCTGGAAAGGGAAACTCTGCATCAGCTTCAAGTCTTTTGCAGCTTCTAACATCTGTTACTTTTCAGGACTG